>JAQFVV010000077.1:4536747-5968367 GCA_028023455.1 Epiperipatus broadwayi | reverse complement strand
CAATTAAGAAGACTTATAACCTGAATCTATAATCAAAATTGTATTCTTGTTTTATATTTATGTTCCCTAATATTTACTCTTAAACTAATATTGTTATCTACATTGTAATTAGATTTGCTTAGTTGACTGTTTATTGTTCTGAACTGGATTAATTTCTTATTTCATTCTCAAACCGTACACTTTGGGTTCAAGTGATGTAGTGACAATGATTCTCATAAAAGAAATGCAACTCTTAATACTCAAGTTAACTTTCAAAACAACAATTTTAATCATATTATTTACAAGATATTATAATAAGCATTTTAACTAACATGTAATGTCAAATCACAATAGTAATACATTTATATACCAATAATAATATAATAACACTATAACAATTGAAAAACTTCCATTCCCTTTTTACTTTTTAGATATTAAAAAAAAAAACAACTAAACAAAAAGAAATATTACCTTTTCCTGTAGTATGGTGCTGTTGTGATATATATCTTCATATATTTTCTTCTATATATCACAAATCAGGGGTCTCCATTAACTATATATCTTTTCCTGTAATATGGTGCTGTTGTGATATATACTTTCATATATTTTTTTCTATATATCACAAATCATGGGTCTCCATTAACTAATCAGTTTTTTTTTTTAATTCTTTTGCAATTGTCAACCCATCATAAGTTAGACTTTAACTTATAAAGACGAAATGGAAAACATTAATTATTATATTCTTGCTTCAATACAATAATCTTATTATAATAAGGTGAAATGTCACCTTTTGTTTATTGATAGACTCCATGATTTTCATCCTTTGATCTTTATATTTATTTTAAAAAAATATTATAACTATACAATCATCAATTAGTTTTCGATCTCAAACTCCATCTTCCTATGGTTTTATTCTCAACCTATAATAATTTTATACTGTGTATTATTAAATCTGAACCCTCTATCTCTCTGCAACACGTTAATCTATAATTTATGAGTTAAATATTAATAGACCATCCTTTAGTGTATTCTAAGTAAACTACCTATCTCTGCTTTAGCTAACAACTTAATCATTATCTTCCTATTTTTAACTTATATTTGTTTGATGTTATTCTTGTAACTAATTATTTTTACAAATTACCAACTAAATTACTCATAGTTTTGAATAGCCATATCAAATGGTTCATTATAATACATAAGATCAAATTTAGAATATCGTTTCTCCTTTCAATATTGTACTTTAAAAACAAACCCTTCCCCTTGTTATATCATCAATATTATTATTTTATGATATATTTCATTAAATCATTAATTAGATCTATTGATTTTAATTATCTAACAATATTTGCTAATGACATTTTTTTAAAAAACAACAAACAAACAAATAATGACATAGGTAATCAAATTACACCAGTTATTAATTTCACGATCTATTGATATGCTCCCCCCTTATTACAATAATAACTATATTTTCTGTATGGAATTAATAGTATACCAATATGATGTGGCAAGTTTTTCTTCCCTTTTTTTTTATTTAAATATATGTTCCTAAACAAACAAACAAAAACAAAACAAAAAAACTTTTTAACTTTTACTGGCAATATAATTGTTCCATGGGATTCATCCTGGTTGCACATCTATATATTCTTATCATTTTTGTTTCAAACATTCCCCTGGTTGCATATCAACATTACAATCATCTTTGCTCCATTTATTCTCATCCGAAGATTATTACAATTATCACAATTTATATGACATCAGGTTATTGACACATAACAGTTTTTTCTTTCCTTTATTTTCCTTTAGTAATTAAAAGATTACCTGCAACTTGTCGTGTGATTTAAATATTCCTGGCGCTAGTAATAAATAATTTAGCATTTGAAATATCCGTTGCTCATTTTGGTTACTATCATCATTAAGAAGAAAGCATTTGATTTTTTTTTTTTAACAGTAGAGCAAGATTATATTCACAGACATTTTATATTTCCCAATGCACTAAGGTTTATTTCATCTGTTATTCACAATTTATTTTCAACGCATCTTTATTCCTTATTAAATATTTTTGAAGATGGTTTTACTTTCTTATATTTATCTTATATATATTTTTTTCTTTGTTTTATTGCGGATGATAAATAATATTTTCTTTCCAGCTAGTAGACCGTTATTCACACTGATATAAATGTAATTATCATTTAACCTATATATAACACTCATTATAAGTTTTTAAACTTTACATAAAAATAACATTAAAATTAGTACTGCTCAGTTTTAATCATTTCTTCACTTAACATTTGATTAAAACATGCTTTAAGATTTATCTTTGAATCTGATTTTTTTTTTTTACATTTAATCTATGACTAATAAAATCCTTAATCTAGTATAGATAAATGAATGTTCTCCTAAGTAAAATAATGCAGTGGGTTCCTTTTTCTTAATTATCATAGGTAAAATTTAAAATAACAACTGGGATTTCTTGGCTGGAATTAGATGGTCAGAATTTGAAACTAGGTCGTAATGAATATTTAGTTACTCACTCCATGGTATTAAGAATTATTTTAAAAATCTGTTATATATTTGGACTGCTTATAAATACAATTTTTTGACTTGTTAAAATTAAATATTTTACTGAGAAACTTATTAAAACAGCTTTGCCTTTTTTTTTAAATTTTCTTGAATCTCTTTTCCAATCGTCTGTTGGTTTTCTTTTTCGATAATTCATGTCAGCAAACGATTCCCTTAATTCTGATTGGTTTACCTTCCAAACCAACTTGTACAATTGTTAACTTCCAAAGATTTTTTTTTTTTGTTTATATTTGAAAATTCTTGAAATCAATAATAATAAAAAATATTTTATGAACGAAATTAATTTAAATCATTACTTTAATACCAAGTTTCAGTTCTGATCATATTTTTATAAATGATATTATTACTTGAATTTAACTATAAAATTTAAGATTAAATATCTTTGTTTACAAAATGTATTATAAAATGCAATAATTTTAAACTAAATTATTTTGAAGTAAATAATTATTCATTCTTTCATTAATTACAATTTTGGATTATTTTTTTTAGTTCTTAAAGGAAGAATGCATTAAAATAAATTAAAATCAAACCTATCAGTAATGAATGTTTATAGATTGACCTCTATTGTATTAAGATTATATAGTAGATTTATTTAATAAATGATTATAAATAACAGCAATTATAAAATCTCTACAAGTTTTCTTTTTAAACTTTATATTAAATCATTTATTACTGTTATACCCAAGTTTAGGGCATTACTATTATCTAAATCATAAATTTAAAATTTTGGAACTATAATTTATATTCTATATGCCATTCTTACCCTAGATAACCGATCAAAAGGCTATAATACCCTCCCACATAGAAGATAAAATTTTGAATTTACTATCTTCTTTTAAGCTCTATTTAATATAAATTAAATCAGAAAATAGAGAAACAATAAAAAATTTTGACTACTGCATCATAAGACAACACTCTGTTTATCTCCTAGTTTAGATACTATTTTGATTATATTAATTCCATCAATCATACAATTATAGTTTACTAACCTTTATTTAATACTATTATTCATTTTGCTGGTAGATATGGTATCAAACTCCAGTCTTCCTAAAACAGTAGTAACTCCACTAATAAAAGTTTCATTAGGTATAGGACTATGCTTATTTCTAGAACGACTCTGATGAGTATTTCTACATGAATATGAAGATGATCTATCTATCTTTATTTTTAAAAAATTCCCTTTTCTTATTCCTGGATCATAAATCATATGGTTATAAGGTATTGGAGCAACCAGTATACTTGAAACAGGATAATTTACCCTATCTTTAAGATTTCTAGTTCTATTATCAAATGAGGAATCAGCTATCTCTAGAGCATCAAGTATCTCTGTCACTTCTATAGTGAAGTGATCAGCAGCAATAAGCACCTGCTCTATTGGTTTTGGAAGATTATGCTGAATAATTCGGATGGTTCTGACAAAGGAAAGGCAGTGAGGCTTTTCAATTTAACAGCTTGTTCTCTAAAAAACTTTGTGTAACTTCTTTTATTAAAATTATATTTCTTCCAAGATATCTGATAATGAACATTATCCTGTCTATCATCACTCCAAAAGCTATACATTATTAAGTACCTAAAGTCCCCATAAGTTATCATTTTGTTAAACAATAATTGCCACAAATTCTTTGCAGCATCAGATAAATGATTACTAGCAATAGCTAATTTTTCTTTTTCATTCATCACATATAAGGAAAATAGCTCTTCCAGACTATTTAAAAATTCTAAAAGATTTTCTGTACATCCACCTCTGAAAGGCACTATCCTTATAAACTTCATAGTTAAAGGATTCACATTACTGGTATCAACAGTTTCAATAACCTTTCTTCTTTTAACTTCAACTTCTTCCTTACACCTAGACTCATCCTTAATGTCTTTATTAGTTTGAAAATCCATATGATCAAGTTCATTTCTTTGCTCCACTTCTTCTTTAACAAAAGTTTTCGGTATCTTGGTATTTTCTATCTCCGTAAACCTTTTGTTGTTTAATATACTTTCTGCCTCTATTTTTTTACAAATATCTTTAAATTTAACATCCCATTCCAAATGACTCACTACTTCTTTAATGTAATCTTTTTGAGTTTCTTGGAATTCTTTTAATTCTAAATTAACTGATTCTTTCTGCTCTCCTATCTTTTCTATAACATCTTTATTTTTATCGGTGACATCTTTAATTTCTTTCTGCTTCTTTTTTATATGTTAATCCATCCTCGATCTAAACTTATGGCTGTCTATCATTTCCCCTTTTACCATGTTCGTATCTTCCATTTCCTTCTTAATTTCTTTTTTAAATCTATCAAAATTAAAATCCCTTTCTCCACTCATCTCAATATGTTCTTTCCTAATATCTTATATTTGAGAATCAAGATTAGTGATATAACTACCTATCTTTTCATTAGAAACTTTTATTTTTTCTTCCAGTTGATCATTAGAAATCTTTATTTTCTCTTCTAATTGACCAAACCTCTCTTTATTATCTCCTTCATTCTGAATCAACATTTGAACTTAACTCACTTATTCTACTATTTATATCTTAACTTGCTCTTTTACTAGCTATTTACAATATCTCTATGAATTTTTAATTCATTCAGAGTTAATTTATAATACTCATGAATTTTATCATCTATCATTTCAACATTTTTCGCGCATAATAACTCCATTTTAAAATCCACATCCTCTCATAACGCTTTTAAGTCCTTCTCATTCTTATCAAATCTACTATCAAAAGTACTTTTCATATTTTCCAAGTTGTTCCTGACATCATCCAGATTATTTTTCATTTCACCAATATTACCCTTGATATCATCTTCAATCTCATCTAATTTTTTATTCAACTCTGCTCTAAAATTTAAATTGTCTTCTCACATTTCACCATCTAATTTTTTATTCATCTCATCTTTATTATCATCTAATTTTTTATTCATCTGTTTTATTTCATCTTTATTATCAAATAATTTTTTACTCAACTCTGCTCTAAAATTTAAATTATCTTCTTGCATTTCCTGCATAAATTTCATTAATATATTCAGGTCAACATTGCTCCCAAAGCTCTTAAAACTGACAATTTCATCTAACTTTTTCTTTAGTATCACTCATTTTGATAAAAATAAATATTTTCTTCACTATCTAACTAAAATATTAATATTTATATATTATAATTATAAATATTTCTTCATTACGACACTAGTTACCTACTCCTGACCATCACCTCCCACCCAAACAATACTAAGTACAGATTTCAATCCACTTATTTCCTAAGTTGCCACTTCAAATCCCCCACTATTATTTCTTCTCTATAGAGTCCTAATCACACTAATCATTACACGTTAAATATTGAAATTGATTAATCAGAAGATTTTCAACATTATCTATCCACATATTTCAATCATAAGAGTGTAAGTCACATGTAATTTATTTTTAATTGTAACGTAAATAAATTAAAATTCTTGAATGAATATTATTATTGAATACTATAGTTCAATAACACCTACCATCCCACTATAAATAATTAATGTCTGTCCTTTTACAAAAATGGGTGATATGCCAAAAATGTTCATCACTAAAATTTATATTTGATTTTTCTTGCTTTTCAATTCTACTCGTGTTAATTTTTTTTTTTTTTCTAACATGCTATATTAACTTTTTAAAATATGAATTAATTCAACTTTATGAAAAATAATCTCTACTAGGCCATTTCAACACTCAATAATTCCCTAAAATAACTTGTTAAATCAATTATATTTCACTTTTATCATCTTTATTATTAACTCTTATAAACACTATTTGTTATTATTTATTTATAATAATATTAAAATTCATACAAACAAGTTGCATATTTTCTTTTTCCACCATCACCACCACAATCATCACATGAATTGTCAATGCATGAACTATACCAATCTAATGAGGATTTGCATTCTGATCACATAACTATATTGCACTAGCTTTTAATTAATATTTTATCAAAAATCAATTTTTTAATTCTAACAATTATATTTAATAATTCAATTAACATGCTAGGCATTTTTCTATGGAAATCAATCATGATCACCGATGATTAGTTTACTAATCCAACCACATGTATGGGTGCCAAAAGGATGTCTGCTACTATACCCTGCCAATAGGATGACGACCCCTAGACAATATGCCAAGTCCCTACATCAGGCCATCATATGACTTGATCTAGATAACATTTAAGACTCTTACCGTTTTAATTATTTTTGGTCAATATTAATAATTATGAGACTCTTCTATCCTATCAACAAGATTGCATACCCTTTAACATTAAATAAACACAAAAGTATTTATTCAATGTCATGAGAGTATCCAGACACTCCTCCTTATTCAGTATCTGCATACTGTCATGACTAGCAATAATGATTACATGAAATAATACATCTGTAATTATCGACTTTCAATTAATTAAGGAATACTATCATGTTATTGTGTACTGAATGTTATTCTTATTACTTCTATAGGATTATAATTAGCCATAATCATAATGATGAATTTATACTAAGGAGATCTCAGGATAATCATTGATTTTTAATTAGTTGTTTAATCCACCTATAAAATATCAAGAGGGATTTTACTGAACCCTATAGGTAGTGTATTAATTAAGAAGACTTATAACCTGAATCTATAATCAAAATTGTACTCCTGTTTTATATTATCTACATTGTAATTAGATTTGATACTTTTAATAATAAATAATTCATAATTTAATTTCTTACAAATAAGCATACTTTAATAATTTGCAGCACCATCAATAACTTATGTGATCAAGACAGCTTACAGCAAGTTAAAATCTCTTTAAAGAAAGGTATGCTTAGTTGACTGTTATATTGTTCTGAACTAATTCCTATTTCAATCTCAAAATGTAAAACTTTGGGTTCATGTGATATAGTGACAATGACTCCCACAAAAGAAATGCAATTCTTAATACTCAAGTTAACTTTCAAAACAACAACTTTAATCATATTATTTACAAGATATTATAATAAGCATTTTAACTAACAGGTAATGTCCAATCACAATAGTAATACATTTATATATCAATATAATATAATAACACTATAACGATTGAAAAACTTCCATTCCCTTTTTACATTTAGATATTTAAAAAAAAAAAACTAAACAAAAAGAAATGCTATCCTTTCCTGTAGTATGGTGCTGTTGTTATATACATACCTTCATATATTTTCTTCTATATATCATAAATCAGGGTCGCTGTTAACTAATCAGTTTTTTTTTTAAATTCTTTTGCAATTGTCAACCCATCATAAGTTAAGCTTTAACTTATAAAGACGAAATGGAAAACAATTATTATATTCTTGCTTCAATACAATAATATTATTATAATAAGGTGAAATGTCACCTTTTGTTTATTGATAGACTCCATGGTATTCATCCTTTGATCTTTATTTGTTTTAAAAATTATTATAATTATACAATCGTCAATTAGTTTTTGATCTCAAACTCCATCTTCCTATGGTTTTATTCTCAACCTATGTACTAAAATACAACCAATAAGAATTTTATGCTGTGTACTATTAAGTCTTAACCCCTATATCTCCCTGCAACAGATTAATCTACAATTTATGAGTTAAATATTAATAGACCATCCTTTGATGTATTCTAAGTAAACTACCTATCCCTGCTTTAGCTAACAACTTAATCATTACCTTCCTCTTTTTAAGTTATATTTGTTTGATATCATTCTTATGTTTCTACAAATTACCAACTAAATTACTCATAATTTTGTATAGCCATATCAAATGGTTCATCATAAACATAAGATCAAATTAAAAATATCGTTTCTCCTTTCAATATTGTACCTTTAAACACAAACCCTTCCCCTTGTTATATCATCAGTATTATTAATTATTTTATGATATATTTCATTAAATCATTAATTAAATCTATTGATTTTAATTATCTAACAATATTTGCTAACGACATTTTTTAAAAAAACAACAAATAATGACATAGGTAATCAAATTACATCAGTTATTAATTTCGCGATCTATTGATCTGCTTCACCCTTATTACAATAATACCCAATAACAACTATATTTACTGTATGGAATTAATACGTATCCCAATATGATGTGGCAAGTTTTTCTTCCCTTTAAATATAAGTTCGTAGTCAATCGTTAGTGACCTAGTAGTTAGCACAGCTGCCTTCCAAGCAGCTGGCCCAGGTTCGCTTACGGTCAACGCATTTGACGCATGAAAAATATATATATAAGTTCCTAAACAAACAAACAAAAAAACTTTTACTGGCATTATAACTGTTCCACGGGATTCAACCTGGTTACACATCTATATATTCTTATCACTTTTGTTTCAAGCACTTTTATTTCAAACACTACCCTGGTTGTTTATCAACATTACAATCATCTTTGCTCCATTTACTCTCATCCGAAGATTGTTACAATTATCACAATTTATACCACGTCAGATTATTGACACGGTAGCTGTTTTTTTCTTTCTTTTATTTTCGTTTAGTAATTTTAAGATTACCTGCAACTTGTCTTATATGTTTCATTTAAATATTCCTTGCGCTAGTAATAAATGATTTAGCATTCGAAATATTCCTTGCTCATTTTGGTTACTACTATCGTTAAGAAGAAAGCATTTGGCATTTTTCTTTTAACAGTAGAGCAAGATTATATTCACAGACGTTTTATATTTCCTAATGCACTAAGGTTTATTTCATCTGTTATTCACAATTTATTTTCTACGCATCATTCCTTATTAAATATTTTTGAAGATGGTTTTACTTTCTTACACTTATCTTATATATTTTTTTGTTCTTTGTGTTATTCCGGATGATAAATAATACTTTCTTTCTAGCTAGTAGACCGTTGTTATTCGCACTCATATAAATGTAATTGGTATGAAATAAAATTTATCATTTAACCTATATATATAACACTCATTATAAATTTTTAAACTTTACATAAAAGCAACATTAAAATTAGTACTGCTCAGTTTTAATCATTTCTTCACTTAACATTTGATTAAAACCTGCTTTAAAATTTATTTTTGAATCTGATTTTTTTTTTTTTTTACATTTAATCTATGACTAATAAAATCCTTAATCTAGCATAGATAAATGAATGTTCTCTTACGTAAAACATTGTTGTGGGTTCCTTTTTCTTGATTATCATAGGTAAAATTTAAAATAACAACTGGGATTTCTTGGCTGGAATTAGATGGTCAGAACTTGAAACTAGGTCGTAATGAATATCGAATTAGTCACTCCATGGTATTAAGAATTACTTTTAAAATCTATTATATATTTGGACTGCTTATAAATACAGTTTTTTGACTTGTTAAAATTAAATATTTTAAAGTTTTACAATATTTTACTGAGAAACTTATTAAAACAGCTCTTGTGTCTTTTTTAAAATTTTCTTGAATCCCTTCTCCGTCGGCGGGTTTTTCTTTTTCTAAAAACCGCGCGATAATTTATGTCAGCAAACGATTTCCTTAATTCTGATTGGTTTACCTCCCAAACCAACTTGTACAATTGTTAACTTAAAGATTTTTTTTTGTTGTTTTATCTATTTGAAAATGCTTGAAATCAATAATAATAAAAAAATATTTTGTGAATAAAATTAATTTAAATCATTACTTTAATACCATGTTTCAGTTCAGATCATATTTTTATAAATAATATTATTACTTGAATTTAAGATTAAATATCTTTGTTTACAAAATATTATAATTGCAATAATTTCAAACTAAATTTTTTTGAAGTAAATCATTTTTACAATTTTAGATTTTTTTTTTTTTAGCTCTTAAAGGAACAATAAATTAAAATCAAACCTATCAGTAACGAATGTTTATAGATTGACTTCTCCCCCCCCCCTCTCTCTACAAATTCTCTTTAAACTTTATATATTATATCATTTATTACTATTATATCCAAGTTTAGGGCATTACTATTATCTAAGTCATAAATTTAAAATTTTGGAACTATAATCTATATTTATATGCCATTCTTACCCAGGATAACCGATAAAAAGGTTACAATTTATAATGTATATACTGTATATTCTACTTAACATCTTTTTAAATGTTTTTGTCTGAAACGAACAAACAGCAAGTACAGTAATTGTAAATAAAAGTAAAGCAAAAAAAAGTTTGTTTCTTTAATATTTTATCTGTATTTTAGTAATCACAATCCATTTTTATCTGTGGAAAAAGTTTTTTTTAATGATGAATGTCTTAAAGAATAGAGTATAAATATATTGATCTTAATAGAAAATTAATAGGAATAAGTTGGTATAGAACTATTGTTGAACATAATAGTGATTAAATATCATTATTTAAGTGCATATAATAAGATTTTAAGAATATAATGGCAAGATTTTGAATTCATTCTATATGTACTTCAGCTTGCTGAATTTTATGTTCTGACTTTATTACTGTAATTATGCATCTTCATTATATTTGGTATGCAAAATGAATGAATATTAACTGATTTTTTAAAAAAGGATTTTATAGTGAATTTGAATATGGTTTTTGTAGAAGAGATAGACTTTATATTATGAAGACACTTTTAATCGGTGAAGTCATGATTATTTTCATTGGGAGAATATAAATGAGTAGAATGCAATAAAGAACTAAATTAGTCCAAAGTTGAAGTCAGTAAAGTTCAGTGTATTGCAGGTTATTAAATAAACAGATTATATTTTCAACCTGTGGTTTTTATGGTTCATGGACTGGTTTGAATCATTATTACAAAACTCGACTTTATAGTTTTATTCTTTATTTTTCTATTTCTTTTTTTTTTTTACACTTTGGAATTAAAATAGTCATATTCATTTATAAATAATTGTTAATGATGGTAATTATATTGAAAAGTATAAAAAATTATTACATTCAAGTACTTAAATAGAATAAATTATGAATGTTATCATTTCTCTTATACATATTTTTTTAAATTATCTTCTCTACCCTTTTCTTTTTTTTTTCTTCTTTGTCTTCTTTCTAGACAAGACAATGTATTTCTTTTATAATACTATTACAGGCAATATCTAATGATTTTTTTTTATCATACATTCAGTTTAAACTCTTTTAAATCATCTTTTATTTATCTATACATTTTTTTTCAATTCTTTTATAATTTTTTCTGTTCCTATTGTATTTCCATTTTTAATTTTATACATATTCTCTGATTTTAATCTTCTGTTTTATTTATTTTAAATTCATATTCAATTTTCCACTTATACATATTCAACTTTTTAAAATATTTTAATCTTATTAGTTAATTTTTTATTTGTTAGAAATGATCTTCTGAAAAACAGATTGATTCAAAAAAATATTTTGCAAAGAATGTAAGGACAATCTTTGTATAACAAATTTTCATAGTTAATCACATATTTAAGGTAATTGCTGAACTATCAAAAAATAAAGAGTGTACTTGTCTGATGATTTTTTAAATTATGCTTTTTACACATAAGAATTTGGAAAGTAAATGATTTGGATTCAAAATCTTATTTGAATAGCATAAATACAAAACTGATTATCGAGTAAGTTCTTCATTCCAGCAGTTTTTATTTTTGTATGAAAACTAAATAGCCACAAAACAATTTTTAAGATCTAAAAGCATTGACTGATTGCAATTTTATCTGGTGTACTGATTATTTACTTGCTATGGTATATGGTATCACAGTTTGGCTAAGATCATCGTAGCTTAATATTTGAAAACAATTGTATATTTAGCAATCACATATTCTTTAAAAATGTGCAAAATTTGAAGAACAAAACTTAATAATAATTAAGCAATATCCATCAGGATAGTCCATTTATTTATTTTAACATTTTACATTCAGAACATTAATTTATACATTGATTAATTTATAAGAATATTTTTTGAGAAGCTATATGTAAGTTAAATCTTGCCCTTTAGCATATATTAGAAGTCTAAGTTGTCAGTTATTTACAAATAACTATATATCAAGCAAAATATAACTTGATTTTTTTTTTTTGCTATATTATATAATAGTAATATTTATCTTTTCTAAAAATTGTTTGATGTTATAACAAATCAGACATTAATGCCCGCCTTCAAACTTTTCTGATTGTTTTCTAGTTATTTGATTTTTATTCAAACATCAAGAGTTAATTATTACAAGAACTATTTTAGAAAAGAAATTTAAGGATCAAAACAGAAAGTAAAGTCAGAATTTGAAGTCTTCAATATAATTAATTTTATAGTTGTAAAAAATATTTATAAAATAATAGAGATAAAAAAATTTTTTTATACTGAATGCTTTTATTTATCATGCACTAAAAGGAAAAAAAAATTATTTCTTCAACCACAATTGGGTTTTTAGATTTAACCTGAAATAAAAGCATGAGAGGGGGAGGTTGACTTAATTAATTCCTGGACCCCTCCTTCCTATTCTTTTATTTCAAGTTAAATCTAAAACTTCCTAGTAACAAAATTATTTGATATTTTATTATTATTATTTGCAATCTTTTCATTTTTGTTTTTGATTGCAATAAATGTTTACAGGATATCCGCAGTTATTTTGAGATTTAAAGAAAAAGTAATTAAATTTTTCTATGTGATTCACATGATTACATTAAAACAGTAGTAATTATCTCCCTACAATATTATATAGTGCAAGTTAATTTTTTCCTTTTGTTTGTATATCCTCTTTTTCACTTTTTTTTTTTAATGAGAAGGGAAGGGTAAAGGCTTAAAGCTGTACGAATGTAGTATATTTGGTTACTAATTACACTATTTTCAAATTACATCTTCTAGCTTGGGTATTTTTATTTTACATTATATATCAATATTTTTATTACTTTAACAATCTTTTTTTTACTTTTTGCATTAATATCATTATATATTACTAGTGGTGATCTTTCCATTTTGCTTACAGTTGTAAAACCTTCTTGAACATAAATGCAAATCATTTATAATACTGCATATTGTTAATGAAGCTTGTAATACATCAAATGCTACAATTTTCAGAGTATTCACAGATATTTTCTGATTTAAAAAAGTATTTAGTTTATTCTGTGCAACCTACATGACAACCTTAACAATGTTTGTGCATTATCATTTTATAATTCTTTTTGTGTATGTGTGCGAATGTGTTTAAAAATATAGCAGTAATAATTAGAGAAAATAGGATATAGGATTTCTGTTTGCAAAGCCTATGTACATAAATCTCTGACTTTGTGTAAGGAGAGACCATTTTACATCATATATTGAATAAATAAATAAAAAAGCTCAGAATATCACATGGCTTATTGAATTAAAATCATTTATATAAGTGCAAAGGAATTTGAAAATAAATATTATATAAAGATTAATTTTTAATTCTATCAGAAAGTTAATAATACTTAATTTTTACT
Source organism: Epiperipatus broadwayi (assembly GCA_028023455.1). Taxonomy (NCBI): domain Eukaryota; kingdom Metazoa; phylum Onychophora; class Udeonychophora; order Euonychophora; family Peripatidae; genus Epiperipatus; species Epiperipatus broadwayi. The sequence goes on along the minus strand of JAQFVV010000077.1, from coordinate 5,954,426 downwards.
TTCATAACTGATGTATAAATTGTTCCTCACCATTAACCACTTTTTTCAGGCACATAGTCTTAATATATATTACTATATCATCTCAATACATCAAATATAACAAAATTTATTGAACAGATCCCCCCCCCCCTATTATCTCTAATAATATGTACAATACTATCAAATATTGTGCATATTTTTTTAAAAATATTCTTCTAGGTAAGCATAGTGTAATAATTTTAGTCATAGGCCATAAGCACAAATTTGAAAGCTGATGTATGCTGTCCTAAAAAAAAAATTAAAAGTGAAGAAATGGTAAAAAAAAAAAAAAATATTGAAATCAAATTGTTAAACATGAAATTGCTAAGTCTTTAGTGAAAAATATTTTATATATTTTTTAAAAGTATTTTTCTTAGGTATGTATATTATAATAATTATATCCATGACTATAAATGTGGAATTTGAAAGCTGATTAACATGAATGCTTAAAAAATAATAATAATTTGGTGAAATTTAAGTGCTAAATCAACAAACACCATTGGTTGAAATAGAAAATGTTACAATGAACATTACTACTTGTTACAGCAACTATATTAATAATTATGACTTTTCAGAGTATTTTGGCTTTAGCAAAATGAAAATCTGTCACATTTTGCAAGTTTACTTTCATTTAATTTTTTTCATGCAATTTACTCATCTTTATTAGTATCATTTTTAAAATTCTTTTCATAAGTTTTCAGATATATTATTTTAATCATTATCCAGAAAAATTAGATTCAAAATATTGAAAAAAAAGAAGTCATTTCTAAAATAAAAAACTGTAAAACAGTTGACATGTAAATTCTTAATATAATCTGGTTGGGCCATTTAAAAAATAAAAATGAATTAGAAAGTGCACAGATGGTAAAGGGAATTTTCAGATTAAATAAATAGGCTTCATTGTAATGTCATGAAACAAATGGAAACTCTTTTGCTAATGTGGATTAATCAAAAACAAATAACAAAGTGATAGTATCAGTGAAGTGAAATAGCAGACTAGTGTAACTCAAAGAATAGGGTGAAAGCTGATAGTGCAGTTGCAGACAAGAATAGCAGTAGAAAAGAGTTCCAGTCAAATTTAATTAGACTGACCCAAGAAAGGAGTGAGCAACAAGATGCTTGCTTAAAAATTGCTAATGAATGATCATCTGAAATTATGGGAGTTAAAAAAGTGCATTAGTTATTAAAATAAAGACTTTAATAAATTGTGGAATCTATTTATGGGTGTATGAACTGTTCTGATTGATATTTATTGCTTTTCAACTAACCAGTTGAACTATTAACTTATTATCACTAGTATATATATATTATTCAGAGTGAATAAACTTCTTAAATCATTTAAGACAAGCATGGATATGTTTTAATTTAAATTAATATTTAATGTATGGCTGTTAAATTTTAGTCTGTCCATATATTTATTATTACTGAAATACTAAACACATAATGTACAACTTAACCATTAGCTAAGTGCAACTTAATATTATAATTCAATATATTCCATGAATACAGCTACTAGTGCCCAGGAGAAACAGTTCTGATACTGAAATATCAACAAGCAATCTAGAACACTGTGCATTGCTGCAATGATCAAGCTCCTTTTTAGGAGACATCACAGTATATGTAATTTTAACATTATAATAATTAAATGTTTAAAAAATCAAAATTAATATTAATTATAGCAAATAAATAAATAATCTACATTTATTTGTTTTATACAATTGATCTCTGAAAATGTAAAAAATTTTAAATGAATGATTTTTTTTTTCTAGTTAATGGTTTTTCAGGTGAAGGAGTTTCATTAACTAACAGCGAACGTACACAGTTAACTGAATATTGGGCTGTTGCTGCAAAAAGAAGGTAAAAATTTATAGAATTATTAAATAGTTTGAATCAAAACAATAGTTATTATCCATTTTACATTATTCTATTACAGAGCCATTTATGTAAACTAGTAATTAATATATACAGAATAGAATACCAACCAGATCCCTAGAGTAGTTTCTAGCTATTGGGTCTTGGTTGAAAGATCATTGGATTGCACATATCTGTCTAGCAGCATCTTTTATTTTTATTATATTATTAATGTTAATGACTTGGAAATTTTAAATATCTAAAGTTAGTACTATTATTTATTATATTCATTGATTATTTATGCTTCATAGATGGTTCTAGAATAAAATAATAATGGATTGTAACTTTTACCATAGATATTAAATATAAGTAGGAAAATCACGTAATGTTGTTTTGCATCCAACTAGTGACTTTAATCTTAAAATTGGAATTGATTAAAGTAATGCTGTTATATCAACTAGTGACTACTTTAATCTTAAAACTGGAATATATTTCATTAGAAATCATTTGTTTGATTTTTATATTGTTTGTTAAATAACATTTAAGCATGTTGTTATGAATTCTGAATTGTTATTAATACTAAATTGTTCTAAAATTATAAAATTATTACCTTTAAAATGTTACCTAGGGTAAGATCAGTGGATCTCAGCCATTTAATATGACAAGTCTGCATTGGACAGTAAAAATTGTTAGAGATTCATACTTAATGTGAGTGAATTGCCTGTAAAGGCCTCTTTTGGTGAAATACCATCATCTGATGCAAGGAAGAGCAAACATAGAATAAGGAAATTGAATTTGAATCTGCAGTTTTAGGGTAAATCAGTTTATCATTTTATGATTTCAACTGTAATGTGATATAATTATGATAAATCAAAAAAAAAAAAATTATATGCTTTTTATTATTGATGAGATGTTTTGATTGCATTTAGATAATCTAAAAATAATTTAGGTTATTAATTTTATGTATTTTTTTGTATTGGATACGTAAATGAGAATTATCTTAATATATATACAATATAAAACTGTGACTATTAAATAAATTTAAATGAAAGCATATATTGTAAAGTGAATAATCATAGTTATGGCCCTCTTTGAAGAGCATTGGATTGCATTTGTACATCCAGTATCCAATTTTTACTTTTTCATACTATATAAGTTAGTGACTTGATAGTTTCAAACACTTAAAAGTTTTTTTATCCGAGCCAACTTGCTTCAATAGCTTTATAGGTCTAATATTTGATCAGCAGCTATATATTTTAGTTATTACTTTTATATACTAATTATAGGTATCTTTGACTATATAAGAATATATGCCAAAAAGAGTATGACATGACTGTTCTAGATTGTTTTATAACATTTTCGTTAAAAGTAATCTAACTCGATCACGTAATTGAAAAGGATAGCTAATACTTTTGCTAAAATATATATATATATATTATTGAGGATACAAATATATGTATATGTATATAGAATTTACTATTTGTATCCACATACAGGCTAATGATATTTATGTGCTTACATTGGTTTTAATAGCATTATAGCTCAGAAAATAGGAGACATTCTATAATCCATATATAAAGTTTTCTAATTCTCTCGTCCTTCTGTGTCTTGTGCTGCTGAAAATTTTTTTTTGTATACTAGGTAAACTTTTATATTATTTTATGTTAAATTTACAGTTGAACTTCTTCTATTAAATAGTTTTATATTGTTAACTATATAATGATAATAGCAATAAATGTTATTTTCTGTGGAGTCTGTGCTTGAATTAATAGTACAATTGTTCTGTTTATCACAAGCATTTTTCTAGTTATCACAACACAGAGGTAACACTGTTAATTGTTATTCAAATAAGTTGATTTTATAATACTTTTACATTAGAAAGTTCGCCCCTAGGTATCAACATTATTTTTCAGACTTGTTTCTGGTACATTTAATCAAGTAAAATTAATTAGAGATGATTACTCCTTACAATATATATATATAAAATAAATAAAATATCCGTTAATTAAAAACCAATATTGTAATTACAATTGAAATAATATTTTTAACGATTTACCAACAATTACAAACAATTCTTAAATCCGCAGAAGTACTTTCGGTTACTTTCTAACCTGCCTCAACTGCCATTAAATTCAAAAACCAAAAGCGGAAGCAAACGTCATCGATTCAAATTCCATGAATCTCGTATTTTAATGTTAGAAGCTTGTCGATTTATTAAATGCGTTTTATTCCTGTTTATAAAAATTGCCTCTTTAATTTTTCTTTTATTATGGTTTCTCTCTTCATGAAGAATTTTCACATTTTCAAAATTAAATTTAAATTTGTATTTACATGTTTTTTCGTGATCAAAGAAAACTGAAGGAGATATTAAATCACCATTATTTTTATTTTTTACACGCTTATATAACAATTCATGTTCCTTCAATCTTTTCTCAATACTGCACCTAGATTCACCTATATATGATAGCATACAATCACAAAAAATTTGATATATGACATTACTTTTTTGCTTGACAGGTATGACATCTTTAGAATTATTGACTAATTTATTAATATTGTTTGGAACGTAGAATGAAACATTAAACACATTCTTATATAAATCCTTAAAAAATTTTACTTGTGGATTTGAAATAAATGGAATAGATATCCATTTTTTACTATTAATCTTCATTTCTTTTAAATTATAATAATTTTTTTTTAAATTGACATAAAGTATTGTTTATTTGTTCCATTTTATAACCAACATCAAGCAATTCCTTGGCAAATATCTCAATATTTTTCAGTTTATCACTTTGGTAACGACATAATTTTTCATTCCGAAACAAAAAAGATTTAAAACTTGCCATCTTATGCTTCATTGGTACTTTTGATTTACAATTTATATATCCTCTTTTTTGCAGTGGCTTAATTATTAGTTTATAATTTAATATACTGTTATCTCTTGTGATCATTAAATCTAAATAGTTAATCTTATTGTCCTGTTCTTTTTCAATAGTCCATTTCAAGCCATTCAACTTATTTAATTCCTCTATAAGCAAATTTATACTATTTGTATTTCCACAAACAAAAACATCATCCACATATCTTTTGTAAATTTTAATATCTCCAAAAATACACATATTTAAAATACTACTCTCATATGTAGATAAAACAAAATTGCAAACTTGTGCAATTACAGGCAAACCCATAGGCCAACCTTTAGTCATTTTATAATATTGTGACAGTCAGATGATGTATGTTGGTTTAACCCAGTTTGAATACTAGGCGAAAGTACCTCGAGGCCACCCATATGTGAGATATTAAATCAAGAATACTATGACCTCTGCCCTGTTTGCCTATTCTCGAGGCTAACTACGAACCAACCACATTATCTGAGACACGCATAAATTATTTTCTCACCGACCCAAAGCTTAGCATCAGCGGAGAGAAACATGGACGGGAACACCTAAGGAGCTAAATAGTTAAAAGTACTAAGAAATATGTGTTTTGCGTGCCTGGATCATTGAAAAGTAAAATAAAGCATTTAAAACAAAATTAGCAAACTCAAGCTTGTTAGTTAAATAAGATATTTAATTAATGACTTTAAAACATTTATAATGATTTAATGGCCTCCGCTATTCCCCTAAATTAATGAAAACTAATTAGACAATGAAAACAGATTAAACGATATAATATTTTTGCGGTCTAAGTCTTTTCTTCCCAATTTTAATAAAATTGTCAACTCAAATCTCCTCGATAAAGTACAATAATAAAAATCTTTCGCAAAGCATTTTCTAATTGCTTTGCGCTAAAAACCGACAGTTTAAAAATTATTTAAAACGTATATAGCTAAATCTGATATACGTAATAAGCCAATGGTGGACAAAAGAGGCGTTATCGAGGAGATCAAGTTGGCAAACAAAGGAAACTTACTGGTATGGAATTTAGAAACAAAATTGGAGATTTTAAATTAAAAAAATTAACTTTTAAACTTAACCGCAATGGAATACAAAATATATATACATGTTAGTAATGAAGAATAGCGAAGGAAAAAGGGTTAAATATATATATAGATGATCACGCAATATATATATATCTAAGACTAGTCTAATAAAAATGGTTACATAACAAATATAATTAAATACAACATTTCATAAATATAATTCAATGAAGCAGTTAAAAAAGGGTATGAACAAAAAAGGATAGAAAGTAAATAGTTCAATGGAGGAGAGATATGATTACCGTCCTGGTTCCTTGCTCCTGTTCGGCGTCGTCGTGGCTTGATCCAACCGTCGATAGGTATTTGTCCGGACAATGAAAATGGAAATATGTAGCATGGTTTCATGAAAAGTCCTACAGACACGGCACAGAGTTCAGATTACTATTGGGTGGATACTACGGCATTTTGGATGGTATTTAGGAACCTCGGCGATAGGCAAAGCTATTTATTTGCCTAGCCAAGCATAGTAGAATCCATCAAATTCATATGACTTTTAGCTTGAGCATGTTCAAACTTCTCCATGATTTTGAAGACGACAGTTGTATAACTTTTTGGAATAAAATCTCAACAAGCAAAAGCAAAATCTGCAAGAGTTCTCCCAAGAGAAATCTGAATGAAATTTCAAAAGGGAAATCTGAATGCCATTTCCAAAAGGAAAATCTGAATGCCTAGTCTTTTGTTCACTCTCCTATTTATAACTTTTTTGTAAGCTACCTTCTATTGTTTGTATGATCTTAGATCTTGATAAGCCCACCCACACTCCTTTGTTTCAAGGTAACATTTTCTAAAAATAACTTTTACTTTTTTCTTCTAAATTTCTTTCTTTAAAGTTTGAATTTTATTAATTAAAAAAGAAAGAGAAAGCCATCTTTAATTTGCCTTGAATGGGCTAACTAATTACAAACATACATTCTTTTAGAAAATGTTGGTGGGCTTATCTCAAAATAAATCATACGCCATATTTTAACAAGATTTTAACAAAAAAAAAAATTATTTCTTTTAATAATATAAGCATTTTATTTCAGCAGAATTTTGCATTAACTCATATATATACGCTTGACGTATATATATGTTTGACTAATAGATTTTACAAGCAATTTTTATTAACAGAAATCTAATCTTAGAATGGAATTTATTTAAAACAAAATATTTAAATGCAAAACCCTGCTGATATTGGACTATAAACTTAATTCAGGCCTACAATACTAATTAAGTTTATAGGAGGCTGTGAAGTATGGATTGGACTTCAGATCCATTGCTTCATTTCCCAATAATTAGTGAGCAAAAAAAAAATGTTAAAAAAAAATGCTGTTGCTTCAGGTCAGAGGTAAAAATTTTGTGCCAGGTGAGTTCAAGCCTACTCTTTATTTGCTGTAATATTTAATTTGTTACTGTCTAACAGTCTTTCTTTCTTTTACTATATAACTAACGGTTTATCCATAATTCAATCTCCTGTATCTTAAATCAAGTCCGTGTTGTTTTTAGTCTAACAAGTTATATTTATCTTTTTACTTTCTAAATTTTCCGGGGTCCAGTGGTACATAAGGTTTTAAGTTTCTGTTTCTAATATTATACTCTCTTTTTAGGCTGAGATTATTTTTCCAAAACAAAACACTTATTCCACACTTCTTTTTTAATGCATAGGGGCCTTTATATATCTGAAAAAACTTTTTTACTTCTCTCCGCACTATACTACTTGGCCTCAGATCTCTCAGCCACACTTGCTGCCTTTGCCTGAATTTATATTGCCGGTTTCGATTCTTGCAATGACGAACCGTACGTCTTAATTTTTCCCTTGCCTTCTTTTTTTGCTCAGTCATGTTCTGGACTTGGAGACAGATTTTCAAGCTATCAAGGTGGTGCCTATGGTTTCCACCCGGTTCTTCTCTAAAACATTTTATGTTGCTAATCTTTGCCACAGGAGTTATAATATTGATTACTGTCGCAGTAAAGATTTCACTGCCTTATTGCGCCTGAATTTGGTCCAACAGCTGTTGATCAACCTTTTTTTTATTATCCTCATTCATTTGTCCAGAGAAATCCGACTGGTGAATGGCTTTGCCTGTTTCATAATCACTCGAGGATTTCATATCAGTGTCGTCTTGTTTTTGAGTATCATCTTCTGGTGACGCTTCTGTCGCAATACTCTGTTCTTGATGGAGTTTCATATGTGCCTCCAAACGGTTCAATCTTTGCGATGTAATATTCATGAATTCTTGGAACATGTTCATCATCATTTCGTTTTCGTCTCTCATTTCTTTGATGAGATCTTCCAAATTGTATTTTTGGTCACTATGAGTACATATTGACCTATAAACTTCGCCTCTCTTCTGTTCCTCCATTTTTGCCTAATATTGGCTATTTTGTTATATAACAATCCCACCTTATTTGTAAAACGTATTTTAGTCTTTTTATAAACAATCTAGATACGTATATTTTATCACACGTATCTAGGAGCTATATCCTTCTGTATATAAAAAAAAAATTTAGTTCTTTCTAAACTAAGTCAGTATTCTAAGTTCCAACTATCTGTTTTATGTATATGTTTTCAGAAATTAACTTTGCCTACCTCATGAGGTCCTATCTTAATCCTATGCCTATATGTATCTGTTTGTACATGAAAAAAAATATAAAATCTTGCCGTGTCTGTTTTTAATAACTATACTACATACTATTCTCCTCACTTTATTTATTTCTATATTTCATTAAAATGTCACTGCTATGTTGTCACAATATATAATCAAACTAATACACTTACAGCTTGATCTGGCTTTCTCTGACACCTGAAACAACTAAAAAATGCATTTACATTAATATACAAGTATATATATAAAAGGAATATGTGAGCAAAATATACATAAGTCATGTTTAAAAATTATTTTGGCTTACTACGCATACATTTTTATTTTGATCATCTACCTCCTATGTTTGTTTATTTGTAATCCAATATGAGAGATTGTACTTGCCAACAAATTTATTTGATAAGGGCGCCAGTTGACAAGACAATGGCCATATCAAATATACACATTAATGGATAATGATCCAAGCACATATTGGTAACGTTTATAAAGTTTAAATGCGATTAAAATTTATTTTGATTTTCACCACTTTCAAAAAAAAAATCTCTGCATGAATAAGTAAATGCTATTTTAAATCACAATATTAATTAAGTCTAAGACGTATACAACTCAGTAAGGTAACATGTCTGACCTGGGTTCGAAACAAGTTACCATTTTGGTCAAGACACAAAAAAAATCAATGTAAACAGCCTAAAGTACGATTAACAAAACAAAATATACAATACAAAAAAAAATTAAAAATAAAAGTAAAATCCCACTCCAAATTATGAACTTGGGATCGAAACCAACTACCATTTTGGTCACAACCTGAAATAGATTAACAATTATCAAGCAATTTTACAGAATCATGCATTGAAATCAAAAACTGTTTAAAAAACATTTATATAAAAACGGGTTTTACCGAACTATAACGAAGTGTATACCATATACACCCATATATATGAATATGTACTTCACTAAATAAGCATATATATGACTACATATAAATATACAAACAAATATACCTATACAAATATTTCTTTTTTCATTATCATGTACATGATTTTATTAGAAAGATTTGTCATATTGCAGACCGCATACTCCTATTATTTCAGGCTAGTAAATGCTGGTCGCAACTATGACAAGGAAGCAATGATTGCAGACATAGACCTATTATTTCAGGCTACTCAGCAACTCTAAACTCTAAAGTGTAAGGGGTCTTCAACTAAACGGTTACTAAGGGGGTCCTCACCAAAAACGATCACTAAAAAACAAGGGCTTCACCTAACGGTTACTCAATAAATGATTCAATAGCATAATCTGAATTGAGAAAAAAAAATCTTAACTAAAGGTGGCTGACATATATGTTATACAAAAATATATCTTATATCATCATCATCAACCATTATCAATCCACTGCAGGATGAAGGTCTCTCCAAGTTTAATCCAACTTCTCCGATCTTTAGCTTCTCTTCTCCACAACACCCCTGCACATTTTCTTATTTCATCCATCCATCTCACATGTGGTCTCTTTCTGGGTCTTTTACAATCTCTTGGAATCCAGTTTAAAATTTCAATTGTCCATCTATTATCATCTCTTCTAGCAATATGTCCAGCCCAACTCCATTTTAATCTTTTAATTTTTTCAATAAGGTCAGTAATACCTGTTTGTTGTCTTACCCATACATTGCGTTTTCGATCTCTTCTTGTTACTCCCAACATGCGTCTCTCCATACTTCTTTGAGTGGTCTGAAGTCTCTGTATTGCTCTTCTATTAAGTGTCCAAGTCTCAGATCCATAAGTAAGAACTGGTAAAATACATTTGTTAAAAACCATCCTTTTCAAACACATAGGCATATTTCCTTTTAGTATCAAATTATTTCTACCAAAAGCACTCCAACCAAGTTTAATTCTATGATTAATTTCCTCCATTATGTTTCCATCTGTATTAATAATCTGACCAAGGTATTTGTAAATGTTAACATCTTCTAATTCTTCATAATCAATCTTTATTTTCATATTTTGAGCAAATCGATTAAACATTACTTTAGTCTTTTTAACATTTATCTTTAGTCCTACTTTTCTACTTTCATCTGCTAACTCCTGCAACATTTCCTGCAGCTCTGAAGCATTATTTGCAAAAACAACTACATCATCTGCGAAATCTAAATGACTTAAATACTCTCCATTTACTTTCACTCCTTTAGTTTCCCATTTTAATCCACAAAATACTTCTTGCAGCACTGCTGTAAAGAGTTTTGGAGATATGGAGTCACCTTGTCTTACACCTTTCTCAATGTTGATTTTTCCAGTATCATTATGTAATCTAATTGTTGCTGTTGCATTTTTATAAATATTCTTTAAAATATGACAATATCCTGGATCTATACCTTGATGATCCAATGCTTTAATCACTGAAGAAATGTGTATAGAATCGAATGCCTTTTCATAATCTACAAATCCAAAACATAATGACAACTCATATTCGTTTGTCCTTTCTATGACTTCTCTCAATACCTGCATATGATCTATTGTACTAAAACCACTTTTAAATCCAGCTTGTTCTCTTGGTTGGTGGAAATCCAAAGTTCTCTGTAGACGAGTTGTAATTATCTTGGTAAAAATTTTATATAAAACTGATAAAAGGCTGATAGGTCTGTAATTTCTAATATCTTCTTTATCACCTTTTTAAAATATTAATATTATTACTGCATTCTTCCAATCTTCCAGTACATCTTTATCATTTAGACATTTGGTATATAACTTTGCTAAAATTGTTTCTATTTCTTCACCTGCTTCTTTTAATATATCAATTATAATTCCATCATTTCCTGGAGCCTTTCCTTTCTTCATACACTTAATTGCATGTCTCACTTCTTCATTTAAAATTCTGGGCAATTTGGAAGATGTAATAGATATAGGAGGTACTTGTTCTTTATTACTATATAATTCTTGATAAAAATCTTCTACCAATTTCATGATGTCATCTCTCTTTTTAGTAATAATTCCATCTTTTTTCTTATTGCAGATATAAATTTCCTACCAATACCAAAATGTTGTTTAACATTTTTGAGACTTTTATTTTCTTCTACAGCTTTCCTTGCTATTTCACAGTTATACTTTCTTATATCATTTTCAACTCTTTTCCGTACCATTTTACAAAATTCGAGATATTCAATTCTTTTTAATACATCATTTTTGTATATCTTCATATTCCTTCTTTTCTTCATAAATTCTCTAGTCTCAGTAGAAATTTTATTAGTCAATTGCTGCTTTTTTCTACCAGCTATGTTTGTTGCAGTTTTTAAAAGTGTATCAGTTATTTTCATATTAATTTCATTCAAATCTGAATCATGTTCAAAATCTCCTAACACTTGAAACCTATTTGTAAGTTCTAATTTAAATTCATTAGAATGTTTCTGAAGATTAGGAATATCAACTGTAAATATTGGTTTTTCTTAATAATTTTTGTCTCTCTAGTTTTACATTAACACGTAACTTACACCTTACTAATCGATGATCACTTCCTGTGTTAAATTTATTAAGAACATTACAATCTTGAAATATGTATTTTCTGTTAGTCAAAATATAATCCAATTCTGCTGTACCTTCATTTGGATGCTTCCATGTCCATTTCCTTTTAACATTTTTCTCAAAAAATGAATTCATAATATAAAGTTTTTCTTTTTCTGCAAACTCCACAAGTCTATGTCCTCTCTCATTTCTATTACCATAACCAAAATTACCTACAGCAATTTCATCTTTCATTCGTCTACCAATTCTAGCATTAAAGTCTCCCATAACAATTTTAAAATGTTGTTTACTCTGATCAAAAGCCTTTTGTACATCCATATAAAAATCTTCTATTACTTCATCACTATGAGAACTTGTTGGGGCATAAACCTGAATTATCTGCATTTGGTATCTGCTATTAAGTTGTATAACTAATCTTGTCACTCTGTCCGATACACCATCAATCTCCACAATATTGTTCTTCCACTTTTTAATTTATAATGAATCCTACTCCACTTGTATTTCCAATATGTGTGCCTTTATAATAGAGTATATGTCCACTTTTTAAATCAATTGTTTCTTCTCCTTTTCTTCTAACTTCACCAAGTCCAATAATGTCCCATTTAATATAAGACAGTTCTTCTTCTAATTCTTGCAATCTTCCTTCACTTGAAAGTGATCTGCAGTTGTAAGTACCTAAATAAAAAGTCGTCATCAAATGGCAGCCTGGTTCCGCAATCAGGGGATTCTTAGCACCCTCCGCCTTCGGCCACCAACCTCTGCCTTGGTTGGTGACTTTACAGCCTCCTGAGAATAAGGGCCATGTTTTATTTTTGTCTGTCATAATTGTATATATGTATTGGAAAAATATTTATCATTTACACAAACATTCATTCTGCCTTATCAGGCACTGAGAAGAAAGACCATGGTGTTTCTTGATCTTAAACTTAGAGGTAAAAAGCCAATAAACTCACCACGCTGGCTAATGCGTGTTGGTGAGCAGCCCATCCATCTTATATATATCTTTATTAAAACAAACATACGCATTTACTTTTTATAAAGTTGAAAATTAAGTTTGCTATTATTGAAATAAAACTTATTTTATATATATTGTTTGCACGGAAACGTAATTTCAAAATATTTAAAAGTGAAAAAAATTTTTGCATGATTAAAATTATTCATATACAGAAACGAAACGCAGAGAAAGTGAAAAAAAAAATTTGCTAACACCGTACGTTGACACGTGTCAATTTGAACTTATCAAACTCAGATCTCAGAAAAACTTTCTATTAACGGAAAAATGTTATCTCTTAGATCTTTACAAAAATTTATACAAATGGAAAAAAATTCTATTATCTATTTGTACTTTTTACCAAAATATTGACACTACCGAATATACTATATTTCGAAAAAAACATTATATTAAAACTTCTCATTTTTAAGCAATACTAAATAACGAAGTACGAAAGCTATTTTATGGGAGGGCGGGTGGATATGTATTTGACACTTCCGCATCATCGAAGCTATATACTTTATATGACAAAACTACTCATTAGGGGGGGAGGGGAAATTTGCTATAACTCTAAAATCTCATTTTATAATCACAAAAAAAAAAACTAACGGAGTGTTAACTTTTCTAAATGTAAAATATTCATTTCATATATACTAAACTCGGAAAAAAAAATGTTTACCTTATGACACATTTAACTTGTTAATTAATTTAAAAAAAATGAAATTTGGCTCACGATTGAGGAAACAAACTCGGAAAAAGAAATTATACATATATTTTTATATAAATATATTAAACTAAAACAACTCAGGGTTTTAATTTTTAATTTAAAAAATGACATTCGTCCTGTGGCGACAAACTCGAAGCAAAAAATTTTACGTATAACTAACAATTATTTCGTGTTATTTAAAAAAAACATTATATATGTGTGTACAAATCCGAGGAAAAAAAAATTCTACATATATATTATTCATTAATTTAAAACAGAAGAAAGAAAAAACATTATACACACATACAAATGTTATACAGGGCATTGCAGGGTATGGAAAATTTCAAATAGCCACACGATGGTCGCCAGAATGCGGAAAAAAAAATCTTACACGTCTACCTATATTTTCAAATACCCTATTCCTATTCTTTCAAAAAAAAAAAAGAAATTCGGCCCACGTTGGTCGACAGAATGCGGGGAAAAAAAAATTTCACTGTGACAGTCAGATGATGTATGTTGGTTTAACCTAGTTCGAATACTAGGCGAAAGTACCTCGAGGCCACCCATACGCGAGATATTAAATCAAGAATACTATGACCTCTACCCTGTTTGCCTATTCTCGAGGAATAACTACGAACCAACCACATTATCTGAGACACGCATAAATTATTTTCTCACCGACCCAAAGCTTAGCATCAGCGGAGAGAAACATGGACGGGAACACCTAAGGAGCTAAATAGTTAAATGTGCAAAAGTGCTAAGAAATATGTGTTTTGCGTGCCTGGATCATTGAAAAGTAAAATAAAGCATTTAAAACAAAATTAGCAAACTCAAGCTTGTTAGTTAAATAAGATATTTAATTAATGACTTTAAAATATTTATAATGATTTAATGGCCTCCGTTATTCCCCTAAATTAATGAAAACTAATTAGACAATGAAAACAGATTAAACGATATAATATTTTTGCGGTCTAAGTCTTTTCATCCCAATTTTAATAAAATTGTCAACTCGAATCTCCTCGATAAAGTACAATAATAAAAATCTTTCACAAAACATTTTCTAATTGCTTTGCACTAAAAACCGACAGTTTAAAAATTATTTAAAACGTATATAGCTAAATCTGATATACGTAATAAACCAGTGGAGGACAAAAGAGGCGTTATCAAGGAGATCAAGTTGGCAAACAAAGGAAACTTACTGGTATGGAATTTAGAAGCATAAATAAAATTGGAAAGAGATTTTAAATGAAAAAATTAACTTTTAAACTTAACCGCAATGGAATACAAAATATATATACATCTTAGTAATGAAGAATAGCGAAGGAAAAAGGGTTAAATATATATATAGATGATCACGCAATATATATATATCTAAGACTAGTCTAATAAAAATGGTTACATAACAAATATAATTAAATACAACATTTCATAAATATAATTCAATGAAGCAATTAAAAAAGGGTATGAACAAAAAAGAGTAGAAAGTAAATAGTTCAATGGAGGAGAGATATGATTACCGTCCTGGTTCCTTGCTCCTGTGGCTTGACGTATATATATGTTTGACTAATAGATTTTACAAGCAATTTTTATTAACAGAAATCTAATCTTAGAATATGTAAAATTAAGAGCGTGCTAATAGCTCTAAACAAGCTTTTTTTTTTTATTTATGATAAATGCTACTACAAGAGAAGACATTCAAATCATTTTTATCTTGGATTGTCCCCATCCCCAGACCAGGTTTCGACCTATGGGTCTCTTCAGGGAGGAGTTGGGACATTAGATTTTTTTAAAAAAAAAAAAAACCAACTCAAGCAAAGTATTTATCTAAAAGTTAATTGTTAAAAGAAGATCTGAAACTTTTAAACATCTACATGTCTTTAAAGTCAGCTCTCCAACTGAAAAAATCATATGGGCCTGAACTTAATTCAGATACTCCATATAAGTTTCAGATCTTCTTCTAACAATTAACTTTTAGATAAATGCTTTGCTTGAGTTGGTTTTTTTTTTAAAATCTAATGTCCCAACTCCTCACTGAAGAGACCCATAGGTCAAAACCCGGTCTGGGGATGGGGACAATCCAAGATAAAAATGATTTGAATGTCTTCTCTTGTAGTAGCATTTATCATAAATAAAAAAAAAAAAGCTTGTTTAGAGCTATTAGCACGCTCTTAATTTTACATATTTGTAAGTGCAAGCTATATATAAGTCATGTGACATCTGACGTGTTATTATTACTAATCTTAGAATGGAATTTATTTAAAACAAAATATTTAAATGCAAAACCCTGCTGATATTGGACTATAAACTTAATTCAGGCCTACAATACTAATTAAGTTTATAGGAGGCTGTGAAGCATGGATTGGACTTCAGATCCATTGCTTCAATATTGACCTTCAAAAGATGCAACAATGTTATCATTAAAAAATTTTAAAGAATCAATGATAAATTTTATCATATATTTACAAATATTTTTACTTTTTAATGCATGTTCAATTATTTTTATGGAATTCATTCTATCAACAGATCCATACATTTCTGTAACATCCAATGAAGCAATAACATCATTTTCATCAATCATTAAATTTTTAATACTATTTACAAAGTCAAACGATAAAGCAATAGTATTTTCTCCAAATCCTAAAAAGTCTTGTTAAAGTTTACCAATATATTTAGAAGTCTGATATATGAAGGAACCACCAAAATCTATCATAACTCGCAAAGGATTACCTTCTTTATGTAATTTTATATTTGCAAAAATACGAGGACATATAGCACAAGAAGGATATATCATATAGTATACATTATTATTTAAAACTTTATTTTTAGCACTTTTTAGAATATTGCTAATAAACTTTATTCTTTGACCATCCATATTATAATCTTCAATCAAAAAGAAACCAAGTTTGTTATATAAGCGTGTAAAAAATAAAAATAATGGTGATTTAATATCTCCTTCAGTTTTCTTTGATCACGAAAAAACATGTAAATATAAATTTAAATTTAATTTTGAAAATGTGAAAATTCTTCATGAAGAGAGAAACCATAGTAAAAGAAAAATTAAAGAGGCAATTTTTATAAACAGGAATAAAACGCATTTAATAAATCGACAAGCTTCTAACATTAAAATACGAGATTCGTGGAATTTGAATTGATGACGCTTGCTTCCGCTTTTGGTTTTTGAATTTAATGGCAGTTGAGGCAGGTTAGAAAGTAACCGAAAGTACTTCTGCGGATTTAAGAATTGTTTGTAATTGTTTGTAAACCGTTAAAAATATTATTTCAATTGTAATATGTATATATTGTTTTATTATCTCTTACAAACCAGGCATTATAACAGAATGTTGGCTGATGATTAATGGTAATATTAGAAACATTTCTAATATTGTTTAAAACCAGGGATAATAAATATGATGTCTGGGATATACAAAATGTTATATTTTTTATATGCTTGGTATTAATAATGATGAGAGATTTTTTTTTGATAAAGTTCTGGTGAAATAAACAATAAATAAGTCTTAGTTGGAAAGCTTAGAATCCTGTAATTTGGATTGCATATTAGAGGTAGAAATATGAAAAATATATCCACACAATCATTGCTGTTCTCAATTTGAATGTACAAATTTTGCAACAAGTTGGGTTTTGATTCTTATATTTATCATCTATGATACAGGATTTAATAAATAGATTATATTTATTATCTAAAAGAACATGAAATGTGATACATTTAAAGAAGAGCAGTTTAGGCTTAATTCATAGAATTTACAAGATTAGAAAAATAATTATACTTTCAAAGTTTAGAACCATTTTATGCTTTATCTGAAAGAATTGTAGTAACAGAATTCTAAGAGACACAAAGATTTTCAATAACCATACAAGCAGTTAGATATTTGCATATTAAAAGTGACTTTAAAAGGATCTTGAATAAGGTCGATTTATCATATCCAGCAGTGCAAATTATACATGTATGCTTTGTCTTTTCCATATGGATAGTAGATATCATAAACTATTAATACAAATAACTGTCTAAATATAATTACTTCAAAGTATTGAGACCCTTCTGGAGTCAGAAAAGTATATGGCAATGAAAGATGTCTTCATTATTGGTTTTCACTTATCTTTTAATTACAAGGAAAATATTTTTATACTCACTAAAAAAGAAAGATATCTATTGAAAATATAGATCTTGAAGAAATTCTTATTATCTGTGAAATAGGCTATCAAAAAATATTACTAGCTTAATGTCAAAAAATATCTATATTCTCAATAAATGGAAGGAAAAAAAATATTGATATAAAAATTATGTAAATAATTGCCATTATTGGTTATATTATTATTATCTCATAGTAATTAGAAAGTGTTATCTGTATTAATGCAAATGATGTAATGATGGACTCAAACTAGTAAATAATTCTTGGATTAAAACTCACCTTATTATTTTTGACATCCAAATTCTATATAGCATTTCAAGCAATTAATCATTCAATTATTTTTGCCCAGTGTGATTTAATCCATTGATAGTTTCAAGTCTTAATGGTCAGTAAACAAAAATGATATGAGTTATTTTAACTATACATATTTATCCTGTTATTTTGCAAAATGTGGTTTGAAATAAGTAAGTCTTTGGAACTAATGTTTTCAAAAAATATATTATGTTTCTGAAAATTGAATTTGTCATATCTGATCTTGCCTTCAGAAGTGGACTAGTCCAAATTCCTCCCTTATCTGATCGGATTGAGCATGTATTGCCGCTAACCAATGTATAAACATAGCCAAAGGGTAAAACATAAGTATGGCTAATGTGCATACATGTATATAAAATCATACCATTTGTTAGGCTCTCTGAATTCAGTTGCTGCCAGCAAGGGAGGGGATCTGGCAATAAATAGTCAGGCTTTTGGGGGCAAGCCAGAGAATGTCTGTCTAACCTATATGACAGTACACACTCTCAAGAGAGAGAACCTTTGTCTATCTGAATGATTGAATGTGCTCTCCATTTAAACCATTTCCAACAGCAACGGCGTTTTTACTATATTCTATGCAGTGAGGTAAGTCCACAATAGGACTAGAAGCTGCTACGACTATGGCAAACTCGAGACAAGCTGTCTAGTACAGCTGGAAAGTCATTTAACAAACTCAAGGCAAGCGGTCCAGTACAGCCAGAAGAGGTAAGACTAGAACTCATGAGGCAAGTTAATATATGCAGCTGGAAGTGAGTCCAGTCATTCAGCACAAACAGCTCTTTATTGACTAAGTTATACGTCAAATTGTATTTATTGATTGTATAATATGTTTATATATTTATTTTAATTAATTATACATATTAAATTGTGAATGTTTATATTTTTTTGATGTTACTCTTGATTTGAGTCTGAACCCTGTAATTCAGCCAAGCACAACAGAATTAATGATTTTTGGTTTGAATGAAATATTATTTATTTTAGCATCAAAGCTTATCACTAATAGAATCTAACAATTTTGCACTTTTTTCCTATTATCAGATTGTAATTGATAAATAAAATTTAATTATTTGAAGTTGGGGATTTATGATATTATTTCTGAACATTGGACATAAAAAGGAATTTACTACTAACTGAAAAGAGATTCTTTGATTACTTTTTAAGATCATTAAAAAAAGTAAGCAAGGCAAATTTCTGTCCACTGTTTATGTTTTTGTTAGCTATTATTATTATGTGCTGCTCAACAATATTCATCTTTCAGAATGGTTTATTTCTTGGCTTTAAGACTTCTCAATACCTGATAGTTATTTAGGGTTTTCTGAATATATGAATACATGTATGTGAATTTTTTTTTTTTTTTATATCTGAAATCAGAGAAATAATAATAAATTATGGCTCTAATACCCTGATAGCTGTAAAGTCATCAGCCAAAGCAAACAAAAAATTAGTTATTGAAAGCAGCTAGATTGTCATTTACTTGTAATCTTTTTTTTAGTACCTACAATTATAGATGATTTTCAAGCAAATGAAGATTATATAAATTGAAAAAAAAATTGATTAATATTAAATAGACATTGTTGGACTTTGTTAAAGTAGAAGAAAAGGTAAAAATGCAATTAATTGGAAAAGAAGATATTGTACTTTGTTTAGTTTTTTTAATATTTTGAAAACAGTTGCAATGTCTTGTCAATAAAATAACTGAACCAAATTTAATTACTTGTAGATTTAATATGACATATAGATTATAACTTCAATAGATAAACTACTTCACTATATATGTGTATATATTATGAATGAATGGAAAACAATACTGTAGGGCCACTATCCGTTGATGTTATGCTTATAAAAATGATAATATGGATCAGGGTGATCTTTAAAATTTCCCTAGATTTGTTTTCTCACTTTAGAGACAGGTGACTTCCATGTTTTTTTTTTTTGCTAATGATTTCCTCACTAGGCCATCAACTCTTTAAACTCTTTTATAGTCGTACTTCTCTGGGTTATACATTCATGGCATTTTCTTTACTGGCTGATTTATTTTTCTCTGGAATAAATCTTTAATATCAGAGATATTTTCTTAATGAATTTTAGTATACTGCAATATTCCAAAGCCATGTATTAACTTTAATTTTGTTAATTTGGATTTTTTTTTTTAATTTACAAAATTTCTCTTTATTATGTTTAAAGATTGAAACTATTTGTTTTCCTGAATGTTTTTCTCATTTTGTTCTCTACAAATAATATTGGTTTAGTACATATTAATTTTTTCCTCTAGTCCAGAGAAACTTTGATCTTAAATATAATCCTTTAAAATGTCTTGGAGTTTTCTGATTTCTTTTGTTTCCTGGTACTGAAAATTCTCTGCATCTATTCCACTGCAACATTCTAGACTTCTGTTAGTAATTGTTGATTTTTCTTGACAACTCCATTTCATTTAATTTTAGCTCTTTATTTACTTGAGTTCTGCAGGGTAGATTTTATCTATCATTAATCCCTTTCCAATCTTGACATGATTGATGACAGAGATGGTTAATGTCTTTTGTCCATTGCAAGTCAACTTCTGTCTACACTTCTACTTGCCTAGACAAGGATTTTATTATGAGATCTTATAATCCATATTCTACACAAACTGTCTCTGATCTATACTTTTCCTCCTATTTTAAAATTGTTTCATTTGAACACTCTTTGCATGGAGGCAACAGAGTTAATGTGTTTTTTTAATCTCATATTCAGTTTGTGTTGCAGAAGAAAATATGAGATTTGTTTTCACAACTTTCTGTATTTTTGATAAATCAGCCATAGTTAAGGCTTGTTTTAGTTGACTGTGTTTTCTGCCAATCCATTAGATTTTGGAGAGTAGGGCAATGTAAGTAAATGTTTAACCTCTCCCCCAATCCTCTAAATATTAATCAAATTTAACAGAAGTAAAACGAGAGTGTTGGTCTGAAACAATAATTTCTAAAACTTGGCATGGGAATATCTTTTTTAATCAAATAGTCTTTTACACCTAATATTCTACCCTTTGGGTATATGTGTATTTAACTGCTAAGAACATATGCCTTTTTTATAATTATCCAGCATGATTGATGTTGATCAACTGCCATGGTTTGTTTGCCTGTATGTTTTTTCATTTATTTAGCTATGAATTGATGCAATTTACAATTTTTTATAAATTACTTTTTAATTTCAGTGCTCATATTCAGCTCTAATCAAGATTTCTTGTTAATATATTTGCTCTCATAACTCCTGGAAGATGTGATGAAGCTATTTGTTTTTTCCCATTCTATTGTATCAATAATTTGCCATTGTTAATATGCATCCTTTGCATATGGTGAGATTTTCTCTTATAATCTAAAAACATAATGACAATATCTTTGGACATTTAGCTGATTAAACCATTTCTATATCACTTTTAGTGCAGTGTACTTGATTGTAGAATACCTATATAGTTAATCTCAACATCCAGTTTCTGATTAGTCAGGGTTTCTTGTCAAATAATCTGGGTGTTGAATCATTTTCTCCTGGGAGGGGGGGTGAATTGTAATTACATGCTGACAGAAAATTTAATCAATGTAGCACACAAAGATATAAATGATCTGGTATTGGTTTATTGTTTATAAATGTACCCAGTAGTAGTTTATGATCCATAACTATCAAAAAATACATTCTTAAGAGATATAGATGGAACTTTTTATATTTTGATTATTATCAAAGTGATTATAATTTTTCTCTATACTAGACAGTGTTCTAGATTTATAGGCTATTTGCTTATCACTATTATGGATTATATCGTATAGAATTGCCCCAATGTTATATTAGGAAGCATCTCAATGAAATTATCTCTAGATTGACGTTATAATCTATAAGATTTTTCTAGATTGAGTTTTTATTTTATAAAAGTTTTGTTGTTGTTTTTATTCCAGATCTATTTTTAATTTTTTTCTTAAGTGTGTCTTTCTTTTTAGAAAAATTTCAAAGTAAATGATATGTCTTCAATATTTTCAAGCTTTAGAATATTTTTTACGGTCATCTTTTCATGAGTGGGAATTTTATTCTTGTTTGACATCAAATGATGTAAAAATTTTAACTTACGAGCATTCTACATATTTTTTTTTCCATTTAATTTTACACCAAATTTATCTGATCTCTGACATATGTCCATTATGAATTATGTCAGAGATGTTTTGGATTTAGATATAATAAGAATATTGTAAATTTATTTAAACGCACATTGATTACATAAGTAATATTTACTAAGGCTAAAACCTCAAGAGTGTGCGCATGAAAATGCGAAGGTAGGGACCTCTACAGGTCTTAACCACAAGCTTATGCTTTGGAAGAAAAGAGGGGAACCCTTCTTTACTTCAACCTACTTTCTATATGAATAGGTGAAACTGAAGCGGTTAGATCTGAGAGTGTGAAGCTATTCAATACTTCACTGATTAAGTCCACAATTCCTATTGAAAGATTTCATGAGTACTAATGTGTAATAGGAATTGTGGACTTAATCAGTGAAGTATTGAATAGCTTCAAGCTCTCAGATCTAACTGCTTCAGCTTCATCTATTCATATAGAAAGTAGGTTGAAGTAAAGAAGAGTTCCCCTCTTTTTTTCCAAAGTGTAAGTTTGTGGTTAAGACCTGTAGAGGTCCCTACCTTTGCATTTTCACATACATCCTCTTGAGGTTTAAAGTCTTAATAAAAATATTGCCAAAGTAAGTAATATTTCTTTCCATTTCTTGTAACAGGATATTAATTTTGATCTGAAACAAATTCAATGCTATTATCCCAAAAGGTAAATATTTACAATAGAACATCTTGATATGTGTGATTAGCATGAAGATTTTTAATGATTTTTTTACTACTGAAAATTTAGTGGGTGAAATTTTTTTTGATAGTGCTATTATTTTTTTTGTATTTGGTATGGAATAAACACTTTTGTTAAGTTTTTGATTATAATGTAGAGGTAATTGCTACAAATATGAATTTTTTCATCTGCTTTTGTGATTATCGTATATGATTCAATGTAACTTTCCAGTAGTTGTCAGTATTCTTTCTGTTTCTTTTTTTTAAATTCTTTTAGGGCCTTGTTATTGTTGTTGTTGAATGAGTATTTTCTCTTAGATCTTGCTCCATAGCATTGGTTTTAATCTTTTTTGCTCCATTTTAAAATCTGTTTTGATCTTTCTTTCAATGTTGATCTTTTTAATTGATCTTAATCCTTGATATAATGAATCTGTTGTAGAGTTAATTATTTGGGTTTTATCATTAATTTCATTAAATGCTAATACTTCACTGAGAATTTTATAAAATTTTCATTTAAATCTTACTCATACTCCTAAATTGCTATCAGTCCCCATAATTTTGGTCTGAACAGCATTATTTTCTTTGTATCATATATATTTTTAATAAATGATTTCTTTTTACTCTTTAATTTTATGACCAGGAGTGCTTAGCAGGGTTTTTTTCTTTCTCTTCCTTTGTTCCTTGATATATAATGTCTACATAGTTTTTAAACTTAGAATTTTTTTTCTTATTCAGAATTTTCATTTACAATTTTGGCTACATACCATTCTTTCCACAGCAGAAGCATTCAATTTTATTTTCACAAAATTCTGTTTTACAAATTGTATTTTTATATTGGAATATTGCCATCATCTAATATGAGTATTGAATGTCTTTAGAAAAATTTAATTTTATTTAAATATTCCAAATACATTACCTTAAAATTCAATACTCAAGAATCTAAGGGTCCAGGTTCGAATCCCATGCTAGTACTGACATTGGTCAGGCCAGCAACACCTGAAGAAGAGGGGAGAATAGTACCTCTCAAAACGTTGTGCATATGATGTGCTATTACTAACAGTTGAATGTATTTGGAATATTTAAATAAAGTTAAATTTTTCTAAAGACATTCAATACTCATATTAGATGATGGAAATAGTCCAATATAAAAATACAACTAGAACCCCATCATCACAAACCTTCAGAAAAACACTCTGGTTTACTAACTTTATTTATGATAAATTTTCACTGTTTATGAATAGCTAATAACTTTTGATAGGATAATAATCCTATAATTTTATAGACTGTTCTAAGACTATTTGATGTACCATATCTTTTTTAATTATTTTTTAATGATATATCTTTATCAGTAAGAAGATGCTATCTCAACTTTTTATACATTATATTCCAGAGGAGTTGAACCACTAGAACATCACATGACCACCATTTTTTATGCTTACATAATCTGTTAAAACTGTATTATTTATCTGCATACAGTAGTGTTACCCATTGCAAGCCACAGTAATCAGTGGTTGCTAGAAGTTTGAGTATCAAAACCCCTACGTAGTGCCTATTCATTCAATATCCCCAGTTAAGATCCTTGGATATGTAAGCAGTGAATCTAGATCTTTGGATCTAATGCAATCTTCCAGCAGCCACTTTTTACCTTTGTAAGCCCAAACTAAAAATACATTTTGATGTCTTTGGTTTTTTAATAACCATAATCACTAACATCTTTTGGTCAGGATTGGTATTAAAACACTAAAAACATCATGTAACCAATATTTCTTATGCTTATACAATCTAGTTAAACAGTAGCAACTCTCTTTTTACAGCAATGTTTCCCAGTGCAAGCCATAGAAATCAATGCTGCTACAAGGTTTGGGGATATTGAATAAGTAAGCAACTCGATAGGGATTTTAGGGCACAAATTTTTTAGTATCCATTGATAACTATGGCTTGCATGAGGTGGCACTATTGTATGGAGAGATTTACTATAGTTCTAACAGATTATGTAAGCATAATAAATGATTGCCATGTGATGTTTCAGTGATTTAATATCAATCCTGGCCAAAGGATGTTGGTGACTGTGGTTATTAAAAAACCAAAGGCACTGAAATGTATAGATACTGAACTTGGTTCAGATCTGTATGACTATATGAGTGAATTAGCTTGGATTGAAAGCATTATTCTATGTTTTCAGTTAGGGATTATAGCTTTATAGTTTAAAAAAAGTAAAAAGTAACTGGTGGAAGATTGCATTAGATCCAAAAGTCTAGGTCGATTATTCTCAGATCCAAGGCTCCTCACTAATGAAAACCATAAGCTAGAAACTAATCTGAGAATATTGGATTGATTAAGCACTGATGCACAAATATCCTAGCGTCCATTGATTACTATGGATTGCACTGAATGACACTATTACATGGAGTGAGTAGCTACTGCTTTTCAAGAAAAGTTGCTCAAGAAGTGTTTTTTTCAAGAAAGTTGCCACATTTGCGTTTTATTGTGAAGTCCCTATTGCCATATTATGCAACATAATTATATATCTCAAAAGTAAGTCGAAATTCAATTTATTGTATATCAGTTTATAAGAGAATTGACAGATTTTATAGCTTCACATTAATGATGGTTTGCACAAATAGTTAATGTTTGCAGAATAGAAAGTATAATAATGCATAATACTTGCAAATTTTAATAGTATTGCTATCTTAGTCTATTTTCCACAATTTTATTAATGAAATACTTCTTTACGTATTGAGTATATAATGTCCATCTGACTCATAACCATCTCTGTCATAGTTATTTAGCATTTAGTTACTCTGCGATGGTTATTTAGCATTCTAGTTAGATCTGACTCTGAGAATTTTATATCAATTGATTCAATTATTTATCAGTTATTTTTTAGTTGTTTTTAATGCCAGTTTATTTGTTGTAGTGTTCTTCATTCAGTACAAATTAAATTTATCTTTAATATCTTAACAAATACACCATCTTTCACCCTCACCATATAACTTTCTCCATTATCCTCCACCATTTCTGCTTTTATCATTTTCCTGCTGAATATCTAGCTCTCTTGCCTATCCATCCAACATCCACCCTTCTCCATTTTGGGGTGTTAGTATCATTTTAATTTTTAAGACCACTATTTATTTATTTATAATCATTCCTGATTAATCTCACTCCAATCAATGCCTACTATTTATCTGTGTGCATTTTAATCCTTCTATTTTATTGATATAAGATTTATTGTGCCTCAGGTTAGTGACATGTATGTAATAGTCTACTCGGCGACAGTGTTATTCATCATTGAGCAGATCAATATAGTTTTTGTAATTATGATCAGGATAGCAAAAGTTGCATTATACAAACATTGAAATGCTAAATAGAGGTTGCTGATGGTGATTACTACATCATCCTCCAGTAACTCAATTCTTAGATGTCAACTATCTCTCATTCAAAAGCATTTTGTCATTATGACTTCTGTTTTTTTTATCTATAATTTTATTGTATGATGCTTGAGCTAAACTAGCATTTACCCTGAATTCCACTTAGAGAGAATGCCTTCACATATATAACCCCTCGGCAATACTATCTCTAGTTTCTATTCACATTCCCACATCCATCTCATTTTGAGCATGTCTTATCCGGACCATATTGGAAATTTCTCATATATATTTCAAATGAGATCAAACCACACTTATAATTATAACAAAAAAAATTAAATAAAACTATTTGCATCAAATATACTAAGATAACTTACTAGGTATATATTTTATTATCAATGGTTCTGGTGAATCTACTTTGGAAATTACAGAACAGTAAGAATCGATTTTCTAATCATTTCTGCTGATCCCCTTAATTTATTTCCAATGGATGTATTGGATAGAAAAAAAGAAAAGAAATGAATTATCTTCCTAATAATAATTGTTAGTGAAATTATAAAACTATAATTATATTGCTACTATTATTATAATACATATACTTAACTAAATCTATCACTTTCACTGGCAAACCAGCCATATTGAAAATTTAAAAAATTATGTTATGTCACAAATTTTATAATAACTTAAAAAAGTTTGTATTATTCAAAAATGACATAATATATATTATTTGAAACATAAAACACCAAAGAATGTAATTAAGCTGAAAAAATATAGCCATTGATATTCAAAGTAATAAAAAAAAGAATAAAATTTTAATATTTCTAATAATTATTTTCATATTATTTCATAAATTCTAAATTTTCATGCATAAATTTTACAACTACCCTTTTGTTAATAAATTATTTGGATTTGTCATTAAATTTCCAATAAATTGATTTATAATAACACTTACCTAAAGTAATCCATCACTTGAACATTTAGTAGAATAAAGATATTAGTATCTTTCATTATTTCCAGTAGCCCTTCAAAGTGCTTTTCCATACAAGGATTTGCAATGAATATGTCATCCCTAATAACAAGTAGTTAATATTGATCAATAATTAGTATTATTTGAATATTATAATAAAGAATTTCAATAAAGTTTGTATTTTACTAAAAATTACTACTAAAATAATCATATATACAAAATAAAAAGTGAATGAAATGCTAAATTCATTATAGAGTTAAACTTGAGGTACATAAATAAGTGGTTTAGAGTCAGTGCAACGTAGTAGATAGAATTTACCTTACAATTAAAATAATAGTGCAACCAAATGCAAATACAACTTACTGATTAGAGCTATTGATGAGTGTCAACATTGGGAAATCTTGACCGAGCTGGCATGTTAGTTGACATTCCTGCAGAAGTGTTGTGATGTATCACCTATCATATTTTCACTGTGATAAATAGCTCAAGTACCCAGACATTGGCCACCATCTGAAGTTGTATCTTTGCCTGTACACAACCGCAAAAGGCTATCTGCATACATCCACCATTTGAATCCTCGCTTTATAGGTCTTGAGGGCTCATATTGCTTCATGTTATTATGACCAATAAATTTAATAATAGCTTCATCAACTGCCATCTCTCTCTGCATTTGATATGCAGCTTTGAAATTTACATTGCAGTTATCTATAACCGGCCTAAGTTTATATACTCTATCAAAGTCTTTACTTTTAGCATTTGGTGTATTTTTATTATTATTAAAATGTAGATAAGACATTATAGAAAAAAATCTAAATCAGGTCATAGTATTTGCAAATATATGTTTGTCTCTGTCTCATATCAGAACTCTAGATATCATCTAATTCATATACTGGACATCTGGAGGCAGGGCCCACTACCATGCTAAAAATGCAGATAATTCGTGATTTAAATTTACACAATCGCAAGCTATTTTTTGATCAGCATATGTATTAGTTTCAATAATAATTTTTTTATATATATTTTTATCAAATAATAATTAAAATATATATAAAATAGAATACTTACAACATATTCGATATTTCTTTTAATATTAATTAAATCATCTATAACTATGATTTATTTTATCTGGTTCCCTAAAAAAATGATGGATGAAGTGTTCACTGCATATGGGTTTTTTTTTATTCTGCATATTTCCTATTTAATGTATTATCTTACAAAAATAATTTTATAACTATCAGTATTAAAACCATTGAACACTATACATATATATAAAAATAGATGTTAAACTACTATAAAATATTACATGACCATCATTTCATATGCTTACACAATCTATTAAAACAGTAACAACTTTCTTCAAACAATAATGTCACCTAGTGCAAGTTATAGTAATCAATGAATACTAGAAGGTTTGTGCATCAAAATCCCTATTCATCAAAAATCCAGTTTAGTTTATGACTTTCATCAGCGAGAATCCTTGGATCTGAGAGCAATGGATCTAGATCTTTGGAAATCTTCCAGCAGTCACCTTTTATCTTTTTGTTTAATTATAAAACTATGAAAGCCAAAACTAGTATAGTTGTACAGATCTGAATTCAGTTCAGTTCTGCATGACAATACATGTTAAACCACTAAACATCACATGATCATTATCTCATACTAGCACATAAATTGTTATTAAACAAAGCAAAGCAAAACTCTTCATACAGTAGTGCCATCTTGTGCCAACAAGAGCAATCAATGGATGCCAGAAGGCTTGTGCATAAAATTCCTATCTAGTGCCTACTCCTCCAATATCTCCATACTAGTTTCTGGCTTGTGGCTATCATCAGTGAGGAGCCTTGGATCTGAGAGCACTGCACCTAGATCTTAGTATGGGGATATTGGAGGAGTAGGCACTAGATAGGGATTTTATGCACAAGCCTTCTGGCATCCATTGATTGCTCTTGTTGGCACAAGATGGCACTACTGTATGGAGAGTTTTGTTTTGCTTTATTTATTAACAATACATGTTGTTATAGCTTTATAGTTAATTAAAAAGGTAACTAGTGTAGGGTGCATTAGATTCAAAGATCTAGGTGCATTGCTTTCAGATCCAAGGCTTCTTACTGATGAAAGAATAAGTTAGAAACTAATCTGGGGATATTGGATGAGAAGACACTAGATAGGGATTTTGATGTATAAACCTATTAGCATCCATTGATTATTATAGTTTACACTAGACTGCACTATTGTAAGGGGAAAATTGCTATTATGTAAATAGGGTTATGTATATTTAATTTTATTAAATCTACTGAGATAAATTATAACTAATGAAGGAAATATACTTAACTTATTGCTCTTTATAAACAAATTTTAAAGCTTAGTACATTTTCATTGATTTTATTATCATAATTTAAAATAAATGTCCAATTTCAGGTATTACACATTTTGTTTAAAGTAAAGCACAATCTCATCAAATATACTAGAATTCAAAACACTTGTACTCTACACTTACTTAACAATAGAAAGTTTACTTATAAATATTTTCATGTGATATGCGTTATTTTTAAAGTGTGAAAGATATTATTCACATGAACACAATTCATATTGTGTTTAATCAAATTATATAATATTAAAGACTTTTTATGTTAGGCAGGTGCAATTAAAGACTTATTCATTTAAAGTCATTTACTGCTATTTGTATATATCACATAAATATATTTATAAATAAAACTCCTATTACTACATTAGTAAAGAGAAAGAATATTTTGAATTTTATCATAACTGATGAGACTAGTAGTTTTGTCTGATAAAGTCTTGAATACTATGAGAAATTTGTCTATTTTATATTATAATGGCAGTTGCTATCATTAAAAAATGTACCAACCGATTGCCCTGCAAGAAATGGAAATTACACTTCACACTTTACAATCCGATAATCTTGAGTTTGGTAATTATATGAAAAGAGATTTGCACATTACAATGGAATTTTAACATCGGGCTCACAAACAACTAAGAAGTGTTGTTGATATCCTAAAACAGTTGACCTGAGAGAGATGATTGGCTGTTATTTTAGTATGATTCAAAGATATTACATGATATTACTGACAATTGGATTGGTTGATTTTGTTTAAACTTTGTTTGAGTAGCTAATTTATTATTTTCAGTTTAACTTTATGCATTTTTAGATTACTCATATAATTATATATATATGTCATTTATCTGAAAGTATATATAATTAACTGTTCAGTTAATATTAAAATGCATTCAAAAATAATTTTTATTTGATATTGATGATAACTCTTTTTTCCCCTTTAATTTAAACACAAATTGTTCTAGTTATTTATTAGAAATAATTCATAAAAAGTTTTATTCAAATAAGATATTGGATCTCATAAAAACTGACAAATGTTTATTTAAAATTAAATCTTTTAATGAATTTATATTTTTTATAACATGTTAATTTTTTTATGTTTTTGTTATTAAATATTATTTCTTTTTTTTTCCAGAAAATTGAAAGTAATTGTACATATTGGAGCAGAAAGCATTCAAGATGTAAAATTGTTGGTAAGAATTAATTAAACAAGTAGTAGTAATTAATTTATTGTAACTTAAAATTTGCCAAACAAAGTATCATCATTTATGCATTAATAGTAGTAATATTTTACATTACTTTACAGCAAGTGTAATTTATTAATAAATACCAGATGATAATACCAGCCAAATTTTCAGACTAATTTTGTTATCCTTTGTTAGTGAAGAACATTGAATTGCATATATTTTCAGCAGCCATTATTATACTATTCAAACTAAAGGTTTGAAAAGCATAATTGAAAGCATATAGAATCATATTGCTTAATTCTTTCATAAAGTTTAACATCCTCCCCCCCCCCCAAAAAAAAAAAATGAATTTCTTGACTGCAGATATTTTATTATTTAATATTCTTTCTTCTTTTTTTTTTTTTGAGATTACTCTAAAAAAAAAAATGTATTTTTTTTCATCAGGTTACTCTTAACTAATTATAGTCCTCCCCTCCCCCAAAAGATTTGGTCAAATTTATGACAAGTCATTTTTTTGATTGTTGATTAATTAATTATCAACACCCTTTATTTTTTTTTGATTTTAATTCAAACAAAATTATGCTTGCATTTAAGTTATATATTCTTCTTTTAATGTCATTTTTATTATAAGGAATTACCAAAACAATTTCTTAAAAATATATATACCTGGGACTCTTTTTATGCAATAAATAGATTCCACAGAAAATCCGCATTAAAAAAATTGCACAAAAATAGACTTAACTTACCTTGAAAAATGTGGGATACGTTCCATAATTTTACAAAAATCACATAAAACCAAAGCAATAAGGTAAAATTACTTTAAAATTTGGATAAAAAAAAAATAAGGAAATAAAGTATGACTAATAGTAAATTTCAAATATTTGAAAAAAATTGATGCAAGACGAACTTTTTTTACTTTTTTTATTATATTTAATTTTATTCAAAACAATATGTTTTTATGTGTAATTTATTTTACATTTTTTTATACATATTTTAATCATTATCGCTATTTGACAATATGAGGTTCGTATGTCAACTGGTGAGAAATCAGATTCATCACAAGAGGAAATACAGTTAGCGCTAACTTCAGTCTCATGCTGTGTTAATGGTTTTCTGTCGACAATGTAATTGGTATTTAAACTTTGAGACAATGATTTTACTAACTGTTTATGAAGCTCACAATATCCGGACTGCTATGTCTAGCTGTTACAGAATGCACTTCCAGGAGTGCAACTATATATATATAACATAATACGCTTCCATTAGTGTGTTAATAATGACTAATGGTTAAATTTTCTTTTATATACATATATACAAGGAGAAACTTTTAGTCAGAAAAAAGTTACAAGTAAAAATATTTAAAAACTTTCAAAGATACATTTTTTAAAAGTAGAAATTAAAAGTTCTTAAATACTTTTACTTGTAACTTTTTTCTGTCTAAAAGTTTCTCCATGTATGTATGTGTATAAAAGAAAATATAAATACACATTTTAAAGATACATTCTTTTTAAGTAGAAATTAAAGTTCTTAGATATTTTTACTTGTAACTTTTTTTTGTCTAAAAGTTTCTCCATGTATATATGTGTATAAAAGAAAATAAAACATACACATATATAACACAGACATACAACTATTTAACTCTCATTGGAATTTAAAAGCTCGTTCATAATTCATGTCCTTAAAAAAGAAAATGATTTTCCAATTGATTAGAAGGTTGGAAGACTTTGTTGAATCATTTTTGCTGTGAAACAAACAGGTTCCACTTTTGTTTTATTATCTTTTTCTAAATTTTCTATGGTGTCTAAATTTATTGCCAAACCTTTTTTCAACAGGCATTTAAAATATGAAAATTTAATGCAGGTATATATAACAGGGAAATCCCAATTTTAAGTGAAATATAAACTTCTTTATCGCATAAAAGAAAACAGCATAAAAAGATATTAAAAAGAAACATGAATTGCATAACTTCAAAATCGCATTAAAAAAATCTGCACAAAAAGAGACCCAGGTGTATATATCAAATCGTCTTTCTTTTAGACATTTGACTCAAGCAAATTATTTACTTGTTTTGCTTTAAGTTATTAATTTATAATTTTAAAAGTCATTTTAAGGAATATTAAAATAAAATAATTCACTGTATATACACACGGCATATTTATCTGTGGTTCCCTGGTGTATAGATAAACAGCAGCATAAGTACAGCAATTTCTTCAAGCTTTCTCTTGGCAAGCTTGATTTTTGGTCCATCAGAAAAATATAATCCAGGTTTGTTGTCTTTATCAGGAAAAAGTATTGAAGTAATTTGTTGGCATACCATGAGCTTTCTTCTGTAGTCCAAGCAATTGTCAGCATTAGGAAGAGGTTCAATTCAGGTGATTTGTTAGCATGCCATGAGCTTCCTTCTGTCCAGGATTGGCAAGCTGTCTTCTAGAACATATTTAAGCAGCTAATTGATCCATTTGAAGTGATTGGTCTCATGGATCAAAACTATGCAGTAAACTGTGTGGGGCAGCTACTGGACTGGTACTCCCTTAGATCTTCATAGGAACTCTGTATAACTCTGCTAGCTATTCTGCTTTTCAAATATATTATTAGCCAAGCCTTCTGGTTAGCTCTTACAAAAACTGCAAGCCATTTCAACAAGCTGCAACAAAATATTATAACCAACTTTGCAGCTAGCTCTTCTGCTAACCACTCAGTCTTTTTTATAATCTTGGTTGGTCAGGTGATAAAAACATAGTGACTGTTTTCAATCTGTCTCATCCTTTTGAAAACAAGTTTGAAGATTTATCAAGGTGCGATATACATGTTTTTACTTAGATAATAGAAATTTACAAATTAATTAAAAGATTTCAATAATAGACATTTTTACAATTATCAGAAACATGCTTATTTTTAAATTTCAAAATCAGAGTTACAAATAATAATATTTATTAGACCTTTTTAAAATATTTATTTCATAATGAAATTTTATTTTAAACTCAGAGTTATTTACCTTTTTATTTATTATTTTTATTCCCAGTAAACGTAGAATATATTTCCAAAAATTTGTCTGTGTTTATTTCCACTTTTCCTTTCCTTTATATATATATATGTATATGTGCACACACACTATATTATTATGTGCTATGTAACCCAACTGCTTACAATATATAACTCCAAACACTCACTTAGAACGTAACCAATTGTAATTTCATATGAAGTTTTAGAGATAATATTTCTGCCAGTGATAAGTAGAAATATTTTATTTTATTTTTTTTTGCAAGTAGTGATTATATTGAAAAATTAATTTCATTGTCATATCTGTTGCTGCAAGTAGTATATCATATGTCTGTTTTGTATGTATCTGTATCATATATTTTTGTCAAGCAATTATATTTTGATTTTTGCAATCTATGGGGATTTTTTCTACTTTTTATTTTTTTTGAAAGTTATGCCATCTACCTAACAAGCTATGGGCGTTTCACAAGGGCAAATGATTATTCTCATTATTTTTTTATATTGCACTAAATTGGAAAAAAAACATTCTTTTTATCATCTTGTGTAAAAATGTGATATATATATATATCCTGAAAAAACTTTTCCTGTCACTTTTTCTTTTTGTTTATATATATATATATTTTGCAATTATTTTAAAATTAATTTTATTTTTTGATAAATTATAATTTACCAAAGTTCTGTTTGCATAATATCTTATATGCAATACTTATTGGTAATTTTTTTTTTTTTTTCATTAGATAGAAACATTATTTGCAGCAAATATCTGAATAGAAGGACAAGATCTGGGTCAGCTAGTAAAAATGAAAATCTGTAGAAAATCCATATTTTAATATTTTATAATAAAGAATTATCTCAGGTAAGTTATGTTTTTTAGAATTTTATGAGGAATGTGAAGAACTTGTCTATTAAAATATGATTTTAACATTTAATTCTTAAAATTTAGAATTTGTGAACCTATGTAAAAATAAGCATTTTTAAAAGAGTTACAAATCTTTTTTTTTTTTCTAAATTTTTTTTAAAGTAATAACTATATTTTTTTTCAGTTTTATTACATTTCTTCATATTTGCTCTTTTTAACAATATATATAACTTTATATTTAATGTATTCAAACTGAAAATATTATACAAAATATATCTGTTTTTTTTTTATATTCAAAATGGCACCCAAAATTGAAAAAGTTAACTCTGTTTTTATCATTATTTTTTCATTTTATTAAGCTTAACTACAGTTCAGATGTTTCTTCTTCATTTTTTTTTAAGACAGATTGTACTGTTATTTAAATGATTAATTAAGTTTATAAAATATATCATTTTTATTTTATAACAATATTAAAATTTTAGAAATATGCAAAGTTTTCAAAATTTTGTCAATCTTTTGATACATTAATATTTTGCAATCATTGTATAATTATTTACTTATAAATCGAAGTTATACAGACAGCTATTTAAAATCAATTGAGTTTTTTTTTTAATTACAATTATTTCAATTTATTTTATTTTAATTTTATTTGGCCATATTAGCTTAAATTCCCAATTCTAAACTTATTTGTTTAAAGATTTGACCAATGTCTACAATATTGTAATAGTTAACATGTACATTACAGGAAAGCAAGGATAGAGATGGATTAATAGACATGTATTTTGTTTATTATGCTATGCACATTTTTAAAAATAAAAATGTTTTAATATGCAGAATGTATTAAATATTCATATATTTTCAAATTAATAGTTATATTGTTGATAGTATAATGTTTACATTTTAAAAAGCATGGGGAGAAATCTAATCAATGTTCATTGATTTATTTTTTTACTTTTGTATGAAGAGGCTTATGTATATATAAAATAAGTTTAATATACAAAACATATTGGAAATATATATCCAATACTTTAAATATTAAATTAATAGTTATTATTTACATTTAATATTTGTTTTAGTTTTCATAAAATTGTGGATACTTTAAAAAACAGAGAAGGTCTAGAAAAATTATTAATTTAGGAATCAAGATTTAGCATATTATGAATGGGAATAAAATGAAAAAAATGTCAATATTGTGTGATTATTCTTCATTTCTTAAGTTTAAACTTTCTTGATGTGATCATATTTCTACTTTCAAATAAATAGAGTTAAGTAACCAAAATGCAGGCTTAAAATAAACAGCAGTGAATTTCTTGTAGCATATATTTGCTGTATATTTGTAACTCTAAGTCAACATTGTACTTTATTGGTTTATTAATGGAATTAAAAATTAGATTGATTGTTGTATTATGTCTAAAAAAAAATTCTGAGTACATATGATAGTATTAAGTAGGTAAATAAGGTAAAACAGCTGCTAGGACAAAGATCTTTTCAATAACCAACCACAGAAAAACTAGGGAGAAGTTATTAGTTATTGGGCTTGCCAATTGCTGATAGTGAGGATTTAAGTTTTTCATTCTTGTTTGCTATCTAGCTTCAGATTTACTAATCAATATTAGATGATTAGCTGGATTGGCATAGGCTAATTACCTGGAAAAAAATTTCTAGTCTTGACTATTTTGGGGATTAGAGACATAGCACTTTTACCTAAGAGTCATTACTTTTTCAAATTTATGATAGATGGTTTTGTAATAAGGTGGGTAATGAGTATTAAATAGCCTTTATAATTTAATCACAGGCTAATGGCTTCTCTAACAATTCTCATAAGGAAGCTGTTCGGTGAAGAAGACATTAGACATCACTTTACAATTTTGTTTTCTCTATTCTTATTTTGACTACTAGCTAAGGACAATTATTTAATTTATTGACAAATACTGGATTTTTAATTATGGGCCTCTTTCTTAAAAGAAAAAGACTTTTAAGCAAAATGAATTAAAATCAGAAAAAGATTTCAAGCTTTATAAAAACTGGATTCAAACTTCAGGTCACGGCATAGTTGATTTGTTATCACTAATCCATAGTGGGTTACTGCTTTTATTGCAGATGATGAAAGCAAGCAGTGAAAGTCATATGATCTTCATTTCTAACTTTATTAGTAGTTGTGGAGATAGTGTACTCCCACTGCTAGAGGCGCTGCTTCTGCATAAACATGCAGAAGTATCCATAATAGGGGCCAAAAGCAGCAATGTTTGTTCCAGCTGCTAGGTGATGCTGTTCACTATGCGTAAGCACAGGAACATTCCACCAGCTAGCTGGCACCAAAGCTGCCCACTTGGTGACGCTGGTTGCCATGTGTAAACCCATTTAGCTTACGTCGTCTGCTACCAGCAACTACCAAGATTCTAGTCCATTATGTGGTGCTGTTTCTCCATGCTACACACGGAAAAACTGCACACTCTATCACAATGTTATTTGCACGGTTAATGTCTATCCACATATTATTTA
This sequence comes from Epiperipatus broadwayi, assembly GCA_028023455.1. Classification (NCBI taxonomy): domain Eukaryota; kingdom Metazoa; phylum Onychophora; class Udeonychophora; order Euonychophora; family Peripatidae; genus Epiperipatus; species Epiperipatus broadwayi. The sequence goes on along the minus strand of JAQFVV010000077.1, from coordinate 5,917,291 downwards.
AGAGATAGATAGCGTTTAATTTAAAGGTGTGAATAATCTAAAAGCCACACCTATTTAAATCTGCTTTGGTTATTAATACGGTTACATTCTGTTTTACCGTCTCATAAGTCCATGTATTTTACTAGAATCTTGGTAGTTTCTGGTAGCAGATGACATAAGCTAAATGGGCTTACGTGTGGCAACCAGCGCCACCAAGTGAGCAGCTTTGGTGCCAGCTAGCTGGTGGAATGTTCTTGTGTTGTGATGTGATGTGATGTACCATGGCTTCTCCTTAAACGAAGTCAAGAATATCTCAGCAGTTATGCCCAGATAAACATTGTTGTTTTGGCCCCTACTGTGGATACTTCTGTGTGTTTATGCAGAAGCAGTGTCTCTAGTGGTGGGAATACACTATCTCCACAACTACCACTTTATTTATATTATATTTTATTCCAATTTGTATAATCTTATTTTTCTATCAGTAGGTCATAATTCATTATCGTCTGATTCTATATTGAAGTTTTCCAAACATTTAATTGAAACAATCTATCTTTTATATATATATGATATTTCATTGATCTTTTTAAAATATCATCAAAATTTATTTCTTATCCATGGTAGTTTTTTTTATTATTATTTTAGCTTTTCTTAATGAAGTATGAGTTTTTCTTCATCTGCTTTACTTCATAATATTGTCATCATTTAATTTTTTTAAAAATTATAGTAATAAAAAATTGTCATATGAAAATTGTTTTTAATTAAATAATTTTTCAATAAACCTTTGTTATCATACCTACTGATATATACTAAAATTCTATTCATTTAGTGTATAGATTTCTTTTAAATAAATAGTCTTTTTATTTTTTTTAACAATTTTTATAAATAACAAAATGGAACTGGCAGGTTAGACCTAATCATTCTCTAAGTAATTGTTTATTATAATCACACAGCTGATAGAAATTAATAAAAAAGAATCCAAGAAGATGGCAATAAAAAATTTAAGGATTGTCTTTTGCAGATCTTCTTTGCTGGAGATATGTTTTTGTGTGCTACAGAAAATAGAGAAGATGCAGAATTACTTTTGGAAGCTAGTGCAAAGATAGATTTAAAAAAATAGAGATTAAATTTAGAGAAGAAAAGTAAATAATGATAATATAGGCAGAAAAATGGTAAGAAACATTTTTTTAAAAAAAAGAAAATAATATGAAATAGGTAAATAAATGTAATTGGAAGTCATGTTGAGTGATCAAAATGTCTATTTAACATACTGAAATAATGCAATGTACTTTTGTATAAGGGATATTAGATAATCTAAAAAGAACTCAAAAATAATTAGGCAGAACATACTTTGAATATAGACATCTGTCCAGTAAATGAAGCATTTCAAGAAGATGTTGGATGACTGAGTTTTTATATAAGAGATGCAGAAGGCAAATTGATAATGTTTGTGAGATTTCAAATTATGAATTGTAATAAAATGGTTAGAAGAATTTTTAATTGAGTTTTAAGAAAAGAAAGACAATATATTTATAAATGGAATAACTTAGGAAATTTGTTTTGTAAATTATGTTTAAAATATTAGCCATTTATTTCTGGAATGTAAATAGTTAACAATCATAAATGTGAAAATTTTAAATTATGAAGGAGTAAGTATAAATCGATTGAATATACAAAAAGTGGGGAAGGATGTCAGCTTTTATGTAGGATTGGATAATGATAAAGATGATTTTCAAACTAAGTTTATTTTCAGTAGACTAAATCAGTACTGTGGAAATAAAATAGAAAATCAGATATTTAAAATTTTAGAAGCTATGTGAGATACAGAATAATAGAGAAGAGAGATATGAGTGCTACAAGCAACTTTGGGCTAACTGAATCAGAGATTTGTTTTTTGATAAAAGAGATGCCATGTTCTATTACATTGCATAGTTAAAGTTGAAATTAAAGTTATGTTTTAAACATTTAGAGAAAGAAGGAAGGATACTAAAAAATGAATAATAGAAGGTGCTTTTTTTAAAGAACTGTGGATAATATTGTGACTAAGGAAAGAGGGATATATTATGACAGTCAGAATTAAATTGATATATCAGGTTACAAAGAAGTGTTTATTAGAAAACAAGTAAATGGAATAAACAGATAGAGGTAATAGTAATGATTAGGAATAAGCATGTAAGAAATTTATTAGATATTAAAAAAAGGAGAGATTGAGGTAAAAAAAAATTAAGTCACAAATGTAAGAGGCTGAAAAGTTTTAAAAAAATCATTAGCAGCAAATTTGGAGAAAAATTAGGAAATGAGGAATGGAAGTAAAAAACAGAATCTTATAAAAGTGAAAAAAAAAACTGAAAGTTACATTGATGGAAATGATATTGGTTCAGAAAGTATGAGGAAAATACTTATATCTATTTATTTAATTTCACACATTTTCTAATAGACACTTTTTTGCAGTTTGATATAACTGAATGAAATGTGCGTTAAAAATGCAAATAAATAAAAAGATTTGAAATTATAACTGAGATGAAAATTATGGAAGCTATTGAAGAAAATTTTAATCAGAAAATCAAAAGAAATAAATGATATAGCAATACAATGATAAAATGGATTTTAGTCAAGCATTGGAGGCCTAGTGGTTAAGATAGCTGCCTTCCAAGCAGCTGACCTGGGTTCGCTTCCTGGTCAATGCATTTGACATATGAAAAAAAAAAAAATGGGTATTTAAAATAAGTTATATATTTATGATTTGATGGAAGATCAATAAATGTTAAACCTTGCTGGTTGTTATATTCAAAGAAAATTATACTTTTTTTTTTCCTATGATAGTAAAGATGGTTAACTATATATGTAAATTTCGAAAATTATATTGGAAAAATGAGGTAAGAAGCAAATCAGTATGATGATTAGCATTTCTAATTCAATTTGTTGAAGTGGCGATGACTCCAAACATCAGTTATGCATTTTATGAATGAATTTAACATTAATATTCTTTATACTCTTTAAATTATGCTAATTTTTTTATGAAGTTTTATATAATTTTTATAATAACTAAAGTTAAACATTATTTATGCATTTAATGCATAAATTTTATACTATTATTTTTTACTAATTTTTTTGTTTTATTGTGCTAATTTTTTAAGAAATTTAATATAATTTTTTTATAATAACTGTTGTATTTTAATTGATATTAATTTTTATTTTATGTTTATCTGCAATGATTTATAATTGCCTTGCATGGTTTATAATAGCAAACTCCTGTAGAGTTCAGAGTCCACAATTGATATCATTTTCTGTTTCTGTATGATTTAATATAATGGTAAAATGGTGAACTGTACAGAGTTCAAGATACAAAGACCCTGCATGACTATTTTTATGTGAACTCCTACCATTCAATTAATTATTTTTATTTAATAATTAATTTAATAGTTGTTTAAATCAATTTCTAAGTATTTTTAAAATTATATTTAATACTGGCTTCTCATTCAATAAATCATGAAATTGCATTATTATAATGCAACTTCAAATGAGTAGATGACATACTATCTAAAAAATTATATTTACACCAAATAATAATAATAATAATTTTAAAAATTTATATTTACTTATATTGCCAACAAAAAAAAAAGATTGTGGTGAACATGGATATGACTATAATATTGGCATCAACAAAGGCTTTGAGGATTCTATCATCAGATTATCAGCCTATCCATTAAAGCGTGTGGATTTGATGTCTTAATATAAACTGAGCACTGATTATATATGTGTGTGGGAGACAATGATCCGGACCAACTGATGAGTGCTGGTTCAGCATGAAATACATATATTGGACATCATTTATCTTTTTCACATGTATGTGGTTATGTGTATCAGTTATATTGGATAGAGTGGATGACTATAGGTAGCTTGAAAGTCTGGATTCAAATCCTCTTTAATTACATTATAGTTTAGATAATAAAAAAATAATATTTGTTTATTATTTGTAGGCTATTCATTCAGAGAAGACTGGCGTTAATGCAGTTGCTGTTCTTTCACCATTATGTTATAAACCTGCTAATGAAGGTTAGTAAACTGCATAATATTTTACAATTTAGGGTTTTACTAAATCATAATATTGTTAAAGCTTTTTATTTATTTATTTATTTAGACCAATTGGTTGCATATTTGAAAGAAGTTGCATCTGCAGCTCCAAATACTCCTTTGATGTTTTATTATCTTCCAGTAGTAACAGGAATCAAAGGTTAGAACTTAATAGATATTTTTTGTTTACACTTATATGCACAAGGGTATGTATGGTACCCTATATAACCCCTTGCTTTATTATTAACTTCATATACACATGTCATAAAAAAAAAAATCTGTATCTTGATGTATTAAAGTCAAAAAATAATATGTTAATTCATGAGATTATTAAAAATTGAAATACTAGATGAGACTGAAAGGGGCTACAATTTCCCAAAACTATGGAGTGCATCAAAGTTATAATAACTTACTAACTTTTTCATTCTACTTCAAATATAACAGTAAGCATTTGAGGGGAAAGGGATGTTTTAGATATAGGCATTATTATACACCCTCAATGATGAATCTTGAAACACTACTACATTATATACAATTTGTAAAAATATATTTACAAAAAAATAAAAAATATATATGGAAAATGTTTACTGTAGATTTTTTTTACCTATATACAAAGCTAATTTATCCAGATGATGGCTGATGAGATCCAATAAAAAAATTTGAAGCTATAATATCATATAGACAAACCTCATTTTATTCACAGCTTTAATATGAAAGCTTCTTTAACCAACACAACAATAATCATTTTATTATTGATAAATATGTTTCATTTAACCATTTGTTTAGTTTCAAGCAGTTTAAATGCAAATATTTCCTTTGTCAAAAAATATCTGCTTTAATGAATAGTTGCTATATGGAGAGGTTGAGTTGAGAGGCATTGATAAAAAGAAAACCAAAAAATTAGAAAAAATATATCAATTTCAGGTCATCCTTTCATGAAGTATTAAAATTGGAAAAATAGTCCCTATCTTGCATGAAAATGGCTTAATAAAGGATATTGAGTTGTAAAAATGGGCATGGAAATTCACATGTTTAATACAGTGAAGATTGTTCGTAAAATACTTATGCAAATAGGAAATTTGGTCTAACTTCTTTTTACTAATGGATGATTGCAATATGTTAGAGTTAATAGAGGCACAAAAAATTTAAAAAATGTAAATCTTCACTGTTTATCTTGCCACAAAGTGTTAAAAGTGGAGAAAAACCAGTCTATATTTTGTGTGAAAATAGTGTGATGAAAACTATTGACCTGTTAACATGAGCATGGAGATTCAGTAATTTAATATCTTTAAATCACATGAAGAGTAAGAATTGTTTATGAAATGCATGTTTAGTAAGAGAGGATTGTCTGAGTTCTATGCTGGTGGATGGTCACTCCATAGCGGAGAGAGGGACTGATAAAAGCAAAAAAATTGAAAACTGTTCACCTTTTCACAGAGTATAAAAAGTGATAAGAAGCTGGTCCATATTTGGTGTTTGATATCACTTGTTTATTTGAAAAGCAATGATTCTTCATAAAAGAGAGTTTCTGCATTGGTGGATGGTTGCATTATAACGATTTAACATGAGAAAGTCATTGACAAAAATTAAGAAAATCGAAAAATATATATCTACAATGTAATGTTTATTCATCTTTCCACAAAGTGTTAGAGGTGAATAGAAAGCAGTCCCTATTCTTAAATATTAATGGTATGATGAAAGATTAGCAAATTATGAACATGTATGTGGAGATTCAGATATTTGATATCTTTCCTGCATACATATTAAGAGAAGGTAGTCTGATTTTCTGCACTGATGGACAATTGTCATATGGTAGAATTGAGATAAAAATGGCATTGATAATAAACCAAAAAAGTTGAAAATATATATACCTTCAGAGTAGTGGTTGTTCACACTTTCATGAGATATTACTTATGTAGAAATCAAGCTCTGTTTTGTGCGAGTGTTGCTGCTTATAACATAGGCATGAAGATTTGGATATTTGATATCTAGCTCATCTGAAGAGTAAAGGTTATTTGCAAGATGCATCTTAGTTAGAGAGGATGGATTAAATTTTGCACTGATGGATGTTTATGGTATGGTGAAGTTGAGATGAGAGAGGATTATTTAATAAAAATTATTCTGGGGTTTCTTGGGAGGGGCTTCCTTCGTTATTATTTTTTATTTGGTTTTGGGATGAAAGGAAGTGAAACGAAAGCATTACTGTTCTATTTAGTTTGTGCTTTAATGAAGACAAAACTTAATCCTAACATGTAATACTTTTTATTTATTGTTTGAAAAAAATTCGAATGAAAACTGCTATACACATTCCATTCCATAAGTTTTAAAGTTTATACAGCTTTTTATGGACACACATGTGCACAACAAATTAGAATTAAAACAACTAATAAACAGACATTTAATCAAAAACTGACACGCAAACAAATGAAGGCAAAAGACTAATGATTTCTTTAGGTTATGTGTTTATTTATAATAAATAAATAAAACAAACACAAATTCAAGTTAAACTAAAACCTTGATATAAACACAAAAAAAAAACTAAGACCTTGTTGCAAAACCAATCAGTCACTTGACCAGAGTTCTGGAAATTTCTTTATATTACATATAGTACCAAAAATGTTTAGCTATTTTTTCAGTTTCTAAATTGTGCGTAAGTTATTTTAAAAATAAAAAACTTTAAGTGAAAGAAAACGCGATCAATAGACGGGAAAAATATAATATATATATCCATATTTTGTCACTAATGGAGCGATCTACAATGCCCAAGATTCATTTTGTAAGGATGAAAAAATTCAACGACCTGCTGAAAGATGAACTCACTCCCCAGGGAAATTGGTAAATTACTTTCAAATTGTATTTTCTATTCTGATTATTTTATGTATATTTTGTTGATTTTATATATGTGCAACTTAATCCAAGTACTTGCAATAATTTTGATATAAACTAGTAATAGAGTAATATATTAACTGAATTTAAACTCTAATGACGCTATTATAGATTAATAGGAACATTGATTACTTAATATGTATTAGTCTGTTATTAAGGTTTGAATTATTATTATATCTGTTAGTTAGATAACTGAAACTGATTCTTTTTTAAGACATTTCCTGCAATTTTTCGTGCTGTTATTTTTACATTTTATAAATAATTTTTTTTTTAAATCGCTTTGAGATTTAGTTTGATTTTGTTTAATCTCGTAGGCTTTTATTATATTTTTTTCTTCTCATTTATTTCATAGGATTTTAAAAATAGCATTCATAATTTGCACTTTGCTTATTTTTCATTTAACCCTTTGTGCGGGAGGGGAGGGGGATTTATAAATATTATTTGCCTCAGATGTTATAATCAACTTTTGTTTTAAATTTCAATTTTCTATTCTGATTATTTTATTTCTGTTTTGTTGATTTTATATATGTGCGATTTTTTATTTGTAATAATTTTTGATATAAACTAATACGCTATTACAGGTTACTACGAGGTTTGAATTATTATCTGTTAGTTAGATAACTGAAGAGTGATTCTTTTTTAAATCGCTTTGACATTTAGTATGTTTTTGTTTAATTTCGTAGGCTTTTATTATAGTTTTTTTTTTCAATTATACATTTCAATTTCAGCGCTTTTGACCGATTTGTCGTGCGGCAGGGGGGGTCTACCATTTCTAAAATTAACTGATTTTTAGCTTTTTTTTTTTTTTACATTTCAATTTCAGCAATTTTGACCGATTTGTCTCGTGCGGCGGGGGGGGGGGTGTTTTACCATTTCTAAAATTAAGCGATTTTTAGCGAATATTAAAAAAAAATTATCAATTGCAGGCTTCTTGGTGGTTCTGCAGCGCCACCTGGTGGCTTGTCCAGTTCTTGAGAAAAGCACCTTTTTTAAATTTTATTTTGCAGTTATATTTTGATGATGAATGAGCAAGAATTAAGAAATAAATGAATTTATAATGAGATTTAAATATACAAAAATATAATTTTTAGGGAAGTGGAGATTTTTTTTAACTATATAAACTTAATGAAATTTGGCCATTAATTTACTGTTTAGAATGTATCATTTGAAATAATGATCATTATAACTTATGATATTAATAAGTAAATTTACTTGACTTTGATATAGAAATCAGGATTAGTCTTCAAAAATGTTTTTTTCTTTTAAATTTTTTGAAACTTTATTTATGTAATAGATGGTTTAATTGATATGTTTAGTAATTCATATTATATATGTGTTAATCCACAATTTGCTATTATGTTTATATAATTGATGTTATATTGGATTTTGCTTAATATTTAGTAATTAATATATTAAAATTTTCTGCAGTTGATATGGACCGTTTCATTTCGGCTTGCAAGAATGAAGTTCCAACTTTTGCAGGAATTAAAATGTCTACGGAAAATATGCTGGAAGTTTCAAAAGCTTATAGAAAGGCAGAAAATCATAACATTACTATCTTTTTAGGATCCGATGAAGTAAGATTGTACATAATTACACATTTATTTATTATAATATGCATATTTATGAGCATATCTACATAAATGTGTGATATGCATATTTTTAATTATTATTATTATTTAATTTTGAAGAAAATTACATGAGTTGGCTGCATTCTTTTTATTGTTATTTTTAGCTAATTAAAATATTTGTTATAATATTCTTTTCAGGATTAGATTAAAATTGGAACACTTGGAAAATTATATCCAATCTGGTATTAGTAAAAGCATTGTAAATAATGTAAAAAAAAGAAAGTGAGATGAAAATATTAATGACAAAAACGTAGATAGAAAATTTTGTTTTTGAACTATCATTAAAGGAAAATAGTCTTTGAAGCATTGATTTCCAAAGAAGAAGGCTAATCCAAAATTTAAGTATTTAACTGGGCTGAATCATATTAAAGTTTAAGCAGTGACTAAAATGTAAAGATATTAAATTGAAATGTGTTCTGATAAATGCAAAATATTAAATGAAAAATTTTAGTTTTCTTGTCCATTTTCAATAAACATTTTTGGTAAATTTATTCAAAATTGAGGAAAGGCTGTATTTTTTTTTGCTATAGATATAAAAGATGCCAACAAGGAAATATAGCATAAAAACAAAACTGAACTATATGTAATAATTCATATATATAGTTGTGTTAATAAATATCCTAGAATTTAGAAATACAATTATAATCAAATAGAGAGATAAAGAATTGAAATGTCTATAATTTTGAAGTTAAGGGTTGATTTTATTTGGAGAAATTTGAACTTTTGAAATACGTAATGAGATATAGTATTTTATTGTTTAATGTTGTAATTTTGTTATCTTAATAATGCACTTATAATATAGGATTGGTTTTTATAATTCATTTGTTTATCAATAGTAACATATATATCAGAAAAGTCATAGTATTATGCTGAAATCAAATATAATAAGCACATTTAAATCTTCCAGCAGCAATTCCTGTATACAAAATTACAAATTAAGATATGAAAATTAGAAACCTATTTTCATTTGTCAAACAAGCCGAGAAGTTAGAGCAACTCTTATCGATAAAATTTTTATTTGTATTTACAAGATTAGATTAATTAATTTTGAAAATCATTTATCTCTTTATACAAGAAATTCAAATATGCCTATTACTATGTTGGAAACAAATGATCATCCTTTGTAAATATAAAATGGAAAATATATTGATAAGATGTTAATGTAATTAAATTGATAAAAAATCAAGAGGCAGAAACTGCGGTCTGAGGTTGAGGGTATTTTGAAGCTTCATAAGAGTTTGTTTTTAACTTACTCTATATATAAGTTAATGTAATTATCTTCACTTGTTTAAATTTATTCTTGTGGTTTACTTTGTATTGCATTACTATCTATTTAAAGTCTTAGCATAAGATAAAAACTGTTTATTTTTCTGCTTCACATGAAATTTTGTAATACAGGTAGTGTTTCTGGAAGATTTAAACATTAGGTATTGTGATATTTGATAGCCGCAGAAAAGAGTTTGCTAAAAACTGAAAAGAGATATTTAATTCTTCTTTGAGGCATTAAAAAAAAACAAATGATAAATTCCTAATGTCTCCTCCATAAATTTTTGTTATTAAAACTGATATTACTATATGATTTTTCATATAATAAATGACTATGGCGAACTTCTCACCAATATGCAACAGTCGGCATAGTGACTTTACTGACACCATGGTCTTTCTTCTCAATTGCCTGATTGTTATTAATTGAAATATTAGTCGAGTTTCTTGAAGGCAGATTAAATATGAGCATGAATGATTTTTTCTTTAAATGGATAGTTACAATCATGATAGACAAAAATTAAAATATGGCCCTTTGTTCCCAGGAGGCTATAAAGTTACCTGCAAGCGTTGGCGACTAAGAATCTGATTGCAGACAGAGATGTAACTCGATGGATTTTTTGTGGAAATTGATGGTATATCACACATAATGGCAAGATTAGTTATTCATATTAATGGAAGATACCAAATATAGATAATTCAGGGTTATGTCCCAATAAATTTTTGTTCTGCAGTGGATCAACAATAATTAAAAATAATAATGATATTTAATATATAATCATTGAATAATATTTACAGGTATTTATAATTATGAGTTTGCTAATCTTTATATAGTTAAAGTTTACTACATGCATAACATGTAATGTTCAAGTTAAATATGCTACAATCAATAAAATTTAAAGTTACGAAAAGCAAGAAGAATCTAATATATTATTTAATTCATAAAAATGCCCAATTGCCATATTTAGACTAAGATTTAAACCACATTTGATTTTTTTTTTTTAACACACTATATATGTATATATATATTTGGGTCAAATAAAAATGTGTAGTATGCTTCTCACATTGTTTTAAGAATATGAAGCACAAAAGTTGGAACTGCATTGGCAGAATCTTGAAATTAATTGACTGCAAAACACTAATAAACCTGTGTGGAATTAATAGAGCATATCTTCTAGACAATTCTTGACTCAGGATGAATGCAGGATTAAAATTAATTTCGAATCTATGGAATTTTTTAGGAAATAGTAATCTGAAAAAAGTTGAACAACTATTTTATTGAGAAGTATGTTGCACAAAGATTTTGAATGAAAATGATATTTATTAATTTTTGTTATGTATAAATAGATTTTTTAACCTATTGTAAGAGACACTTGCTAGTATACCAATATTTAACTAAGGATATTTTAAAACAAAATTCTTTTAAAGAAGATTTTTTTTAGTATATGATAATGCATTTAACAAATTAATTGGAGGTTATACAATCAATCCTAAGATATATTATTAAATGTATTAAACCATAAGTTTCAATAGCTAACTGGTTATCATATATAACTCTTGCATTTTGGCAATAAACTATAGTCTGAATATTTTTAAGTATCAGAGCAAGCCAGTGAAGAAAAGATATGTCTTCAATACAGTGAAATAATTCATTTTTTCCCTCTATCTTTTTTTCAGTAATCACTTTGTATATGTATTTAATATCATACAATTTATTAATTTCCAAATCTAAACAAATAGTTTTGACAGTTCAATAGTTTTCCTCAAAGTTGTAAATACATAAACATATAAAGTATTATATTATATATTTTGAAAATAATGTGAATAAATGTTTGTTGAAAATTATAGTTGATTTAATTATAGGAGAATTAATACAGTATTTATAACTGATATAATGCATGTTAAAATCTTTGTTTATATTTATAGACAATTTTGTCATGAGTGTGTATATATATAAATATGCTACTTATTTATGTTATGGGTTTACAATTTTGAGGAAGATTGTTCACCAATTAAAATTGTCTGCTTAGATTTGAAAATGGATAAAGAAATTGCATAGCATTAAGTGCATATATGAAGGGATTATTATTATTTATATTTAATATAATTAATTACTCATGAGACATTTGATGACCCCCTCTGGCAGGTCAAATATAATTCTTTTCAATTGATTAAAATTATTATTGTTTTTTTTTTACTTTTTTCAACTAAAATTTAATTCACAATTCCATCACTTTGCTTTATTTAAATGATTTAATTATGATGAAGCATTGCTACTTAACCTACATGTTGATCATTTTATTGTTATTTATATATTAATGGATAAAGCTTTAGTTGTATGGCCAGTGTTTAATTTTAGTAAATTTTCTAAAAAGAATTATATTTCAATCATGAATATTAAATAAGAATATGCTAAACTTAAATCTTACATTACTCTAACTTAGACATAAATATTATGTGCCATTTGCATTTAATTTATATGTGCTTATTACTATTGAGTGCATTCTATAATGAACCATTGATTATTTCCAGTTTGAAATTAATAAGAAAATAACCGATACACTTTTAAAAACTGCAACAAAGATAGCTGGTAGAAAAAAAGCAGCAATTGACTAATAAAATTTCTACTGAGACTAGAGAATTTATGAAGAAAAGAAGGAATATGAAGATATACAAAAATGATGCATTAAAAAGGATTGAATACATTGAATTCTGTAAAATGGTGCAGAAAAGAGTTGAAAATGATATAAGAAAGTATAACTGTGAACTAGAAAGGAAAGCTGTAGAAGAGAATAAAAATCTCAAGAGTGTAAAACAACATTTTGGTATTGATAGGAAATTTATATCTGCAATAAGGAAAGATGGAACTATTACTAAAAAGAGAGATGACATCATGAAATGGATAGAAGACTTCTATCAAGAATTATATAGTAATAAAGAACAAGTACTTCCTATATCTGTTATATCTTCTGAATTACCCAGAATTTTAAATGAAGAAGTGAGATATGCAATTAAATTTATGAAGAAGGGAAAGGCTCCATGTAACGATGGAATTATAATTGATATATTAAAAGAAGCAGGTGAAGAAATATAATTTTTTTTAGCAAAGTTATATACCAAATGTCTAAATGATAAAGATGTATCAGATGATTGGAATAATGCAGTATTAATATTAATATTTTAAAAAGATGATAAAAAAGATATTAGAAATTACAGACCTATGAGCCTTTTATCAATTTTATATAAAAATTTTACCAAGATAATTACAACTTGTCTACAGAAACATTAGATTTCCACCTACCAAGAGAACAAGCTGGATTTAAAAGTGATTTTAGTACAGTAATCATATCCAGATATTGAAAGAAGTTATAGAAAGGACAAATGAATATGAGTTCCATTATGCTTTGGATTTGTAGATTATGAAAAGGCATTTGATTCTATAAACCTTTCTTCAGTGACTAAAGCATTAGATCATCAAGATATAGATCCAGAATATTGTCATATTTTAAAGAATATTTATAAAAATGCAACAACAACAATTAGATTACATAATGATACTAGGAAAGTCAACATTGAGAAGAGTGTAAGATAGGATGACTCCATATCTCCAAAACTTTTTACAGCAGTGCTGCAAGAAGTATTTTGTGGATTAAAATGGGAATCTAAAGGAGTGAAAGTAAATGGAGATTTTTTAAGTCATTTAGATTTTGTAGATGATGTAGTTGTTTTTGCAAATAATACTTTAGAGCTGCAGGAAATGTTGCAGGAGTTATCAGATGAAAGTAGAACTAAAGATAAATGTTAAAAAGCCTAAAGAAATGTTCAATGGATTTTCTCAAAATATGAAAATAAAGATTGATTATAATGAGTTAGAAGAAGTTGACAGCTACAGATATTTTGGTCAGATTATTAATACAGATCGAAACATAATGGATGAAATTAATCATAGAATTAAACTTGGAGTGCTTCTGGTGGAAATAACTTGATATTAAAAGGAAATATGCCAATGTGTTTGAAAAGAAAGGTTTTTAATAAATGTGTTTTACCAGTTCTTACTTATGGATCTGAGACTTGGACACAATAGAAAAGCAATGCAGAGACTTCAGACCACTCAAAGAAGTATGGAGAGAAGCATGTTAAGAGTAACAAGAAGAGATCAAAAATGCAATATATTGGTAAGAGAACAAACAGGTATTATTGACTTCATTGAAAAAATTAAAAGACTGAAGTGGAGTTAGGTTGGATATATTGCTAGAAGATATGATAATAGATGGACAATTGAAATCTTAAACTGGAGTCCAAGAGATTGTAAAAGACCCAGAAAGAGACCACATGTGAGATGGATGGATGAAATAAGAAAGTGTGCAGGGGTGATGTTGAGAAGAGAAGCTAAAGATCGGAGAAGACAGTTTGATACTGCAGTGGATTGATAATGGTTGATGATGATGGTGAGATAGATAGATTTGGAGGATACTGTAAATAATCTTTGTATTTTATTTTCATTAAACAAAGTTGTAAATTTAAAAATTGTTCTTCAAACCTACATTTAAAAAGTTTCTAATTGCCTTCCCTCCCCCCAGTTCAATGAAGACTTATTACTATTATGTATTAAAGTCTAAACAAAATACATTAATATTGAGAGTTATTATTGCAACGACTGTAAATAATTCTATTTTCATACAGGTTTGTTACTAATTTATTTTGATTATTTTAGATTAAAAAATTTCATTGTTTTGACATTATTTCTCAAATAAAAATAATTATAGTTTCTTCTGAAGAATTCAACATTTAGATTTTAAATATTTTACAATGTAAGTACCAAATATAAGATGCTAAGATGTTACCAATGACTTATTTAAACTAGTGATGATCTATAACTAACTGCAATTTCTGATTTGATTTGAGAAAGAAAATATATTTAACATTTAATATGAAATTAAACAATATAAAAAAATTTCAGCAAACATTTAATATCTGCCATCATATATTACAATTACAACGTAGTTCACAGTTTCGAGACTTAAATATGCCATTTGACTAAGAATATATAATCCTTTTAAAAACAAAAATGATTTCAATAAGAAATAGAATATTCGGTTTTAAAAAAATTTCTTGTAGAATTATAAAATATTTATTAAAAAAATTCCATTTATTAATTATTAGGGAAGAATAAAACAATAGCAACGAATGTACAAATTATTTTAATGAATAACTAAATTAATGCAAATTATGTATACATTCTTTGATGAAACTAAATACTTGTACTAAATTTGTCTGCTGCATATTCTTTTTTTTTTCATTTCATTCCATAGTTACATCTGTGTGGTCTTGCTTTAGATGTAAAAGCTGCTATTGGAAGTACTTTTAATTTCATGTCTAATATATTTCATCGAATGAGACAAGCTTTTGAAGAAGGTGATATGGAAGCATCAAGAACTGAACAAGTAACTTGTGTGTGTTTGTGTATATATGTAATTAAGTGTCATAATCAGTCTTTTATGATATCATGAATCCAGATATTATAACTTAGATGCAAAAAATATTGTAAAATACTTATCGAGAGTTTTTGATCACAATGTTCTTTGAAATAGTGCCTTTATAGTTAATAGAACTGAAATTAGTAAAACGCCTTATATATATATATAAGTACCTCATTATGTAGTGGTAGTGCATCTGTCTACCATACTCATGAAATGAGGTTCAAATCTAGATGATTATGCTTAAACTTTTTCTTAGGTAACTGGCTTTTCCAATATTGATCAGTAAAGGAATATCCAACTATTTTTAACTAGAAGTCTAAGTAAGGATGAAAAACTTCTCAAGCTTCTACTATACACCAGAAATTAGCAAGCTGCACTGCTTTTCTATAAAGTTAAGAGACTTCTATAGTTAGCAGTTTTATACCTATGTATACATATTCATGTTTAGTCAAATATTTTTATAGAAAAAAGTATATGTGATTTTTTTTATTTAATTGTATATATATTTAGAAACAGTTTGTCTAATAGGATTGATTTTAAATCTTATTGAAGAAGAAATTGGTCTGTCTCATTTTGTTTTTCTGTATATTTTGAAACCTATGAAAATAGTTGAATAAGAGCTAATTTTTAGATATAATTGTAAATTTAGAGAGCTTTTTTTATTTTCTTAAATTGTATGTAGGTTTTTTTTTAATTGTTGAGCTTTTTTTTCTATTTTCAAAAATCATTTATTGAGAGCTATGAAAATATTTTTTATATTCTAATAATTTTTTTCTAAATGGTATTTAATTTGTGCACTTCACATTATTTATTTGTGTTGGTAGGTGTTTTAAAAATCTCCATAATTTCTTTTAATAATCTCTGATCTTATTGGTCTTTTTTTTGTTGTTGTTTATGAATTTCATTAAAATTGACATTTTATTAATTTAGTATGCAAGTAAGTGTCTTCTTCATTTGATCTTTCCTTGAAAAAATGTAATCTTCCTTCCTAACTCTTGAATGTATAATTATCTTAATTGATATGTAATTGACAGCAAATTAGGCTCTACACAGAGGCAAAACTCTCCATAAGATGGTGCCACTCAGTGCAAGCCAGAGTAATCAATTGATGCAGGAAAGTTTGTGTGTAAAATTCCTATCTAGTACCTACTCATTCACAAACTAGAAACTAGTCTGGGGATATTGGATGAGTAGGTACTAGATAGGGATTTTACGCACAAACCTTCCTGCATCAATTGATTACTCTGGCTTGCACTATGTGATGCCACCAATGGAGAGTTTTGCCTCTGTGTAAACAACTTGTGTAAGCATAACAAATGGTGATCATGTGATGTTTAAATTAGGCTCTATTATGATGATTTTAAACAACTGATTACAGTGATCAAGAAGATTATAAGAATTCTTTTGATTATCTTGAATTAAGGAAATTATTTAATAGTATATTATAAAATAAAAAGAAATTTTTAATAATGAATATGATTAAAGAATTGTCTTCTATTTTATAATAACAATTATTTTGTTTCACAAAGATAAAAAGTAAACTGGTTAAAAGAACTATATGTTAATTGTCAGAAATCTGTATATATTTTTTGTTAGATTTCTTTGCTGATTTTTTAAAAAATATGAATAATTGTCTGAACTATTTTTAATATAAACTGTCATAAGAAACTTGTTTTGAATGTTTTGATCCCATAACCTTTGATTAGCTCATATTATTAAACACACTTTTTCTCGATTTTTAAATTTTTTTTTATCATTGCAACTGAATTATTGTTTTACTTATTTAATGAAGTTTCTACTTCTAACATGCCATTATATACTTTTTACCATCAATTCTGTGGGGTTACTTTCTCTAGTAAAGCAAAGGCTATTAAAAATTATTTAAAATTAATAGTGTCATCAGTTCTCTGTGCTGAAATAAAGGCTATTGAAAATTATTTAATTTAATAGTATTATCTAATTCTTCAGTCAAAGCTTAAAAATTATTCTTTTATTCTATAATATCACATGTTTTAATTTTCCAATTATATTTTTTTATATATTATTATAATTTACATGAAAACTTTCTGCAATCTTTGTTTTAGCATAGTGAACCTAATAAATTAGTAACAGGTTATAGCAGTAAATCTAAAATTGAGATGCTAGAATAAGTTGCATTAAGATGATGGAAGCAATACCAAACTATGACCGATAATAAAGTATTATCCCTTTCTTGTAGTACTCTATTTTTGAGTGATTCTATTTTTGGACAAAAAATTTAACATGTATGCATTCTTCCTTTCAAAATACACAAATCAAAATATTGAAAGGGTAGCATGAATTAATCTTTGAAACTGAAGGAAAATATGACTGTCACTTTGATATGGTTGAAAATATATAACAGGAGATAATTTTTATAGATTAACAAGATGTTAATATAATAAGATGTCATCACATAATATTTTTTTGTGATGAGTTAAGAGGCAAAGCACTAAAGCAGGAAACAATACAGTAGTTTTACTCAGTTGACCAAATTGATATTTTCTTTTTTTTTTTTTCATTTCTCTTAATTGTGAATCAATAAATAATGTTTAATTTATGAATACTGACCTCATTACTAAGCCAAACTGCTAAAGATCCATATAAATAATGCTTCTAAGTACATTATTTATGTTTGCAACATTAAACTCTGTATAATAGATCATGTAATGCTAATTATCTTTTTGAAGTCAGATTGAATTATTAAACAATATTGCTATAGTGATTGGACTTAACAAACTGATCTCCATCCAACTACATGGCTAGGAAAGAATGCTTTGGAATAAATCAAACCTTTGACCAAATCATTTATCAGACAAATTATATTTATAATATTTCTCTGAAAACATTGATTACTGAGCTATCATGGATAATCAAACTCATATACTTAGACTGTGAAATACCATGGAAACAAATGCTATGAAGTAGGATTATTATGCTATTGAAGGTAATCAAATATTTATATTTAGACTCTAATACAATTAAACAATTGTTTGATATTGCTTGCTAAGAAAAAAGCCCACAACAGGAATTTTACTAATGATTTCTACCCTTGGCTAAAACTGATAATGACATTAAGTTAAAGCAGAACAAACTTAATGTTGAACATTAGATTTGTAATACTACTTTTGGCAAGTAATAAATATAAACTATTATGTAAATAAATCTATTATTAATTAATAAAATACAATTAATCTTATTCATGATTTTTATATCTGTCTCTAGATATAACAGGATTTCCATAGTCATCAGAATACTAATTTTTTAATAAGATTGTCAATTATTGAGAAAATAAGGAAAAAGAATATTATTGAAAAAGAATAATAATGTAAAGTCATGTGAAAAATCTCAGCTGAGATTTTGACTGTAAGCTGAAGTCTATTAAAAATTATTAATTTTGTTCTTTTCTGAGATAATAATTACAATGAATAATATGGATTTCTGGGAAAATTCATTCCAAATTGCCCAAAAAATTGGCTCCTGTACTTGAATACATTAAAATTCTTCATAAAAATAAATTGAATAATTAAAACTGATTTGACAATTGTGACATATATAAATGTGTGGGGGTCTGCAATTCATGAGACGTGGAAACAAGCAATCAATTGTTCTATTTATAGTCTGCTTCCACCCTAAACTTTCTATAAATATTGATGTGGTACCATTTTAAGTTGTATAGTCAAGGAAATGATGAAAAGTGATAGATTATGCCATCAATCTTAGAAAGTAAAGTGGTCTGCAATTCAAATACTTCCTAAGAGATGTATGAATGATCATGGTCTATGATTCATGCAAGTAATAAATCCTAGCACTACCTTCATATCTGCTATCATTCATGAATTCCTAGCTAGTTAACTTTAGGATTAAGTTTTACTGCTAAAGAAAGTTTGTTTAGAGATAAACAAAGTAGTTCAAGATGCAAAATTAGATCATAGTACAATCTTTTGAAATAAGACTACTCAGGTATAATAAAACTATCCACAAAAGAAAAGTCCATACATATAGCAGTTTGAAGATCTTACAATCATATTGGGCATCTCCCTTCTCCAAAAGACAGAAATAATTCTTAAAACAAATGGTCTAAGATCTCATCCTAAAATATACAATAAAGAAATCAATCAAAAGCACATAGAGGAATTGAAGTAGTTCAAACTCAACTTTTATATCCAATCACAATAATTGAAATACTAAAATAATAAAATTGGATTCAGGATCATGAATTTTCATTATATCTAAGAAATTTTGGTAATAATTAATATAAAGAAAAATTATAAATAATAGTAAAGCAATAAAGTTGTTAAAGATTACCAAGACAATCAGATTTTTTTTTCTTGATGGAACTATAGTAAAAATTACAAAAAATAAATAAATCATAAAATCTTTTATCTGTCTTTGACTATTTCACTTGAGGAACTTCCAACTTAATAGGGTATATAGTAGTGTAAGTGAATCAAGTCAATAGTATAACAAATCATTAAAAAAAAAGAATATCCAGAAATGTTTGATTAAAAAAACTTAGGTAATATAAAAAACTACAATTCATTTACAAATAAGTTATTAGTGTAGACCTTTGCCAATTGCCTTGTTCAACAAAGCAAATAATGTATTTATTATAGACACCCAAATTCCACGCTGTATGTATCATGGGAAAATTAAATGGTCAATTGAGGACTGTAAATCTTTATTATAAAAGCTAACAAGAGAAATCTTCTTAATAGGCATATTTCCAAGACTATTTCAGATTTGATAGGATATTAAAACTGACCTCCAACCAATTACGGAACTGAAAAAAACAGATTGAAAAAGCTAAACTTTCAATTGATCCATTTATTATATTAAAGCAGCCAATAAAAAATAAATCGGTCATAAAGAATGAAATTTTACTCTGGCAACCAAACACTCAGCATACTATTGAGTTATGTCTTTTGCTACTAGGCTTCTATCCTAGGCTAAATTATGGTGAATCTTTTTAATGCTAACATAATTTTAGATTTTCCAGTCTTAACAAACTGTCACTAGACACAACATTTATAATACTATGATCAAATAATTAAAGTTATTCATAAATGGTGATAATTATCTCAAAGTTCTTTTTTCATTTTAAATTATTAATATAATTTTTATGTTAGTGTTTACTTTTTCTCTTAGATTGGAATATTTATTGTATACAATTTTACGATTTGTCTTTTATGATAATTTTTTAAAATAACAATAATGTTATTATAAGAATGATTATTAATAATGCATATAATTATATATTTTGTTACAGAATCGAGTTTTGGCTGCCTTAGATATCATATTTAAATATGGTAAATTACTTTAAATATTTATATTGTAATATAATATATATATATACATGTATGAGTGATGTGGTATGTGTGAATGAATCATACATTATGCTAAGGAGCCAAATTTTATGTAATGGAAAATGTTGTGGAGCACACACCTTTATATTTTTAAATATATCATGAGAAAATAATATATGAAACCTGTCTTCATCTCTGAGACATTTGAATACTGTATGTTTACTTGACCAGAATACATTAGAGTATACTGTAACAGGCTGGCAGATTTCTCAGGAGATAGGGGGAGCGCATCTTACTAAGGTCGGACTTTGGGTTTTTGGATAGGATGCAAATGATTACACAATGAAATACATAACCTGTGATTATATCTACTTCCAATAGATTGGCTCTACATATTTTTATTAACCTATATACAATTTGGGTCAGTTCATCCAATTCTTGTCCCTTTCTGGCCACGTTATACCACAGTATTCAAACTCAAGGAGTAATTGCTTGGACTCTCTTATCAGAAAAGGAGATCACACTAATAGCAGTTGTTGCACCTCTATATAGATGATAATTGATTATCAAAATTCTATAAGCATATCCAAATATTATATGATATAGAACAAAATGTGTATGTGCAGTATATATATGTGTGTATAAAAGGATATAATAATTAACTTGATTATATCTATTTATTTCCTCTAAAATAATAGGATAAAATTGATAGGTATAAAAATAATTAAGATAATAATGCTTGTGATGGATATATGAATAAAGATGAGCTAGAGACGAAATTAAAATAACAAATTATATTAACATTTATTGATTAACAAAAAATAAAGTAATAAATACTAATTCATTCTGAGACATGTTATTTGTTATATCAAGGATGAACTTCTACCACATTGATATCTAATAATGATATTTATAAAAATAAAGTCCTTATCCCTCAACCCAATGGTAGAAATTCATGCACTTGACCAATTATTTATAAAAACAAATAAAAACATTGATATATTACATGATTGCAATTCTATCTGACTAATTAAAATTATATACAAACACATTTAAAAAAAAATATTTGTTGTTCAATTAGATCAATGATTGTAAATCTTTTTGGGAACTCCCCCTCTATTTACAAATGTCCTTAACATTAAGAAGAAAAGGCAATAAATTCATACAAGGTTATTAAATCATTTATACAAAAACAATATATTAATAAGATTAACTAATAATAAACAAACTAACACAAAATCTGTCATAATCTAGTGTACTGCATAATGTAAAATAATACTGAAAACTCTTACCTCTTATTTCACATTATGCTGTCAAAGTCAGTAGGGTTGGGAAGTTAAACTAATCTAGATTTTATTTAATATAAGTAAAGATAATAAAAAAAAATTATTTAATCAATTTTTTTCCCCCCTCTTTCTTGCATAATGAACTTTTCTAAAATGTTGACACATTTGCTTCCAACTATGGAAATGAAAATATACAGAAAAATTTACAATATACAAAAAATAATAATAATAATAAAACAAAAATCACAATTTTTATCCCATTATACTAATTAAAGTTTGATGAGTCTGTTGGAAAATATTTATTTGCAAGGTAAGTCTCTTTGGATGAAGACGAAATACTGCTCCTTCGAAGAGTGGCAATTTCTGGTTTGGATCAAAAGATAATATTCTTCTCCAGTTGACTTCTCTTGAATTTTAGTAGGCATTTTATCCAAGACAAAGAATGTTTTTCAGGTTTTTTATAAATGGGTAGGTGAAATCTTTATGCTTTCATGGCTTTATTGATGGCAGTATATTCCCTATGGTAGGAACTTTTTAGCACGCACACATTGTATAATAATAATGCTATATATATCTTGGTTTATTTACTTTTAATCAGGTATTTAGTGGCAATGTTACTATATAATAACACAGTTATTTATTTTATCTTCCTTCTTTTACTTGAATCCAACTAAAGTTTCTTAATCACCAAATAATAAAATCTTTTCTTTTAAATTATTTCTTCCAATTGATTTGTTTACTATAAAAGTTGAGCTGATAATTCTGAATATTATTCTAAAATGATTTAAATTCGAATGCATATGTCCATCTTTGTATTCAAATTTTTCATGCAGAAGAAAATTAGCTTTTGTTTTACAAATGCATCATTTTAGAAGGCAAAACACAATATAACAATTAATACCACTTTTAGATCGCGCGGAGTTTTTTTTAATAAATGTACCTTGTCATTTTCCATTGTTGAGCAGACATAATATATATAGTAGGGATTAAAACAATCATTTGTGAACATTTTAAATTTCGTTTCCACAGTTGGTTGGTATGTGATTAGATTTAAATTTGGTCATTGTTTTTTGAGGTTTATGTACAAGTTTTCGATATAGTTTTCTTTAGTTAGTGACATATAACACATGCTTTACTTTAGTATTAGTTTATATATATGTTTCCCTAGTTGTTTAATGTCTTTATTTTTCTTTTTACATAAAAAGATGTTTATTGTCTATATATGTGTTGGAAAGGAAAAATGCTAATATTGATAAATTGCAAAGCAATTTATTGGTTAAGCAAATATTTTTATATGGCTCCAATTGGCAAAGCATCCTAAACGTTGGATGGTGTGTCAAGGTTGTAACTCATCATTACAATACATTAGAAGAAAATATAATGTTAATATATAATTCTTTTTCCATTTTAAGATATATATATATATAAGTACATTATTATACCACATGTAAAAAGATAATATACCCTTGAAAATATCTATAGAGAATGTTCGAAACATCAGAATAATATAGTAAAGAGATTTGTATTTATTTTAAGTTAGAATACAATAAAGAACATATATCTTTTATAAACATTTGCATATATATACACACAAATTTATGACAATTTTAACTTTTTATCCAAGTTATAACATGTTTTTATATAAATAAATTTTTATATGTATGTTAATAATTTAAAAATTCATAATAAAAATTGTATCTCCTAAAAATGTATTATTTATAGCCTTAACTTAAAATTGTTTAAACTTTGAATTTATAGCTATTGAATATTTGTTGTAAAAAAGAGATTAATAAGTTTTTATTTTAATTTTAAAAATATGAAAACATAAGTAGGGTAGTGCTTAGTTGAAGAGACTCGCTCTAATCAAAATTGATAGTAGGAGCTAAGATGTTGTTTTCTATAATTCTGTTCCTTGAATTTATATTTTATATAAAAGGAAATTGTAATGTTAATTTCCATTTCATCACTACATTCCCTAGTATTATTGATTTTCTGATTACATATTTTTTATCCTTGCATCGATTATAATTACATGCTAGTGTTTAAAATCAATTACTAAGTTAAGATTATTTAAAAATAAAATTGGCATTTTTTTATATATATATATTAAATAAAATATTGGTTGTTTATATATATGAAACAATATATTCAATAATATCTCCAAGCCATAATGTAAGTTCATAAAAAGTCTTAAAACAGGCAAAACTCTCCATACAGTATTGCCACTCAGTGCAAGCCAGAGTAATCAATGGATGCCAGAAGGCTAGTGCATAAAATCTCTATCTAGTGACTACTCATCCAATATCCCCAGACTAATTTCTGGCTTGTGGTCTTCACCAATGAAGAGCCTTGGATCTGAGAGCACTGCACCTAGATCATGTGATGTTTATTGGGATAAAAGTCTTACTTTACATATAAATGTAAATAGCATTGCAATGTTTTGTGAGAGGTACAAAGCCGCTGCCCTATAGGGTGAAACATTTTAATGGAAACATATTTGATACTAGTAGCAGCAGTATTGTTTTTATGACTTAGTACATTTTGTGCATTTATTTATATTTGGGGAAAAAATAAATTGTAAGAATTATTTTCACTTTCAATTGGTATTTCCATTGTTACATCATTAATGCTTTCTAATTACATTATTATTATTTTTTATAGGTAGTGGAACAAGTGCTTTGAAAGCTGTTATGAATTTTGCTACACCAATTAATGTAGGACCTCCTCGAATGCCACTTTTTCCGTTAGCAAATGATAAAATAGCAAACATGAAAAAGGAATTACATTCAATAGGATTTTTTGAATGGATTAAACCATAATTAAATTTTTGAATATGATTTGAAAAAAATCAAAAATTTTATATATGTATAATAAATTTGTTACATTTCTGAATTTTTCATAATAATGGTTGTATAAGATTATAAAAATAACACAAATGGTGTTGTATTGATATCATGAAAATAAAAAATATACATATATTTATTAAAATGTTTACAAAATATTTTGGGGGGAAATATTAGTAATTTTAAATTAATTATCATGTTATTTATTTTCTTTGGATGTGTTGAAATTTGTGTTTTATTTCATGTATGTAAAAATGATTTATTGTTTAGACAATGTGAACTAATATAATGCATGAACATTACATTTTACATTGATGTATGAACATAAATTATAAATGGAATATCAATTATACCCAAACCTAAAACTTGATAGCAAAAATCAATTTCATATTACTATACTCTTGAAATTACTAGTAAGTACAGATAAAATGTAATCTAGAGAAATAGTTACTTTATTTTGATAATGAGAAATGTAAATTATTTGAATGGCAAAATAGCATACATTAAATTGTAATTAAACTAAATTGTAAAGTTATTTAATATTTAAATTATGATTGTAATGACCTGGTTAATATTACATCAAATGCAAACAAATAATGAAGTTTACACAACATTAAGATCATTAGTGGATAGAGAGTTAATTCCATATATTTTCTAAAAATATAGCAGTAACTGTAGGTGAAAATGTTGACATTTTTAATGCATTTAGGTTGAAAATAATTATGTATAAAACTAAATATGAGTCAAAACTGAAATTGTAGTGGCTAGTGATTAAAAAAAAGTGTGTGTCAGTGCATTTGATATTAACTGCATGATCAGAAAAATATTTACAAAAGAATTTGCAGAGAAAAAAAAAAAGATTTGAAAATGAAAAGGATTAATTGGATCGATGCTGATGTATTAAAAAAAAAAATTGGTGGCAAAAATATTTTTACTACATTGAAAAAAAATAGACTAGTTATATTTTTATTGATAAAAATATTGTAAAAGATAAAAGGAAAGAAGAAATAAAATTAAAGAAATTGATAGTTGATCCTGAAGTAGAGGATAATTATGATGACCTATAAGGAGGCTTAGAAAATTATCTGTTGTGCAATATAATCCTTAAATTCTTAGATAGAAGATTGGCAGTGATTAATGACTCAAAAACATAGTAAAAAGAATTTCTATGTTTAGGATTATTTTTTAATATCAATAAATAAGAATAATTATCTATGATAAGCTTGATAAATGTCCTGTTATGTTCAGTCTTGAATTTACAATATAGAGAATATACTCTAATGTTTTGATTATATTATTTTAAATTACTTGTCAAAGAAACTTGCAAAACAAACCATTTCCTATATTACTATCCCTATCAAACTTACCCAATATTTTGACTTTAAGCATGGAATAATCAAATGCGAATTAAATGTAATATAGAAGAGTAATGTTACTTTGTTTTGGTAGTAAGAATTAATTGATGCAAATGATTCAAATGGCAAAATAATTTGCATTGGATTACAATTAAACTATTTGAAAATATCATTGGATACTTACAGCCATAAATCCAAATTATATATTAAATTATTGTTGTGATAACCTACATTTAAAAAAAAAGGTTTATGAAATATTAAAATTAATAGTGGATAAAGTTCACATAATTTCTGATGATTCAACAATATTAGTAGATTAATAATAAATGGAAATGATTTTGATATCAACATGATTTCTTCAGTTTGTGTACTTTTACACAAATTTATATTTAAAATGCTATATTTTTTTATCATGTATTTATTTATAGCAATCATCTTTCAATAAATACATGCATGATTAATTAATCATCATTTTCATTAGGTTAAAAATTATTGTTAAAATCTTAAGACACTTTCTTTTAAGTTTATTAAAGTTCAAATGCATCTACATTACACAGATGCATGACAGCCTCCATTTTTTATTTCTATAGCCTTTTTCTATTCATGTATTCTAGCTTATATTTTCAGAAATTAAAATAATGCTCATCGTATATTTTATATATAAATTTACCACTTGCAGGCTTCTTGGTGGTGCTGCAGCATCACCTAGTGGCCATAGTACATGTCACCAAACACTCCCATTATTAATAATAAAAGGTAATAGTTTTTATGATTTAAACCAGGGGTGGATAATCCTTTTTCTGCCAAAGGCTATTTGAATATTTATAATGTCATTCATGGGCCACACAAAATTATCGACTTAAAAATTAGCCTATTATATTTGATAAAAAATTTAATTAATTTACCTCCTCATTTTCTTTTATAGATTTCTGTGGTACCATCAAACATAACATGATCACCATTCTTTATGCTTATGTAAGCTGTTTTTTACAGAGGCAAAACTCTCCATATAGTAGTGCCACTCAGTAAAAGCCAGAGTAATCAATGGATGCAGGAAGGTTTGTGCATAAAATCCCTATCTAGTGCCTACTCATTGAATATCCCCAGACTAGTTTCTATCTTGTGGCTTTTATCAATGAGGAGCCTTGGATTTGAGAGTATGCACATACATCATAGCATTTAATGCAACCCTCCAGAAATAATTATCTGCACCAGTTGATATTGTTTCACCTATCTTTTACTTTTTATAAATAAATCAGAGCTAGCTCAAACTCATTATTAATAGGCAAAAAGTTATTTATACTGCATATAATCTGGTTGTGTTAATAAATGATTTAAAATAAAAATAGTTAAACATTTTGAAATGTTTTGATAGCTGGCATTATATTAATGTCAGATTTTGTTATGTGAAATAACTTACTGTATAACACGCTGCTATGCAAAATAGTTTTTGATATTTCATGATAACTTAAAATAATAATAAAAACTTGAAATTCCAAATAAATACAATAGTATCTAGAAAGATATTTAAGAAGACTATTTTAGATGATTGAATATCACGCCAGAAAAAAATCATCAAAATGTTTCATAATATAAAGATTTTTGCATCTAATTGTCATACCCTCAATCTGAAATTAAGTTCAGGCCAAATATACTAAAGAAATTTTTTCAAGTCATAAATATTTTTATTTTAGTTAAATGATCATAGCTAATTCAGTTAACATCCAATAATTGTTGGAAAATGGATATCTAGATATTCTTACATAGATTCCAGAATTAATCTGAGTTAAATCAAATAAATATTGATATTCTGACTGTAAAAATAAATATACATATATGTAATATGTGACCTTCATTATTGAGGGATAAATATAGCACTCTATGCTGGATACCTGATTGCTATTACCTTTTATATTTAAGTTAACGAGAGTTTATAAACAATTGCTGAATGTTGAAAATGAATTTGTAAACCTGATAGGCTATAAAATCTGCCTCTAGTTATTGTCAATTTAAACTATAATGTGTGTCTATGCTAGACGTCCAAACCATCAAAGTGAAGAATGATTTGTAATCTTCAAAAAACTATAAGGCGACTACT
The DNA here is from genome assembly GCA_028023455.1 of Epiperipatus broadwayi. NCBI lineage: Eukaryota > Metazoa > Onychophora > Udeonychophora > Euonychophora > Peripatidae > Epiperipatus > Epiperipatus broadwayi. The sequence continues at coordinate 5,889,075 of JAQFVV010000077.1, read as the reverse complement.
AAAGATAATACTAGTTGTTTTAACTAATCAAAATTTACCAAAGCATATTATTACTTGAGATAAAATTGAATCAGTCTGAGGCATCAATGTTTGAACTAAAAGAAGCATACTAGTTTAAATACAGACACAAAAGCTGGATTTTTACAATCATGAATGTAACTATTGGGAAATATGACAATAATTTCTTCTAGGCCATTGTAACTTAAACTACGTCTTAAAATTATTGTTTAATCAAGATCATTTTTGAAATTAAAAAAATTTGTATGCAGCAATATGGTCTATCAATAATAGTAATAAAATAATAAACAAAAAATTACATACAAAATTTATTAACCAAGCATTAAAAAATAAATAAAAATTATAAAATATACACACCTATTTGTTAACAATCAACTCTTAAGCTATAAACAATGTCAACCTCCTTTAACAATTATGGTGTTACCATCTTCATATATGTTTGTATAGATACTAAAGATTGCAATTTTTGATCAAGAAGTGTGAGATTAATAATGCAAAGAAGTTTAAACAAACTTCAATAATCAGACAAATATAAACTGTTCTGAAAGCAGACTAATAAATAGTCATTTATAACTTCCAAATTCCCTTGACTACAGATTGAGATTGTTGATAGCTTAAGGGTTGATTGTTATTATCTACATTAATAAAGTTATTAAAGTCTTGAGTAATTGTCTATTGTTTTAGTAAACATATATTTATTAGTCTGCATTCAGAACAGTTTCTAGTTGTCTGATTATTGAAGTTTGTTTAAACTTCTTTGCATTATTAATCTCACACTTCTTGATCAAAAATTGCAATCTTTAGTATCTATACAAACATATTGGACCATATATGAAGATGGTAACACCATAATTGTTAAAGGAGGCCTTGACAAAGAGACTTTATATATATAAAAATTTAAAGCATAACAACTCTGAATTTTCATAAGCAACTAACCATTTCCCATAAAATTATATATATTAAAATGAAAAATTTCCTGAACTTGTAAGTGCAAGTATGTAATAGTCTAGATAGAATGCAATCACAATAATAACTGGATAATCAATTAAATTTAATATATGTAACTCTCTAAAAGAGATGCATGATTGCTTGTAAAAATTCAGAGAAATTCTTATACTCAATTTTCACACATATAAAGTATCTGTCTGTTTAATTAAAGTATTAACTAATACTAGTTCCATTTTTATAGTTTAAACAATACTATTATTCTTATTAGATCACATTTTCAGCATGCATTGCCAGTTTTTTTGTTGCCTAGTTACATCATGCCTGAAATTTTATTTAGATCATTACATTAATAAAATTCCATTATATTTCAATGGTTGAATTTAATATATTGTTAACACACACACAAAAAAGTCACTTTTTTTTTTTGTAGTCTGTTTAAAATAATTCTGGAATCAAAAAGACAGACATTAATGCTCATTGTTTCAATAAAGATGATTTTCCTTCTTTACAATCTTTATTAGACCCATCCTCACATTTGCATACACAAATTGTCTTTTATTCTTTAAATTTATCAAATGTTTGCAATGATAATCTAGTTAATGCTGGGAAATTTTTATCAATGAGCTGCCTATTCACAATAATGTTTCTCAATTTTAACAGTACTCAACAGTTTGCCCCCCCCCCCCCCACACACACACACATTTCAATTTTATCAACTTTCAGTAAATTAAGTGAATTTTAAAGAGTTTATTTTCAAACTTGGTGTGACACTTCAATTTTTATCTATGTTGAAAATTGAGTCAATTCAGACTTTCAACTAAATCTGAATTATCAGATCTTAAAAAAAAAAATGTCCATTACTTTGAATTAATTTGCAGCATATTATTTTATCATTATTAAGTTTCATTCTAAGTCTATAAACATATTTAATGAAAATTTAAACAAGTTAATGGATGATGGGGTTGGAGGGAAAGAACAATGTATTTCTAAGAATGTCAATCTCGGCATTCATGGAACTCAATCATGGCTTACTAGTTTAAGAATCCTAAAATTCTTAATTAAACATTGATTGCAAAAGATCACCTTTATAGTTGATATCTAACAAGAATTAATACTAAATATTATTTTTATTTCAATCATTGAGATGATTGACAAAATTTATTAATGCTTCTTGTTTAAAACTAAATGCCAATAATTATTATTATTCATGGGCGAGACCTTTTTGGTTTTTTAATGTGCATATTTCAATTACACTATCTAAATTTTAATACTGGGTTTACTGCAATATTACACTTTCTGAAAGTATAAAATCAATTTTAAAAAATAAGAGCTGTCTCAAATCATTCTAGTTTTAAATAACTTTTGTAAAATATAACAAGTATCCAAAGATTGAACAAAGCTAAAAGATAGGTTTAATACTAAATATACACCATCTTTATTGTTAAAAGGAAGTTGCCATGAGAACAGTTTGAAATTATTGATTGTTATTGATATTGGGATTTTTTAAGTGTTGATTGGTTTTTAATTATATATATATATAAACCCCAAGAAATCACATTTTAAAATAATGACATAGAAGTCATTGGTTGTTTTTGCTGTCTTGGATTATTTTTTAAGAACAATAATTCAACAATCATTGCAGACATATTTTTCAGAATTACAATAAAAGTCTGCAATAGAATTTTAAGTATGAGAAAGTATCCTTTATTCGAGCTATAGCATTTCATGTGATTAAAGGTATATTAGAAGTATATGAATTAGAAATAAAACAAACTTATCTGAACTTTTTGAAAATTAATAACATAATTTAATAAATACTAACATGCACATATATATAATGTTGGAATTATCATTTTATAGTTATTTAAACAGATATTTTTATACTTATTAATTTTTTTACTATATGCTGGAAAAACTTTCTTTATAGACTATGCTGACTTAATTAATCAATTAAATAGCTTGCTTGCAGGTATTTTCTATAATGGTATAAAAGAAAGCTATTCATCCATGACAATATTCTCTGATATCACCATACTAACCTACTAAAAACACTATCCAAATTACGTAATATTAGTCAAAATTTTTCTTCGATATTATTTATACTAAGCAGTATAATATGGAACAAGACATATTCTAACATCCAATCCACCCAGAGTTGAATGACATAATAGAAGAGTTAATTCAACAAGTCTGGTTCTTAAACATAGATGAAGCAATAAACAAGACATTATGTCTCCAACAGCATTCTTTAATGATGGAAAAGTCTTCAACCCATGATATTCATAAAAATAAAAAGCAAACTATTACCATTCACAACTAATGGAAATAGTACATATCCAAATACAAAGAAATTGGTGAGATCTGGTTAAAGGATAAAATAGTAAAATATTATATCAAAGAAATAATTATCAAAATTCTAGAACTAACAAATACTAGAATTTAATACAGAAGATGGCTTAATATTGTATAGGCATCTAAATCAACTTTCCAATATAAAACCAAAAACAATGATATGAGAAAAATGGAACAATGTAAAAATCATTTCCGGAAATTAGTTTAGTAAGTTCAGAAAATTTAGAGGATGCAGAATCACAAGAAGCAGAAGAAAAAGCAGTTTGTAGATAAACATATGACTTCCCATAAATACTAATATCACATAGGAATAGGTCATTCAGATTTGTTAAAAATATTAGTCAGTACCTCAAACCCCAAGAGAACAAAAACATCACAAAGATCAGTCAAGTCAGACCAAATTAATACCTTCCACAAAAGCAGCCAGAGTCGGAGTTCTCTAACTAAAAATGAGAATAGCTTGAAAATCTGAAATAAGATAAAGAGCATGGTATATATAAGGTCTGTTTAGTTAATCCCAGTGAATTCAACTTAATATAGCATGCCAAAATAAATATAGGAATTATTTTGTAAACCATAATGTAAATAAAAACGTTTAGTATATTTTTGCAATTATATGAAATATATATTAACCTGTCTATACACGTAAGCATATAATTGAATGTTTTATTGCATAGATGCATTGAAATAGATAATTGCTTTTGCATCTAGTAATTAAATACTTTGTAACTAATGGAAATATAACATGACACAGCAATAGTTAAATTACATTATAAGTTATTTATTATGAACATATTACATGTTATAATTATATAATGAACCATTTCCATCAGCAAATTTTAATTGTTAAATGTGTTAAGGAAAATTCAAATTTTGTTTAAATTTTTCCTTTTCTTTATACAGTATATATAAGTATAGAGGATTTGAACTCAGATTTTCAAGCACCCTTCAACTATCCACACTATCTCATACATCTGATACACATGACCACACACGTAGAAAAGATTAATAATCACCAATACACGTATTTCATGCTAAACCAGCACTCATCAGTTGGTCCAGACTATCATCTCTCACACATATATATAATCAATGCTCAGTTTATATTAAGCAAATCCTCATACTTTAATGGACAGGCTTCAATCCACTGCAACCTCCAACTTTTCAGCCATCCATATCATTGAAAATCTGATGATGAAAACTCAAATCCCATGCTGATGCCAATATTATCGCCATGCCCATGTTGACCTGAAGTCACTCTGACCCCTCATGTATAGGACAGCATCCACTAAATACATATAAGAGGGATGGACAGGATACAAGCTTGATATGTAAATATTTGAAAACCAGGTACTCTTCACAAACCTGGGAGCTTAATTGTAAGTATAGAGGATTTGAAAATCTGAGTTCAAATTCTCTATACTTACAATTAAGCTCCCAGGTTTGTGAAGAGTGCCTGGTTTTCAAATATTTTATACAGTATATATATTGCTGGAATCTTTTAAAAAAATATTTTTATTCATTCCGCTTAAATAAATTTAATGAATTCGGATGTGGTGTTAGATGGCGAAATTTAATAGACATTAAAGCAATACTGATAATTGCATGATTAAAAAAAAGTTAAAATTTGCAAATGAGTGATGAAATAAATATATCACTTATTTATTCCTGGTTTGCCTAGATGGCGCAAGTGAAGCTTTAGAAAATAATAATGGGCACTTCTATAGACATTCGTCTGAAGAGAGTTAACAAAACTTATCTTGAAGGGGTATATATATGTGCATTGATTTGTCATAAAAAAGAAATTAGCAATACATGTTAATTAAAAAATATTCTCGATTTTATTCTAATTCTTATAGGATCTTATTGCTGGCGTAGTAATTGTGACTAGTAAAAGTGAAGTAAAACATGAAGGCATTTGCTTAACTGTTGAAGGCAATGTTTCTTTACAGTTAAGTGCAAAAAGTGTTGGTCTCTTCGAGGCGTTCTATAATTCAATTAAGGTTAGATTCGCAATCTTTTATTTATTTCCGTTAAAATAGAAATACAGTAATTCCGATTTTTATGTTTTTTTTTTTTTGTTTTTTTTAGCCAATGCAACTTGTTTATTACAATGTTGAAATGGCAAAACCTGGAAAATTGCCATCAGGCAAGACTGAAATACCATTCGAAATACCTCTGAAACCTAAAGGAAACAAAATTTTATACGAAACATATCATGGGGTATTTGTTAATATTCAGGTAATTTATATTTTGAGATATTAAGTAAATGAATTTTATTTTAGTATTGGATACGATAAGCAACAGTAAATAGTACCGATTAGGATTAAATGTATTTTTGGATATTGTATTGTGATGGAGAAGCAGAGAATTTTTATTTGGATGTCAAAATGCTTTTGATCAGACCAAACAACATTTTAAAAGTATTGTGGCAGATTATTGCTAGAATTGGTAAACAATTGAAAGATGAAAGTGCTGTGAGTAAATGTTGAATGTATCGAAAATTTTAAACTTTATTTAAACTTTCCAAATACACCAACTTGTTAGTAATAACACACAAATAGACAATACATTTGACAGAATAGCTCAGTTGGTAGAGCGTTTGCCTTAAATTCAATATTCAAGAATCTAAAGGTGCGAGTTCAACTTCTAAGCGAATATTGTCACTGCATATAGGCCAGCAACACCTGAAGAAGAGTGAAGAATAATACTACTCGAAACGTTGTGTAATTATTAACCTGTATTGTCTATTTGTGTGTTATTACTAACAAGTTGATGTATTTGGAAAGTTTAAATAAAGTTTAAAATTTTCGATACATTCAACATTCAATCATAAATGATGGAAATAGTCCAACATATCACATCTTATAATATACCATCATTACAAACCTTCAGACATATACAAAGAGATGACATCGACTTGTGGATTTTGCAAAAAAAGAAAAAACTATATATTATGATTTCTTTCCTTGAGAAAAATTTAAATGAAAATAGGCATGGATGCATCCAAATGTACAACAAAATTAGATTATATTTTGACTAACAGAAAATATATATATTTCGAGATTGTAATGTTTTTTATAGATTCAACACAGAAAATGAGTATTGATAGTGAAATGTAAGATACATGCTAATGTTATTAACAAATACAATACTAACAATTGTTATTCTTAATCCTCTTACACATTCCAGTGAATTTAAATTATAAACTTGCAAATAGTTTTAGTTCAGAGTTGAATGAAATTAATAAAAATATATCCCTGCAAGAAAAATAAGTTGGTACATAAAAACAGCAATTTATAAGTAAATTTTATACTGAGACAAGAAAGTATGAAGAAAAAAGGAAGGAATATGAAAATTTTAAAAAATTATTTAAGAAGAATTTAATATCTAGAATTTTGTAAAGTGGTACAAAAAAAAAAATTAATGATATAAGAAAATATAATTGTAAATTGGAAAGAAAAGCTATAAATGATAATAAAAGTCTTATAAGGAATAAATTATCATCTTGTTATTGGAAGAAAAGTTATTTCTGCAATACATTTGAATTGTCCAGCATTTTAAATAAAAAAAATGAGAGATACAATTAAATCTATGAAGAATGGAAAAGCTTCTGGAAATGTTGAAATTATTCATGTTTTAAAAGAAGCAGATGAAATAGAAAAATTGTTAGCAAACTATATATCAAAATATCTAAATGATGAAAATGTACAATATGATTGGGAAAATGCAGTAGTAATATTGATATTGAAGAAAAGTGATAAAGAAGATATTAGAAATTACAGATTCAGTCTTCTATCATATAAAATCTTTACAAGATAATTACAACTCGTATACAGTGAACTTTGAATTTTAACTAACCAAAAGAACAAGCTGGATTTAAAAATGAATTTCCACAGTGGATAAAATACAAATTCTGAGAGAAAGTATAAAAAGATTCTGAATATGAGTTGTCATTATGCTTTGGATTTATAGGTTATGAATATGCATTTGATTTTATAATCATTTCTGGCAGGAGTTAAAGCTTTATATCATCAAGATATAGTCCCAGGATATTGTCATATTCTGAAGAATATTTATTAAAAGTCAACAGAAGTGATTAGATTACTTGGTAATAGTAAAAAAAAATTAATGTTGAAAAAGATCTACCACAGGATGAATCCATATCTCTAAACTTTTACAGCAGTTTTATAATAAGTATTTTGTTGATTAAAATGAGAATGTAGGGAGTAAAAGTAATACAGATTATATAGTTTTTGCCAGTAATATTTCATAGCTTCAGGAAATGTAAGAATTATTAGATAAAAGTAAGAAAGACTAATGACAAATGCTAAAAAGTCTTAAGAAATGTTCAATGAATTTTTTCAGATGATAACAATAATCTTGAATTAAAAGAAGTTAACAGTTACAAATACCTTGATCAGATTAATAATATAGATGGAAACATAATGGATGAAATTAATCATAGAATTAAACTTTAGTATGGAACCTTTTAGTCAAAATAATTTAATATTAAAAGGAAATATGTCTGTAATTTGCACTACACTATTCTCACACAAGGCAGAGACTGATTTCTATCCATTTTTAACATCTTGTGGAGGGGCATAATCACAAACATATAACCAAAGATATATAAAAAAGATATATGATCCCTAAGATGCACATTTCAGGTGGAATCAGCACTCATCACTTGGTCAGATCACAATCTTTTACACATATCTTTATTATTGTTCAGTATATATAAATAGTCATTTACAACAGCTTAATTCATAAATGTCAAACTACCGCCCTCACCACTTTGACACAAACCATGTAATGGAAGTATATTAATAAGTTTTATTAGTCATTCATTAGACTAGAAATAGAAATCATTTTTCACCTTGTGTGAGAATAATGTAATGAAAATTACACTACAGAAATACTCATTAAGGATATAATCTTTGATCTAATGAATTATTAATAAAAATTGCTAAATATGCTTGTATTTGAAAAGGAATGTTTTTAATAGATGTATTTTGCCACTTTTTACTTATGGGTTTGAAGCTCGGATATTTAATAAAGAGTAATGAAGAAATTTTACATTACCTTTGTGAAATATGGAAAAATGTATGTTAGCAATAATAAGAAAAAGTTGTAATTGAAATACATGGATGGAAAACAGATATTATTGACATTACTGAAGAGTGAGGAGACTGAAATGGAGCTGAGCTGAATATATTTCTAAAATAGATGATAATTGACAGAAAGTTGAAATTTTAAATTGAATTCCTAGAGGATGTGAATGATAGAAAGAGAGTACATTGGAATTCTTTGAATGAAATAAGAAAGTTTGCTGATATTTTGTGAAAAAGAGAGGCTAGAGATTGAAGAAACTGGATTAAACTTGGAAAGATCTTCACACTACAGTGAATTGATAATGGTTGAAAATTATAAATTTTTAAAATGTTACTTAAGTTAATTTTATGAAAGATTGATAACTAAAATCAAACAATTATATTAGAATATTTTTATTATTATTTTATCTAGTGATTATACAAAAAATATCTAGTTATATATTTGTATTCTAATATTGAGTAACATCCATGTGTAAATATATTACTAGGTGTTGCTTATGTACAGGACTGCCAAAAGTATTTGCTGTCCAGATGCAAGAAATGAATATTATTACTATTAATGATTATAATGCATTGTATAAACTAAAATAGATATTAGCTACATAAATAAATATTTGATATTTTGTTTTTTGCAGCCATATCAATGTTGCCAGTCAGGGTGCGATGTGCCTATTGCACCCTCAGGTTGGCAAGGTCTTGCTTATGTATATGTGAATAATTAAACATATATGTTGTGTTAAAAGGGATATAAATGTTTTTGCTTTTGTAGATAGAAAATAAAAAATATAAACAAGAAAAAATATGATTAATATATATAATTATATATCATCAAAAATGGAAATGAATGAAATACATTATGCTTTTCTTTCATATAAATTATAATGGTATTTACATATTAGTCCTGCAACGTAGAGCAGATGGTACACCTTTTCACATTCATGATAAATGTGTAACCTTGCGATCACATCAAATAAACCCTGCGATTTCATCCGATCTCATCCAGTAGCGTGTTTTTTTTTTTGTGGTAATTTTACATTCTTAGTTATCGTCCAGATTTCGTTCTGACAAGATCTTTAGTGGTGTCAATTGTATTTTTTAACTATTTTTTACTTCATTTGTATTAGTAGTTTTGATTCAACGATTTTTAGTTCATTTGTATTAGTACTTTTAAGTGAGTACATGTACTTTTCATTTTGATTTCATTTTTATAATTTTCTGATTAATAGTTCATTTCTTTTTTTAAAAAAAAAAAACAGTACAAAATGATGACAATTTGGAATCTACCCACTACTGAAATGAACAACTATATAAATATATATATTAATGATAATAAGTATACATAAATAATCTTTTTTGATGCTTGATTTTGGACTCTTTTGAAATGTTAAATGTCTTTTAACAGCAAATTTTATAATTATTAAATTAGGATTAAAGATCCAAAAAGAAGATAAATATATGAAACATATTATATTAAGCATAACTTAAATAAATGTATGAATATTTATAAAACTTCAATAAATTTAGTTTAACAATTGATTTAAAAATGAATGGAAAATTATAAAAGGTAGTATATATAAAGTAGTATAGTCTATGTTATAATGGTAGGGTTGAGACTCTTATCCTATATGCCATACAGGAAGCCACTAGGCTATTTGAACCTAGAAAATTTATATGGTAGGCAGATACACCTTGGGTTAAAGATTAAACTTTCATTCGACCGATAGCCCTTGTCACTAGCTCAAGGATTAGCTGAGATTTATAATCTAAGTTTTAAACTTTCTAATTTAATAAAAAATGAAATAAATCTAAACATTTATTACGCACTTATATAAAACACAAATTTGAGGATTAGATTATTTAATAATGTTCTATAAATTTAAATCAATATCTTAAGTGATATGCACAAATGGACATTTTATATATAATTCAATATTTTATAAGTTAAGACAGATAAGCTACATAGACTATGCAATTAAAGACTTTCAAATCATTTAACCTCAGGCTAAAAGTTCGCAGTTAAACCAACACTAGCTTCCTGATATACAGATGTAACCAATGCTACATGAAAACGTTAACATAAAACCATGCTGACAGGAATATGCATTTGTAGCATGATATTAAAGAAGTGATCCTTGTCCAGTACAGTAATGTGCATCTGTCTGGTGAAGGAATCATATGTAAAAATATTGAGAAATGCTCCATATGGAGGGAGAGCGATGCTCACTGTCTTATAGTCCCTATCCATAGAGCTTAATAAATTAAGTGGTGGAGGGAATACCTCTTTCACCAATAACAACACGATGGCTACACTTTTGGGCCATGCATTCATTTGGGATCGATGTTCGGTATGCTAATGCACTTCAGATTACATTGATATAACATGCCGTACCTCCTTCCACCAACCTCAATTCAACTACGAAACAAATAGTCCAAAATTAACCCCACATAATCTAATATAAACTTAATGAATCTATGCAGCCATCTACGCTTAACTTTAAATTTAATAAGTTAGTTAACAGAAATGGAATGATTGATAGTAAACGTTACACATAAATAAAAATATTAATAACCGATTTAGAGTCCTTTTTGATGGTCAGATAAGAGTTCACTTACACGTTATGTTTAGCTTACGAATTAAAAACTTGGTTAAGAGATATATTCAAAAAGTTCATATTGATAAAAGTTCATACTTCCCATTCATTCTTGACGACTTCTCCGGATTTCAGCAGATTTATGGAAGTCCTTGCTAGTTATATCATTTGCATATTGTTTTCTTTGGAGACGCAACCGTTGCATGCCATTCTTTGGGAACCGTCATTGGGAGGCCGCCTCAGCAAGCGCAAACAAAGGAAACTAAATCTATTGCAAGACTCCTACATCATGGAGTCTGCAATACAGCTGCAGTTCATAGATCAATAGTCAATCCATCCTTAAATTCAATTATTTCATTTTTATAGTATCTCTCCTCCCTTATCACTAATTCTTCGGATCGATTGCTCCTGACATTGCTCCGATCTTATTGGCCATAATGGTTTTTCTTTCTGGCCCTATGCTAATTGGTAACTGTATTGACTAATCTATTTCAGAGCGGGAAACACCATAATCTTTTATTTTTACCTCTTATCTGACTTTTCCATCATTTAAGTGCCCCAATGGCTCGTTTGCTTTACATTTTAATAGAACAATTATTTCCATTCTTCCAAGATTTAAATATGATTTTTAAATAGAAACTAATTAACATTTTTTATTTTCTTTTACATTACTTTAAAAAAAAATACTTAACTTTATCTTTAGATTTTTACTTTGATTTTTAAGTGATTATTTAATAGTTTTTCATCTGTGCAATTATATATATATATTAGTTTAAATAACTTTATTAATTTTCTTTTTTAATATATCAGTTTTATTTATTGATCTTTTTCCCATTTTATTTTGATTTTAAAATAATGTAATGGTATATGTATACAGTTACAATGTATTTATTTTGCATATTGTTATGATATATAGTCAATTGTTTGAACTTATATTGAATCTTTATATCATAATTTTATTCTGTTTTATTGATTTTTCATTTTGTAATTGTTGTTATTTTGCTGCCATTATTGAATACTAGATGGTTCTCTCTGCAATAATTGATTAACATTAAAATAGATGCTTAACCTTTGAAAAAGATACAAACCATGTGTCAACAAAAGGCTTTTTATATATTTATATAGTGGTTGTATATGATTTTTCATTATTTATTATAGTTATATATTTAAAACACTACATATTTAATCATCTTAACTGAAAGTTAATTTTTAGGCAATATTAATAAATGAGATGAATATTGCTGCCCACAGTAACAGAAAGGCACTATCATAATATGATGTTATTCTACTACTGGTGAAGATTATGTCATAAACTTACAGGTACCATGTCAATGGTTTATCGTTTTAATAAAGAAAAATTATTTTGGTACTATTAGTAGTATGTACGTAAATTAATCTTTTGTAAAGTACATTTGTTGTTTCCAGAGTCTTGAAAAATCATTGTGATTAAGCATTTATTTAATAATTATTACTGGTCAGTTCCTATTGCTTTTCTCCTAAGTCCTTAACAAAAATTATTAATAATGTAATGGATTATTACTACTATCATTATTTTTATTTATTTATTTTAGTATTCCTGCAAAGCTGATATGAAAAGACCTTTATTAAACAAAGATCTTCAGAAGGCTTTAGAGTTTATTGTAGAAAATAAAGTAAGAAACATTTATTTACTTCTTAGAATATTATTTGACATTTGATTATTGTCTACCATGTTTAACAGTTGTTATAAAATAATCTTTAAAGTTGTAGAAGAATTGTTCAAAATGATTACTAGCTAGAAGAAAAATGAACCACTTTTTTATATAAAAAAATAGATTATATGGCTAATGGAATTCTATGTAGGACTGTTTCGTTTTTCAGAAAAACATATTGGTAGGTTTGATATGGAAAGCTTATTCATAAATTTACTTTGTGATGAAGCATTATCTATTATAAGAAAAAGATGTAATGACAATAATAACTTACAAGCCAGAACAACTCTTCCTATTGACAGCATAATGGAACTTTTAACATTCTGCATAACAGTAACTTACTTTCAATATAATACAGAATCTTTCCAACAAAATTCAAGGGATGGAAATTTGCCAACTTGTGACCACAAAATACTAATCCATATCCATCTAAAATCTGGCTTCACTATAGTGATAATACATTTATTAGATGGCCAAATGATGAAACAGTATTACAAACATTCTGGACACATATCAGTAAAATGTTCCTGTCATTTAAATGATTGAATTGGAACGAGAACAAAAATTTTCATTCTTATAACAAGACTTTTTTGTAACAAAATCAAAACTACAGTTTACAGAAAATTCATATGCATAGAAAAACTTAACATATACATATATGTATATCCAATCATAATAAAAGCACAAAACAGATTCATACTATCACTGTGGAACAGAGTAAAAGAAGTTTGTTCAGAAACCAGTGATTTAAAAAAGAGAATACCTACGTAAAGCAAACTCTCAGGAAGAATGGTTATCCATCAACTATTAAAAAATAAAAAATAAAATAGATAGCAAAAAACAAAAAACAATTACAGACAATGTACTGTATCCTTGCATACTATAGATAGCAGACAAACTAAAGAAAATTTGCAATAAATACAATATCAGAATGACGTTCTAAAATCATAATACAGTATGAGGAATTCTAATTTCTATAAATCTTAAACTTGAAATGCTGAAAAAGCATTTATGTGAAAGTGAAACGGCATATATTAATGTAACTAGTTGCTCCATTGGAAAACAATTAAATGGGCCCAAACTGATGATAAAAAAAAAACAAATGTATCTATTGTGGCAGACCATGCTTGTACTAACAAACATTTTTGATTGGAAAAAGGCAAATTATTTTACAGAGAGGAAGGATACAAAGAAGAAAATTTAAAGAAGCTGCTCACATGACAATGACAAATAATCCTGTAAATCAATCTAGTGTAATAATCCATAATGTTGGTAAACTGCTCATTAATCTTGTCTTTAAGGAAAAAGAGAGAAGTCAGGAGGACTTTTATAGATAAATATATAAAATTTCTACAGACTAGCTTTTGACAAAATATCCTAGTTGGTTAGAGTATCACCAAAATTTAATATTCATGAATCTAAAGATTCTTGGTTCACTTATCATGCAAGTACTGTCACTGGTCAGGCCAACAATATCTGAAGAAGAGAGGAAAATAAAATCATTAGAAATGTTAGGTTATATACTAACCTTCATTGTATAATTATAATTAAATAGCATTATTACAAACTTTCAGACAAACATTATATGTGTGTACATGTATTTATAAAGCTTGTAAAATATCTACAAATACCCTTTCTAATATATAAAAAGTAGAAGAATAATTTAATAATAAGGGCTTCTGTAATTGTTAAGTAGAGAGAAATTGATTTGTGTATATGTGCATCTTTTTATATATTAATTTGAATGCTTAAATGAAAAATAATAATTACATATGTATCAATAATATTTCTTAAACTCATGAATTGTTTAGTATTTTTAAGAATGGCTAATCACTTATAATCATATAAAGAATTCTGTAAAGATTCCAATCAGAAGATAGATTAATTCATGGTTTTATTGAAATATTAAATTCTGCCATTAAATGCATAAGTTCCACAGTCATTAACTTTATAGTTAATGATTTGTATTTTTCCATTCCTGAATCCGTTGATGAGATTCCAATAAAGTCTAGGAAGATAAAATCAAGCTGCTTTATTGTTGGATCTGGGAAAAAAAAAATTATTTTTATTGGAGAGGGGCGTGACTTTGGAAGACACTCTTTTTTTTTTACATTTTTTATATTATTTAGATAGAAGATTATAATTATACTAAAAGGGGATCTTCATTTGAAGCTTTCATTAAGTGGTAAAACTTAAATTGAATTATTCATAAGCCTGATCCATTTTCTATTTTATATCTTTTCATATATTTTCTATGATCCAACTTGTCTTTTGATATCCAGAGAAAAAATATCTAAAAAAAATGGGTATCTATTGTAAGAGATTCGATTTGAGTGTAGCAGTAATGTTTTTCATAATAATTTTTATTGCATATTCAGAAATTTAATGTAACACTTTTTCCCTTTCAAATAGAGATTAGAGAGTATGTAGAAATAGAATATTCAAATGCTAAGGAAGCAATTCTTAGAGTATTTGCATCATAACCACAAGTAGTTCTAATCAACTTTGCAAAGAGGTTGTTTTTACAAATTTTAGATACCTTTGATAGATGGGGAAAATAAGTTGAGTTGTGATCCAAGGGCATTACTAAATAGCATGGAATGGGATTATGTTTTATTCAGTTTACAAAATAGTTCCCTATTGTTTAGATTAGAAAGTGAATACACTCTTTTTATGGAATCAGGGATGTCTTGAAAAAAAATTCTAAACTTTTTATATTCTTATTAAGAGATAACTTCTGGAAAGAACTTTTTTATGAAATTAAGATATTATCATCATTATTTTATAGTTTTGGAAAATTATTTATAAATACATTAATGGAATCATATTTATAAAAAAGTATAAAGTAGGACAGAAAAATGAACCTGGTGGGAGCACATTTTGGAAAATTTTATATGCTGCAATTCTACTGGCAAATATTTTTCCCGCATTTAAGAATTTAGATAATTTTATAAGGAAACTGTTTTTCCAAACAATTATATGCTGAAGTTATATCAATAAAGATAGTACCAGTTTAGTTTATTTTTACTGTGAATAGTTAAAAATAGATCTTGTTCATAGTCACTGTTTTTATTTTAATCCAAACTGATTTTAAACTAGATGGTTTTTAACTGTTATGATCAATATTAGGTTTATTAGCGCCACCTAGCGGGCAGTAGTGCTGGCTGCTACTTGGCATAATGTTCCTGTGCGTACGCATGGTGAACAGCGCCATCTAGCGGCTGGAACTTTGCATCGTCTGCTTTTGGCCACATGGCATGCTGTTGCTGTACATACGCATGGTGAACAGCGCCATCTAGTGGCCAGAAGTTGCGTTGTCTGCTTTTTGGCCCCCTACTCTGAATATTTTCTGCAATTTTTGCAGAAATGATGTCTCTAGCAGTGGCAGGACAGAAAATAAGAAAGCACCATTAGTTTTTAAACTAATAGTTTTGCTTTTATTTCAAGTATTTGGAATTATTTTTGAATGGATAATATTTGTGAATAATTTTAGCAACCATACTTTGGTTTAAATTTTTGTTTAGAAATTTTGAAATTGGATTATATATTTATGGACACTGACTGATTTAAGACAGTCAAAAATAAATTCATAACTATATCTACTGGTTTTATTATGGTTAGATTAGAGGATTGTGAAAGAAAAACATATAATTCTGCTTTAATGATGTTATTCTTGATTCTGGTAATCTTTACTTTAAAAATCTGATATAGCATTCCCATTGATCATGACAATGTTAGTTTTTTTTTTTTTAAAGAGATGTTTATATATCTACTAAACCTATATAGAAAGGGGAGAACTTCAACTGAATCTGATAAAGTTTTATTTGTTTATGATCTCCATTTTTTTAGCATCTTCAAGAGATTTTTTTATAAGATTATTAATAATTTTCAAATCTTTGATAGACATATTGAGTATGGTTTATTCCAACTGGAATGAATTGTTTTTAATATCATTAAGGAATAGATTTTTTTGAAACTATAGTTATAAGTTTGTTAAATCTATCATAGCAATTCCTTTTAAGAGATTCAATATGATTCCCAATCAGCTTTTTTCATATTTCATTTCAGAACTTGATGCAATTATAGCAAATGTGAATTCCAAAAATGATAAAATGTAATATATTGGTTATGATGTAAAGACTCAATATTAGAAGATCAGCGGGCAATTAAGAAACATTTTTTTGTTGAAACAAAATTTAGATAAAAGGTTGTTTTTGTACTACATCTACTTGAGTGGAATAATTTTTCATATTTAATGTTATAAATATATGATTGTTTAAAGCTATTTATTCTAAAAATTAAGAACTTTTTTTGTTCAATTATATATCTCCATAAATTATTATAAAAAATCTTTGGAGACAGAGGTAAATCTGGAAGAGGAGAATATAACTAGTTTATATTGAAAGATTTTTAATTATTGTATTGAATAATCAATAAATTTTACTAGTGCAATGTTTAGTTTGTAATTATATGAAGATAATCATCCCTCCTCACTATTGCCATTAAACAGTGATGTTAAAACTGCAAGGACACTTTCATCCCAGGCACAAAACAGAGACTGAGAAAATAAGAATAGCCATCTTATTTTCGAACTCAAATGCACTTATAGGAGCCATTCTCAAGTGTGGGAGTGTGAAAATATAACTCATTCACTTCAAATCCTTTTTTTTTTTTTTTAATAATCTTATTAGCACTTCTGAAATATTATAATTTATCTTGTACTAATATTAGAAGATGTTAAATTATGTAATAATCAATTTTACAAGCACAATGTTTAGATTGTAATTACATAAAAGGTAATCATCCCTCCTTAGTAGTGCCATTAAATAGTGATGTTAAAGCTGCAAGGATACTCTAACTTGTACAAAATAAGTTATAATATCTCAGAAATGCTAATAAGATTATTAAAAAAGAAAAGAAATGGATTTAAAAAGAATGATTTATATATTCACACTCTCACTTCTAGATAGTTATGACTGACTCATATAAATGCATTTGAGTTTGAAAATAAGATGATCATTCATATTCTCTCAAATTCTCTATCTTGTGGATGAGGCGAGAGTATCCTTGCAGTTTTAACATCACTGTTTAAGAGCACTTCTAAGGAGAGACGATTATCTTCTATATAATTACTCTATCGAATAAATATATTAAGATCTATCTGAATGGTGATTATTATATTATTTGAATTATCATCAATAGGGATTATCAGTTTAACTAGATAATTTGAAACAAAAATAGACAAACTATTAATTTAATAATATATATTTTTTCTACAGGATCAAACAAATCCAGCTATTATTAAACCAGTTCCATTTACTATTTCACCAGAAACTCTTCAGAACATTCAAGATGTAAGTCTTTTTATTACACATGTAAAAAGAAAATGATCCAAATCATTATTAAATAATAAAATCTATAATTTTTATAGAATAATGATAATAAGAATGTTTACACTAGATTTTTGTTTTAATTAACATATTTAATTTTTTTTATACATATAATTTAAAATTGATTTAAATATTTCAGAGTGTTAGTAATAGTAATACATGATATTAATATATGCGAAGGGAGGGTTTAAAATATATGACCACTTGGTGACCTATTAATTCAAGATAGATATGTCTCTAATTAGTAAAAAAACATTTGAAAGATGAAATACAATTTCCTTAGAAATATTAATGGAGAGGACAACAACACATTAATCTAGAAAAATTTTATAATATGCAATGATAATAGATAGAGAAGATATATTTATATATTTTTATAAAAAATGAAATAAATAGAGAATTTATATATGCAAGTGCATAATTATTGATGGGTGGGAAAAGAGGATATTTAAATTGATTAGAGAAAAAGTGAGATATAGAAAATGAATATAAATAAATAAAAAAATAGTTTAAAGCTATATTAGAATTAAAAATATATAAAATATGAAAGGTTCTGTGATAATAATAGAAGGAGATTATTGTTATTTGATGCCAGAATAGAAATTATAGATACCAAGGAAAGAAAGCAAAAATGAAATAAGAATTTAATCTGTAAATGTGTTTTATGTAGAGATGGAAAGAAGATTATTGAAAATTTATTTTTGTAGTGTAGAATTTTGGAAGATGATCAAGATAAATTTTATGGAGAATAGATAAGCATAAAGTTGTATAGAAGCAAAAAAAAAGATTTTTTGTTTTAAACTTAATGAAAATAGGTTATTATATCTAGAAAATATCTGTTATTAAAATAGGTTAGGAGAATAAAATGTAATGTGAGAATATTGCCTCTAATTAGATCTAGCTTAAATATATATACTATACTTTTATTTAAATATTATAGATTAAATGACAGGAGGGAAAAAGCAAGTAAATAGGTTAACAACAGTAGTAGAAAATTTCAGACAGAGGAAATGTTTAATTTGGCCAAGAATAGAAACTTCTGATTCTGTTAAAGAAAATTCATTTTACATTTTATTATAGCATAATTCTTAAATAAAAAAATAAAATAAAACTTTATTTTAATCTATATTAATATCAGTACTATTAATTCTATAAATTATTACAGATTATTTTTATTGAAAAAAAAAAGTTATTTTCTAAAAATCACTAATATAAATTACTATTAGCTGGTCACAACCAAACCTTTAGACTTAAAAAAGAGCAGGATTACAGGAATTATATAATAAAACTATTAAATTTGATCAAGAATGATCTGAGTTTGCAGAATTGCCTGACATTAATTATGTAATTTTAATTTCCAGATTAATTTTAAAAATATGAAAGAAATTTTTTAAAAATATTTTAAATATTACAAACAAAAAAAAAAAGAATAGATGTTTGAGTGAAACTAAGCATACTCACTTAAATATATTCTTCAATACTTTAAATTTTGTTGTTTTTAACAAACTAAAAATACATCAAACATTCCTCTCCAAAATTTTCAATGATTTCAAATACTAATATATTACTTATCAAACTGTGACTATTCAAGCTATCATCTGTATTTGGAGATGAAAAAACCAGATTGAAAAAGAATTTTATAATAGTGTATATTCTACAATATGATTGATATAAATGCATTAAGTGTAAAGGGGAGAAAAATAGAAAAGAATTGAAAGAACCTAGTTAATTAAAAAGTAAAAATAAATTGAAACCAGGTGAATTGTATTTTCATTAAGTTTTCATAACAAAATGAAATTAAAAGGATGAAAGAGTCTATCTTGAAAGCAGAATTTGCATGCAACACTTACTGGAAAGTTCCAATTTACCAGCTTCATCACATGATCACCATTCTTTATGCTTGCACATGGGTACCACTCAGTGCAAGCCAGAGTAATCAATGGCTGCAAGAAGGTTTATGCGTAAAATTCCCATCTAGAAACGAGTCGGGATATTGGTTGAGTAGGTATTAAATGGGGATTTTACGCATAAGCCTTCTTGCATTCGTTGATTACTCAGGCTTGCACTGAGTGGCACTATAGTATGAAGAGTTTCCCTCCGAATTTACCAGCTTGCAGCTTAAACATCTATATTAGTACTAATTGAATCTTCTGATGCATTCACACATCAATTTTTTTTTTTTTTGTGTGCCTATTATATCTAAACTACTTTGTAAGACTTCAAGCTGTCAAATTTGGTGTTCTTTACCCTCCAAAGTTTTTCTTATAATTATATTACTTAAAGTATGAAAGATCAAATTTTTCAATGAAAAACAAATATATTATATCTTGCATTGCAGTATCAGGCTGTGATCCAAGAACACATTGTTCACGATTCTTCTATTTTTTAGTAAGATTTATTGAATTAAAATTATTATCCATCAACTGAGTTGCATTAGATAAAGAGATTCTCCAAATCTAAACTCCATTTTTTAATATGAATCAAATTTTTGAGAGTTAAAATCATTTTTTGATAAAATCCTTCTGTGATATTATTATTATATTGATTAGAGAACATCTTTCTGTTGTATCAGATGTAGCAATTCATATTATATAGTTTATAGGTACAGTAATATTTTGACAGTTATTGTAGTAGATTGAACTATGAAACTTTCCTATCTCTTAAGATGCTTTGACAGACAGCAATTCAACCAAATGCTCAAATGTCTATAACATTTTATCTGAACATAAAATAATAGACAAAGAAAAACTATGAATACTGTATTATGATTATTTATTCACAAGAGATATATAATATTGGCATTGCTATGCAGACATCGCACATACAAAAAATCATAGCTAATGAATCAAATGATTTTGACAAGTTATTTGTACATAATCTCCAAATCATTGAATTCTATAATGGAAATTGTTTCAATTTTAAAAGCAACTAGAATAGTTAAAAAATTTTTAACTATTATTCTAACATAAAAATAACCCAGAACAGAATTTAATTAAATTACTATTTTGTAAATGATAAAAAAAGATTTTTTAAAAAATAATGTTTATGCAAATTAAAGTATAGACCCTTAATATAAAAGTGGGATTAGTTATTCAAACTAATAAATCCAATACTTCTGTTATTATAAAATATAAATCACAATATGACTTTTGTATAAAACAAAGAAACATTAAAATAATATAAAACACTATTGCCAAAGCACTTTCAACTCATTTGAGTCCTTCAGTTTTATACAATAGTCATATTATTATAATATTAACATTATCTATATTCTTTATTAATTTTACAATGCTTTTTTTTTACAACCTAATGATAGTTTCAATTGCCCCAGCAATATTCTTCAGAACTTCTACTTATATCTCCAAATCTTAACTCATATTATTTTATTGTAATTAGTTATTCAGTAAAATTAATAAGTTTTTAGATTAAATTAAAAAAAAAAACACCTTTTTTTTTTAGCAATAATAGAAATAAAATATTTCATTAAAATATTAAGAGACATTTCAATCTGTATTTATCTTATTACATGTTTATTATATTAGAAAGTTGTGAGTTATTCTATTTCCAAATAATATTTTATTAGTTCATCTCTTAATTGTTATACATTGCATTTAGTGATCTAATCTATAAATGTTGAGACTGTATTCAGATTACTGGCAGAATCCACAGATGAGGGATAGTGGAATGATTTTCAAATATGAGGGTTGGCTGAATAAGCAATATCAAACAGTTGGTTTATCAAAAGCTAGATATTGCTTCTGTAATAAAGAGGATTTTTTTTTTTTGTTCCTGTCTGCACTTTTTTTTTTAAGGTGACATGTACTCAACCATTTAGTTCCTGGTCATTATTAGTCTATTTTATGGTGATGAATGTATATCTCTGTACTAATTATGATAATAGGATTGCATTTTTATTTAACCATATTTCCATTCTTTAATTGCAGACAAAGGAATCTGATTTCTTTTCTTTTTATTCATTCTTTTGTATATTTGTTGAGAATTTGATCAAAACATTTGATTCCATTAATCAAACAGATCTCTGGCAGACCAAAATTTATTCATATTATACTGTTTCTACATGATGGAGCAAGAGGAATTCTTATTACTTAAGATGGAAAATCTGAGGCATTTGAAATAAAAACTGGTGTTAAACAACGATATATATTTTACCCAACATTATTTTTTAATTTTTATGACAGTTGCTTTGGAACTGTTTTTAGGCCGTTTAATGAAACAGGGATCAAGTTGCATTACTGGATTTTTTACTTGAATTAATAAAAACAAGAACATCAATTTTTTAAATTTTGGAATTACAACATACTGATGATTGTGATGTTTTTGCCAATTCAAAAGACAAGTTACAAAATGTATTTAATGCTTTTAATGCAATATTTAAAGATTTAATTTAATAATTAATATTCAACTTTTTATTAGCCAGTGATGGGAAAAAAATCTTCACGATTTCTAGCTTGAATGGTTATCACTTTAAGAATGCAAGCTGTATTTTGGTTGCTATTTAAGTAGAAAGATGAACTTTTGAGGTGCAGCACAGATTTCAGCATGCTGCTTTTAATATAAGTGCTGTTATTTTAATTAGTTTTTTTATAAAGAAGGAGATTTAGGTGCTCTATCAATGCAACTTCACAAAATTTTAAAAATTCAATGTCAAGATTATAAAATCAATCAATATATTCTTCAACTTACTATAGAGTCCCTATTGTAAAATCTTTGCTTGGGTTGAATATTTGAAATAAATGAACAATATAAGACTTTCTAAACGAGTGTTAAACAGTGAACTTGAGTATGGTTTGGAGGGTGGAGAAGATTGAAGCCTGTCCATGAAAGTTTGAAGATTTGCTATCTTAATATAAACTGAGTACTGATTATATGTGTGTGTAGGAGATGATGATCTGAACCAACTGATGTGTGCTGGTTTAGCAAGAAATTCAATTATTAGAGATCATTTATCTTTTTCACATGTATGTGATTATGTGTATCGGTTGGATAAGATGGAATGGATAGCTGTAAGGAGATTAAAAGTCTAAGTTCAAATCCCTTCTAATTACATTAAGTTCAATATGAACAATATATTTGTATTTAAATATTAATATTATTATAAATAAATGCCATAGTGATTGATTTTATTGGGAAAATATGATAGAAAATGAATACATTAGAGAGTTACAATTAGATGTGGTGTTGAAAAATTTCATAAAAAAAGTTTTCTATAGAAGTTAAAAGTAAGCATGACAAAATATCATTAGCAGAATAATGATCTAGCACAGGGGTGGACAATTGTTTTGGCTTGGGGGCCACAAAGGTTGGCAGAGGGCCGCTCAGGGGCCACTTTGTGGAAGCGAAGGTTAGTGGAGGGCCGCACCTTTTTTCATAACACTATAAACATACTACTTTATTTCTTGTATTACCAAAGAAATATTTGTTTGTCCATTCTTCATTAAACACATGACATTCATCACCGATTTTACATTTTTTTGGAGGGTTCACGGTTTCACTAAAGTTGGAAATGTATAGACAAAATTGAAATTAACCAGATCAACTGGAAAAGCACTGCACATCGTATTTACACTGCGCATGTATATTGACATGGCCATCCTAGTGGAAAATACGAGATGAATCTTCAGTTGCGCACTGAAAGGAAATCTCAGTTCAAGGCAGATTTTTCTGATTGTCTTGGCGGACCACATAAAAACTCTTAAAGAGCCGTTTGTGGCCCTCGGGCCGCTATTTTCCTACCCCTGATCTAGCATGTTCTATATGTGGACATCTTTATGTTTCACAGATTAGTTTGTATATTTATTACAAAACTCATTTCTAGTGAATTATTATTATCTTTTTATCTTTTTTTACCTTTTGGAATTGGAATGGCTATATTCTTTAGTGAGTAGCTGCTGTTATTGATTTCTAATAGTATTTTATATATTTATGAATGATCTACAATTAATAATTTTATAGATAATAAAATTTATTCTGTTGATAATGAGTAAAAGAAAAATATTTTACTTTTTCAATTTTAATCACTGTAATAAATAAGTAGTTTGTTTGCTATGGTTGGTATTACTCCAACCTGCTTTTAGGCAGAAAACTTAATCAGTTTGCTGATATTGAATAAATGAAAGATCTCTCCCTTCTTTTTAACTTTGAAGGATATGATTTATTTTGAATCTTTTTTCCCCATTTTGAAATTATGTGAATGATCAACATTTTATGCAGATATGTATTTAATATCAGATTTATGAGAAACTTTTTATGTGTAGAAAATAAATATTTTATATTTTAGTATGCATCAAGTATATTTTTATTGGTATTATGTTTTGTGTAAAATGTTAATAATTTATAATTCATTGCTTTTATTTTGCAGCGTTCAAACATTCCAAAATTTCATATAAAGGGCAAACTAGATTCTGCAACTTGTCTTATAACTCAACCCTTCACAGGAGAAGTGAGTATATTGTAAACAAGAAATATTATGTTTTATATACATTTTATAAATACCTATCTGGTATTAAAATATTTGGGAATGTTTTTTTTATATATATTTTGAAAAGATTGTATCTAATATAAAATAGATTTATAAATTGCTCACAAAAATTAATAACTAGCCGGATTAATATAATACTATTTAAAATTATAGTTTCTATAATTATTTTTCATCAAATATTTTATGTAGCCATTATAAAAGAGTCCTTACTAATAGTTCATCTAACTTTAATAAATTGTTTTTTTTTCTTTTTTTTTTTTACATGACTACTTATTTGATCTGATCTTTTTTTTTTTCTGTCTTGATTATAATTATACATTTCTAATTTTAATAATTACATATAATAATTATATGTTTATATAGTAATTTGCTTCATGGAATGCCGACTCTGACATACTATTCAATTTGTTATATATGTGAATGTAGTAAATTCCCAATTCCAGGATTGAATATTGTATAGTTATGAGATAATTGTTGGTTCTCTCTGTGCTTATATATATGTATAGGTGATAACTATTAATTTATTTACTTTCTTATGATTGGTTTGATGAACCAATTTTGTTATTTATATTTAAATGTCTATTGACATATTTTTGATATATTACATTTATCTGAATGTGGATTTAATAATTACATATATACATATGCATATTAACATTTATATAAAATAGTTTAGTGTAGTCTATGGTTATTCACTATATCTATATTAGCTGTATTAGTATTTTTATAATGGCCATTGCTAAAAGCATGATATACTGATAATCAGTTCAATGATATCACTTTCTCTCTAGAGAATATTTGAATGCATTGTAGATTAGGTGGAATCTCTTTCTGTGTCTGTAAAACACAACTATCATGATTGAATTATTTGCTATTAATAACAAATCTAAAATAAGATTGATTCAATTCCTGTGTATTTTATATGATCTTCCAGATCTGTCTTTATCTTTCATGGATGTAGTATTATAAGCAGTAACTATTGAAAGCGATTATGTTTATTAAATAAGCTAAGAAATATGAATATTTTAAGGTTTGTGTAAATTAGTCTTAAGAAGAAATGATGAGCAATA
Source organism: Epiperipatus broadwayi (assembly GCA_028023455.1). Taxonomy (NCBI): domain Eukaryota; kingdom Metazoa; phylum Onychophora; class Udeonychophora; order Euonychophora; family Peripatidae; genus Epiperipatus; species Epiperipatus broadwayi. The sequence continues at coordinate 5,863,402 of JAQFVV010000077.1, read as the reverse complement.
TGAAGATATTTGAAGAATACTAATGAATAATTGATTTCGGTCTGAGAATAAATATTTATTAGAATACACTCTGAGATCTTATATAAAGTTTTACATATAAATTAAACTTTATTTCAGCAACAGGCAATAATTGTTTACATCAGTTTGCAAGATAAAATATTTTAGATAAAATTAGAACTGACTTTTTATATTTTTACTATCACTTTACATTCTATATTTGTATTTTTTAGTTTATAAATTGACCACACTTATATCAGACATCTTATTTTTTTACCTCATTTATTTAAGAAAACAGTAAAAAAAATATTCCTAACATCATTTTCCTTATTCTAAAATTTTAAGAAAATGTTTTAATTGCATTTATTTTTTTACAATTTGCTCACCCTATTTATTAATTAAATTATATCGGGCTAGATTCTGATTTTATAATACAGTAATTTTTTTTTTTAAAAAGAGAATTTATTTTAAATTTGTTTCATGTCGAATAATTCCAAGATTTTAAATAATTCATTTAATATTGTTTTCTATTTTCTGTCTAATAGAAGCTACTTTTCAAACTCTTGTTCAGGATTTAATACTAAATTTGGTGGTTTATTATAAGTTGTTACTGTTTTCTAATCCATCACTCACTTAAATTGCAACAATAGCTGATCCATGGCTAAATTTGGAAATATATTTATCTGATCAGCTTTTTCCTTCATGGTTTTAATAATTTTTTTCAAATGAAAGATGGCTTGCTTCAACCATACAGAGCTTTATTTGGTTTAAAAACATTACCAGGCACATAATATCCTTCAGAAACTTTTATATAGTCTTTATCTTTTATCATGCAGCTCTGTTGGTGATAACAAAGCAAGCATCATTTTAATTGACGTTAACTTGACGAGTCTATAATCATAACTCTTTTTAAAAACAAATATGTACAACCAAAATAGATTTATGACTTTTTTTTAAATCTAAATGTGCTGTTATTTTGTAAAATCTGTTTATCATCGTTTTTTGAATGATGTACTAAATTCCAAGCATTATTTTATTCTAATGGATTTTTTTTTTTTTAATTAATAGTATCATTTCATTATCTTTGTTCTTACTCCACTGACTGTATGGGAACTTAGATTTCCTGAAAGCACTCAGACTGCTAATTTAGGATTATTAATTATATACCTTCATTACATGTGCGTAAAGCACAATTATAGAGTTATTATTATATATTTATTATAACTTTTTGATTTTGTTGAATTTCACTCATGCATTGTTTATATTATTTTCATTTTTTTTTATTTCTAACTAAATTTTCCAGTTTTCTGATGTGTGGTACTATATCATCACTTTCATTTGAATATTTCTGATTAACAAAAAAAAAACTCTTGCATAAGTAGACATGTTTATCGATTATTATCTTTTTCATATATCGAACCAATTTCTGAAACATATCAGATGAGTTTAAGTTAAAACATGAGAAGTTTCAGTCAGAATGAGCATTATGTTCTAGATCATAGTTTCAGTTCATTTCAAAATTATCTTATTATTTTGCAAGCATTATTTTTGATTTTTCTGCTTTTCTGAAGCTTTTCCAAACTTAACATCTCTTGATGACACTATTTTATTCAGGGACATTCATCAATTTTTAGAATTGAATTAACTACACAAACTTCACATTCCATTTTGCTTTAATTATTAGCTTTTCCAGATAAGTAGTCTTCCACTTCTATTACTTTGCTTCATATAATTTATCTCTTAATATCAAAACAGGGTTCCCAAATCTGTATGTAATATACTACAAAGAATCCTAACTTTTATACAACTCAAACTGGAAATGCTAAAAAGCAAAAACTGTATCTATGAAATATCATATGAATATGGAAGGATATAATTGGTGAAACTATCCATTCTATTAAAAGATGATTAAAAGAGCACAAAATCATAATTAAAGAGAAAGAACAAATGAATCTATACTAGTAGACCATTTGTATACCAATGAATCTATGTTCAATTGGGAAGAGACAAAAATACTGTAAAGAGAGAAAGAGGAAAATGTAAAGAAGTTGTTAACCTAATATTGGCAAATAATTGCATAAGTCAACTAGTGTGGTGATTCATAATGTTTGAAAACCACTTATTAACCTTGCCCTTAATTTTTTAAAAAGAGAGAGAGATTAGAAGGACTTTCATAAATAAGTATATAAAATTTCTATTGACTATTGCCTTTGAAAAATAGCCTAGTTAGTAAGAGCATCACCTTAAAATCAATATTTACAAATTCAATGGTGGATTTGATCTTCCAATACTAGTCCTGTTATTGATTAGGCCTGAAACACCTGGAAAAGAGAGAATAATAATATTTGAAATCTGTTATATTCTGACCTATATGTTATTACTAACAGTTGAATGTATGTGATAAGTTTAAATAAGCTTCAAATTTTTCTAAAGATAGTTAACAATTAATTTTAGATAATGAAATATTCCAACATCTAATTATTAGTAAAATTCCATCATCACAAACTTTCCGAAAATGTGTGTGTGTGTGTTTATAGTGTTCTTAAAAGTATCAAAATAATAAAAAATAATTTAATACAATTATAGTTTGCAGCATTGAAGAATAAGCATTGTGAAAAGTACAAAGAAGAATTTTTATAAAGATTTGTAAATCTTTATAATAATAATATGCCAATTTTTAAATCCTATCTCACAAATTTATTATCTCCAGGATTTGGCTTCCAAAAGTATTGTAATGTTTAATTATCATCGGGATTAATTGATTTGCTGTATTATTAGAAAAAATTGTTTTGAAAATTTTTGAAAGAGATTTTATTATACAACCATGGATATATATTTAAAAAAAACAGTCATTAAGTATTTTTGTTATTTTAGTTAATTGTTGAATCTTCTGCATTACCCATAAAATCTATTGAGCTTCAATTGGTCAGGGTAGAAACATGTGGCTGTGCTGAAGGTTATGCTAAAGATGGTAAGTTTTCAAATTACGTGTGTTTGTGTCTGTATATATAAATATATAATAAATTGTTTAATTAATGCATCTTGATAAATATCTATAACCAATCAAATCTTTTAGAATTGTAATTGACTGCTCTCAGTTTATTATAAATTTTGAACTATACTTCAGCGCTGAATTTTTTAGAACTATCGATAGATACACTGCATGCATTTTATAAGAACTCTCTATTCATTAGATAAGCTAAAGATTTAAAATACTTGAATATTGACACAGAAATGATAAACAGCCTTTTGTATATAAATGACTTTTAAATACAGAAAATTTGATTTTGTAGCTAGAATTTTTAGCAGTCAATCATTTACATATATGATACTTGTCATTGCTTCAATTTTCATGTTTCATAATAAATGGGAAGAATTTATTTCCAATTTAAACTAATATGTGTAATAAATTGGATTAATATATTTGATTATATTTATAACCAATTAAATTAGTTGTAAATCTGTAACTATTGCTCAGTGTAAAATATTTAAGCCCATTCTGTCACAGGAAATTCACTTTTATCATGTGAAATAGAAATTTGAATTAGCTGAACATCCAATTTATTACATATATATTCCTTAAAATTTTATATTTCAGTTCCAGTGGGTGTTCTACTGTAAATATAAATTATCTCCACCTATTAAAAATATCAATATCAAAGTAGTAATGAATTAAATAGCATATATACAAATCATTCTATTTCCAGATTCAAATTAATCATAATCAAAGACATAAATAGATAATATGATTATCATTTCTATGTGGATGTTTAGCCATATTGAGTCTCTAACTCACTTCTCAAATTGAGTTTTCCCATGAAATGCATCTATAATGCGAGAGATTGTTTGGGGAAATTTTACAATGAATAATAGTTCAAGATTTACAAAAAAGCTTTGTAAGGGTGCATCACAAATTTGAAAGATTTGATTGGTTACGTATATGTATATGTTGTGAAGCATTATTTTCAAAATTAATCACATCATATTCAAAACATAGATAACTTAAATAATTTCTACATTTTTACTCCTTTTAACTTCCCATTTTAATTCATAAAAATACTTCATGTTCAACTGCCATGAAAAGTTTTGGAGATATAGAATCACTTTATAAATTTTCTTCAATGTTAATCTTCTTAACATCTCTATATAATCAAATCACTATTTTGTATTTTAAAAATCATTTGAGTATGACAATATCCTTGGTCTGTATCTTGATAATACAAAACTATAGTAATGATGCAAATATTATATGCATTTTTATTATTTACAAATCAAAAACATAAGCTAAGTCGTATTCTTTGGTTCTTTTCTATTGTATTAAAGCTATTTTTAAATCTGTCTTTTTTTCCTAATTGTTTCAAATTCAAAGTTCACTTTAGATTAATTGTAATTATATTGGTAAAGATTTTGTATAGAATTAATAAAAGACTGATAGGTTTGTAATTTTTAATATCTTCTTTAAATGGTAACATTACTTCCGTATTCTGTATCTTTATCATTTAGACATTTAAATATCTAACTTTGTCAAAAAGTTTTTTATTTTTTCACTTTTTTTATAATATCAAAAATAATTCTATCATTTTTTAGAGTTTTTTGTTAATAAATTTAATTGCATATTTTACCTCTTCATTTAAAGTATTTGGCAATTCAAATAATATAGAGGGCCTTTGTTTTATTGTTTTTTATTATTATACACTTATTTGTGGACCTCTTCTAAATATTTCCTGATAATATTTTTTTTTGTAATAATAATTCTTTTATTCTTGTTACTGAAATATTTTTTTCCTATTATTTTGATGTTGTTTTACACTTTTTGAATTTATTTTCTTTTATATCTTTCATTGTCAATTCATAATTATATCTACCTTCTAGATATTCAATTTTTTAATCATTCACAGTTTTCATATTATTGTTTTTCATTATATATTGTCTTACTGTAGCTGATAATTTTACTGGCAAATTGCTGTTTTTTTTTAATAGCAGCTATCTCTTAATAGATTATTACTTATTTTTTTTGATTCAGACCAATCATCTATTTGGAAATGAATTCCAAGCTCCAAATTCATTGGGGTGTTACTGAAGGTTAGGAATATCAGCTTTCTTTTTTAATAGTTTTCATCTGTGTAGTTCTGCATTGATACATGTCACATGTTTCACTTATTGACAGTCATTTCCTGTATTGAATCTATTAAGAATATTACAGTGTTGAAGTATGTATTTTTTGTTAGTCACAATATGATCCAGTTGTTTTCATGACCATTTTCCTTTACTATTTTTCTTAAAGTCTTCATAAGGTATAGTTTTCTATTAGCTTCACAAGTGTGTATTCTCTCCTATACATATCCTTCTAATATATAAAATAAGTCTAAAAAAATGTTGATGTGAATTAACAATTAAAAATTATTTAATTAGAATATGGATTATTCAAATTATTTAATTTGAAATCTGTTTTGTATCTGACAGTTAGATTATAAATTTAATGTTAGATATTTTTTTGTAATTTGAATGTAGAAATCTATATAATTCTAATATCGTTATGAAATAAATCAGATTGAATGAAAATATTTGTGTGTTCAAAAATGCTAGAAGAAACATCAATAATTTTAGATATACTGATGGCATTATATATATAATTGAAAATTCAGAAGATCTCAAGACTTTCGTTAGAAAAATTAGAACAGAGTGAAAACATAGAATTAAAAATAAATATGAAAGAAACAAAGATTGTGATGGAAGAATCAGTTACTGATTTCAGAATTGATTATGAAAGCATAGAAGTGATTAACAGTTTTATTTTCTTGGCTAATTCATCATAGTGTTGTACTGAAAAATCTAGATTTTTTTTTTTAAGATATAGGAATATATTTTTAAAAACTATGAAGATTCTTTATAATAGTTTGAGTTATTATGTTTCATGTGAAGTTCTATAGATAGGGAGGTTGGATACTGAGAAAATAAATATAGGAAAAGTGTTGATGTTTTTTAACTGTTGTGCTGGCAAAGACTTATGAAAATTTCATGGATAGCAATGGGAACAAGATCTGAACTCTTATTTAAAGCATAAATTATCAGATTGAAATTCTATTTTGATCATATCATGAGATGATTTAATTCATTAGAAAAATATCTAATATTTAGAAAAGTTTGTGGTAAAAGAAGACAATGAGCTTCAGTGAGACGATTATAATGAGTATGCTTTTGAACAGATTAAAAAATCAAACAAATCATATGAATTCCAGAAGTTGAAATCTACTTAATGATACTCAATAATAATAATAATAATATATTATTAGAAAGTTCTTAGAATAATAAATCTGCAAAAGTCTGTATCGGTCGTATATTATAAACTTATAATTTAGGTTGATTTGCAAACACTGAATTTAGTCACAAATCAGGAATGAATAATCTTAGCTTACCGGTAAGTTTGGGTAGATTCTTGTAGTATACATGTGAGCTCATTGGAAGTTAATTGATTTCATTTGTTGACATTTTCACATTCCTGGTCTGTTTTAAGGCTGACTCGAAAGTTCTTTTGGGATGATCTTTTCATTATGAAAGATGGTGTTCGCAATGTTTCATTCCCATTCCCGCATGAAGACTTCATTCAACAGGTGAATAATATGCCTGGGAAGATGTATTTCACTACCCAGGGCTCTCACAGGAACCTCCAACCGAAAGAACAAGATAAGACCTAGATCAAAATTGTATCCTTTTTATATTCTCGATCCAGTTTTGAAGCTTCTGTGCATATTATTGTTATCAGAATGTGTAAGTTGATAATCTTATACATTTATTTTTCTTTTTAGTTCTAAAGTCTTCTTTTTTTATGAATTACGTAGGCCATCTTTAATTTAGCATTAAAACTTTTTACGATGGTAATCTATTACATTTGTACTTCTTTGTTTATCTGGATAAATAATCAGCATGTGCCTACATTCTTTCCAATTTTAACATTTATTTTTAATTAAACAGATAATATCAAACAAATACCTTTTATTGTATGTATTTAAAAATAAATTATACTAACTAAAAAAAAACTAAATTGAGTCCATTGACGATCTTTAAATTTTATCTTTTTTTAGTTCTTTTTTTAAATATTACCAAATGCCAATGTATTTATGAACCATACATATTTTAATACGGTTCAATATATATATACAGGAGTTTTTATGTAAGTTTGTAATACTTTCACTTGGAATATTTAAATTTTTTTTGATATTTTATAAATTGTCCAGTGTTAGTGCAATTATAATCAGGACTAAATTTACTATAATAGTATATAATCTTTTTATGGCAGGCATGTTGAAAGTAAAATTTTATGTAACATGAAATATGTGTGTGAAATAATTAATGAACTAATGTTCAATTAATAATTTTTTTTAGCTAGCTACATTATAAACTTTGCATGTAATAATAATTCCTGAAATCTAGGATATGTTTTATTATACATATACCAGTGACTGACTCAGGAAGAGACATAAAGAATAAATAAACATTGATGTTTTTTATAAATGTATCTTTTTAATGGCTTAAAAATATAGTTTGTGAATTTATAATCAAATTATTTTTGAAAATATTGAATAATTATTTAAGGATTATTTAAATCATAATTTAATTACAGTGAAATATATTTCAAGGATTTAAATATGTATTATATTTTTATCAATTATGTGAATTATTTTATTTGAAAACATTAAATTAATATCTCAAATCAAATAAAGCATATACGATAATAATTAATTAATTCAAAATTTTTAATAAATAAAAAAATAATATTGGAAAAAAGTCATGTATATCTAAAACTTTTTTTCTTATTTACCCATAAGAATAATATGTTTAGATATGCTTGTCTTCTTTTTATTCTTAATTTATTTATACAATTCATTTATCTCATTATATACTGTATTCATTCATGCATAATATGGATAGATTCTTCACAATAAAACATATTCTTATAATCTATGACAAAATTATATTAATATTATTGATATTTCATTTGACTGCATGAATGTAAAGAGATTCACTATAACTCAAATGATTTTTATCGATTTTTATACTATAAGGAAATAATAACTACTCTTAATAAAATTAAAGAGATATTTATTATCCACTATTAATCTATTTCTTCTTGACTAATAGAATTAAACAAAAATTCAGTATCTGACTATAATCTATAAATACTATAACATAATATCCTTTGTCTTGATATATGTATCAAAATAAATAATATACTCATATTATTATAAAATAGATGCTTGTATATATTTTTATAAAATTAATTTTAAATGTAAATAAACAATGAACTATTTAGATTTAGATATTTAAATATGTATCTGGATCATGAAATATCAATGGGCTAATATCCATCTCTCTAACATATTATACCGAGACAAAGTCGGTACATGTATATACGCACACACACAAGCAATGTAAACACTCTGTTTTTTCTCACTTTCAACTTATGATGAAAAATAGATATAGTTTTCTTTCAATACTTTATAAAATACACTGTAAAATAAAATGTTAATAATTCTGATTAAATAGTTTAAGGCTTTCACATAATCTACTAAAATAATATCCTCTAAAAATAAAATATAAAACGTATTACTAATATGCCATTTTAATCTCAATAAGTGATTTTTACTTGTATATGCCGCAGGGATAATTAAAAAGGGGTTTATTTTAAATTATAACTGTAGTAAAAGTTAAAAGCTTATAGAAATGATTTTTGAGAAAGATTAAATGCTCGACTTTTAAACTAATGTAAAGTAGATTGTTCTCTTAAAACACGCACACACGTATGCATCAAAGGTGTGAATAAGTATTTTTATTTATTAACTGAGAGTGCAATATGAGATTGCCTAAACCTAAGATTGCCTCCAGCATATGGATTGAGTGAACATTACATAGGACACGGACCATATCGACAACTAAAAAAATATTGAACTCTGGGTGGAGATTCGATCCTCAGATAATACCCAACCCATATTAATATCAAGCAAAATCTAAAGATATTATTCATTCTTTATTCTTTCTTTATCCTTTATTCAAAATTCATTAGTCAAAAGTCATTCATCATCTCGTTTTCATTTTTGTTTTTGCTATCCGGTTTATTCAATATGATCGCAGTGAAATCAGTATTTAGAGCGTCGATCATCATGATGGGCTAGGAAACCCTTCAGTGATTGATCGACGCTCCACCACCAGAACATCTCCACAGCTATGAATGATCAACAACAGTACCATCCGAAAATAGTGCTCCAACCAGTTCAATAATGTTGTTCCGTTTGAAATACATGAATCGTCCAAACCTACTACGCTGAACTTTAAAAAAAATGAATAACCTCGTATTATGGAAAACATCATCTACCATGTTCGAACCCTCACCAAAGTAGAAGCAGCGGAAGACTAAGCAAAAATCCTAGGTAAACACTTTATTTTATAATGTTTTCATTCATTCTTTACGTAACTTTAAAAGGCAATCTCATAATTAATTAAATTCAACTTTTCGTAAAACAAAATATAAATGATCCGTAATTCCTCATATTTAAACTTATTATTTTAATCTTCGTAAATCACATGCTATGCAATTCCTCATCTTTAAATCTTAGGACTTTTCAGTTATGAACTTTGACCTTAATTATTATCTTCTAAGCTATAACACACCTAATTTCAAAATATAAAAGGAAATATGTATTTTATCATCCATGTTTATTATGCATAATATGTTCTTTTCTGTGCGAGTGCGTGTAAATGTAAATAAAACTATTAATCAATATTGCATTTTTTTTTATATTCAATAAATTTCTTTTTTATAATTTAAACAAGTCGAGCATTTCTCAAATCATTTCCTATAAGTAAATCTATATTTTTTTTTGTTATTTTAAGTATTATAATCAGCATTTATTCATGCGATTAATTATTTTACTTTTAAATTTGTCTTTCTTATTTTTTTGTTTTGTTTATTTCTTTAAGTTTCATCGTGCCGTAAGTCACGATGTTTATTTATTATGTAGTTAAGATAGATTTAAGAGTTGGGAGGGCCTATTATTAGAAAATGTAAATAAATGTCAATAAAGCTAATGTAAATAATTCTACCGGACTGTATGATAAAGGGGGGATGATATTATAAGCTTCTAATTTTTTTTTATGAGCCAACCGAACATTCTTATTAGTTGCAAATAACCAATGACCCGGTCCAAAGTTTGGACCGATCTATTAATCAACCAAGCTTCTTCTCCATTGGTTAGTATTGTGTCTTTTACCAGAATAATAATTACATCGCGACCCTGAGTGACCCTATTGGTCCATGCTGGGAGTTTGAGCTTATGGGCGGGGATTAGACTTCGAAATCGTTTTGATATGACGTAAGGTGATGCGAGAAATTAAATTATAAATTAAATCATCGTATCTGGCGCCCCCTTATGTTGATAATGAACAACTATCGATATAGGAAAATAAATAAAGCTTTACGCTATATCATGTTTGTTTCGGAGCTTTCAATCCCTATATGAACGGTTGAATAAGGCGACCGGTCACAATATATATTTATGCTCATTCATGCTTTAAAATGTATATATGACCCATTTATGTATTTTTAGTTATCATTTTTTTATAAATAATTATTAACTAGAAATTGAGGTTTTTTAAATATCTTTAAATAAAAAACGTATATAGATATTGATAAAATTATCATTAATATTTATACATTAATGTGTAAATATAATATATAAATTTGTATATTTATATGATAGCTTTATTATCTACTTATTGTTTTTTTTCTTTTAAGTCAAACTTTATCACATTAAATTTATTTATATTTATTAGCTTAAATGTCCTGCATGTGTTTTTTGTTTCTTTGTCATTCTTTTAAATATTATGTACAATACACACACACATACATATATATATATATATTGCTTTTAAATATATATTTACTAGCTTTCTCAGTGACTTAGCTTGTATTAGTAGAAAATACTTCTAGCTTTTGTTCTATTGTTGATTGCTAATCCTTTAATCCTTATTGAAATATTTGAATTATACATCTATTGTTGATGCTCACTATGCACAGATGATCAATTCCTTGGACATGGTTTTCTAAATTACTTTTATAACAATAGCAGTGTGTTTAAAATTTATTAAATTAATGATCAATCCACTACAATATTTTAAATAATCCTTCAAATATATTTTTATTAGCCTTATATATATGTAAATTTGTATATATGTTTGTGTGTCTGTTGCTTAATAACTCCACAAATATTGCCCAAATTTTCTTGATGCACAATTTTTTTCTCCAATGAAATAATATAATATATTGATATTTTTGAATTTTTCTAGAAAATGTTACTTTTAAACTGCAATGTTAGTTTAAATGTTGAGAAATTCCTTAGATGTCAATAGCAACTTGTACAAACTCAAATTCTATATCTGCAGCTTTGCTTGCAGTAGAAGGAAATTGCCAAATTAAAAAGAAACAATTAAACACCACAAAGCAAAAATACATGGCCTATATAATTCTCCAAAAAAAAAGAAAGAAAATTGCAGACTCATTATATTGGTGTAATATTTGTTGAGTTATTAAGTAACAAATAAACCACACTTTCAAATTTATATATATAATAGATACTATGTATTTAAATGAATCTTCTTCCTCAATAATGCTTTCCATAAGTTAGAAAATCTTTTTTTTTTTTTGTAAAATTTGTTTTAAACAATAAGCTATTTCTTGCATAAAGCAGATTTACAGTATTCATATTAGATTATTTTATCTTCAAAATTCGAAGATTATGAAATAACAATAAATTGACCCAAATTATTTTATTTTATTCTTCCATTCTATTTTATAGACAAATTAAATTCCAAAATTTATAACAATTTAAACTGATACAAATAATAAAATAAATAATTTTATCAACAGTTATGCAAATTTATAAAGAACATTTTTAAATCTCGCATCACAAGTTTCTCATATATATATTTACTAGCAATTTTAAAAAAAATGAATACAGTCTTTTGAAAAGCAGATAATATTTTTTAATAAATATCTCTTTTATAATAAGCCATACTTTTAAAATATTTAAAACCAACATTACTATTTAATTTTTTAATCCTTAATTATATATACAAAAATACATACTTTTGTGCTAAAACATTATGTAACATAATGAAAATTAGTTTAGATATTGAAGTAGTAGTTTTTTTATATATATTATTATAATTTTTTTTTATAATTATTATTTATTTTTAAGAACTCATAATTAATCTAAATTATTATTATATAGCTTCAATATCATTGTTTTAAAAGTTTGTTTATAAAATACATGGTACTCATCTTATAACTAAAGACACCGCTCTTCTTTGTCTGTAAAAAAAAAGTAAAACGAAGACAAAAAATAAAAAATAGACTAAGAAATTTTACTTTTTATTACAATTATTATTTTTTAGTTAAACAACAACAACAACAAAAAAAGCCGTGACACAAGTAAAAAAATATCCAATAGAAAATTGATAAAAAAAAACCGTAACACAATTAAAAAAATATACGATAGAAAAAACATGAATCAAATTGTAATTTGTTGATTTTATTTTACATTTATTATTATCATTTAAATTGTATATGTTAATAAAAAATAATATTTATAAAAGACGATTTTGTTTTGTTTTTATTTTCGCATTACAAAAAAGCACAGCAAAAATACAGTATTATAATCAACGGCCCGGGAATGGCCATATTTTATAGTTTTAGCTTGAAAACGGCGCCATCCAACGGCATCTTCATCTATAAGACAAGCACCATATTTTTGTGTTTTGAACACAACTTTTTAATATAGACCATAAGAACAAATGAATGAAAAATTATGCTATTTTTTTTAGTATTAATATACTTTTTTTTTTGTTCTTTTTGACTTCAAAGTAAATAAGTATTATTATATATTTTACAATTTATATTTGAAGTAATTTTTTTAAATTTGTGATTAAAAATAAAAATTAACTTCTGATGGTTTTTTTTTTTTTTGTTACAATTCTGCACTTTCATACTAGATTAGAAAATTATAATTATATATTTATATTATTCATTTCTAATATAGAGAGTATTGTAACAAATTTATTCAAGTACAATTTGTAGCTGATAGAATAAAAACATTAAAATGTTAAGGATCATATTTATTAGTATGCAAATCACATGAAATTACTTCTTTACACATGTTTTTTATGAATAATTGATTGTATTTGTTTTTGAAAAGATTTTTATATGCTTTTTAAAATGATTATAAAGTAATATAAAATAATTATATATCTTATTTTAATGTAATTTACAGGAAATAGTCACTTCTGGAATATAAAAATTGTGTGATCAGTGTTCTTTTTACAGGAGCAAACTTATTTTTTTATGCCATTGCTTAATTTTTTGTTAGCATGAGTAATCCATGTTTTTGGTAATAGTGCTTATTAAATCCAAATCTGTTATTCTCTGTAAATCAAGTATTATTATCTAGACTAATTTCTGGCTCATTGTGTTTGTCATTAAAATGCTTGTTCCATATCTACTACACCTAGATCCAGGTCCAAGTTCTCACTGACAAAAGACACACCAGAAACTAGTCTGGGAATCTACATTTAGAAGATAGTACTGGGTATGGCTTTAATACGTATTGCCATCAAATTTATTGATTACTCAAAACTTAGAATAGATGAGATCAGTGGAATAGAAAAAGTAGTTTGCTCCTATAAAAATCATTGTATAAGTTTGGGGGTCACTGTGTTTTTTGGTTCTGTCTCTTTCTTACCAGTCATTAAGTTTGTTCTGTGATTAGTTTAACAGATTTAAATTTGATTCAAAAAAGTTAATCAACAGTTTATATTTTTTTTAAATTTAGATGTTTTGCCTTTTTTATATTAAAACTCTGTCCAAAGTAAAATTGTTGTTTTTTTTAATTCTTATTTTTAAGCATTGCATATGGATGCATCACACATCATTCTTTTTTCATCTTAATTGAGTTGTATAAAAACTCTGTATTCAAAACATTTTATGTTAGGAACAGTTCACTTTATTCTATTCTAGAACCATCTGTTATAAAAACAAATCATCAATCAATATCAAATAGCAGTGTTGTTATATATCATCTAGTGCTACAATATAGATATGCTTAGATTATTATTGACTTATAATTGTTTTCAATGAAAAATTTGGATCTAATGTACCTGATCTTTCTGTTTTTAATGTGCTTCACACTTAGCAGGTACCTTTTTTAATAGCTAGCTAATAGCCTGAAATTCAAAATTGCCTTAATGATTTGAATCCATAATAACTTATTATATAGATTTGATTTTAGGCCAATAACTATATATTTTAGTTAATCTCAATTTTGTAATAGCTATAGTACCTTTATTTTTTTGATCAAGATATATATATATCAGTAAACATTAAATGACTATCTTTGCTTGTATGGCTACCAGATGTAGATCCATGTTTTGTTTTGTTTTATGATGAAAGTGGATACTAACAATTATTTGACAATTACTTAAATACTTAGGTTTAATGTAAATAGTATCTGGATTAAAATGAAGTGAAATGTCTCTAACAACAAATATTAAATGTAACCAGGGATAGTCATGGAATTTTTTTAAAGATATTTATTTTCAAATTATTGCTTAATTTGAAATTTGAAATATTCTCATTATTTAGTTATTAAATTTAATATTAATAGTAAGGGTAATTTGAATAATACTTTTGTATAATTACATAATATTTTTTTATATTTTAAAAAATCCAAAATAATTATTTTCATTTTGATTGAAATGAAAATGATGACATGATCAAAAAGAATTTTATTTTGACTGGTTTACTTTCTTTTGAAGATATTATACATTTATTTATTTATATAAGCAAATTTTTTTACAGGTCTCTTAACTATCTCTATCATTCTCATTTCATATCCTCTCTATTTTTTCAGAGGTCACATTCATTTTTCTGTCTACATCTCTTAATACTTGTTTTAATCATTGTTATAAACTGACAATAATAGATCTAATTGATTAATCAGATTTTTTTTAAAAACTTTTCTCAGAAAGAATTGATCTAGGAACCTAGAGTTCATTTCTCTTCCATTTCACTAAACAACAATGTATTAATTGATATCTTTTTAGTATATTATTATTATCATTAGCAGCCACTTGTACATGAGTGTGGTTATTCTACTCCTTATAAATATCATGCAGCTTTTATATTATTAATTTGTATTATTATTACTTTTAATATAAAGAACTTTTTTTAAGAAGCTTTTTAAAATATTTTTTTTAGAAATAAATAGATTATATACTTATTAGTCAAAATAAAAGTCATAGATCATTTCATAGATCACATGACCCTATCTCTTAAGCTTGTAAATTATAAACAGTGAGGATTGCCAATTCCTCTACAAGCTTTATGATAAATGCTTAGCCAGAGCCAGCACTTAAAATATCTCTGTCAGGAACCCCTCCCCAAACCCCTGACCATGGTTTCGTGCTTTGGCACTCCTCAGAGAGGTGTCAGGGTAGGTTCAGACACTAGATCTAAAAATACCAACCCAAAGCTAAGCACTTAGTTAAACTAAGTGCTTAGCTTTGGGTTGGTATTTTTAGATCTAGTGTCTGAACCTACCCTGACACCTCTCTGAGGAGTGCCAAAGCACGAAACCATGGTCAGGGGTTTGGGGAGGGGTTCCTGACAGAGATATTTTAAGTGCTGGCTCTGGCTAAGCATTTATCATAAAGCTTGTAGAGGAATTGGCAATCCTCACTGTTTATATACTTATTAGATCTTGTTTTAGCTGAAGTTAAAATACATTTTCTCTGTTTAGCACAGGTGGCAATACTGTATGGAGAGTTTTGCTCTGTTTATCAAAATTTTCTCTTGTTAAGATAACTATTTGGACTGCAGTGATTTGAAATTTTATATAAAATATCAAACAGCAATTATACTAAAAAGTTTGTGATTATTTTGTAAGCCATCTAAAAGCTTTTGAGCAGAAATTAACTTAAAAAAAAAAAAGATATTTTGTGAATTGATTTTTTTTTTTTAATTGTAAATATACTTACTTCTCATTTGCTAAAAAGCAGATTATTGATTTTAAAAAAAAAGTACTTAATAACAAATAATTATTCAATAATAAAATATTTGATCATCTCGGGAAATATTTTCTATTGTTTTGCACCAAACCTTTAATTGAAATTATTGTGTAACATCTATTTACACTTTAGTGTAGTGATTTAGATATAATGAAATATATTCTTTATAAGATTCCTAAAATTACTGCCTAAAATTAAAATGTTATTTGGATTAATTTTGATAAAACTGTAGCAGAAATCGTGATTTATTCATACTACAATTTATATTCTGGGTGACAAAAAAGTTAGGATCCACAGAGAAATATCTTATACAGATTACTATTTCATATGAATTGGTGCTCTTCAACTTCTAATCAAATTCCTAACTCATTCTAAATACATAATCATTAAATTTTTTTCTGAGATTTCTAGAGTGATGTTACTAACATTCAGATATAATTGCTTTCTTTTGAATTGCAGACTCCAAAGTATAGCCCACATTGTCTTTTTATCTTTGGTGTGCAGACAGATTTGGAATTGAATATAAAGCTATAAGGACATTGTTAAAAATATTTATATATATGTAATGCTATTTTATATTTTTTACTAATAATTATTCATCTGTTCTCAGAAAATATTTTACATTATGCTCTTTTTTTTATATTTTACTGATATTAAAATTAATAAAACATTTCTTATTGTTATTATCATTAATTTAAAAAGGAACTAAAAAGTAAAATGCATTAAAACAACCTGTAAAACTGATTTTTTTAGAGCCTGAATGTTATTAGACATTTATATAATAAGGTATAAATTAATGTTTGAGAGTCTTTACTTTTATTAACTTGGTCTGCATTTGAAGAATGTGTATATAACTTGATTCATGTTTGAAAAAAAATTAAATAATCATATGTTTCTGAGTCAGATTTTTTTAAATCCAAGTTGTATGCTATTCTAAATCTATATAAAAAAAATAAAGATTAATTTATGTGGAAAGATTATATGTAGTAAATTATTTTTGGAATTTAACTTATGATTTCTGTATAACAAGTATTGTGATTATAATATTGTATCAAGTTTATATATGTTCTAGATATGCACAGACTACATTAATATGTATTTGAAATTAATGATTATATACAATATAATTATTTATTTAAATAAAAACCTGAAATCAAGAATGTTATATTCTGTTTATTCATCTAACACTTTCCTTTTTCACTGAAATTGTGGGGTTTTTTTTTGTTAGAATTATTTAAAAATTTTAAATTAATGCATAAATGTACAAAATTAATTTACCTATAACTTTATGAAATTTGTTTTAGTTTTTAAAGTCGCTTTAACATATGTATTTATTTTAAATAAAAAACTTTTATTTATTTTTTATTCGTTTTAGCTACAGAAATCCAGAATATTCAAATAGGAGAAGGGAATGTATGTCGAAACATTCCAATTCCTATTTATATGATATTTCCAAGATTATTCACATGTCCAACATTACATACAAATAATTTTAAAGTTGGTAAGTTTCATATAAAAATAATTTATGTAGAAATTGTAAAATGTTTGATTTATTCAATCATCAATCATTTGAACACAATATATTCATGCACATACCTACAAAAAAATTAACAATATAATTTGGTTATTTGATTGTACATGGGTAGTTCAAAAATAACTGGAACCCCTGCCATATTAAAGTTTTGTTTTTATTATCATATAGCTCAGAAATGGAGATAATCTTAACCATATTCTTTTTTTCTTTATCAAATGAAATTATAAGGACACAGTAAGGATTATCTTGTATCGCTTTTTCTAAACCTGCAAGAAGAAATATATAATCTGTCTAAATTTAAAAATGGTCAAAATATTAATGTAGAGTAGTTGGAATATCATTGATCAAACTTGATGAATTCATTCAGAATTGCTACTCTCAAAAGGAGAATGCTTTCCATTCACTGACAGTGGGAATAATTGTGGTTGGAAGTCATTTCTTGGTAAGAGGCAATGAACATTATGAAGATTAATAAGTAAGAAATCATTGTAGAACAAATTACTGAAGAAATTAACACATTTGAACATAGCATTGTCTATCAAAATAATCTCTTATGGGTTTTGTAATTGAAACAAGCCAAACTGCATTTTAAAGTCAGTCACTGATGTGAATGCTAAGGATATTGTATAAATGAAGCTATGATTTATGGCTATTTACATTCTTTTCATTACTAAAAGAAATTTGTGAACTAATCCGCCTCATTTTGATAAATCATGGAATGCTTTTGTTCCATTCATCCCTTTGCATAACAACTGCAGATTTTTTGGGTATTTTGGAATAACTTGGTTCATTGTAAATATTTTGTTAAGACAATATTCATTTTTCAAGTGAAAATACTTCAGTTCATACATTCCATGCAAACAAGCATTGATTTGAGGAACATGAAAATGATATTACAATAATTTAAAGATTGATCTTTTTTAATTGACAATGATAAAATTTTGGGGCTTTTCTCCATAAGGAATAGTGTAATATTCATATTGCCACTGTTAAAATGATATATAATTTTATCTTGTATACAATGATTGCAATGTTTAATGGAAATGGTAATCTTTATTGTACTAATAAATATTCTCAGAAGTTTTCTCATTATTTTGTTTAATTTCTATGTGAAAATACAATGTCTGACAGTTAAGTTTCCAAACTCATCCTAGAAAAAGTACTATTTATCTCATTGGTGAATATCACTATGGTTTGATCTGAAGTATAACCCTTGGGAAGTTACATACCAATACCAGTGCCTAACCCATTCTTCAAAGTAATTTTGGAACTTTTACAACCATCAGAGGTGTTATTGTATTACCCTTAATGATCTAAATACTATGAAAATGTCTTTGTTTTAATATTTTCTTTATCTTCGAGTAGAAAAAAAGTTATTGAGATCTGTTTAGGTGAATAGAGAGGGTGTTGTAATACACTTATTTGTTTATTGATTAAAACCTCCCATACATGAAGGCACATCGAGATACTTAATAACAATAATGAAAGCTACTTTTCCAGACATCATTACATACTGACCCAAACATAATTATGAGACTGATATACCAAGGTTATGAAACCTTACTGAATTGTTTACACAGGACTGTCAATGTAAATGCATTATAGCAAGTTTATATACTTAATTGTCAGATTTCTTATATGTTTGTATTTGTATATCATTAGTAAAGTTAAACAGCTTTTAAATAATCTACTGCAAGTAAAGACTTCTTTATTATCTATCAAGGAATATTGAAAAAAAACAAACAACACCAACCAATATAATGAAATAGTGCCTAGAGAAGTTTATATTTTTCTCTCCTAATTTCATTTTCTATTTAAAAAAATCTAGATATTTGTTTATTGATTAATAATTGGATTGATCAAAGGCTTTCTGACATCCCCCCCCCCCCACCATTCCAAGTTTAATCCAGTTTTGACTCGTATATTTGACAGCTTTAAAAATAAATTTTTTTGATATCAAGTACTTGAAAAGAATGCATGCTATATTGAAAGAAAGAGAAAGAGCACATTATTCTTGCAGTTGTTAAATGGGAATGGAGGCAGTCTTAAAGATAGATGGTCTTGAAAATAATCTATTATAGTTATCAATATTTCAATAGTATCACAATTATTTTTTAGTCTACTACTGAATTAAAGAAAACGTGATCTCATTCTAAATTTATCTAGTAGTAATAAATGCTATTGAATTTCAAATTAAATCATTAAAAGTGAGAAAATAAACAAGGTGCAAGGTAAAATTTTAATACATATCACTATAACTGGATAGAGGTATCCAAATGTACTTGATCTTAAGATATTTTTATTTTTATTTAAACAAACCTTTTATATATTTATAAAGCTTTTTTTATTTTTTAATCTACTGTTTTTAAATCAAATTAAAAGACAGAATTATCAGAAAAGTTATAGAAGTACACAAAAGTAACTGGTTTGCTGACTTTATAGTTATCTAATATTTGAAAGCTATTTATTTACAGAATTACATAGAATTCCTCTCATATATTAAATTTTGTCCCATTTTTTAAATTTATTTTTTATTGATTAATTTGAAATTCAACAGAATCTATTAACACTATATAAACTTTTTTTTTGGAATCCAATCATATTTACCTTGAAGAAAATAATTTCATGCATAACCAAAATAGGGATTTGAATTTATCTCAGGATCATCCAATTTCTGATTTTGCTTCATCTGAAAGATCTCCTGTCCATTCAAAAAAAAAAAAATCTTCAACATACATACACACACACAAACTTATTCACAGAACAATTAAATTTGAATACATTACTATTGTTTTTCACAAGTCAGATTCTCTAAGCATCATGCATATAATGCTCATTATCTTGGATCAGTCTATTGGTTAGATAAAATCCAAACTTCTAATAGTTTTAAGTTAAAAAAATTTCGTAATAAAGATATAGATTTTATTTCTAATATTAAATCTTTAAAATTTTATATCAAAACAAAATAGCATTATTGGTTATTTTGAATGAGCAATTATTTGTTAGCGAACATTTTTTTGAATTTGTCCTGAATCATATAGATCCCCCCCCCCCCAAAAAAAAAATTGAAAACCAATGATATAATTTTATTAAAAGAAGATAAAGTCATTTGGGATTGTTAGGAAATGATTTTAAAGTTAAAGTTTCTTTGGAGTTAATAATAGAAAATATGAAGTGTTAAGTAATGATCCTTGGGGGGTCTAAACTATTTGTGAAATTTATGGAAAAATTTAACAGAAATTGATTATACTGCTTAGGAGTAATATAATCACTGGTTTATCAGTGATCATGTTGCTACTAAGGGGTTTTTCAATTATAAATCTCCTAACGCTAATTTTTTTAAAAATATATTTATAATTTAGCAGGGAGATAGTTGATAAAATTTGTAATTAAGTTTTTGATATGTTGCTACTAAGGTTTTATTCAATTATAAATCTCATAAAGACAATTTTTTTAAAAAATATCTTTTTAATTTGACAAGGAGATAATTGACAAAATTTTCAATTAAGTTTTTAAAAAATTATATTAATGTTGTTAAATTTTCTGTACCCTCTTTTGAAGCATTTATTAGAATTAATGTATTTATTGTTTTTTTTTCCAATTTCAGTAAATGTGGGTCCTTGTAATTATAAAATTAGTATCACATTTACAAATTAAAAACGTACCTATTAATCTTATAATTTTGCCATCATATTTTTAGGATGTTACAATGCATCCTTAATTAAAATTTTCAAATGTCTTTATGCTAGGTTGATAAGAGTTATATATTTCATTGATATATTTTAGAAATTTTCAAGAATAGATGTTAAGTTAGATCTCACAATAAATTTCACTTCATGCAATGTTCTTTTGCTTGAATTATTTTTTCAAAACTTAAAACCATATAGCTTCTTCAATTAAACTTTTTTTTTTAATAAATCAAATTTTATTAATCACAGCTATATAAATAATAAATCCTAATATCTTATTAGTTTCAAATGCTATCGTATGTTCTAGCTTGAAAAGTCAACATTAAATAAAGTTTACTTATTCTCTGTTCTAATATTTGGGGGAAAATAAAATCTTTACCTTTATTATCTCTATGACATCCTGTTTTGCCATCATTACAATTTCTGATGTTACAATTATTTCTATTGGTTGAATAAACAATCTATAAGGCAGTATAGCCTAAACACATTTGCATTTTGAACACTTTCTAAGTCTTTTTCTATTTGTATCATGTAGAGATACCTCTAAATACTGCTGTCCAAATATAGTCATTTGAGAGATGAAATTTCTGTTCTAAATCTATCCAAAGTGATTTATTATTGTTTGCATTATTTCATGTAAAATTACTATTAAGGACTGCTCATCTGTTAAAATTATCACTCTATTTGTTTTTTTTTTTTGGCATACTCAATAATAGTATTGCATGATTTTTTATTTGCTTACTCATATGCTTCCATGTGCAGTTATCTTTTTCCTACTCTAGATCTATCCATTATAAGCTTGAGTAATCATCAGATACCACTTGATATATGCTATAATATATACATTCTCAGACTAATTTCTGATTTTTGTTGTTGTCAGTGGGAACAAGGATTTAAAGCTGGAACTAAAGCATGTAGCATGTTTACATTTAGTAGCCATCTTTTACTTTTTTTATTTTACTCAAGCTAGTAGTCTGAAATAAAAAAATTCTCAAGAGTTTTGAACCCAAACTAACCAACTTGCATAGTTATATAGATCTGGCATCAGATCGGTTTATATATATTTAGAAACTTCAGTTTTATGAAAACTATAGTTCTCTTTTACTCTTTAACTAGGAAACTTGTTTACAAAAAAAAATGGAGTTCAAAAATTGTGGTACTAAAAAATAAAATGTGTTCAACAAAAATATAATTCCTTTAACCCAACTATTGTAGAGAATAACTGATGGTATGAATAACTCATAATAACTTAAGTATATACCAGCCTATATGAGTGAAGATAACAAAGTTAAAACAAATACTGAAAGAATGAAAGTTTCAATAGTTCAACATAAAAGACTATTGAAAATAGTTTAGTTTTAATTGAGCTAATTTTTATTCTACAATGCATTAGGAGATATTCGATCAAGTTATTGCTTATTGATTATTCACAGTTAATTCTGAAAATCTTTTTATTTTCTGTCAGTTGTGAATCCCACCAGTAAACTAAACATCTGCTGTCAATAATTTAGTTAATGTTTTTTAATTATTAATTATTCTTCAATCAAAAATTTTGATTTTTTTCATATATTTTAAAAACTATAAAAACTACATTTTAATGAGAATAGTTATGTTGTTAATTTAAAATTATAAATAGTATAAAATAGTATAACAGGTCTGCTGTGTTAGTATTATGACATTTATATTATCATATT
Organism: Epiperipatus broadwayi; assembly: GCA_028023455.1. Classification (NCBI taxonomy): domain Eukaryota; kingdom Metazoa; phylum Onychophora; class Udeonychophora; order Euonychophora; family Peripatidae; genus Epiperipatus; species Epiperipatus broadwayi. Next base: position 5,840,375 of record JAQFVV010000077.1, on the reverse strand, counting down.
CAAACACAGTCTTACTAATTAAAAAATGCCTGTTAATACATAGATAACTTTAGTAAATGAAATTAGTTGTGTCTATTTTTCATATGAATCAAGTATTATATATGTTATGGCAAAAGTAAATAATCAGTCATTTTGGTGAGTGATAAATTTCACTAAATTTCTCACTTTTACCAGTGATTTTACATAATTCTTAAATGAAGTCAGCTAAATTTGATAAATATGCTGTAATTTCTCATTTTTATCAGTGATTATGTAAAATTCCCAAATGAATATATGTTTGATAAATATTGCTGAATATATTATTTTTAAAGTAATTTTTGAATAATTTCCAGAATATAATTATAAATTTGTTAATGATTTTTATAATTAATTTATTTTCATTAAAATTGCTCGAAAATTATTAAAGTTCTTATATAGGCAAATGAATGTAGGCCCATTAAAATTAATCCACTATAGGTTTTTTTATTTTATTTATAGAGAAACTGTGATAAAATATTTCATTTCTAAGGCATTGAACCTGATTGATATAAAATGAAATAATCAAATTTTGATTAAAGAAAAATTCCATAAATTAAGAATTTGAAGATTATCAAAGATACACATTATATTGTTATTAATGGTGGATGAATGTGAAAACTTATTTATCCCATGAATGAAGAAAACTCAAACATCAAATATGTTCACACTGAAGAACTATTTAACATAATTCATGAAACACATCTATCACTAAGTCATGGCAAAAAAAATCATATAAGGAAAGAGTTACAGTGGAAATATAAAAATGTAATGTGAAGAAGTAATGATTTATTTAAATCAGGGTTATCAGAAGAAATCCCACATACCAAAAAAGATTTAGTGGTACAGCCAATGATATTCCAATAAATACATTTTTCATGCCAAGTAAACCTTATTGATATGCAATTCCAGCCAGACCAAGAATATAAATTTATATTCATATTTCAAGACCACTATTCAGTTTTATCTTTTGAGAACTAAATGCCAGAAAAAGTAGTCCATTTGTTGATAGATTTTTTTCATAAATTTTTGAACTCCCATTATATTACAAAATGACTGCAGTCATGAATTCTATAATCAAGTTATAGAAGAAGCTTATGCAATGTGGTCTGGGCTAAAATCATACATGATAAGCAGAGGCATAGTCAATTTCAAAGTTCAGTTGAACATGCAAACCAGGGCATTGAGAGAAAAGAACTAAACCTAGTATTTGAGACCAAGGAATTATGATTTGTTTAGCCCATGAAGAATAGATCATGTCATCAAAGCATTAAGTGTTGTCATTATGAAATCATGTTTGATTAATTTTTAAAAAATGGTCTGATGATGTCTTCTATTCTTAATGATGATATAGCAAATGTTCACATCAAAAAGAAGTACAAGAAATAATTGTATCATTAGATCAAAATCAAAGCCAATTAAAAGGACCCAATTTAAATATTTCAGAAAAAAGTACTGAAGGGATTATCTTATTTGTCAATCAAAGTATAATCTAGTATGGAAGTGATCAATCTTTCTACAACCAAGAACAGAACAGGAAAAGTTGAAAAGTAAGCTAATGCAAAAGCCAGTTTAATCATGGGAAGAAAATGATCAAAATATCAGATCTGAAGGTTTTTGTAACTGAAATGGGAGATACAATTAAATGAAGAATATCATATGTGGATAGGACAATAGGCAAATCATTGAATATATTGGTAGTAATATTATCTATTAAATATGATAAATACTATCATTTGGGAACAAAAGAATATCTTTTATAATTGTATACCAGAAATCAGTTTGTATTATTTGACATCTTCTTATAAATATTAAATGTATCAAATATCATTCTGACTCATAGGAGTGAGCAAGAAAAACATCAATTTCAAAGAATCAAGGATATGAAAGGTGTCATGTAAAGGAAAATGTAATTCAGCCAAATACAAATTCAAGAAAAGTGAAGAATTATGTAACTCAAAATGTTATGATAGTTTTTCCATGTTTGAATAATGCAGAAAGAATTATTGGAGGTCTTTATTTTTTTCCCAACAATTTTTTTGATTTTTTTTTATACAAATAATTCTAATATTAAGCTGATACAGATTTTTCTTAGTTTCCATATATTCATTAAATCATTTTAATATTAATAATATATATATATTTGATTTATTTTATTAAAATTTGCTTAAATCTATAAGTTACTTTGTTAAAACAACAAAAAGTAGAAAATTTCATAGTATTATCAAATGTATGAACTATAGTTTGGAAATTATGTATAAATCACTTTAAAAGTAATATATTCAGTAATATTTATCAAACTTACCAAATTCAATTGGAAATTATATATAATTGCCTGTAAATCAAATTTACCAACTTTATTTTTGAATTATGTAAGATCGCCAGTAAAGATGGGAAATGTCGTAAAATTTATCTAATAGATGATTAGCAAAATAACTGGTAATTATGCATAGTCACCAGATGAATAATTTTACTGCTATGTATACATTGGTATAGCAATCTTATGCAAAAATTCAAAAATATTCTTCTTAATATTTGTAACACACACATAAATACTTTTTTGAATATATATAAAATTCAGAGATACATATGCAATACTTTGGTTTGCTTCATAATAACTATATTACTCTCTATTTAATTCTCTATTTCATGATTATATTATCTCCCTGGTTTTTGCATATTGAACACTACATTAAGTATGTGTTGGTAAAGTAAGTTTACTTTTATAGTTTTTTTAAAATGATTATAAATAAATATGTTTGTTTGTTTTTTTCCTAATTAAAAGTTGTTTTTTCACAATGAAAAAAAGAACCATTGAAAAAATATAATAATTTGTATTTATTAATTATTTGCTCAGACTCTTCAAAAAAGTATATTCAGATTAATTTGTTCCTATGAAAGATTCTGATGTACTTTTGATATAATTGTCATAAGTCCTAGTGTTTATATATAATTATCATGTTTTAATTCAAATACAAGAATAACTATCATAATTTATATAGGAATTGAAATATTTTTAGTTACGAATGTATATATATAAATGAGAAGGATCAAAAAATTATAGATAGGCAGATATTAATTTGCATTTCAGTTGCTTTTATATGTTAATGTTATATATATATAAATGTTTGTAACTTTTTCTGTTTTAATTGTAGAGTTTGACGTGAATATTGTAATTATGTTTGAGAATGACTATCTTGTCACAGAGAATTTTCCAATCAAATTAACTCGAACATGATTAGTGCGTTCACATACTGGTTGTAATATGATATTAATTATGAAATAAAATAAAAAAATTGTGCGATTTCTAAGAATACTGTATTGTATCAAGAATCTTTTTATAATAGTGAATCCCTACAAATTGTATTAATAATTTTCATAAATGAAATGAATAAAATCTTTGCCTGGAGTCAAACAGTTTATAACAGCTTAAAAAATTATTACATTTGTTTTATTCAACATTTTGTTAACTGAAATTAAATTTTATTTTATATAATTATTATATGTATTTACTATAATTTAAAAATTTTCAATAAAATTATAATAATAAAAAATTGCATGTGGATGTTTTCATAATATAAGACATATTTACACATACTTATGCATGCAATTATACTTTTTTATTTTAGGATATTAATTTATTTTTATTTGTTCTTTAAAAATAATTACACAACTTAAGTAGTATTAATTTATTTTATTTAATATTTGTTTTATTGATGGTATTAGAAATGAGTTCTACATGGTTTTTTTCTTCTCATTTTTCTTAATAATGCAATATTTAGTAATAGAAAATTGACTAATAAAAGTTTGTTGTAAGAAAGCATACTTATAATGTAGTTATTAAATTATTTAATACCTAGATTAACACTCCAACATTAGTTTATTGAGTAAATGAAATATTCTCAATCCAAAGCACAAAAGAAATCTTTTGAAAATATAAGAACAGATCATCTTATCCCTTTTACCTAAATTCATTTATATAGGCAAATCTAAAGCACTTTGGAAATAAAGCATGTGAGTATTTTATTTACTCAATAAACCAGTATTGGAGTATTAATCTAGTTAAATAATATTAACCACTGGGAAAAGTTTATATTTACGTATTTCGTTATTTTCTGTAATTTTGGCAAGCTGTAAACTGAAAAATTCTGCCCATGTCAATTAAAGTAATATAGAGCACTTTGAAATACTTTGATCAATTTAAGATCTTCATACTTTTTTTTCCATAGTGCTTTAGATTTGCCTATATAAATAAATTTCAGTTAAAAAGAATAAGTCAGTTTGTTCTTATCTTTTCAAAAGTGTTATCTTGTGCTTTGGATTGAAAGTATTTCATTTACTTACTAAACCATCTAATTATTATATAATATCTGCTGGGAAAAGTTTACATTTATACAAATTTCTGCAAATATATATCAACCAATATCACATATGAAATTGGGGAATAAATGTTGTTTTTTAATATAAATGTTAATACAGTTTTACAAATTTTTATGCATATAGTATGGCTAGATTTATCTGAACCTTTCTTCAACAGTAATTTTTCAATGAAAATCTTAAATTGCAATATAGTAACCATTTGATAGCTACACATATGTTGTTGAATAGGAAATGATTTCTGAAATTTATTTATAATTCAAGATAGGAAATATATTAATACCTGCTAAACATTAAGGCAGATTATTTTATATGAAACAGAAATTAGTTTTTATATATAAATTATAAGATAATCATGTATTAATAAGTGAATAAAGGAGTTTATGATCAATTCCAGAGATTAAATAAGATTGAATTATTCTTTATTGTTATCACATTTCAAGAATAGTTTTGCTCGTAGTGGAATGATATCAATTAAATATACAATAGTAATTTTTTTGGTTTCTATACTGTCATGATTTTCAATTCGAAGATGGCTATATAATATCTTACTTCACAAGAAGAGTCTTGATTCACATAGTTAACAAGTTTCTAAGCATACCACCATTTATGCATAGAAAGTAATATTTTTACATTAAATATATGTTATAATTCTACTCTAATAAATTACATATTTAAAAGTACTGATTTTTAATATTTGAAAATTTTTTTTTGTTGTTTCATTGTGAGATTTATTTTTATATAGTATTTTTGATTTAAATTGTTAATTTCCTACAGTTCTATAATAGGATGGGAAACTTTGAAAAGTTTGCAAATTAAAAATATAATTCAGTTTTATTTCCTTATTTGGTTTTTTAGTCTCTTGGAAAATGATGGATAGAAATGCTTTTCGAGGGACTAGAAAAAATGAATGATAAATACTAAGAAAACAATAAAAACAGAAGTATTTCTTTTATTTTTCAAGTTTGGAGATTAAAGAAGCATATGATAAATGCAAGAAAACATGGATAGATATTTCACTATATATATAAAATATTTTGTATACAAATTCAAGAGAGAACAAAAATATCTGAAATGTGGAGTACTTTTTATTTAATTAATATATATGCTGTATGTTATGCATATTAATGATATAAAAAGCTTATTAAAGTGTTGTGATATAGTTATAAATATTGAAATGGTAAAATAAGTTGGTCAGTGCTGCCTCATTCCAATCTATGTTAAATAAATATGGCTAAAGCTGTGATACAAATTTACTGTCTTATGCTCTAATTTTACTATTCATTTTTGGATAAACAATTGATAATAATTTTTTTCCACAATTGGAAGATTTAGTCCAAAAATCATTCAAAGCCATATACTATCTTTTACTAGGTTACCCTGATGCCCTTAATCACTTCTTTTCTGGAGATGAAGAATATGTATTTTGACTAGTAGGCATTATTAATGGCATTTGGATTAAATGATCTTTTAATCAAGGTAATGAAGATACAGACTAACATGTTGCTATGTTGGAGTACCACCAACAACAGAGATATAAGAGATTGCTTTTTCAGAGAATCCTGAGAAACCTGCAATTCTGTTACATATTTTCAAAACCTATAACCCTATTAAAATTAAGATAAAAAAAAACCTACATATTCTATTATATTACTTGCAATCATTAGGTTTTTTAATAAGAATAGCTATTGCTTAATTGCTGCGATCTGATGTACTATGGCTTCTCCTTCCTCAGAGTCAAGAATCAGTCATTATGTCCAGAGAAACATGTTAGGCATCTTACCTAAATCCCCCTTATCTTTTTCCAAAACCCAACATAAAAATCAAGAATCCACTTTCTGTATAATCAATTTGTTTATATTTATTCTCCCACAACTTCATTATTTGTATCCTTTCTGCTTGTAAACGTTTACATTCAATTAACATATGCCTAATATTCTCCATGCCTTCCTTACATAACTTGCAGATTAAACCACTCACATTTCTCCATTTATGTGTATACTCTCTTGTTACTAACGATCCTGTTCGAGCCTTAAACTATAAACTACTTTTCTTGCTATTATGATAAATTAACACCCCAATATTCTGTTTACTTCTATATATATTTAAACTCTCTTTACTCTCCATACTAGTTTTCCATCTCTCCAATTCCCTATTCTTTATTAAGGCATCTATTCTTCTATCCCATTCCTTGACACTATAACACTCAACAATTCTAACACAATCATCCCACATTTTGTATAAGTATACTGACATAAAGTCTTTATCCAAATCTTCTGGATACCATAGTACCTTTCTCACCCATCTTGTTGCCTGTCCTTTATTCATAACCCAATTAACTATTCTCTTATTATCCATAAATTGCAATCTATCAAACATTTTTATTTTGATTTTTGCATCTCATATAAAAACCTGACCATTCCATTTCTCTTTGAATTGCCTCTTTTGATATTCACACATCTGCATCTAATGCATGTCTTCCTACTTCTCTTTGTACTTTTTCTATATAATCTAACATCGTTTTACTAACACATCATTACCATAAATTAATCCTGTTTCTGCCACTCCCTTCCATACAATTCTAGCTACATCATATTTAAACACTTAATTTCTTTATCAGACCTCTTCCTTTGCTTCATTTATCATTTTTTTCTCCCATTTATTCAAGCAATTTCTCTGATTTTGTAAGACAATTCTCAAATAGTTATACCTATTCACCACATTTAACTTTATATTGCAAATAAAAATTCTTTTCTGTTTCCCCAGCATTTATCATCATTACTTTTGATTTTACTTCACTAAATTTAATCCCTATATCTTTACCAAACCTCATGCATGTCTTCAGCATAACTTCCATATATTCCCCACTTTCTGTGCACAAGAACAAATCACCAAATAAAAGACCTTATAATATAAACATTCCCTTGCCATCTATTAATGGTATCTCTACCCTTCTTCCTAGTATTTCTATTGCTCTCTCCATTTCTCTTAAAGGTAACAAAAACAAAATAGGTGACATAGGACATCCTTGCCTTAGTCCCACCCCACTTTTAATTCTAACTGATTCTATATTTCCTAATTGATACATATAGTAATTATTTTTATACAATCTCTTAATAAAATCCACTAAAGCTCCATTCCCAAATTTACCAAACTTGCCTATAATCTATTTCTATTTACTTTGTTATATGCCTTTTTTATACCTATATAGGACCATATATAGCTGTCATTTTTATTCCTACTTGTATCTATTGGTTATGTGACTACAAATAAACTATCTCCTATACACCTATCCGATTGAAAACCTTGCATTTCTCCCACTATTATTTTCTTCCATCCATTTTGCTATTCTTCCAGCTGCCATATGGGCACAAATTTTAAATAACACTAATGTTACTACTATCAGTCAATAATTATTTAACTTTCTATGATCCTTACCCTTTCCTTTAAATAATAGCTTACTCTTGTATTATTCCAGCTATCTGTAAATTTTTGTGTACCATCTTATTATAACATGCTAATAGATTTTTGTTCTATTTGCTAAATTCATCACCATCTCTGCTGTCCATCCATCTAAACCTCTTGCCTTTCCACTTTTCAATTTCTTCCCTCCCTCATTCAATTCATTTTTTGTAAATCTAATATTTTCATTACTATATGCTTTTTTGTTTGTTATCACTCTGTCTTTCAGATCTAACATTTCTATATCCATTACATACTTATTTAAGATTGTCTTTCATTCTTGTCTCGAACTGCACTCTTTTTCCTCATCATTTAGTAGTACTACTTTTCTCTCTCCTACATTCCTTCTTTTAATATATTTTCAAATTTTTTTATTCCCATCTCTTCCATTGTTATTAACATCCTCCAATAATTTACAATTTTATTCTCTCTACATAATTATCTAGTTTAACCAATTTTTTTAAAAAATATTTTCCCATTTAATATTAACATCTTTTTCACTTTTTTGTTTTTAATAGTACATTTATATTCTCTGCATGCTTTTTCCATTTCTTTTATACTTTTACTAATTCTCATTTTTCTATTACTTTTATTCTTCTATATATTCTCACCTAAAACTCTAATTGCCACTTTTTCTACTTCACCACACTAGTCCTTATAGTCATCCACAACAAACTCTTCCACGGTTTCTTCAACTTTTATTTTACACTCTTCTAACTTACTTTTATCATTCACGGTCCATCTACATCTTTCACTATCATTTCTATTTTCCATCACATTACTAACCATTTCTATTATTAAAAACGTTATGATCACTATTACATATTCTCTTCATTATCAAACACTTTAATTTTTCGTATTTTATTTATTCCATCTTTCTCTACTAATACATAATCTATTGTGTGAAATATATTATTACTAGACCATGTGTATTGTCCCTCATAAATATTTGATAAATTTCCAATCCTCAAAGCTGTCCATTTTTGTTATCCACATCATCTATTTCTTTAATATGCCCATTCATATCCCCTATGACCATTATTTTCTTCCCCTTTTTTTTGAAATTCTACATTCTTAACTAGGCATTCATATATGCTACTATTCCACTTCATTATAGTTTGACTATAGCCAACACTCATTCTTGTCTTCCTAATCTTATCTCAAATCACAAATGTTCTTAACACTTAACAGTATTTAAATATTTTGTTGACATAACTTCTATACCACCACCCATTTTTTTATTTATACCCTGCCGTACCAAGTCTTCCAGGGTAGGTTATTTTGCTCTTAGAAGAGTTTCCACTACTGCTAATACCTCAAGCTCTTTGTTTTAACTGCTTTGTTTAATTCTGGTCACTTTTCTGGTCTCCTACTAAATTGTATATTCAAATATTCAATTTTAAGAATTTCTTCTTTTCTTACTATCCTTTTATAAATTCTTTTGACTCTTTCTTCTCTATTACATTTCTAATTAGCTTGTTTATCATTAGTTTTATATATTCAGTCCCTCTTCACATTTATATCTAAATCAGCTATCCTTTATTATCACATCCAGTCCATTTTTAACTTTTTTTTTTGATAATACTGTAATTTAAAACTCTACTTGCCTTGATAAGTTTTCCAAACTATAATATTTTTTATAAATCAAATCCTTTAATGCTATATTTCCTTGTTTTGCTGAGTGCAATCAATCTTTACTAAGTAACTCCTTCTTACTGATAAAAAAAATCCCACGCATAAAAACAAACATAATATTATTTATCTCGCATAATTTTTTCAATCTCATTTATAGAATATGCCCTATCTAACATCCATCATTGAATCTACTCTTTTTAATCTTATTCAAATAACTAATCAATTCTTTGTATTCATCCATTACCCTCTCCAATGTCTGGAAAATTATTTGTCCCTACCATAACATAAACATGCCTATTTTACCTTTTCTATAACATCCCTAATTCTAGCTCAAGGGAAACATACTCATTCTATTTTCCTTTGCAATTACATCACATTCTCTAATTAGCAAGTCACCTATCAATCCTGATTCATAGTTTACTTTTCCTACTTCATCTATAACATTCTCTTCCATCTTCTGGATTTTCTTATCTAGTTCTTTCTTATTTATATTTATTAATTCCTTGATCTGCTCACACTTCATCTCTAATGATTTTAATTTTACTTCTACATACTTTACCTCTTCCACTACTTATTCTTTGACTATCTCCTTTGCACTATTTATTTTGTCATCCATATCTCTTCTCACTCCACTAAATTCATACTATATTCTATCTTCCTTAACTACATTTTTCTCCATTTCTCCTGACTTTTTTTAAAACTATCTACACTTAGAAACCATTTTTTCATCTTTTTTATCACATTTATACATGATCTACATAACCATACACCTATTAATTCTTCCTAGTCTTATTTAAGCATTTCAATGAAAAACCTTATCACATATGGTACACCCTATTTCAAAACTACTTCATCTATCTTCAAGCTGACAACTTAATATACATTCATTAAAATAATATGATTATACAATGTAAATGCTTTAGACAATATATATATATACATATACAGGGGACAAAAATATTTAGACAATATATATATATACATATACAGGGGACAAAAATATTTTTAAATTGTTATATAATAGTTACTTCTGCTGATGGTAATTTATGTAAAAATAATTTTAAAAAATATTTTACTAAAATATAGATAAATGTGAAAGCCTACATTAGTAAAAAAAAAAAAAAGAATTAAAATTATTGTTTGTCTAATGACTAAGATAGGTATTGATATAGAAATATGGAATTTTATTGTTAAATTCACATCTAATCCATTTCCCATGTAGAAATGAAAATTTATTATAAGCTATAATGGTTTGAAATAATTAATTTTTATCATATCAGAAATGATTACTTCTTACTGTCAAATGTTTCTTTAGCATTTTCTGTATTTAAAGTCTGAAAACAATCTTGATTTTTAATTAAATAATTTACTCTAAAATTATTGCATCAAAGATAAGCCAATTTTCACAAATGTTCAATGATTCATTTTTAAATGTTCATAGTTAAACAAAAATCTGAGCATGGTGTTCTTCTAAGGAATTCTTGATGAACTAATAGAAAAGGATCTGAGGATGTTTTTCATTTACCACACCTGATTATTAAGATTCGGTTTAAATTTAATTTTCTTGGCATAGCAAGAGTACTCATTAACAAATTTTTATTTGTTTTGCATTAAAACTAAACTTCTTTTGTTTTAAAACCTCCTGATAAGCAATTATCAAACAATTATCTTATGTTATCCAATATGAATGCTAATTTTTTTGAAAATTTTTTCTTCCAATTCAAAGAGGGGGGGGGGAGTACATATTAATGTTACCAATTTCACGAATGCTAATCAATGTCTTTCGCTCAATTTTTTTTATTATTCAAATAAATTTCAAAGGTGAATACTAAAAATGGGATATTTTACAAATGAGTTCAACATTTTATAAAAGTAAACCCCTTTCTTTAACAGTATACAGTAACAAATGAATAATCCAAGTTTGATCACTAATAGAGGATGATTTTGGAAAATAAAATTATCAGAGTTAGAAAATTCACACAATCATGATCATTGATTTTTTATAATTGCCAGGATCATAATAAGTCAATATATTCATGGTTTGATAAGATTATACGCTGCATTTGATCTATCAAGTATTTATTATAATTTTATAGAAATAATATTTGTATTAGAAGTGTATATTATAATTCAATAAATAGTAAATTGCATTTGCTTTCAGCCTTATGAATAGACTATAATATACTTAAATATATTAAAAGATAATATTAAAATAGTATATTTTGAGACAGACTATATATATATAATTTCCAACCATTATTGATCCATTCCATAATGAAGATCTCTTCAAATTTATTTCACTTTCTCTGATCCATAGCTTGACATCATATTAACAAACTTCCTTACTTCATCCATTCATCTTCATAAAAACTTTCTAGGTCTTTTACAATCTCTTGGGATTGAATTTAAGGCTAATACTGTCCATGTATTATCTTTTTTTAACAATGTCTAATCAAACACTTTTCAGATTTTTAATTATTTCAATTATATCTATTTGTCCTCTCATACAAGTATTTCACTTTCAAGCCCTTGTTACTCTTGCATACATCCCTCCAATTTTCATTGAGTGATCTGTCTCTTATTGCTTTTCTTTTAAGTGTCCAAGTCTCAGATTTATAAGTTAGAAACACTAAAACATTTATTAAAACCCATTCTTTTCAAACATATAAACATTTTTATTTAATATTAAATTATTTCTATCAAAAGTACTCCATCCAATAATTCTATGATTATTTTCATCCATTATTTTTCTTTGTGTATTAATTGCTATTAACTTCTTGTAATTAATGATTATCAATCTCTATTTTTTTTATTCTGAGAAAATCCCTTGAACATTACTTTAATCATTTATGTTCCTTGCCAATTCAGTTCTATTTTCTTCAATTTTATTAACTCTTTTTCATACCATTTTAAAGAATTCCAGATATTCAATACTTCATAATATATCATTTTTAAAATGTTCATATTCCTTTTCTTATTCTTACATTGCTTTTTCATTTGAAAATTTACTAGTGAATTGCTACTTTTTTATGCCAGCTATCTTGGTCATGGTTCTTAATAAAGTAAAAATTATCTTATTGATCTCAGTTATGTTTGAGTCATATTCAAAATCTCTCAATATTTTAAAACATGAGCAAGTTCCAATTGAAATTCATGGAAATATTTCTAAAAATTAAGAATATCAATTATTAATACTATCTTTTTGATAGTTTTTATTTTTGCATCTACACATATCTTACATCTCATTAATCAATAATCATTTCCTGTGTCAAATCTATTAAAAACATTACAAACTTGGTATATATATATATATATATATATATTGTTAATCAAAATATAATCCAATTCTACTACATATTTATTCGGATGTTTTCATGTCCATTTTAGTTCATCATTTGCTTGAAGAATGAATTCATAATATACAATTTTTCTTTTTCTGCAAATTCATTTCTATCATTAGAATCAAATTTACCCATAGCACTTTCATCTCTCAGTTTTTCAATTGAACATTAAAGTATTCCATGACAATTTTAAAATGTTAATTGATATGCATCTATATAAAATTCCTTTATGAACTTCATCATAATGACAACTTTTTGGAGAGTAAACTTAAATTAACTGCATTTGTTAACTTTCATGAAGTTAAATAACTAATCATGCCACTCTATGTTGTTCTTTCACTTTTTATTTATAATTAATCCCATTGAATTTGTGCTTCATTAATATTTATGCCCTTGTAATAAAGTACATGTCAATTTTTCAAATCGTCTTTTTATCTTTTTTTTTTAACTTCACAAAGTCCAACAATGCACCATTTAATATTAGATTGCTTTTTATTCTTTCAATCAAAAGTGATCTGGGGTTGTAGATAGCTAAATAAAAGATCATCATTGATTAGCAGGTTGAGTTTGAATCAGAGGATTCTTAGCATCACCAACTGCTGTATGGTGATTTTACAGCTTTTTAGAAATAAAGCCATAATTTTGTCTGTCATGATACAAATATTAAATAAAAATATTTACATATTTGTCTTGCCTTCAAAAAAACTCAATTGAATATTTCAGTTAAGAATTATTAGGTTCAGTGAGAAGAAAGACCATGATGTTTTTTGGTCTTAAATTTAAAGGTAAAACCAATAAATTTACCATACTGACTAATGCATGTTAGTGAGCAGCCTCTCCATGTTTGTTATATGAATAAACTCATAGTAATAACAGCTGCAATGATAAGAATGTATGGAATGGATGTTAGAAATTTACTCTGTTTGATTACTTTGAGACTTCAAAGAGAAACCAATGAGTCTCTTTTCATTTAACAGCAAACTCCTATTTTCAGACATAAATAAATAGATTTATGTAAGTATGTTAAGTCTGAGTGCAATTTGAAGTAACTAGATAATAGAACATTAACAGCTAATTGTTATTATTAATTTTATTTTATAATTTCTTACCACTCTTTTAATTTTACAATATTTAGAGCTATATCATTAAGATGTATAAATGGATTTATTAAAAAACTTATTGGTTTAAATTTTAAAATATAGCAAGTTGTATCATGTAATGTAAAATGGATTCTTAGATAAAATCTGAAATTAGGTCATATTCCCAAGATTATTAATGATGTTAAATTGTTATATATCACAAAAGCAGTATATTCTTTTCTATAATTGCACAGACATTCTCCTAGTATTGACTTTTTTCTACTATCTTTTAATAGTTTATTTGCTCTCTTCATCTTTATACTTTTATTATTTTCCATACAGTTTTTTCTAGACCACCTTTAATATCTTAAATTACAAAAATAAATGTTCACTACGTACCCTCCTATATAAATTACAATTACAGTCCAAATTTCTATCCAATTTGTCTTTTTTTTCTTCCAAAACTCTGTCCTTATATCAAATAACAATAAGTTTCCACTAGTATTATAATCTTTCATATTTTATTATAACTCTAAACTATTTTCTTAATCATTGTCCATAACTTTACTTTTTTCATACTTCCTAATTATATGCTGGTACACATTCCAGTTTTAATACAAAAAAATAAAATTACATTTTAATTCTTTGTATTGTAGCAATTTTTTATCTCTTGTACTTGTTGTTTTTTCTCCAAATAATCCAATCAAGCAATTTTTTCCATATAATCCAATGAAGCACCATTTTTTTTAATTATTCTTCTAGATAAATTTAGTTTATTTTTAATTTTACTGATTAAATAAATTGATGCTATTTCATTTTGAGTAGCTACATATGCTGTCCACAATTTAGCATCCAATGCATATCTGTAATTCATTTTAAATTATATCTTTTTTTTTTTTAATTTCTTGGCCCACAGTGCCTCATTTCTGAGTGTTAAAACAAATACTGTCACCTGTTCTCATTCTGCTTATTTCATATTTGTTTATATGAGAAATATGTAAGATTAATTAATCTATTTCATTTTTTATCTCATCTTTAAGTTTCAACAGTCTGTATAATTTTTTCCCCCATTTAACAAGTATCTAAATAACTGTAGTCCATTTCTTCATAACAAATATCTTCCATATTGTTTTTTATTTCCGTTAATTATTAATAAGAATTTTTTGCATGAAATTTAATTTTATTTTTTATGTCTATATACATTTCCAATTACAAGTTCATGATGACTTTTCCTTAATGTTAGAAGTTTTTATGCATAATCCATATGCTTAGAAGCCCTCTTAGTTAAATATTTTCATTCTTTGAAAAGGCTATATTCCACACAATCTCCCTCACCATCAATTTCAATTTCCCGTATTGCCATTTCAGTCTGCAATCATCAAATTTTTAACACTGGTGCATTTTTTTTTCTTTTTCCAATTTAAATAAAAGCAGTTTTGTTAATTCAGTAGCCTTTCTTCATATTTCTTAATATTTGCCATAAAAATCAGAAAATTTATATTTCTTTCACTCCCAGTAACTTTATGTTTCTCCTATTATGTATACATTTTTTTTTTTTTTTTGGTGAATCTTTTTCAACATTTTATACTCAAAAAATAAATGTTCAATATCTTTGTTTATTATTATTTCTGATTAAATAAATACAATCCAAATTCTTGTCTCATTTTTGACTGTTTTATCAACCAAAGCTCTCATCCTTTCATCAAATAACAACAAGCTTCTTTTAGTGTTATCATATATCCCGTCATATTTATTTAAATTCATATATTTTAATTTGCTATAACTTCTTTTTCTCAAATTAAAGTATCTTTTTTTTGTCTAAATTATTCAAATGGAATATATTTTTATTCCATTTATTATACAAATGTATAGAAATAAATCTGCTACTCTATTAACTTTGGATATTTTAATACCTTTCTAGTTTAGTGTATTTCTTATCTTCACATAATCCAGAAAAATACTATTTTTGCTAACCAATTTTCATTTGTATATAGGATAGTCCTCCAAACATTTTAAATTTATTTTAATTTCTATTTTTAAAAAAATCCATTCCATTTTCTCTTTTGATGTCAACAATTTGACACCCATTACAGTCTATACTTTTTTGAATTCTGCTTAAACTTTTTGAGTTCCCTAATAATGTCATCCATTCCAATTTTTTTTGTATACCTCATATTTGTTATATGAAAATCATGGAAGATTTTGAAATAATGCTATTTTTTACTTCAGTTCTATATATTCTTTCTCATTTGACAGATACATAAATATATACATCTCCATTTTTCAACACAAATGTGTCTCACTTTCTATTCTTCAGTCTTACGTTTCTCATTATTTATTAATATTTTAAAATGTTTTTGTCATTGAATTTAACATTAATATTTCTTTCTATCTCTGGCATGCTTTTTTAATATTAGCTCCTAGTCTTTTACACTATTTTAAAAGTACTGTATTATCTGCATAAAAAGAGAGATGCAGAGTTACCCTTACGGGAGTCCTTGTTTGTAATGTTAATCTTTCTACCTCAATCTCAAATTTTTTTAACAACAAAATGCTAAAGATATCAATGAACATTTTTGACTAATTTTATATTCCCCAATTGCCATTTATAAAAATTATCCTTATAAAGACTATATTAACAATATCAAATCTATTTCATATTGTAATGTTTTCGGTCAATGTAGACTTTATACATTATAAATTTCTTAATATATTTGTTAATCAAGTTACATTTGTGTTTATTCTTTCTGGGTATTTGAAAGCTTCACAGGATATAACTACATTTCCAGATTAACCCACCTAATTTTTTATTGGGATTTTATACTGCTGGCAGAATCAGTTTTTTATTTATTTAAAAGGGTATGTAGACTCACTGATTCGCATAGATTCCCAGTGAATAATTAAATAGAATATTCTAGAAACTTTGCTTTCATGTAATCTTTTATATGAATTTTCCTTGATGTTCAGATATTAAAGGAACATGTTGTCATAGATAATTTGTACATTTCTTACAATTTTAAAATAAAATCTAATAAACCCAAATTAAGAATGTACAATGAAAAGTTGATATTAATGATAAATATTTTATTAAGACAAATTAAAATATTTAAATGAGAATTATTAATAAATTGGAAAGAACATACACTTGCTCATCCAAATAATAATGTTAATCAAATAATTAATTCAAACAGTTCATATTTTAATTCTCTTCTTAAGTTTCTTTTAGAAAGTAATCCATGAATAAAATGAATGTTTCTTCTTTACTGGTATTTGAAATGCATAGTTAAAGTTTATAATTAAATTTGTTTGCAAACATTGAATCAAACACAAGTTAGGCTATGAAGTGTCAAGCATTGGTAGCCTAGCGGTTAGCATAGCTGCCTTCTAAGAAGCTGGCCTGAGTTTGTTTCCCGGTCAACACATTTGACATATGAGAAAAAGGGGGTATGAATTATAACTTAATAGTAAGTTCCATGGATTTTTTTGACATCATAGATTATTGTAGCATACATGTATTTCTTGGGATAAAGAACTCGTTTGTAGTTAACTTAGATTTTTTCTGTTGACATTTTCATGTTCATGATCCATTTTAAGGCTAGACTTGAAAGCTTCTTGGAGAGACCTCTTTATGATGAAGGTATTCACAAATTCTCCAGTTTCTACTCTCACATGACAACTTGATTCAGCATATGAGTAGTCCTGGATAGAGGCATTTTCTTTATCCAGAACCCATGGAAAATGCCAGCCAAAAGAACCCACCTCTAAGTTGTCTGCTTCTTTTTTTTTACCTCAAACCATTTTTAGCTTTCTCTGCATATATTGAAATGGTATTATTTGGCCATCATCCCATTTCACCTACTATGTTCCTTAGTAGTATTTTTCCCTAGTTCAAACCCATCCCAGTTTATGTATATAAGCTTCTAGTAATTTATTTATATAAAATAACATATATTTACGTGTATGTGCATGTATTTGTATATGTACGCATACCTAATAGTCATATTAATGTTCATACACATATAATGCATATGCTGTTATAAATTTAAAATTAATAAAGTGGTACAATTTAAATTGTGTGAACGTTGTTATATGTGTGTAATCACTTACATATATATGCCAAAGAAGCAGTAATGCAATAGATTTAAAAGTGTTACAACTCTTAAATTAATATAAATTTAAATTATTCTTAGTTAAAAACTTATTTAAATGCATTGGTATATAAATTTCAATTCCTGTGGTAGTCCTACATACATATATAATAAAATGTTTACAAACTTAAACTCTTTTTTAAAAAAAGTTATCAGTTTTTGTAAAAAGTTGTAAATTCTTAGAAAACCATTTGCGTGTAATTAATAAAACTTGGAATCAAATTTTTAAATGTATTTTAAAAATAAAACTAAGAACAAAGAGTGACCTGTTTAACTGTTAGTGTTTTAGCGACGAAATGACCAAATGTTTCATTTTTATGGATTTTAAATTACTGATGAAAATTTGTAAAATGTTGTAAACAGGGCACTCAAATTATCAATTTTCCTAGTATAAATAACTTTAAATTTTCAGGAGGGGGTTCACTTTTTATAATATTTAACATAGTATTTGGCTTCCAGTCATAGTACTTGGCTTCCAGTCATTTTGACTGACTGGAAAATGGAGTGTGGCTAAAGCCATACCATTTTCCAGCTCTTCTTTCAAAGATTGGTCTGTGTAGATTGAAGAATGGGGAGATCAGTATACATCAGGAATGGATCAGTCCAGCCGAGAATGAAGGATGCAGCCACATAGAAGCCTCAGCAAAGAAGATGCAGTAACAATTTTTCCCACAGAGCTCTTTAAAATAATAAATTATCTAAAAGTTAAGCTATCTACTAATTTATAAATGTGCACAAACTTTTAAATCTGTAATAATGTTCTAAAATTTAAAAGCTAATTGTAACCTGTAAAATATAATTTAAACTTCTCAAAAGATATCTTAAACTTTCCTATTTATGAAATTAAATTCTAAAACTCTAAATGCTTGTTAATAATAACTTATTCAGTTACTATTCTGTTATTTGATAACCTGCAGTTATGCCTTTCTTATTTGTTTTATATATGTTAAATTTTTTAATTGTGCTATGCCCAGTTCAGAACGGATTGATTCTATAAATAAACTTTGAGGGGGAGATGATTAGAGGCTCTCATAATTTAGTAATTTTGCTCAGTGCACACACACAAATCTCCACTCTGAAAACCTAAATATATTTCATTAAGGTATTATGTTTAGCTTATTATTATTATTGTTGTTAGAAATGGGTTTGCAAGTTAATAAAGTAATTTGGTAATAAATGTAAGAATGAGTTATAAAGCATATTATATGTATTGCTTAAGTCCCAGATATGCTTTAGCCTTTTTTTGAGTTATATTGTAAACTATGCTGATTTATTAATAAGATGGATTAATATCCCTTTTAGCATGTTTTAAGAATGTTAATTATGTACTGGTGTATGGTATTTTTGCAGAATGAAACTAGAATTTTGTGTCCTTTTTAGTTATTAATTGATATAATGTTTAGCATTGCAAATGTGTCTTTAGAAAGCATATAAGTGCATTTACGCCTTGCTATATGTTTCTTATATGAATGGGCTTCTGGTTTTAATGGTCACCCCATTTACTTAGTTTGGACAGCTCTTCTTTAGAACTGGAACACAAGGATCTAGATTGTTTTATAAGCTGCTTCAATCACTGAACTATTTGTTCAATTTATTCACAGCGAGTTGTACGGTCCAATGGGAACTGAGTACTCAGTACTGAATCCCCTGAGTAACTACACATTCGAGACACACACATCTCTAGTAATATATATATATAACACTATAGTATCTGAAGTCATACTACAAAGCTCCAGTTCATCCCACCATAATGTAATATTTCAGTGTTGATCTGAATATGTAATTGATTTTGTATGTATATAATCTGCATAGGGAGCCTATTGCAGCTCACAATTATGTATTAAATGATCTTTTATTAAGTATCATGGTGATTAATTATCATTTTTGCACCAACTTAACTGTCGCAAACCTAATGAGGGCATAGTAAAATTTAGGCATGAATAGACCATGGATTATTAAACTTGTAATAAACTCCTGTAAATTATAGTGCATCAGATGAAATTTCTGTTCTCAAACTTGCCCATCATTGTTACACCTGCATATGTCATTTAATGCACTCAAATCATAATCACTGTGTTGCGTATCATTCATAATCCATTCCAATCTTAGTTAAATTTCTTAATATTAGTGTTAATTATTGATATATGCATTGTCTAGCCAGCCATAAAGGTGTGTATTTATTTAAAGTATGAATAATTTAGTCATTTATTCCCCGAGTCTCTTGCTCCAACATTTGCTACTGTCAGCACGTGAACTAAGAAACTCCGAGTATAGCCTCATATATGTCATTCATAGGGTCATAAATCTGGGATCATTGGTGAAGGAGTTGAGGTGCGATCAGATTCGAGGTCTCAACCCCTCATCTAGATCAGCCTTGGTATAATTTGCCGAAACTCTGGATTTTGCTGTGTGAATGTACAAATATGACCGTTATAATATATATACTTTTTTTTGTTTTGTTATCAGAAGGTAAGTTTTGTATATTCTTTTTCTATTTTAGCTACTAAGTTCTCTCTTCTTTTTTTATAAATTCCTAAGAGCCATATTTAATTATCAGTAGAACTCTAATTGGAATCAATTATGTTTGAAATGTCTTTCTTTTATTTATCTGGATCACCAATCTGTATGCATTTTATTCCCTCCAGTTTTTAACTGTAATTAAATAGATAATATCAAGCACAAACAACTTTCATTGTACATATCCCAAAAAAATCAATTACATTAAAAAAAAAAATTAAATAGTATTTATTGAACTATCTCCAATTTTCTTTTATATATATCTTTTAAATATTATCCAATGCCAACACACTTATACCATATATAAATAGTATAATATATTTAAGATTTTCCCACATGCATAAGCAATGCAATAACATAAAATATTTCATTCAACTGAATAACAATGGATAAATTATCTCATCTGTCCCCTTAAACAAAATCCCCTTTGAATTTCTCGAAAGCTTTATGTTCTCTCACATAAGTCCTGACCTTTATTGTTATTAGTCTATAATTATTTAACAATCTAAAATGTTTTCGTTTTATTAACAATCTAAAATGTTTTATTTTTATACAACTTAATTATCATATTTTTCATTCATCTGAAATCTCATTATCATCCTTAATTTTATTAAAGTTTTTTTTTTTTAAACCAATCATTGAATATTTTATGATAGTTGTAAGCATTTCATATGTTATACTATCTATTCTCTTAGTTGTCCCTTTTTAAAATCTACCTATTATTATATTTAATTTTGAATCTTTCACTTTATCCAATATTCCCCATAATTCAGAATTTTTATTACAAACTCACTAAGTATTTCTCTATTTATTTCTTATTCTCAGATTCTCTTCTTTTTTTATTTAACAATATTTTCTTTCTTATTTATCTTCTTTATATCTCCATTTTTTTTTAATTACTTTTCCTACAACTGTTAATTATAAATTTATTTAACGCACATTGATTATTACATAAGTAATATTTACTAAGGCAATAAACCTAAAGCATGTGTGCTTGAAAATGCGAAGGTAGGGACCTCTACAGGTCTTAACCACAACCTGCAGAAGTCCCTACCTTCGCATTTTCAAGTGCACATGCTTTACGTTTATTGCCTTAGTAAATATTACAACTGTTAATTTAACTTTCTATTAAGTTTTGATTATTTCTGTTTTAATTGTTTTTTTTTTAAAGCCTATATAAACTTTATCTTCTACTCTTCTATTTCTTAATAGCCTCTTTATGTTTCTTACATATCTTTTTTTTTTCATACTTTCTAAATTTACTTCATCTTTTTTTATTAGATCTAAATAAACAGTATTTGCAAATTTTTTCATAATTCTTTCCAAGATATCATTATACCTGTTCAATTTGAAGTCATGATCTTATTTTCCATTCATTCCTATCCACATCAAATTATAACTACTACTATGTTCTTATTCTTCTTTATCAAACATTATGCTTTAAATTCTGTCTAGACATGTAAATGCCATCATATGCATTATTCTCTCTCTCTCACACACATATAGATTATATATGCACTGAGATAAGAATATAATTTGACAATATAGAGCAAATATATTTTAGACTTTTTTAATTTTATTAATATGATCAAATGATCTATTATTAGTATTTTATGATAATTTTTTTTAATTTATCATTATTTCTTTGCAAACATTTTAATTTAACAATGCCATACATTTATTTTTCTCTATCCAATTTGAATCTAGTCCATATATATTTTTACAATTTTTTCCCTCTTAGAAATAATTCTGTGCTGTCTTTTCTTATTATCACCACATCTTATCTTCATTCACATTTTTGTAAATACAATACTTTTTTATTTGCAAAATATACCTTTACTGTTGCATTTTCCTATATTTCATATCTAATCTTGCACTTTTATGCTACCAATTTTTACATTTATATCATTGCTCTATCTTTTTAAATATTCTTATAACTATTTTCATACATTATCTTTATGTATTTTTTTTCTATCCTTACAACTTTTTTTTCATCCTCATTTTCACCTCTCATTTTATTTTTCCATAGCATATTTCTCCTTTCTATTTTTACTCCAACATTATTTCTTTGCCTTACATATATATTTATATTTCCATTTCCTTTTTTTCAGATTAATGGATAATAAAATTTATCATAAATTAGCTCTTTTTGTATTTTGTCTTTTCTCTCTGATAAGTGCAATTCATAACTTTTAAATAAATTTTTGCTTCTGATAAATAGGTCTTAAATATTTAAAAACTATTAGCATTTTCACATAGATATTTCAATTTCAAATAAATCCTGAAAATCTTGTTTAAATGTATTTCATTATTAATTCTTGGCAGTAATCTCACCACTTTCATCTGCTCATTCAATATATGTTAAACTCTTCATACTGTCTTAATGTTTCTTTATTTTGTCCCTTTGTGTAACGTTATTGTCATCATCAATACTACAATATTATTATTATTATTTTTTTCAAAAAATCTTACAACTTCTAATATTAATAATGTGATATGATGTACTGTGGCTTCTCCTTAAATGAAGTCAAGAATCTCACAGTTAATTATGCCCAGAGAAACCTGTTCTACCACTTTATCTTTCATTCCCCACTCTAAGTTTTCCCATATTCTGTTACATCCCATTTCCACAACATAATCTTTCTCAACTCTATGGTCTTTATATCTAAATCCCCCTTATCTTTTCCCAAATCCAGCAAAAAAACTATTAATCTACTTTCTGTATAATCACTTTTTTCATATGTATTCTTCCATAACTTCATTATATGTATCCTTTCTGTTTTCAAGCATTTACATTCAATTAACAGATGCCTAATATTTTTTATTCCTTCCTTACACAATTTACAGACTAAATCACTCATATTTTTCCATTTACATGTATATTCTCTTGTTGCTAATTTTGTTTACTTCTATATATATTTAAACTCTTTTTACTCTCCATACTAGTTCTCCATCTCTTTAACTCCCTATTCTTTATTAACAAGTCTATTCTTTTATCCCATTCCTTATCACTATAACACTCAACAATCCTCCTAACACAATCATCCCATCTTTTGTACAAAATATACTGATATAAATTTTTTATCCAAATCTTTTGCATACCACATTACTTTTCTCACCCATCTTGTTACCTGCCCTTTACTCATTACCCAATTAAATACTATTTTGGCTATTCTTTTATTATCCATAAACTGCAATCTACCAAACATTTTCATTTTAGTTTTTGCATCTCTCATATAAAACTTGACCATCCCATTTCTCCTTGAATTGCCTCCCTTGCTGTCCAAACATCTGCATCCAATGCATGTCTTCCTACTTCCCTTTGAACTTTTTCTAAGTAATCTATACCCCTTTACTAACACAACGCATCATTACCATATGTTAATCCTGCTACTGCAACTCCCATATAATTCTAGCTACATCATATTTATTATATGAAAACACTGTTAATTTCTTTATCAATCCCTTTCTTTTCTTTGCTTCATTTATCAATTTTTTCTCCCATTTATCCAAACAATTTTTCTGATTACTTAAAATAATTCCCAAATGACTATATTTATTCACCACACTTGACTTAATATCTCCCAATAAAAATTCTACATCTTTTCTTTCCCCAGTATTAACCATCATTATATTTGATTTTTCTTCACTAAATTTAATCCTCATCTCTTCACTCACCCTTGCATATGTCCTCAGCATAACTTCCATATCTTCTTTTTGCACACAAAAATATATCTGCAAAAAAAAAGACCTGATAAAATATGTACTCCCTTACCACCTATTAACAGTATCTCCATCCCTCTTCCTAATCTTTCTATTGCTATTTCCATTTCATTCAAATACAACACAAACAAAATAAGTAACATAAGGCATCCTTCCCTTAGTCCCACCCCATTTTTAACTTTAACTGATTCTATAGTCCCATACAGTAGTCACACCAAGTGCAAGCCTTTGTAATCAATGGATGCTTGCACTTGGTGGCACTACTGTATAGAAAGTTTGGTACTTTTATTACAAGCATGTGTAAGCATATAAAATGGTTATCATGCGAATTTCTAATATTTTTATATTTTTCTCTCTGTTCTTGGTGGCCATTTACATTCTTGTACTCTAAGATTATCCAACTTTTTTAAATGACATTATAAACATTGTATTAGAATATGTATTTGACATGGTAAGTAATTACTAATTATTCACATTAGTCTTTTGCCGGCTAAACTATTTGATGCCATTAAATTCTAAATTGCACTTACTGCAATGATGCATAAAGCAATTGTTTTGCTTTTATATAATGTCTGTGCTCTCTTGATATAATTTATATATTATGTGATAAGAAAATTTTGTTTGAATGATGTTATAATCAAATGTACAAATCTATTTAACCCACCATAGGAGAAAGACAGTGTTTCATTTTTAACCACCTACGATTAGACAAATATGACTTATAAATGTAAACCTATTATTATAAAGCGCTGGAAACTTTGAAATTATTCAAACGGAAGTCATCATATAAATGGTTTTCGTATAGAGAGACTAATGGCTGAAAGACAGTAAAATGTCTTTTGAATGTTAACAAAAATGCAACTAAGATGTTTGATAAGTTTATGACTCTGTCACATTCTTCATTATCATATAAGTTGTTGCCGCAATATATATATACACACACATTATGCCCCCCCCCCCAAAAAAAAAAAAAACGCATTAAAAATTTATAAGAAGTTCTAATGTCAAAGCTGCAATCACCACAATCAATCCATCTTAAGTCGGACGAACTACACCAAACCGAACAAAGTTGAAAATAAATGTAAGATTTTAATTATAATATCTACTTTGTACTCAAAGCTAATAATTAAGTTGTACTTTCTATATACAATATTTTGGTGAATAATTACTAAATTATTTATCTATAATAGGTTCCTATTCTATAAATTTTGTTTGTCCATCGTTTATTTTCTCTAATCGCTTAAAAAAATAGTGAATTAAACTTTTATTGTATTTAAAATATGGTAGTTATTCCGCAATACAAATTTTAAATAAAAATTCAAATTCACAATGGTTGTGAATTAAAATTACTAAAAAAGTATTATTATTTTAAAATCTTGCTATTTTTTTTTATTCTTGTAGAAAGTATGAATTAAACGATTTATTTTTTGTAATCGCAAAATAGCTATTGTAGTTTAATTAACTCATTCCATCATTAAAAAAAAAAAAACGGAGGCAGTCTGTTTCTTTGTCCAGTGGACTTCAAAAGAAAAAAAATAGTTTAAAAACATTTTTTTTTCTTCAATTTCATAAATTCAAGTACAAAATAATGTAAATAGATTCTATATACACAAAATTAACAACATTTAACCTTTAAATAATATATGATCCAAAGGAAGAATGAACTAGTAATACTGTGCTAATTTATATATATAAAATACTTATTGCTTATTCATTAGTACATGATAGAAAATCAATACCCGCATTTGTTTGTTTTAATTTGACATTACAAACATATTGTGTAATATTTATTTCTAAAATAAAAAGGGATTCATAATACATAAATAATCGAAAAGTTTATTGCTCACTACTTATAAGAATTTGAGCATCAAAACTGACAGCGAAAATTCATAGGCCTTGAATTTCAAAGGCAGCCGCCCATTTTATTATTGCAGCATACCACACAGCTTATTATAAATATATATTACTATTTCTCATGGCTCAAATAATTTACTTTCAAATGCTGTGATGCCTTAACTACTGGGAACATTTTACTTACTATTATAATCAACCCTTAAGCTATCGACAATCTCAACCTGTAGTCAAGGCAACCGCCTTTAACTAAAGATTAAGATTGTTGATAGCTTAAGGGTTGATTATTATCACCTATATTTATAAACCTATTAAAATCTTGAGTAATTGACTTTATTGTCTTACCATTATAAAAAACAATTTCCAATTGCAAAAAATGTCTTTGTTACAATTTATATATACTGTATTGCAAAATTATTCTAATAAGATGTTTTTTTTTACAAAATGGCTTTTTCACATTATTTAGAATAATAATAGAAATAAAAATATAAAAGTGTATAATGAAGTTGATAATTAAAATATATTTCAAATTTATATATATATGTCATGTTTCATATAACTATGTAGTGAAAGCATAAGTTTTTACTCCAGAAAAAGTAAGGAAAATATATTAGAGAAATATAAAAATATATTAGAGAAATATATTTTAGATCTCTAACTGATAAGGGTTTAGTTAATGATTAAATTTGCTTAGAATGTAACAATGGAAAATATTTATGTTTGTAAAAGAAAATTGTGCTTGATAATTGCCAAGAATTATTTGCTAATTATAAATATTTCTTGATACAATAGAAATTGAAAATACTAATTATAAATACTAAAAGGAAATACAAGACTAATCCTGGATTGCCAGAGGCAAACCTACATATATAAATAGTTTTGAGCTGCAAAGTACTGGGGGTCTCATTCCAGTGAATTTACCAAGTGAATGGTTGCTGAGAGATTTTAAGACAATAGCTGAAAGATGCTTAAGTGACAGTGCAGCACTCTAGTGCAAAGGCAATGTGATCGAGAGCAGCAGCTGAACAAAGCCAAAGTGCTTAGGAAACTGAGGCCAGAGGAAACCATCCAAAAAGCAGCCAGTTGTTAAGTGTGTCATAGGAAGTGAACCATAAGTGAACTATATATATTGTGTTCATGTGCATTAATAACTTTTCGCTATTAATTATATTTAATTATTTATTGACTTATTTGTTGTTATTGTTTATTGTTTTATATCTTGGTATTCTGAGTGCTTGCATTTCGAATACACGACAAGTTGGCACAGTCACCATTTTGAACCTGTGAATATTTTGAACAGTAGAAATTTTTGAATGTGTTATTATCGAAATGCTATTTCCAATTTTTGATATATTTAATACTAAATAAAAAATTTTCCTTGCTAATTTTCTCCATTTCTCTGTCATCTCATGATAGTAGAAAATTTGTTAATTAAAATATATTTATGTATTCCAATTTTGATATTTGATATATCTACATAAAAAAAATTTATTGCTATCTCTCTCCATCATGTTAGTAGAAAGTTTGATAATTGAAATATATTTATGCATTACATTTTCAATTTTTAAAATTATATTTATGTATCAGATTTTTAATTTTTGTTGTATTGAATATCAAATAAAATTTTTCTTCACTAATTGTCTTCATTTTTCTAACTATCCTTGCATTAGTTAAAATATATTTAGGTATTTACATGAAATAATTATCAATAATGGTACTGCAAAAAATATAACTTTTATTAAATACAAGAAACAATAATTTTAAAGTAAATTATTTTATATTTCTCAAGTGATAATTTTTAAAATGGCATGGTATATGCAAGTGAGAAATTAAGTACATGGTTCAAATGAAATTTAATTAATTAAAAATATATTTATGCAATAAAATTTTATTTCAGGTTACCAAAAATTATAATTCTCTTCATTTCTTTAGTGTGTTTTCAACTAACAGATTACAGCATTTTTCACCATCTGTAATCTTTTAATCAGTGCTGTTCTTTTTTATATATTTTTATGACATTATTAGAAAATTGTTGCTATTCTGATACATTTTCATATTACAAATTACCAAAGTTTTTAAAGCAACTGAATACCAAAAAAAAAGCAAAACAGAAAGAAAATTATGCAAGATTCATTAAGATTGCTGTAATATTTGTTAAGTTATGAAGTAACAAACAAACTTTCACAATTATATAGTAATATAGATATAAATATTTATTTTGTGAAATTTGTTAATTCAAATTCACATTTTTGATTCTCCACTTGATTTTTAGTTAAGTTCTTTCCATTTTCTAGAAGTTACTTTTTTGATTATCAGTAATTTGGAGTAACACTCATTAATTAACTAAAATATTACTATTTCAATCATCTCCTTTTTTGAATTAAAAAACTATGAAAACTAATCTTTAGACAATAAATAGCAAGTGATATTTTAAATAAATTGTGGGAATAACTAAATTCTCAAAGAATAAATATCCAACACATATATGTATAAAATAGAAATTCATATAACACTACAATACTAGCCAAAACAAGAAAATTTTACTAAAATTCTTATATAACTATGGTTTTATCTATTAATAAATAGACCTTCTGTTTTGGTTAATATTGTATTGTTATATGAATTTCTATTTTATTTTTAATTGCCAGTATGGTGTTAGACAGTATTTTATATAGACATATATATGTAAATGAATCTTAATATAATAATTCCATATGCTCAATTTGTTTTCAAGTCTTGGCAGAGAATGTGAAATTTGTAAATAGTAGACAATTGCATAGCATATTGTTCACACACACACCCCCATGAATATATGTTGGAGAAATGTTTCATCAGATGATAATGAGCTTCAGCTATGTCACACTTATGTATTTAGCAATGCATTACTACAATATACATTCTACCTCAGGCTTTGCCTTCTTTATTATCAAATGTTTCCTTTTATTTTTGTGTTCTAAACTAATATGTTTTTAATTATGCATATTTAAATCCCAGTTTATCAAATATTTCTCCTTACATTGGTGCCATCAAGTAATATACGTACTTGAATTGTTTAAATTGGCATGACAAGAAAATATATTTCATTTTATTCCACAGTTATATGTCCTGACATACCAAATATTCAGAAAATAATGTAAAATTTTGCAAGCATAATCATCTTATATTAGACCTTACATTATAAATATTGGATCTTTTAGTTGCCATTATTATCATTCTCTATTTTCTCTCCTTTCTGCCTCAACTTCATCACACTGAATACTATATTTCCTATCAAATCTTCAATCTGAACAACCTTTTGCTAAATATAATAATTTTACTTTGTTATTTAATATATTTAATTCAAATTTACATACATTTGTTCATCTGCATAGCCATGGGGTACCATGCCTTATATTCTGAAATTTACAATCAAAATAAAAAATATCTCCAAATCAACTTTCAAAGTTAGTTTCCATACTCCCTCTAATTTTAATAGGCTGATTAACAACACAAAAGACAAATTACAAAAGGAGGACAGATTGCAGATAGTATATCAGATTCCATGCAATAACCCAGGCTGCATAAGCTGTGTATTATAGGGAATCTAGAGCTAATATCTCAACCAGATTAGTGCAGCACAAATTCTTATATAAAAACAACCCAGTTTATGTCTGTTTTTTGAAACCATGAAAAACAATTTGGTTATAGCTTATAGAGTGCAATTATAGAAAAGAATGGTCAAAGAGGTGTGATTTATTTTCAATAAATAGAAATGTAATAAACAAAATAGAATATTGAATGGACTAATTTAAATAAAAATGCATGCATAATTACATTACAATAGAAATAAAGTAGCAACAATAATTAGTTTAAAAGATCTATAATTATGATGAACTTCATTGGAAGTGCACTCAGTTTTAGATTATAAAAAAGAAAAAAATATATGCAAATTTGAATTTCAAATACAAATGAAGGGGGAGATTAATATTAATATATTTAACAAAATTGAACTGAATTAATAAAGCAGCTATAATAATTTTATTAGTATAAACATATATTATAGATCCATTTTAAGCTTACACTCAGTAATGAACTTGTCCAAACTAGAACTCTTCAGATCAGATTCAACTTATAATATGATTGATTAATGATAAATAATTGTTAGCACCAAAAAACCAATCAAATAACTAAGTCAGTAAATCTTAACTATTCACAATAAGATATGGCGGTTAGCTATATAATAGAGCTCTATTTGAAAGAGGATTGACTAACTCAAGTATCAATGAGCCAAATTTAGAATAGTGTTTCACTGGCCTAGAATTATTCTTACAGTAACACACATTGAATAATCCTAGCAAAAAATCAATCAAGCATAACACAGTTCTGAGTGGAAAGTTTCTAGTGACAAATAGTATTGGACTTTTCACAAGACAGGATAACATAAATAGATTTATTATAAGTAATCATGACATTCATCCAATATACTGGTTATTACATATGATAATTATGCCTATGTAATCTCACAAACTATAATGGCTGGAAAAATTTA
Source organism: Epiperipatus broadwayi (assembly GCA_028023455.1). Taxonomy (NCBI): domain Eukaryota; kingdom Metazoa; phylum Onychophora; class Udeonychophora; order Euonychophora; family Peripatidae; genus Epiperipatus; species Epiperipatus broadwayi. Next base: position 5,809,699 of record JAQFVV010000077.1, on the reverse strand, counting down.
AATACCTCATAAATATATTATTGTAAATAGATATAATAAATGTTTTGATAATATTTTAGTTATATGTCAGTTAATATCTCAGTTATATATTAACCAAAAAGCATTTTCCACAGCCAAACATACATAAATACAACATAATTGACACAGCAATAACAGGATCTAATTATGTGAGTTGATTATATTTTCATCATCACACAAAAAATATCAATTTAGCACTTAATGGAATTGAGTTACAACAGTAATTAACATTAGTAGTCTTAGTTAAGTAGAATGAATAAATTCTAAAGATTAATTTATTTCTATGAAAAAATAGAGAAAAAAAATGTTCCTATGTTGGAAAAAAGAAAAATAGTTAGGTCAAAATGGTTAAGATTGATTGCCTGGAAAAAAAATCATTCTTGTCAATGTGGAAAACTGTTCAATATATATGAATTGAGTTCTCTTCTTTTTCAAACAAATCAAGTCAAAAATTCATAGTTAACATTAATGAAATTTGTAAGAATTTGCAGAGTGTAAACATAACCAATTTTAACCCCTCCCCATACTTCCATATGAGCTAGATTTTGATAAATCAATCTCTGTTATCAGCTTATTTTTGTCCTAAACTTTTAACTCTATTATAGTAGTACATTTGCAATCTCTGGGTTGAGGAATGTGATAAAAAGGTCAGAGATTATGCCCAGAGCTCAAGAAGCTAGCACTTAGTTTCAATTGCAGACACTTTCTAAATGAGACATTGTCCAATCTTAGATGGTGGAGCAATCTATCTGATTAAATTCCAATAATGAATGAGAGGCTAACCAGTTAAGTAACAGAAAGTGTCATGTTGTTATTTAAAAATCATCCTAGTGGCATTCTAGTGGCATATTGGAAGTTGTCTGGCTTTAACAATGATAGGATGAAAAGTGGAAGATGACAGTTCAAGTTGTGTCTATCACAACTTAGCTCTAGTTTTTAAATTTCCCTTTCTCCTGTCTCATTTTGGCCTTTCACTTTTGGAAGCCTCTGTTTGCTCAAGTGAGGTAGCTAAAATGTTAATGAGAGTCAGAGGAGTGGACATTACTTGCCAAATGAATGGGAACCATTTACAGTACAGTCCACTTTCCAATTTTGCTTTTCTGTTTTTCTCACCATCTCATGCCACCAGCTTTCAAGTGGGATAAAGGATTACAACTTAAAGAATCAAACTATTATTGTACTTAAATACTATATTCAATTCTGCAGTTTCTCAGGTATCCCTGAAAGATACAAATCAAGCAATTTCATTAAAAAAAAATTGGTCCTTCACTCAGACAAATAGTTAGCTGATCATACAAAAGAGGGGGGACTCTATCTAAAAATATCACTAAAGTAACCAAATCAAAGCATTGGCAAATATTAACAGAAAATCCTGCTGTAAAATCAATAAGCACCAATATACACAAGATTAATATAAACAATGTAAAATGCTTGAGACAGACTGGTTTAGCCTTCAAAGCCCAAGTCATTATTAATGAAATGTCATTATTAACAGAAGTTGATTCCAGATTTGCAATGTTCATTATATCAAGGTAATTGGACTGTCATCTGTAAAAAAAGTGATTGATTATTTCTTATTGGGTCTACAAGTGAATGCAACAATTTACTGGGATATGACTGGTTCAATCATTTAGGCTATGCAATGGTTAATGTAAACCAGATGAAAAACATATTATAACAAATAAATTATTTTGAGATTTTTTATGATAAACAGAATCAGTATCTAGAACAGCAGTTTGCAAGCAATTACAAAACATATAAAATGAAATCAGTAAAATAGATTTAAACACAATGCACAGGTAGATAGTAAATTTATTGCTTAATGAATGTCTGGATACCAAATATTGTATCAATTTGGATAGGCCAAACAAAAGACCAAAAGTGCTGTATCCAGCCTACTGGACTTAAATATGTGAACTCTCATTGAAAATGTCTGCATTGTCTGGGAAACAAAAGTAATGATCACTCTCAATTGCTAAGATATTTGCAAAGTTGTTTCCCAATGTTTATATGAATGAAAGAACTGGCTAGATCCTATAACTGGTTACCTATCTAGTCTCTGGCATCAAGTTTAAGGCTCACTAATATTGGCACTTTAAGATAAACTAAAACCTAACATCAAATGATAAGAACAGTCATAGGCCTAATCTGTATGATACAAAAAAAAACATAGATGAAACTAACAAAATGAAGATATGTATCCATATATTATACCATATATTCAATGAGACAACTAAATGTGTTTAGAATCAGTCACAAACACAAAAGGCCTACATCTGATAATTATTTAAATCCAAGATAGATAACAATGTAGCATGGATAAGTACCATGAAACAATGAAGAACTCACAAGATCAGATATTTATGGGCCAAATAGAATTCCAATTGTAGGGTTTACTAAAACCAAAGCAGATGATGATGAAACAAGAAGATAACTTAGACATTTACTAACTTATGTAATATTAATTATACCAAAACTAATTTGTGGACATGTCTTAAAATTACTATTTATAATGGACTAATCTAAACTCATTGAAACAACAATAATGTAAACAAATAATCAGTGGAATAAACAGTTAAATAATTGGTTTGGTAAATTCAATGGTTCATAGGAAAGTAAGAGAACTGTCTATATAATTGAAGTTCGTTTGAGAAAGGGAATAGTAAGCACAAATATTACTGAGTCATATTCAGAAGAATAAGCAATCAGGCACATTTATATTTAGAGAGGCATATAGTATCAGATCTTTCACAAAGTAAATCAATGTGTTTGGAAGTGTTAAGTTTATTAAAAGGAATCATACCATTTCTCAAACCCACTGATTATTGTTGATAACAACTGCAATTTTTCAGTATTAAAACGTATGTATACAAACATAAATGCAAATATTATTATTAAACCACTAACTGTATGGAGAGTTTGGTCTGCTTTAAATATTATTATTATGATTTCATAAGTTCTCCTGACTAGATATTTACACTATGTATTTCCTCCCTTACTATTATATTTTCAGCACTTGAAATCAGGGTTGGTCAATTTTACTCTCTTTTTACTTATTATATTTTTACTATTATAAATAAAATTGATCATTATAATTTTTTGAATATCATCTTTTTTAGACAAAATTCTTTTTTTGAATGCATTAATTTCCTTTAATTTTTTTTCTCTAACTCTAATGTTTTAACTAATGATGTCTCATTCGTTTTCCTGAGTGTTATACCAACAAAGATGCATGCATGATAAAATCTTAACAATTGTGTAAGATGTTTCAGGAGTTTTAGCAACAGAATAATAATTTGATCCTCATAGACACAATCATGACGGGAAACCTAAACCTAAATTGTATATTAACATTTTATAAATCTTAATTCCCCAAAAGATCTCAAAACTACCAATTAATGAAAAATACATTCTAAATATAATATTTATTTTCTTTAACATATTCTTCCCTCATTTACTTTTATAAATGAATAGATTACTATACACTATTTATATGGCTTTTAATTATGAAGATTAATTAAAACTTCTTTATTTATAACATTTCTAAAATATATTTTGACCAGTCTATATTACCTACACTAGTGTCATTAATATATCTCAAACTGTATTATTATATTGTAAGAAATACAAAGAGCTCTTCACACTCAATTATTTTATAAAATCATCATCATCTCTACTGATCACTAATAACAATGTGAGGGAATTATTCACACATACTTTTAAATAGCAACAGCAATGTAATATATATATATATATCCTAGTGATATCAATCAAATCAATAAACGACTTCTCAATAAAATCAATAATAATTTTCAAACAATAAATATTATTACATGAATGAAATTTCTTTTTAATTTACTACAGGGTACAATTCCAACCAAAATATTTCTTAATGACTGATTAAAGCTAAATTTTGAACCTGCATGTATTTTGTGTAATAAAGATCAAGAAGAAATGCTATAACTTTTTCAAAAACTGTCCATATTTCTCATCTCTACATCTATTTATATTTTATAAGTGAACACTCAATGTCAAGCAATTACTAAAAATATATATATAATACTTTCAGCCTTTTAATGCATCTGTAATTATTCATACACTAAAGACTATGCGTCCCGCACACTGTTCTACAATATTTAACAATAAAAAATGTTATACTAAAAAAAATTAACAAAGAATGGTTTATTTACACCTTTATTCTATGAAATTTTTACCTAGAAACATCATGACCAAAACTTGGCTATCAACAATTTATCTCAGGTGTGCTCTATCATAGCTAAACATTTATTTCAATTAACATTTTTCATCAGATTTCACTCTTGAAAATAAAGTTCTAAATGCTTTTTCAGTTTAGTTATCATAATTTTTTTTCCTCATGTGTTATAGCATCAGTCAGGAAGCGAATCCGTTAACCCGGGACAACTGCTTGTAAAGCAGCTGTTGCTGACCTCTCGACCACCAATGCTTGACTAGGGTTATCATAATTGTGTAATTTTAAAACATGTTACTCTTCAATTTTGGATCACACTTCATTAGAGTTAATCTGTACTATTATTGTTGCAGTTTCATCATATTTTTGCCTATGTAGTTTGTTGTTAATAAAGCTTTTTTTAACAACAACAAAAAAAGGATTATTACATTTAAAGCATAATATAGCAACGTATCTATTTTATAATTAAAATGTTTAAAATACTTAATTGCGGTAATATTAAAATTAAATTATTGTCTTTAATTAATAAATTTTATCTACTTGATTTTTCAATTTTATATTTATTCTACACATCTAATTCGCATATTAATTACTGTTATATTGTAATATTATTTTAAATAGGTTTTCCTGATTTTTATGCCAATCATCTAAGTGTCATATTTTAAATTTTGTTTATTTAAAATTAAATCAGAATTATTTTTATTATCTTCCTATTATAGCACAAAATTTTTATTTTAATTTCTTCTCGTTATTCTTTTAACCTAGGATAGATCAAATTTCACTTTTTAAAATATTTTCTTTGATAATCTGCAGTTATCTTTAACTCCGGAGGGGGCAATCATACATACATATAAAAAAGAGGGGCAAAAACTGCTATGGAAATGAGTTTTGCAATGTTTATACAAACCAATCCATTAATTACAAATATATTCACATATAAAACATTCTAATTCATTTTTCTTTTATTTGATATTTTATAATGCTATCTTTTAATTTCTTCTGCAAACACTACATTATGTCTAATTGTAGCTCTTCAATGTATTCTATTTCTGCAATATCTTTTAATGGAAACAATCAATATTGCACTAATCTTTAGTATGGCTTTGAGATAATCCTTATAATGAAAGTGGTGACATACATTCTGTATTCATTTTACATATCCAACCTAATGAAGCTGTGATTTTATAACAATGAATAGTGTAATATCACTTCCAGTAAATTAGAGATTATATTAATATGTTTTATGACCTTACCATTGTATTTTCAGAGCATCCTTAAATAAAACCCTTCTAACGACTTTATATTGTTAATAGGGTATCCAATTCTCACTTCTATACAACATTATGTAAAATAACTGCCTATACACAACTAACTTAATTATGGTAGTATTCTCTGTTTTCTAATTCATTAATAGCAGAAGCAGTATATTGAAGTCTCAATAGTACCTTAACATCTAAGTCCACTTTGCTACTTATAAAAGTTCTAAAGTATTTAAATTAATTTACATTTCCGAATTGGTAATGATCCAAGCTCTTGCTGAGACTTTTTCTTCTATAACTGGTTGATAATGAACTTGAGTTTTTTGAACATTAATTATTAAACCAAAATCTTTAAATATTTACTTCAAACATTAAGTATATTCTGTAAATTGTCTTTTGAACTGATAAAAATAGAACTCCAGAAAACAAGAAAATGAAGTCATTATGTTAGCTTTTAATTGGTACAAATTAAGAATTTCACTATCATACTTGCATAACATTTGGGATCCATGTGTCATTAAACTTCTTATAAGTACGACCGAAGATCATTCTCATAAAAATCAAAACAATGTTACAGAAAGTTCACATCCTTGTTTAGCACCAATTTTATTTCAAATGATTTAGATTTTACAACTGCTGTACTAAGTAAACAGACAAAAATTCTCCATATAGTAGTGCCACCTTGTGCTAACCAGAGTAATCAATGGATGCCAGAAAGGCTTGTCACATAAAATCCCTATCTAGTGCCTATTCATCCAATATCCCCAGACTAGTTTCTGGCTTGTGGCCTTCATCAGTGAGGAGCCTTGGACCTGAGAGCACTGCACCTAGATCTTAGGATCTAATGCAACCCTCAAGTAGCATTAGATCCTAAGATCTAGGTGCAGTGCTCTCAGATCCTCACTGATGAAGGCCACAAGCCAGAAACTAGTCTGGGGATATTGGATGAGTAGGCTCTAGATAGGGATTTTATGCACAAGCCTTCTGGCATCCATTGATTACTCTGGTTAGCACAAAGTGGCACTACTATATGGAGAGTTTTTGCCTGTTTACTAAGTTATGTGCTAGCATGAGATAGTGGTCATGTGATGTTTAGTGCTGTAATAAGACTTCCTCTTATTTCATCATGTTGAAGCTGTATAATATGAATAAATTCTGATGACAGCCAACTAATTTCAAATAATACCAGAGATCTGTTTGACTATCACATATGCATTTTGTCTTTTATTGTTAAAATATTTTTACAAAAAGCCTTCATCAAATTTAATTTAATCTATTATGCCTCCATCTGTATTAAAAACCTGATCTAGATATTTGTAATTGTTAACTTTTTCTAATTCATTATTCATTGAACATTAGTTTAGTTTTTAAACATTTATCTTTAATCTTATTTGTTATTTTTTTTCTGATAACTCTTGTAAGATTTATTGAAATACTGTTTGGGACACAATTTACATCATTTGACACACACACACACACACATATATATATATATATATAACCATTAGAAACCAGTCAACTCTTAGATAATCTCAATATAGATAACAGTCAGCAATTTCAAACAGTTGTCAAGACAATCTCCTTTTAACAATAAAAGTGGAATATCACTTTTATTTATGGTCCCATATATTTATATCGATGCTAAAAATTTCAACTTGACCACAGAAATTGAAATTATTGATATAAAGAAGTTTAAATAAACTGCCTTAAATGGGTAAATATAACCTGTTCCGAATGTGGACTAATAAATAGTCAATTATAACATTACAAACTACAATTATAATTTTCAAATTGCCCCAAAGTATTACTTAAATAATAAGTCTAATAATATTCAAGGATAAATGGATTTATAATTAACCATTAGAAACCAGTCAACACTTAGACAATCCCAATACAGATAAAAATCAACAATTTCAAACTGTTGTCAAGGCAACCTCCCTGCTGACTACCATTGTCAATGTTAATCTTATTGTTGGTATTTGATCATGTTTTATTTGCTTTTTGTAAATATACATAATAAATTTATCATTTAATTGCATAACACTTTATTTAATATATTTGAATTTCAAATGATAATTATAATTGTAGAGCATTTTTGTTCTTTATTACTATTTATATATTTTTTTGTAGATTTCCTCCTTACACTTTAAAATGTTAGTACAGCTTTTAGTAATAATACCACATTTTTTTCTACTTATCGAACAAAACTTTCCTTCTAGCATATCTTGATTTTTTTTTCTTGCCCTTTGAGTTGTATTTTCTTTTCAATGCTATTTTACATAATTTATGATATTCAATCTTCAAAATTGATAATTTCCAAAATATTTTCTATTTCTTTTTTCTTTGTAAGATTGCCATGTCTCAGATGAAATTTTCTTGGTAATTTTTTAATTTTTAAGCAATTCTCTGTGTAGCATTTTTAAATAGATAATATGTTGTCTTCTTAATAATTTTATTCAAGTCTGAAACATTTTTGAAGTCTTAATATTTTAAAATAATTTAGAAATTTTATATTAAATTTATAATATTTCTAAAGAATAAGAATAGTAAATGTTAATACTGTCTTTCTAAGTAGATTTTAGATCTCTAATTTTTTTATTAACATATATGTTATGTCTCATTAATCATTGAATACTTCCTATGTTTTTCCTTCATGGTTTCATGCCATGGAAGGGTGGCAGATTCTGAAGTTCAAGATTCATGGACTGCATCTTCATCTCTGACACCTCCAAAAACTATTTATGAATTCCTAAATAATAAATCATTTGATTTTTTTTTTCTGTATTGAATCTATAAATTAGATTACATCTTTAAAATATTATTTTCTATTAATCAAAATATCCCATTTTTCTATATCTTCATCACATGCTGCCCTGTATATTTTTGCTTAACTTTTTTTTTTTAAAATAAGATATTCCATTTTCTGCAAATTCCATGCATTTATTTATGTTCGTTAGCCATTTCTGTCTCCATAACTAAATTTTCCACAGTATTTTCACCTTTCAATCATTTTCCAATTCTAGCATTATAATCTCTTATGACAATTAAATGTTATCTTAAGAAATGTTACTAGTACACTCAAGTCTACTCCTTTGCAGTGGTTTTCTGTTTTTCTTTTACATATTTCTCAGACAGATACCAGAAGAGAAATTGCTTCACAGAAAATATATAAAAGACTGTTAAGCAGATTGGACTTGCCAAAATCTCAATATATAGCTTCAACATATAAGATTAATCTCAAATCAAGATCTTTTTTTGGATGTTCAACTGAGAATCTATAAAGAATTGTGAAATAAAAAAATGGAATTCTTATTATGTTCCAAACAAATTTCTTTTTCTACATTGACAATAAAATCAGTGGGACTTGATTTTTCTAGATACAATTGGAATCTCAGAATTACTGTAATGGAATGGCTATTATCTGATATAAAAATAGGTTAGCTAGATTACCATAATAAGTAAGAGAGTACATCTTGGATCTTTGTGCCTATATATACCACATACATGTCAATTTCATTCCTAGAAGAGGAGAGGATAAGAATCAACTAAATATTAAACATATACCCAAACACACCTTGACCATGCTGTTTTCCATTTCTGTTATTCCCAAGTTTCAAACTCATGGAGAATCTCCATTGCCATCTAATTCAAGGTATGTTAATATCACTTGAAATATGAGTAGGTGTATATATGTATAGATGTTTAATGGTAGGTGTGAATATAAAAAGTTATATGTAAATAGGCAAAAATAGTTATAAATATGTGAGAAGATATGACCAATTAAAAAGTGAATTTAGAAAATTACACCAAGTGTTTTTAATTTAACATTTGAATATATTTAACAATCATATTTGCAGTGGTCAATATTTTTAACAAGAAAATTTATAATGATTTTATAAAACCTTTACATTTATGGTTACTCTTTGCTTACAATTAATTCTAACTATTATTCCAAACCCTTATCTCTCGCAAAGAATAGCCATTTGATGTCCCTATTAATAAATAAAATTTATATGATGTTTATGATTATTTCAATCATATCTTTGCTTTCTATATTTTTATTTGCAAATCATAGTTCATTTTATTTTAATTAACTTGAAATATTAGATTCCTATCTGTCATAATGGTAATATGGGATTCTCCTGTTATATACTGTAGTTGTGATATAGGCAAGGAAGATCATTTATGACAGAAATAGTTAAGTATATCGAAAACATTTAACACAATTATTAGTATAAACAAACAAAGTAAAATAGATGTAGTGCAATTGTATAAATGTTTGACTAAATATGTATTAGGTAAAATCTTACCTTTCCCCTTTGATGATAATCGAATTGGTATGCAAGCAAGTGCTCATTGTAAATTATATTTTATTTTACTTACACTAAAGGCAACAATATCTCTCCATTATGTTACATACTAACACTTATATTCACCATTTTGTATCCATATTAAAGTAAATATAAGAACCAAAAACATTTATATCAAATGTACAAATAAATAAAATTAATGACTTCAACCTAAATTTAATTTTGAAGTTCATACGGAAAAATGTGTACTGAATCATTCTGGTAATTCTCATTAATCCATTTCAGACATAGATTGTAAATTGTGAGTGTTCTAGAACAGGGGTGGCCAACTTTTGTTATAATAAGATCTACTTTTTATTTTAAAAATGTGCTGCGATCGACTTGTTGTTATATACGTAGTCTAAATGGAGGGAGGTGTGAAATACATACTATTTTTATATATCTACATAATAAAAATAACAATTATTTAACGGGCCAAAAAACTCATGTACGTGAAATTAAAGCAATATGAGTAATTATTAACAATATTTATTAATTCAAATTAGCTACATTAAATCAAGATTAAAAATATTATTTTCAATAATGATACGGCTTAGTGGACTTCACCTTTCTAGAATTGAAAAAAAAAATTTAGAACAAAAACAAAAATAACAAAAAAAAACCTTGAAAATCTTGGCTTAATTTGTTTCACTTATTACCTGACAGTTCTTCCCAGATTGGCCTCACGATTGACCAAAAATGATTTTGTGATCGACTGGTGGATCACGATCGACTTGTTGGGCACCCCTGTTCTAGAACATACATTAAGTCACTTATCCTTTATATCTTCATAATTTTTGCTTTGAAATGGAGTTATTGGATCCATTTATTAAGAACTGATTAGATATTTCATAGAACAGATGTAAAGTGCTAGGTTAATTCCATCCCAGTTCTGATAGTTATAGTTCCATGAGCAATGACTTTCTTTCCCCGATATCACTTTTGCACTTAGCAATGCATATTTGTTTGTATCATTATTTATATTTCTTTAATGAATTATTTTGAATGAATTAATAGTGATATTTCTTGTATTATGAGATAACCTCAAATCTAGATAATTCATTCTGTAACTTAGAATTACAGTCACTTTGGAAATTTGAATGATAAGATATCCTCAGATCTATATAGTTCGATCTATAACTTAAAATTACAGACATTTTGGAAATTCAAATGATCTGAATTTATCACTATAATGGTCAAATATCCAATATAATTTATTTATTCATAATGTTGTCACAAATACATGTTTGATTGATTTGAATTTACTTATGAAGATTTCAATTTTGAATTCCTTAGTTGACTAACTTTAATTTCACATTCTTGTTCTTGTTTTCTCAGATCTTCAGATATTGGTTTTTAATATTATTTTAACTCAAAAGTGGCTGATGTTTCTATTCGAATTATAAATTCGAATTCTCTACTTAAATTTTTTGTAGGTAATTCAGCAGATGAGAGAATTTCTCTCTCTTTGGAGAAGCTTGTTGATGTCCTTATTAATGAATATTATTATATGTAATGTGTTAATAACAATAAAAAAATTTATTTGGTATTTCTTTACTTTAATATAAGTTTCCATTTCTTGATTGCTGTCATTTTTATCAGATCATATTTACCACACATTGTTATAATGTGTTGGAATTATATTACACTTAACAAGATAATAATTATTAAGGGTTAGTTGTCCTGTAAGTGCCTTTTAATTTAATTGAGATAATGTATTTATAGTATAATTAAGTTGGGGGTTTATTCGTGTGTTACAATTAATGGTTTGTATATTTTTGTGCTTTAATTTTTATTATATAGTGATTAATAAATAATGTTAATATCATGGTTCTTGGATTTGGATTAGGCCACAATGTGTGCAATTTGTATTGGAGAGATGTAAGGTGCACACATAACATATCCCCCAGTAAAAGGTAACAAAGATGGATTATATCTTTAATTTCTTACCTTTCTATCATTTAAGGGTTAAGTTAAGGTAGGTCTATGATTTTTATTCTTCTTGAGCAGTTAATAATTTATCAAAATATTCATGTTTCTTAATAATAGTTTCAATCATGTTGACAGATTATACCACATCTTGATTAGATATAAAGGTTTCTTGTCTTGCTATCCAAATATCAGTATATTCAGTATCTCTATAAAATACTATAAATTCATATTTGATTCATAAGGAATTCTTTGTTTTCCTATAACTAAAGTAATGTAACTTTTTTTTAAAGTGTTATTTAATTTTTCTTTTCATTCAAGAGATGCATACTAATCAATGTATAGTAATCTTTAACATGTTTCAATTGTTTTTAGAAAGTTGACTCTTTTTGCATTAATTTCTTGTTCATTTTTCTTACTTAATTTACTTTAGACATAACTATCGTTATTTATTATTTGGGTTTGAATTTGTACTTTGTAGATTTGTATTTTATGTTAAATTGGTTAAAATTTTGTTATTTTTCCCCATGGTATGGATTCATAATTTGAGCATTATATGTTCTGTTCCTTTGATACCATTGCCTTTATCTACCCGATATGTGTTTGGATCAGCACATTTTATGATGATAAATGGTCCTTCATACATATCACAGAATTTGTGAAAAATAAATTATTTAGGATTGCTTATATGGGGTATCTTAATAAACACTTTGTCTCCAATTTTAAAATGATAGTTAGTTTTTTAAAAAAAAATTGCCATGCTTTTCACTCATTTATAGCATATTGTTATATGCCTCTTTTCTAGGTTGATAGATGTTTTTATGAGCATAGGCATCGGTTTATGAACTAAAATTGGGGAATGTTTTGGTTTGCTTTTTTTTTATTAATTTCTTTAGAAAAGTGTATTTTACTTTTGCTAGGGTATTTTGGTTTAAAATTTGTATATAATCTAAAGCCCATCATGTAATACTAGGATGTGGATTGCTTGAATTATTACACCCTCAGGAGTATTTTTTACATATGTCTTTATTAACATACTTGGTGTTATGAGGACTAAGTTACTTATGGTCTTATTTATTATTTATATAATGATATATCAAAGGCTTTTATGATGGATGATCTGATTAGAAGCAGCTAAGTTTTGTTTTAGATAACCTATGCCTTATTTAAACATAGGTCTGTTTAAAGATACCTATCCTGCCCTTTAATTTTGAGACTTATTGGATTCCCTTTGGTATTAGTTAAATGTGTTATCATTTATTTATAAATGAAACAACTTGTTGAAGTAATCAGTCCCCATTTCCAATGATAATAAATAGTTTACTTCTAAAAGTTCACTTCTCAAGTATATTTTATGACATAAGTTCTATGATGTATGTCCTCCTTTTTTACATTTGTATCCTTCAATATGATTAACCATAATCCTAGTGACTCCTTAACATGAGTTCAAATTCATATTTTGTAGATTTTTATTTAGTCTTAAAATGATTTACTTATATCTATAAAATAAAAAAAATTGAGATTAATCCTTTATCGTAATTTGGTTTCCATATCCTGGATCATAATCCTATAGGTTTATTTTTATTATAAGCTTATTAAGCATTTGTATTTGTACACTTAATAAAAGTGAATGGGCCTTCATAGGTATTACATAGTTTATGGAACATAGTACTTTTTTGATTCTTAGTATATGGTGCTCTAATTTTAAATATCCATTCACTGATCTTTTTATACTGATCATTTATTCCATTATAGAAAACTTCCAAATATCTTAATTTATACTTAAGATAGTTAAGCATGGTTTCTTCATTTAAAATTTCCCAAACTTTATCATAGTTGTGATATTTCTCCTCTATGAGATAGCATGATATGGAAGTATTCCATCCTGATAGCTGTCAATTAATTATTTAGGAACAGAATCCTTAGAGAAACATTTCAAATTTATTTTTATAAAAAATGTCACTTTACTGATATGATTCCAGACATTCATTAATTTTATTTATCACTAGAGATTTTATCTTAAGATCTCCACTAATAATTTAAATATTCGAGTTTATTTTTGCTTTTATGTGTTCATCTCTTAAACTATAATAACTTTTAAATTCTTCTGAATTTAATTTCAATTTAAGTTTGAAGTTATCATCCATTTGTTTTATTTCAATGGCCATAGCATTTATTTTGCTTTCAATTTTCTCTTTATCTTTTTCAAATTTTTGTTTACCTCTGCAGTCTTTTTCTTTTATTATTTTCTCCAATGTTAATAAGTTAATATTGTTGTTAGCTTTTAGTTCATTTTCTTTATTATCTATCTTTTCAGATATATTTTCTATCTTAGCAAATAATTGCTGTTTATGGGCTTATATATCTGCCCTCATATTATCCATCTTCTCATACTTAATTTCCATCTTGGTTGACATTTTATTATCCATCTGGGTGAGCATTTGTTGCATCATCAACTTCATTTGATTTAAGGATGAATCATTAATATTTCCTCTCTCTTCCCTTCATTCATCTGGAGTTTATTGGTTTTGGGGTCTTGGGTATTTAATAATTTGGTCCCCCCACATACCCCTATGTCATGTTTTTTTTTATACCCACTAAAATAGAATCCTCTCTTTCTTTTATATTCATTTCACTTCATATTTCAACTTCGTTTTCTTTTTCAATATTCATTTCTAATTATAACATTTTGATTTTGCTTCTAGTAATCATGAATTTTTCTACTTTATTTTAAATTTTTTAAAAAACTATTTATTTCAACTTTTGAACTGTAATAAAGATTTGTTATTATATTGTACATCATGGAAATATTCATCATCACTATGACTTTTATTATTCTTGTCAAAACACAATTTTATGTTCACGGGAATTGTTATTTTATTTGATTTTTTTCTCTTATTATACATTCTCTCCATTTCAAAAAAATTTAAGTTATTGACTATAATCTATTTTATTTGGATTTTAATCTTCAGTAAATTTTCATATTCAAGTTCAATTTGTCATATCAAGAAATTTTTTTATAAATATACTTATGTTTTACTATTGAAAATTATAGAATTGCATATTAAAATAAAATCAAATTAACCCGTAATTGGATATATTTTATATGTATAACCAAGTGTGATACTAATATATGACTCTAGTGATATTCATATACAATCTTTGGACCCACAATTGATAGTGCCATGTGTAATGGAATGGAATTAGAATAGTACTATTGATAAGTGCTTTAATGCCCCATGATTGGTTGTGCCATATGTAATAAAAACAGCTATTACCTGGTATGAAAATTGGTTAGCTAGGTTACCATAATAAGTAAGAGAATATGTCTTGGATCTTTGTACCTATATATACATCACATGACCACCACCTCTTTTGCTTGTGTATAACTGTTGTTAAAATAGGCAATTTTATAGTGAGTTTTACCTATATATACCACATACATGTTAATTTCATTCCTAGGAAAGGAGAGGTTAAGAATCAACTAAATATTAAATATATACTAAACTCACCTCATCCATGTTGTTTTCCATTTCTGTTACTCCCAAGTTTCAAACTCATAGAGAATCTGCATGGTTGTTTAGTACAAAGTATATTAATATCACTTGAAATATGGGTAGGCATAAATATGTGTAGGTGTTTAATGGTACAAATGAATCTAAGAAGTTATATGTAAATAGTCAAAAATAGTTATAAATATGTGATAAGATATGACCAATTGAAACGTGAATTTAGAAAATCACACCAAGAGTTTTTAATTTAACATTTGAATATATTTATAGTGGTCAATATTTTTAACAAAGAAACTTTATAATGAAATTTAAATGTCAAATTTACTCGTTGCTTATAATTGATTCTAACTATTATTCCAAATCCTTATCCCTCACAAAGAATAGCCATTTGATGTCCTTATTAACATAAATGAAATTTATATTATGTTTATGATTATCTCAGTCATATCTATTTCCATATTTTTATTTGGAAATCATAATTCATTTTATTTTAATTAACTAGATAGTAGATTCCTATCTGTCATAGTAATGATATGGGATCCCTGTTATATACTATAGTTATGATATAGGCAAGGAAGACCATTTATGACAGAAATAGTTAAGTATACTGAAAACATTTAACACAATTATTAGTATAAACAAATAAAGAAAAAAATATATAGTGCAATTGTACAAATGTTTTGACTAAATATGTATTAGGCAAAATCTTACCTTTCCCCTTTGGTGATATCGGATTGGTATGTAAGCAAGCACTCATCGTAAACTATATTTTATTTTACTTACACTAAAGGCAACAATATTTCTCCATTGTGTTATGTACTAACTCTTATATTTCCCATTTTGTATCCATATTAAAGTAAAGATAAAAAATGAAAAACATTTATATCAAATATACAAATAAATAAAATTAATGAATTCAACCTAAATTTAATTTTGAAGTTCATAAGGAAAAATGTTTTAATGAATCATTCTAGTAATCCTCATTAATCCATTTCAGATATAAATGGTAAATTGTGAGTGTTCTAGAACATGCATTAAGTCACTTATCTTTTATATCTTTGTAATTTCTGCTTTGAAGTGGAGAGTTATTGTACCCATTTATTAAGAATAAACTATATGTTTCATAGGACAGATGTAAAGTGCTAGGTCAATTTCATCCCAGTTCTGACAGTTATCGCTCCATGAGCAATGACTTTCTTTCCCCGATGTCGCTTTTGCTCTTAACAATGCATATTTGTCTGGATCATTATTTATATATTTCCTTAATGAATTATTTTGAGTGAATTAATAGCAATATTTCTTGTATTATGAGATATCCTCAGATCCAGATATTTTGATCTATAACTTAAAATTACAGACATTTTTGAAATTTGAATGATCTGAATTTACTTACGAAGATTTCAATTTTGAGTTCCTCAGTTGACTAACTTTAATTCTATATGCTTGTTCTTGTTTTCTAAGATCTTCAGATATTGGTTTTTAATGTTATTTTAACTCAAAAGTGGCTCGTGTTTCTATTCAAATTGTAAATTTGGATTCTCTATTTAATTTTTTGTAGGTTATTCAGCAGATGAGAAATTTTATCTCTTTTTGGAGAAGCTCATTGTTGAAAAACAGCAAGTTTGTGATTATCATTTAAGTCAATTATTAACATCATTATTAATGAATATTATTATATGTAATGTGTTAATAACAATAAAATTTTTATTTGATATTTCTTTACTTTAATATAAATTTTCATTTCTTGATTGCTTTCATTTTTATCAGATCATATTGACCATGCATTGTTATAGTGCGTTGGATTTATATCACACTTAACAAAATAATTATTATTAAGGCTTAGTTGTCTTGTATGTGCTTAATAATTTAATTATGGGATGTATTTATAGTTTAATTAAGTTGGGGTTTAAATGTATGTTGCAATTAATGGTTTGTATATTATAGTGCTTTAATTTTTATTAATCTACTGATTAATAAATAATCTTAATATTATGGGTCTTGGATTCAGATTAGGCTACAAGGTGAGTAATTGGTAGTGGTGTGATGTAAGGGTCACATGTAACAATGCATATTAGAAATCAATCTTCTCTCTTTCCAAAATACTCCTTTATTTTTTTAAGATGGTCACTTCCAGATTACTCTATCAAATGCTTTTTTGAAATCCACAAAATATAATACTAATTCTTTTATCCTTTTCAGTATATCTCTCTGTAATTGTTCTAACAACACCAATAGCATTTCTTGTACTTTTCCCTCTCTGACAATCCAACTGTTCTTCTCCAATATAATACTCTACCTTCTCATAAATTTCTCTGAATTAAAATCATCAATAAAACTTAGAAATGTGAGCTAATGAACATTACTATCCTTTACTCTCCATATGTAACAGCTTTCTTCTTTTTAGAAATTAGAATCATTATAGTTCTTAAAAAATCTTCAGGCCAAATTCTATTATAGATTAGAAAACAAACTAGGAACTAAACAGACTGCTTCAATCTTTATTATTCTACCATAGATTAAAAAACAAACTAGGAACTAAACAGACTGCTTCGATCTTTATTATTATTTGTGAAAGCCTCAAGAACTACTAGAGTGTGGACAAAGCAACTGATAAACACACACACACACATATATATATATATTTTATAATTAAATATTAAGAAATAATAAAAGGAAAATAAAATAAGCTATGCTAATATATAAATACAGTCAAGACTTAATCAATAGGCAGTCAGCAAATGTTAAAATCACAGAATTATGGGAAGGTTGGTCTTTCAAAAAACTAGTGGACAAAAACTACGAGGATAGTCGAAAGCACTTCTAAGTGATGATTATATTTTGTCTTTTTTGAAAATTTTTGATTACTGTATTCACTAATATTTAATTATAAGTTTACATATATTGCTTTGAAGAAATACAGACATTGATTTATAATATTATTACATATATATATATTGTAATGGTACAAATATAAGTGGTTAGTACAACAGCAATCAGATGTTGCAATTTCCCCTAATTGGGTAGCTATTTGTAACAGTACACCACATTAGGGGGAAATTATGAAGAGATGGAAATCCATCATCATCCCCAAATGAACAAAATATAAAATTTAATATCAATTAAGTATATAACAGTAATATAAAGTAATGAGCATGAGATTACTCCAAGAGATCACTACAGGAGATTACTCTAAGAGATCAACACAGCTAACTAATTATAAGTTCACCAGCATTATAAATAGGTATAAGTAATACTCATCATTATGAGTGATTAACAGTAAAAATAAATCAACATTCAATCTGGTGAATAGATTTGAAGTCTATTATAGACCAGGTTAATATTTTAGCACTTGCCAGCTTAGGACAGATTATTTAAACATTAATTTGGATATACAAACTTAAGTGCTAATCCATCAGAATATATATCAATAAAAACAATAATGCTGGGATATTAAAACATGCTGATCATCATTGATACTCTGACCATTTAGTACCATTAATGTACTGGCCAACTATAAACTTACTTGCTAAATGAATACTAAACTAAATAAAATGTAATGCATGAACTTTAAAGGATATGTCTTTGTGCCAATCCAGGATCATCATCAATTGGATGCCCATAAACACTAATATAATCCCCTTTTATATAAGACCATTATGCATTAATCTAACTTAGAGAACACACTATATAACTGTTACCTTGAGCAAGAGATGATGCAACATATAATATTTCTAAAAACTATTTAGGATTAACTTCACTGGAATAATTTTAGCAATAAAATATCAGTTTATTAATAACAATGCAGAATATGGTTATACATATATAAATTAAGCCTTCTGGTTTTGATTAATATACAAAAATATACTATCACATTGTGGTTTGAATTATCATATACTAATAAAAATGATTAATTTTTACAAATATGTGTCTACCTGACATACATTGATATATGCACACAGATGTGCAGCATAATTTCTGAACATATTTGAATTGTTATAAAAAAGATTAAAAATGAGCTATCACATTGTGATTTATAAATACCTAGCAATGGGTTTACATAAAACACATCTATATATCAATGAACAGATGTGCAATATAATAATTTATTAACATATTTGAATTCATAAACCTATAAATAAAATTCATTTCTTATAGTATGTAATTAAGGACTAATTAACACACACATATATATATATATGCACATGGAAATGTATGTGCACACTGATATTTATATCATATTTTAATTTGTCAAAATAATAAAATTATTAAAAATATATTTTTCACAATTAATTCTATGTTGAACTATACATAAATTAATAAATGTTTTTTTTTTTAAAAAAAAGAAGGTAAAATCAGTCTTTGACAGGTTACTGTTGATTAATTATAAATGTCTTTAAAAAATACTCCAGCAAATTTTTTTGTTTTCCAATCAAGAAATACTTTTAGAGTTTATGAATTAAGTCTTTATTTTTAGATTTTTAATTCAAGCAAAAATTATTTATTTGTACTTTTAAGTTATAGATTTTAATTATCATTTTTTTCAATAAATGACTTAACATAATATCATTCTTTATATATCACTACTCACCAAATGTGCTTCATATATATATACATTTATTCGTGCTTCTCTGCATACAGATAAATCAGCATACATATAAACTAATTCTTCAGCAAGCTGAAGGATTCTCTGAGTAAACTAATCTCTTCTAGACAGCAGATTATTTTATAGTCACCATTGGGAAAGATATAATTTAAGTAACTGTTAGCCTGCAGTGATCTTCCTTTAGTTTAGGATTGGATAGACTTCAGGCAAGCAGCTGTCTAATACACATTTTGTACAGGTTAATGAACACAGAGAGATGACCTATCCTCCATGTGAAACAAAACTCCAATGTTGTACTAGAAGCAACCAGATTGACTTCCCTTGCCTTATTATTTCTTCATGATAGTTTTGTCATAATCTGCCCAACTCATAAAACTCTTAAGAACTACTCTCTTTTATATAACAGGATGTAGGGAAAAATAATTAGTTGAAAATTGTTTCTATCTTGATTCAAAAAAGTTAATGACTCTTTTCAATTCACTTTAATCCTTTGAAAAACCACTTTGTGGAATTTTTATTAAAATATCTTATACAAGCATTACTTAAAAAAAGATTTCTAAAATAAATCATGGATTTTTATAATTACCAGGATATCTATTGTGATATAAAAACATGTTTGTTTTAATTTCAAAATCAGAATAAATTATTAATTAGACCTTTTTAAATGTTTAATTTATAATAAAAAAAAATTTAAATTCAAAATTATTTAATATTTGCTTCTATTCCAGTATACTGTAGAACATATCTACAAAAAAAAAATTAGTCTGTATTTATTTCTACTTTTCCTTTCAACTTTATACATATATGTTGTTGTATGCCATGAAACCTATAATGGTTTCAATATATATATATATAAAATACATATTTTGCGGGTTCATCCGTGTTAAAAACTTTTAATACCAATACACTGACGTTTCGACTTGGTCACACAAGCCATCCACAGAGTTATAAAAAGGTAGAAAGACGGTTGTAGAGGCGCTACAATCACTGGTTTGAATAAAACATTAAAAATCCCACCAATAGCAAAAATGTTAAATTTAAGAATGTTTTTTAAAGAAATCTTTCCAAATAGGAGGAAGTTTGCACGTATCATCTCGCTTATTGATACAATCTGGCCTTTTAAGTATCTCAATGGCTTCTCTGATTTTGCATTATTAATAAATCACCTATTGAAACAGAGATAAAAAATAAAATAATCCCTCGTGAAAAATCTTGTGTCTGTCCAAAATTTTATGGACTTCCAAAAATTCACAAACCAGATACCCCTCTTCGTCCAATAGTAAGTGCAATAGGTTCTCCAACTCATATTTTAGCTAGATACTTATCGGATTTCATTAAACCTACAATCCCATCTATTAAATCATATATTAAAACTCTCTTCATTTTATTTCTGTTTTAAAAAGTTTAAAAATTAATGCTAGTGACATTCTGGTCAGTTTTGATGTCGTGTCTTTGTTTACAAACATTCCAATTGATGAAGCTTTAAATATAATCTCACAACGTTGCAATTTACCAGACCATATTATTGCTTTGATTAAACATTGTCTCTTAAATACATATTTTGTATACAATGGACAGCATTACAGACAAGTTTTTGGTACTCCTATGGGCTCACCTATCTCAGGAGTAATAGCTGATTTATTCATGGAATATATAGAAACTCGTGCTTTAGAATCATCATCTTTAAAACCTTTCATTTGGCTCAGATACATAGATGACACTTTTGTCATATGGCAACATGGAAAAAATACATTAGATCTTCCGATCTTACATTTAAATAATATGCATCCTCATATTAAATTTACAATGGAGACAGAGTCTGATGGAAAACTCCCTTTTCTTGATGTTCTAGTCACCAGAACACCAAATAGTTTATCTTTTTCTATTTACAGAAAGGATACACACACAGACAGATATTTACATTTACATTCTCATCATCACCCAACTCAGATAGTTTCTGTAGCCAAAACTCTTTTAAATAGAGTCACGTCTTTCAGATGACACACATCTGAAAGAAGAAATAAATCATATTAATAGTGTTTTATTAGCAAATAGTTATAATTACAAATTTATAAAAAAAGCCTTATTTCAAGCCCAAAATAGACAAAATAGGAAACAAAAAGATGATAAGTCAGCTATTAGGATTTGTGTTCCATATGTAAAAGGAACTACAGACAGTATCGGACGTATATTAAAACGCTATAATATAGATACAGCATTTTCTGCTCATCAAAAGATCAGACACCATGAGATTCAAGCCTAAGGATTCAATCCCTCTTGAATCTCATGGTGTCTATCAAATCTCATGTAAAAATTGTAAAGCTTCTTACATAGGTATGAGTAATCGTCGCATCAGTGTTAGGAGAGATGAGCATGCTAATGCAGTTAAACAACACTCATCATCATCAGCACTCTCACTCCATACTATAGATTCAGGTCATAAAATAGATTTTTCTAGTACCAGGATCATATCCAGATGTGATAATCTCTACCAATGCAAAATCAGAGAAGCCATTGAGATACTTAAAAGGCCAGATTGTATCAATAAGCGAGATGATACGTGCAAACTTCCTCCTATTTGGAAAGATTTCTTTAAAAAACATTCTTAAATTTAACATTTTTGCTATTGGTGGGATTTTTAATGTTTTATTCAAACCAGTGATTGTAGCGCCTCTACAACCGTCTTTCTACCTTTTTATAACTCTGTGGATGGCTTGTGTGACCAAGTCGAAACGTCAGTGTATTGGTATTAAAAGTTTTTAACACGGATGAACCCGCAAAATATGTATTTTATATATTTAACCCGTGCAAATCTTCGTTTTAACATATATATATAATAAAAGCATAAAATTAAACTAGTCAATAAATAATTAAAATTATCCCAAATTCACAACTAAACCAGACTAACCAAAAAAAAT
The DNA here is from genome assembly GCA_028023455.1 of Epiperipatus broadwayi. NCBI lineage: Eukaryota > Metazoa > Onychophora > Udeonychophora > Euonychophora > Peripatidae > Epiperipatus > Epiperipatus broadwayi. The sequence goes on along the minus strand of JAQFVV010000077.1, from coordinate 5,786,901 downwards.
AAACTCTAAACACTAGAAATGGTTTCCTTGCTACAAGCAGACTTCTCAAGTGTAAAGAACTAGAAAATAACAACATATTTAAATGAAACATTATCCACAATTCCACTTATTTTACATAGACCCTTAATATTAAAAGAACTTTTAAATAAGTTAATTGCTTCAGAATAATAAATTTTCAATAATAAAGATTCTTTAATTCTTCTTTTTATTTCATTTCTCTCAAAGAAGACAACCTTAACTTCATCAAAATTAATAGTGTGGCATGTGACAAAGATACAGGCCACACTATAAATTTTGATAAAGCTACGGTTGTCTTCTTTGAGAGAAATAAAATAAAAAGAATTAAAAAATATTTATTAAAAAAAAAAAATTATGATTCTGAAGCAGTTAACTTATTTAAAAGTTCTTTTAACACTAAGGGTGTATGTGAAGTAAGTGAAATTGTATGTAATGTTTAATTTAAATATGTTGTTATTTTGTAATTCCTTATAGCAAGGAAACCATTGGTAGTGTTTTAGAGTTTATTTTCTTGGCTAGTCTGGTTTAGTTTTGGATTTGGGTAATTTTGATATACTGTATATATATATTCATGCAATTAAATAAGGATTTTAATTGTAGTATGAAATAGATTGCTAACCTTACATGTATATGTAATTTAGAGAAGAACTTTTATTGAAATAGGAATTAGAATACTAGCCCAATGCTAAATTAGAATAGTTATAATATTTGTCTACAATTATATATCTTTGAATAAACTATAAACTGTGAAAGGGGAATTATATTTATAGTAAATGTAGATTATAAAATTATCTAGCCTATAATGACAAGAAGGTATAGATGTATTAGACTGAACATATTAATGTTATTAAAATTTATTTGTATTTTATATTGATTTATTTATCACTAGATTATTTACTTATTAGTCCATCTCCTTAAGACTTCCTGTCTAACTGATTAGAAATTAGGGCATAACCTAATAAGTACATTCAACAGGTGACTGATGTATTGAGTCTATAACTTTTGGCTTAATCATCAGATGAAAGATGTGAACACAACATTGGTACAATCAAATTTCAATTGTGTAGTAAAGCAAGCAAATATTAAATAAGTGGAAAAACAGTCAGATTTTAATGATGTGGTGAAGTGCTAAATATCAAATATGTGAGAAAGCAGTCAAATTCCAAACACATGGGAGAAATAGTCAAAGCTAAGAAATGAGTACAGAAAGGCATTGTTGGAACAAATGTGCACTGCCAAATTTGAATTTTTTAAAAATTTAATATAATTGAGAACAATAAACACAAGATAGCAGTACTTGTTGAAATGGTAAATTGAATTTGCACTATTGGATGAGATATCTTGTGAGGAAATAAGTAGAAGTTACATGAATAATTTAGTTCTTGTCCATTCACATAGTTCACCTAAATCTAAAAAAAGGCAAGCAAAAGAGAGTCAAAATAAAAGAATATACCACAGCTCCAAGAGAATTGACTAAAGAATGTGAGTATGAGGAATAACTAGAAGAAATCCTCACTGGTCAACTGCTCAGGGATATGTCTGATGATAGACTCAGAGACAACTCTTGATTGAGCCAGAATTATTGTATGACATGGATATCAAGAAAGGAATGGTCTGTGAACTAATACTGGAACATGTGCACACTTTATAACAGAAAGTAGATGGTGGCCAGAGTACTGGTATATTTAAATCAAATAGAAAAATAAATAACTTGGAAAAATTTTGTATCTAGTGGTTATAGAAATAGCATTTGTTATTGCTGTAGAAAAGCAGGTCATAGTGAGAAACATTGCAGTTGGAAAGATAAAAAATGTTCCAAATGTGAATTAAAGGATATTTTGTCCATGTATGTAGGAAAAATAATAATGGGGAGAGACCAGCAAAAAAATAAATTTCAGGGAAATAGTGAAGATCAAATACTCATGAACAATTTGTTAAAAGCCTCGATATAATGGGGGTGAAGCAGTTTTTAATGAAATTGCAAAAAGATATTATCATGGAAATAGACAATGGTTTAGGAATATCAATAATGTCTGAAAAAGACTGGAATGCACTGTCAATCAACTGCAAGAGGACATATTAAAGAAAATAAATATTAAAGCCATGATATGATTGGATACAATTTGAAATTAATCAGATGAATACAAATATCAGTTAAATACCATGTAAAAATAATTGGATTATTATTATATATAGTAAAAGGAAAAATTAACCATATCTGTGGTAGATATTGGTTTCAATGAATAAAGATCCATGTTAGTACTGTTAAAAATATTATAAAATCAAAAAGAAATATCTGAATTCATTTAAGAGAAACCAAGTATAATATTAACAAGCCCAATTGAAATAAAACTACTTGAAAACACATATTCAGTAGTTTGCAATCCATGTAAAATTCCATTTTGCACAGAAAATTAAAATTGAAGAAAAAACTTGAGAATTGAGTGTTTAAGGGAGTTATGATGCTGATGAAAACATCAAAATATGCCATACCTATAGTAATGATAATCAAATTTAATCATCAGCAATGATGTGGTGATTACAGAGTAGCAAATAATAGGCATTTAAAGAAATAACATATCCAATGCTGAGTATCTGAAAAGTATTAGTCAGTTTCCAAGTTGCATCACACTTTCCAAATTGGATTTTAGTTCTGCCTTCCACCATATACCATTATTAGATAAGTCAGAAGAAATATTAGCTATAATCCTGATTGGATTATTTAAGTATAATAATCTACTATTGAGTATTATGAGGCCATTGACTATTCTTTAAGCAAGATTTAATAATTTATTACAATATAGCTAGTTCTAAAGCAATGTTGCATCAAAGATTGTATAGAATATACTATATATTAGAGAATTTGCCTACAATCATATATTCTCAAATATACTGTGAACTGTGTAAGGAATAATACTAGTTTATAGTGAATTATTGAATTATCAACAAGAGGCCATTGATGTATTAATGTTGAGCGTATTAAATTAGTGTTATTAAAGTTTATTTGCGTTCTGTATTAAATTTACGTTCCAGTAGATTATTTAATCGTTAATCCGTCTCCTCAATACTACTCTTCTAATTAAGAGATTGGCAGTTCAGGCGTAACTGAATGTGCATTCTGCAAGCGACTGACGCGGGCGAGTCCCTAACTTTTGGTCTATTCGTTATGCGCAATAATTGAGCACAATAATTCTTACGACCAAAAATTAATCTATAGTGGAGTAATGCAGCAAAGTTTATAGAGAAAGTCACTGTTCCTAAAAAAAAAAAAAAAAGGAAAGTCATTGTTTTATTAAATAAATAGCAATTTTATTTAGATTTCTAATTCAATTTTAGTTTTACCATATGAAAATTTGAAAGAAAAAAAAGCATTTAAATATAAGCCAAATTATTCAATATTTAAGAATACATTTGATATTTTGTTAGTTTTGAAAAATATTTGTACCCTTCTCCCTTTTCTGCAATATATACCAGTAATCTATATTCGACAAGTTGGCCAGAAAAGAGTTAAAAAAATGATAGCGTATATGAGTAATCATCTCATATTATTAATGGAAATACTCATAATTTGTAGATATTAATATTTATAGATTTAATGTAAAATATTTTTTTGCATGTTTGTTTTTTTCGAAAATGAATGTTCAAATTATAAAAAATGTTTTCGCATGATAAATAATCTATTATTTTTTTATATTGATCATTTTGCGGAGCTCATAAATCTCCACTACAGTTTGTATTCAGAAAAGAACTTTTTATTCAGCCCAGTTAAATACATAGTTTAGATATCATTGTGGATTATTATGAAGGTTAGTTAATTCTGAAGTATTTGTAAACCGATATCGTTTATTTTTGTTTATTTAAATTATAATGTTGCTGTTTATTTCGACAAAAGAATTGATAAGCAGTTTATTGCTTATTTTTATTATTATTATTTTTTTTTTTTAAAAAAAAAAAAAATCTAAAAAAGGTTTTTTTTAGCCGCCATATTTTGTTATATTTCTCTATTCCTTTACGTTTTTTAAATATTGAAATATGAAAACTTAAAAATAATTATTTGTATTTTTTTATAGCTTTCTTACGTACATATATATTAATTACAAATAAAAGTATTGAAAGATTATGTGTTTAACAATTTTTTCTTCTTTTTGTTTTTTTTAAATTTTTTTCAACTTGTTTTTTTTTTTAAAAAAATTTACGCCGCTGCTGGGTAATATGGCGGATGTTTTATTTCATATAGACAGTTATTAGTCCTATTGGTGGACCCTTAGTTTAAACTTTTTCAGCTTTCATGTCTTCTATTATTATCACTCCGGATATAGTTAAACGAATAAGTAATTCGTTTATAAATTAATCAATTTTTAACCAAAATTTAATTAACACGGAATTGCTACTCTTCTCTGTCCGTGTATTGTTACTATAGTAACTATGAGTAATAAGGGTACAATATTAAAATAAAAATTAAATATTAATATATATAAAAATTAATATCCCTTCTTAATAATGGTTTAAAATAGGTTTAATCAACATTTGTCTTATACAATTGTGAAATTATTTTTGATAAAATATTTGAAAAAATATATATATTTTTTTACTCGAGGAGGGGTCTTTCTTTTTTTTTTTACTGTGTATATGTATATATTTCTTTTTAATAAAGTAGAAGCTGACGTAAAATTCTCGTATTTTCCCCCTGAATTAAAAGGACTGATTAATTTTAATCATGCTATATTTTATAACATTGTTGTTTTTATGGACTTTTAGTAAATGAAAACATATTTAGTCGTGTTCTGAAGAAAGATGTAAGTGAAAATATTTCTCGTAATTTTATAGCAATTTTTTATTTTATTTTTAGATGGAATGATAAACCTTATTACTATACTAGTTTTGTATAGTAGTCGAAAGGAAGTTTTTTGCATAAGATTTATGAAATAATTGTTTTACCAAATTCACCTTTTTTTTTTGTGTGTGTATATGTATTAAAAGCAGATAGATGTATTTTAAATATTAATAATATATGTTTTTCTTTTTTATTAAAGTGTACCCTCCCCTCTCACATATACATTTACTCACCCTTTTTTTAAATTCAATTAATGCAAAAAATTGTTTGAACATTTAAACCAGTAATTCTCAATTAGTATGATGTAAAATCCCTAAGTATACCACGAACACGAAAAGATTGATTGTATAATAGATCTTGACGTAGAGTAATGTACATACGAATATGTAAATTCATATTCGGTGTCCAAATTCATTTTTGAAGACTTTTAATGGGATGTATTTTAATAAAAAAAATATTTAAACTAACTTATGTAAGCAATTTTGAATTACTTGTATAAGTATTAATATAATTTACTTATCAATAGCTTTAGTTTACAGCTATAGCCTTATATATATAAATATTGACTTTATAAAACTACTTTAAGTATTCTCAATATTATTCCCATGCATTTTAAAAACTAGCAAATAATACAGGGGCTTTATAGTACAAAACGAATAAGGAATAATAAGGAAATTCCAAAAAAAAAAAAAAAAACCCAAATGTGTGAGAAATTGAGTAAATATCTCTGATTGCTTTGTAAGAATTAAGAGATTGACCTAGAACTATGACAGACTTAGAAAAGATGATGGTAGGTGGTCAGTTGAAGGCTTAAACTGGATCCCAGAAGATTATAAAAAAAAATAGTTATTGGTTTGTTACATGGGTTGATAAAGAATTTTGCTGAAATGATATGGAGAAACTATGGATCGAGAAATTAGGGTTAAACTTGGAAATTGATACTAATTAAAAATGATAACCATTATAAGTTTTCATTATTTTCAAAAGATGTTCTCTCAGCAAGCTTGAATTTTTAGTTTAGTAAATAGATGATACGTCAGAATAAGTTTACTTTAAATATATCAAACTTATTATCTAATACATTTTCTTATATTTCAAATATATAATTGTAGCCAAACGGCTCCTAAGATGCATTTTGACTTAAACAGAACTTTTCAACCAAACTTCACGTCTCACCAAATTTTACATACAATTTGTATTAATATACACTAATAAATTTTAAGTTATAAGTACTTCTATTTTTAGCAAACAGTTATATCACTAACAGTATGCCAGCAGTCATTTCCAAATGAGTATAGTCTAAGAAGTTCCAAGATAAAATATTAATACTACACTAGAGATTAGTTTTGCAATGATTATGTAAATCAATTTGTGAAACACAATCTACATATAAAGTGCTTAATTGATTCTGTTTATTTGATATTTTGCTATGTTGTTTTTTAATTTCTGTATAAAACTTTTTTTTTTTATAAAATACTTCAAACATCATGCTTAGTTATAGTTTTCCGTCATATTCTATTTCCTGCCATATCTTTGCACTTTTTTAGAAAGTCTCTGAGATGAACTTTATAATTTAAATGGAGTCTATCTGTCTCACAAGTTCCCCATAAAATATCCTTTTAAGTAGTCTTGTTATATTTGTTTCACATGCCCAATCCAAAGATGTAACTTTAGAATAATTAACTCTAGTATTACATCTAGAAATCATGACAATCAGTAATTATTAATTATTTTTAGTAGTTTAAAAACTAGTATATTTATTTTAAACTTAAATATGACTTTTAAATTTATTAAAAGTTGAAATCAATCTATAATACAGTTTATAGAATTATATGAAAGTATCCCATCTTTTAAGTGTTCACATTTTTCTGCTCATGTGGCAGTCTTATTTTTCTAAAATTACCACTAATATTCAATCTTAAATTTTAAAGTTACAGCTGTAGACATTGGAAAAAATATAATAATTCTCTAACATTTCAACTCAACTATGTCTCTTATGTGAGACCAAACATCATATAGCTACTTACTAAAAATACAACATCTGTAAATTTGTATAATATTTATATATATTGTAACCAGAGTTTTGTTTTTTAAAAAAGTTTATCTAGACAAATTACAATAAAATATATTATTTAAAAGAAAAAAAAAAATCAGAATCTTTTTCTATCACAGTATAGATTATAATTTCCTCTCATTTTTAAAAGAATTAAAATGAAAATACCCTCAATTTTTTTTTTCTTTTCAATCTTATATATATTTATTAATAAAACCATCAGGATATGTTCATTGATTTTAGTTATAAAAGCCATTTCTTGTTGGACAAATCAAATGCTTTATTTATATACTCAAATTTATTTTTAAATTGCAAAGCTTATATATAAAAATATTTTTAAAAGTATTAATTAAAGACAATAATATTTTTATAAAGATTAGTAAAAGTAATTTGAAAAATCATATATAATAATTTTATAATTAAATCTATCTATATTGTAACGGTCAGGCTTGTACATTTGCTCAACAGACTGAGAGTCCGGGTGAAAGAGAAATAGGCCGACCAAGTCGGGATGGTGACACCCTATGTCTGATCATACATGCCTTCTTTTACCCGTGCTTCCAAATTCCCCCTAGCGAATGACCTGCCTGAGGCTACCCTAGATATTTCCTTGACCACATTATAGCAATAGCAAAATGGTAGAGCATGAGACTTATCCCCCCCCCCCTAACTAATACTAAATGACTTAATGAATGATTCATAAAGACTTAATGAATGATTCATAAAGTCAGTGAGCAAGGACTGAGACATAGATGTTATATAGTTTAGAAAATTTAATTTATAAATTCATAAGTAATAAAACAAAAGGGTATAGAAATCAGTCACTCACAGGTGAATGTACATATTAGTAAAAGATTAATAGTTTAGTTTTCATCATCATCATCATTATCAACCATTATCAATCCACTGCAGGATGAAGGTCTCTCCAAGTTTAATCCATCTTCTCCGATCTTTAGCTTCTCTTCTCCACATCACCTCTACACATTTTTTTATTTCATCCATCCATCTTACATGTGGTCTCCTTCTGGGTCTTTTACAATCTCTTGGAATCCAGTTTAAAATTTCAATTGTCCATCTATTATCATCTCTTCTAGCAATATGTCCAGCCCAACTCCACTTCAATCTTTTAATTTTTTCAATGAGGTCAGTAACACCTGTTTGTTCTCTTACCCATACATTGCGTTTTCGATCTCTTCTTGTTACTCCCAACATACATCTCTCCATACTTCTTTGAGTGGTCTGAAGTCTCTGTATTGATCTTCTATTAAGTGTCCAAGTCTCAGATCCATAAGTAAGAACTGGTAAAACACATTTGTTAAAAACCTTTCTTTTCAAACACATAGGCATATTTCCTTTTAATATCAAGTTATTTCTACCAAAAGCACTCCAACCAAGTTTAATTCTATGATTAATTTCCTCTATTATGTTTCCATCTGTATTAATAATCTGACCAAGGTATTTGTACTCTTAACTTCTTCTAATTCATCATAATCAATCTTTATTTTCATATTTTGAGCAAATCGATTAAACATTACTTTAGTCTTTTTAACATTTATCTTTAGTCCTACTTTCCTACTTTCATCTGATAACTCCTGCAACATTTCCTGCAGCTCGGAAGCATTATTTGCAAAAACAACTACATCATCTGCGAAATCTAAATGACTTAAATAATCTCCATTTACTTTCACTCCTTTAGTTTCCCATTTTAATCCACAAAATACTTCTTGCAGCACTGCTGTAAAAAGTTTTGGAGATATGGAGTCACCTTGTCTTACACCTTTCTCAATGTTGACTTCCCCAGTATCATTATGTAATCTAATTGTTGCTGTTGCATTTTTATAAATATTCTTTAAAATATGACAATATCCTGGATCTATACCTTGATGATCCAATGCTTTAATCACTGAAGAAATGTTTATAGAATCAAATGCCTTTTCATAATCTACAAATCCAAAACATAATGACAACTCATATTCATTTGTCCTTTCTATAACTTCTCTCAATACTTGAATATGATCTACTGTAAAATCCAGCTTGTTCTCTTGGTTGGTGAAAATCCAAGGTTCTCTGTAGACGAGTTGTAATTATCTTGGTAAAAATTTTATATAAAACTGATAAAAGGCTGATAGGTCTGTAATTTCTAATATCTTCTTTATCACCTTTTTTAAATATTAATATTATTACTGCATTCTTCCAATCATCCGGTACATCTTTATCATTTAGACATTTGGTATATAACTTTGCTAATATTTTTTCTGTTTCTTCACCTGCTTCTTTTAATATATCAATTATAATTCCATCATTACCTGGAGCCTTTCCTTTTTTCATACATTTAATTGCATTTCTCACTTCTTCATTTAAAATTCTGGGCAATTCGGAAGATGTAATAGATATAGGAGGTACTTGTTCTTTATTACTATATAATTCTTGATAAAAATCTACCAATTTCATAATGCCATCCCTCTTTTTAGTAATAATTCCATCTTTTTTCCTTATTGCAGATATAAATTTCCTACCAATACCAAAATGTTGTTTACATTCTTAAGACTTTTATTTTCTTCTACAGCTTTTCTTGCTAGTTCACAGTTATACTTTCTTATATCATTTTCAACTCTTTTCCGCACCATTTTACAAAATTCGAGATATTCAATTCTTTTTAATGCATCATTCTTGCATATCTTCATATTCCTTCTTTTCTTCATAAGTTCTCAAGTCTCAGTAGAAATTTTATTAGTCAATTGCTGCTTTTTTCTACCAGCTATCTTTGTTGCAGTTTTTAAAAGTGTATCAGTTATTTTCATATTAATTTCATTCAAATCTGAATCATGTTCAAAATCTACTAATACTTGAAACCGATTTGTAAGTTCTAATTTAAATTCATTAGAATGTTTCTGAAGATTAGGAATATCAACTGTAAATATAGTTTTTCTTAATAATTTTTGTCTCTCTAGTTTTACATTAACATGTATCTTACCCCTTACTAATCGATGATCACTTCCTGTGTTAAATTTATTAAGAACATTACAATCTTGAAATATGTATTTCCTGTTAGTCAAAATATAATCCAATTCTGCTGTACCTTCATTTGGATGCTTCCATGTCCATTTCCTTCTAACATTTTTCTCAAAAAAAGAATTCATAATATAAAGTTTTTCCTTCTCTGCAAACTCCACAAGTCTATGTCCTCTCTCATTTCTATTACCATAACCAAAATTACCTACAACACTTTCATCTTTCATTTGTTTACCAATTCTAGCATTAAAATCTCCCATAACAATTTTAAAATATTGTTTACTCTGATCAAAAGCCTTTTGTACATCCATATAAAAATCTTCTACTACTTCATCACTATGAGAACTTGTTGGGGCATAAACCTGAATTATCTGCATTTGATATCTGCTATTAAGTTGTATAACTAATCTTGCCACTCTGTCTGATACACCATCAATCTCCACAATATTGTTCTTCCACTTTTTATTTATAATGAATCCTTCTCCACTTGTATTTCCAATATTTGTGCCTTTATAATAGAGCATATGTCCACTTTTTAAATCAATTGTCTCTTCACCTTTTCTTCTAACTTCACAAAGTCCAATAATATCCCATTTAATATAAGAGAGTTGTTCTTCTAATTCTTGCAATCTTCCTTCACTTGAAAGTGATCTGCAGTTGTAAGTACCTAAATAAAAAGTCGTCATCAAATGGCAGCCTGGGTCCGCCTCCAGGATATTCTTAGCACCCTCCGCCTTCGGCCACCAACCGCTGCCTTGGTTGGTGACTTTACAGCCTCCTGGGATTAAGGGCCATGCTTTATTTTTGTCTGTCATAATTGTATAATTGGGAAAAATCTTTATCATTTACACAAACATTCATTCTGCCTTATCAGGCACTGAGAAGAAAGACCATGGTGTTTCTTGATCTTAAACTCAGAGGTAAAAAGCCAATAAACTCACCACGGTGGCTAATGCGTGTTGGTGAGCAGCCCATCCATAATGGGAAGTACGTATAAAGGTATGATACAAAATAACAAACTATAAAACCAAGGTATATAAATTATTCACATGCAGGTGAATGTTACTTTACAAAGGTAATATTTTAGCTTCATGATGAGCAATACAGATGAATTTACCATACAAATTAAAGAGCAAAGAAACAGAGTGTATAAAATTTCTTCACATGCAGGTGAATGTTTATATTTATCAAGGGATTCTTATTTCAACTTTTTTATGTATGATAAAAACAAAGTTACAGTGGCGGATTAACATTTACATTGGTCATTTCTCCCTCTAATTAAATAGTGGTGAACAAATGTACAAAGTTTATGTAGCAATCTATGCCAAAATATACGCCAAGAACTTAGCAAAACGAGGGCGATCAGATGGGCTGTGATGTATATTACTTATCATTAAATTTGCACTTAATCTGCAATACAAATTAATCAAGTTATTTAAGATTCTGGCTCGGATCAAAGCCGAGGTTATTAAATAAGGAAGGCAGAACTAGGGAAGCAGTATCACTTCAGATTCTACGGCGTGCCAAATATACTAGTAGAATGAGTGTGTGTGTAAATATTTATTACCAAGTAACCGTTTCTTTGGACCATACTGCTTGCTATACTAATAAAAGGAGACTTCTTTAGTCCGGATGATCGAACAGCTGCTTCGAGGATGAGTCTCTTTGGTCCCTTTCTAATATCAAATATAAAATGACTTTGCTGTCCGAACTAACTGGCCCGGTTTGACATTAAATCAACCCCGAGGCAGACACATCTGTGTGTAGAGAATATAGCAAGAAGCTAAGCATTATTTTGCTAATGAGCATCGTGTTCTCTCCGCTAATCTAATATAATTACTTTAATTTATTAAATACGCAAAATACAGAGCGTCTATCAGTGCTACTGCCATTACTCAGTTTGGAAATAGTACATAAAAATTCTACTATGGGGAAATCCTATGAATCTGGCTTAAGAGTTATCTGTATCACTTAAGGTATATAATTACAGAATTTGCAGTATATTTTAGGGGTTATTAAGGATCTAAATATTCATTGCCTGTCGCTCTCGCCTAATGCAAATAAACCCTCTTTTATAATTATTTATTTGGGCATTTTAGATAGCCATATTATCACTGGTGGAAGGATATTAATTCCAGAAGGGAGTTTGCCTATTTCTTTATAGCAAATTAGCACAATGAGAGCGTATAAGTGTCTCTCAGAGAATTAACAATTTGCCAAACTACGTTATTACTTTAGCATAAATCAAGCATAACTATAATAAAAAAGGGCGAAAATAACATCTAAACAATAAATAAGGTTGTAATACAATTATTACTAAAGTTTTAGAGTTGAAACGTTCAAGATTAAAATGAATATATGTGTATGTGTATGATCAAGCAAGATTTTATAAAGTAACTAGAAATAGCAGATTTACATTTCTTAGCAGAGTTATGCAGGAGACATAAGGATCGCTAGTTTGATAGTTATTTTAAAGAATGAAATGGTATTTTTAGCATGCTTTACCGTAATTCTCGAGAGGGATTCTAGTAAATGTTCATAAATGGGCGGCTTCTCTGAGCGGGATTCCTATTCCCCATTCGTTGCTGCGATTATGGCTTCTTTCTTTCTGATGCAGTGTAGTAGATACAGCTTCACCATTTTAATGTGGCTTTTTAAATACAGCTTGTTTATGGCTGATGTGGCTTACTAGGTACAGCTTCATTGTTGCTGATGCGGCTTCCAGATACAGCTCCATTATTATCAATGCGGCTGGCTTATATTTTCAGAGCAGTTGTTGATGGTTCTTTGGTGTAAGATGGTTGATGTTATTACCATTGGTAGAACAGCTCTAGTGGAAGATAAACGGCAATTATCTTCCACTAGCCGATGGTTCTCATCTTAGCAACTTTAGGGGTTTTCGATATAGTACTTGAACTCAGACTCCCCACGATGTTAACGGTCAAATTACATAAAGTTAGGGTGTTTGTTTTGTTTTTTTTTCTTCTCCCTCCTTCAATACGAAACTAAGTTTTTTATAGCTACTTTCCAGCACCCCCCTCTTTCTTTCTTGCGCTAACCACGTCACTTGTTTACTGCTTCGAACCTCGTGTTCTTAATTATCTTTTACCATGCCTAAAGCTGTGAGTAAAAACTCTCTCTTGGGCCCTTCCAAATGGTCAAGTCAAAATTTACGATTGACTGATTTTTAAATTGATTTTTTTAGATATAAGGCTAATTAAGTTAAAATATTATTTTGGTCAAATGCTAAAACCTGTAAACAACTTCACAATCTGCAGTTTTAAACAAAAGTGTAAACTTAAAATAATTTTAAGAAATGCTAATCTGGTCAATCTTTAACTAAAATATAATTTTGAGCAAATATTAACTTGTAAACCACTTTTACCATCTGTACTTCTACCAAAGAAACTTGAAATAATTTTAAGTAATGCCAATCTGGTTAATCTTTAACTAAAATATAATTTTGAGCAAATATTAACTCGTAAACAACTTTACTGTCTGTACTTCTAACAAAGAATAAACTTGAAATAATTTTAAGTAATATTAAGACTAAATCTTAAATAAGTGATTTTTACCAAAGTCTAAATATAATTCTATATGTAAATTCTAGCTACACATACTGTTAGGTCTACACAGTTTTAATAAATGGAGGGCTATATGTGCATATATATTACCTTTACCGGGGTATATATTGCAATGAAATAGGCACTTATACAGGCACATACTCTATAATTATTAAGAGCACAAGTTCAGAGTTCTGAATTAAAGCAATACACGCTATTTGGGGTGAAATAATGTACAAAGAAATATACTACTATGACTATAGTAGATGAAACAGGTGGTTCTTTAGATCTAACTATTTCAATATATAAAGTTTTTAATAGATTACTGAATATTTTGCAGAAGTTTGTTCAGCTACAAATACTTTTATTTTTTATTCATTCATTATTTATTTTTATTTTGCATATGACTTTTTTTAACTATTAACAAAATATCATGAAGGAATCTGTAGAGATTAGATCCAGTAGTTTAAATTCACTATTGGCTTTATTAAAACCTTTAATTCTGCCACTGTGACTAAAGATTTAACAATCATTGTGTGTTTCATCATTTGTGTTTATCCATATGTACATAGGACAACGGCTGTTAAATTACATTTATGAAGCAGGTGAATGCAGTGATTGGATTGCCCTGATTCTATTGGTGAGACTTAATTATTTGAAACTTACAACTTTTTTTATTACAAATTTTTCATTTGATTTGAGACAAGTTTTACATGGTGAAATTGTATTTTGAATTATTGGCAAGTTTGACCTGAACAGCTTTTTACACATATGAGACTTTTTTTCTTCTGATATCTGGAATAGGAATATGTGAAAGAATAGGAAGCCATTGCAGAAGATAGATTTGAGTGGGTAGTAATATTTTATTAGTATTCAGAAGTTTAGTTTGGACTTTTAAGTAACAGCAGAATATGCTAGTATTAAGAACCTGCTGTTGAGTATTTATATCAAAACCCCAAGTAGTGCCAATCAACTTTCCATAAGATTATTCCTAGAAATTGATCTAACTATAGATAAAAAAGGGAAATTAATTAGGCTACTATTCACAGTTAATCCAAATTGCATGGGTAGGACTGCTTTTCAGTTTTATTGTAGGATGTTTCCTTTTTTAGATGAAAAATTGAGCATATTGTCTTCATAAGATTAGGAATAAGATCCCAGACTTTCTGTATTCTTATTGAAAATTTTCTATATTTCAGGAAAAGGATCTCTTTTAAGAAGTAAATGTAATATCAGCATAAATGAATTTACTACATTCTGTTTCTGGAAGATTACTAATAAATATATTAAGTAAAGTAGATGGGAACTGAATGTTCAGTGAAATTTGTAGTTAATATCATTAAAATTTTTTCTATTAGAGAATATTTTGTCAAGTAAATAAATAGTTTTCTTGCATTTAAGAAATTTTAGAAACTTAAATCATTTTTTCATATACTTAATAAGCTGAAAACCAATAAACATCATATGATCACTATTTCTTATGCTAGCACATAACTGTTATTAAAACAGGCAAAACTCTCCATACAGTAGTGCCACTCAGTGCCAACTAGAGTAATCAATGGATGCCAGAAGGCTTGTGGATAAAATCCCCATCTAGTGCTTACTCATCCAATATCCCTAGACAAGTTTCTGGCTTGTGGCCTTGTCAGTGAGGAGCTTTGGATCTGAGAGCACTGCACATAGATCTTAGGATATAATGCAACCCTCCAGCAGCCACCTTTTATCTCTACTTAACTACAAAACTATGAGAATAAAATTGAAAACACAATAATATTTTCAATCTAAGCTCAATAGTTTATATAGTCATATGGATCTGAACTCAGTTCAGTACTCATACATTTTGGTCTTTGGCTCTTTAACAACCATAGCCACCGCTATCCTATTAGGCAGGATTGGTGTTAAACCAATAAACATCACATTCATTAAAGAACCAAAGACACCAAAATGTATGGGTACTGAACTGGGTTCAGATCCATATGACCATATACGCTATTGAGCTTAGATTGAAAATATTATTGTGTTTTAAATTTTATTCTCATAGTTTTGTAGTTAATTAGAGATAAAAGGTGGCTGCTGGAGGGTTGCATTAGATCCTAAGATCTAGGTGCAGTGCTCTCAGATCCAAAGCTCCTTACTGACGAAGGCCACAAGCCAGAAACTAGTCTGGCAATATTGGATGAGTAGGCACTAGATGGGGATTTTATGCACAAGCCTTCTGGCATCCATTGATTACTCTAGTTGGCACTGAATGGCACTACTGTATGGAGAATTTTGCCTGTTTTAATAAGCTGAAATTAAATCAAAAAGATAGGACCAGTTTTTAATTTGAGAGCTTTTTCAATATGAGTTCATAACAGCTTTTTCTTAGTCTAAATTCAGTCTTATGTTTTTTGAAGGTTTGTGATGATAGTTATTTTAGTTGTATTTATATATTGGACTATTTCCATCATCTAATATAAGTATTAAATGTCTTTAGGAAAATTTAACTTTATTTAAATATTCCAAATACATCCAACTATTAGAAATAGCACATAGGTTAGTATATGCACAGCATTTCGAGAAGTATTTTTCTCCCCCTCTTCTTTAGGTGTTGCTGGCCTGGTCAATGATAGTACTAGCATGGGAATTGAACTGGGGCCTTAAAATCTTGAATGTTAAAATTTAAGGGCACGCTCTAACCAACTGAGCCATCCTGTCGAAGGCAATAGTCATTAGAAATTTAGTATACTTTTCTATGAGGTCTTCCTGATATCTCCACTTTTTTCTAAGAGCAAAGTTGATTAATGGTTTCCATACCAATGAACATATGTTCAATTGGGAAAATACAAAAATATTGGATAGAGAAGAAAAGATACAAAGAAGAAAATTTAAAGAAGCTGCTCACATGATAATGGCAAGCAACCCATAAGTCAACCTAGTGTAATTATACATAATGTATGAGAACCACTAATCAACTTTGCTCTTAGGAAAAAGTGGAGAAATCAAGAGGGATCTCAGAGATGGGTATGAAATTTCTATTGATGGTTGCCTTTGGCAGGATGGCTCAGTTGGTTAGAGCATTATCTTAAAATCTAAGAGTCCAGGCTCGATTCCCATGCTAGTACTGTCACTGGTCAGATCAGTAACACTTGAAGAAGAGAGGCGAATAATACCTCTAGAAACGTTGTGCATATACTAACCTGTGTGCTATTAGTAACAGTCAATTGTATTTGGAATATTTAAATAAAGTTAAGTTTTTCCAAAGACATTCAATACTTATATTAGATGATGGAAATAATTCAATAAATAAATACAACTAAATTCAGCCTTTATTGTAAATAGATGGCTCTTAACTATTGACAAAATTATTCTTATGATTTTTTCAAAAAGCTTACGGGTAACACACAATAATGTTTTTGAATGATATATTTTTTTAAATAATTACTGGATTTATTTGGTTTTAAGGTCACTATAGTTTTGATTTTATACTAAATGTGTGGACTAGTTTCTATATGAATAGTGTTACCAAATAGTTTTTCAATCATATTTTGACTTTAGGTCATAATTTTTTAGAAACTCTGAAAATATGCTATCTGCTCCTGGGTACTTTCCTAGTTTAAAACATTCAAGGACAAGTTCAAGTTCATTAACATTTATTGGTTTTACTAGATTTATATTAGAGTAATTGTGAAAAAATCTTGCATTTTTGTTCTAATGATGTTTTTTTAAATTCCATTAATCTTGTGTTTAGAATTCTAATATATACAATTGACAAACTTGGTTACTTCATTAGCTATAAAATTAACAGTTTTTTTTTTAGATATACTTAGTGATCAGTTTAATTTGCATGTAAAGAAAGGTTTAAAATTTATGCAAATTAGCAAAGCTGATAAAAAAGTCTGCAGAAGAATTAAATGGAATTGAAAAAAATAAACTAGTGGAAAGAGTAACTAGTGAAAGTGAAGTTGTTCTGGAAAGTTGGTAAATAAGTGCTCTAGTCCAGAATCTAATTCAGCTATCTCAGAATAATGTATTCAAGCAATAATGTGCTTACTAAGCTGCAGAATTAAGAGAGACAATATAGATATTAAATCTCTAAGCAGATAATGAACTATTAAGAGAACTATGTGATCTTATTCTCAACTGGCAAATAGCGAGTTGAATTACTAATCCTTACTAATATAATTATTATTAGTCAGAATAAATAAACTCTTGAAATTTATTTAAACTTTGGTTATATCTTTTTTAAAAGTATAATCCAGATGCTAACTAACTGCATGGCCTTGGAGATATTTTCAACAGTTTAATCAATGAAGATTAAAAGATTAGTTTGAGAACATGACAACAACATTCAATGGCAAATATGTATGAACCCTATTGAAAAGTATATGCTTATGAATGGAATAACAAATGATAAACTTAAAATTGCAACACTATTATGGATGTCTGGCAAAGAAGTATTAAATGTGGTAAACCACTTATGTGATCCCAAGCTGCCTGAGGAAATACTCTATGAAGAGTTATGATAAAACTAAATAAATATTTTAAACCCATAACGTCAATATTTATTGTGTGTCTTCATTTTCGGAGAATACAGTCACAAAATGTGAATATATGCGAATATGACTTGGCTTTATGAACTGGATCAGCTATTATGGGGAATAAGAGAGATAACTTTAGATAAATGTTACTAAGCGAGAACAAATTAATATACAAGGCCATTATTGAATGGGCATTAATTTATTAAGCCATGGTCAACCATTTGGAAATTCAGAAATGTGAAAGAAAATGATTCTTCAGAGATGAGTATTAATGCAGCAAAATAATAATAAGTAAAACATTAACAAAGACCTCTACTTGTTATTGCTGTGGAAAGACAGGTCAATGAAAACCTAACTGTAGATTTAAAACAACATAATGTTTTAACTGTGAACTAGAAGATCACTTGTCAAAGTTATGTAAGCAATGAATGACAAAGCAAAATTTACAGCAAAAGAGTAAATTGAGGGGAAGAGTGTCTAAAAAGTTGATAATGATAAATAAATTGAAAGATAATGATGATACACAAAATTAAATGTGAAAATTTATGATCAAAATGGAATGGAAATTGATATTGGAGCAGGCATATCATTAATATTATGGAAAGTTCCAGAAGTACGCAATTTTATACATAAAAATTTCTTGCTTTTACTTTATTTACAACATAGTCTTGTAACCTTATCAGTTTCCCCATTTTTTGAGAAGCCTTGTTGAGATTCTATTTTTTTCCTCTGGGTCCACAGTTTTTTCTTCTTCCAGTTCATTTGTTACTTCGGTAGCTGCTTCTTGAACAGGGAGGACCAATTGGAGTTTAGTTTTTTAATTCAATTTCATCAGAAATATCAGTTTGATTTCCTTTCTCTGAGTTCGGAATAATCACTGTATCTAATGGTTCTATTCTTTGTTCTTTAATATGATTTTCATGATGTTTAAATACTCAGTCATCTTATAATCTTATTTTGCATATTTTATTTGTTCAGATAATATTTTTGTAATTATTTCCGGAAGCCATTTTTTCTTTATTATAGCCTTAATCCATACATTTTAGTTCATGGAAAATTTTATATTTTCTAAATAGTCATTTTTCTTTCTACTTTTATTTGGAAGTAATATAGACAAGTGTGTTCTCACACATCATCTTAATAGCAAATATCTGCAGGAGTTTTTTTTGTGACCATGCTGGGTGTAACACACTAATAAAACATAACAGCTGTAATTGCTTCATGTATATCAACTTATTCTTGCTTGTCAAGTGCAATTTTCAGCTGCTGAACTGCTTTTTCTGCTATACCATTAAATTGTGGTTAATAAAATGTGTTAATACATGCTCTATCCCCTTTGGAATAAGGAAGTTTGAAATTTCTCCAAGCTGAACCAAGTTCCTTTATCTGCTACTATAGTCTCTGCATAACTGTGTCACAAGGAGTTCATTCAAAACTTATTACTATTTGATATTTAACCCATTTTGAATCAATATCTACAGCCACAAAGAATATTTTTCCATGAAATGGTCCTGCGTGGTCTAGATTAACTCTGTGCCAAGCTTTGTTTCTTTAGGCCAGGATTTAAATTTCTTAGCCAGTAAATTTGCTGTGTTTTGACCCATTTGACAATTTTTCACGGTCTGTTTGTTGCCGCCATTTATCTCTGGCCATCAAACATACAAGCATGCTAATTCCTTCTTTCTAATACCGGGATGTCCCTTATGTAAATCTAGGATGCTTTTCCTACCTTCAGGTGGAATTATCACATGGTCTGTCATTAAATTACAATTTTTACACATTGATATATTTTCTCAAAGATTCCATATTGCTGGAGACAAATTTTTTTGTCATTTAACCAGCCATCCTTATTTTATCCAACTCTTAATGACTCAACTTTTATTTCTATCTGTTTATTCAGCCATGACTTTATTATTAATATTGTATAGTTTTAAAACATCTATATAATTTATCTTGTATACTCGCAACCTTTGTACTTTTTGGTGCATCATTCTGTTTTCTCGATCTCCATCTTATCATTCGCTGACTAACATGATCTGGGATTTGCTTGTTCTTTTCCAGTATTCATAATAACTGTCTATAGTCTGTGTAAGTCTTCAAAAACCATCTGTATACATATTGGTGAAACTTTTTCACTGCATGCACTATCGCAAAAGCTTCTTTGTCTAGCTGGCTGTAGGTCTTCTCAGCTGTAGACAATGTTCTTGAAGAATATGCAATAAGACATTCATCACCATGCACTATATGTGATAACACCGCTCCGAAGCATCAGTTTTAATAATTACTTCTTGCTTTTCATTGTAATGCACTAATAATCTATCACAGGACAATAATTCTTTTACTGTCTGTAAAGTCACAACTTGAAGTTTTCCCCATTTCCATCATTGGTTCTTCCTTAAAAGTTCATAAAGAAGCATAGATATGTGTGGCCTTTCCTCCAGAAAAACCTCGAAGAGGTTTAGGAATCCTAGAAATTTCTGCAGCTGTTTAGCATTCTTTGGCTTCAGTTTTTTTCATGGCAATTATTTTTTCTGAGTTTGGACATTTTTCATTTTCATTAATATGTCCCAGAAATTTTATCTCTTTCGTAGTTCAAATACATTTCTCAGCATTTAACTTTGTGTGGCATATCTGTAATTTTTCACATACTACATGTACTATTTCTTTTAATTCTATTTCAATGTTGGCAACCACTAATATAT
Source organism: Epiperipatus broadwayi (assembly GCA_028023455.1). Lineage (NCBI taxonomy): Eukaryota > Metazoa > Onychophora > Udeonychophora > Euonychophora > Peripatidae > Epiperipatus > Epiperipatus broadwayi. The sequence continues at coordinate 5,766,199 of JAQFVV010000077.1, read as the reverse complement.
CATTCATATACGGTATAATGCCTCTTATTTCTTGTAATAAATTTTTTATTTTTGCCTGGAAAATATTTGATGCTATGGTTATTTCATACGGTAGTCTGTTGAACTTAAAATTCTCTTGGTTACTAGAATTTGATGAAATGCTGCTTTCAGATAGAGCTTCGTGAAGTATTTAATTTAGCCTTTTGCAAAGATGCTAATACTTCTTTTATATTGGATATGGGGTACACTCCTTTGTTTATTTACTCGTTAACTGTAACTCTATAGTCATCACAAATCCTTATACTTCCATCAGATTTTAATTGCTATTATTGGCTTAGCTTAGGTTGATTCCTCACAAGGTAAAATTATGCTATCTCAATTCATTTAAAACCTTCTCGACTTTTGGTTGAAGCACAAAGGTGACATTTCTTGGTCTGTATATGACTTGGTGGGCATTACTAACTCAGTATCAGTTGGTTTTGTTTTGAACTCTGCAGGATTGGTTTTAAAGAGCTGCGGAAATTGTTTACTTATTTCAGCTTCTAATTTTACTTTCTTCACAATATATATTTTTATCCCCAGAGGTTTAAATCAACTTCTTTCTAATAATCAGCTAATATTCTGATCTGCTACATATAATGATAATTGTTTCCTATGGCAGCTGTTTTTTAATTGTTATGTGGTTGCCATTTACATATATTTAAGTATATATGTAAATTACAATGAAGCAAGCAATCTCTCTTTGAATTTTTTGTTTTATTTATATGTTTGACAGAATATTAACACAAATTCAATATAATTATTTTAAGAATTACAATTTTATATTAATATTGATGCTATTTCATTAGATCTGAATTTCAAACAAAATATATGAGTATATCCACAGCTACAAAAATCTATTCATATCAATAATGTCATGGAAAATATTATATCCACAGCTACAAAAATCTATTCATATCAATAATGTCATGGAAAATATTCTTATTTAATTACATTTAACATGATGTTTATATAGATACATACAAAATTCAATTTTTGGTGTATTCTGGAATTTAAATCTAATTGTATTTATTGAAAGCAGCTACTATATGATTATATTATATTATCATCATCATGTGAAAAATAAAATGATTCTCTTCTGTATCAAATTCCAAGGGGTAAAAATCCCTATTAGATTGTATTTATTTTTGAATAGCAAGTAATATTTTAATCATATGATAACTACCAGAACTAATAAAATTGTCTCGTGGTTTTTGCAGTACTTATGATTTTAATGAATCAAAAAACTTTTTGAAGAAATCAACTTCAATTATATATATATTTTTTAATAATGCGTAGCTAAAACCTTAGCACCATTAAGTAATTTACTCTTTGTGCATTGCATGCGCTTGCTACTGACAGACAATGTCTTTCATCTGAAATATACAACCACCTTTATTGTTATAGAAAAATCTTCAAGTGTAAATACGAAGAAATACTATACTAGACTGCTAAGCTAGACAATTGTTACATTTAGTTAATTCTAGACTTTATTTTAAAAACCAGTTTATTAACATTTCATTTTCAAAGTGTTAAAAATTATACTAATTAATTGCAAAGACTAATACTCTTATGCTCTCTACTAATTGCATTATTTTAAAAGAAGTTATTTATTTGCAGTCAATTATAAAATGATTTAAAGTATTAATTACTGAAACATTATTATTACAAGAAACTATCCTTAAAATTATTATGGCTTCAGTTTATTGAAATATATGCTATAATGAATTATTTCAAAATTATCATAAAGTGCCAAAGGAGGAAATGAAACAGCCATTTTAGAAATCTTGATTTATTTAAGATAAAAGATAATGCTATCTTTGCTTGTATTTTTATTGCTTTAAGACATTATGTAATTGTGTTTCATCTAATACAAATAAAATACTATCTTGGAATTCATTGATTTATCTAGTTAAAATATGTTTATTATTCTGCAAAAAAAATAATGTGAAATTTGCATTATTTTATGAATCCTGTTAAGCTACTGTATAAATCTTATGTTATGGAAACTTCATTCTTATTTGTTTATTTAAAAATTTGTCTGCACTTGTGCTCTTCATTTTTAAAAATAAAAATGCTGACAATACTTCACAAAACCTCTGCTCTGATTTATTCATTTATTTGTTTCCTATGCATTCAATAAACAATATTACATCTTTATGAAGGATAGTCAAACTCCTATATTTAGAGAGTTATTTTCATTTTATTTAAAAGAAAGGACTCTTAAACTTTTACTTTATTAAAATGGAACATGTGTGTTTAAGATATTGATATTATTGGTATTATTTTATTATAATTATTATTGATGTATTGTTATTATATTTTGTATCATGTTGGGTATATTTATAATATACGTTTTGGGATGGGAATTGGTACAAGAATATCCAGGTGAAAAGAATTCTAATTACAAAATTTTAGTTCTCAGAATTTATATTCCAACATTATTAAAGTATGTTAATATGCACAGGTAAAACCTATTTGAATTATTTTTGTTTAGTATTCAACTTTGTTAGTAGTATGATAGGAATAAATTATGCACTGATTTTTAATATAGCTAGTTTTATAATTATCATCATTTAGTGGTCTGTTTAAAGGCATATATTTGGTACTCTGTATGCATAAGTGCTGGTTGGTTAGTTTTACAAATAAAAGAGAACTTCTTAAATACAAATGTTATTATTGTCATGGATTTACTTAAGTATATTTTTTAATCTAGGTTATATAAATGCTTCTATTAGCACTAGTTAGTATTGCTATATCTACTGCTTATTGTTTTAATTTATTATAATATATTATTAAATTTATGACGTTGTAATAAATAATTTTTTTAAAATTCATTAATATGTTTTTATTGTTATCATTATACCTATTTATCCAGAAAATCTAATTAATAAAATTATATTAAACATTGTTGAACTTAAGAGTACATTTTAAGTCACATTAAAATTATTTATTCAATTTATTTAGTTTTCTTTATACTTGCATTATTTAAAATAAGATCTGAGGTTGTTTTATCTTTGTCACAAGTGTACTTAATGATGTGGTGGGTAGCATAAAAGTACTTTTCTGCCTACTGCATTATTTTACTTTGCTTGTTACAAGATTATATATTAAGATATTTTAATAAGATTTACTCACAAGTTATATAAATATGATTATTTATAAGAGAACATATATTTTGAGAGTATAAATTTTTTTATTGCTAGCCAAAAGTTATTTGAAGTATTCAGATACTTACGGTCTTCACTTTATTATCTATTTTAAAATAGAATGTAGTATAAGATTATAAGACTATAAGAAGAAGATAAGATTATCTTATGTATAAAGAAACTAAGTTGTTATCTCCTTTGAGTGTATTTAAGTATAAGCAAAGTAATTATTTATTGTATTAAATAAGAATAAAACCCTGAGATTTGGATAAAATAAGAATCTAAGATTTTTATTATTTATATTTGTTTTGTAATATATTTTGACCATAAGAGGACTCATTCTCTTGTATAAATCCATAGTTACTATGGTAGCCACCTGGTTTGGTATTGCTTTGGTGATATGCCTTTGTGGCTGAGCTCCCGAAGATTACAATATATATATATTATTTGGTTTTATTTATTGATATAGCTTCAAATTTAACTAGTTCTTTATTTGGGTAATCTTTATATAACTTGTCAGTCTATAAAAACAAAATCTATGAAATTATTTAATTTGTAGCTCAGCATATAGAGCATGTATGGGCAATTTTTTTTTTTTAGCAGTGATATAATATAGTGCTTGTCATCAATTAGGCCACACTATTAAAAATAAAAATATTAAAAATAAAAATTTGCAAATATTTTATTTAATATAATGTGTATATTATCGGTGGCATTACAATCACAAAAAATTGACCATATAAAACAAATAAATATATGTGTATGTCGAGTAATTATATGAATCCCCAATCCTATGTATAAGGAACTAATTTACAGCATTGAATAGTTTCTCTTGTTTGTTATTTAATTATTTAGAATATTTTGAGTTTGTAAGAAAAATTGAAAAGAAAGTTTTGTACATATTTCTGAATTTTTATATGTAACCTTATAACCCCTGGAGTGCTATATATATGTCCCCAATGGTGCTCCACATTTTACATCCGTTGTGTTATGCCTTTTACTGTGAATAAAGTTTACTTTTGAAATGAGAGTTTTATAGGCAACTTTCAGAATTATTCAGGACTGGAAATTGAAATAATTTTAATATTTAATATTTATATACATTAGAAATTGTACAAATTTTGTAGTGTGTGGTTGCCTAGACCACTTAGCAAAAATTCCTCTTATCATTACAATGGATAGGAGATTGATCTTAGTGAATACACCAACATTATTTTTTAGTGATAGATTTGAATAATTAAAAAAAATATTTTAGCCAAAGATATTGTTTACAGATATTTAACTGATGAAAATTATAATTTATGGTCCAAATTTATTATACGAAATACAATTTTTATGAAATCTGAAATGTAAAAATTATTAAAAGGTATAATGTTTTTGAAAGGAAAAAAAAACTCACAGGTGTTGCATTGACTCTTGAGCTGTAAAAAACATATTTTTTGGTAACTGGTGATTAGTTACATAGAAATATAAAAGGCATTTTAAAGATTTTTGACAGATTTTATAGAATGAAGACTCGAGAGAATTATATTACCTAGTATTTGCTGCAGGGAGCAAAGTTGACGAAGTGAAAAATTTATCACTAACATTCATTAGCTGTCTCTAATAATAAACACTGACTGCATCAATAGGAATAAAATTCCTTACTCTTTTGTCTACAGAAGTATTGAATTGAGCTTACAGAATGGAAAAGAACTTTATATTCCTATTTTCCTAAGAGAAATGGATGATTTGCCACAATTTAGTATGGAACCTTTAACGTGTAGTTTGTTTCCTGCTGTATCACAATATGATAAACTGTGCTCAGAATTAAGTTGCTTTATTTCTGGTATTGATTTACCAATCATGTCTGAAGAATACCAACAAGCTAATAAAACTGATCTGTGATAGAATTGATGGCTAATTTATAAATTTAGAGAGAACTGTCCTAGAAAAGTAAACTACTGTATATTAATAAAGAACTTTTCACTTAAAAAAAATAGTTGATTGGCAAAAATGTTTGGAACAACTTCTGCATACAGTATGTCCTAGTGAAAAGGTGACTAGTTCTCTGTTTAAATTGCATGCAGTTCCACGTCTGAATCATTGCATGTGTTACATAGAAACTTAGTTATTTACTATAAAAATTTTAAGATACTAGCATGCCTGAATCATGAATTATGACATGAAATGGAACAGTCTGTTTCATATATTGGTAGAAAGTCCATGATGGAATAACACACTAACATTAAATTTTATTTTAAGTTGATCAAAACTTTTACTGAAATATCAAATGATTTGTACTGTATGTGGCAATGAAGCCATGAGCTTCAAAAACATTTTCAAGTAGTTTTCAAGATTTTGTGGTGGCAGAGAGTGCATTGAAGATGATTCATGACTAGATGCATCAAAACAATTGGAAACAAAAAGAACATGTAAAAGAAATTGATCGATGTGGGTCTATAAGACTCATTGAGGAATTTACTGGCATTCCTTTAAAGCTACTGCCATCATATTTTATTTGAAGATTTATAAAAGTGGTTGTGTGATTACACTTTTTGCCTCACTTGTTGATAATCAGCCAAAATAATGTCAGAGTGGAGCAGTGCAGAAACATGCAAGAACCACAACTACTTATCTAGAATTATTGTCAAACATTATGTTAGGTGATGAAACATGGTATTTTCTATGTTGGTGCCAATGTGCAGAATGGGTATCACCAGAAGAAAGCAACTTCCCCTCCCAAAAAAAAATTGTAAATATAAAAGAACCAAATCAAAATATTGCTGAATGTTTTTTTTAATTCTAAAGGTATTATTCACCATAGACACATTCTTGAAAGTAAATAGTAGTTGGATATTATGAATCATTATGAATGACCTGAATACCATGAGCAAAGCTTTTGATTATTATTTCATAATAATGCACCAGCTCATACACCAAAATTTTTTACATGATTTTTTTTTGTCCAAAACAAAAAAAAATTGTGCTTGAGCTTCTGCCTTTACTGTTGATTTAATTCCTGTTAATTTTTTTGTTATTTCCAAAATTAAAGATGACCATGAAAAGAACATATCATGGATTAATTCAGAGTATCCAGAAGTTTGCAATAAAGTTTCTGCAGATAATTCCAATGGAGAATTTCAAGGATTGCTTTAAACATTTTATGGTCATTTCCAGCACTGCATTGAATCACATAGAGACCTTTGGATAATCAGTAATAAAAACAAAATATAAATAATGTCATGTGTTTTATTTCACATCAATCAACTCTTTACTGATGTGCACTGTGTGTATAAAGTACCTAATAATCATAAGTGCACTACCTTGTCTCAGTAAATGAACAGAAATTTAAGTATTTCAATTTAAGAAAGCATAGATTTTAAATAAGACAATTTGTAAAATTATTTTGAGATTTTGGAGAGAATATTTTTACCTCCTGCAGAACAAATCAAGATTTTATATGTGAATTTGAAATTTAATATCCCTCCCCAGTATTAATATTTTTTTCTGTAAGATGTTAATATTTAATTTGTAAGGTGGATGAGTCCAATATATTTGTTAGATATTACTCAGTTTATAATTTAATGAATAGTAATTCAAAGGGTATTGGTGAATAATAAAGAAGTAGAAATAAAATTATCTAACTAGAAGACAACTGATATACACATTAAAACCACTTGATGTACATATATGTAAACCATTAAAACAGGCAAAACTCCATACAGTAGTGCCACTCAGTACAAGCCAGAGCAATCAATGGAGGTCAGAAGGATTGTGCATAAAATCCCTATCTAGTGCCTACTCATTCGATATACCCAGACTAATTTCTAGAGGGGTTTTGTCGGTTTTAATAACAGTTATGAGCAAGCATAAGAAATGGTGATCATGTGACATGTAAACTACGAGTAGTTATATTGATTTATGTTTTATTTGCCTTAATAAATATATTTTTAATTTGTTAATTCAGTCTATTCTCATTTTATTCATATTCTCATATAGGTATATGTTTTACACCCATGATTAATTAAAGAATAGTTAGTGTATGCAGTCGTCATTCTCAAAGTCTGCATTATATTAACAAGAATCCAAAAGCTATAATAGGGAAAAATTAATAAAAGTGCAAAAAAGGATAGGACCAGGTCTGCAAATGGCCTTTCATCTGAAGTTGATGTTCAATATAATGATTATTACTAGTGTTAAAAATAGAAATATTTAGCAAATTATATTTTTTGTCTAATCATCTGAGGTTAAATGATGCCTCAAGAAACTCTGAAAAAAAAACCTATGATAAAATTATTACAAAATACTGCAGAGTGCTTAGTTTGATCATTGTCAGTCATTTTAGAATTAGTTACTATAATATCACATATGCCTTTAAGCTATCATCATTTGGTGCAATCTGCATTCTGTTACATTTGATTTTCTATTTTGCCTTTTTATTCATTCATATTTGCCTATTAATATTCATCTGAAAATTAGCCATCTTGAATTATTAATTTCATTTTAAAGAAGAAAAAGTAGTTTGGATGATTTGAAAATTAGAGCAGAAAATAAAATGGTGAAGTATTATGGAAAATGTAAGCAATTTGTTATAGGCATAAGGCATGTGTTCATTATTGTCATATAATTATTCTACTTTTTCTGATATAATTTGACTATTATTAGCAAGCAGACTTCCATTATTTATAAAATAAGGCAGCTATTTGTATATACTTTTTTTTTTAAAATATGTGTTTTATTAAGACTTATACTTTCTTTACAGTGTATGTATAATTTTTTGTCTGGAGATTTGATACTTAAAAGGTAATTGGAAGTTTTCACAAAACAATAATTTTAAATTATTAATAGTTTTGCAATTCTTTTATCACATTTTGTTCTAGTATTGTGCATTTGTAAGAATACCACTTTTATGTAGACTTATATTAAGAATTAGTTTTTTTTTTATTGCTAAAGTGAACCTTAATAATTCATTTTGGAATGTATATATTACTGTCAAGAGTAAGAGTATGTTTATTTAAAATTAAATAATAAAAATATTTTCTTGAATTATTTTTGATTTTAGAAACCATTGCTTTCTAGATTAAAAAAATGTTTGTCATAAAAGGAAATAGTTTTTATTTCCAATTTAGAAATAAAACAATGAAATAGCTTTGTATATATTTGTCATGATGATTACATGTACCTTAAACAAAATAAAATATACCCAATCACAAAAACTGCAGACACCCCACCACCTTCCCCAGCATACTCTTTGTAGGAATTGATGTGTTTTTATTAACATTTACTATTTAGTCATCATGTTGTTGTTATAATAGGGGAATATTAGTCTTTATTTTAATAACTTTCTATTTTTGTCTCCTAAGCTATAGCTCTATTTTAATGTACATGTTAATTGTATTCCAAATAGAAGGCAGCATTATATTTAACAATAGCAAACTCTCTATACAACCTGATATACACATTAAAACCACTTAATGTACACGTATGTAAACCATTAAAACAGGCAAAACTACATACAGTAATGCCACTCAGTGCAGGCCAGAGTAATCAATGGATGCCAGAAGACATGCATAAAATCCCCATCTAGTGCCTACTCATCTAATATCCCCAGACTAGTTTGGGCTTGTAGCCTTCGTCAGTGAGGAGCCTTGGATCTGAGAGCACTGCACCTAGATCTCAGAATCTAATGCAACCCTCCAGCAGCCACCTTTTATCTCCACTTAACTACAAAACTAGTCTGGGGATATTGGATGAGTAGGCACTAGATAGGGATTTTATGCACAACTCTTCTGGCATCCATTGATTACTCTAGCTTGCCATGTGTGGCAATATGTATAGCGAGTTTTACCTGTTTTAATAAGTTATAAACAAGCATAAGAAATGGTGATCATGTGATGTTTATTGGCTTAATAATAATACATAAAAGCTCTTTTCAACAAATATTAATTTTTCCAATTTTCAATGTATTGAGACTATTTTAAAATTTCAATCTACATTGCATACATAGCGATATCTATCACTTTTTTATAAAATTAACTAGAACCTGTTGTAACAATAATACAATATATACAAGGAAGAATAAAAAAACCTGTATAAATAAATACTTCCATGTGTTGGAACTATTTTACAATTTCAGTCCACATTGCATACTTAGCAACATCTATGTGTGCAATGTAGATTGAAAATGTAATATAGTATAATTTTATATAAAAGAGATAGTTGCTACTGTATGCAATGGAGATTGAAATTGTAAAATAGTTCTACCATATTCAAAAGGGCAAAAATCAATATTTGCTGAAAAAGAGTTTATGTGTATTACTATTGTTATTATATATATTAAATTATTGTTGTTATATAAAGATAATTTATATCATATGATTTATTTAATTATATATCATGTAATACTCTACTGATGATGTTCAATCTATCAATATAATCTTAGATTTTTCTGATCTCCAACAATTAGTTTAATCTTTTGTTTAACTTGTCCAGATTAACAATCTACAAACAAAAACTATCTTATAAGTATTGTCTAATATACATAATATCATTACATGCCTACTCTTATGTGTATAAGCTATTAATTAATAATTCAATTAGTGTAACATGACTATGAAACTATGATTAAATGCAAAATTTCTATTTACAAAGTTAATGATAAAGTAAAGAAATAAATATCATTGTAATTTTAGTTTCTATAATTTATTTCTCTTATAACTACTATATTATTTTTTTGTTAAAAAAAAAAAAATCAAATGCATCCATTTTATAAATTAAAATGCTAACTTATAATAAATATCTTTGCTATATCTTTTTTTTTTTTTGTTCTCTGCACAGCTGATTTTCATAAATTTTTCATACTTTGTACTTATATTAATTTGATGGATGTTATAATTTTAAACTTTTATTGAATTGTATTTCAAAGTTTATTTCAATAAATTACCTAGTATGTGGATACATTCATTGTCATTGACTATGTTTCATGAAAAATGGATATTATTAAAATAGTTTACAGATTTTATACATTATATCTATATATACAGATTGTTTTATTCTGTACTCCATTCTATTCATAATGATCATTAAAGATTTATTGATAATTAAATAGTGAGATGATATAATGTGTTAAAAAGGTGACAAACTTGCTTTTTTATATATATGTATTCATAATCACATTAATTTCCTAACCTATTTTTAGTTAAACTTAACACACCATTAGATCTATTATATAACACATAATGTTTATGATAATAATATTTAGTAATAGATAATTCCTAAAAGTTCATTATTTATAACTCTTAGGTGATTAATTTTCTTCTGCTTAAAACTATTTTGATTATACCCTTGTTATTATTTTTTATAAATTAAACTGACTATTGTGAATTCACTAGTATGTTCAAATATTGGAGTATTTTACAGTATTCAAATATTTTATCAGTTGTGGACTTAACAGAATTTGTGTACTGTGAAATTTTGTTTTGGAAATATATGTTTTACTCACAAAATGCAGTGCTACTTTCTATGCTCAATGTTTTTTTATCATGCCCTTTATTATTATTTCTTTGTATCATTTTTATAGATATGACAGAATTAAACTAAATTTTTAATGATTAATCCTTCATTCAAATTCAAACTTTTATTTATTGTAATAATTATCCAAACAGTAGCAACTTTTTTCACACAATAGTGCTACCTAGTGCAAGCCATAGAAATCAATGAGTTTTAGAAAGTTTGTGCATTGAAATCCCTATCTAGTGCCTCTTCATTCAATATCCCCCAATTAGTTTCTAACTCATGATTTTCTTCAGTAAAAAGCCTTAAATCTTAGAGCAATGCTTCTAGATCTTTGGATCTGATGCATCTCTCCAGAAGGTATCTTTTAGCTTTTTAGTTAACTATAAAGCTGTGAACCCAAATTGAAAACCCAATAATATTTTCAATCTGTAAACTATAGACCATGCCTAAAAGTCTCATAATCTCTTGCTGATCTCTTGCTGATAGCATTCCGGACTGACTACTACTATTTGGATTTACAATTTTATAGAAATTTTTTGTATTGCCATGTTTTGTATTGTCTTAAGTTCATTCAAATTATATGTGAATTCACACAAATACTGTTTGTAAACTAGCATTCAATTGGAAAATCAGGAATATAAATAGAGCAAATCATTTTAAGCCCTTTGATATTTCTGATGTTTAAAAAATTTAATCCATCAATACCTACTATAGGTAGTAACAATCTTTTACTTGAAAATACTGCAGAATTTAAACAAAAATAATGGAATTACTTGTTCATTAGCATAGGTAATATTTTGGGCTTCTTTGCAAAAGGTTCTTAATATTTGCAACATATGTCTTAACAGGTTAAATGAAGGATCCTAAGACCCAGGGGACTAATGATGTGCTTCATGTTAGATGCCGCCACATCTTGCCTTAATAGTTTGGTATCAGCACTGAAATGGATTTTTTCCCTTTTATAAATAGCTCTAAAAGGGTGATAAATAGTCTCTAATATAAGGCTAACATTGATTTCATAAACCTATGAAAAAAAAAAAAATTAACATACCTTAAAGTATTAAACTGTTTATCTATTTAATGTTTCAAGATTGAATTCCAAGAGTGTTGATTATTCATTATAGATAGGAGAACAAAGCCTTCTAGAACAGTATGTTCATAAATCATTACTTAAATAATAGACTGACAAGATTGCAATTGATTGTGGCCTAAAAACACAAACTCACAGCAGGACTAATTGCTGCAAAAGTTTGCGTATTTTCAAATATTCCAGTGTGTAATAAATCATTTCATTGAGTACTTTATAAATAGAATATATATTTATCAAACTACTACTGTGATATGAGGAAAGATCAACACAAGAATGGGGTAATAAGTAATCTAACTTATATGATCAGATGAATCATCATTTATGCCTTTCTTAATTATTAGAAATGCTTGAATCTGATCCAAAGCTTATTACCCAGAGTGATTTTTTTTCATTTAGGAGAATCATTACTCTAAATGATTGCATCACATTTATATACCATTTAACATTGTAAGGATTAAATCATCCCATCATTCAAGCAGTTTTTATATAATGCTGCCATCTTTCAACACAATAATATTCCAACTCAAGCATTCATCACAAGAATATAAGAATGATATTTAAACGTCTCCTATATAGAGAAATAGTTTTTTTTCTTCTGACGAATCCAGGTGCAGTTTATTGAAATCTATACAACATAGTTGTTAAGAGTTTTATGCTTCAATAATATGACAAACTTGAAATTCATATTAATAATTTTAACTTTTAATAAATGATAAAAGTTGCTATGATTAATGGCTGCTTTTAAAATGAACATCAAGTTTTCTATCAAAAGTATGTAATAAGACTTTTTTAATGCAGTTATTATTTTAATCATTTTGTTTATTAATCTATGATCAATCTTACTATATGAGTATTTAACTGTTTTTAATAACTTTTATTGTACTCTGATTCCAATTATAATATTCATTAAAACATTATCACCTTTTCTTTATGCATTCACAAGCTGTTAAAACAGTAGCAAAATGGTAAAAGATGGATGCTGTAGAAGAGGTGCATTAGATCCAAAAATCCACATGCACTGCTCTCACATTTAAGGTTATTCACTAATGAAATCCATAAGTTAGAAACTAGTCTGGGAATATTAGATGGAGAAACATTGGATAAGAATTATAAAGCATTACTATCTAGCATGTTTATTGATTATTGAAGCTTAGGCTAAGAGACATTATTGTGGGGAAAATTTTCTGCTATTATTGTAATATAATCCATAAGATGTCAGTGTTTGATTGTGAATGCATCAGTTTTTTTTAATTAATGATTTATTTGCCAACAAATTGTTTTTAATAATGAATGTTATGTAAAAATTTAATATTAGCAAATTCATTGAAGTATATTGAATCAGTATCATGATTCTAATAACTTGGGACTATAATTTTCTTTTTTTAACCAACATATGCATTAAAATTTTAAAGAGGACAAATATTATCTTTTAATAATATTGTCATAATAATACTGTTCAACAAGAGCAAAAGTTTTTTTTTCATATTTTTTATATTAAATTCTTTTGCACTTTTTAAATTATGTACTTATTATTACTGTTATTTTCAATACAAAAACTTTTCAGTAATTAATTTCTCTGATTTTATTTCTAAACTATACTTCATATAATTTTGTTATCTAAATGTCCTTTTCTCCCACAGTATTAAAGTCACAATTACCATAATTTAACTTTTTATATTTATTTGTGTATTAATTTTCACTTATACGTGATTTTCAACCATTGTTGCAATAATTACATTTGAATAATCAGATTTCTTGGATCTATTTTAAAATGTATCATTTGTAGGAGGACTTTTTATAAAATATTTTTTGTTCTTGAGTCTTAAAAAATGTCCATTATGTCTGCTTTATCCCTGAAATTACTTTTACCTCATCTTCAGTCTTTCCATGATATATTTATCTTATCTTGGAAGTCCTCTAGTATAACTCTCTTAACTTTTTTGGTTTATTCATGCAACTAATTTCTAGTTATTTTTTATGTATAGTATTAGCTTTATATATTTATATTTGTGAATATTGTTGATATGAATATTTTTACATATATATATCAAATATTTTTTATTTTTTAAAATAGGAGTGTGGTATAAGGCCAGATTGGAATTCATGTTGAAAAAGATCAGCAGATAAATTGACCTGAAAACAATTATTATTATTATTATTATTATGATTAGGGATAATCTTCCAAGATTGCTTGCTATTTTTTTCAGGATAGTAGTGGAGTCCCTCAATCTAGGACATGTTTATCTACTGATCTGTCTCCATGTGAATTATTTCTTGTCTTTTCTTACAGTAAAACTCAAAAAACATTTGACATGTATATATAAATGGTTCTCTATGTATTAATGTTTAATTATTGTTATTATTTATATTTATTAAAATAATTATCTTTCTATATTCTTTTAAAATATGCAATTTGTTTATTGTTTTCAAATGTTAGCTGAAAGTTTTGACTGTTTATCAGTTTTCATCAAAGCTGTAAATACATAAATATATAATTATTTTCTCTTAACTTTTTTTTAGTATAGTTTGCTCATGAGATATGAAGAAGCCATGCTTTGAAAGAGTAAGAAGCCAGAATGTAGGGATTGATCTGCAGATGTCTCTCGTAAGTAGTAGCCAAATGCTTGAAAATTGGGTAAAGATATTTCCCTTTTTTTAATAAAAAAAATAGTATGTTTAATGAAATATAGTTATCATTAAAACATTTTTTTCCCCAAATAGTTTTATTAATTTCAGAGCAATATATATTTATAAATTATTTAAATATAAGTTATTTAACTTACACGGACTCCCTATCAATGTAGCAAATTTTCTGAAATAAAAAGACAAAATTATTTATACTCCATAATATTTAAAAATGTAATGGCAACAACATAACATCAGTCAGTATGTTGTTCATCTTGCTGAATGTGATATTGAATCTACAATTGTTATACTGGGGGTGTGAATTACATAAAGTAACAGCAATCTTATTTTATAATAATTTTTTTTTTTTTTTGTAGAAGCAGACCCTGATTGATAATAATATAATTTTGCAAGTCTTAAATATATTAATTACATAATTATTTATATTATATACTCATATATATTTAATTCAATTGATGATTATTTATATAAAATGAAATTAAGTTCCTACCTGACTAGAATAAATCAAACTATAAAATTTTATTTTATTATAAAATGATCAAAATAGTGATGAGTGCAGGTTCGCACAAAATGCGCATTTTGGAGATTATTTGTTTTTTTCAGATGACTTTAATATTCCATCTGTTTAATTCACTGAAAAGTGAAGTGATTGTAAAATGTATGAGCAGTAAGAGAGTGTAATCTGATCTTCTGTGCTGTTGAATAATTGCAATATAATGGACTTGATGCTGAGTTGATTAATGCTCTGAGAAAAATTAAAAACTTGAAAATACATGTCTATAGTATAATGACTTATTACCTTTCTACAAAGTATTAAAAATGGATAGAAAATGTATTAATTTTACATCAAAATAGTGTCGTGAAAGTTATTGAACTGTCAACATGAGCATAGAGATTTAGATGTTGATACTTCTATAAAAATAAATTATTACTTAACTGAGATTTAGGTTATATGTCTGGATTAAGAATAATCCATAGTTTAATAAAATAGTAGTAATCATTATTGTATTTATATGATATGATTGGTGTCAAAGTTGTGAATGCAAAAAGTATGCCACTTAAAAATCAATTGTAAAAATTTGTTCTCTATAAATATTGAACGAATGATAACATATGTAAGAGATTGTATTTGGATTAATTGATGAGTGCTGGTTCAGCATGAAATGTGCATCTTGGAGATAATTTTGTCTTTATTTATATGCTTCAGGAATGTGTGGTGAAATGCAAATTTTTAAATATATCTAAAACATATATATACAAAGTTAAATTATTCTATATACTTATATCTAATTCATCTGAAAAGTGAAAGAATTCTGAAATGCATACATAGTGAGAGAAAGAGTGGTCTGACTTTCTATGCTCATGGTTGTGATATGATAGAGTTAAGGTAAAGGATACAAACAAAAACCTTACAAATTTAAATTTATATATTTACGACAAAGTTTATAAAAAAAATGAATTGAATATATATATATATTTTATCCAGAATATATGTCTGCTTATTGTGTATAAAAGTCATCACATTTAGTAAGGGTGTTTGAGGACAGCTGTTGAAAGTGTTGAAAGCTTAATATTGTCATAATTTACCATTCATAATTTGGCCAATATATATAACATCTAAAATCTTTCTCCTCACAGTAAATGATCATGTGATGTTTAAATGATTTTTAATGTATTAATTACAAAATTTGTTATATTTGAAGATTATATCAAAGACACTCACTCTAAAGAGGTTCAGTATTGATTACTTTCATAGGGAAGATATGATTTAAAATAGAGTGTAATCAAGAGCTACAGTTAAGAAAAAGGTTTAAGTCTTTCAGAATGAAAAGTTTGCTGCAAAATGATTGAAATATAGCATAACAATTATATCATATAAACAGACTATAGAACCAGAGTGAGATGAGATGCATATGATTTTATTGGTGTTTCACAAATTGGTTTGTATCATTATTACAAAACTCATGTTTAAGTTTTATTATTATTATGTTTTTAATGAGTTAGAATGGTTGTAATATGATTATTGGATAAGATAGGAATTTTCCCATGATTTTATGAATGTCAAGAAGCCAATAAGATATTTTATCATTTGTAGATTAATTTTGTCAATATTCATAAAATAAAATGATTTAGTGAATACATTTTTATTTTGCTCATTTGTCTTTCTTTTTGTTTTTTCTATTTCATTAAAAGTATATAATTCTCAAAAAGGTGTGTGAAAGAAGAATTAAAATGATCAGTAATGAAATGAGTGGATTCAATCATCATAATTATGAATGTTGTTCCTTTGATCATTTTGAAATAGTACTCATAATTGCAGGAATCTATCCCAACTTGATAGCATTTAATGGCAATAATAAATTAAATCAATCACTTTTAATAAATTTGGAAGCTTTTACCTTTGCCTTTTTTATATACCTGAATTAATATAGTTAATATATTCTGATTACTACTGAACTAGATGCTTTATCCGATTTAATGGTTTCATTGCCAAAAATAAAACCCTTTTGTTTTCATTAAATTTCTAAAGTTAAAAAGTTTAAAACTATTTAAAAATTGTGTATAAGAGTACGTGTATTAACAAACATACTCAGTTATGTTAAAAAAATGTCATTTTATTTATTTTTTATTATAAAATTGATTTCTAAAATAGTTTTTTTTTACCACTTGTTTTTATTTTTTTTTATCAAATTAATTAAAAGCAAGCAAACTTTTTAATTGCATTCCTGTTTCCTTTATTTTAATTATAATCCATTTTTAGTTTAATTTTAAAAGCGGAGATTTAATTTTGTGTTGTTGTTTTTTTTTTCTTCTATAAGCTAATCTCTGGTTAAAATTCTTAATTAAGATTGAGCGGGAGATTAATATTTGCCCTGGGCTAAGGCTTATGATTGAAAAACAAGTAAGTTTACGTGGGAGATTGAGAGAGGGTATAAATAACCCCAAAAATTTCGGACATTTTAGATTATTCTTGGCTAGAACAAGCTATTCAAAGTGATAGATTCAGCTTATAATAATTCCACTATTCATTTTCACGCAGTTATATTAGCTTGCTGTGATTCGTACTGTGTTGGCAGTTCGAACATTTAATTTCCTGTCACAATTTGCTGTTAATAAAAGATTTTGTTTCTTAAAGATGTCTAAATTCACTGCTATGTGTACCTACAACATGCCTTGCTAACTTAACCAAGGATAGACCTCTGATTCCCAGCTGTTCTCATGTCATGCCATGAAAGTCTGAAATAAAAATGATCCCGAAATATGCCTCTACACTTGCTGCCATCATGAAGAAGAAGACACCTGAAAGATGAACTTAAAATAAAAGTGCGCAGTCTTTGAAACTACATGGGCTCTGCTTTACCGTAAGGTAAAATTATTTCTTGTTCTTTCCAGGGTAAATAAATTTCTTTTAATTAAATCTCCACTCAATCTAAAATAAGTGTGATATGTAAAGTTTTATTAATTATTTAATTTAATAATTTTTATATGTTTTTGCTTTTCTTTGTATTTCTAGTGTGTCTTGGAATCTTAGTTTTAAGATTTCAAGTTTGCAATTTTATTTATCGGGGAGTGTATTTTGAGTTTATATTTTATATGCGTATTATGTCGTTTTGTTTTATTATTAACTAGTGCTAAATGCTTTGGTAGTATTTTGTAAATTTAATTTGATCACCTGCCCCTATTTTATCCTCCAATAATTAATTTAAATTATTGTGTTTGCACTTTTTGTAAACTGCAAATCTTTTGGCTGGCGGTTTATCGTGTTTATTGTTCTGGTTTTCTGTAGTTGGAGATTTCTTTCTTTTCTAGATTACGTAAGATCGTAATCATATTTTCCTTGTCTTGTATGTGAAATCAACCATGAATTGCATTAAACGTTGTAATCATGGGCTGTCCTGCCGACAAAATGACATTCTTGTCTCGATGTATTATTCTGGGCAAGAAATGCTCGTTGGTGCCGTTTCGTTGATATCCTAAAAGACTATTGTTTTTATATCTCTGAATTAGAAAACTGGAATTGTTGTTCTTTTATAAATCGCCAGCAGGAAGATACAATTGATCCCCATTTAATTTGTAAATGAGAGAACTTTCTTTCTGCTAAAGTGTTTAATGTTTTAATATTTTTAGCTCATATATACTCTCTGATGAATTAGCTTATAAAAATCTAGGTCAAACTTTAGTATTTTGTTGGCCAGATTTATTTGCTCTTTTGTTTTTTGCTTTAAAGTTATTTGTCAGAGCATGTACTGAAAATTTAGTTTGTAAAGTTATTTGTATTTTAATTATTTCTCTTTCTTGATTAAGGCTTGGGCAGACATAAATAGTTTTCTAATTACTTACATGTCTCCTATTGAGACTTTTTACTTATTATATCTCTGCTTAGTTTTGACCAATCATTTAGTTGGTGATTCCCCAGTTTTAAATGTCAGTTTTCCTTAAATCAGATACTTAATGTTTTCTTCATTTTAAATCAGTTACGCCAGAGAATGTTCAAAGTTTACTATTTCGTTAAATTTGAGATTTAAGTTTTCTCTCATTTTAGAATTTATACTCCGTCATATTCATTTACCATTTTTTTGTTCTTGCATTATAATCAACTGTGGAGATCTTAAATATGATTTTTCCATGCAGTAGTTCTGTGGACATTATGATGTCATTAGTCAATAAGCTAGTGCTGCTCACCCTTGCTGGTTTCGTTGATTCATGCAAGAAATGTTCATTTGCTTTTTTTACCCTTGCTGGTTTCGTTGATTCATGCAAGAAATGTTCATTTGCTTTTTATTTTAGAACTTTTGAATAAGGAAACCTGAATTGCTTAGGTGAATCGCCAGCTGAAGGAAAATCATTCCCTCCTTTTCTAATTCGCTTTTAGAAAATTAGTCTGTCTGCCAGAGCGTTGATGTTTACTTTTTGGTTAGTACATGCCTGACAGAACTGTATTTATTGTGTGTAAAGCTATACTTTAAAATTTTATATTACTCTTAATAAAACTTTAAAATTATTTAAACTTGATTTTGCTGACGTTTATTTTGTCTTAATGCTTTTATAACTCAATTGTCTGAACAATGTTCATGAGCTCTTGCTATCTCCCTGTGTCTAGTTGGCGCAAACCATCATCACCATCCACTTTTGATCATGGTAAACAATTATGTCCAGATAAACTTGTTAGCCACTTTATTTTCCATTCCCCACTCTAAGTCTTCCCATATTCTGCCCCATCCCATTTCCACAACATAATCTTTGTCAACTCTATGGCCTTTATATCTAAATCCCCCTTATCTTTTCGCAAACCCAGCATAAAAACCAATAACTCACTTTCGTATAATCACTTTGTTCATATCTATTCTCACATAACTCCATTATCTGTACCCTTTCTGCTTTCAAGCATTTACATTCAATCAACAGATGCCTAATATTTTCTATACCTTCCTTACACAATTTGCACACTAAATCACCCATAGCTTTCAATTTACATGCATATTCTCTTGTTACTAAAGATCCCGTTCGAGCCTTAAACAATAGACTACTTTCCTTACTATTATCATAAATAAACTCGCATTCAATGTTCTGTTTACTTCTATATATATAAACTCTTCTTACTCTCCATACTAGTTCTCCATCTCTCCAACTCCTTATTTTTTATTAATGCATCTATTCTTTTATCCCATTCCTTACCACTATAATTAACTTAACAATCCTCCTAACACAATCATCCCACCTTTTATACAAGTATACTGATATAAATTCTTTATCCAAATCTTTTGCATACCACATTACCTTTCTCACCCATCGTGTTACCTGCCCTTTACTTGTAACCCAATTAAACACTATTTTGGCTATTCTTTTCCTATCCATAAACTGCAACCTACCAAACATTTTCATTTTACTTTTTGCATCTCTCATATAAAAACTTGACCATCCCATTTCTCCTTGAATTGCCTCCTTTGCTGTCCACATCTCTGCATCTAATGCATGTCTTCCTACTTCCCTTTGTACTTTCTCTAAATAATCTAAAACTCTTTTACTAACACATAATGCATCATTACCATATGTTAACCCTGCTACTGCAACTCTCTTCCATACAATTCTAGCTACATCATATTTATTCTATGAAAATACTGTTAGTTTCTTTACCAAACCCTTTTTTTTTTGCTTCATTTATCAATTTTTTCTCCCATTCATCCAAGCAATTTTCCTGATTACATAAGATAATGCCCAAATACTTATATCTATCCACCACACTTAACTTTATATCCCCCAATAAAAATTCTACATCTTCTCGCTCTTTCCCCAGTATTAACCATCATTATATTTGATTTTTCTTCACTAAATTTAATCCCCATCTCTTTACCCACCCTTGCACATGTCCTTAACATAATTTCCATATCTTCTCTTCTTTCTGCACACAAAACTCCATACAGTAGTGCCGCCCTGTGCCAACCAGAGTAATCAATGGATGCCAGAAGGCTTGTGCATAAAATCCCTATCTAGTGCCTACTCATCCAATATCCCCAGACTAGTTTCTGGCATGTGGCCTTTGTCAGTGAGGAGTTTTGGATCTGAGAGCACTGTACCTAGATCCTTTCTACTTCAAATCATCATATCAATAATAGGCATGCATATTTAAATAACTATCTGATTTCTTTGAACTGAATTGTTATTTTATTATTTTATAAAAATACTCTTATCAATATCTAACTTTTTTTAGTATTTACATTCTTATGTTTATTATTAGTTCCAGTATAACTTATTTTTACACTTTCATTTTTTTTATCCAATTAATGCTCTTATAAATCTTCTAGTTTATTTTCATAATTCTAACATCCCATGTATCTATCTTAATACTATTTTTTTATATTTTAATGACTTAAATTAGATTATTCTAATTAAATCAATATATTCACCTCTGGAAATCTATACCTTTATTTGAGAAATTTCCATTGATATCAGTTTTTCTGAAATTAATATTTCTAACAAAAATCCAATGACATTTTAGTATTTTAAAGTTTGTCAAATTCTGACATACTTAAAAAAAAAAAGACAAGATATACTATTAACTAATTTTTAAAAAATAAATAATTAAATTATCAGAAATTTATATTTATATATATACTGGCCAATTAATAATTAATCTTACAAAATGAAAAACGAAAAGATTAAAATTCCAAATGAAACAAAAACAAAGTACATAATTGGTCAGATTTGAAATTTTTTTATATATAAGTTATGGTTAATGTTTGGATTTATTTGAAAAAATAAAGTTAAACAAGTACTAAAGAAAAATTATTATTTGAATAGTATTACTTGTGTATATATATGGTTGAGCTGCTGTAAAAGTTTAGTATGGATAATTTTTTTGTTCTTTTTTTTTATTGTATAATTATTTAGGTATGTAATTTTCATAGAAATTTAATGAAGTGAAAGGTAATTAATTTTTACTATATATGATAGCCAAACAAATTGTGAAGTCTAATTTTAATTATATCAAAAGTATAAATGCGATCTAAATTTGCAGATTGCATTTTAAATTAATTCTTTCATTATTTTGGACAATATTTATTAATATTTATTTTAAGTTTTATCATTTTTAATTCAAATAATTATATTTTATACCACAGAAGTTTTTGTTATTAACATCAGGTTATTTGCTTATTTTTTGCTCACAATTGAGATTTTATATTAATAGATCCTATTATATAGTTTACATCTAAATTTTAGTTAACTCAAGTTTTTTAATTTTTATCGCGATATTAGTTTATTTGAATTGACAAATTCCTGAATATTTAAATATTTATTCATAATAAAGAAAAAAAAAATAGTAATACTTTCTCCTCAATACTGATGGGATATCAAAAAACTTAATTTTTGATTTTCAATGAGGCAAAAAACAAGCCAAAATCCCATTGATTGCTAGATAGAATTCGAAAATTTTGCAATAATACTATATCTTGGGTCTGAAAAAAACTGAGAGTATTCATTTATAATTTATCTTTAAAGTGCATGTGCATTGGCTTAATCGCTAATATCACTATTACAGTATTAAAACATAGCGCTATATAAAATAATATCTCAATAATATGTTATGAAAAAGAATGCGGGACATTCTTCTCATTTCATGTTAAGTTTATAATTTAAAGGCATTTAAATTGCGTTTGTTTCCCATTAAATCGATAAAATCTTAGAAATTTGAGTAAATAGTTTTATAAGCTTTTTGAATTATTACAAAGGAACAGCCCAGTCCAGTAATATTAGAAAGTTTATTTTTATCAAATTGAAATAGTCATTTTTTATCTCAACTATCAACATTGATCATGGCTTTATATTTTTTTGAGTTTAATAATATCCAAATTAAGAGGATTAAGTCAGTGACCATTTCAGTTTTCAGAATACAAGACCCTCAACGAAGCAAATTATTATTATGATTTTTATTAAAATAAACACATAAATCCAATCATTTCATTGTGAAACTTTCTATTTAAATTTTTAGCAAGAATAATATTTTAATCTATTTCTTCTTTCTCCCTCTATATTTTGCTTCTTTTTATATTTCACTATAAACTTAAAAGTGTTAAAGGAGCATTGATGAGTTAATAGTGAAATAATATTTTAACTGATTTAGTCCTTTCTTGGCCGCTAGCTATTAGTCATTAATTTCCATTATAATGAAGTAAAATTCAACATATGATATTAGCCATGAAATTTCAATATGCCTAGTATTTTAGAAGCAAGGTTAAAAATTTTATAAAATTTTAGAAATGATAATTTTAATAAATGTTTATTGGTTCTACTTATGGATCTGAGGCTTGGATATTTAATAGAAAAACAATACAAAAATTTCATATCAATCAATAAAATATGAAGAAATATATGCTTGGAGTAACAAGGAGAAATTGAAACTGAAATTCTTGGTAAGAGAATAAATATTACTGACATCAATGAAAAAAATAGAGACTAAAATAAAGTTCTTCTGAACATATTACTAGAAGTGATGATAATAGATTGAAACTAGATCCCAAGGGATTGTAAAAGACCTAGATAGAAAAAGATCATATGTGAGGGAGATGAAAAAATAAGGAAATTTAGTTTGCGTGATGTGAGGAGAAGCTATGGATCAGAGAAACTAAATTGAAGAGATTTTAATTCTGCAGTGGACTGATAATGATTGAAAATGATAATGATGAAAATTAAGATAACACAAGATGTTGTTTTATACTCTTGAAATTTTTATGGGTTCTATAGATTTCCTTGCTAATTCACAATTATATTTTTGAAACTTTTTCTTACCTATTTTACAGAAGTCAGATATTCAATTCTTAATGGATCATTTAAAAAAAAAAAAAGTTTCTTATTTTCTTCATATATTGTCACTTTAAAATTTATTTGTGAATTACATCTTTTTTGGACCTGAATTTGTTGCCCTTCTTAAGTAGAATATTAATTATCTTCTTAATAATTTTATTTAAGTTTGAATCATCTTGAAAGTCTGCCAATATTTTAAAAGAATTATCAAGTTCTAATTTAAATCCAGTGAAGTGTTTTTCAAATTTAGGAATATCAGCTATTAATACTGAGTTTCTTAATAGTTTTAATTTGTCTAATTTTGAATTAACATGTCACTAATTGATAAAAAAAAAAAAAGGCATATGGCTTAATTGCTTTGGAGTTCTTAAGATGTTTGAGTACCAGACCTGCGAGCGCCAGAATTGGTCCTGGTACTTTCCAATCCCAAGTTGGATGATCTACTAACTATGCCAAACCATGCAGAGCACTAATCAATGAGACAATCTTGGAAATATTTAATTTCTATTAGTCAAAATATAATCCAATTATGCTGTACCTTCATTTGGATGTTTTTATGTCTTATTCTGTTTAGTATTTTTCTCAAAGAAGGAACTCATAATATGCAACTTTTTTTGTCCTGCTAATTCCAATGTTTCAATTGGCTCACAATCTTTTTTAGGGCTATGAAAAAATAATTTATAATCATTCATAGTCTTAGAAGATTTTTAGATTATAAAAACATTGAGAGAGAAAAATACCAATATAAAAACATTGAAAAAATAAATACATTTTTATTTAAAAATTATCTAATATATTCATTTATAGATGTAATTTAATATGTGAATTAAAGCATAAATTATTATATTAGATGATGTACATAATTGACAATTTCTGATTGGTTTCAGAGGAATTGTCTTTATCAGCTGTGCTAAACTTCTAAATATTATTAAATACAAATTAGAATAGGCTAGAATTTTGTTTTTTTATAGAGCGGATTTTATTTTATTAAAAGCATGAAGATGAAATTCTCATAGTTATTAAATAGGATGACTTTTATAGTTAAAAAGTTCACATATAATTTTATTCTAGCTATGTAGAAATTGTAATTAATTTTTATAAATCATGTCATTAGTGTATATATATTTATATCATTTTACATCAGCTATAGCTTAAATAAATCAAGGAAATATCAACAATATGTTGTCAAGATAATCTCAATAGGTAAAAGATGGATTCCACCTTCTATGTTCATTTTGAAATAGACACTGAATGAAACACATTTGCCTAGAAGTTTTAAATAAACCTCATTCAACAGACAAATATATAAACTATTTGAAAATAGATTAATAAATAAACATTTTTACTATCTTTCAAATAAACTATTCAATCTACCTTTAAACAATTTATTTAACTTTGCCTGTTAAGTGGGGTTATTTAAAACTTCTAGGCAAATTAATTTCAATCTGTTTTGGTCATGTGCTGCACCCAATATCTATTTAAAAATCTTAGAATAGGATATAAGACAGAATCCATCTTTTATTTATTGAAGTTGCTTTGACAACAGATTGTTGATATTGTATTAATTTATTTAAGATTTGGTTTTTATGAAGTAATTTAGATCACATGAAATTCACAATTGTTTATATGTTGCTTTTTACATAATTAATATGCACATCATCATCATCAACCATTATCAATCCACTGCAGGATGAAGGTCTCTCCAAGTTTAATCCATCTTCTCTGATCTTTAGCTTCTCTTTTCCACAACACCCCTGCACATTTTCTTATTTCATCCATCCATCTCACATGTGGTCTCTTTCTGGGTCTTTTACAATCTCTTGGAATCCAGTTTAAAATTTCAATTGTCCATCTATTATCATTTCTTCTAGCAATATGTCCAGCCCAACTCCATTTCAATCTTTTAATTTTTTCAATAAGGTCAGTAACACCTGTTTGTTGTCTTGCCCATACATTGCGTTTTCGATCTCTTCTTGTTACTCCCAACATACATCTCTCCATACTCCTTTGAGTAGTCTGAAGTCTCTGTATTGCTCTTCTATTAAGTGTCCAAGTCTCAGATCCATAAGTAAGAACTGGTAAAACACATTTGTTAAAAACCATTCTTTTCAAACACATAGGCATATTTCCTTTTAGTATCAAGTTATTTCTACCAAAAGCACTCCAACCAAGTTTAATTCTAAGATTAATTTCCTCCATTATGTTTCCATCTGTATTAATAATCTGACCAAGGTATTTGTAACTGTTAACTTCTTCTAATTCTTCATAGTCAATCTTTATTTTCATATTTTGAGCAAATCGATTAAACATTACTTTAGTCTTTTTAACATTTATCTTTAGTCCTACTTTTCTACTTTCATCTGCTAACTTCTGCAACATTTCCTGCAGCTCTGAAGCATTATTTGCAAAAACAACTACATCATCTGCAAAATCTAAATGACTTAAATACTCTCCATTTACTTTCATTCCTTTAGTTTCCCATTTTAATCCACAAAATACTTCTTGCAGCACTGCTGTAAAAAGTTTTGGAGATATGGAGTCACTTTGCCTTACACCTTTCTCAATGTTGATTTTTCCAATAACATTATGTAATCTAATTGTTGCTGTTGCATTTTTATAAATATTCTTTAAAATATGACAATATCCTGGATCTATACCTTGATGATCCAATGCTTTAATCACTGAAGAAATGTGTATAGAATCGAATGCCTTTTCATAATCTACAAATCCAAAGCATAATGACAACTCATATTCATTTGTCCTTTCTATGACTTCTCTCAATACCTGGATATGATCTATTGTACTAAAACCACTTTTAAATCCAGCTTGTTCTCTTGGTTGGTGGAAATCCAAAGTTCTCTGTAGACGAGTTGTAATTATCTTGGTAAAATTTTTATATAAAACTGATAAAAGGCTGATAGATCTGTTATTTCTAATATCTTCTTTATCACCTTTTTTAAATATTAATATTATTACTGAAAGGAGACCCTTTGATTCCTCTTGGAGGCCTTAAAGGAACCGAGCAGGGCAAATTCCTAATGTCCACTCCATACGTTCTTGTCGTTGCAGCTGTTATTACTATGTGATTATTCATATAGTATACGAACATGGATGGGCTGCTCACCAACATGCATTAGCCAGCGTGGTGAGTTTATTGGCTTTTTACCTCTGAGTTTAAGATCGAGAAACACCATGGTCTTTCTTCTCAGTGCCTGATAAGGCAGAATGAATATGCACATACAGAAATAAATTTTAATTATTTAGAAATTCCATTTTTATATATTATCACCAGTTGGATTAAAATTGTATATAATATAATTATATTATTTATAATATATAAATCAGAGTGCCGTTTTTTCTACTAAGCTCATTTTATACAATAAACTATTAGTTGATATTTGTAATAGCCAACTTCTAAGGACCGATTTCAGGAATTCTTCTTTATCAGTTGCATCAGGCTCTGTAAATATCATTTATTACAATTCAGAATGGAATAGAATCTTATATAAGCAAATTTAATTTTATTTGAATGTGTGCAAGATGAAATATACACAGTTATTAAAGTGATATTCTAAAAACTGATTTCAGAAAGCTGTGTCAAGCTTTTGAACACTACTAATTACAGTTCAGAATGAACTAGAATCTTATTTTGTGTGAATA
Source organism: Epiperipatus broadwayi (assembly GCA_028023455.1). Taxonomy (NCBI): domain Eukaryota; kingdom Metazoa; phylum Onychophora; class Udeonychophora; order Euonychophora; family Peripatidae; genus Epiperipatus; species Epiperipatus broadwayi. Next base: position 5,738,839 of record JAQFVV010000077.1, on the reverse strand, counting down.
AATTTTAATTTTATTTGAAAGTATATGAAAAATGGATGACAATTTTTAAAGTGATACTTTATATCATTAATAAGCATATTTATAATAATATTCTGGAAAAATAAATATAATCAATTACCATTTTTTTTAAATGAATCTTATGATGAGGTTATATGTAAAGGAAGTGTTATTTGTTTTATTTGAAATTGACACATAAAATCACAGTCATTTATATATTGCTTTTTTTTTACATAATTAATAATCACCTACACATATTTATTGTAATGAATTATAGAAATTTCATTTTCATATAAATATCACCAATTGGATTAAATATATGTATAACATAATTATATGATTTATAACATAAATTGGAGTACTGAAATTCTTTTTATTAAAATCACTATGCAATAAAATATTCAATAATATTTACAATAGCCAACTATAATGAGTGGTATCAGGAAAATCTCCATCATCACAAAATATTACTTCATTTAAATCAAATTTTAGTTTTATTTGGAAGTGTGAAGACTGAAATACGCACAGTTATTAAAGTGATACTTTTCATTGTCAATAATCATGCATATAATTATATTTTGGATTATTAATATTTATAATGAGTTCCATTTTTTCCATGAAGTTTAGTGTGAATATTTATATATGTTATTTAAGGCTTGATTCTATATAGACTTAAGCAGCTTTTATAAGATAGAATATCATAGTATTCATTTTAATAAGCTTGCAAATTTCTTATTTATCATAAATGTGTAAATATTATAATGTATTGCAAGTTAGTTGATTAATTTAATTAAAAGACAACATTAGAAGTTAATATCAGCTTCTAGAAATTATTACATATTAAACAAAAGCTGTTTATTAATATTCTATTATATATATAATGTTATTTTTTAAATTTAAAGTAACAAATACTTTTTACAATTATTTACATATTGGCTTTTTTTTTTTTACACAATTAACAAGCACAAATAGAAGTATCTTTTAGTCAGCTATAGAAATTTAATTTCGTGTTTCACCAATTGAAATAAATATGCATGTCATAATTACTTATATAATTAAATAGTTCTTATTTATTGTACACTAATCAGAATATTGGCATACTTTGTATGAAGCTTGATGGGAAATAAGATATTAGATGATATATATAATAGCGAATTTCTGAATTACAAATCAGTATGAAATTCATAGAGCAACTTCAAGGTAATTTCTTTTATTAGTTGTGGCAAGCATTTAAACATTAATAAACATAAATCAGAAGAGAGTTTATTTTAGGTAAAGTAGATTTTAATCATTTATATACATGATTATGTTAAATGTGTATTTAATGCTATTGGGTAATGATTAATTGAAAATAGAATTATATTATTTTTTCATTAAAATATATTTGTGTATATATTTATTAATTACATGAAAAGCCATACATTAATAATTAATATCTTTATATTTTCCCTGGTATATAAAATGAGATTAATTGGAATTCCTATCTAACCAAGATATATATATATATATATGGATTTTGACTGTAAAAAAGCATTAATTTCATAATAATGTGCATTTCATTTTTAATATTTTCAAATAAAGAAAATTAAATTTGCTTTATACAAAATAAAACTCTAACCATTCTGATTTTTGGTTAACGATGTAAAGAATTTGATTTGCCTAGTAAAAGCATGTTCCTTGAAAGTAGTCTTTTGAACTTTGTATTGTAATACATATAATACAGACATTATGTGCAATATATATTTATATATATCATATATCTTATTCCATAATGAATTTAACAGATAATTTCAGTACTCTGATTCATATAATATTATAACGGAGTCATACAAGTTGTTTATATATAGATAATAATGTCTGTATGTATTCAGAAATCTAAATTATGCATCAGAAAATATTCATAATCATTTGGTTGGCAAATATAATCACAGTATATCTAATACCTAGTTACCTTTATATTTGTAGACCCAATAATTGTTTTATATTGGCACAAGTGCACACATATGTATAAATATTCTAAATGTTAGTTGCTGAATTCAGCAATATAAATATGAGATCACAGTCTATTACCAAAATGTTTGAGATCTTGGATCAAGAGAATGAAGATGAATTTAATAACAAAACAATATTTAATTAATAACAAAAAATAATAATAGTACATACACAAATTGACTAATTTCTTCTTGCTGTAAATTTCTGCTATCAATAAACTTACTTGCAATATTTTAGAATCCAAAATTAATTATCAATAAATTTTTCTTGCCTTTAAATTTTCGTAGACAGTATCCTTAGTTATGCTGTTTTAACACCAATTATATGCAAAGATTTGTATGGCATCAAGTTTAAAATAGAGATGATGTCTTTGTTAAATTATGTGTGGTTTTTATAGAAAGTTTAAAATCTAGACATAATTTATGATAAAAACTTTTGTATTTTGTAGTAAATTTGGACTGAATGATAATTATTATATAAAAACATACTGGATGATAGATCGTAACTCAATGTAGCATTTGTTTATACTTGAAATAATGTTTTTTTGATAGATAATAATTAGTAATCACAAAGTAATAATAAAGCAGTGATTCAATATCAATATTTTGTAATAAGATAAAACTTGGTTAATTATTAATTTTCTTCAGTTTTCTTGCAACTAACATAACTGTCAATTCTCAATTTCAACTTCAAGTGACTGAAAAATTGATTTCTAACTAAGTTGCATTAGTAAACTCATAATTTAATTAGAGATTAATTACAAAACAACATGTTTAAATGCTAGAAATACTTGATCAAAACAAGTTATTCTAAAAATTTCATTTTTAAAATAAGAATATAAATAAATTTGATAATTTCTTTTCTTTTTAAAATTGCATGATTTAAGTTTTTAATATAATTCAATTTCATGTATGTTATTATTATATACATCAAATCCTGCTTAAATATTTAATGATTATTGAGTGAATGAAATGATTATTAATGAGATTATATTATTTTAAAGTATATATGTGCGTGGAGTGTGTGTAAAATTTGACAATGTACTGTCCTTGGAGTTAAATACGAATTAATATCAATATATGATATACATTAGAGATTAAAGACCTTTAGGCATAATGCATTTGCATACTATGCCAATGAATTTTAATTTAAATCCAGACCATATGATACTTGAATAATTTTTTCCAAAATAAGCTTAAAATATTTTTTTTTATGGTATCTAATTTATTTATTGGCCAGAAATGAAAAAAGGAAAAATTTAAATTTTCGATCTAATAGTAGAATAGTCTGGTGAGCAAGGTATTTTATCTTCACTAGTCCTTTTTAAGTGAGTTGATTGGTAAAGAGTCTTTGCTCCATAGTGGGCTATTCAAAAGCTCTTTATCTTTTTAACTATATGTCAGAGACACATTTGTAAATAGGATTTCCTTACTTCATTCCTAAATTGTCAGCTTAGAAACGAATCTTCATTTGGTATCTTAGAGATGAAACTATTTTTAGACCTATTGAAAAATGAATAATTATTATTACTGGTACTACTAATGCTATTGTTACTAATAATAACAACAATGATTTGTATTCCTAGTTTAATAATTTATTAATTAATATATTGCAATTTTTTTTACAGTAGTTTTGATATTAATTAGATTTGTTTTTATTATTAAAATTATTGTTAATTAATTTTTTTGTTCAAATTAGGCTTTTCCCCAAACTATTGATATGCAAAAAAAAAAAAGTTAAATAACACTTAACATATTTATTTTTTATATGTAACTATATTTTTAGATAGAATTTTTGTTATTGTATCTAAATTTTGTTTATATATGTAGATTTGGCGGAAGTGGAAAGATAAACCAAAACTACAATTGAAAATATCAACACTATTCTACAAAGAATATAAACTATTGAAAGATTTTGATCTGATAAAGACATCTATTTTAAGAGGACTAAATTTAACATCTTTTATGAACAAGATAACAAGTTTGTCCAATGAAAGTACTCTTTGAAGACAGATTCTACCTTTAATGTGATTATTTCTGAGATTCACTGTATTAATTCCAAAATGATGCAGACTGGAGAAAGTATATTTTTTCCCAATCCTTGGGAAGGATTAATTATTCCGAAAGAGAGTTTATTTATGCATGACTCCATTCAGAATGAAGCTACAACCAGAGAAGAAAAAACGTTTGAATGCAGTGAATGCAGTTTTATCACAACCTCAAAGAATAGTTTAACCTTGCATGAAAAAATGCACTGTGAAGAAAAAGTATTTCAGTGTACTCAGTGTGATTATAAAACTAATGATAGAACGAATTTATTGGTGCACAATAGATCACATCCTAATCCTAAATCATTTCAATGTAATTTGTGCCCTTATAAAACAAGTCAAAAAGGATGCTTAATTGTACATGAAAGAGTCCACACAGGTGTAAAACCTTACCAGTGTGATACATGTGGTTATAAAACTAGTTACAAAGGTAATTTGATTGTACATAAAAGAATACATACAGGTGTAAAGCCATTTCATTGCAGTATATGTGATTATAGAACTACTCAGATGGCTAGCTTACTCATTCATGAAAGAACCCATACTGGTCAAAAACCTTATCAATGTGATGTCTGTGACTATAAGACTAATCATAAAGGAAATTTGAACGTTCACAAAAGAACCCACACTGGTGTGAAACCATTTGGTTGCAGCCTATGTAACTATAAAACTGCACAAAAAACTTGTTTAGTTGTGCATGAAAGAACCCATTCGGGTCTTAAACCATATCAGTGTGATTTATGCAATTATAAAACAACTCATAAAGGTAATTTGATTGTGCATAAAAGAAAACATACTGGTGAAAAACCATATACCTGTGAAGTGTGTGATTTTAAAACAGCCCAAAAAGCCGGTTTAGTTGTTCACCAGAGAACTCATGCCGATGAGACTTCCTTTAGCTGCAAAATTTGTGAATTCAAAACTACTGATAAGATGATGTTTGTTAATCACAGAAAATCACATATGGTTGAAAATAATTCTGGAAAGTCATTTTACAATGATCAATTTAATTTTCAGATGCATAATTTTATGGCACAACAGATGATGCGAGCAAATGACAAATCATTTCATTGCGATCATTGTATTTATAAGACAAACTCTAAAAACAATGTTATTGTGCATGAAATGAAATATTTGCCGGATAAGTCATATAATTGTCAATTATGTGAGTATAATTCTTCAGATAAATCCAATCATAGCCATTCTAGTAAAAATCCTACAAATGAAAATCCATCTGCTGAGTCTTCATCAAACCCTCAGTCTATTCCATTACATAATTTGATGCCCCAAAAGTCAACGCACAATCGTGATCAACAATATTGTTATAGTCATTGCCATTATCCCAATATCCGTACAACTCAATTAAATAATCAGAAAAATAATGTTATAGTTCATGAAATGAAATATAATACTGACAAATCATTGCCCTGTAACCATTGCCATTATCATTCTTCTAGTTCTCTTCATCCTCCTCCTGCACATAATCCTTCTCTCCATCCTCCCCCTGCTCATAATCCTCCACAACATCTGCCTCCACCTTCTCCACATCGCCCTCCTCAGTCACCTCATCACCCACCTTCACCTCGCCATCATGCACCTTCACCTCACCAACCTCCTCCTTCCCCCCATCTGTCTTTATCATCTCATCACTCATTCATTTCTTCTCAGTCAAACAATTTACTGCCTCAAAGCTTAATTCAGTCGAATGATAAATCCTATCATCACAACCAAGGAGATTCCCAATTGCAAAGGAACAATGTAAGTGTTCATAATCATACAACTGATAAAATTATTTCATTATTGCCAATGTAAACCTAATACAAATTAAATATTAATTTATATGTTATTAATGTTAAAAAAATAACATGCATTTTTTCTTTTTCATTGTAAATTTGACTTAAATTTAAAAAAAAAAAATTTTTTTGATTCTCTTAAAGAATACCTAAATTTGCAGCCATAAATTCAATACTCAAATACTATTAAGAAAGAAAAAAATGCTGCTGCTCACATTTGAGAGTTTCTGTTTGTATATACTGGGAAGAAGAATGCATAGAAATTGCTAAAAATTTAATTGCATTTAATAGATAATGATTGTAGCATATTTATATTTAGGAAAAATATATATTTTTGAGGCCCTTTTTTTTTTTTTTTTCATATGTCATATTTTTCACGCTACCGTCATGAATTTTTCTTTCATATAGTCTTATATAAATAAGTAAAGCCTAAAAAAAAAAAAAACGTTAATAATTTTACCATGAAATAGATCATGTTAAAAAATAAAGTGAGGTTATAAATTTGTAAATGCTACATTAAATATATGCAACTTCATCTTGATAAAAGCACATAAATCTTGTTAAGTAAAGTAAAATGCAATTTTAGATGTAGACATGATAAAAAAAAAATTATTTAAACATAAACATAAAGAATATAACTAGTTTAAAATTGAAGTGAATTTTATTCACTAAAAATCATAATCATAGTACCATTTCATGCATGTTTAGAAAAATTATATCATTATCATCACTTTTATGCCAGATAGCAGATTCTGCATATGAAATATACAAATTTCTTTAAGTTTTTCTATACTTTGCTTTATTTTTCAAATACTCATAGATATGTTTCTTTTTTAAATTATTAATCTTTTTTTTGTCTTCATAAATACTCTCAACATATTCATCATAAAGCATCTATTTTTCAATATAAACCCAATCAAATTTTTTTTCTGCTTTATAATTTCTTTAAAAATATTCTCTTTTCAACACATTGCTCATTCTATGCTTCCAACTTTTCTCTTCAAATTTCAAAGATTTCCAATTTTTTCTCTTTTTTTTTTTTTTCTGATTGTTTATATAAACCAACATTCCAAACAAATACTTAAGTCTTTTTAGCCATTTATAATTTTTAATATATTATAAACTTTTAAACATAGTTTCTAAATGTAATTGTATAACTTTTTGGGATTGCTATTTGATTTATGCAATAAAATAAATTTTATGTCAGGCGCAATGTTGAGGTTGCAAAATTTTTAATATATATGTATTATTTAGCAATTGATTTAATTAAAAAATAATTTTATAAAAAATTATTCAACGTATTTAAAGTCTTTGCAAATAATTCAGCTATTTTTCAGGTTGAAATCTGGATAAAATCTTATAGAAAGAGATATATAGTTGTAGTATTGAATCTTCAAAAAATCTTCCATGTTACTGACATTTCATCGCTTAAGAAATTTTTATTACTTTGTTTTCTTCCCGTCTCAGAGATAAAAGCAGTGAATTTTGGTTCTGCAAAATATTCTCCATTCTCCCACCAACTTAAAAAAATAATATTCAAGTTTACAAACCATGAAATAAAGCCTGTTCGTCTGAGTTAGTTATTGTGATTCACCATACTGCAATTCTTGATGCATAGAAGTGGCTTATACACAGGAAAAAATAATTTGTATTGGAGAAAATGACAACCATTTACTCTTTGTAAATAATTTTATTACTGAAGCAAAATGATGGTGTAATCCTGTGTCAGGAATTATTACCTTGTAATTTAAAACTGATATTATTCCTAAAATGTATGAATGCAAAGGCTATTGTTAATAAGCCAGATAAGTCAAGATTCAGATTTAAAATTGTCTCTTTTTGTTTTATTTTTTTTTAAAGAATTATGTATTTTATAGATTGTATCTAACCAATGCAGTCAATTAATTATGTATTGACTTTTATGTCTCTTACATTTGTAAATTATTTATAGCCAAAAAAAATCTAAAACTTGATTTATCTGGAAATAACATTAAAAATGATGTAAGTACATTATTATTATTATTATTATTATTACTGTAAATATATATATATATTTTCTTTTCACAAAATCTGTTTATTCAGCTTAGGCTATGTCATAATAGGGATTTGATTAATTTTATAGACCTTATTAAAAGAAAATGTGTGTAATTTAATTAGCCTGTGTACAGCCTTAGAATAGTTTATTGTTTAAACATTTAAAATGCTGAGAATTAGAAAATAATTGTTACCGGTATTAAAATATTAAACATATTTTAAATGCATTTTTTGTGTGGCTAGAATGAGTTTAAAGAAATTTTTTTATGTATAATTCAGATCATGTTAATTATTAAAATAAATATATAGAGAGAGATTGAAAGTTTATAGTGGGATGTTTTATTTTTATTTTCATAAAGATGGCATTTGTCATTTAAAATAACTTAGAAAGTCTCAAGAATTGAATCATTAAGAAATTTATAGCTTCTTTGCAATATTAATTCCTGTGTTTTACTTGTAAATTTAGTGTAATGTGTGATTTCTGAAATTGCACAAATTTTTTTTTTTTTTTTTTTTTTTACATGTACAACAGTTTTGTAATGAACTATTTTTTATTATATGAATAATATAATTAAAATTTTATTATTAAATTAAATTGTATTAGTTTTGTTTGGTAATAATTAAAAGTAGTTATGCAAATATATATTTTAGTATTAATTTCATATATTAATAAATAGTAAAATAATTATTATTTTACTAACATATTGTAAAAAGGTTGGATCAGAAAATACAATGGATATTTCTGATGTTTCTAAAACTCTTTAAAATTGTTCTCACGAATACATCAATCTGCAGGAATATTAATGCCTAACATAACTTTTAACAATGCTACAAAATATTTTTTAAAGTGAAGGATATATTTTATAAATTTCTCATCATAGAGATATTAAAAGCTTCTGCCAAATTTAACAGATTGTATCCGGACATTTTGTACAATTTATGAAATAGAATCTATGTACAAAAAAGCTGTGCTTTTAAAAATTATTTAAAAAAATAAGTTTAATATATATAACAAAAAAAAATTAGTCATAATAACAGACCAAATGTACTCCTGTGAGTTCACATTAGAATATAACTCATTTACAAATTGCATTATCATTATAGCAAAATTATATAAAATAATAACAGAAAGAAACAAATGTTTTGATATTTATACACTTATGCTGTATTTATCTGCCTTCCAAACCAATTATGTCATTAAAAAAAAAAAATTAAATATATTTAATTGGTCTTTGAAATGAAATAACAATATATAACTATAGAATGAAATAAAATAGATATTACCATATTTAAGTTCGGTTTAGAAATTTTGAAAAATTCAATTATTCAATGGAATGACTTTTTTTTTTTATTATTTTCATTTTTTTATACAGAAATTATTCCAAAATTGTTGATTAAAAAATTTAGTAATAGTTGGTAAAAATTATTACATTCTTATATTCAGAGAAGATGATAGAACAGTTTCATAGATTACTGATTAAATAAAATAGATGTTGCTATATTTAAATTCAGGTTTATAATCTATTTGTATGTGTGATTCCACGGATCATTTTCTTGTTTATCTTCTTTTTTTAATGTAAGTATTAATCAAAAATTATTAATGGAGATTATTTAGGTATAGTTTGTCTTTATTTTTGATCTTTTACAACCAGGTAATTATCTGACTTTTACATAGTTACATTTCACAAAATCTTTTTTTTAAAGTTAAAAAGTGTATTAAGTTTGCAACTTTTGTTGATGTGTGAAGTTAATGAAAATTTCTCTCTATTAAGTTACAGTTTAAATCCTTTTCCTTTTTAATTTTTGTTGACATAGCTTACCAAAACTACTGGAATTTATATTCATAAGTCAATAGTGATATTGCCATGCTACAAATTCACGACCATTTCTTGGGATTATACCAATATTAATAATAGATCAAAGCAATTTGTCAGTATTATCTTTTCTTTTTTTTTTTTAAAGTGAATTTTGCAATTTTATCAGTAATTTTTTTTACTATAATTATTATAAAAAAAAACTTTTAGTGAAATTTCTCATAAGTAATAGATTTTTAAAGGCAATTATTGAGGAATCTGATATTTTTACAAATTTTAGACAGCTTGAATAAGATCCAAATTGGAGACTTGCTTTTTAGTGACAATAATTTTTTTTCCCTTGTTTTAGAAAATGATCTTTTGTAGATTTGATATATTTAAATGTTGATACTTTCCAAGTAAAAATTATATAAATGTAGAATTATGAATCTGGCTCTCAAACATAACTCACAAACTTTGAAAAAAGATGTCATTACATCTGAGACTATTAGTAGAAAAAGAAGATGATTGCATAAATCATATATTTATTAATTGAATAAAATGTCTAAAAAGTAGTAGCAGACATATTGAGAGAGAGAGAGACCTGTAATTTAAATTTGTATCTAGATTTTTTACACTTTTACTTTGTTATTAGATTTATGAGACACCCTATATAAATTTTATCATAAAATAAGAAATTATATATTTAAGATATTTATTAATATTAAGAAAGCCCAATTGCCTGCTCAGTCATAATGTATATGAATTCCATCAAATAATTAGATAATATTTACTATGACATCGTATATATATATTAAAGCAACAATTTTCACAGATAAAAAAATGTGAATAGTTTGGATTCATTCATGTGTACATTTATTTATAATATTTGCATTATACTGATGTTTTGATAGGATTATTCTAGTAACGTCACTGTAATCCTAATATTAACAAGGAAATGTACTCATGGTCAAATCAGAAATATATGTTTGTACACATGATACATATATATATACACAAAGAAAAAAAAAGAATATCTGTGATATCTTCGTTTATATGGAGTAGGGCTACCATTTTTATTAAAGCCTACAAAATAATATTGGAAAAGCATCTATAGAAAATATGATATTTCTCATGCAGAAAATTCTGAAGATCTCAGATGTGTCATTGAAAGATATCAAACTCACTTACTCAAGAATGATGTGTTTTTTAAATCAATATGTTACTAAATGCATGTTGGTACATTATCATCTTGGAAGATGACCTTATTAGGGTCATATAATGTCTGTGTAATGACCTCTTTTTTTAAAATGGATAAAAAGTTTGCAGCTATGCTTCATTTTTTCAATCTAAAGGATAAAAACAAGGAGATATAATGTACTCACTAAATCATAATATGTTCACTACCTTATTTTACATTTGGAAATACACTATGTTTGACATTATTGGACCATAAATCAGTTTTTCAAACAGTATTTACTTATTTTTTATGGTTCTAATAACATTTCTTCTGCATTATAGCATTCACATCAAGAATCAGATGCCTTGACATACCAGCTTGGCTATAAATATTTGTTTCTGAAGCCTGTAGCATCTTTTGCATTATACGGAAATGTTCAGATATTATGTACGGGTAGCTTACAATCCAATTGAGTTCAGCCTTTGTTTACTCACACCATCAAACCAAAGCTCATTTAAATGTAAGATTAGGTAATAGGTGGTTGAACATGCATTATCATTTTATAGAGTAAACACACACACACATATATATTCGTAATAAACGTTTATTTTGTTAATATATTAAATAAATATCACAATAGTCTAATTTCTCATATCTAATAAAAGGATAAAAACCCTAGTTAAAGAAGTCATACAGATATATATGTATACCAATAATGAATTAAATGTCAATGTATTTTTTTTTATGTCACGATACAAAACTTAGACTCTGTAAACATAGCGATGACCAGTCACTAGATAACCAAATGTGGATGGTGAAAACCGAATTCTATTATGTAATTTTATTTTTGCTTACAATCAATATAATACGCACAACAATAGACACAGCAATGGAAAAGTAAATAGAAAGGCAAGTACACTAAACAATGAAAACTAAATCCTGTATAAAAGCAAATCCAGTTCATTTCAGTCTTATTTTTCAAAAGGATATAATAGCTGTATAACACCAACATCTAAAAATTGAATCGAAGAATGGGACGACTTATTTGGACATTCCAAATTATTCATCTAATCTTCATAGCGCAAAATTATAAAAAAACTATAGCCGATATTTAAACAGAAAAAAGTTTTGATAAATTTGTGCAGTTGGATAAAAATAATTGATTTTAAATTGACATTTAAAATAAAAAACGCTATTATTCGAATATGGATAAAATAAAGAAAAAGAACATCACCAGAATATACAAATAATGAAATAATTATTTTCTTATAAAAACCATTAAATACCATATAGTGAATTAAGTAAATTTAAATCTTTTATGAACTACAGAGCAATATATTCTGGCTAATTTAACATTGCATAGGGCCGGAGTGCTATTGTCTCTGACCATAGGAAGCACAATGATTTAATATTCACTTGTATAGTGCCTAATGAAACATCAAATGTTCTATCTTAAATGTCTTGATGGATCCAGAAGGAAATATCATTTCAAGCACTTCGAGTTCCCACGAGTGATGCATGACTTGCTGAAGAAAGATGATCCGAAAAGTGATAGACTATCTTTGAAAGACATTATTTGCCAAATTCATGAACATTATTCAAGATGATTTGAAGAAAGCTTTAATTTATTATGTATTATTTTTATATATATATGCGTTTGTAGAATTCTATTTTTATTTCACTTCCATATTTGGAATCCTGAATGTCTACAACTTGAAGAGTCCACTGTAATTAAAGTCAAGAAAATACAGGGGGGAAGGTTAAGTTAAACAACATATATTTTTTGTTAAATAAAGTTTAGGTCAGCTCTCCATCCATAGTGACTTGATTATTGGAATAAGGGAAGATTTTATTTGATATTATTTCATATTAAGAATATATCCTTTCTATAGGACAGAGTTCGTGTTGTCTATTTTTTTTGTGTGTGTGTTAACTAATAATCGTTTATTTGGTGTGAAATGACTAATCTTCCTGCGTGGACATTCTTTTCTATCAACCATAGGAAACTTTAACATAGTTTGCGGGGTCCCCAAGGAAAATGGAACTTCTACAGTTTGAATGGAATTGGACAACAAAGCTGACATACATACATTGATATAATATTGTAAAATAACTTTGCAATTGTAATAATGAATTAATGATTTTTTTTCTTTGTTAATTTTATCTGCTTTGTAAGTAGTTAGTACCTTGTCATGTATATCTATCATGGGCAAGGGGTTGGAGTAGTAAACACATTTAATCATTAATATGGTAGAGATACATATTTGATATACCCATATACATTTTTTTAATCATGTTAAAAGAGTTTGAATTTTTATTTTGCTAGTCAATAAACATTGTTAACTTGATTTTCATTAAAATGATCTCTAGTTTGTCAAAATTATTTATCCATTTGTTCATCAATTCATAACCGGATATTCATGCATATACACAAACTTTTTTTTTACATCATAATATAATAATATGTTTAGATGAACCCTTCTCTCACTTGGAACCTATATAGAGGTGCAGTAATTGCTATCTAGAGTAAATTCACCCTGGAAGAGAGTCAAATGTAACATTCTCCCCGAGTTTGAATATTGAGGCTAATGAAACCCAAAAGAGGGGTGAGGCATGGATGAACTAGCCTAAATTATATTTGAATTTAATGTGTAAACTTAAAGCTAGCTCATTGGAGGTAGATATGTTCATTGGTTAGGTACTTCATCATATCCGCAGCATCCTATCCAAAGATCCTAGGCTGACTATACTAAGATGCATTCCCCCTCTGGCATCTAATGTGGACACAAAACGGGAGTTTCTAAGGAGGTCCAGCCATTGGATTGCTAAATTAAAAAAAAAATTTTTTTGGTTTATTCACCTTGATAAATTTATCGGAGTGGCAACTGATTAATACACCTAACCAAGAAAGGGAACCTCATGTGAAACATCGAATGTGAATTGATTGATGGGGAAAGAAGTGATAAACTAAGACCATAAATAATTAATTATTAAAACTAAACTAAAATAGGTGAGTGAGGCGAATAAACAGATAGGCTAAAAACTAGGCATTAAAAGTAATACACAAACAAAAATACACAGAGAAGTTAAATATAAGTGCTAAATAGCAAGGGATACATAAGGTCCTATGACATATTTATTTGTAAAGGAAGAAAATAACTTTGTATTTAAGTATTAAAGAAAAACATAGTGATAAACAGAAGAGAAGTATTTATTAAGTAGAGATATGAATATTTATTAAGTAGAGATATGAAACATTCTACGGAACTACAAGATAATAGTGATAGTGAAGTAGAAACATGCTATTAGTAGTGGGAAAGGAGTCCAATTACATGGGGGTCTATGACCAAGATCGATCACCCTCTGCAGGTGCCTGTCACAGACCGAGCAATGCCCCAAACACAAGCACTTAGAGAAGTGATAGTTCGAAGATATTTGAAGCTGGAGTAATAGCCTCCGAAAACAGGTGATCATAGAATAACTTCCAAATGTTTACAAGGATGGACCAAAGCATGAATAACATGAATGAAAAAATATAGTCTTGCATTGTTAGCCGAGAGGTATCGCAGCCGCCATGCAGGCAAGTAGTTGGTTGCAGATGGTTGTGGGTTCGCGTCCCGGTCGATGCTATGACATATGGGAAAAAAAAAATTGGATAGTAACATGAGCACCCTAAGAGGCAACATGAATAATATGAAAGGAGAGATGAAATGAATATGAAGGGAGAGATGAAAGAAGAATTGAGTAATAGGATGGCCAGCATGGAAGAAAATTCAAAAGCAAACAATGTTAGGGCAGACCTAAAAATAGAAATGAAAGATATAGAAACGACTGTCCACAGACAAGGAGCAATTATCAATCAATTTAGATATTGTTCAGAAAGAACTGAAATAAAACAAGCAATTGGTGACCTGAAAAATAAGAGATGAAAAGGATTTAATGTGCCAACAGCAATTTGAAGAATTTAGATTTAGCATCATTGGGCAGTTGAATGTTAGATGTGATGAGGTGTACAGTAGTTAGGATACTTAGAGATGAGCTGCAAGTTGAGATCCAAATACCACAATGTACACTCAAGGATGGATCCCCTCTGCACAATCGAACATCGAGTTTAGAATCCTGTGATAAAGCCCTAGAGACCTTGGATCATCATCTCAAATGACCCAAAGACAATGTAGCTGCAGTGGAAATGGACACAATTCTGGACAAAATCACTCTAGAAAAAGTGATGGAAAATGTGACTGAATCATGAGATCGGATCAGCAAAATGGATGAAGCACTCATCAGAGATTCATCAGAATAGTCCCAGTGGAGTGTGACAATGACAAAGCAAGACAGACCCAAAGATTCACTACATTAGGGAGGAATTCAATGGCACAGGAAACAACGTAGAGGTCACCATTGAAGACCCAAACAATAGAAGCAACCAGTACCAGGAACCCAAAACATGCTCCAAGCACGAAGTTTGCAAATATTGTGACAGTTTTTAAAGCAGATTGATACCAGCAAAAAAGATGCCACTGAAGAAAACTCGGAACTACCACATTGATTTGGGAAGGTCAGATAAAGACCATATGTCTGACCATCATACATGTCTGTTGAAGACCCAAACAGTAGAAGCAACCAGTACCAGGAACCCAAAATATGCTCCAAGCATGAAGTTTGCAAATATAGTGACAGTTTTTAAAGCAGATTGATACCAGCAAAAAAGATTGCCACTGAAGAAAACTCGGAACTACCACATTGATTTGGGAAGGTCAGATAAAGACCATATGTCTGACCATCATACATGTCTGACATGACATTTGAAGTCCCTCCACCATGTAGATGATGATCCAAATAAGGGAAGTTGGATCATGGTAATGAATACCACTCCACTAACCACTAAACAAAAAGTTCTAAAGTTATGCAATACCTATGAAGCCCCCTTCACATTCATTAAACATGAATGCTAGTGCTTAAGAAAAAAATATTATGGATGGACCTTAAGGATTGTGACCTGGAACATGTATATTGGACTGAAACCAAAGGAATGAATTCCAAATATAAATGTTTTAAAAAAAAAGAGAATTGCTGATGACATCACAAACACAATGGGGAGATGTTCAAAAGCAAGTAGGGCATGGTTAGATGCATGTTCATGTTTCATTAAACCACAGCTTATGGCCTTCAAGCCAAATGTAGGGTAGAGGCCAAACAAGCAACCCAAGAGTGACATAAATGTAATATTATTTACTAACTACTAATTCACAATTAAATCCAGAATGACATGGAAAATAATGTATTAAAAGCATATGAACAACTAATAGATAAGGCTGAGCAAAGAAACAAAAACAAGAAGATGAATGTATACAACTTTAAAATAGGAGATAAAGTCTTTATCAAGATGCCCCACCTGAATAAAAACCACTGGAGAATAAGTCTCAGAAATTTTTATCACCCATATGATGAACCATTCACTATTGTGAAAGCCAGGTCTAAAGGTGTGAATAAATGTGGAAGGAGCCATTAAGGGTACATTCAACACCCACAATTTAAAGTCTTATTTTGGTCAATCATAGTGATCATCTAACTGATGTGCTCAGATTACATAAATAGGCATGAATTTTAGTTGAGACTAGGAAAGAAAGAAGTGACATCAAAAAAATTAATAGAGTCAAGAGTTTGTGATTACAGTATACCCAGGTAAGCACAAAAGCAATTACTGGGATAATTTAGAGCCAACTGAGATTAGGAGTTGATCCATGCAGAATGAGGGGACATTCCAATGCTTCATTTAGACCAAAAATATCCAGTAAGTCTCAAAAATGAGCAAGTTGAAGGCTAACTAATTAAACCATGTGCCATCTGCAATAGACACCCTTTACTGGTTGAGTTCGAACCATATAACCACAAAAAGATTCATATATAAATATCACTTTACAATAATGTTAATGGAATATGAAATCTGCAAGAATATGTATGGTTGAGGAAATGTCAAAAGTTGGAATGAGTGGGCTTTGTAACTTTTTTTTTGTGAAAAAAAAAGACAATCCAACGCTAAACAAAATGACACTACTCAAGTGTTAAAATTTTAATCATAACTTATTTAATCCTGTAAGGGTAGCTTACAATTTGAATGAGTCTAGCCTTTATTTACTCACATCACCAAACCAAACTTATTTAAATATAAGATTAGCTAATAGATGGTTGAGCATGCATTATTATTTTATAGAGTAAACATACACATATATACATATACACAATAAACTTTATTAAATAAATGTCACAATAGACTAATTTTCCTTATCTAATAAAAGGATTAAAACCCCAGTTAAAGAAATCATACAAATATATATGTATACCAATAATGAATTAAATATCAATGTACTTTTTTTTACATCATGATACAAGACTTACATAGTGATGGCCTAATGTCAAGCCAGTCATTAGGTAACCTAATGCAAAAGGTGAAAGAATTTTATTATGTAATTTTATTTTTACTTACAATCAGTATAATATGTGCAACAATAGACACATACCGCAATGGAAAAGGAAATAGAAATGAAAGTATGCTAAACAACCGAAACTAAACCCAGTATAAAAGCAAATCCAGTTCATTTCCACCATCTTTTATTATTTTCAAAATGATATAATAGCTGTATACCATGAACATCTAAAAATCGAATATTCGAATCTAAGAGAATATGGATGACTTATTTGAACATTCCAAATTATTCATCTAATTTTTGTATCGCAAAATTATAAAAAAATTAACCGAGATTTAACTACTTTGGTTCAAAATGCCATATTGAATTTTTTAAAATACTGACTTGAGACACAATTTTCACAATAACTTCAGTTTTAATTATGTTAGAGCAAAAAAAAATACATTAATAGAAACTAGAAAAACAATAAGTCTAAGACAAATAATGATAACCATTTAAAAAATAAGGAAACAAAAATTTCAACATTCGAAATAATTATTACTTTATTGTTCATAATTTCTAATTCATTCTGAACTAACTGTAAATTACATCTTCAGCTGTAATTTCTTTGTATTCCTCACAAAATTATCTTTCAAAACATGTATAATATGTCTTACTTGAGATAATCTGAAGTTTCAGAATCTCCAAAATAAGTCACATATGAATTCTTCATTTTCATCTTGTACCCCGAAAGTTCCAAATGTCAAAGGCATCTATAAAGATTCATCCTAATAAAAGATACAAAAGAAATCATCATAGCAATTGGCTTCTTGTCTATCTAAAACTAGAAATTGTAGACTACTGTCTGTATCACTGATAAAATGAGCATCTCTTCATTTTATATTTTTTTTGTGTACATCAGTGATGTTTATATTCTTTATGGACACCAGTGATGTTTATATTCTTTATGCACACAAGTGATGCTATCTTATTACATTTATTGTATCACATAGATATAATTTATTTGCATATAGTCCATTTGTTAGCTATAGACTTGAAAATAATGTGATGAAACATAGCAAAAACAGAGTGACTCCAAAGCATGAGTATAAAGGCATAAACAAAAATCAGAATTTGATTATTTGCCTGCATATGCAATCTTTCTATACATTTGATTATTAGTTTTGTAACTCATTACTTATAAACACAAACATATCCTATAAACTTAATAATAAATAATAAATTATTAAACTTTTTGAAAATCATTATTTTTATAAAATAAGTTTATTTTTATAAAATAAGTGGATTAGAACTTTAGAAAATTATGGTAGATATGAATTCTATATGAGCATAAATAAATATATAATTTATAGAAACACATACCAACTACAAACTAAAATTAATAAAAATTATCATTTAAAAAAAAAAATTAAAATTTTATACTTATGAGCCTGTTATGTTGAGGCTCCATTGTAGGCCTTGTTTGTGAATAAGATCCCATAAATGTTGATTTGAAGGCGGAGATATATTTTCTGTCTTTATAGCTTCATGAAAATTACAAAATTGATGAAAAAATAAATAAATTAAATACTCTTGATTAAAACTGCTGTAAAAAAAAATCCAAATTTCCATCGGATTTTTTTGTGGTAGACATCTTTGGAATCATATGACAGAGCTATCAAATGCCCATATTTTAGTTGACATCATGCTTATACTTTTTACATCAGTAAAGAAAGAAAACATATCAATCGATTAAAAAAGACGCGCATCTTACCCGCTTAAAGAGCCAAAGCAAGTTTTGATAGATTCATGTGGTTGGATAAAAATAACTGATTTTAAATTGACATTTAAAATAAAAACTATGCTATTATTCGAATATGGATAAAATAAAGAAATAGAACATTGCCAGCATATATATAAACCATGAAATAATTATTTTCTTATAAAAGCCATAAATATCAAATAGTGAATTAAGAAAATTTAAATCTTTTATGAACTACAGGCAATGTATTTTGGCTAATTTAACATTGCCGTAGGGCCAGAATGCTATTGTCCTTGACCATAAGAAGTGCAATGATTTAATATTCATCTGTATAATACCTAATGAAACATCAAATGTTTCATTTTATATGTTTTGCTGGATCCAGAAGGAAAGCAACTACAGAAGATGGAAATAACATCATTTCAAGCATATCGTCGAGGAGTTCCATGGGTGGTACATGTCTGGCCAAAGAAGGATGACTCCAAAAGTGATAGACTATTTATGAAAGCCATTATTTACCAAATTCATGAACATTATTCAAGATGATTTGAAGAAAGCTTTAATTTATTATGTATTATTTTTTTATATATAATTTGTATTCTATTTTTATTTCACTTCAGTACTTGAAAATCTGAATGTCTACAACTTGGAAGAGTCCACTGTAATTGAAATCAAGAAAGTATAGGGGGGGAAGGTTGTTAAGCTAGACTATTTTTTTTGTTAAATAAAGTTTAGATCAGCTCTTCCTCTATAGTGATTTGACATTATCATCATCATCATTACTGTGATATGGAATAAGATAAGATTTTATTTGATATTATTCCATATTAAGAATATACATTTGCTACAGGACAGAGTTTGCTGTTTATTTTTTTGTGTGTTTACTAATGATTGTTTATATTTGTTTATTCAGCATGAATGTTTAATCTTGCATACACATTCTTTTCTATCAACCATAGGAAACTTGTATATAGTTAAGGGGGTCACCAAGGAAGATGGAACTTCTACATCTGGAATTGGACAATGAAACTATTGTACATACTTTGGTGTAATATTATAAAATAGATGGTCAGCTTCGCGATCATTGTAATAATGAATTAATTTTTTTTTTCTTTATTAATTTTAGTTGCTTTGTAAATAGTGCCTTGTCATGTATATCTACCATGGGTAAAGGTTGGAATAGTAAATACATTTAATCATTAATATGATAGAGATGAATACTTGACACACACATATATATATACATTTTTTTTATCATGGTAAAAGTGTTTTGAATTTTCATTTTGTTAGTCAATAAACATTGTTAACTTGGTTTTCATTAAAATGGTCTCTAGTTTGTCAAAATAATTATCCCTTTGTTCATCAATTCATAACTGGATATACATGCATGTACACAAACTTTCTTTTTTACATCGTAATAATAGTAGTATGGTTAAATGAACCATTCACTCAATTAGAACCTTTATAGAGAAGCAGTAGTTGCTATCTAGAGTAAATTCACCCCTGAAGAGGTAACATTCTCCCTTAGTTTGAATACTGAGATGTAATGGAATCCGAAAGAGGGGTAAGGCATGGATGAATTAGTCTAAATTATATTTGAATTTAATGTGAAACTTAGTTAGCCCATTGGAGGTAGATACGAACATTGATTAGGTATTTTATCGTGTCATCCACAACATCCTACCAAAAGACCCAAGGTCTGGCTGTAATGAGTTGCGTTCCCCCTCTTCTGGCAGACCATTACAATTATGCAATCCTTTTCATTAAAAATCATTTCTGATCATATTTGTTTTCAGCAAATTCTATCTTTAAAGAATGCACTTACCTCTTTTGAAGTCTTTGAAACAGATTAGAAATGTTGGAAGCTGATGCTACAGTTAATTGGGAATCAATTTTATTTTTTAAACAGTCTGTCATTTCTTCTCATAGGCTTATTAAACTGATAGCATTATCCTATTAGATAGTGTTTAGCACATCCTAAATGTTTTATCTGTAAAAAGAATTATTATGCTAATATTTATTTCTAATTTTGAGCCTTGATAGCAAAAATATAATGCTAATATATGTGTTCCTTGTATTTTGCCCGTCTTTATTTCGTTCAAATACTTTAATTATATATGGGCGTGCACATACACACACACACACACAATAATAATAAAGAATCATTTGCAATGTTCACAATTTATGTCAGCATTAAAACACTTCAATATAAAACTTAATTAACTGAAAAACTTACAGAAATAATGGAATCACTAGAGATATTTTAAGCAAGCCTAAAATCTAATGTTAAGCACAGCTGATACTGATATTTAAGTTAGGTGAAATAGGACTATAAGTTTGCTGCCATATATTAGATATTTAGAAAAACTTTGGAGTTAAACAAAAAGATCAAGCTGGATTTAAAAATTAGTTATATCAAGGTAGACAATATCCAAGCATTGAAAGGAAATTATAGGAACATTGATTATAAATCATTTTGCATTGTATTTGTAAATTGCAAGAAGGCGTTTGTTTGTCTTTATAACTATTTCTGCTATAATTAAAACTTTTTGAAGCATAGTAATACAGATTACTAATTGTCAAGAATATCAAAATATATAATTGGTGATTAGATAACAGTAATAATAAGAAATTAATGAAAAAAGAAATTCACACTTGCTTTATAGGAAGTACTTTAAGGATAAAAATGAGAAGCAATTGAAATAAATGAAAATTAGTTAAACCATCTGAATTTTACAAATATTGTTTTTAATGCGCCTTAACTTCAAAAAATGTCATAAGAGTTATCATATGGAATTCCAAAAAAAAACTAAAGTTAATTACTAAAATGGATTTTAAAAGGGAAATAAAAATTGACAGTAGTGAATTAGAAATTTATAATGTAGATAGAACCATAATGGATATTAATGAAAAAATTAAATTTGGATGAAGTGCTTACTAAAAGAAACAATGATAATGCATGTAAAAAGAAAGGTTTTTAGGAAATGTATTATTTAGTCTGAGATTTGAGCACTTAATAGTAGAGGAGCGCAAAAAATGCAAGCCACATGGCAATATGAAAAAAAAAGATTGATAAAAGACTGAAATGGAACTAGCTAAACATACTGTCAAACAAGAAAGTATATCGATAGATGAAGTTATAAATTAAATCCCCAAAAGATTTGACCATTTATGAAATGAATGAAAGAAATATTCTATAATTATGTGGAAAAGAGAACCAAAAGCACTGAAAAGAGATCATTCTGTAGAAGACTGATAATAGTCATTTTCTAATTTAAAGATTAACAAAAAGAAAAATAGATCTCTCTAACCACAGTCTATGTGAAATTAACTTTAAAAAAAAAAAAAAAACGAACATAGAGGAGGAAATTAAATTTTTTAGATTTCTGCTATGAAAAGTTAATTGAGTATATATGTATAAATGAAGAATGTATACTGTATTCAAAGTAAACATTGATAATAAAATATATTCTATTGCTTATATCTAATGTCTTTTTCATTTTGTTTTGAAATTTTGATGGGGGGGGGGTATCATGAATATTTCAGTAATTTATTAATAGTAATATAAAATTTTATTATGTATGTATTTGATTTATTAGCAATTTATCAAATAATTTAAAAGTCAATATTAAATTATCTGCTATTCTTTTAATAGATGTCTGTTTGTAGATGTTTTATTTCTAAAATAATACATTTTATTGGCTCTTTTGAATATTTAACAATGGGGACTACTTAAAGTAAAAAAGTTAAATCAGCCTTTATATATTTTACTGCGATATCTTGAAGGAGATAGCATTATTCACTGTGTTTGGTAAGAATTTGAGTAGTTTTGTTCATTATAGTTTCATCTTTTAGAAATTTATAATAGATGATTATGTGGATTGATTATGGACAGGCGACTTTAAATTAAAATCATAAAGCTGATTACAATTTGAAGAAAAAACAACAACAAAAGATTTATCCAGATTCAAATTTCACTTCATGATGAATAGCTTATTAAAAGCCTATCCTGTGATATCCTTAGTTTTTAATAATATTAAGAGCATTCATCATTAATGTTAAAAAGCTTGCAGTAACTTATGTTAAACGTTTAAAAAAAAAACCCCCAAAAAAAAAAACAACTTATGTTAAACATAATAATGTAAAAAGTCTATAAACATCAATGACTGAAATGAAGTGATTAATTCAGTGATAATTCTGATATTTTATGAAGAAACAAGAAGACAACTCAACCAGAAATCAATAGGCAAAGATATAAACTGGCAATAGGCTATTAAGGCAAATACCAAACAATCATTATCATCAAAAAAATATATAATGAAGCAATTCTGGGAGCAATAAGTTATAGGAAAACAACAACAAAAATCATTAAAGTATGACTACATAATAAAAGCATGTATCAGAACTTGAAAAAATTAAATATCAGAATATGGAAATGAATAAAAGATAAATGTAATAAAAAAAATTTTTTTTATGTTTCTGATAGAATAAAAGTACAAATTTGATACTATAAAAAGAAAGCGAAAAAAAATATAAATTATATTACAATATCATGAATAAATATAAAATTAACTTCATTACTGGAGAAGCCTTTATGGGAATGTGAATCTAAGACTCTCAGTCATTGTAATGGAATTAATTTATTCTTGAATGGTAGTTTTAAAAAGATACTTTATGACCTGTATATACAGAACAATTATATTGATAGTCTTCAATTTATATTTTGATGGACAGTTTAAGAAAAGGGGGAGGAGTGACAAAATTAAAAAAACATTGTAAAGATCTTTTTAAATTGATTCACATTTCCAAATTGATATCAATCCAAATTAAAATTTGCCAAATATTTTTCTATTATAAATGGGCTGAAAAAATACTTGTGTTATTTAATCATTAATTACTAAAACAATCATTGGCATACAGTAATATCTAGAATCCAAGAAAAAAAAGAAAAGAAAATGAAGTTCTTGTTTTTGCTTTTAATTGATTCAAATAGAAAATTGCACCCTCAAACCTGTATTATATCTTGAATATCTGTGTTATGAAGCTTCCTGTAAATTGTTTCATAGATCACTGTCATAAAAAAATGGGAAATAGTTGGAATTAAAACATTTTTGTTTAACATTAGTTTTAATTTCAAATGCTACAGATTTTTCATCATAGCAAAAAGCTATTTGATTATTTATAACATATACTTTTGAATGTAAAACAAAATGGCTCTATAATTCAAGAGTCCTTATATATTGCCTTAATTTGCTCATGAAAAGCTACACCACTGTGGATAATGCATATTAATTTCAAGGATTATCAAAGCCTGTTTATGAATAAATGAAAACAATCTAAAAATTAATTCTTTGTTCTCAATACTTTCTTGCATTTACTTGGCAACAAAAATTAATGTCTATAATGTTTTTTGACCTTCAGTTTTATTTATGACTGGAAGCAAAATTTTTTCAGCAAAACCTTGGAAAGTTTCTGTGTTCTAGCAAAAGGATCCACAACTTTTTTCAACAAAGAACCATATATAAAAATTTAATCAATAGAATTATAAAAATTATTATGAACAAAAAATTAGACTAGAGATTATCCATTAGTAAATAATATTTCTTTTAGAAGTATAATAACTACTCTTTCTTATTGCATTGTTAAATGTATACCATATAATACTAAATCATCCATGAACTTTACTACTATTACACAATGCTTTATTTACAGCCCTCTTTTACAATTTCAATTGCTCCAGCAATCTTCTTCAGAACTACAACATAATACAAACATATGAATATAAATATACATGAACATATAATTTACATTCTATATATACATCTTATAATATCTTTTATATTTTACATTATTATTATTAATTTTTTACCCTTTTTTATTCTATATTTATTAATAAAAATTTTCTATATATATATTCTATTTTTATTCTTTATTTTATTTTATTCTTATAATATTTAACTCTAACTTAATATCTTTTATATTTTACATTATTATTATTCATTTTACTAACAATTATTACTTATAATTTATTCATTCAATAATTTATAATCTATTTTAATTTATATTATTTTAAACATCTTTTATATCTCCTAACTTCAATGCTTATAAATAATGATTGTTAGTAAAATGAATAATAATAATGTAAAATATAAAAGATATTAAGTTAGAGTTAAACATTATAAGAATAAAATAAAGAATAAAAATAGAATATATATATAGAAAATTTTAATTAATAAATATAGAATAAAAAAGAGTAAAAAATGAATAAAAATAATGTAAAATATAAAAGATATAAGATGTATATATAGAATGTAAATTATATGTTCATTTATATTTATATGTTTGTACTATATTGTAGTTCTGAAGATGATTGCTGGGGCAATCAAAACTGTAAACTGTAAAAAATGGTGGTAAATAAAGCATTGTTTAACAGTAGTAAAGTGCATGGATGATTTAGTATTATATGGTAAATAATATTTCTCTAGTGTAATTTTCACTACATCACTCTCAAGCAAGGTTGGAACTGGTTTCTAACTGCTTTTAACACCTTGTGGAGGGGCATAATCATAAACATGATGTGAAAAAGATATAAGAACCCCAAGATGCATATTTCATGCTGAGCCAGCACTCGTCAGTTGTCCCAGATCACAATATCTTACACATCTTTATCATTGTGATAAAGATATATGTAAGAGATTATGATCTGCTTCAACTGGTAAGTGCTTGGTTCAGCATGAAATGTGCATCGACTATTTTGAAAAAAATTAATAGTAGGAAAATCACAATTCTACATATTTGTATCATAAAACTTTAATAAAATGGGGAAAACATTTTCTTTGAAAAGCCTTAAATTATTTTTAAGTTGATCATGACCTTGTAATTTTTTACTCAACGTATTCAAGCATTCATAGATATCTGTTAAATATGCAAATTCCTATAATGAATTAGGATTTGTTCTGAATTGGTTTTACATTTTGATTCATGAATATATCTATTTTAATTCTGATTTTGAAAAGAATCATTTTATAATATGTATTGTATATTACAATAAATTACACTATTTACTATTGATTTCTTCCAAAAAAGATTTAAACTGTGATGATTCAAGTTTTGCATATAAAATTAATAAAAGTACTAATTATTGAATCTGAAGATGGATATTTAATATACGATGATTGTGATAAATAATGTTAGGGTTTTGTGTGTTATGAGAATTAAAGTAATAAATAACATGTCTGATGATACCAATATTTTTTTCCAGTCATATTCTTAGTACCATTAATTGTAAGTATTGTCGACAACTTTCAATCAAGTTTTAGATCTTCAAACACTTTTGATATACTTAAAAATGTATTTTCTCCAGAGATTCTATCCTTCAAACTTTCAAATGATCTGTGATTTCAAAATTTTGATTGATAATGAAGCATGTAAATGAGTATTTATCCTGTAAATTATTGTTTCAATTTATCTTTAACAATAACAACAAGTTTTTGATTTTACTAATTATTGATTCTGATAAACTTATAGCCACAAAATTTTTGACTTGATTAGGACAAATTTCTTCTACAATTAATAGGCTCACTTGTTTTAGAAATTTGTCATCATTAAATGTCCTCTCTTCTTTAGTAATAATTTGAGATGCTTAAGATAACTGTGATTTGATTAAAATTCTGATTTATGAAACATTTCAATTGCTGCTGCTGCTTTTTGAAATTCAGGAATAGATTCTTATAATTGCTTATTTCATCATTTCTTGACAAACTTTATAATTAGAAGCATGTTTTAACATAATGGTATTTTATATTATAATCTTTTAATACTGAAGCTGCCTCTTATATACGAGACTGGTACAGTGGTCATGAGTGTTTACAAAAAAAATAAGGGATCAAACTTATAACATTTTATATTTTAATAAGGATAAAAATTATAAGAATTTTAATAAAAAGTCATATTAAACTTCATTGATCTGAACACAAAATGGGATGGCATTGCCTGTTCCATTTTGTTCATTTCAGCACCTAGTGGAATGATTGCTTTTGTAATAATTACTTGTTCAATTCACTTTTCGTCCAGATCATATTTATAAAAATAATGAATTTATATTTTACTTTAGGTTGATGGATTTCAGGTCTAATTAGGTAATAAACAGAACTCTGAAAATTATCTTCTGATAAGGAGCTAGGGTATCTTTTCATGTTGAATCAAAAAGAAAAAATAATTAATTTTTAATTTGAAATTTTATTTTTGCATTACATATACATGTTTGTTTATTTCAGTGATATTTTTAGAAATAAAAATATTTATTCAATTAATATATGAATTAATTAAATATAAATTGAAGGTACAAACAATTTTTAAAATTTCTTATTAGAAATTAAAATCAGAAATTTTAAAACTTTTATTTTTTAAATGCATGTATCAAAATTTAAAATATTAATTATTATAGAAAATAGTTTAGATCTAGAAATTAAATTCAAACTGGAGGCTACCTATATACAAAATTAAAACTAATATTTTAAATCTTGATGCAATTATGTTCAATCCATAAAGAAAAGGTTTTTAATAGAATGTTCTAAATCAAGGATTTTATTTATCTTTGGATTGAAAACTGTGAAGAGATAATTACATTCCAATCTTGTCACTAGTACCTGAATAATATTTAATTTACTTATAGTGACAATGCATATATTCAGTAGTAACATTCACATTGTGATTTCTAGAAATATCCCAAGAGACACTATTTCTAAATGGTTAAATCCACATACAGTTGTACTGGCAATAATGTTTCAAAATTATAAGTGTAAATATATTATAAACTTCAATTTTACTGATATATTCTACTAATATATGAAAGATAGCTATTAAAAAAGGCTTATTGAGATTGAGTTATACTGATAACATGTTAACCACATTTTACAGGTTGAATGTAGCCTATAATAAGTTGGGGACACTGTCCTAGCAGACAATGATATTCCACAATAATTATTGAAGTCTTGTCTATCAAGAATCATTTTTAAGACTGGATGTCACAATTTTATAGATCCATATACTTTTAAAAAAATTTCCAATAATTTTGAAGATTTGCCCAGGTATTTTATCAATTTTTGTTATCAGTCATATAAATTTTAAGATTGAAAAAAGATGTTTCTATGATGATAAACTTTAAAATATCCAGTTGAATTTCAAATCATCTTTGTCAAGTTTGTAAAAAAAAAATTGCCTAATAATTTTTTTTTTATAAAAAAATGTTTTGAATTTAGCATAAATATTTTGTCTAAATCTAAATAAATAGGTAGGATGAATATATCATTAATATTCATTTCAATTCTATCATTATTCAAAAGATGATCAAACTACTTAATCTATTTGTTCAAAATATCATCATTGAATAAAAAAAGTGTCATTCATAGATATAATAGAGCTATGACAGCATTGTTTAAGTTCATGCATTATTTTCAATATGTTAAAAAATATCTAAAATAATCATTATCAGGAAATTATAATTTATAATAATATATATGGACAAATATCTAGGAAATTTTGATTATGTTATTGTGACATTTCCTTCCTTGCAACATTAATCATGGGACATTCAAGCATCTGAAATGAAATATTCAAGTTCCATCCAAAATTCTTTTGCTTTTGAGTCCATTATTTCTATCATTGCTTTAATTTCACATCAAAACTTGTAGAAGTAAAGTCCCTACTGTTCTATCTCATTACACAAATTACCCATGTGATAAATAGCTAATCATTTCCCCCCAATATTGTCAAAAATATCAACCCAAATTCGTTGGCATTTTTTTAAAATGTGTTATATCAAAATTAGCTCTGTGATAAATAAAATGATAAGGTTATTACATTATTGAGGCTCAAGTCAAGTCTATATAATTTCAAAAAGTATGTTACTTTCTTAGTCATTATTGCAATCAAGTAGTGATAGATATAATGACGCTTATAACATGTTTTTGACATAATTTAGGATTATAAACTCAAAGGCCTTGGACAAAAAGTCCTTTATGTAATTCATAATTAATTTGCCTAATTCTAAAATTCAGTATTGATATATTGGACCTCCTCAATACAGCTATTGTTTATGCATAAAATTATTCTAATATCACCCTATATTTTATTTTACAATGCGCTTGGAATGCATTTCATTTTCCGATAATGTAAATTAAGACTTATCTTTCTTGGTATTCACATTCCTATTGATAAAGATTTTTTAGTCTCAAAATGGAATTTAATGAAAGTTAACCAGACTCAATATCTTGGATGTCTTGAATAAACTATTAATAGAATATTATCCATTCTCTTTTGCTCTGAAGATTTACTATTCTCATTACAGTTGCCAAAGCCTTAAGATTTAAAACGTAATTAGTTTCAGATTAGAATAAATTTAGTATTGCTTAGTATAACTAATATATATTTCCTAAAGATTTGGAAATTACAGATAAAATTATAAAATTTTTTGGTGATACTATAAAATATGGCTATACAAGTTTGATTGGTGTAATAGAACCTTTAAATGAATTATCATTATTACTGTTATTAAGATTGTCACTGTTATACACCAAATTTTTAAATTCAAGATTGTTAATAACCAGAAGTATTAGAGCAGACCGCAAGCTTCTCTTTTTCAGTGTTCTCCAATCCACTCTAATAAAATCAACAGATATTTTTAGAATTTGAAGAAACATATAGCATACTTCAGATTTCTTAAAAAAGCTAAGACCTAAAGTTAAGTCTAGTTAGAAAAACTATTCAGTAATATTATTCATGTAGCAATTACTGTATTCCAGACATTTAGAGCAATCTTTAAACCTATCAAGGATTCAAAAATTATCATTCAATATATTTATTATGGTGTCCATACAAGCTAAGAATAATCTTAAAAACAAATAGCAGTAGTTGAAAACCATTTACCTTTAGAGCAGGTCAGAATGAAGATTGTGTAAATATTTTTATCTTCAATTCTCATTCAGTAGGGCTTTCAAAATAAATAAAAATTGTTAAACGTTTGTATTTAAAAGAATAATCTAAAAGTCTTGAGAATTCTGAAATGAGGAAAAACGACTAACTTCCATAACAAAATGCTCTCTATTAGAAAAATCAAATTGATTCTAAATGATAAAAGTATCATTATTAAGTTTTGCAGAATGGTTTTCCACAAAATTTAAAATCTAATTTCATATGATCTTACAGAAACCAAATGCAGAAAATTCATTTTTACTGATGGAATTGCTATGGGTTAGAAAGGGAATTTTTTTAAAAAAAAATTAATGTGTTTTATCATCATTTACTTCTGGTTTTAAGATTTGCAGTAGAATATGAAAAAAATGTAAGTGGAAGTAATAAGGGAATACATAAGTGAGAAAACAACATGAATCATTGATTATAAACAAAGCAAAACTCTCCATATAGTATTGCCACCCTGTGCCAACCAGAGTAATCAATGAATGCCAGAAGGCTTGGTGGCAATACTGTATGGAGAGTTTTGCTTTGTTATAAACAATTATGTGCTAGTATAAGATAGTGATCATGTGATGCTTAATGGTTTAAATTGAATCATTGATATTAGTCAAAAAAGTTAAAAAACTAAAATGAAGTTGGGCTGCACATATTTCTAGAAAATATAAAAATATGTGGACAAATGATATCTTAAATTGTATGCCAAAAGATAGTAAAAGACTTTAAAAAGACTATGTGAAATAAGAAAATGTACTGGAGTAATATAAAGGAGAATAAAATTATGATATTAGAGAATTTGGATTAAATTGTAGAATTTTATTCTACAATAGTGTAAGAGATGGCTTACAACTGGCCTACACACCTTTCCCAATTTCTTTTCCAATATTTAAATTCAGACCCAGTGGTAGGCAAATAAAATGTCCTACATACTTGCTTATATCAAAGTAGTATATACATTTATAGACATACATGTAGACTGATATGTTTGATAAATTATTATTTTTTTATCTATTGTGAGAAAGCAAATAAATTTGTTTTCTACATGATATATATATGTATAAACATACATGTAAACTAATATGTTTGTCTATTGGTAGAAATTAATTGTTTTTCTTTTATTCATTTAATTTCATTAACTAAAAATACTAATTGATTGACAAAGAATTGACCTAATAAAAGATAAAAAAATTATATGAGGTCTAAATTGTTGAGAAATGATCGAATTTGGAATAATGAAAATTAAATAAAAATAATAACAATAATGTTTATAATTTGATTTTTTTTATCAACTTGTAGCGTTTCTCTTGACTGGAAAAATCTACAATTGAATCAACAGAAAGTAGCGTTCTTGACTTGAAAATCGGGAATTGAACAGACAGCAGAAAAAGTTAAGTTTTTATTTCTTTTAAGAAAAGAATAAAACTTTTTGCCCTTTAAAAAAAAAATTAAAGTTTTAATATTTATAGTTTCAAGAAGTTGAATTTTAATTTAAGATTGGCAGGAATGAATTAGTGACTTAAGTTATTCTGCAAGATAAAATTCATTATAATAGAAGTAATGCAAAGGAAATCTGAAACTATTAAAAATTAACTGTTGTCTTTAAAAGCTATTTTTATATATAATTAAGCCAATTTATAAATAATAGTTTATAATAAAGGAAACATTATGATCCATTCAGGGTAAAAAAAACTGTATGGAATTATGAAATTATAAAATTTTTCATCAGAATGTCTATCTCAAGAACACTGGCATACCGCCATTTTCCATGGATTCATATGGTCAGGAAAGATATTTCTTATGGATTTGTTTCAATCAAGGAGCATGAGGTATATAAATAACAACAGAGTTGCCATGGAAATTGACATTTTTTGGACTGAGTGCTTGCTTTACTCAAGATAAATTAAATATCTTATTCATGTGATAATTTTTTTTTTGCTTTTGTCATTTTTATTTGAAAGTTTATATATTGTAATTTTTTTATTTATTGTGTATTTAAAATTTGTTTTTCAAATTCGATCACCTACAATTTAAAAGTAGAACCAGTGGATGGATAATGTCATATTGATTTAAATTAAAAAAAGAATCCTCTTCAATTGATATGTATTATTTTTTTTAATAAAAGTAAATTTTCAGATTCCTCTAGAATTCCACATTAATCCATCAAGGTGACCTCATCTCAAGTAAGGTTTTTTTTTATATATTGAATATTAAGAGTAAGACTTTAGGGCATCAAGACTAAATAATCTACTAACATTTACTTGTAATTTTGTTTTATTCTGAATGCACAATTAACCCACTGAGTAAATGGTCTTTAGCTGTCATTAATTTCTACCAAAACTTACACACACATATAAATAGGAGTGGGGCTATAGATATATATAGTAAAAAAAAAAACATAATTATATATATTTTTTAATGAAAAAAATAATTGTAATTATAATATATTTACCCTAGCCTAAAAATATGACTATAATAATTATATTAATGGGGTAGTTTTATAATTAGTGAACTTTCATTGTGCTTTTCTTTATTTTGTTTTATGTACATAGTTAATGAATTATATAGTATAATTTTGTATATAATATACTTCAAATTATTTTGTTTCTGTTGTATGAAGTTATCAAGATGATAGAAAAACCAATCTTGATAATCGAATATTTAGTTATTTTATTATTTCTTGTTTGTAAATATTTATTTTATATGTTATTAATAAATTAAGTTGTTTAAACCAATCTGGTCTCTGTTTGATCAACACCATCACCACTGTGCATTTATTTCACCAGATGTTTGATCATCACCATCATCACTGTGCATTGATACCATTAGATGTTGATCATCATCATTACATTATGAATTTACACTATTAAAGGTTGGATAATCATCATCATCATTGTGTATTGCTCTTATAAAGAATTGATCGTCATCAGTATTTTTCTATATCTATGCTTATATATAGGCATATTTGGTTTATAATTGAGTAAGTCCATCTCTAAAGAGAGCTGACTGCAATAACTCCCTGAGTTTGAATTCCATGGTGTAATGGGGCCTAAAAAGGGAGGTGTAATGAATATGCACTGGTCTAAGTTACATTGAAATTTTGTTAGTAAATTATAAGTTAGTATATTGAAATTAGATGTGACTTAGAACTGGGCATTTCATTGTGACATCTTTAGCATCCTATTCGAAGGCCTAGGTCTGACAGTAGTGAGATATGTTCCCTTTGTTAGATGCCATTCTTGATTCATTAACATCTGACACACCCAAATGCGTCATTGAGTCATGAATTTTGGATATGACTTGTTGTAAGTTAGTTGCCACATTTCATCCAAATCATCCATCTACTTAGTCATATTCGGGGCATCGTATGGTGTACCCTATGGTTCTGGTGTATCTGGCACTATCAACTTTGGGGTAGTGGGTTCCATTATAATAGATTGATAATGATAAAAAGGATAATTTTATAGTTTAGGTATGGTTTTCTTTTATAAACAATACAAGTTTTACTATTTTTTTTGTTAAAAAAATATTAAATTATACATTATTATTTTATAATTCTAATAAATGTATTTTTATCGAGTAAATGAATATTAGTTTTATCAACTTTACATGTGTAATTATTAATTTATAATGTTTGTAACTAACTGATTTGTTGCAATTGTATCTACAAACTCCATTTTTATTCTACAGTTTATAAAGTGCTTTTATTCTTAATACAAAATATTTTTATATTATTACCCAAAAACATTTTAACTTTTGTAATATAGTTACAATAAAACATTTGGTTGTTTTCTCATCCCTGGTGTTCGCCTCGAGATGTCGCTATTTTTAGGTCAATTTCTAGAAATATACCATTTCACCGGCCTTCACCCAACAAAAGAGGACTTTTTCTATGTTATAAACACAGAAAAGAATCCTCACGTTATGTTGGATGGAGGAGGTGGCGACAGAAGCCAACACAAAGAGACTTCTTTCTATGATAAAACACAAAGAGTTCCCGATGGCTGCCAGTTATGGCTTTTTTCTATGCTAAAAGCAAAGAGAAAGAAATGCCTTGATTGGCTGCCATAGTAGTTGATTTTGTTCATCATTTTCTCATAATAGTAGAATATCTATTTTCTCTGTAGTTTTGTGTGAGAGTGTGTGTATTTGAAGCAGTCATAGTTTTTTTAAATTTGATAAGACGTCTATTTTTTTTAATGTCTTGTAACTTACTTTACTGTTGTAAGTTTAGTAATAATGTTTTGAAGATTCCATTACGAAGGGGTAACCCTCAAAAATTGCTTTTAAGGGTGTGGAAGGGAAAAAAAATTGAAGGATCACGCGAAAAGTACCATTTTTGCGAGAATTTGTCCGTGACCAGTTACTTTCGCTATATACGCACAAAAAAAACAACCCAGTGTCTAATTATTAGGAATTACTTGTCCAAAAAAGAAAATTAGTTGGATTTTATTATTTTTTTTTGTTACATTTATTATTTCAAAATAAGATTAGTTTTTATATCTACACTCTAACAAAAACAACCCAGTTCCTGATTAATTACTGTCTTTAAAAAAAAAAAAATTCAATGGGATTTGATTTTTTCAATGGAGTATTTGAATTACGGTTTGTTTGTTTTTATATATACACAAGATTTACTAAAAAAAAGAGAAACCCACTTTCTGATTAATTACTGTCAAAAGAAATGCAAATTAGTCGGCTATCATTTTTACATTTAGTATTTCAATAGCGGTACCCTTTTTATATAGACAGACTTAACAAAAACAACCCACTTTCTGATTCATTACTGCCCCCCCCACCCCTACCTCCCAAAAAAAAAGAAAACGGAAATTAGTCGGATATCATTTTTCAATTGAGTCTTTCAGTGACGGTCCTTATTAATAGTAGTCGGGTACCAATTCTAAATTATAGTATATAAATTACATTACTTTTGATAGGGCTGCAGAAAGGAGTTTGCTATTAACTGAAAGGAGACCCTTTGATTCCTCTTGGAGGCCTCAAAGGAACCGAGCAGGGCAAATTCCTAATGTCCACTCCATACGTTCTTGTCGTTGCAGCTGTTATTACTATGTGATTATTCATATAGTATATGAACATGGATGGGCTGCTCACCAACATGCATTAGCCAGCGTGGTGAGTTTATTGGCTTTTTACCTCTGAGTTTAATATCAAGAAACACCATGGTCTTTCTTCTCAGTGCCTAATAAGGCAGAATGAATGTTTGTGTAAATGATAAATATTTTTCCAATACATATATACAATTATGACAGATAAAAATAAAGCATGGCCCTTATTCCCAGGAGGCTGTAAAGTCACCAACCAAGGCAGCGGTTGGTGGCCGAAGGTGGAGGATGCTAAGAATCCCCTTATTGCGGACCCAGGCTGCCATTTGATGACGACTTTTTATTTAGGTACTTACAACTGCAGATCACTTTCAAGTGAAGGAAGATTGCAAGAATTAGAAGAAGAACTGTCTTATATTAAATGGGACATTATTGGACTTTGTGAAGTTAGAAGAAAAGGAGAAGAAACAATTGATTTAAAAAGTGGACATATACTCTATTATAAAGGCACACATATTGGAAATACAAGAGGAGTAGGATTCAT
Organism: Epiperipatus broadwayi; assembly: GCA_028023455.1. Taxonomy (NCBI): domain Eukaryota; kingdom Metazoa; phylum Onychophora; class Udeonychophora; order Euonychophora; family Peripatidae; genus Epiperipatus; species Epiperipatus broadwayi. Next base: position 5,703,259 of record JAQFVV010000077.1, on the reverse strand, counting down.
TATAAATAAAAAGTGGAAGAACAATATTGTGGAGATTGATGGTGTATCGGACAGAGTGGCAAGATTAGTTATACAACTTAATAGCAGATACCAAATGCAGATAATTCAAGTTTATGCCCCAACAAGTTCTCATAGTGATGAAGTAATAGAAGATTTTTATATGGATGTACAAAAGGCTTTTGATCAGAGTAAACAACATTTTAAAATTGTTATGGGAGACTTTAATGCTAAAATTGGTAGACAAATGAAAGATGAAATTGTTGTAGATAATTTTGGTTATGGTAATAGAAATGAGAGAGGACATAGACTTGTGGAATTTGCAGAAAAAGAAAAACTTTATATTATGAATTCATTTTTTGAGAAAAATGTTAAAAGGAAATGGACATGGAAGCATCCAAATGAAGGTACAGCAGAATTGGATTATATTTTGACTAACAGGAAATACATATTTCAAGATTGTAATGTTCTTAATAAATTTAACACAGGAAGTGATCATCGATTAGTAAGGTGTAAGTTACATGTTAATGTAAAACTAGAGAGACAAAAATTATTAAGAAAAACAATATTTACAGTTGATATTCCTAATCTTCAGAAACATTCTAATGAATTTAAATTAGAACTTACAAATAGATTTCAAGTGTTAGGAGATTTTGAATATGATTCAGATTTGAATCAAATTAATATGAAAATAACTGATACACTTTTAAAAACTGCAACAAACATAGCTGGTAGAAAAAAGCAGCAATTGACTAATAAAATTTCTACTGAGACTAGAGAATTTATGAAGAAAAGAAGGAATATGAAGATATACAAAAATGATGTATTAAAAAGAATTGAATATCTCGAATTTTGTAAAATGGTACAGAAAAGAGTTGAAAATGATATAAGAAAGTATAACTGTGAAATAGCAAGGAAAGCTGTAGAAGAAAATAAAAGTCTCAAAAATGTTAAACAACATTTTGGTATTGGTAGGAAATTTATATCTGCAATAAGAAAAAAAGATGGAATTATTACTAAAAAGAGAGATGACATCATGAAATTGGTAGAAGATTTTTATTAAGAATTATATAGTAATAAAGAACAAGTACCTCCTATATCTATTACATCTTCCGAATTGCCCAGAATTTTAAATGAAGAAGTGAGACATGCAATTAAGTGTATGAAGAAAGGAAAGGCTCCAGGAAATGATGGAATTATAATTGATATATTAAAAGAAGCAGGTGAAGAAATAGAAACAATTTTAGCAAAGTTATATACCAAATGTCTAAATAATAAAGATGTACCGGAAGATTGGAAGAATGCAGTAATAATATTAATATTTAAAAAAGGTGATAAAGAAGATATTAGAAATTACAGACCTATCAGCCTTTTATCAGTTTTATATAAAATTTTTACCAAGATAATTACAACTCGTCTACAAAGAACTTTGGATTTCCACCAACCAAGAGAACAAGCTGGATTTAAAAGTGGTTTTAGTACAATAGATCATATTCAGGTATTGAGAGAAGTCATAGAAAGGACAAACGAATATGAGTTGTCATTATGTTTTGGATTTGTAGATTATGAAAAGGCATTCGATTCTATACACATTTCTTCAGTGATTAAAGCATTGGATCATCAAGGTATAGATCCAGGATATTGTCATATTTTAAAGAATATTTATAAAAATGCAACAGCAACAATTAGATTACATAATGATACTGGAAAAATCAACATTGAGAAAGGTGTAAGACAAGGTGACTCCATATCTCCAAAACTCTTTACAGCAATGCTGCAAGAAGTATTTTGTGGATTAAAATGGGAAACTAAAGGAGTGAAAGTGAATGGAGAGTATTTAAGTTATTTAGATTTCGCAGATGATGTAGTTGTTTTTGCAAATAATGCTTCAGAGCTGCAGGAAATGTTGCAGGAGTTAGAAGATGGAAGTAGAAAAGTAGGACTAAAGATAAATGTTAAAAAGACTAAAGTAATGTTTAATCGATTTGCTCAAAATATGAAATAAAGATTGATTATGAAGAATTAGAAGAAGTTAACAGTTACAAATACCTTGGTCAGATTATTAATACAGATGGAAACATAATGGAGGAAATTAATCATAGAATTAAACTTGGTTGGAGTGCTTTTGATAGAAATAACTTGATACTAAAAGGAAATATGCCTATGTGTTTGAAAAGGATGGTTTTTAACAAATGTGTTTTACCAGTTCTTACTTATGGATCTGAGACTTGGACACTTAATAGAAGAGCAGTACAGAGACTTCAGACCACTCAAAGGAGTATGGAGAGATGTATGTTGGGAGTACAGAGAAGAGATCGAAAACGCAATGTATGGGTAAGACAACAAACAGGTGTTACTGACCTTATTGAAAAAATTAAAAGATTGAAATGGAGTTGGGCTGGACATATTGCTAGAAGAGATGATAATAGATGGACAATTGAAATTTTAAACTGGATTCCAAGAGATTGTAAAAGACCCAGAAAGAGACACATGTGAGATGGATGGATGAAATAAGAAAATGTGCAGGAGTGTTGTGGAGAAGAGAAGCTAAAGATCGGAGAAGATGGATTAAACTTGGCGAGACCTTCATCCTGCAGTGGATTGATAATGGTTGATGATGATGATGATGATGACTTTTGATAGATTTAGAATTACATCTTGCTTTTTTAATAAAATGATTGATTTACTCTTGACCAAAAATACCGTAACTTTAAAAAAAGACACACATAAAGTCAAAAAAAAAAAAAACGAGAAAAAGCCCCGTAACTTTAAAGACACACACACACACAAACTAAAAAACAATCTAAGATTAATAAACATTAACTTATTACGTCTTGCTTTTGAATCAAATTATTGATTTACTCTTGCAAAAAAAATACAGTAACTTTAAAAAGACACACATAAAGTCCAAAAAAAAAATTTGAAAAAGCCCCATAACTTTAAAGACACACACACAAACTCAAAAACAAGATAAGATTAATAAATATTTACTTATTACATCTTGCTTTTGAATAAAATTATTGATTTACTCTTGCAAAAAAAAAGACCGTAACTTTAAAAAGATACACGTAAAGTCAAAAAAAAAAAAAAAATTAGAAAAACAACGTAACTTTAAAGACACACACACGCAAACTCAAAAACAAGATAAAATTAATAAACATTTACAAAAATGAAAAAACTAACATCATATAATAGTATTAGTTAGTAGAATATTTTATTACAAATCTAAGAAATCAGATCTTTTTAGATCAAATCGATCATTTAGGTCCGGCCCGAAATCGTTATATGTATATGTTTTTGATTAGCATCAATGCCATCCTGTGGCAAACACCAGGGATGAGAAAACAACCAAACATTTTAATAATTTAGCTATGTTATTAATTTATTTTTATTTAAAATTATTTAGAAAAACTTGCAAATTTCTTTTTTACTATTTATTTTAATCTAGTTTTTTGTATATTTTTGATCACAGATTTGAAAGTTAGAAATGGTAAGATCTTATTAAGAAAGACTTTAAAAGAAAATCTATGTATAGAAATAAAAAAGCTCATTTATCTACCAAGAAAGACAATGTATTCACATATTCTTAAATAATCGATTATTTTGCACTAATAAAATTATTTTTGAAATATTATAGAATAAATGATAAAAATGGAATTTGCAAGTTTTTCTAAATGTTTTTAAATAATAATAACAATAGTAGTAGTAGTAATGATAATACTTTTTTTTATTTAATTTATTAAAGAAAATAATCTCCAAAAAAAAAAAAAAAATTATGCATGGAGTCTAACAAAAAAATATACATGTGAAATTTAAAACATAAAAAATATAATAAAAAATGGTTAATACAAATAAAATGTTGTTTATTATTATTAATTACAATCCAGATCTATAACTAATTATTAAAATTTTTTCTTGATGAGTCACATTAATTTTAGTGTTTATCATTTGTATATGAGAGGGGAACCAAAAATAACTGGATTTATTCTCTGGTTTATGCACCTGTTGTAGTATATACTTTTGTTGTTATATACTTCTTGCAGGAATCCTTCTGCATCAATCTTCCAAATGACATTGCCATGTGAAATCATGGAACCACATAGCATATTTTTTTGTAATTTGCATTTCACATATTTGTCAATTTTTTTTATAACAGCTGAAATGTTCAAAAAATGTGAAATTCTGTTTTTGTTTACAGAAAATGGCAAGGAAAAAAGTTGTAATGCTTGAAACAGATTCTAAGCAATCTGATCTAATAAAAAACAAATTTGTGTGGTTTAATTGAAATATTAAATTTATTATGTCTCTAAAAATCATAGCAACTGAAACCCAAAGTCAAAATAATGTTTTTTTTTTTACATAAATGACATTTTTTTCTCAAAATTAGTTTGTAATGATCAGGCATTTTATCTGCAATTTCTGAAACATTTATATGATGTGGTAAAACAAACATCCTGTTTTGTGGCCAAGAAAAGAGCCTAAGCTCCACCCCAACAAAGTATCATCTCTCAAAGCCTTGGATGTGAAATACTTTTTAATTAAATTCAGCATGACCCCATTTATCTATCAGCCATATTTGATCTCATTTCATGCAATTTTTTTTAATCTCTCAAATGAAAAAATGACTGTTTTTTTTTTTGCAAATTTAAAACTGGGGGGGGGGGGATGATGGAGACTTTAAAATGCATCACTTTGTAAGTGCTTCTAGACTATTTTTAAAAAGTGATAGACAGATTTAGACCAGCACATTGCATTAAATAAACTATACTTTTTAAAATGATTCACATTAAAAATACACAATTTCTATTACAAAATTCCAATTATTTTTGCCCCCCCCCATATTATAATATACTTTGATCCAAAATAACATTCTGATACCCTAACAATAACATAACTACTAAATCAAAACCTAATTCTATTTTTAACTATAACCCTTAAAGTTAATCTTAACTTTAACTCTAAATCTAATCATAGCCATAATAGCTAATCCTGATCCCTAACCTAACTAACTCAAATACTAACTCAAACTCATAACTCTAACTTCTAATACTAACCCAAACTATAACTCGAAGGCTATTCACTAACCCTAGTACCAAACCTAACTCTAACCTAATTATAACCCTAACATTATGACTAAATCTAAGCACCTAACATTCTAATTCCAACTCTTTAACATTAACCATAATTCTAACATTAACTTTTAATCCTAACTGTAAACCTAGCCCTCAACCTACCTTAAATCTAGCTCTCAATCTAACTCTATACCACTTCTAATCTGACCCTTTCTGAATCCTAACTATTATCATACCATCAACTTAACTTTATAACAATATTTAATCTTTGGTCCCAATCTAAACCTTAACCATAACATTAATCTGTTATCTTAATCTTTACCCTAAGTTAGCCTAAGTCTAAACTCAAACTCTAATTCTAATCATTAAATCTAATTTTAACCTAAACTATAAACTTAACTCTAACTTATCCCTAACTTTTACTGTAAACTTAATCTTAATCCTAATCATAAAACTAACCTTAATTACTATCCCAAAATCTAACATTAACCATAATTTTAATGTTAATTTTTATTCAAATTCTAACACCTAACCCTAATGCTAACTTTATCTACAAGCCTAATCTTAACTTAATCCAACACTAATACATAATATTAAACTAGCCATAATCTTAACACTACCATAACCTTTAGTTTTAAACCTAATCTTAAGTTTGACTCATGCCTAGATTTAAATCTAAGTTTAAATTTTAACCCAAAGCCTTATATAAATCATAATACTAAACAAAAATCTAATGCCAATTCTAAGCCTGTCCATAATGTTAATTTTAGTTCTAATCCAAACTCCTTTATGTTATTTCTAACTTGTAATCATAATTAACCATAATATTTATATTAACCTTTTAGCCCTAAGCCTTAACCCAAAATTTAATCCTAATACTAACTTTAACCCCAACTTAACCCAAACTTTACTTTTAAATTTAACCCAATTTTAAATTTAATTTTAATTCTAACTATTAAACTTAACATTAAACCTTAATCCATACACTTAATTTCACAATAAATTTAACTCCTAAATGTAATCTTTATTTTGATTCTAATTCTAATCCCAATCTTATTCTAATTCTAAAACTTAACTTTAAGACCCAACAGTAACTGTAATTCTAACTTCAACACTATCCCAAACTTAACCTCATTTCTAACACAATCTTAATCTTAACCCTAATTTTAACTCTAACCTAATCATACTTTATTCCCGCCCTAAATCAAACTGTCCAAACCCTGATCCTACCAGTAACATTATCCCAAATCTTAACTCTAAACACAATCTCAATGATTTATTGTAACCCTAAATATATTCAGTAATCCTAAACTTAACTTAAACACTAACCCTATTTTTAATCATAACTCTTGCACTAGCTCTGACAATAATTGCTAACACTAATTTTAATCCTATAACTAAGCTTAACTCTACCTTACTCTAATCCAAATTTCTAATCCTACACTTAACCATTAGTCTAACTCTTAATCCTAACACAAACTCTAAATCTCTAACTAATGCTAACATTCTAATTCTAAAACAATCTTAAATTTTAATCCTAATATAATCCTAAATCTAACCCTTAACCATAACTAACTTTAATCTCAATGCAACCCTAAACAAAACATAACCCAACTTTAACTCTAACCTTAACCCCAACCCTAACATTAATCCTAGCCCTAACATTTATCCTTACTTTAGTCCTAATCTACTTGAACTCTTACCCTAACCATAAACCTTATCCTAAGTCTAACCATAATTTCTAACTCAAACCTAACTTAATCATAATACTAACTCTCATTGTAATTCTAATTCTAATCCCTAACCTTAATTTTAACATTAACATAACTCTAATACTAACTAATCCAAATCTAATTTTAACCCATAATCATAATGTTAACCTTTAAATCTAGACTAACATTAACTCTAACTGCTAACACTGAGTCTAACTTTAATCCTAACTATATATCTAACACTAACTTCTATCCTTATCTTAAATATAAGCCTTAATTCTAAATGTAACCCAAATTTTTACCCTAATTTTAATTCCCACGCTAATTCTAGCTTCTAATCTTAGCCATAACCAATCCTGAAACAATTTAACCCTAATTTTAAACTTGACCATAACCTTACATTAACCCTAAATCTAACTTAACTTTAATCCTAATCCTAACCTCTAACTCTATCCATAACCTTAACCTTTACTCTAACTTTAAACATTAACCCTAAACCTAATTTTAATTCAAAGACTAACCCAAATCTTAACTCCAATCTATAACTAACTTTAAGCACTAATCCTTAATTTTAATCCTAACTTTATCTGTATGCCAAACCCAAATCTTAACCATAATCCTTAACCCTAACTAATCTTTAACTCTACCCAAACTCTAAGTCTAATCCTAACTATTATTTTAAACCAAACTCTATATTTAACCCAACATTAAACTAAATCCTAACTTCAACCCTAACTTCTTGTTTGGTTAAACTGATAACTTCAACTAATATCTTGATGAAAGGTTTTTTTTGTTAAAAAAAACCTCCAGGATTTCAACAGTAAGGCAGAAAATTTTATTTTCATTGATCATTACCCCCCCCCCCCATTTACTACACACTCAGTGTTTTAAATAAGAAAAAGACAAGATTTTGCAGAGATTGTTTTTATATTTTTTCCTTTTATCTTTTAACTTTGTAATTTTTTAACATTAAACACAATTTTGATTCTGCAAACAAAATGAGGAATAGAGGCAAAAAGAATGATAGAGGAAATAGAGAAATGAAAAAAGGCCAATGGAAATGACAGTATGAAAAGTATACAAGAGGAAAATAATGTTTTAAGCTATCAAAAAAGCAAACTGGCATAACTTGGTCAGTACAAGTTTAATAGAATTACATAATTATATGGAAAGTGTAGATTCTATTGAGAATTACTTAACCTTTATTGCAACTTTAATACTAACATTATTTCCTGACCCCTAAATTTAACCTTAATTCTAATCCTAACATTAACACTATCCCTAATTCTAACCAAACTCTATTCCTAATCCTTAAACAAAACTAATCCTAACATTAACACTATCTCTAATTCTAACCAAACTCTATTCCTAATCCTTAAACAAAACCCTTATTTTGAAATTAACTATAAGCCTAAATCCTAATTTTAATGCTAATTTTAACTTCACTCCTAAATTTAATCCATCTTTAATTCTAAAACAAAGTCTATCCCTAATCCTATGTCTAAACTCTTAACTCTAACCATAACTTCTAATCCAATTTTAACTCTAACATTGACTTTAACCTAACTTCTAATCTAACCCTAACTTTAATTTATAATTCTAACCATAATTCTTACCCTAACTCCTAACTTTAACCATAATGATAGCCCTAATTTTATCCCCAAACTTAATATTAATCCTAATCTTAAATCTAATCTCTAATAATAACCACAACTCTTTAAATCTCTTAGTACACACACTTTTGTGAAACATTTAAGATTGTAAAGGATGAAAGGAAAATCTATTAGAGTAATGAAAATATAAGTATGATTATTGACATTAAAACAGTGATATTTAAAAGTAGTAAACCTTATTCAATTGAAAATATAAAATATGCTAGTTGAAGTTTTATGTATTTATTCAATACTAACATACAATTAAGTTGTATACTTATTTAATTTGATCAGGGTAGTTTACTATTTTTAAAATTAAATCAGAGAAGCTGAAATGATCCACATAAAAATGAAGAAACCAATATTATGCTAAAAATAACAATATGATATCTATATTGTGTGGACATTTATTTGGTTTCCTATGAAATTAAATAAATGGAACTAAGATAGTGAATAACCGTTAAAGTCTATACATTATAAAATAAAGCACATGTACTGGATATTGAAAAGAATGTTAAAAAATGAAAGAAACAATTATATTTGCCATAAGCACACAAATATATATCTGGTTTTAAAAAATCTCTTAGTTTTTTTTTTTTCATATGTCATAGCATCAGCCAAGAGGTGAACCACAACCATCTGCAACCAACTACTTGCTTGCAAGGCAGGTGCGATGACCTCTCGGCTAACAACGCTTAACATCTCTTAGTGTTATTCCTGTCAGACATTGGCTTTTACAATGATTTTAGTGAATATCATTGTTCTATATAATCTTTTATAAGCAAATGTCGATCCAATGATATTAGTCAATGATAAATTCTTTGTTATGAGTAATATGCTTCATACTTTATAAATGCATATGAATAAGGATTATTTAAATATATTGTTCAATAACACTTTAAAATTATAAGGCAATAATTGCAGTAAATTTTAATAATTATTTATGTATCTATATATTAACATATTGACAGGGGATTGTTTAAATTCTCTCAAAGTGTGTTAAATTATACACTATACTAGTTTCATCATTTCTTTAATAATATATAATAACGCAGCAAAGGTACATCCACTTTTTCTTTAAAATATATATGTTCTACAATAATATCAACAAATAAAAAAATCCTTCTCCTTTTTTCTTTTCAAAAACTTTATTTTTTATCTCAATACTGAACATATATATACATTAATATACAAAACTCCAACATTTCAACTGTTTTATCTCATACAGTCATTTTCAAGGATCTGCAACAATATTAAATACATATCAACAAATAAACTTCAATTACATAAAAACTTTCTCTTACATTAACATAATAACAAACATATTAAACATATAGAAATATATTTTACTTACAGCTTTCTCTCACTGCTATATTTTATTACTCTTTTTTTTTATTTACATTGTTTAATTACAAATATATCTTAAAATCATCCAAGAAACTTTCTATACAAATTTAAATACCAACTCTAATTTCCAAAAACCTCCCCCTTTCTTTAAATTTTATCTAAAACCCATCTTAAAACTACATTCCTAAACTATATATTTAAATGAATATAAAACAAATTAAAACATCCCCCCCCTCTTTCTCTTTTATACAAAAAAACTTACCTAAACCCATTAAGCATTTATTTTAATTATACAGTAATTTATATTCCTTATATACTCCATTAATTCTATTTAGAGTAGGATTATATTTTTTTATATAAAAAAATTCTTTAACCATCCTTTCCCTGTAATTTTTAACCCTTTCTAACATTTTAATACTAAATTCTTTATGACCTAAACCTTTACAATGAATGTAAATATTTGAATTTTTGTCATACAAATGTTGTCTAAGTCTAGTTTTTAATTTATTCTTAGTTGTACCAATATATGAAACCTTACCCCCCTCCCTCTTACAATTTAAACATTCAATTAAATATATTCCATTCATTTTGTCAGTTTCTATATTTTTTGTATCATTGATTAAATTTCCTAAATTCAATTTCTTTTTATATACTGGTTTAATAATTAACCTACTTTTCCCTTTGTATTTATTATTTATACTTTTTATAATCTTTTTAATCTTCATAAAAGTATCTCTAGAAACATTGTAACTATTATATATAAAATTATTTACATCTTTCCCATTGTTTCTCTTCTTTATTATTTTTTTAATATTTCTTTTATTACATAATTTATCAATAATTTTAACTGGATAATTATTTTTATATCTTCCTCTTTTATATTACTAATTTCTTTTATAAACAATTTTTCTTCAGAACATAAATTAATTGCTCTGTTTATCCTATTATGTTCTGAAGAAAAATTGTTTATAAAAGAAATTAGTAATATAAAAGAGGAAGATATAAAAATAATTATCCAGTTAAAATTATTGATAAATTATGTAATAAAAGAAATATTAAAAAAATAATAAAGAAGAGAAACAATGGGAAAGATGTAAATAATTTTATATGTAATAGTTACAATGTTTCTAGAGATACTTTTATGAAGATTAAAAGGATTATAAAAAGTATAAATAATAAATACAAAGGGGAAAGTAGGTTAATTATTAAACCAGTATATAAAAAGAAATTGAATTTAGGAAATTTAATCAATGATACAAAAAATATAGAAACTGACAAAATGAATGGAATATATTTAATTGAATGTTTAAATTGTAAGAGGGAAAGGGGTAAGATTTCATATATTGGTACAACTAAGAATAAATTAAAAACTAGACTTAGACAACATTTGTATGACAAAAATTCAAATATTTATATTCATTGTAAAGGTTTAGGTCATAAAGAATTTAGTATTAAAATGTTAGAAAGGGTTAAAAATTACAGGGAAAGGATGGTTAAAGAATTTTTTTATATAAAAAATATAATCCTACTCTAAATAGAATTAATGGAGTAGATAAGGAATATAAATTACTGTATAATTAAAATAAATGCTTAATGGTTTAGGTAAGTTTTTTTGTATAAAAGAGAGAGAGAGAGAGAGGGGGGGGATGTTTAAATTAGTTTTATATTCATTTAAATATATAGTTTAGGAATGTAGTTTTAAGATGGGTTTTAGATAAAATTTAAAGAAAGGGGGAGGTTTTTGGAAATTAGAGTTGGTATTTAAATTTGTATAGAAAGTTTCTTGGATGATTTTAAGATATATTTGTAATTAAACAATGTAAATAAAAAAAAAACTAATAAAATATAGCAGCGGCAGAAAGCTGTAAGTAAAATATATTTCTATATGTTTAATATGTTTGTTATTATGTTAATGTAAGAGAAAGTTTTTATGTAATTGAAGTTTATTTGTTGATATGTATTTAATATTGTTGCAGATCCTTGAAAATGACTGTATGAGATAAAACAGTTGAAACGTTGGAGTTTTGTATATTAATGTATATATATGTTCAGTATTGAGATAAAAAATAAAGTTTTTGAAAAGAAAAAAGGAGAAGGATTTTTTATTTGTTGATATCATTTCTTTAAATAGCACATATAACAATTTGTTTGAATTTATTTATATTTAATAAATACAGCCTAAAATAAATAAATCATGATCATGAACCAGTAAGTCTATACATTATTTAGTCACTTATTGGTTTATGATTATGATTTATTTATATGTGGTATTTATTGAAATGATGCAACTAATGTAAAGTATGATTTAACACATCTTGAGAGATTAGATTTGTATTTAACAGATTAATAAGAGAACTGAATTTTAAGAGCACAATCATATGAGAGAGGGATTATCTATAGATTAGAGAGCATAGTCAAGTTACAAAGCAGTTCAGAAAATCTAATTTGAAGAGTATCCATGTAAAAGAACAAGCACCATTCACCTGAAGTGAAAAATTCATTCCTATTCAGCAATAGCAACTTGAGGAAAAGATATTCATCTAGCAGGCAGAGAATTTGGGCATGAAATAAGCTAGTGAGTTTGATTCAGGAGAGACCATAAAATTATTAATAATATAAGGAAAAAATACATCCAGAGTGTATAGAGATAGAATTATTACAGTTATAGAATATGAAGCATGAAAACCAGATAGAAGTAGAAAATGAAAAAGATAAAATTTACAGATATGAATGAACAACAATAAGATAATGAAAAGTGAACTAAATACTATACACAGATCAAAGTCAAAGTGTAAAAAATGGTATTCAATCAGTGGATAAAATAATAGCAGTGGATATATATATATAATACTTAATCAGATTAAACGGACAACAGTTACAGATGGTACAACAGCACTGGAAAGTCAAATATAACAAGACAATGACATTTAAAAGATACAATAAGGCCAACAGTAATTGGAAGGACTATAACAGCAATTGGAAATAAAATGGAACAAGTGAAAGTTGAATTATGGCGGTAGGAAAATTAAATCCACAAAAAAGTGAAAAAAAAATACAAAAAGATATAACAAAGTAGAGGTATGAGTAAAACAAGTAGTGAAAACATAAATAAAGAAAGATCAAAACAGATCTTGCAGCAGAAGCATGAGGAAAATAAATAAAAATCAGAATATATATGAGAAAAAGTACAGAAGTGGTTAAAAGGAATGAAAATATGGACAAATGTATTTGAGGAAGAAAGGACAAAATAATATTTGATCAAGAAATAAAAGAAATCAATTGAATTGAAGAATATTGATGTCACTATTATACAGTCGCATTGCTAACAATGGAGACAGAGATGAGAGACACGGATGAAAATAGGTCAAACAGATAGGTTCTCTTGAAATATTGAAAAATCCATGGATGACATATAGAAAAAAAAAGAGTGAACTCAAAATTGTGCAAGCAAAAAGATGGGCATTACAGAAAGTGGAAACAATTGATTATGATTATAATGATGAATCAAATGAAAAAATAGATGGAGCATGAAAATTATGAAATCAAGAATATAGGAGCTAAATATACTGCAAAATTTATACAATTGAAAATGCCAAAGATGAGAGGAATGAGATCCCAGTAAGATATTTGATCATATAAACATTTATCTCTTTGTAATCTTTAAATGAAAACGTGATTATAGCAAGCAACTATTTTTATGAAATTTCTAGAGTGGAAATCATTGTCAGTAGTTCCTGAAACTTTCTGGAAATGTTATAATTATTTTCCAATGATATGTGTATGAGGACAGACAAGAAAATATTTAATATCAGGTATCTTAAGAAAAGTTTATACCAAGTTCTCAGCAGAAGTATACACAGCCAAATAGCAAGGTTAAAAACATTAAATGCATAACCTATGTCAGGGGAACAAATGGTGAGAATAATTCAGCAACTAATCATTGCATCCATTGGAAGTTCTATAGAAGGCATAAGAGATTTGAATAACAGATTTTAAGCATCAGCAATGCAATGGTAAAATAATTACTCTATCCAGATCATGGGAAAATTAAAATTATTCATAGACCAATGCCATTTAAATGGAATGAGAACTCATTAAAGGACTGGAAAAAATGAAAGCCACTCCTTCTAGAGAATCTTGACTGAGAAGATAATTTTTGTACTAAAACAATTGCAAATGGCTGAAAGGGACTCAAAGTAAGACTCATGAAAATTAAAACATTATTATATGTGCAGATGGAAATTTAATGTTAGAAATCTTCATGAACTATATGGTATACTATTTTCTTTTGCTTTTTCTTTGTTCTATTCAAAGAAAACAAATAAAATGTTTCATTGCCCAGACACATAAAATACTCAGAAATAATAGGGATTTAAAATATAATTTATCTGATTAGACTAGAGTTAATGTACACAAAGATAGAGTGGTTAAATTAATTTAAAACATTAAGAAAATAGATTCAATATACCTTTATGTGGGTATGTGTAAAGTGTGTGTGCAAGACATTTTATACAGACACTAACTTTAAAAAAAATAAAGAGTGAAATGCATTTCAATTATATTCACTTGATATTTAAAAAAAAAAGAAATAAAATATAATTAATTTTTTTATTACTAAATATTTAAAAGAAAACAAAGTATTTTTTGTTTCTTATGGATTAAAGGGTTTTTGAATTAGTTTAATTATTAATTACTATAATTAAAAGATTAAATTTTTTTTTTCTAAATATAAAAGAATTAAATAAAGGAATTCTTTTATAATGCATTATCATTAAAAGAAAAAGACTAAAAATAAACTGCTTAAATAAAAATTATATTATTTGGATATTAAATTGCTTAAAATGGGTTTAATTAAAAGTTAATCCTATAATGATATAGGATTAAATGAAAAAAATATTTTTATGATTTTGGCTTGAATAATTAAAAGAAAAAAATTATATATTTATGGGATTAATTAGATAAAATATCAAATTATCTAGAAATAATAATAAAATTCATAGAAAAATCTAGATAAAAAAGTGGTTAAGTCCTTTTGGACTTAAATAAGTAAAAAAGTTTCAGTGGAATTTTGGCTTTGTAAATGGGAAGTGAATGTTCTTTGGAATTTCAAAAAAGTATAGCAGTTTTTAGTATTTTTTTCAAATGATGAATATAGAAGCTTATTTTAACAGAAGCTTAATGGCATAGAGGAGTAGAGAAAAATTTAATTTCCCCAAATTTACTGAGGAATACCATAAAGTAAATTCTAAGTGCCTGAAATTTACTGAAATTCAGAATAGAAAGTTGAATTTCCATTAAATTAATGCTATATTTAAATAAGACTTTAAGAAAATGTTCAATGTAAAATCCATTGTAGGGATTATAATAAAATATAAGGATGAAAATGATTTTATTTTGTCACACACTAAAACTTCATTATTATTCATGAAAGAAAAGAAAAAAAATCAGTAAAAAAATTGCTAGCAAACCAACCATTTGCATACACATACATATATCTATATAAGGGTCCAAAGATATAAAGGTACTTATGCTTAATTCAAATTGTATTAGCAATACATTCTAAATAAACTAAAGTTACTTAAGTATTATATATTTACATACTAAGCAATACAATGATATAAATAGATATGCTTTTGATTTGTAATATGCGTAATAAGGACATCAATCAAACAAACAACATTATGCTAAAAAAAGTTTTGACTTTTATTGTTTATATTACATTCACTTCATAGTCATGTATATTAGAATTAAGCAATGATAAATTCAAAATATAAGAATATTTTCAATGGTGAAAATATACATATAATTTTTATAATAAATAAATAAAAGAACATTTTGATAAAATTTTATAAAAAACAAAAATAATATGAAAACCCAAAATAAATAGTAGAATGTAAATTTGAGAACAAAAGTTTTTAAAAAATTAGATTTATATATATATATAAATTATTACGAAACAAATTATAGGACAGCTTTAAAACAGTAATGAGAAAACATATGCACATCCTGCTTTGATGTATCAATTAAATATAATATTCTATCATATAATATTAAAGTAATTCATAACAGATCCTATAAGATAAAGTTTTAAAGTGTGTGATTTTCAGTAAGATCTCAATTATCAACATTTTAATTAATCATAAATCACATATAATTCATATAAATAAATTATACATAACATAAAATCTCAAATAACTCAAGCACAATCTTTAAAATATTTCATGTCAATAATGTATTATTAATCTAAGGAATTAAAAGTTGAATAGTATAGGCTATAATATTATTTTCCTATTTTGATTGACATTATTTATGTTACATGTCATTATTTATGTTACATGAGATTTTAAATTATATATAATTTAATACTAGATTGTTGTACATTCTATGAATGAATAATTTTGCACATGTCATTCGTTTATCTCTCTGACTAATTAATGAAAACTTTATAATGGCAAAATGATCTGGACTATTGAGCTTTATTTGCATAAAACAAAATTGAATAATCCAAAACTAATTTCAACTAGTCTTGAATATTCTCTTTTGCAATTAACTGACAATTTAAATCTATTTTTTTTTTCATAGAAAAAATGAAAATCATAATTTATGGTTTTTTTTAAAGTTAGACCACAAGTAATACATAAAAAAAAAATTATGCACTTGCGTAGTGTCCATATTTCCATAGGGTCTAACTGAATCACATGACCAAAAACATAAACAAAACTTTATTGCAGATTGCTGTATATTGTAATATGAAATTAAAAAGTCACAAAACATATAATCACATTTACATGAGTAAAAATATACTAATTTCATAATGTAATTGAAAGACAATTGTTTGTATACATATATTGTCTATCAAAACAAAATCACAAATTGAAATCGCTTATTATTAATTACCAAAATAATGAAGAGCTACTTCAATTTTGGGAAAATTACCGATTAACCAATCAAAAAATTAATTATAAAATACTAAATGAATAAACATTAAAATAAATATATAAATTAAATATAAAAAATAAAAATTAGATATAAAATCAAAATTAAAGTAAAATAAAAATTAACATTAAAATAAAAATGCAAAACATCCAAGTGAAAAATTTAAGTTTTTTTTTAATTAATTAAAAAGTAATCTTTTTATTTTTTTTTAATTTTATATTTAATTTTTATTTTAATATTTTATTTTATTTTTTACTTTTTTTAATAGGTTAATCAGTAATTTCCCCCAAATGAAAGTGGCTCTCCATTATTGTGGTACATAAACCCA
The DNA here is from genome assembly GCA_028023455.1 of Epiperipatus broadwayi. Classification (NCBI taxonomy): domain Eukaryota; kingdom Metazoa; phylum Onychophora; class Udeonychophora; order Euonychophora; family Peripatidae; genus Epiperipatus; species Epiperipatus broadwayi. The sequence continues at coordinate 5,686,215 of JAQFVV010000077.1, read as the reverse complement.
TTTATTTATTTTTATTGAATCATGAATGCTTTACAGAACTTTTTGCCACAATTAAAAGCTCTTTTTTATTTTCAATTTCTGACAAAAAATTAATACAATTTTTTTCACACATTTTAAATACACAAGTTATTATAGTATTCACTGTACTAATATCCAGTCTGTTTCATCTGTTCATTGACTAGTTAATAGGGAAAGTATATGTTCACAGTTTGCACTGTGACTAGGAATAGAAAATAGATAATGGTACAACCAAACAAATAGAACTTTTTGTTCCAAATATTTAATTTTTCCAAAAATAGTCAGCCATTTTTCAATGTAGGCTTGAGATTTCCATTTACCACTGTCAGCAACATTTTCAGTCTTTATGATGTTTTTAATAAGGCAGAATTGGTTGCAGAATATATTTTCATTGATGGAAATTACATTATTTCATGATTCCATGCATGTCAATATCTCATCCGATTCCAGCACTTCTAACAATATCCATTTCAGAAATGAAAATTGATTTAACAATTCATTTGTTTAAATGTGTTTATGTAATCAAATAACATTCAAAAATTTCATTTCTGCAATTGTCGATTTTCTGCAGTTCTAAATCACAGTTATGCAAAATTTCTGTCACTTTCAGAGGTAGAAACTTGTCATGAATTTACAATTTATAATTCTAATAGTTTCATTCATGATTGCTTTGATATCAGTGATTGTTGTATTTTATTTTTCAATTTTTAATATTTGACTATTAAAGCAGCTGAGAAAACTGTGTACTGTCCATAAATATGCTTTGCCAAGTGGATGTATAAAAAAAATCTAATTACAAAATCATGCCACTGTACTGTGATAGAAAAAAGACTTCAAACTCTTTTACATTTTGATTATCCTGTCAATTTTCAGGCATTAATGATAGAAAACATACTTTTGAATGGAAAATTATTTGGTGATATTCAATATCAACAAATTATCAAAATCCTTTAAGCATTTTGTGCACACAGTAAATGATTTGAAATATGAAAATATTTTATTACCACTAATTTTACATTTATGGTAAACATTCTATCTGCTTGTCAAGCACAATTATGTAAAATGTAAGCTGAGCAAGTGAAGTCTCTAAGATGCAGTAATTTTTGTTTAAGTTTATAAAAATATTCTCAGTGCCCCTTCTTTGCAATCCACCAATTCATGTTATCTGCTCTGAATATTGCATGTTATCTGCTCTGAATATTGCTTTCCTTGAGAGTATCAAAAATATAATTAAGAACAGTATTGGAAATTTCATTTCTTAAACAATCAACTTTAAATAATTTTTACTTCCATGTCTTTATCTTCTATGAAATAATGCACCTAATGAGGTATCAAAAGCATAAACATTTTATCCAACTTATGATTGCTACCATTGGTAAAAATTCCACAAAATTCCACCTTTTTTTATATCAGGACAAAATATTTGATAAATATATGATGCCAAAATATTTTTAACAAGAGAAATTATTTTTGATCATCCACTTGAAAAATTTTGGCAATTTTGGAGTTCTCAAACACTACTGTATAATTTTGATGTATAATCTGAACTCCTGAATGATTTTGTGATGTTTTATTAAATGAAATGCCATCTTCAGCTCAGCAAAAATGATTTTTTTATGTTCAATAGAATCTTTGATTAAAAAGTCATTAATTTTAGATGACAAAGACGATGTCTGACAATTATTAATATGCTTTTTTGAATTTGTCATCTTTTATGTCTGATTGGCCACCATGATTAATATTCAAAAAACAGTAACATTTTGCATTCTGCTTCATCCTCATATCTATCTTTTTTTAATAAAAGCCCATTTATTTTCAAATTCTTTTTAAAATAAACATATCTTTTTTGGCATTTTAAACGGATGATTGTCTGCTAAAAATTAATTATTTATAAAACAATTATTTGTTGCACTTATAATAACAAAAAATAGACTTACTGAATTTAACAATGCATATATATTTTTTATCAGTATATAATGTATATTCAGTCACTATTATTATTAGGATAAGTTATTACTATTGGTGGTAATGATAATACACAAGCAATGGTGCTGAAACAACACAGGCAAAAATGACTGTTACAAAATAATGCTGTAGATTCACTTCCACTCTCCACTCTTGATCTTTATCATGCCTCTCACTGTTGAAATGAAAATTTGCATATCTATAAGATGCTGACAATGAGTGGTTAACAATATGCCAGGGCATTGGAACAAGAGATGTAAAACCAGGACAAATCTGAAAAAAATGGGATGTATGGACACGATACATTTTTAAAGAATATGTACAAACACTAAAAGTTAAACTGGAAAGTATTATAACAGCTATTTCCCTTTAAAATCAAGCAACCAAATAAACATTAGTAGCAAAACTATTGAATTTGTTGGATTATATAACTTTATTCATGACAGATAAACAATAAATTATTTAACACTATATCTTTGTTACATTTTTATTTACAACTGTCAAACTCTTTCCACTCACAACTTTGACACCATCCACCTCAGATAAATACAATGATTATTACTAACAATTTACTAAACAAAAGATTATCTCTAACATATATATATACTTTAAACCTCAGATAAAGATTAATATATCTGACTTTTTTAATTTTAAACATACACACACATGGAGTTATTCATCTTTCTCTTTTACATGTATAATATCTTTATAGATGTATTAAACAACCTCCATACTTCCCCATTCTTTTTAAATTCATATAAATAAAGATACAATAAAAGACAAATGACCCCAAGATGCATTTCATGATGAATCAGTACTCATAACTTGGCCCAAATCACATCTCTCACATATATATATCTATTATATGAAGAGTATTTATCTACAGTAAATTGTTACATTTTTATTTATAAAAATATTGCACACAATTTAATTGAACATTTCAAGAAGGTGTAACATTGAAAGATGTGTTATCAATAATCTCACTTTCTTTATTTTATATAAATGTTTTTCAAAAAAATATCGCATAAAAATTGAGAAAGACTATTTAATCCAATATTACAGACACTTTATTAAAAATATAGAAAAAGGATTCATAATTTACTAGTTGGCAATTATCCTGTAATACATAAAAAGCAGTTTCATACTGCATACATTTTGTTAAAAAAATAAAAAAGAATTATTCTGATGATATTGCATTATTTTAAAAAAATTACATAATGATTATGTAATTAGGCTTGTGTTTTATTTGATAAAAAAAATCTGAAGATAATTATTTAACTTTGGAACAGTAGCATTTTTTCCTCTATAATAGTGCCATCTACTGTAAGCTCTAGCAAATAATGTATACTAGAAGGTTGCTTTCTTATTCAATATCCCCAGACTAATTTCTAATTCATGGTTTTTCATCAGTAATGAACTTTGGATAAGAGAGCAATGCACAACTTTGCCACCCATCTTTTATCTTTAGCTTAATTATAAAGCCATCACCCCAAACTGAAATCACACTGTCTTTAATCCAATATAATTTGCCTATATAATCATATAGATCTGAAACCAGTTCAGAATCTATGTATTTTAATATCATTTTTTAAAAACTGTAAATCACCTTTATCCTTTGGCTAGGATTGTATTAAATTATTAAATGTCACATGATCACTTTTTCTTTACACTTTAGACAAGCTATTAAAATAGTAGCAAATTTTTTTCACTATATAGTGCCACCTAGTGCAAGTTCTAGTAATCAATCGATGCTACATTGTGCATCAGAAACATTATTTGGTGCTTTCCCATCCAATATCCCTAGACTAATTTCTAGCTTACTGCTGTCATCAGGTTAAGTTATTGTAGGAGAAAAAATTATTGCTGTTTCAACAATTTATGTAATATAAAGAAGGGATGATTATTTAATGGTTGAATACCAATTCTAACCAAAGGATAAAGATGACTATTGTTATTTTAAAAAAATCAAAGGCACCAAAATCTAGATTCTGCACTGGTTTTAGATCTGTATGATTATACAGTCAAATTAATTTGGATTGAAAACAGTGTGTTGAGTACTGGAGAAGAGCTACATCAGATCCAAATATCCAGGTACACTTCCCAGCTACCAAGACATCTCATTGATGAAAGCTATAAGCTACAAATTACTCTGGGAATATTGGATGGCAAAACATTGGATAAGTTTATAATGCACAACTTTCATTATGTACTAGGTGACTATTGTGGGGAGAAAATATTTTTAATAGCTTGCCATAAGCATAAAAAATGATCACATAATGTTTTAAGTATTTTTTGAGCATATAAATTATCAAAATTTGATATTTTAAAATGTAAATTTTGAAACATTGAAAATAATATTAACTTGAAAGAAAGGTACAAATTTAAATAGCTTACTAAAAAGGGGGAATACATATTAAATCTAAGGCCAAAAACTTGTTATAAAATTTCTTGCTTTTTTTTCCCTGTTTTTTTTTTAGGGTGAGGGGGGGATTGTCACTTTAAAAAATAAAATATTAAAAAAAAATTAATTTAGATTTATATATTCATGAGAATTAATTCTGGTGAAGCTAATACATTTTTCAAAAAGAATAACAGAATGAAATGAACATTTCTTTTACAAAATAATAAAATTAGACCTGTATAATGAAACAGTCTTCCAACTTTATAGAATCTTAGGATATTTAATTTATTTGTAGCTAACATTTTCATATAAATGTAATGTGATTCATTATTTATTTGTAACAAAAGCAATAGTCATTTTTATTACAAAGATATTATGTGGCTAAATTATTTTAAACAGTATATTTCCAGTCAATAAATTTTAGCAAAAAATGCAGTACAGTTTTGATTTAATCCAGAAAATATTAATTTCTATATAAATATTAAGTATTTAGTTGTAATCTAATAAATCTGTATTTAAATTAACTTGTGCCATCTCTGTATGTCAATATTTTTGAATTTTTAACAATGAAAAAAATCCATTCCAGTTTAGAACTCAAACTCATATTTTTAGGTTTCCTAAAAAATCTTTAACAACCGAGCCAATGGAAACATTACATTGATAGAATAAAATTTTGTTAATATTGATTTAACTCATAATTAATTTAATTAATTATAGAACCAATACATAAATATTTTTATATAGATGATCATATATTTAAATTTGGAATTTTGTTAGAGGGTGTATTTTTATTTTCATGTCTTATTATAAAATTATAATTTTTCTCATATTTTTTTGTAGTTTAACCATTTGGTAGTCATCGAAGAGCCACCATATCCCACTGGATGGCACCGTTTTCACACTAAAACAGATAAAAATATCGTTTGTGGCCGACACGTTCAAACCCGCATTTTCTATAATACAACTTTTTTGTTGTGCTACAGATTGCAGGCCACTATGTCACATCGCAGCAAATACATTTTCCGAATTTGCACAGTTTATAAAATGGTTACGGTTTGGTGAGAGGGTGTGTTTTTTTAATTGGATGGAAATGTTGTTTTCATTGAATTTCTTTTTAGTTTAAAGTATTGGAATGTTCTGATTTTGTAAAGTAATAATTAACAGATTTTTTACACCATAGTGTATTGAAGTTTTAAGTGGTAAATGTTGACGAGATATATGTATAAAGTGAGTTGGAATTAGGTAACACGTCAAGTAACATACTGTTCGTAACATTCCACAAAACAAAGAAGATTGTACCGTGTGTATATTTTTGAAATAAAAAAGAGCGTTAACAAAAAATATCCAGTAAGAAAAGTACAATTGTACACTGTTTTTTTAAATGTCATAAAAAGCATATATTATAAGCACGTTTAATAAGTAAAGAAGACATTTTATATATATATATATATTTGTTGTTATTTAAAAAAGTTTTAGTTTCTTTCTTTTCTCGGACTACTGTTATACTTTTTTGAATATAGTTTACATTTATTGTTATCATTTATTTTATAGATGTTAGTAAAAAAAATATTTAAAAAAATACGATTCTGATATTTTTATTTTAGCATTACAAACAACAGAACACTAACCCTAAATCTCACCCTAAAACTAACCCTAAACCTAACTGTAACAACTTTTACTTTTAGTTGTCATTCTATTTGAAATAAAAAATAGCGGTAATATCTATTTGTAAAAAAAAAAAAAAAGTAAAACAAAGACTAAACAAGTAAAAAATAGCGATAACACAATAATATCTGATTCTCTGTAAAAATAAAATGTAAAAGAAAGACTAAGAATTTTTACTTTTTATTCTGATTATGAGTTTTTAAACAACAAAAAAAGCCGTAACTCCAGTCAAAAAATCTCCGATAGAAAATTGATTTTTCTAATAAAAAGCAAACTAAAAAACACAAATCAAAATTGTAATTTGTTTATTTTATTTTACATTTATTATTATCATTTAATTTGTATACGTTAATAAAAAATAATATTTAAAATTAAATAATATTTAAAAAAGACGATTTTCTTTTGTTTTTATTTTCGCATTACAAAAAACACATCGAAATGATTATAATTAACAGCCTGGAAATGATCATATTTTATAGTTTAAGTGTGAAAACTGCACCATCGAGAGGAATATAGTGGCTATTTGATGACAACCAACCATTTTTTAAAATATGAAAATATAACTAAAAAGTAAAAAATAATATGTATTTTTTTAAAATAATGCTTTTATGTAAATGGCTGACTAAAAAGTACAAAACAAAGTAATCTGCTTTTCAGTTAATTTGTCATTCTTGGAAAATATCAGAAATTCTTACTTTTTATAAAATAATTGGAAATTGCAAGAATATTATCATTTCATAAAAGAATTTGAGGCTTAAATAAATTATAAAAATCAAAAGAGGTCTCAAATACTTTTATGAAATGAAAATATTCCTGAAAATTCTAATTGTTTCATAACGAGCCTAGATTGTTAAAATTTCTGATATTTTCCAAGAATGGCAAATTAATGGAAAAGCATTACTTTGTCATTTTTCTACTTTTTAGTTATTTATAGAAAAGCATTATTTAAAAAATTTTTGTACATATTTTTTTAAATTATTGGGATACACACATATATTATTTTAAATGTATAAATTTGATCAAAAGCTACATGATAATTACGAAAATACGTTTGACAACAAGATTAATATTTGGCAAGCACAGTCTCATTCACCCTGTCACAATTCCCATAACACCGCTACTTGCCCTGACCAATAATAGGATAATCTCCCTCTTCAGGTGCTGGGCTATGGAACCAAAATTTTTTGATTTCATTATTAAGATAAATTTAAATGCCATTAGCACTAATTGGTTTCTGTTCCATAGGCAAGGCATCAACAAAATTGACCCTATCTGCCCCTTCTGCCAGACTCATGATGAGACATTTGATCATCTGGTTTCTCATGCCATTGACTCTGGAGGTCTAGAAGGATTATCGCTGATAACCTTAAAGTGAATTTTTACCTTGTTATGTCTCTTAAGGATAGTATTAAGACAAGATTCATTTCTACTATTAGGCTTTCATTATTTATCAACTATGCATTCTGGTCTATTCATTGTAAAATGGTTTTCAATCCGATGCAATTCATGAGGGAAAATTCTTTCTGAAAATCTTATAAAATTTAAAAACCGTGACATGCTCCTAGCTCCAAAAGTATTATTTGAGGAAACATGGACCCTGATTGCATTGAAGGAATGATTTCTGGTAAAACACTTTGTTTCTTATGTCTAAGATATTGCTGAAAGTGATTTTGTTAATAATCAGAAGTTCAGATCCTTAAGTTATCAAAATGGATAGTTTTTAACTGAACTCGTCAGTTTTAGCATAAATACCTAAGCCTTCATAGTTGTGGTGATTTTTCCAATGGTGATATGACCAAACCCTAGATTGACTAAGTGACTCTTGGTAGGGTGAGGCAATTTGTCTAGGTGAGTTGGGTGAGTTTAATTAGCCTACTTGTGTGTTAACAGTAGACCGGGTATTCAGGATTACCTCTTGCCCTGAATAATACTATCTTAGATTTATTTATTATCATGTAATTCTTTTTTATGTTTGTAATTCTAGCTTTCCTTTTCAATTTACCATGTACACATAATTGTCACTGTAAACATTGTACTTGTTTAATAAATATTTGAAAAAAAGTTATAATAAATAAATAAAATGCTTTAAGATTTAAAAGATAAAAATTTAAGTCCTTTATAATGCTTTTTATCCATTTTCAGTAGAGTAAAAAAAAAGTGTGAACTGCTTTAAAAAAAAATAGAAGTAGTAAGAAAACTATTTTTTAAAAAAACTTGCCTTTAAAAACTAGAAAGTGTTTTTTTTCCTTTTATAAAAAGGTTGGCATGATAATTTCTTTAGTCATTAATTTTAAAAATAATGTGGCCAGTAATACAATAGTTCTGTTAATAGGTGAAATACACAGGCTTATAGATACCTGTGTCTATATATGTAATAGACAGGGTATGAGCACAGACTTTCACATGACCCACCACTGTCCACACTATCTCATAACACTGATACAACTGAACACACATATGTCGAAAAGATAAATAATCACCAATATACGTATTTCATGCTAAACCAGCAATCATCAGTTGGTCCAGATTACCGTCTCTACACATATTATGCTACAAGTGCTCAGATATATATTAAGCATATATGTGTAGAGATGGTAATCTGGACCAACTGATGATTGCTGGTTTAGCATGAAATACATATATTGGTGATTATTTATCTTTTCGACATGTGTGTTCAGGTGTATCAGTGTTATGAGATAGTGTGGAGAGTGGTGGGTCATGTGAAAGTCTGTGCTCATACCCTGTCTATTAATAGTACTGTTAATTATAGTATTATACTGAGAATTGTCACTGTATTAAATCATTGTGCTTTTTTTTGTGAGCTGAGACTTGTATACAAAAATCTTTGCATTTAATTTTGTTCATAATCATTATTTTCAGAAGATCCACTGCAGAATGAAGATCTCTTCAAGTTTAATCTAGAAAAGACTAATAGAATATTAGCTGTCATTATGCTTTGGATTTGTAGATTATGAAAAGACATTTAATTCTATAAGCATTTCCACAGTGATTAAAGTTTTGGATCATCAAGATATAGACCCAGAGAAGTGTCACATTCTAAAGTATATTATCAAAATACGATAATCATAATTAAATAACATAATACTAAGAAGATTAACACTGAAAAGTATTTTGTGGATTAAAATGGGAAACTAAGGAAGTAAAAACAAATAGAAGTTTCACATATATGACTGCTTTTGCAAATATTTTAATGTTTCAGAGACTTTAGACCAGTGGTCTTCAACCTTTTCACACCTGCGGACCGGTAAAAGTAAGGATAAGATTTTGTGGACCAGCAGAAGTTTACAGATAAATTTTTATTGCGGGGGGTTTGAGAAATACGTTGTCAACACTGAAACAAAAGATAGACACCAAAGTTATTTTTTGTTTGTTTTTATTTTTAAAAAAAGGTAACAGAAATTGGTTTTAAAAATAAAAGTTTTAGTATTTTAACGGTATACAAATAAAGCCTAAAAAAAATATTGCCTTATAGGCCAAAAAAAAGTGTGCGTATTTTTAAACAAAAAAAAAAAAGAAAACGAAACTTGAAAAAATCAAAAGTTTTGATCTTACTATATTTTGGGGTGGTGGAGGTGTATTGAGAAATACTTTGCAAAAGTTAGAAACAGAACTTATTCTTTGGTTTTTATTTTTAAAAAAAGGTAATAAAAATTGATTTCCAAATAAAAAGTTAAAGCCAAAAAAAAAAAATAGCCTTATAGCCAAAAAAAAAAAACAACACTAAAAATGAAATATTAAAAAAGAGAGTAGAAAAAATTTAAGAGATCAAAAAAAGTCACGTTACATTTTATTGTTTTAACAACACCGACAAGCAGCCGTGATTGGCTATCAAAAGACAACTGGAGTTTGTGTAATAAAAAACTTTCTACCCCCCCCCTAAACATCTGTGATAAATAGAAAAACAAATTAATTTATGTATGATTGATTAGATTTTGTGGTATTTTTGTTCTGTTTCTTTTTTTTTTAATAAATGTGATGAAAAAATTAATAAAAATTGTTCATATTAATTAAAAGTTTAAAATCTTATTATTTTGTTATTATAAGCTTTCTTGCAGTCTAGCTGCAGACCGACAGACAACTTATGTGGCCCGCTTTAGACTACTCAATGAAGTATAGAGATATGCACTAAGATTACTAAGAAGAGATCAAAACCACAATGCATGGGTGAGAAAACAAACAAGTATCATTGACATCATTGAAAACATGAAACTGAAAGAGCTGAGCTAGACATACTGATGGAAGAGATGGTAATGGATGGATAGTTAAAGTTTTAATTTGGATCCTAAGAGATTTATAAATTTTAAAAAGTGACCACATGTAAGATGGATAGATAAAATAAAGACATTTGCTGTTGTGATGTGGAGAAGCTATGGATTAAAACCAAGATTTTGTTCATTTTATGTCTGAATATATGTATATTTTTATGCATACTTATGCTCCAAAGATGCCATGAAAAAATATTATAAATCATTTATCATCCCATTAACATGTCAGGAAGGCAGTATTTACTGTTAATTTCTATAAGTCATACTGTGGCTTTTTTATGTGTTTAATGATTATATATTATAACGATCCGTAGAAAGTCATCTGCACTACAGGGCGCCATCTAGGCATTTGAACCTAGAAAAATTTATAAAGTAGGCAGATACGTAAGTAAAAAAAAAATTATTTTTATTTTATATTTTGATTCCGGTCATTAGCCCATTGTCACTAGCTCAGGGAGTAGCTGAGATTTATATTTATAATAAATTCTTATCTAAGAATATATAAAAAAGAATAAAATAAGCCACTGCCAGTAATTAACATACAAACATTTATTTACGCATATATATATAAAATTTAACATTTTTATTTTAGTATGTTTATTTTAGATTTTAATTTGATTTTAGAATTTAAATTTACATTTTTAATTTTTATAATATTATAAGTTTACATTTTAATTAAGTTCGCACAGATGGATTTATGAAAGTTTGTTTTATAATGTTGAGTATATATCGGTTACATAGATCACATGGTTAAAAACATTTCAAAATAAACATAGCCGATCAAAATATAAAGTCATTGATACCGTCAATTGCATAGGGAATACAAGAAACCCACTGGTATTCATTGTAAGATACTGCAGTGACACCAATAACTTAAAAGACATCCGAATAAATACATTTTAGATACTCACCGTAAGGTATCATTATTTACCGAATGTCTATATATTTTGATCAAATATGAAAACCAAAAACATAATTAACCGATAACGAATCCATGCAACATCCATACCCAACTTAAATTTAATGCATTTTTATTTAAAGTGTCGAGTATGAATAGACTACATAGATTTGCATTTGAAAGAAAATATTCTATCCTTATTTAACCCTAGGCTAAAAGTTCGCAGTCAAACTAATGTCAATTCATCTGATATATTGATGCATTCAATGTAATACGAAATACGGCAGCACAAAAGGTTAAGAAAAGAAATTGCCTCTCATCAGATAGGAATACTACATCTATCTGACAAGAAGAGCAAATAAAAAAAACTCCATAGAAAGGAACAGCTTTTCTACATCTTATAATCCCTTCCATAGGCAAAACGGAAGTGTGCGGTGTATAAGTGATTCTGCACATAGCAAAACTCGAATTACATCTACTAACTACATCAATATATCCAATTCATTGACCCAACTCAACCACGAAACAAATAACCTAAGATTACCCTTTCCTAATATAACTTTACAAATCCATATAGCCATTCACGCCCGACTAAAGTTTAACATTTATGTAATTTAGTCTAACAAAAAACAAAAATCATAATAAAAACTTAAAAGAACAAAAAAAATAAATGGAAATGATTTTAAATAAAAAAAAAATACATCAAATGCCAATATTAATATTAATTTACGTTGGTCAGATAGGATTCTATTTGTATTATTTACTAAAAGGTTTAGAATTTAGAGTTCTGTTTTCAAATGAATATAAAGTTCTTACGATTTTAAAAGGTCCATAATTTGTAGTTGTTTGTAATTCTGAACGGGAATTCTCATGCCGTACTGAAGATATTTGTATCCAGTTAGCCGTTCTTTTTTTATTCATCTGGAGGTCTTTACTTTAGCTGGTCCTTAATGTAGAAAACGATGTCATTTCTCTTTCTTTTTTAGCAAAACTGAAGGGATTGAAGAGTGCATCTTTTCAATCCCTTCTCCTTCAACTCCGCACTAACACATAACACCACTGTCCTCTTTTAATAGGTAACTAATAATTACCAAACTTTTCCTTTTATATTAATTTTAAGGATTCAATTGACATTATATCATCGATGATGATGATGATCCTTCCATTGAGGTCCAATTTTCCCAATGGATTTCTTTCATTGGCCATTCTGTTCCTATTGTTTTTCCTCTCCTATCTGATCATTGCTTATACATTTGAAATGCCCAAGGGCTAGCTTACTAATTAAAATAATCATTTCCATTTTACAAAAGATTAATTAATTTGTTTTCAAACTTAAACATATATTTTTATCTCTAAATCTTTTCTGAAAATTTAGTTTTAAAATACTTTTTCTTTAATAAAGTTTTATTTTAATAATTGTGGTGCTTGTATTATAGATAAAGATCACGTTGGATGGTGCCGTTTTCACGCTAAAACTATAAAATATGAACATTCACGGGCCGTTGATTTTAATAATTTTTCCGTGCTTTTTTGTAATGTGAAAATAAAAACAAAACAAAATCGTCTTTTATAAATATTATTTTTTATTAACGTATACAATTTAAATGATAATAATAAATGTAAAATAAAATCAACAAATTAAAATTTGATTCGTGTTTTTCTATCGTATATTTTTTTAATTGTGTTATGGCTTTTTTTTAATACATTTTCTATAGGATATTTTTTTACTTGTGTTACGGCTTTTTTTTAATCAATTTTCTATCGGATATTTTTTTACTTGTGTTACGACTTTTTTTGTTGTTGTTTAACTAAAAAATAATAATCGTAATAAAAGTAAAAGTTGTTACGGTTAGATTTAGGGTTAGTGTTCTGTTTGTTTGTAATGCTAAAATAAAAAAATTCAAAATCGTAAGCGTACTCGGACAGAAGAAAGAAACTCAAACTTTTTTAAACAACAACAAACACATACAAATGTCTTCTTTACTTATTAAACATGTTTATAATATTTTCTTTTTATTAAATTTACAAAAAAACCTATATATTTGGACTTTTCTTACTGGATATTTTTTTCGTACCGCTCTTTTTTACTTCAAAAATATACAGATGGTAGAATCTTCTTTGTCTCGTGGAATGTTACTAACAGTACGTTACTTGACATGTTACCTAATTGCAACTCAATAAAAACAATAGTTATTTAACATTTACCCAAATAAAAGTTCAATACAGTACATTGTAAAAAGTCTTATAATTATTGTTTTAAAAAATCTGAACATTTCAATAGTTTAAAATAATAAAAAAATCCAATGAAAACAACATTTCAACACAATTCAAATACAAACTCTCTCATCAAGCCGTAATTATTTTATAAACTGTGCGATATTCGGAAAATGTAATTGCTGCCTAGCGACATACATGCTGTACTGCGATGCAACATAGCGGCCTGCATTCTGTAGCACAACAAAAAAGTTGTATTATAGAAAAACACGGGTTCAAACATATTGGCCGCGGAAACAGCATTTTATGTGTTTTAGCACCAAAATCGTGCCATAGAACGGCATCTTTAGCTATAATATGAGTACCATAATTGTTTATTTTATATATATGCGAGTTTAAGATGATTTTTTAATTCTTAAAAAAGAAGTTTTTATTTGCGAACTTTTATTCTTTTCATGTTTACTAATAAAAAACAATGTAACGTACGTATGTGCCCATTACAATATAGATATGTAAAACCTTGGGCATTGAGATCTCTTTTTGTCTTTAAATAAATTCTGCCAAAAAGCTATTATTTGCTACTGGAACTAGTTATTTAACCAGAGGCTGCTTTCAATTGATAGTTAAATAACATCATTGCCAAGACATATTTCTCTAATTATTTATTTGGATAATTCGTTACAATCATTTATATTTTAATTAATCAATGAAAATATTTAACATATATATAAATATTTACATTAATGATTGTTGAAACACATTTGTATGTAATATTTTTGGTGCTGGCCATTTTTTGATGCATTAATGTTCCCTTTTTCTTTTGTGGGAGTTTGGTAGTGAAAAGGAAATTTAATAAGTGAACAAGGGAAAGAAATTCAGTTTGTATTACTGTATATTATGCATATGTTTGTAAAAAAAATAAGACAAATTTTAGAATAAGAGAATTTATAATATGCCATACATTTATCTAAAAGATATACAGTATATCCATATATATATAATTTTTCCTTGGCCATTTTTGCATTGGAATGGATGTTTGCTTATGAAACACCAGTTATTGCAATTTCTAGTTGTTGTTTTTTTGTGATTTTTATTGTGAACCTTCAAAAATTAAGTGATTTTCAATTCATTATGCCTTTTTCTACTCATGAAGTACAACTGCCTTATGATCATAGTTATTACAATGACAAAAATTAATCAAATTGTTATATGATTAATATGCTAATCTTCCCCAAGACTAGAAAATAGACAAATTGATTATAGAAAATCAAGCTTATTAAATCAAAATTTCTATATTTTGTTTTTAAAAATCAGATCATAACTGTAAATAGCCAATAAACATCACATGACCACCACTTCTTATGCTTGTGTATAACTGTTGAAAACAGGCAAAACTCACTATAAGTATTGCCACACACAGTAAGCTAGAGTAATCAATGGATGCCAGAAGGCTTGTGCATAAAATCCCCATCTAGTGCCTACTCATCCAATATCCCCAGACTAGTTTCTGGCATCCATTGATTACTCTAGCTTGCTGTGTGTGGCAATATGTATAGTGAGTTTTGTCAGTTTTAACTGTAAATAGCTGACAGTTCACTTATTAATTGACACTTTATTAATTATATGTAGTATGCACATCAGCCATGATTTAAAAAAATGATCCAGAGTTTAAAATATAATTTAGCCAAGAACAAATTATTCTAATAGTTTGAAATTTCAAAATGAAATTAACACTGTTATAAAATAAATCCATGAACATATTTAACATGTGTATTATGTTTGTATCATTCTCTATTCAAAACAAAACAACACTCTCCATATAGTAATGCCATCTTGTGCTAACAAGAGCAATCAATGGATGAGATAGTGATCATGTGATGTTTAATCATTCTCTATATGAGCTACTTTTTTCTTGTGAAAACAGTATACATTTTTTTCTTCTACATTCAATTTAATATTACCTCCATAGAGATTTCTAAAAATTTTCAAAACAACTTTCTAAACTGTGAGTAAATGAAATAAAATTATGCTGATTTTTTAAAAAAAGTTTTCTTTATCACTGCCATTGCAGAATCTTTAAGTCTATATATTCATCTATATGAACTTCTAAGATTATAATTCTAGTTTCTTTAAATAATCATATTTAATTCACAGTCAATAACTGTATCCTGATGAAGAAAACTGAGATCTTAAAAATTTTCTTACACCAAGATTTCGTATGTAAATTTATTTTATCATATATTTTTGGAGATATTTCAATTTTATCTTCCATTATTTG
Organism: Epiperipatus broadwayi; assembly: GCA_028023455.1. NCBI lineage: Eukaryota > Metazoa > Onychophora > Udeonychophora > Euonychophora > Peripatidae > Epiperipatus > Epiperipatus broadwayi. The sequence continues at coordinate 5,670,490 of JAQFVV010000077.1, read as the reverse complement.
ATTAATTTAGAATTCAACAATGCATTATATATTTTCTAACCTATACATTAAAAAAAAAAACCATTTAGTTTATCCCCCCCATCCCCAGTATTGGAGTTTCCATAAGTGAATATGGATTTCTAACAAAACAATGGTATATTAAAAATCCCTAATTACACTATTTGAAAGGAGAGAAAAATTTAATGAACTTAAACTTATTAGATTAAATATTAGTTTATTTATATAACAATACTAGTCACAGTTATTTATATATTTCTTCATTACATTTCTTTATCATACACATAGGGACAATGTGTCCTTTGTTGAATGTAAAAGTTAATAGAAATGACTCTTAAACTATGGCAGCTAATATTATTAATCATATTTTTGTGAAGTTGTAATAAAGATAAGTTATTTTTTCTTTCACTTTTTAAATTAAGATTTACATTTATAAAAAACTCAAGCTAAAAGGTTTTAAAAAAGAGAAACACTTCTATTTGGAAAAAAAAAAAAACAATTTGCTTTGTTGCAACATAACAAAACGACTTTTGAGAGAAAAAAAATCCATTCCAAGTGTTGCATTAAGTCTTGTAATTATAATGTTTCTTCTAAAATAAAAAATTCTAATGTATTAAACATATACACAAAGTAAAAAAGTTAAATTATCTTCAGTTAAATGTAATTCTGGTGAAAATATTCACTTAGCTGACTAGTCTTATTCCAATGCTTCAGTTCTTCCTATATTCTTCCTTCTTGCTACCCTGTCATTTCCTGATTGAATGAAATGGAATTTTATAAATGATTAATCATCACTTCAAATTGTAAAACTAATGACTCATTTTTAAATATTCACAATGATATAACGTTTCCCTAATTATAAAATATCACAAATTTTAACTTTAACAATGATTTCATCAATGTTTCAAGATAGAAACAAAACAATACACTGATCCAATACATTCTAATAAGAACAATGATTATGTTCTTACCAATTCAAAAGATAATCAATAGAAAGTTCTTAAAATTTCGAATTCACTCTGTATTTTTTTTTTTAGGAATTAGTGTTCAAGAAACTTTTCTCAGCCAATAATGAAATAGAATCTTCAATGGCTTATTTTAGATTAAAGGGGAAACTGGAATGTGAGATGCAATACACACTCCATTATTGCTACATTCAACAAGTTAAAAGATAAGGCATTTCTTCAAAAGGACATAACTACTTCAGTTACATTAAGTCATTCATATATACGGTTATTCTGTCATTGTAACTAAAGTACTGGAAAATTTTACGAATGCTTCATGAAGTTCAGAAATTCAGCAGCAAATCAAAAGACAAAACAATTCATTTTTAGACTTATTGGATACGATTGAATTTATTACTTTAAGAATATAACTTTGTTTTTTTTTTTTTGGGGGGGGGGGGGGGAGGGTAAGCATGGAAAATGAACGAAGCCTAATACAGTACAATTTTTTAAATAAAATATTTTATAGCATATTTGAGCTTCAAAAGATAAAACAATTCATTTTTAGACTTATTGGATACGATTGAATTTATTACTTTAAGAATATAACTTTTTTTTTTTTTTGGGGGGGGGGGGTAAGCATGGAAAATGAACGAAGCCTAATACAGTACAATTTTTTAAATAAAATATTTTATAGCATATTTGAGCTTGGTTTTTCTGGAATAGATTCTATTTATTATAAAGAACCTCTCAAAGAGAATTAAAGAATTGGAATATTAATTATATTCATTAGACTAATTACAGTTAAGAAATAAATATACAATGAATAACTATAATTAGGCAAGATGTTGGAATCTTTTAAAAGTTTCTTGCAATAGAAGTTAAAAGATAGCATTATAAGATGTCTAATAAACAGATTTTGGCACAAGAATGTGAAATATGTGAACATATTTGTTTTGTGGTTGGTTTATATAGTCATCATAAATTCACCATAAACTTTTTTTTGGGGAGTAAGAATGGACATCTTGATTGGAAGTGATGGTGATTGACTATTTGTATACGTCTTGCAAATGCTCAATGAAAGCTTTACTCAACTGTTAAATCCATTTCCAGAAAATTTTGGAAATAATGATTTCTGGAGGCACATTCTCTCTAAAATTTAATCACATTCATAAGAATCAGTTTTGAAGAATTTAATACATTTGACTGCCAAATATTTTAGCATTTCCCTATTATAAAATATATGTGACATTTTTGGAAGGTGCTTGAAAAATGCTGAGAAATTCACCAAAGGTTTACTTTTTTGAGTTATATAATGCATACCTAAAAATGTCAATTGAATAATGAGGCCATATTTCACCTGACTTTACTGACAAATGTTCCCAGAAAACTAATAATATTGCAACATCCAACACCTTTTTGGAGCAATGTTCCATTCCAATTCTGGTAACAATGTGGAACATTGCTTCAAAATGAAAGTAACCTACTCCACCAAAGAATTAAATTATTGATTTTTTATTTATCTTATTCCTACTGCTAATTAGAATTCACAAATGAAGTTCTTAAGTTTATTGTATCATTGTGCAATGATGGTTTTTGCCTAATTCTAAAATATGTAAATTGGAATATTTGTACAAGGCAAAATTCCTATCCAATACTTTTTTAATGCAATTAGAAAGGATTTAATCTGACTTCCTACAAGTATCCACTCCATCTTATACAACTGATACACATAACCACATACATATGAAAAAGATAAATGATCTCCAATATATGTACTTAATGCTGGTTTCTATCCACTCCATCTTATACAACCGATGCACATGACTATATATATGTAAAAAAGATAAATGATCTCCAAGATCTGTATTTTGTGCTAAACCAGCACAAATATATTGATTGTTTAATCTTTTTCACATGTATATGGTCATGTGTATACCAGCACGACATATGTATATTGGAGATCATTACCTTTTTCATGTGTATGTTGTATAAGATGAAATGGATAATTGTAGGGAGCTTGAAAGTCAGAGTTCAAATCCTTCTAATTGCATTAAGTTCAGTATAGACAATATATTTGTATTTAAATTAACTTTTTAATGTTTTTTATTAAAATTATACAGCTGGTTTCTGAATTTAATGCATCTTCATGTACATCTTTGATGTTAGATTTGACTTTTCTATAAAACATATTTATATCATTTTAATAATCTGAATAGTAAAATATTTAACTCTTTCTTCAGAAGTAGACTCTCTACCTGGCAGTACTGACTTTTCTTCTTCACAAATTAATGCTCAATGTCTTCCTAATCAATTCACACATTAATATTGCAAAAATCTAATATTTCAAACTTAAGATTTAAACAATAATGATTTCTGACTCAGTAAAAAAAATAAAATATCTTTGTTATTTAATTATAATGATTATCAAATCATAAGAGAAGATAGCCTATAAACATCAACATTTTATTTAATGGCCATTTTAAACATTTTCACTAATAATATCAAGTCAGAAGTTTTACTACATTTAATTAAAGCACTTTCTCACCAATTCAAATGTAACCATTTTTGTTTTGATTGAAACAATAATCTCTTTCTCAACCTCATTTGTATATAGTACTTCTTTAACAATCTCTTCTGCATCTTGTCTCTACTGCAGTTTCTTTTCTATCCATATTTCCATAATTTTTACAAATTGCATAATCTAACATTCTACAAGCATTAGATATAATCATATTTTATGTAGACTCTTATTGCATTATTCATGCCCGACTTATAAACTAAACTGTAAATAAATTTGTTCTACTCATCCAATAGAATCACTTTTAGAGGTTGTCATGCATTTTCATTTATAGATCTTTTTTCTTCTTAGAATCTAAATCACATCCGTTATCAGCACCATATTTATTACTTTTTCCGATTATATTTGGATCATTTAGTTTGTAATTTACTGAACATATAACTAATAGTTACAAATTTTACATCAAAAGAATTATAGCAATTGGCTAAAAATTATCTCAAACCCATTACTTTAGAAATATCTCCAAGTTTCCATCTATTAATATTTGAAAAATATTTTAATATATATTTAACAATAGATATAAATAGTAATTACTTTCTTTCAAATTAAAAAAAACCCATCAAACTTCAGATCAGTGCTATTTTGATTCTCTCTATAGATTAAAATAATCTCTACAGGGCAAAGTTAAACATCTGTAGTAGTTAAATAATCAGTAAGTCATTTTAACTTATTCAAAATTATTCCAAATGCACTTAACATAGAACTATTATTAATTTTTAAATTAATCAAATCCAGGTGTATACTTCTTAATACCACTTGATTCTCAATCTCAGGTATCAAAGACAGATATTTAAATCCTTATACATATTTGTCTCAATCAATTTCTTTGACATTTATGATAGTCTTTCCAGGTTCGTAATAACTAAATCTCTGGATTATATCATTACATTCCTGTGTTAATATTTCAATCAGCTATATTTCAACATTCCATTCAGTTGCAAATTGTACCCATTCACCAATTTTAATCTTACCATTAAGAAGTATCCCTTATGTTGCTTAGAAGAAGCTTCTATCTCATATTGAAATCTCAGCATGTTTTTTATGTTGATATTTGATTCATCATCCAATATATTTAGAATATTTCCATCACTTTGAATTATTACCAAACTTAAACTAGATCCATCAATTTCAAACTTATTATTATAGCAGAATTCAACTGATAAACTTTATCTTTCATTTCATTGCTATATTTTTTATGTTCCAAATCTGCTCCTATTATCACCCTTCACATTTCAATAATTCATTTTTGTAAAGTCAATATCTATATACCTTTAAAACTATATGTAAAGTAGTTAAATGCCTTCTTTTTTGAGAAAAAAATACAGCCTTAGGAAAAAATAGTACAACTGATTTGATTTCTACATGCATAAGTTAGTTTCTGTTTATCTATTCCAGATCATTGATAAAAATTATTTTATTACTATAATGTAACAATAAACTATTAGCTCAGTTTGTCCATCCTACTGCATTGTTCTTATTATATTTATTAATCAACTTTTCCAAGCAGATCAACATGAGTGACAGGTTTTAGAGCTAATGCTATCTAATTGAAGATCCACTTGTTACTTTTAGTGCCCATTGTCACATGATGTCCAGAACAACTTACCATTTAATTGTTATTATTTTAACTCAATGCTCCTAGAACTTTTCTCAAAAGCACAATATTCTTTTTCAGGGATATAACTCAATTAATTAAATATTTATTTATTATCCTACAAACTATTAACTACTGGCATTAGAATATTTTCTTTTTGGTAATGTCTAATTATTAAACTGTAAATTTTTTGTTTTCCCATTGTAAAATTAAAATTTGTTCTTGAAGGGACTGACTATAAGCGGGATTTTTCTGTTATTTTTTGTTGTTGTAAATATTATTATGTACAAAAACATGCAGATACATTTTGCTAATTCCCTCTCAGTCATGATTTGACAAAGATACTCAGTTATAGAAAGCCTGGCTTAGCAGAATAATAAATTTATTTTATGCTTATTTTGCCATACTGTAAATATTATTTACTCGCTTATTTGTACATGTCTGTGTAACACATAACCATAGTTACCAGTGCTATCTAATTATCTACTAGTTCATCTGAATTAGCAATTATATATCCTACATTGATATGACACATATGTAGGTAAATGCATGGCTTTTAATTATAATTTCACCCTCAACTATTGAAACCAGTAGATGTGCTCTCAATGTAAAAAGTTAGTGCACCCACAGTCATTTAAGACTAGGATTGAATTACGATGTGACTTGAAGATTTTTTTGGATTTCTTTAAGAATCTGCAATTTTTTTTTAAATATAAACCAACTCCTAGTCAATATATTGGAAGTAAATAAAAATATTTAGTTATTTAATTATAAGATAAAGCAAATAAAAATACGCAAAATCTTTTGCCATTCAGCAAACCTATTACTTCATGATGGGATATCAAATACATTTTTGTACTGCAGTGTTTCTTTCTTACTGTTTCCCATTACACTAATGTTCTTACTAACTCAGTTATGTAACATTATGAGATAGTAGTACAAATATTAACTTTCATTTAATTTAGGCATTAGGATAACTTCTATTTGTATACAATTTTTAGTTAAGATTAATAAACAACACAGATCCATGTTTATCATTCTGTATAAAAATTAATTGACAAATCATAAAATTACAATTTCTTCAAGAAATCGAACAATATATACATTAAATTTTTTTACATATATATCTTAATCAATAGTACATACTAATCCAATGCTTTTGTATATATTTACATTATCTATAGAAATACTTGTATACGACTGCAGAAATGTTTGCTATTAACTGATTCCTCTTTAAAGCAAGCAGGAAAATTCCTAATGTCTACTTCATATAGTTCTTACTATTGTAGTTGTTATTACTATATGATTATTATTCATATAATGAACCAGCTAGCTTGGTGAGTTTTTTTTTTTTTTTTATCTGAGTTTACAATCAAGAAACTTCATGGTTTTTGTTCTAAATTGTCTAATAGTTCTTATCTGTTGTTTTTTTTTGAAGGCAAGATAAATGTGTGTGTGTGAATGCATTTTAAAAATTGTAAAGTTACCAGCCAAAAGACAGCAGTTGCCAACCAAAGAGAGTGGATGTTAAGAATCCCGATTGCAGATCCAGGCTACTATTTAATGACATCATTTAATTGAGGTGCTTAGAACTGCAATCCCTTTCAATTAAAGGAAGACCACTTGAAATGGCAGAATTATCTAATATTAAATGAGATATTGTTGGACTTTATGAAGTTAGAAGAAAAGATATGTTTTACTATAGAGGCATGAGATTCATTATAAATAAAAAATGGAAGAATAACATTGATTGATGGTATATCAGACAGTGACATGTAATAAAGGATAGCAAAAGCAGATAATTCAGGTTTATACTTATGTTTACGTATGATTGTAATAAACACAGACTCATATAAATGATTAAATATTTTATTCAGCTTATATACAACATATATTTACACTATATACAGTTGATATATCTTTGCCTGATACCATGGTTAAGTATAGCATCTACTTGCCAAGCAATTATTGAAAGAGAATCAGGGGTCCTTCTAGATTACCTTACACTTCCAGCTATACTGTGAGAGCTTGGTTTTGTGTTAGGTTTATATTATAGAAACTTCCACTTTAATGTAAATGATTCACTGCAATATAGTGGACAATGTGCATATTGCCATTCAGTTTTGACAGTTATTTGTTATTGTCTGATTTTACTTCCATATTATAATGGTCTGGGAGTTAGAGTCCTACCACATCTGCCGTACAGAGCACCACCAGGCATTTGAACCTGGAAAATTTATAGAGTAGGCAGATACGTAAGTTAAGAAAAAATTTTATTTTACATTTAGACCGTTAGCCCCAGTCACTAGCTCAGTGGAGATGCAGAGATAATATATATATCTTTATTTAATCTCTATCTTAAATATAAAAAAATAAAAGCCACTGCCAGTAATTAATACACAAATATTTATTAACACACATATATAATATTTAAAATTTGAGGAATAACATTTATTATTTTAGATTTGAATATTAACTTTTAATTTAAATTATTATTTTAAAATTTTAAACCATCCTCACAGATGAATTTAATAATATTTTTTTAAGAGTGTCGAGTATGAATAAAATATTCTATCCCTTATTTAACCTTAGGCCAAAAGTTCGCAGTCAAACCGATGTCAATCCATCTGATACATCGATGTATTCAAATGCAACATGAATACAACAGCACAAAATACCATACTGTCAGGAATGTACATCTGAACAGCATGGTTAGACAAGACATTGACTCCCATCCAGATAGAAATGCTACATCTGTCTGGCAAGAAGAACAATAAAAAAAAACTCCATAGGAAGGAGCTGCGTTTTCCATCTTACTATCCCCTTCCATGGGCAAAAAGGGGGTGTGCGGCATAAAATGCGATCCTGCACATGGCGGACCTCATACTACATTTACTAATTACACCAATATATCCAATCCATTGACCCAATCCAACTACGAAATAAATAACCTAAGATTAACCCTCCCTTAATTAATTAATATAACTTTACAAATCTATATAGCCATTCATGCCCGACTTAATTTTAACATTTATATATATAATTTCACACAGATGAATTTTATAAAAGTTTGTTTTATAATGTTGAGTATAGATCGGCTACATAGATTACACGGTTAAAAACATTTCAAAATAAATATAAACGATCAAAATATAAAGTCATTGATGGAATTGCAGAGGGAAATTTACAAGAAACCCAATGGCATTCATCATAAGATGCCACATTTACACCAATAACTTAAAAAAACATCCAAATAAATACATTGTAGATACTCACCATAAGGTATCATTATTTACCAAATGTCTATATATTCTAATCAAATATGAAAACAAAAACATAATTAAACGTTAACGAATCCATGCAAGCATCTATACCCAACTTAAATTTAATGCATTTAAATAATTTATACAACAAATAATAATAATAAAAAAAATGGAAATGATTTTCAGCAAACTCAAATGTATAAAAATTAAACATTAATTGATTTGAAAAGTCAGATTAAAGTTCATTTTAAAAAAATTATGTTTAGCTTGACAAATCTTTAAAGTTCTTAATTACTTGTAGTAAAATTTTTCCACTTATATCTTACAGTAGAAGAGCTCCCGGTTCCTGGTGTCAATTCCCACAAAGTCTTTATTTGAAGAGCGGTCTATCTGAAGGTGGCCTTAGCTGGTTCAATCCTGGTATCACAGTCATTTCATTTGAAATAAGTGAGAGAGAGTGACAAGTGCGTCTTATCACTCTTCTCACAAAATCAAGCTGGAACTGTTTTTTATTTCAATATTTTTCCTTTTATAGTGATCGTCTGGATTCACTGAACAATGGTTTCCTGTTCCAAATTTTCATTACGGTCCAAGCCTTCATTGCTGCTTCTATTGGACATCTAATTTACTTTTGTTCTCTTATCTATATTTCATCTGACTTTTTTATATGAGCCCCAAGGGCTAGCTCGCTTTTCGATAATTAATAAACACATCATTTCCATTTACAAAAATATTTTATCTTTAGATCTTGTACTTTTTTTATAAAAAAATACGTTTTTATATGAGCCCCAAGGGCTAGCTTGCTTTTCGATAATTAATAAACACATCATTTCCATTTACAAAAATATTTTATCTTTAGATCTTGTACTTTTTTATAAAAAAGTACGTTCAAATATTTTTTTTTTTTTAAAAGGAAAATAATTTTTAAAGTTTTGCATCTGTGCGAATATATATACATACATTGAACAATTCTTTAATTTTAGCTTTTAGTTTTTTTATTTACGAACTTAAAACTGTTTTTATTCTAATTTTAAATTAATGTAATGGCATATACCGTTACAATATGGACTGTCTATTTATAGCCAGATCCTCTTCCTTAATGAAAGTAATCAGATTCTCTGAGCAAGATCATCTATTCACATATCCACTTGTCAATCCAGTCATGATGGAATCTGGACAACCTCTACTAGTTGAAAGTTCCCTTCACCTGGCTAAAAATTAGCCCTGGAGAATATAGTCAAAGAGATGTCTTTGTCACTTCCAGGCTTCTACAGATCTAGTTCCATTTATCATCAGGTCAGTATTTTCCTCAGTAGTTGTAGTGTATTCATTTGTAGATCTGGTGTCTTCATCAGCAAGTCAAATATCTTTGAATCTTGTACTCTTCACTGGTGGCTGGTAACCCATAGTTCAACCATAACTGGTCTCTGTGCTTGTGATTTGCTGTCTGCTGTTTAAACAATGACTCTCTGCAATGCTTTATTTATCTTTATCACAATTTCCAGAATCCATTTGATAGTTCCCTTCAACATCCACATTTTAGTACTTTTATTTTTGTGGATTATCCTAGGATACAAATCTAATTTATCATCAATCACTTTTGTGAGCTGGTTCTTTTTAGTCACTGTAAAGCTTAAGTAATCGACTCAGTTAAGGCCTTATAAATTGCCAAGCTTACTGGCAGACACAACAAGAGGCAAAATAATTATTTTACTAAGTACAGCAACTTTAATTCTTGTTTGATCCTAGAATGATTTCACTGATGATCAGTAATTACTCTACTGTAAGGATGCAGGCAATGGTTATATTTCCTATTAATAATAGTCCATGTGTTTTTTGACACAATGGACTCTGCAGATCCCATATCCAAACAGACAAAGTGCAAAGTCAGATCTTGCAACAGAAGTTTGAGGAAAATAAACAAGAATCAGAAGAAATAAGAGAGAAAATAAAGAAATTGGAAACAGGAAGTAGAGATCTAAATAAAACAGGTTGTGCAAGAGTATATCCATTAGTCTGCAACAATAAATGCTCAATTCCATCAAGATAATATGGAACCTGGACAAGCCCATGAGTTGAAGATAAGTTGAGCAACAATACCTCACCAAATTTTTATTATGGTGAAGTAGGATTTTTTTTATCTGGAGGTACAAAATAATTCTGATCAGACCAATCATTTTAAAATTATCCCAGGAGATTTTAATGCTAGAATAAGTAAATGTGTGAAAGATGAAAATGCTATGAGCAAATATGTTTATGATGACAGAAATAGTTTTCAGAAAGAAAAAAATTGTGTATTATGAATTCTTTCTTTGAGAAAACTTGGCATGAAAACATCCAAATGGAAAGTACAGCAGAATTGGATCATCGGTTAGTGAGGTGTAAGATATGTGTTAATGCGAAACTTGAGAAAAACAGCAATAACAATTGATATTCCTAATCTTCAGAAACACTCCAATAAATTTAAATTAGTATTTGCAAATCTTTTTAAATATTAACAGATTTTAAAGATGATTCAGATTTGAATGAAATCAATATGAAGATAATAAGTTACACTATTAAGAACTGCAACAAAAATAGTTGAAACCAGACAATGTATGAAAAAATGAAATATGAAAATATATAAAATTTATTCATTAAAAAAAAAGAATATATAGTTCCGTAAAATATTACCCCAATAACAATATAAAAAAATATAATTGTGAATTGGCAAACAAAGCTATAGAAGTGAATAAAAGTCACAAAAGTGTAAAACATCACTTTGATATTGGAAAAAAAAGTATTATTGCCATAAGAAGAAAATATGAAATTATTACTAAAGAAAGAGATGACATCATGAAATGTATGGAAGAGTTATGTAAATAATTATATAGTAATAAAAAACATAAAACAAAGTAATCCTTATAATTCAATATTTAAATGATGAAGTGAAACTGCAATTAAATCTATGAAAAGCTCCAGGAAATGGAATTATAATCAATACCTTAAAAGAAGTAGATGAAAAAATATATATATTTTTTTAGTAAAGTTATATACTAAATGATAAGATAAGCCAGATGTTTGAAAGAATGCAGTAGTAATATTGCTATTTTAGAAAGATAGTAAAGAAAATATTAGAAATCTTTTATCAGTTCTATACAAAATTGTTACTAAAATAATCACAACATATCTAAAGCGAACTTTATAATTTAACCAACTAAAAGAATAGGTATTGGATTTAAAAATGTTTTTAACACAGTGGATCACATTTAAATATTAAGGGAAATTATATCAAGGGCCAATGAATATGCATTGCCAATATGCTTTGGATTTGTAGATTATGAAAAAGCATATTTGTCAATGCAACAGCAATTATTATATTGCAATGATACTAAGATTAACATTGAGAAGGGTGTATGACAGGGTGATTTCATATCTCCAAAACTTTTTACAGTAGTTTTACAACTAATTTGTGTATTAAAATGAACAATTAGGGATGGAGAATAAATGAAGAATATTTAAATTGTTTCAATTTTGCAGATGATGTGGTTGTTTTGGCAAATAGAGTTTCTTAACTTCAGAAAATGTTGCAAATATTATCAGATGAAAGTAAAAAAATAGGACTAAAGACGAATGCTAATTTTCTCAGAAGAAAATGAAGATTGACAATCATATTAAAAGAAATGAACAACTACAAATACTTGGCTAGATTATTAATACACATGGAAACTTAATAGATGAAATTAATCATAGAATTAAATTTGGATGGAGTGCTTTTGATAGAAATAATATTAAAAGGAAATATGTCTGTGCTTTAAAAAAAGGTTTTAACAGATGTGTTTTTGAATTATTACTTTCTGAGACTTGGACACTTAATAGAAGAGCAATGGAGAAATGAATGTTAGGAGTAACACGAAGTTGAATTACATATGTTAGAAAACAAACAGTGATTAGGCTGGACCTATTTCTAGAAGAGATGATAATAGATGGACAATATCCAAAGAAATTATAAAAATCTAGAACAAGACCATATATGAGATGAAAGAAATAAGGGAATTTTGTTTTACTGTGGGAAAAAAAAGCGAAAGATCAAAAAAATTGGATTAAAGTTGGAGAGATTTTCATCCTGCAGAGGATCAATAACGATTGAAAGTGATAATGATACATATATTCATTTCTTAGCATGTGAAATAACTTTATCATCGTTTATCTAGAATCAGTTTCTACATCATTCCAATTATCTATTTCTCTTCAAATATTCATAATTATAATTGCCATTAATGCCACTTCTATATATTTTTTCCTTTTTCTCCTTCAAATCTGCAGTGACTAATCAAATTCTTAATTCCACTAATAAATATTCCTTTTATATCCATTTTTTTTTTTACACTTTGGCATATTCTCTAGAATATTCTTCTATACTCACTACTCTAAGGCTATCTAGTATAAACTTGAGCAATCAACATATGCCAGATGGAATTGCTTAATAAATCTTTAGCATGTGCATTTTTATCCAAATATTCCCAGACTGTTTTCTAAGTTATGGCTTTTATTAGTGAGGAGTTTTTTGGATTTTTAAACAGTACACTTGAACCTTTTTGATTAAATGCACCTTTACTCTAGCAGTCATTTTTTTTTACTTTTTGTTATATTATCAAGCTAACAGGACAAATTGGAAAAGCTTTTAATTTTTTTCATTCCAAGCCTTTCATAGTTTTATAGATATGAAAGTGATTGTTTCAATATATTATAGTAATCTTAGTTTTTTTAATTCTTTGGCCAAAATCAGTTCAAAAACAACAAGACATCACACGACAAACAGACATCACTTAACCTTAGCCTATACATTACTATTTATTTGCAAATTCTATTTTCACTGCTTTTATGCTAACTATGTAGGTCCAGGTGCACTGTCAAAAAATCCAAAAAGCTTCTCACAGATGAAAGCCATATGCTAGAATCTAGGCTGGTGATATTTAGATAGGGCAGAACAGAATAAGAATTCATTAAGCACTACTATCTGGCATCTGTTGATTACTAAAGCTTACACTAGATGACATAAATGTAGTGAGAATACACTTGGGTCTCGTTTTATGCGGATTATTTTAATGCAATTTTGAAGTTATGTGATTCATGTTTCTTCTTAATATCTTTCATATTTCACTATATTTATTAGATATCAAAAAATTTAAATTATTAATAACTTATTTTGACTATTTCTTTTCAAAAATATAACGTTATATTAGCAGCTAACATGAATACAGCCTGAAGATGTATTTAGAATCTTAGCTTTTATGTAAATAACCTATTTATACAGCCTGAAGATGTATTTAGAATCTTAGCTTTTATGTAAATAACCTATTTATACTAATGAGTAAATAATAATAATAGATTTATATGTACGTATAAAAATATCACAATAAATATTCAAAAATTTTAAACTTTTAAAATGTATTTTGTTAGATATTAACAGAAATAATTATTTTTTTAGATTTTTAAAATAAATAATAACGAAGATTTTATAAACTGAAAATAATCTTTCTAATGATAATGTATAATTTTTTTTTTTTGATTGCGATCTCATTTTTTTAATATAGAAACAGAAAACCATTAACACAGCTCAAGACTGAAAGTGGCGCTAGTTGTACATCATGTCACGAATCTGATTTCTTACTAGTTCACAAATGAATGCATATTGTCAAACAGCGGTAATGATTAAAATATGTATGAATAAATGTAAAATTAAATACTGTAGTTAATAAAAAAATGTAAAAAAAGTTTGTCTTGTATTAATTTTTTTCAAATATTTGAAATTTTTTATTAGTCATACTTTATTTCCTTATTTTTTTAATGTGAATTTTAAAGTAATTTTTCTAACTTTTAATGTGAATTTTAAAGTAATTTTTCCTTGTTGCTTTGCTTTTATGCGACTTCTGAAAATTACTGGAACATATCCCCCATTTTTCAAGGTAAGTTACATCAATTTTTGGGTGATTTCTTTTGTGTACATTTTCTGAGGAACCTATCTACCGCATAAAATGAGGCCCAGGTGTATAAAAATTTCCTAATAAATAGCAATATGTGGGCTAAGATCATATAATGTCCTGGGTTTTTAATTCCCTATGAATTCATACATATATAAAGTGCTATAAAAATATGATTTTCAGTATATAAATATTCGAACATACTGTAACGGACTGACGACCCACCCTCAACCATCTACCTAAATCCATCCCACTGCATACACTGAAACACGAATCCGGTCGTCCATAGAAAATTGGAAAGATCCAGCAGCACTACAGCTAAAATGGATCTTTACTACCATTCAACCCCCATTCATTTGGTAATACACAGGATCCACCCAATTTTCATGTCATTCCATTAGATTCCCAGAATTCAAACCCAGTCGTAATCTGAGTAGTTAGACTCTGTTCAGGTATAATTTATAAGTATATATCTAGCCAAGGTGGGCAATGACTTGACGTTATGGTTCATATAGTACACTTATTGGATACATATTACATATATGTTTCCATATCAAGAGATATGTAAATTCAGCGATATATTCTCAACAAATTATAGACAACCCTTGATGTAAAATCAATTTAAATAAACAAATTTATTTTAACTTAATATAACACATTTAAATATATAAATATACACTTTAAAACACCATAAATATGATTCCTACCACTTCCACCTAATCTCATCCAAACAGAAACACACACACACACACACAAAAAATACATTAAATAATAATATCATCAACTATGTGTCATTCTTGGTATACATTGGCATCTACCATTCATGCCATCACATAAAAAGAAATAATTTACAATCATTAATACTATCTAAATAAATGACTGTTTTTATCTTTTCTTTTAAAAAAAATAAATATATATATGATATCATCATATTAATATACAAATTATTATTTTGTATATTATAGTTGAATTAATGAGTTCGTTTATGACTATTATGAGTTGTAAGAACTGGAATTGCCATCAATTGATTAAATTAATTAAATGTATCTATAAGTAATGGTTAGTATGTGTCTTGTTAATAAAGGGTTAATATGGGTTCTATTAATAATTAACTTTGTTACTAAATGTTATGTCTTTAATGGGTCAAAAAGTAAGTCTTACCTTCATTTATATTCATTTCATCATAGTCTAGTCCTTCTCTTTCTTCTAACAGAACCATTTATATATTTTTTTTATTTCAAAAATACATTTTACATCATGAAATGCTTACATCTAAATTCTTTCGGTACTTCCAGCTCAAAAAATCCAAGGTGGAAGTAACAAATAAATAAATAAAGGAGAGAAAACCTTATAAACTTTATAGCATCAGCATGTCAACCACAACAAACAGTTACATATCAATATCAATTTATGAATGATTCTGTAAACATCTTGATCAAACATGAGCATCTTCTTTAAATGGAAAAATTCATGGTAAATTGGGAATTTTCAGCATCTCTTTTACTTGCTTCATTCTTCAAAGTAGTGCCTTCAATGATTTATCCATCTCCCACAAGCTGACCAAGTAGTTTGGATAATCCTTGATTTAGCAACTTTCACAATTGATATATAAAACTTCACGTAATATTTGGTAGCCATTGTATACATATATATATGTGATGATGGGAATTCACACCTATCGATCGTGTTCATCGCCCTCTTCAAAAACTATCTGAGTTGCCTTGACCTTGCACAACAACTTTTAGCACACCTGCATCATTCTTACACTAGTATATATATAATTTTTTTCTTTTATATCAGCAATGAGTACGTTATAGCTATATAATAAACAAAACACGATTAAAGTCAATCTTTGGATAATAAACATTATTAAATCTAAACTTTCAACAGTCTTAGAATTATCAAATGCTTGATTATGTGAATAAATGTCTTTTCATATGTCTTATAACGAACAGTTCAATAGAGTTATGAATAAAATTAAAAAATTTTGGTGCTTGTTTATGCTTCAATCAAAAGATTATAATTTATTTATTCCTTTAATTTCCATAGTTTATATAAAAGTTCAATTCCAATGGAAATATTCCTCCGTTTCAGTTTTTTTTCTTTCTACATATATATATCAAAATAAACAACTTACAGTTTTATGCATCTTTGCTTGTCCAATTATTCTTTCTTTAAAATGTTGAAAAACGTTTTTACCAAAATATAGTTTTCAAATTATCTGACTTGCTGTCTTTAATAAATAAAAGAAGATCTTGCGTATAACTTTTTCTATACATGTTTTTAATTTTTCCAGCCATTAGAAAAAAAAAAAGTTGTTTGTTATTGTTAGTGCATACGTTCTATTAGGGTTTTCTCTCCCCTTCCCATTTTATAACACTAGATAACAAAATCGGCTTTTTTTTCTCTACAAAACTTTCTCAACTGTTTGAACAATTTCATTTTGTCAAAGGTTATTTTAAAATATTAATAAATGAAATTTAGTAACAAATTTATGATTTTGTTTCAAGCATTTCCAGTTCATTTAAACTACAATATAATATTCATACCATTATATATCATCAACTTACACTGTTCAATAGATGTATTAGCTTTTATAAATCAACACATCCATGTATATATTCATGTTCAAATGCATTTAATGGTAAGGATAGGAATGAGAGTTATAGTGATCCTTATAATTCCCCCAATCCAAAAAGGTTAAGGATTAAACTTTTGACATTTACTAGAATAAAAAAAATATTTATATTCAATGTCCCATCACCATAGAGGGTTACTTTCCTTTTCATATAATAAAATATTATTATCTGTAATTATCTATCTCTTTCTTCCTGTCAGTTGGCTTGCTAAATTACAATTTTGTCTGTACGGGATTTTACCCCTTTTAACACTCATGCTCAATAATTCATTTTACTTTCTCTATTTAATTTCTACTTAAATAGTACTGTCTATCATATAATCGTATCATGATGGAGTGAAATAGAATCTGACCGGTTCCATACTCCTATTTAGGCAGTATGAACTTGTCTCGTCGGTTTCTTGTCCTGCTCCGCAGAGTTACAAGACCCTAGAATAACTGCACAGAATATAGAGTGTTCAGATGCATATATAGTAAGATACACCCTCATATGTCAGGTCTGAAAGTAGCCGATACATGTTCAATTATGCAGTCGGACATACTCTCACCACAAAACGCCTTTTCCATTTTCGCTAGTTTCCATGTTGTCTTCTTTCAAACAACACATAAATGGCAATTATGAGTGCACTCTAAAATCTGCTTTCCATCCTTTTTCATATCCAACCTGCACTAATTTCCTGTTTCCTTCCTAACTAAAAACATGGTTTCAGACTTATAGGATTGTAAATCCCTTTTATTTCACCATTGATATTCAACCAAAATGCATTAGAGTTAGCTTGTTTAACAATAACAAATGGACCATCATATTTAGGAAAAAATTTATGATACTTATATTCAGTCGGTTTACTAGTAGGATGCACCCTCATGAAAACTCTATCCCCTACTTCAAATTTATGTACCTTCCTCCTCCTATTATTTTTTAAACGTGCTTGCTGTGCTAGTCGCTGTTGCACCAAGCAAATATTGGCTTCCTCTTCATGTTGGTTCGGTCCAACGGTGGGTTTATATTTTTTAAATAAAAGTGTTACAAGTTTATTAAATGGAAGTTCACTGGATGTGAATCCAGTAGATTCATTCACACTCCAGTTTATGTAATTTGTTACTTTCTCAGTCTGTTTTACCCAACCCCTTATTTAAAATATAAGATTTAACAGTCAAAAGTAAACTTAACATTTTTTTTCTTTATATACATATTATAACGTTTTCCGTTTTGTTAGGCCTCTACACGCTAATATAAACTGTGCGTGAGTTGATCAAGCTAGGTCAAAAAAGAAGAAAGTTATATTTCTATTCTAAAAACATAGCTATATTTCCTGATCAACTCGGCCTATTAATTGTTGAGAATTGTGCTATTGACGAAATCAGCTTTTAATTTATTTAATCTGGGTGCCAGAATTCCTAAGAATTCGCTGAAATCGCCATAAAACATCTCACAAATAAAAAAAAATACTTTTAAGCTAATCGGTATTACATCATACCGTAACGAGAATTATTTTTTTAAGATTATTATTCCTGGGCTTATTCAAACATATTGGCAAAGGTAAATTCCGTTTTAAATCTTATTAAACTAATAATAAATTTAATACTAAAAAAATAATAACTTTATTATTAATAACGCACAATGAAAAAGATTGATAAAAGTAAAATCTCTTTTATTCTAACAAACGGAAATATTTAACGTTAAATTGTTAATTAAACTGGAGAGAACACACACTAATTCGGATATAAATCAATTAATAAAAAAAACAATTTCACAATTACAGTTCACTTCCAAATTTCTTCTAGAAAGTTCCTAAAATGAATGTCCCTTGCACAAGAAAATTAATGTCTCTATCGGGATTGTTTAAACATATTTTTAAAAATTGTTTGCAAATGTTTAATTTTGTCACAATAGGGAATAATGAATCATAGCTTACCGGTAAGTTTCGTGAATTCATGAAGATTGTAGCTTACTATGCATAGTTTTTTGGGTTAGAATTGAGCTCGGCCTTTGATTATTAGTTGATCTTGTAGTCTGTTCCGAAAGCTAGTCGCAGAGGCTTTTCTAGTATCCATCTTCTTAATGATGTCAGCTAAAGCCCCGGTCTACTCCCGCATGAAGGATTATTTCATCGTGAAGTGGTCTTGGATTTAATAATCCAAAACCAGCCAAAGGAAAAACAAGACATTCTTCAAACTGATCTCTGCCTTTTATACTCTCTAGAGGCCCAGTTTTCCGACTTCTGCACATATCTTTTGTTTGTCAAAATATCCGTTGATAATCTTATATATTCTTTACAAAATTTATGTTACAAAGTCTTTATTTTTTTTTATCAAGTTTTTCAGCCATGTTTAATTAGCTAAAATATTTTTCTTTTAGCTTATCTTTTTACTTGCTTTTGGAATTCTTTTGTTCTCTCTAATTCTACTTTTATTTCCAGTTAAGTAAAAAAAAATACGAAAGAAAAATTTAACTTTCATTGTACGTTATTTTTTAAAAAAAAAATTAATCAAAAAAAAATCTAAATTTACTTTTATTTTTTAGATTTTACCAAATGCCAATATATTTGCAACGTATATAAATAAACGTTACAATACCACCAGTGCCAGGAGATGAGAATAAAATAGGGGTTTACACTAATTTTATTCTTAAGTTTTTTAAATTCATATTCATGTTTTTTTTTTTGTAGTAGTGTGCTGATATATTCCGTAGACTCATTCAACAAGCGATGTTCGGCTTTAATGCCCACTTTTAGGTCTAACACGGCGGGAATGGAAAATATTTCAACATTCATCTGTGTCCTTTCCGCTTAAGTGTAATAGTAACAATAAGAAGCCCAAGTTATAAGCACTAATGAGCGTTGCTCATCGTTTTGAGTCTTACAGGCTCGCGGCAACTTGGTCCACCTTCCCCTTTATTGGGATCCCTGCTAGAAATAGTCTGATGGGCATATAAAGGTGGTCTTATGTTAATATACTGTGTACTAGGACTCGGGGCTATGTTTTTCCCCTCTTCAGTAACCGCCTACCTGGTCAAATACTTGTGACTTATGTCTACATCAGCCACGATCGTGTTTTATTTTAGACATATCAAAAAAAATATACATACATTTTTTTCTTTCTGGAAGTCATATTAAAAAAATATTTTTTTTATATTTTAATAATCAGGGTTTAATTAATTCATTAGTTTATATAATTTTTTTTTTTTAAAAAAAATTACTATTTATTTTCCGGCTGCGAGTTTCTTTGGGTCATCGTTGTAACGTTCTTTATCATTACAACTTATCTCAGGTTGTAGTTGTTGAATCGAAACCCGAGTTGGGTCGCCATTATAATATTTTCTGTTTTGTTAGGCCTCTACACACTAATATAAACTGTGTGTGAGTTGATCAAGCTAGGTCAAAAAAGAAGAAAGTTATATTTCTATTCTAAAAACATAGCTATATTTCCTGATCAACTCGGCCTATTAATTGTTGAGAATTGTGCTATTGACGAAATCAGCTTTTAATTTATTTAATCTGGGTGCCAGAATTCCTAAGAATTCGCTGAAATCGCCATAAAACATCTCACAAATAAAAAAAAATACTTTTAAGCTAATCAGTATTACATCATACCGTAACGAGAATTATTTTTTTCAGATTATTCCTGGGCTTATTCAAACATATTGGCAAAGGTAAATTCCGTTTTAAATCTTATTAAACTAATAATAAATTTAATACTAAAAAAATAATAACTTTATTATTAATAACGCACAATGAAAAAGATTGATAAAAGTAAAATCTTTTATTCTAACAAACGGAAATATTTAACGTTAAATTGTTAATTAAACTAGAGAGAACACACACTAATTCGGATATAAATCAATTAATAAAAAAAAACAATTGCACAATTATAGTTCACTTCCAAATTTCTTCTAGAAAGTTCCTAAAATGAATGTCCCTTGCACAAGAAAATTAATGTCTCTATCAGGATTGTTTAAACATATTTTTGAAAATTGTTTGCAAACGTTTAATTTTGTCACAATCGGGAATAATGAATCATAGCTTACCGGTAAGTTTTGTGAATTCATGAAGATTGTAGCTTACTATGCATAGTTTTTTGGGTTAGAATTGAGCTCGGCCTTTGATTATTAGTTGATCTTGTAGTCTGTTCTGAAAGCTAGTCGCAGAGGCTTTTCTAGTATCCATCTTCTTAATGATGTCAGCTAAAGCCCCGGTCTACTCCCGCATGAAGGATTATTTCATCGTGAAGTGGTCTTGGATTTAATAATCCAAAATCAGTCAAAGGAAAAACAGAAAAACAAGACGTTCTTCAAACTGATCTCTGTCTTTTATACTCTCTAGAGGCCCAGTTTTCCGACTTCTGTGCATATCTTTTGTTTGTCAAAATATCCGTTGACAATCTTATATATTCTTTACAAAATTTATGTTACAAAGTCTCTATTTTTTTTATCAAGTTTTTCGGCCATGTTTAATTAGCTAAAATATTTTTCTTTTAGCTTATTTTTTTACTTGCTTTTGGAATTCTTTTGTTCTCTCTAATTCTACTTTTATTTCCAGTTAAGTAAAAAAAAAATAGGAAAGAAGAATTTAACTTTCATTGTACGTTATTTTTAAAAAAAAAATCTAAATTTACTTTTATTTTTTAGCTTTTACCAAATGCCAATATATTTGCAACGTATATAAATAAACGTTACAATATATACTCACTTAACATTATTTACAGGGTTCAATCATTAAGAAAGTCCATTTTTATGTTCCATATTGCAATCATAAAGTCTGTCCCTTAATTTGTGCCTTTCTCTTTTTAAGGACTTTCATTCACATATTCAATAAATGTGAAGGGACCTTCATACATATTGCAAAGCTTATGGAACTTGGGACCTTTCTGTTTCTTTGCAAAGAGTATGGTTGTCTCCAATATCATATGAAAACTTTCAATGACTTGGTCATCTTCCTGATTATGAAGACTTGTGCCATAATACACATTTAAGATGAACAAGTGTATCAGTTTCATTTATCCTTTCAATGTTGGCTTCACTAATGGGACAATTTTCTTTTGTGAAAAACCTGTGAGCATATAATAGCCTTTCTTGGATCATGCTATGTTCATGAACCTTGTATTTAGAGCAAACTTTATGTTTTGAACATTGGATGCTCGCATTAACTTGTTTTGCTTGATCATCTAACATATTAGTTTCCATGGAAGTTACCTTATCCCCCAACTGAGCTAAACAATGGGTAAGAGATCCAAGAGTTTCTTCACGGCCTGTTTTCAACATTGTGAGTCAAGGAAATATTGTTCAACTTTGCTTTGACCATCTCAAGCTCAACTTGTAATTCTTCCCTAAAAGTGTTCTGCTTACTCCACACCTCTTTATTCATGACCTCTCGGTCTATATGAACAGTAATATGTTCAGCCAATTCGTTGACACGCTCTTGCCACTTAGTACTCTCTTCTTCAACCCTGTGCTTTACTTCATCATTATCAGTTCGCACTTTTCCCACATCCTGCAACAACTGTCCTACTCTTTTAGATAGTCAAGTGTCAACTTCCTGAATCTTCACCTCCAATTTCTCTTCAATTCCGACTAATCCTTTCCTCATGTCTTCTTGGAATTGAGATATATCCCCTTTTAAACCTACCTCAACTTGGTTGACATCAGCCCTTGTTGCCATGTTATCCAACCTACTATTTAAATCTCCTTTGAGATCATTAATTCGTCTATACATCTCATTTCCCATACTGGTCATATTTGACTCCAACTTAGACTCTAATCTTGATTCCATATTGGCCATATTTGATTCCATGTTACCCATATTTGTTTCTATGTTGGCCATATTTGATTCTATGTGGGCCATATTTGGTTCTAACTTAGACTCGAATCTCGATTCCATGTTAGCCATATTTGTTACCAGAGCAGTCATCTTCAGCATCATCTCCCGCAGGATTTGTAATGTGATGGATTCGTTCATTAGATGGCATCAATTGATCCCCTAGCATAGGAATCACTTTTTGGTAAGGGGTCTCTGGGATTTGAATCATTGTTCGGTCCTCCTCTAATGATTGAATATGTCAATGCATTTCTTCAGTAGGTTCCTTAAATGCTTGTTGGCACACCAACCTCTCTTCTATTCTTATGTCTGTATTTAAATTTTCACCCTTTTGATTTACTTGTGTCTCATCAACTCTTTCATCCATCTTTAAAATGATCTGGCCACTTCTTAATAGCATAAAGGCAGATATGTCAATATAATCGTTATGAGACAGAATATTCCCTTATTTATTGCTTCTACAAAATAACTATATTTTTTTATAATATGGATATTCATTATGCGGTCTCGGCTTCCCCTTCTGGTTCTCTGAAGAAGATGAAATGAAACCAAAAAAAAAAATTTTAAACTACCATCACTTGTACACTTACTCAGTCCCAATCTACTTCTAACTACAAATCGGTTCAACTATCATGATTAAGATACTCATGTCTAATCACTATATATACAATTTTTTATATCACTACTTCACAACCTATAACATTGATGTTAATTCTCTGATTGCTCACATTTGTCTAATGACTAGATTTCCTTTTAATATATATATGGGCTAAATACTTGTTCAGGCCCCAAAAAGTTGCGTGTCAAAAATGTAATAGACCGAAAATATGCTATCAACAGTCCTTTAAGAATAAGCTATATATTTAGGTTATATACTCATCCATTCCTCTAAAGATCTGACAGCCAAAAGAATGATTAGCATTTCACAATTTTGATATAGATAAAATAATTCAATCACTGCCTTTAAAGTATACAATGTTCCATGATCACTCAGATGATCATCACATTTCAGTCTCTCTAAGCTACTACAACCCATAATAGTTTTTTGCAAACACTATTGCACTGCCCTGCTTACATTCAAGTCTTAGGGGTTATTTTTTATAAAATATTGCCTTGCTCATCTTTGGGAGTCTTAGAGACAAATATTATACATATATCAAAAAGAACTATACCTTACTCTCTCTGGAGTCTTAAAGGTAAAATCATGGCAGGACTACTGTTAACTGCTTCATGATAAATAGTAACTAGCATTACAATTTGGGTTAGAGCAGTGAATGAGACCAATTAGTCACAAGTGACATGAATACATCACATCCTCAAGACAATGACAAAAATTCCCCATCCAATATCAATACTTGCAACAATCAAATATCCAATCCAATCTTAAAATTTATAGATTTTCTACAACACAAATTTTCCAATATGGACAAAATTATTCCTTTATAATTTAACACCATCAATATAATTTTAAATTGAGATTAAGCTGTTTTATGACTGTTTTTATTTCTCATCATAAAAAAAAAATGCAATAACAGTAACCATTATCATCTAAACATAAGGCCAATATATTTCTATATATAAAAAAAAGGTTGTCATCTGATCCTTCGTGTCAGCCGCTAGAGGCGGGATTTCTAGCTAAATTTCTAGAAATATGCTGTTTCCGCAGCCGCACCCAAGCCTTTAAGCATTTTTTCTAAAATAAATCCTAGAAAGATTGTTAACTCGGAGTTAAGTCTTCTTTCTACGCTAAAAAGGTAGACTGTTAACTCGGAATTAAGTCTTCTTTCTACGATAAAATCTAGAAAGAATGTTAACTCGGCTTAGTGGCTAACGGTGTGGCTTTTTCCGATGCTAAAGGCAGAGGAAAATGTTGTTGTTGTTTGTGTCACGCACTATATCGTAATGCTGTGTTATGTATTTGATGTAACAATATCGTACGAGGGTGTATTAATTTGATCGTGTCAAAATTATTTAAATTTTCATTGGTGCCTTTTTTTTTTAAAGACGAATTGATGTACTGTTACATTTTAAAAATTTTAACAATATTGTGATTGTTCCTCATAAATTTATATTCCTCCTAAATTTTTGATTACGGTGGGTTAGCGTAATATTTTAAAGATCACACTTTGAGTCACATTTTAGCGAGAAATTTTCCGAGACAAAAAGTATGGCAAATTCGAAAACAGAAAATATAAAAAGATGGGAATTGCCACACACGGAAGTCAGTGCTGTATTATTTCTACAGCAGAAAAACATCCTGCTTAAAGAAAAGAGATGTTTGTGCGGTGAATGTATGAGACGAGGTCCATAAAGATCTTTGGACTTTCATTTGTAAGTCTCGTTCTTGCCGAAAGAAATGTGCACTTCGAAAAGGCAGCTGGTTTGAGGGATTTCAAATGCCGTTCGTCAAGTCTTTACGTTTGCTGCATTACTGGAGCCATGATGAGTTGACCGTACAGCATGCCATTAATGATAGTGAAATGTCTAACAGTAAATATTATTAACCAAATTGATAAAGTAACATAATATACACACACAATAATTGTTGTTAAAAAAATGTAAATTATTATTTAAAAAAACACAAAACACCCCTTCCCACTAATTGTTGTCAATCAAATGTAAACAAATTAAAGTAACGAAAATTATTATTTAAAGATCCATAAAAAAAAATTCCTGTTGTTTCTTTAATTTTGTCACTTAAATTTTTAAAAACAGTATTACTATTTAAACACAACCCAAATTACTATTTAAACGTACACCAAAAAAGATCCGTTCTTGTCAATAATAATGAAATTAAGAACTATTATTGTCCCATTGTCAAAAATGTTATGTTTTTGAGAAACCAAAACAATAATTTATAAATGAAAAAAAAGTTAATCGGTTGTCAATCAAATGTAATAAATAAAAGTAACTTCAATTTTGATTTAAACATACACAAAAAACTCCAAATAATTGTTGTCTGCAATCAAATGTAAAATAAAAAGGAAGGTAAATTAGTATTTAATCATCATCCAAAAATACCCACCCCTCTCACTAATTATTGTCAGCAATCAAATGTACACCACCACTAAAAGTAACGTAAACTACTATTCTTTAAACGGTTACACCCCTCCCAATAATTAGTGTCAATCAAATGTAAACCAATCAAAGTAAGACGGTAACTTATTATTTAAACGTAACCCAAATTACTATTTGAAACTACACCGAAAAACAACCTTTTGTCAATAAAAATTAAACAAACAACAACTATTATTGTCCCATTGTCAAAAATATTTATTCGTAGAAACAAAAATCATAATTTATAAACGAAAGGAAGTCATATCAGTCGGTCGTCAATCAAATGTAAACCGATAAAAGTAACGGTTTTAATTTTTATTTAAACATACATACGCAAACGCGAAAAAAAAAAAAAACACTTCTCCCGATAATTGTTGTTGGCAATCAAATGTAAACCTATCAAAGTAACGTAAATTATTATTTAATCATACACAAAAACACCCCTCCCACTAATTATTATCGGCAATCAAATAGAAACTTATCAAAGTAACGTCAATTATTATTTAAAGATCCATCCAAAAAAAATCCGTTCTCTCTTAAATTTCGGCAATCCAATTTTACAAGAACAGTAATACTATTTTTTAAAAAAAAAACACATAAATTACTATTTGAACACACACAAAAAAAGACCCGTTCTCTCTTAAATTTCGGCAATCCAATTTTACAAAAACAATAATACTATTTAAAAAAAAAACAACACAAATTACTATTTGAACACACACCAAAAAAAGACCCTTTTGTCAATAAAAATTAAAAAAAAAACAAACAACTATTATTATACCATCGTCAATAATATTATTTGGGAAAAATAATTCAGAAACGAAAGAAAGTAAACTTTGTAAACAAACAAATAAAAAAAAAAGTCAATATTAATAGAGAATCGCTGGCCCGGGAATGTCATATTAATGTGTTTTTGATTAGAAATCGCGCCGCTAGCGGCTGACACAAAGGATCAGATGACAACCAAAAAAAATTACACACAAAAAAAATGCTTCTTTTTTTTAAACTATACATCTGACCTTCATATGTATACTACACATCTCTCAGGTATGTGGTATATTTCAAACCCTAATTAGCTTATTTCGTGCCCTAGTTGCTGCGCCAAAAATGTAACGGACCAATATCTGTACATATGGTGCAACTAAATATCTGGGCCTACCACATTGCGCGTCAAAAATGTAACGGACGGACGACCCACCCTCAACCATCTACCTAAATCCATCCCACTGCATACACTGAAACACGAATCCGGTCGTCCATAGAAAATTGGAAAGATCCAGCAGCACTACAGCCAAAATGGATCTTTACTACCATTCAACCCCCATTCATTTGGTAATACACAGGATCCACCCAATTTTCATGTCACTCCATTAGATTCCCAGAATTCAAACCCAGTCGTAATCTGAGTAGTTAGACTCTGTTCAGGTATAATTTATAAGTATATATCTAGCCAATGTGGGCAATGACTTGACATTATGGTTCATATAGTACACTTATTGGATACATATTACATATATGTTTCCATTATCAAGAGATATGTGAATTCAGCGATATATTCTCAACAAATTATAGACAACCCTTGATGTAAAATCAATTTAAATTAACAAATTTATTTTAACTTAATATAACACATTTAAATATATAAATATACACTTTAAAACACCATAAATATGATTCCTACCACTTCCACCTAATCTCATCCAAACAGAAACACACACACACACACACAAAAAAAAAATACATTAAATAATAATATCATCAACTATGTGTCATTCTTGGTATACATTGGCATCTACCATTCATGCCATCACATAAAAAGAAATAATTTACAATCATTAATACTATCTAAATAAATGACTGTTTTTATCTTTTCTTTTAAAAAAAATAAATATATATATGATATCATCATATTAATATACAAATTATTATTTTGTATATTATAGTTGAATTAATGAGTTCGTTTATGACTATTATGAGTTGTGAGAACTGGAATTGCCATCAATTGATTAAATTAATTAAATGTATCTATAAGTAATGGTTAGTATGTGTCTTGTTAATAAAGGGTTAATATGGGTTCTATTAATAATTAACTTTGTTACTAAATGTTATGTCTTTAATGGGTCAAAAAGTAAGTCTTACCTTCATTTATATTCATTTCATCATAGTCTAGTCCTTCTCTTTCTTCTAACAGAACCATTTATATTTTTTTATATTTCAAAAATACATTTTACATCATGAAATGCTTACATCTAAATTCTTTCGGTACTTCCAGCTCAAAAAATCCAATGTGGAAGTAAGAAATAAATAAATAAAGGAGAGAAAACCTTATATAATTTATAGCATCAGCATGTCAACCACAACAAACAAACAGTTACATATCAACATCAAATTATGAATGATTCTGTAAACATCTTGATCAAACATGAGCATCTTCTTTAAATGGAAAAATTCATGGTAAATTGGGAATTTTCAGCATCTCTTTTACTTGCTTCATTCTTCAAAGTAGGGCCTTCAACGATTTATCCATCTTCCACAAGCTGACCAAGTAGTTTGGATAATCCTTGATTTAGCAACTTTCACAATTGATACTTAAAACTTCACGTAATATTTGGTAGCCATTGTATACATATATATATGTGATGATGGGAATTCACACCTATCGATCGTGTTCATCGCCCTCTTCAAAAACCATCTGAGTTGCCTTGACCTTGCACAACAACTTTTAGCACACCTGCATCATTCTTACACTAGTATATACATAAAATTTTTCTTTTATATCAGCAATGTAGTTATAGCTATATAATAAACAAAACACGATTAAAATCAATCTTTGGATAATAAACATTATTAAGTCTAAACTTTCAACAGTCTTAGAATTATCAAACACTTGATTATGTGAATAAATGTCTTTTCATATGTCTTATAACGAATAGTTCAATAGACTTATGAATAAAATTTTGGTGTTTATTATGCTTTAATCAACAGATTATAATTTATTTATTTCTTTAATTTCCATAGTTTATATAAAAGTTCAATTCCAATGGAAATATAGTAATATTCCTCCGTTTCAGTTTTTTTTTCTTTCTACATATATATATCAAAATAAACAACTTACAGTTTTATGCATCTTTGCTTGTCCAATTATTCTTTCTTTAAAATGTCGAAAAACGTTTTTACCAAAATATAGTTTTCAAATTATCTGACTTGCTGTCTTTAATAAATAAATAAAAGAAGATCTTGCATATAATTTTTTCTATACATGCTTTTAATTTTTCCAGCCGTTAGAAAAAAAAAAAAAGTTGTTTGTTATTGTTATGGTTACTGCATACGTTCTATTAGGGTTTCCTCTCCCCTTCCCATTTTATAACACTAGATTACAAAATTGGCTTTTTTTTTTCTCTACTAAACTTTCTCAACTGTTTGAACAATTTCGTTTTGTCAAAGGTTATTTTAAAATATTAATAAATGAAATTTAGTAACAAATTTATGATTTTGTTTCAAGCATTTCCAGTTCATTTAAACTACAATATAATTTTATTCATACCGTTATATATCATCAACTTACACTGTTCAATAGATGTATTATCTTTTACAAATCAACACATCCATGTATATATTTATGTTCAAATGCATTTAATGGTAAGGATAGAAATGAGAGTTATAGCAATCCTTACAATACATATGCAAGCAATGAACAATAATTAAAAAATAATTGAGATTTATGAAAAATTAAAAAAGCAAAATCCATATTGTTGTTTTTAAATTAATTTTTAAAAATTGTTTCAGATAGATAGATATAACATTGTCATGAATTATGTAAATTTCTTATAAAAGAGAACTGGAAATTGTGGTAGTTGATTATATTTTAAAAATGATTATTACAATTCAACTTATAAAATTTATTATACCAATACAGTGCAATTTATATAAATGAATATTAAACTATAACCAAATTTCAATGTGTCTACCATTCCCTATAGCATAGTCTATTTTAATGAAAATTAAAACTTTATTGCAAAATAGCTTATTCTTGAGTATAAATCAAGAATGTACATTTGTCCAATTTAAAGGCATAGTGATCTTTAAACTTTTGTTAAGTGGTGATCTAAGATAAATTTTTAGAAAAATTAATTATCATTTGAAGATTGTGATAAAATCTGATGTAGTGAAATATCATATGACAAAAAGAGGAAGAGAGAATACACTATAATAAAGTTATTTATTATATTTATTGAAATAATTACACATTACATAAATATAGAATAATAATAAAAAAATATTTTAATGAAAAACATGTACTTACATATTTTCACAAAATTGAGTCCAACATAATTCATTGCCAGATAAAACAGAAATTGTTATTAGTTCTTAATCTACCATTTGCTTTTAAATTTGTCAAAATAAAAAAATTTTCCATAGATATGTTGTTGAAATAAGAAAATTTTTCAAGGCTTGAATTCCAGCTTGGCATAATTCTCAGATTCTTATTTTTTAAAATTTTTATTCAGAAACTATTACTGTGAGATTTCATAACTCTAGTAAGTTTCATGACCATAATTTGAAGACCACTAGTTTCTAATAAATACCAATATTAAACATTGAAGCAAGGTTACCATTTTATAGTGTAAATTATTCATTCCTTTTGTGCTATGTATCAACTTTAGCATTTTATAAATATTTTTAGAACAATTTTAGTGTTGTCAATCCTTTGTTTATTTTTCTCTTTCTATACACACACCCATATAATATATATTAGAAGTTGATAAATATATAATAGTTTTGTAAAATGAAACTTGATTGACAAAATACTCAGATGTGGATATATTACAAATGTAGCATAAACATAAAATATTTATGTTTTTTAAAATAAGTATAATATTTATGAAATCAAAAATTTAAATTTTAAATTGTTATATTTTAAGAGCTGCTGAAAACAGAAATAATCTTAAGTAATTGTTAGGGAAGTGGTGCAATAAACTAAAGTCTGAAGATGAGAGTATATTTGTGCCTGTGGTAGTCACTTTACTTAATGACTAGATACAACTTATATCCCATTTGATGGCTAGGAGTTCAGACACTATGCCCTGGAATGTTTTAGAAACTTACCATAAGGGCTCTTTGGTAATCCATAAACTTGTAGAAAAATCTAGGAAGAATCACTTTTTTTTTTTTTACTTTAAGTCACACTTCTTTAGTTATATAAAATAAGTTATTGAAAAAAAAAAACAACAGATGTTTTGCAATAATCTAATATCTAGACAAATTTAAATCAGTATTTCAATGGTAAAATTAGTTCAAAATCTCTATATGTCACTAACAGAATATAATGATGTAATATAAATAATAAACCCAATTAAAGCCATTCTATTCAGTAAATGAAATAGATTTTCAAAATAAAAGAATGAGCTAGATCAACATCTATTATCTGTGTTACAAATAGTGGTCTCTTTAAAAAATATTAAAAAAAATATTTTTACAATAGATTTTTAAAAAGTGTATACCTTTTTGCAATAATATTATACACACTGTATATATGTATATACATATGTAAACCTGGCTTATTAATTATAATTTCAGAATCATAAAAAACATCAAAGAAAATTTTCACTATTATACAAATCACTCCCATCAAAAGTTTTCTATTGTGTATTCAATAGTTTAGTTTTAAAGACGATATTCCCATCACATAGCAATAGTCTAATAACTTTGAAATGAGAAGGTAGTTGTGTATAATTATTATTTTATTTTAAAATATTTATAAATAATTGGAATACTCTTGAGGTTGATATATCAAGATCTAGTAGGAAAAAAATTTTCAGTTTTTATGCTTGGAAAAAAAAAAATCAATTCTGCATTGAAATATTGAGATCTTGATTTAAAATTTTACTATTTTATTATTCTTTTAAGCCAACATCTTACAAGTATATATCCATATATTATTTGTTTATCATAAGTAGAAAAGTTTTCTAATTATGACAAGAATCTATCAACCAGAGTATATTTAAACATGCTCACACACATTCACAATATACATAAAAATAATAATAATGAAATTAACTATTTCTAAAACATGTCCTCCCCTAGAGGAAAAAGAATGATAAATAAAATAGCCATATGCACACTTGAACTGAAGTTGTTTTTAAAACAACTGTAAAGAACAAACTAACACACAATCCAGGCTACTAAGCAGCTGCTTACACTTACTCAAGACAAATAAAAAATATTTCTTTAGCTATGTAATCTGATTAATAACTAAAAGTAATCCCACCAGTCTTTATTTTAATGCCATTCCATTGGCAATCCCTTCAAGAAAATAATTGCATTCTATTTCTCTAACATAATAAACAATTCTTATTTTTTGATAAAAACAATGTATACATTGCTGCACATATGTAGGTAACCTTCCATTAGTAAAATGTTTACAAAAATTTCTGCCTAAAACTTAGGACAATTATGCACATTAAATTTCAGTTGTTTTATAATCTAAATTATGATTGCATGTCATTTCTCCAATATGTCGAGCTTTATGAATAATTAAATTAGCTTTTTGAGCAGCTTTATAGTCACACATATCACAACGAAATGGTTTTTCACCAGTATGTCTTCTTCTATGTACAATTAAATTTGCTCTCTGTGAAGCTCTGTAATCACATTGGTCACAAGGGAATGGCCTCTCACCAGTATGCTTTCTTTTATGCACAATTAAGGTAGACTTTTCCCTTGCTTTATAATCACACTGATCACAAAAGAAAGGTTTTTCTCCAGTATGAATCCTCCTATGATTGATTAAATTAGTTTTAAAAGCTGCTTTATATTCACACTGATCACATTCAAATGATTTCTGGCCAGAATGAATTCTTTGATGCATATGAAGATTACTTTTGGATATAGTTTGGAATTCACACAAATGGCATCGAAGAGGCTTTTCATCTTGGTGATGCCATTTGTGATCAAGTAATAATTCTTGATCTACTGGTTTGATATCAGTCTGACTACATTTTTCATCCACATTCTCTCTTTTATGAGGTATCAAACATGACATCTGTGAAGATTTGAAATCAATTTGAAAAGGCTTGTGAAAGATATGCAGCTTTTTATGTTTAATTAAGGAATATGTGCATCTTGTTTTGTATTCACATTGATCGCACTGAAATGGTTTATCATCACTATGCATCACATGGAGAATCAAACCTTTTTTGTATGCAGCTTTAATATCATCACATTGATCACACTGTTGATCTGTTTCATTAATGTGCAACATTGTGCTCATTCATGAAAGTTTGCAAACATTCACTATTAAAAAATTTTAGATAACTTTTTTGGCTTATTTATATCAATAAATATGAGATTCTTATTGCTAATTTTCAATGAGATAATGCAGCATTTCTGAAGGCAACAGCTGGATGGTATTTTACATTAAAATCAGCTGAGAACCTGAAATAAAATAAAAAAATATTAATATGTATGTACTAACAAAAAATGGCAAAATATCTATAATCAAATTAATATTAATTTACTTTTCCTCTATTTCACCGTTAGAATGTTAATTACATTTCCACTGTAACATTAATTAAAAAATACTATACTGAGTTTTAAAACTATCATCAACAATGATGGTGATTTAAGTAAAATGACTTCAGTAGTAACAATGCTTTCTATTACTTAAATTTCTCAGTTTAGAAAGTACAGGTTTGGGAATCAAAATCAAATTAAACAATACTCCCCCCCCCCCTTTCGAATGAATAAGTACAATTTATTAAATTCAAGTACAACTTAACTCAGATTGTCTTGCGTTGTTAGCCGAGAGGTATTGCAGCCACCATGCAAGCAAGTAGTTGCTTGCAGACGGTTGTGGGTTCGCGTCCCGGACGCAATGACACATGGAAAAAAAAAAAACTTAACTCAGATTCTGATTATATATTTTCTTTTGTCCTCAAGTGATTCACAAATAATGTATAAATTTTAGATCATGACATACAATACTTTATGTAATTCTACTTTAATATTTATAAAAAATATAAATTATAGTTGTGCAACTTTTGAAATAAATAATATATTGAAATAATCATGTGCATTTTATTTAAATTTTTTTCTATCTGGAAAGATAGATATGTATATACATATAGTATAAAATATTCTAATTTTATTAATTTGATTAATGACTGCAAATTATTCAAAAGTAACTTTACTCATGACTGTTATAAAATTATTACAAATTGATATAGATCATTTCCCCAATGTACTATAAATATGTATTAATATTTAACCTTCAACAATTAAATATTGATACTTGTTGTTAGAACTCCTTTCTCTTAAAAAAATAAGAATATGCATCACTACAGAATTAATAATTGGTACAGCTGTATTACAACAACAAATGATCTTAAGAGACAATTTTGATTATAACAATTTTTTTAAAACAGGCAAAACTCTCCATATAGTAGTGCCACTCCACTCCTCTGGTTGGCACTGAGTGGCACTACTATATGGAGAGTTTTGCCTGTTTTAATAACAGTAATGTGCTAGCATAAGAAATAGTGATCATGTGATGTTTAGTGGTTTAACAAATTCTTTACTTTCCACATTAATTCGACGGTTAAGAAAGTCTAAAATCAATAATTTATAAGTATATTTCCTACTGAAATAAAATAATGTATGAAAAAAAAAAGGAATATGAAATAGGAAAAATTTTAAAAATGACCCATTGAGAAGAACTGAATATATAGAGATTTGTAAAATGGTATGAAAAAGAATTAATAATGATAAAAAAAATATAACTGTGAATTGATAAGGAAAGTTATAGAAGAAAATAAGTTTCACAAATATAAAACAGCATTTTGGCATTGAAAAGGAAGTTATTTCTACAATAAGTTATTAAAAAGCGAGGTGACATCATAAATTGTATGGAAGAGTTCTAGAAAGAATTATATAATAATAAAAAACCAAAAAAAAAAACCAAAGTAACTCCTACAGTTATTACATATAATTTTAAATAAAAAAAGTGGACTTACAATTAACTTTATGAAGAAAGAAAAACCTACAGGAAATGATAGAATTATAATCAATATTTTAAAAGAAACAGATGAAGAAATAGAAAAATTGTTGGCAAAGTTATATATTAAATGTCTAAATGATGAAGATATACTAAATGATTGGAAGAATGTATTAGTAATATTGATATTTAAGTAAGGTACTAAAAAAATTATTAGAATTTACAGACCTATCAGTCATTTATCATTTCCATACAAAAGGTTTGCCAAAATGATTACAACTAATCTATAACAAACTTTGAATTGCTGGATAAAAATGGTTTTAGTGCAGTTTATCACATACAAGTAATATGAAAAGCTAACAGAAAGGACTAAGAAATATGAATTGCCAATACAGTTTGGATTTTCTAGAAGCTTTTTTACAATGATTAAAACATAGGATCATCATGATATGCATCCAGAATATAACCATATTAGGAAAGAATATTTAGCAAAATGCAAAAGTAATGATTAGTTTATAGTGATACAAAGAAGGTTAACATTGAGAAGGCTGTAGGCAGGATGATTTCACATCTTCAAAACTTTTTTATAACAGTTTTACAAGAAGTATTTTGTGAATTAAAATGAGACTATTTAAATCATTTAGATTTTGCAGATGCTATGGTTGTTTTTGTAAATAATAATATGAGAATAATCTGATTTAAATTATATTCATATAATTTCTTTAGTATGTAGAGATTCATGGATTGTTAGAGATGATCACATAATAAATATATAAAAAAAACATTTGTTGCTAAGAAAAAAATTTTATCACAAAAATAATTAATGGATAGCATGAGGTGATGATGTATTAGATAACTTCCAAACATTATTAATAATAAGAAAATAATATGGTTACATTTATATTAAAGTTATGAAAATGTGAATATGGATGAAAGGTATCTGTAAATGGCACTGCAAAATTGTAATATAAATCAGATAAACTGATCATGGATTATTGATATAACAAACTATAGATCGAAGTAGTTATAAATATTTTGGATGTAGGAGAAGAAATAAATATTCAATAAATTCTAGATAGTTTATGTTCATTTGAAATTTTTAGAAGTTTAAGCTACAATCTATACTGATATCATATTGTCAAAATTTTTAATAATAAGAATTCTTGATTAGTTTTATATACAATACTTTTATGTAATTCTTAACTGAAATGGTAGTAAAGATATAAGAGACATTACTTAATAGTTTGGAAGGATGTAAAATGTTTGCATGAATAAAAATATTTAAAGCATCACATAAAATCAACTAATAATATAGGCTAACTGAAAGAATTAGCACAACTAATATATTGAACTTATAATAAGAGATTTATATCAAATGATTTATTGTAAGAGTAATGAGATTAAACTGGACATTATTATTTTCCACTCAGAAAGAGTGAGAATCATTTTCATTTTTTTATTGTTATTATTAATATCTATTATTTATTACTGTTTTTTTTTTTAAAAAGAGTGTAGTGAGAGATATGAACAAAGGTAATTAGATATAAAATTAAAAACTAGATATTACTTAAAGAAATAACAACAAGAAACTTCAAGTAGAAATAAGATACCAGTTGCTTTTAATTCTTTATTATATCACCAAGTTTTATAAATACATTTAACAGATCTTTATTTTATTTAATTATATAGTAATATATATTATATTGAAGAATTGTATTTTAATGTTTTAAGCCTTACAAGCCAGACTAGTTTTCAATTTGATATCATTCAACACATTTGATAAATTAATATTCATTAAGGTGATTATCAATATCTTACACATCAAATTTAAATTGTATAAGTATGTCTCAGTAGCTGTAGTATATAATTATAGTGTATAAGCTATCCCGTGTTATAAATTTTATATGGTGTTCTTTGCATCCTTCTACCACCTTCATCCATCTATTAAGCAGCAGGGAGAAATATATTTATTGTGCGTGACAATTAGGATCATATAACTATTTGACATTATATTAAACAAGCATTAGTATATATGGAGGGGGGTGGAACGGAACGGACACAAATGAATTAAAAATTATATAAGCCTACATCACATTATGACATATACATTTAATGTATACTGAAATCGGTTTATAATCATCTTTCATTAAAAAATATTGATTTGTGATAATTGTTTTGAAAAATTTTATTAACACAATTTAAAAGATGTTAAATGGATTTCCCCCCCAATCTATCAACGTTCAACACAATAAATATATATTTAAATATAATTTTTTATTAACAATAAATGACTTGTTAAAAAAAAAATAGTGATCAACAGTTATAAAGATCATTAAAGTTTCGTTGTAAAAGGAGTACTTTAAAATAATAATAATAATAGCAATTAGGTGGGGGAGGGGGGAGGATAAACAATCATCAAACTTAAATAATAAATCAGGTCATTCATTAAAATAATTTATAAAAATATTAATAAACAAATGAATTTATTGCATTTACAAAAACCGAAATTATATACACATACATAGAATTAGTTCATAAAAACATCTGTTTTAAAGCAACAAAATTGGGATAGTGGGGGAGGGGGAGTGCAAGAATATATTTGTCTCTTATACATGCAAAATTAAATTTCTGAAAATTTACATATTGTCTGTGTTTGTTAATAACTATATATTTATTTTAATTAAATTTAAAATTTCCCCTCAAGACTTCTTAACAATGCGCAGAGTTCTTACCTTATTTATTTTTTTTTTTCGTTCTCGCCTTCTGTTATTTGGGCATGCGCAAAATGTATTTAAATTTTGAAGAGCCGGAATTATATAGTGGTATTGTTTACTTTTGAAGACATTATTTACATTTTTTTAAAAAAATATTACTAAAATTTTATTATCTAATAAATTGACAAAAATTTTAATACTAAATTTATTAATAATAAATTCAAAGTAATTTTTTTTTTTACTACTGAAATGTATATTTAAAAAAAATTACATGTCTAATTTTAAACAGTGCCATCTTTTAGCATTTATGATAAATAACTCTTAAAAATATGATAAAAACTAATTTTTCATTTTTTTTGAATCTTTATAGTAACTATAATTCATAATAAACGCAGCTTCCACATAACAATATATAATAATCTACGTATTTTAATTGTTAATATGATTTAAAATTAAAGTTAATAAAATATTTCTCTATTGTTCTTAAATTATCTCTGTGCCTGTTGATTGAAATATTGTACAGTACTTATTTACAATGATAATTATTATTTTTTCAACAATTAAAATAACCTTTGGAGTAATGAAACTGTTTATCCAAATATGTCATATTCATATACATTACAGACAATTAAGACAATATAGTTTACTCATGTCATCATCATACATGTGTTCATTGAAATGAAAATTTTGCAGCTGATTGTCTATACAATAATTTTACTATCAGAGACCCAGTATACTGTACCGTTGATTAAATTCACAATTATTTAACACATTCACTTTTTTTTTATATTTGCTATGCTAACAATTATACCTATAAAATATATAATTTATCACAATTGTACATTTATAAGTTTCATTGTTTTTCATACTGCCATAATATTTAGACTATCTATTTTCAAAAGATATATAAAAAAAATTCATTTTAGTGAACTTTGTTTCAATGTAGTTTATTGGTTTTATTAATGTTTGTAAGTTACAGGCACTCTAGTATCTGTTTTTTTACTTGGATAACCTCACAATTCTAATAGAATTATGATTATTTTTTGCTTTATTTAATATCTACATTTAAATGGAAGCTAACTGATTTCAATCAACACACTTTATCACATGCACACTCACATGTAGTTTATCTTGGATAGATATTTGACATTGAGAATTTTATTTGTTATGTTAATGATTTTATAAAAATTTGAAATTATGATTTTAATTTTAGCATGTCTTACTTCATTATATTTTTTTTTTAATATGAAAACCTAAGCAATAAAATATTATATTTAGAGGTTTTTAATAAAATATATACCATTTTTCCGAGCATTTATTATTTTATGATGATGTTGAAGCCTAATTTCCAATTTATTTAATAAATTTTATTTTGAGATATACTTTTTTGGTTAATCAATCATTGATAATCTTTAATCATGGCAGAGTAACATGAAAGCATATATATATATGACTTGCTGACCATGCTAAAATAAAAACTATAAGGTTTAATCAGACAAAAAAAAAATTAAAGTATCATTAGTCATTATTGATTATATAGGTATTTGATTTTAAAATACTTAAACAAATTTTCCGTTTATTTTAAGCAGTTTATCTTATCATCTTGGAATGAAGACTGTGTTCTTTGGTAGTTGAATCCTTTAGAGATTTTTTTAAAAGATTTTTCTTGGCATTTTTTCATAAATGAATTTGGATGAATAAGCTTGTTGGCTGATTGATTTCAATCACTTTTGTTCAGTGCAACAAGCTACATTAAATAAATATATCTTTTATTGCACAATAAATATTAAAACTTCTCATGACACTTCACTCAATCATCTTGATAGGATCTATGATTTATTTGTTATGAATTTTATAAATACATTTCCTTCGAGTCTTAATATTTACGAAAACAAAAACAGAATAAATTTATATTGCATGAAAGAAGGAATCCTGAAAATTAGCTTGGGATTCTCTGGTGTAATATATTTCACTTTTGACATTTTGTCAATTGAATATTCAAAATTGCACATCTTAAAAAAAAATTTTAGTGAAATTTTAAGTTTAAAATTACATCTTTCTTTCTAGAACAGACCCATTGTTGTCTTCTTTTTTTCTATTCATCAAGAATGTTAGTTTTAGTATTCATCATCTACTAGTTTAGATATTCCATTTATTATTATGCTGCCAAGGCAGCCATATTAAATTTGATAGATGGGTGTGTTTGTTTTAAGATACAATTTTCATAATAACT
The DNA here is from genome assembly GCA_028023455.1 of Epiperipatus broadwayi. Lineage (NCBI taxonomy): Eukaryota > Metazoa > Onychophora > Udeonychophora > Euonychophora > Peripatidae > Epiperipatus > Epiperipatus broadwayi. The sequence goes on along the minus strand of JAQFVV010000077.1, from coordinate 5,630,701 downwards.
TCAATTTAAGACAGTATGAAAATCAAATATTATATACTTCTAAAATGTAATAAAACTGAGAAAATAATCAATACAATTAAGAAAAAAAAAAGGCTTTAGTAACTCGATAATTATAAGTTATAAAGCTAAGTTTATTCCAGAAAAAGTAATAATGAAATGTAAATAAATATCTAAGTTTTAAAAGCAATAAAAAAGATTGCTAATAAATTTAAAAAGAAATGGAAAATAGATTCGGTAAAAGATAAAGAAACTTTATAATTTTTAGTTTAAGTTTGATAGCAACAAAGAAAGATGATTGGCAGTTAAATTAAATCTAAACAGACAAAGATCATAGATTAAAAGCATTCTACAAAAGATTGCCAAAAGATAAACCAAATTGTTAATTATAAGGCTGGATATAACTAATGGTTTTAAGAGACAAAGAAAACTGCGTATTGTTAATATAAAACAAACTAATTTTAGAAACAAACAAAAAGATAAATATTTGAAGATAATTACAAGAAAGGAATGTGAATAAAAGCCAGATTCTAATCATCGCTACAAAGATGCATTAGTCAAATGGAAGTAGTTACATTGGAATGTTAGGAATTATAGTAATGGTTATCAAGTAAAGAAAAGGAATATCGTCAGCTTTTCTGCACTCATCGTAAGCTGTTGTAGTTGCTGTGTTGTGGATATGAGGACATAAGAAAAGCTGAGGGAAAAGTGCCTGGACTTTTCTGCAATGATGGATGTGTCCCAGAATCCCTGCCTCTGAAGGTGAAAGATAGCTGGCTAGGGAAAATGTTAATAGACTACATGGGTCTCTTATTATTTACATATGCCTGAGAAGGTTCAAATAGGATTGGGTTTGCGTAAAATAACTGTGAGTATAAACTTTAGTATTCACTTAATGTTACCACTAATATAGTGGCAGGATTTGTTATTCAGTATGATAAGGGCAGTGTAGTTACAATGTTAAATCAAGGACTATTTGTGATATGTGTAATAAGATTGATACTCAGTTAAATCTTAATTTATGTGTATGTACATATTATAAATAAATATATTTTATCGTTATTAATAATGTTTTAGGAATTTATAATTTTGTGGTAATTGTTGGTAGTCAGCTTCATAGTCGAATACATAACAAAGTTGATGCAGTCAGACAGTAGTGTTTGAACCAGGTGCGAAAGTAGGGATTGTCATATAATAGGGTGTCTCAAATAAATGGGTTGTTTAGAAGATTTCAATATAAACTAGGATTATTTGTTGTATTTATATATAAATTAAAAAAATGTCATTGGGACAGTCAGTAATAGCTGAATTTGATGTAGGGGATGCTGGTGAATGATTGTTTTACGTTACTCAGCTTGAAAATTTTTTCTTGTTCTATGCTATTGTAGATGAGAAGAAAAAAATAGCTTCATTGCTGTGCCTATCAGGCAGAAGGATAATAGTGATAATAAATAAGTATTACTATTTACTTATAAAAGATACAGTAGGGTATGTGGTTATTATGAAAAAGATAAGCAATCATTTTAGTTCCAGTCAATCCAAGCACATAGCTCGGTTGTCTCTAAGAAACAGAAGAAAATCAATGGGTGAATCTATAAAAGATTATGATTTAGCATTAAGGCAAATAACAAAAGATTGTTTATACAATAACTATGTTGATGAAATATTGTTCAATCAGTTATTATGGGGTTTGCTTGATGATAATCTGAGAAAAAATCTGCGATGTGATACAGATTTGAATTTTGAGTCAGCTGTCAAGAAGGGTATAGCTCATGAACTAATATTAGTACAAACAGCCTGTTTTAAAAAAATAACTGAAAGCGAGGATAGTGTGGAAAACCAATTGTAAAGAAGGGGATACATTCAAGGGCTCAAAGAAAATAATTATTTGTTCCTGCTGCGGTAAAAAAGGACACATAAAAAGCCAGTGTAAGTTTCTGGGTGAAAAGTGCCATAACTATAATGTAAAAGGACATTTAAAAAAGGTGTGTAAGGCAAAAGCTAGATGTCAGTGGCAGAATATAAATTCAAATGCAGATAATACTGTGAGCATAAATAATATGAGAGCAAGTCTGGGAAATAAATTAATGTTAAAATTAGAAATCTGTAATAAAGCCAACAAAATGGAAATCGACAGCAGCTCGGGCATTTCATTGTGCTCAGAAAAATTATGGAAACAGATTAAGGGAAAACGCACTGACATTCCAATTATACAGACAAATATAAGAGCTGTAGACATCAGTGGCAATAAATTGGGTATGCTAGGCTATACTATAGTACCTATAAAGCATAAAAATAGGAATGTAAAATTGCCATTGTACATAGTAAAAGGAAAAATCAGTCTGTTAATAGGGCGAGAATGGTTTTCAAAGTTAGACATAACTATTAACATTAACACTGTGAATAATGTGGCAAGAAGACTGGAAATAAAGTAGAGATTCCCAGAATTATTCCAAAATAAGTTAGAGCAAACATCAGAGTAACCCTGTCCACATCAAGTTGGTGGAAAATCCAAACCCTATTATTTGTAAAGCAGAAAGATACCGCTCACACAAAAAGAAAAAGTAGAGGAAAAAATCAGATTGTTGGTTAGAAAGGGTGTATTAATGAAGATTGGGTCGATAGAATGCCAATAATAATAATCACTAAGCCAAATGGGTAGATTAGAATTTGTGAGGATTATAAGAGTTACCGTGAACAAATACCTGAATAAAGGAGCATACCCTACCAAATGTTAGAGAAGTGTTAGCTGGGTTAACGGATGCAAATTTTTTTTGCAAAATTAGATCTTAATTCCGCATTTCATCAGATCGAGATAACTGAACTGAAAAAACAGCTCCAATCTTAACCTTAACAATGCCTTTCAGGTTGTTCAGCTATAATAGGCTGCCATTTGGAATCTCAATAGCTCCCAACATTTTCCAAGTGAAAATTGACCACATTCTAAATGGTGTAACAGGAATCTTACCATATTTGGATGATATCCTAATTACTGCAGTGAAAGTAAGAGTTAAAGGACAGGCTATTAAGTGTTTGCAAAAGACTAAGTAGGACAGGGATTAAGTTGAACGAAGAAAAATATGTGTGGCAGACTCAAGAATTAGTTTTTTTAGGCCATATCATTTTGGACAAAGGAAAAAAGCTGTGACCAAACAAGGTAATAGCTGTAAAAAATGCAAATAAATCTTAGATACAATTGCAAGTGTTTCTTTGATTGATAAACTTTTACGAACAGTTCTTAATCAGCAAAGCAATGGTAGCCAAACCATTATATGATCTACTTAGAAATCACTATTCACTCCATGTCAAACAGCCAACACATGACTACCTACATGCAAGATAAGTGATCTTCAATATATATATTTCATGCAGAACCAGCTCTCATCAGTTAGACCAGATCATAATCTCCCATGCATACAGACAATCAGTGCACAGTTTATATTAAGACAGCAATTTGATATTGTAGTCCTAGCCATGTAAATACGGATAGGCTTCAGTCTTCTCACCCCTCCATACATTTCATTTAAAACCCAATGATGGAATGCTCAAAGCCCTTGGTGGATTTGATATTATAGTTATCTAACCAATGATGGAAATGCTCAAAGCGTTTGTTGGATTTGATATTGTAGTCATATCAATTTCACCAAGTACTGTGAGAGTTCCAACAGTGGTTTTTCAATGAAAAGTACAGTTGAATAGTTGGAGAGGTGACAAAATTGAAGCCAGTCCATTAGAGTTTAAGGATACTTCCATATTTCTCCATTCTTTTTATTTCATAAATAATTTCATATAAATAATGATACAATAAAAGATAAATAACTCCCAAAATACATTTCATGCTGAAACCAGCACTCATCAGTTGGGCAAGGTCATCATCTCTCATATACATCTTTATTACATGAAGAATATTTATGTAGAGCAAATTGTTTAATTTTTATTTTCAAGCATCAATTTAACTCCCAACTTTTACGTTGCCAACTTTTTGATAAACACATAATGATTATTACTAATCATTTATTAAACTAGAGATTTTCTTTAGCACAGATATAAACTTAAGGAATTGTTCTCTTAATATAAACCAAGCAATGATTGTATATATGTGTCAGAGATTATGATCTGGCACAACTGAGAATACAGGTTCTGCATGAAATACATATATATTGAGGATCTATCTTTTTCACTTGTAGGTAATTATGTGTATCACTTAGTTGAGGTGGAATGGAGGACAATAGACTAAAAAAATCCAAAGTTCAAATCCCTCTATATACTTATACAGGCAACATTCAGTACACTGTATAAATAGATTAATGTTAATAATATTAAAAATGCAATTGAAATTTATTTTTTGATCTGTGTTTTTATTATTACTTAGATTAAAAACAATGTGATGTAATTTTATAAATATATGTGCTAAATGAAAAATGATCAAGAGTTATGAAGACTGGAATTAAAAATAATAGAAAGTTAAATTTATTTTAATGTGATTCAGTTGATATTTATATATAGAGATCTACATTATAGATATTTGATTACTTAATTTAAACAATTTCTATTAATTACTGGTAGATGGTGTAATTTATATATTTGTCATATAATGATATCTGAGGAATAACCAAATGAAACACATATTTATTTGTAAAAGATTCTATACGAAATATTGAGCATTATATAGTTCTGTTTGATGCATTAATATTTAGATGATAGAAATAAGACTGTTAAATTTAAAGATAATTTGAAGGTTCAAGTTTTAATTATATCAAATTGAGTATAGAATTAGCATTTAAGTAATAACTTCAATACATTGATGAAGTGTAGGTTCTGTCTAGGGTATCTGATGAGAATCTTGTGTTGAGATTAATTTTTTATTAATATGTTGATATATAAAATTTTAGAAAACTCTTTAAATGACACATGAAAATATTAATTCAAATAATTATATATCTATAACACTGAGGTAAACAACATAACAAATTTGGGATCACATAAAATCATAATATACAATTTACTTTTTGTACACACACACACCACACAAAAGAATAAAAACTATTCCTTTTTTCTTTATAATTATTTTAAGAATAATATAAATATTGTATGTTTCCTATCATAATCACAAATTATAACTACATGATATCTCTTTTGAGTCATCAAGATGGCAATTTTTTTTATGATTTACATCAGAATTAATGACATTTAATTTCAAGAATAAAGGAATTACTAGATAAACAAACTGCTTGTATAAACAATAAGTGAAGTTTCATATACTTATTAACAATGATCATTGTAGCTATACTTACTTTTATTATAAAATATTTATATTTAGTCATGAAGTAGGAGGAAAACTTTTTACGAATTGATATAAGAATATATATATTGTAATAGAATGGGGGATAAAGAGTGATCCTGAGGTGATGAAAAATAATCATCAACCCCAGTTCAATTGAAAAATAATTCAAATAATGAAATTTACAAAAAAGTATAATATTTAAGATATGTTTAAAATAATGATATGAGAGATATTTGAAGTAATTAAGTAGAATATTAAATGATTGTTCAAGTGATGTTTACTATCACAAAAATATATAAGAATTTTATATATTATAAGAGCATGAGATCATGAAATCTCTGTGAGAGATTAGCCAGTTAACTTCTTAGAGCAATTAAAAGTATCATTAACCATACATCAACCAGCATTATCAATAAGTAAAAAAAAATATCCATCATGAATGATCAACAATCAAATAAAATCAACAGCCAATCTGGTGACTAAATTTGAACTGGATCTACTGTAGACCAGGCCAATTATTTAGCCTTTTCCAAACTTGGACAATTATTTAAACATTGATTTGGGTACACCAACCAAGTGCTAGTCCATCAAAATACATAATTATCAGAAACAATAATGCTGGGACATTAAAACATGCTGATCATCATCAATGCTCTGGCCATTTAATACCATTAATGTACTGGCCAACTATAAATTTAATTTCTAATAAGACTAAACTAAAATAAAATGTAGTGGATCCTCATGCCAAAACCAGGACAATGTCAAACTGGAATGTCCCTAAGCACTAATATACATCCCCTTTCATATATCAGATCATTATGCATGAATCTAGCTCAGAGAACATAAGTTTTATTACTGTTATAGTGATCATGATGATAATGCAGTATGTAATGTTATTAAAAACTTGAGAATCAAGTCACTGGAATAATTTTAACAATTGAATACAAGTTTATTAATAACAAAAAAATGACATTAAGTTCTTTAGAATAAGGCTATATGCATATCAATTAAGCCTTCTGATTTTAAGTAATATACAAAATTCAAATTATCATATTGTGATTTACATCAATAATATACAAAATTCAATTTGTTACATTATGACTTACATATATGTTCCATATAGACATACAGATGCTCATTTTATTATTACATGAATATATTTTAATTGACATTTAATAAAATTAAAAATGATTAAAATCTACATATGTGTCTATGTGACATACTGATATATATGCATGCAGATAAAGGCATTATAATTTCTAGACATATTTGAATCGTTATATGATTAAAATTTTCTGTATATGTGTATGCATGTATATGCATATACTGATGTTTACATACTTTAATTTGATACAATACAATTATTAATTTTATAATATGTAATTAATTCTTGATTTAACATATATGTTGTGTGTATAGAAATGTATGCACACATTGGCTTTTATAACTTGTCATGATAATATTATATTTTTCCTAATTAATTCCATTTGGAAAATATACAAAAACTTCACACATACACATGTGTATCAATAAAAATAAAGATGATACGAATGAGTTATCAAATTCTATCATAATAGTTTATAGTTTCTTTTTTTAAAAAAAAACCAAGTATCCTATAACAGTCTCTCCTTTGACAGATCACTGTTGATTAAAATCTGTAAACATCTTTAAAATAATACACTTGCAAGTTTATTTTAATTCAAGCAAAATTATTTGTTTTTTGTTTCACATTAAAAATGTCTCTCTCTCTGTCTTTTTTTTTTTTTAAAAAAATAAAAGTCAATTTTGATCAGATTATTGTTGATTGAATAATTTAAAAATATAGATTTTAAATATTTTTATTTATTATCTAAAAAAACAAATACAACAGCATCTATCAACTTGTTCTTTAAAATATCATTTTTAATATATAACATTACTCACCATTGTACATTTATCTGTGCTTCTCTGCATATAGATACATCAGTATACATATAATTATTTCTTCAGCAAGCTGGGGTTCTCTTGGTAAGCTTAGTTTTTGGTCTACCAGGAAAGACTAGTCCAGAATTGTCATCATCATCAAGAGAGGTGTAATTCAGGTAATTTGTTGGCATACCATGAGCTAGGACTTGATGGGCTGCAGGACAGCAACTGTCTTGTCAACATTTAAGGCTAATTTAACCATTAGAAGTAAACCCTGGCTTCAGGTGAATCAAAACTCTGTAGTAAACTATAGGGCAGCTGCTGGACTTGTCCTCCCTTAGATCTCCATAGAAGCTATGTCCAACTCTTCAACTTTGCAGCTAGCTGTTAGCGAACTCTACTGCCACTCTCTGCTACAGTTACCAACACTCTGCAGCAGCTAACTCTTACAAAAATATTAGCCAAAAAATGAAAAACAGACTGAATAATCTTTTTTTCAACTTTTTTTATGTTATCTGAGGTGATAAAAACACTAATTCAAAAACTGTTTTTATCTTTATAATCCTTTTGAATCACTTTTAATTAAAAGGTTACATTTGAAAGCAACTTTAAAATTTTACCAAATGTGCGATCTACATGTTTTACTTAGATAGAGAATTGTATACAAGCATTAATTAAAAGATTTCAAAAATAAATCATGCCCGTTTTTTAATTTCAAATCAGAATATTAATATTTATTTAGACCTTTTTAACTATTTATTTCATAATGGAATTTTATTTTAAATTCAGAATTATTTAATATTTTACTTGGATTATTTTATTTCAGGAAGGTAGAAAATATCTAAAATTTTTGTCTGTGTTTATTTCTACTTTTACTTTCAACTTTATATATATATGTTTGTGTGCACACACACTATGTTATTATGTGCTATGTAATAGTCCTGTTTCAATATATTTATGTACATTGCAGAAACACAACCATTTCATTTAAATATGAATTTATTGAACAATTTTTTATTTACATTAAATAGAACTTAATAATAAATAAACACATTTTTGCAAAATAAATTGAAAGTTTGTTTTTCTTATTAGTAGTGAAAAAGTACTCAGCTTTCTAAGCTCATTCTGGTAGAAGATCATCTCCTAATTCTTCATTATCAAAATCATCATCCATATCTTTCTTGCGGGTCATAGCTGTTTTAGGGCGCTCAGCTTGTGGACCAAGAGGATCAGTATAATTGGAATCTTAAAAAAAAGTATACATAAATAAATAAAAATTTAATCAACCTTCTATTTTGCAAATGATAATTGATAAGAAATGATGCAATTTATTTTTTCATGAATGTGTCTGTCTAATGGATGGATGAAACAAACTTTATTTAGTAAATTGGTAAAGGAATGTATGATAACATATTACATTGCCCAGCAATCTTCATCAGAGCTACAAAAATATTTAAATACACATGATTACGCTGAAATGATATATTATACTATATGGGCAATCAAAACTGTAATGAAATAAAATAAAATGAAAGGAGTTATTAATTATATTTGTTAATAAAATCAGTGCATGGAAGATAAAAAAAGAAAAATATTAATATTATTCCTCATTTATTATAATTATACTCGACAGATTTACAAATTCAAAACAAAACAACACTCTCCATATAGTAGTGCCATCTTGTAGTGATCATGTGATGTTTAGTGGTTTAACAGATTTACAAATGTTATATATTTAATTTTACATTTATAACAATGGACAATTCATGCAAGATTTGAAATGAGACTGATGTGTCTCTGCTTTGCATAATACACATTTAATATCACATAGCTAATTTAAACACAATATAGAATCGTGTTTTGATACATTCACAGTTTACAAGTAAATAGATTGAAATAATCTATTTACATCTTAGGTTCTGATTGTTATTTTGCCATGATGGACAAGTGTCAAGATTTCTAATTTTAATTCATGAGGCTAAATTGCAGTTGAAATATATGTAGTGTGAGAAATCAGACTGTCAATTTTTACGTGAAGTTACTATTAACAATAACAGAAGCATTAAAATAATAATAATAGACAGCATTAAAATTCATTTTCCATTTAATATAATTATTCTCAATCCATTTATTAATATTTAAAAAACAATATATTACAGCAATCAATATAACTTGTAACTATTAACTAATAACGTGAAAGCTAAACACCTTCAAACAGATACGCTTTAAAAATGCTTAAGTGACAGCCAATCAGATGGAATAATTAAAACAATGAAAAAATAGTTGCAAATCTGATTTTACTTTTGCTTGCATCTATAAAAGATTTTTCAAATAACTGAAATGATTATGTGTCCAGTGTTTGAAAACTACAAAAATAATAATCATAAATAAAATTAAATCTACAATATTTTTCTGTAATTTTTTTTTTACGTTCTTATAAGATGTTACTTAGAGGATTTGAAAATTTTTTGCTAAGTTTTTGGTTTAAATTTAGTAGATAAATCTTTATTATGAACATGAAAGCAGAAAATACTCTGAAATATTTCAATACCATATTAACATAAATAACAAAACTTCCTTATATAATATTTCTGCAAAGATAGTAGTATAATATGTGCCAATATAAAAATGTTGAATTATGTTGATTTATTCATTCTATCTTGGTAAAAACTTACTTACAAAAAGAAAAAAGGATCATGAGCATATAAAAAAAACTAAATTATACACTTAATCACTTGGAATCAAGTAATGATGTTCAAGCACCAAAATGTTATGCTCAGTCTGCCATTTAGTGCTTGAATGTCACTTAGCTTTCAGTACATATATATATTGTGCCCTTATCTATAGGTCATAATAAGGTAGAATGGTCAATTGCTAAAAAAAATTTTAAATTTTAAAATACGTTTGTGTAATATATTGATAATTGTATGATCGATTAGATTTTATAGTACAATTTAAGGCTGAAAATTACCTGGTATATAAAAGTGTAATGGATTATTTAAAAAAAAAAACAGTTTAGCCTATGGTTGTAAAAGCTGGCCATATAAAATAATACAGCTATAAATAGTTAAAAGTATATTAACAATTCAATTGTAATGTTTTAAAACTAATAAATTAAATAAACGCTATATGTAATATTATAATTATAATTAATATTCAAATTTAATCTAATATATTTTAAGATAAACTTTAGGATGGTGAGAATTATATTTAGTTCTACATTTTAAAATTATTTTCCAAATTTTTATAAAATATATCAGTTTTGGTAATTTAGACCGAGACGTAAATTAAAAAAAAAAAAAAAAATCATCTGATAAAGTTAGTAATCATGTGACTGTATATTATATACCTTCACACACACGCTTGTTAGAATATAATAATAAAGTTTGTGAATTATAAAACTAAATGTAATTGCTATCTATCGTTAAAGTAAAAGTTAAAATATTAAATGTTATTTTAATAATTGTTTTAAAGTTTAAATGATTTTGATAAAACTATAATTGAGTTTAAAAATACTATTCTAAGTAATATTTTAAAACATGACGTCATAAATTCTTTATTTTAAAAAGTTTAATCTATTATAAAACTAAAAATGTGTAAATTTGTTCGCGCTAAAAAAGCCATTAACCAATCAACGGAGGTATTTTAGCAGACGAAAAATAGGAATTAGACGGAGCGGGAGAAGGAATGTGTAAGTAAAGGAAGGAGGAACATATTTTTTTAGCTGTATAAGATCGTAAGCTAGAAAAGTGTTATAATTTAAAATTTTTTGTATTTATTTTAAAAGTTTTGTTTTAAAATATAATATTTTGAACTGCCTTTAAATGGAAGGCTAATTTAAAAGATTTCTTGCCAGGATTTTTATTCAAGTTTAGCCGAAACCTTGCAGTAAAATGGAAATACTACAGAAAAAAGTACCTAAAAGTATTGATAAAGTAAAAATAATTGTAAAGTGCCTTGAATACAGTTTATTTGTGATCAACCAGGAAATCAATAGAACTCAGATAAATATAATTTGGACATTATACAGAAAACTTAAAAGAAAAGTTATTTGCCGTCAGGAAAAATTATGATGCACAATTTTAAAAGGCTACTCAGAAGTTTTTTTTTTTTATTCTTCTCTATGGAAAAATTAAGATGCGTATATCATAAAGAAAAAATTATGTAAAAGTTATAAGGGAGAAAGAATGTTTGTCTTTTTAAAGGAAACATTACAAAGTATATAGTATCAGAATTTTAAAAGAAGGAAAAAAGTTACAGAATAATAATATGAAAGAGCTATGGTGTTTTTATGAAAAGGAACCGAAAAACTTTCTCTAAGAAGAATTAAAAATATTATAAAGTGTTCATTAGAGAAATGCTTAATAAAGATAAAGATTTGGAAAATATAAATCTAATTTACTTAATGAAATGAATCCATGGAAACAGAAAAGTTTTATTGAATATTTAAATCAAAGTACTGAGAAGATGCATCGTAAAAGTCGCGCGGGAGAAAATATTAGCAAGAAATATTAGAAGAGAATATTTAGAAGTTTTCTTTACGGGATTAACTAATATCATAATTAATAATTGTATTAAATATTATAAAAACCAAGGATTATCATTCAGGAATATTTATTGAACGAAGTAATATTTGTTTTACCTTAAAATTGAACAAGCAGGGAGAGGAACATTAAGTGAATGGAAAAGAAATGATAAACAATTTTTTTTTGGCATTAGTATGAACGGTTTTCAGGAAAATTTGATGAAGGAGTACAGTAAATATAGTTGGAATATTTTTTACTAATTTATTTTAAAATATAAAATGTTATGTGAGATTAGGGAAAACATAAAACATAAATTTAGTAATATTAAAATTTAAATATAATAGCTTGATAAAATTATAGAAATAGTGTTTAAAATAAAGTGTATGGATGTGAATCTTATATCTACAAGGATCAACTGGATGGAGAAGCCTACGGAACACGATCGAGGAGATAAAGGTCGTTTGGTAATTTTAATAGTTATTTATAATGCATAATGTATTTTTTTTAGATCATCTATTGACCTAAGAATGAAGTGTGAAAGTCTTAATTATATGTACACATTTTATGCAACATTTTAACATATAATGAGATAGGAGTAATTCAGAATATGCATGCAATAATTTATTTAAAGTATATTAATAATATAATTTAACAGAACAATTGTGTGATTCTTTTGAACTTTCATGTGATAAAGTATTCAGATATTTAAATAGTTTGTATATGATTAAATATACGGAGGAAAGTAGTAAAAAGATTTTCTTATAGAACAGTGGAATAGTTTTAAAATATCAATGAATTTTATTATTGTTAGTAATGCAGATATGTATTTATCAATGTACAGTATAGAAAAAAATCTTGAGAAATAAGATCGGATAGTGACTTGGAAGTACTAGTGGAGAGGAAACCAAGATGATGTGTTTTTTTTAAGACATAGGAAAATATAAGGGATTTGGATCATATTTAGTTTTGTGTGGTTTAGTATAGTTAACTAAGTCCTATGACTGAACACATATGGTTTGGACAGTGTTTTGCATATCTTTAAACTTTTGATGTTAGAATAAAGCTGAAGAAATAGCTTTAGCATCGTTCCTATGATAGAGGTTGGTAGACAGGTAAAGGTCACTCCTCTATAGTGTCTTTTAATTCACTGTGCCATGATTGTCAAGGTATATGACGAGTAATATTCTAGTTGTATTTTGATCCTATGCATCTATCTTCGCTATCCTTATTTCGTGAATCTGCATCGGTCAGAAAGATATTTTCAAAGAAATAATGAATAAAATAGAACTGAAGATATGTTATCGTTTATGTAAGAATAGTTTATTTGCTTGAATGTATAGAATTGTGTAACTTTAAAATTGAAAGTCCAAAATATCATAAAGAGAGAAAGAATCATATAATACATTGTAAAATTAATTCAGAAATGAATATAAGATTTTGAAAAGAAATCTAAACCAAGTATTTTAAAAGTGATAATAAAATTTGAATTGTTTTTTAAATATTAATGTTGGAGGGAATGAGTATTGCACATTTATCAAGAGAATATTCAATAAGGTATAATAAACATATACTTGTGCATGGTATATTAATGGTTGTAATTATATCATCCGAAGTAAGGCTTGAATGAGAATATTAGAATTAATAAACATCGGATAATGAATAATAAAAACCTAATACCGAATGTAGAATAGTGTTTTGACTTTGTAAGATTCCATACAACCAATATGAAACTGAATTTTGTTATTTTGTAGAATTTTATTACGAATGTAAATTTTGTAAAAAATGTAATTTTAATAATATTAGGGATGAAAAGTGTTTGTGATAATCATATAAGAAATGCATTTTGTAATAAGCTAACCATAATAATAAATCAAGTAATAATACTGTATTTTCTTAAGTGTTAAAAAAAAAAAAAGATTTAACTAGGAAAAGTAAATAATATTTTGATTTCATTTTATAAACTAATAAACTAAGTTGAGATATGAAAGTAAGGGATATCCAATGTATATAGTGTAAAAATATTGTTAATTTATTTATGTTGTTAATAAACTTTGTTTTAAATTTGTTTTAAAGTTTTGTGTCCGAGTTGTTATTTCTCCACATGGATGCATGAAATCACGATACATTTATAATTGAAACAGACATATAAATTTTGCACAAAAGGTAAACATAAAAGTGTTATAAGAATTTTGAGAATTTATTGGTATGTTAAAATTAAAAGATCATAATTTTATATTATTTATTGGTCATAAGTCGGTTGCCACAATATTACATTAAATTATATGCTAATGTTGCCACACGTATTCTGTTGTCAGATTATTAAATACTACCGCGTACGTATTTATTTATTTCATTTCAGGAAGAAATAAGATTATATTATAGTATTATTGTTATTATTATTTTTATTATTATTAGTTGCTGTGTAGTAGATTATGACATAAAATTCCCTTTTCATATTTTACTACCATAATTTTAAATCAGTTAGAATACAATGTATGAACCTGAGATTTTATTTTATTTTACTTCATTTTATTTAATTGAGCTAGATTCTTGTTATAAAGAAGATTAAGATATGATTATTATTTTAATCGTAGTGAATAGAGCTCAGAAAGTCGTAAGAATACTATGAGTTAGTTATTTGGTATAGTAAAAAGGGGGGGATAGTGTTCTTATGCCATTGAGGTAGTATCGTGTGGATAATGGCTCAATGTAGTCTATCTCGTTCCCTGTATTGTCACTCCATGTCTCATGAAAATAGTAAATATTTGTTAATTCATTTTAAAATTGAACCGTATTTGTATTTTAAAATTAGAGCTAGTAATCATTTTAATTAATGCTGAATATTTCATTTATTTATTTGTTAACTGAGCTAGAACCCGTAATATTCGTAATAAACAATATATTTTGGGGTGAGAATGCACGGGGGGAGGTTAGAATATACACACACATCTGGAAAAAGTATTGAATACAACTTGTAACCTAATTTGCAATCACAAATAGGGGGGGGGTATATTATTTTCATTCCAGTAGCTGTTGGTTTGTGAATGATTAAAATGTATTAGGAGTAGTATTTGATTTAATACTTCAAAGTTATTTATTGTACACTTGAGCAATAAATGGATAATAGATGATAGTATCCACACTTCCCATTTTCAAAACTAGTTTTTGGTTATTGAGCATATTATTTATGTCCATTGATTATTCAAGCTTTTATTGCTCATATGTAACGGTCAGAATCGTCTATCTCGCTAACACACTGCATAATTCAAACCCCAGACACTAAACTGAACATTCTAGGAGGGGTTGCCTTCTAGATATACTAAGTTCGAATCTAAAGTCCAAATTTCACAGCGCCACCTGCGTGATAACGCATCTGATGCTACAACTAGTATAACCCTTTACCGGTGCCTGGTGGTCAGGGAGAAACAAAAGACTCTATACTAAGATAAGTTTGGGTGGCTAATTAACGTCTATGGATTTACATAAGAAATGCAGAAAATATATATATATAGACCGAGACAGTGATAGGAATCAAATAAAATAAGAGATAAAATTTAGTTTAAAATAATTTCACACAATTTATTTAGATAAATATATATATAACGCCACTGTCTGCTTATATGAGACAGGGACGCGTATTAAATAATTGTTGGCATTTATATTTCAGCAATGACAAAAGATTTTAAAACAGAGTGATATATTCTATTCCTCGGGCTAATAGCATTACGATAATGTGCTTGACGAGATAGGAATATGTGCGAGGTGCTTTGAGTAAATAGACAAGTTTAAGAAAAATATTTGAAATTAAATGTTCTAAAATATTTATTGACTTCGAGAATAGTAACGAACTAAAGCTTACTAAGCAAACGTGGGAATGTGATCAAAGCATTTATTTGAGAATAATAATAATTGGTTTGTATTGGGGGGTCAGTATTGCTGACAGTGAATTTATAAAGTTGGAGGGTGTGACTCGTTTAAGTCACGGATGCTTTGTAAAATAAATATAAAATGAAACAATATTGAAGATCCAGAATAATTACGGAGGGCATCTCGCCGCTAACCCGTAGGAAAGTATTTTGACGAAACAGCCGAAACTTAGCGACTGTGTGACGATTGCGTTTAATTCCCAGGGGTGTCATTTGTGAACACCCTCTGCCTGGAAATTTGCAATGAGCGAAAGAATGGACTTTGCCGTGTAAAGAATCCTTGGAAAATAAAAACAAAGCGGTCTCAACAACCAATTCATGTACCAGCAATACGAGACTAGTGTATATAAAAACATACTAAATGGGTTTTACTTGTATTAAGAGAAATGCCCAATCAACTTCCCTGAAATTCATTTAAAAGGGTCCGCACATTCTCGACATCAATGATGAACTTTATAATTAAAATAGAACACGGTAATTAAAATAAGAAAATGCATGCTTGCGGGTTTGAAAAGTAAGTATAGATTTATATACGCAATCATGCATTTGGGGACACATTTAATCATTGACTTCGCACATACTCTTATATTAGATTAAAATCAATAACATGTAGATTTTAAACTATGTGATTATGTTACATTAAAGAAAAGAATCGCCCTCGAACGAGTGATTTGCAAGACAATAAAATTGGAAAATTATAAATTTAAAATATGCCTTAATAGCGGCGTCTTATTTTCAATAGAGGGAACAGTTCACTCGGTCAAAGACGATTCTGACACATTATCATAATAAAATAAAAGAAAGCTTTATAAATAGAAAATATTAACCCAAGGATAGAGAGCAAAATGTTAAGCATATTTAAACACACAAAATAAATACACAATGAAGTTGTGAAATATAAGAAAACAATGTTAAATAGCTATAGCATGTTAGTTAGTGATCACAAGAGCTCTTGGGTTAATTTAGGTTACCTCTGGAGAAGCATTTGCAGGTAGATGTTCGGCAGGTTTTATAATTCAGCAGCAAAATCTGGAATGTTCATATTTGGCAGCGGCAGCAGCAGTTTCGGGATCCGTGTGATAAATTTTTGATGGTATGGAGCAGCGGCTGGCTATTCCGATGGGACATAGCCATCTTAAACGCCTCTACTCAGACATGTCAAGGTTAGCAAATTATTAGAATTTTAGAACAACTCAGAAACTTTTAGACAACTCAGAATTCTTTAAAAGCTTAGACCTTTCAGAGCTTAGAATGGTGAACAAAAGAAAAACATCCTTTTTATAGTAAAATTTAACAATAGATTTGTCCTGGGGCGTACAAAATTATTGGACTTATCTGCTGTAATTAAATCTATCCGAATGTCTAAAGGAATTCAACATTAATTAATTTCTTTTGTTACCTTCCCCGTCGACATTCGAATTACAAACTAGATTTAATTAAAATTGCTGCTACTAATTAAAGAAAACTTAAATGGACAGCTGCTGTTTTTAGATAAACTTATATAATTAAACTATTGTCCCTCATTTATTTTAACAGAAATATTTGGGATGATTTTTATTAAATAAAACGAAAATTATTTTATTTTAAATTGTAATATTTGAATCTATCTACTAAACGAATATTTACTAAATGAATTTTATTTTAAATCAAAATATATTACGACGGTAATATATTTGTAAATAGATCCAAACAAAATAACTAACAATTTATAATTTTGATATGTTTTAAAATGGATATCATAGTGTGTGCGCAATTACGACTTATATAACTTACTTTTTAATAAATGTAAATTATGTGAACAAATACATAATTCCTAATATTTTATTTGGGAATAAGTTATATATATAATACGAGCATTGTGCTCGTGGTTTAAAATTAGGCGGGATTTTCGGTATATAAGTGTATTGCAGACACACTACGATAGATTGGGGTTCAAACTAAGGTATGAGGGTAGGAAGTAGGTGAGAAAAGGTGAAACGAAGATCTGCAAAGCAGACCTTACTGTTTCACATTCCCTTAGTGACGGAACAAAAAAAAATTGTTAAAAAAAAAGATCTTACAACAGGTGTCCACCTATGAAGCCTGCATAAAAAAAAATTTACAAGATAACCCATAATGTACAGGATATAAATATAATGAAGAAACGAAACTGAATTATATACCCGGATCATATTAATAAATCTACCGTCTAGCGAACATTTTTTTAATATCCCCCCCTCTTTCAACAAAATTTTATTTAAAAAAAAAACTAATCGTTTAACACTGTTTATATCCGATCTCCTTTTTATATTATTCTGTGACGTGTCCATTTTTTTTGTTGTTGTTTTTTTTTTAAAAAAAACTACTATAATCCTGGGTCTGGTGGGTGATATACAAGGGGTTTTAGACTCCTAGCATTATAAGTCCCTCTTATGGCCCCATTATCCTCCAGTAAATATGCATTTGGGCCGCTTACCCGTTTTATCACATATGGCCCCTGATACAGTGGGAAAAACTTCTTGTATTTACACTGGTCCTGGCTACTGGGCTTTGGAGTTCTGACCCATACATGATCCCCAACTCGAAATTGGTAGGACCTTGTTTCCTTTAATTGTTTTTTTTTCTGCCCGGGCTTTCAGACGATGATGAACTGCTCGCCGGTCCTCTTCTCTGTCCACTTCTTGATCATCCTTGGGCAGGGGTATTTTAATTAATGGTTGCTCTGGCTTACCAAAATGAAGACGCATTGGTGTTAGCCCTGTAGCCTCATTAATGGTTCCATTAATATACTGAAAAATTTCTTCAGTTCGGTTGACCCAGCCCCGGTGGTTATCGTGGATGTATGTCCGAAACAGCCGGTTAATTTCCCGCATGACCCTCTCACAGGGGTTGGATTGGGGGTTTCTAATGGATGTCATCACATGCCTGAGACCATGGCTCTTTATCCAGGTCTGCCATTCTCGTGAAGTGAAAGTCGAGCCGTGATCTGAAAGTATTGCTTCAGGCTTGCCGATAGTCACAAATTGCTTGCACTGTAATGCCTTAATTGCACTTTTTGAATCTGCCCTAATGACCGGGTAGGCCCATGCATACTTAGAAAATGTCATAGGTGACAAAAAGGTACCGACATCTACGATAGGATGGTAGTGGCTCATAGTGGTCTACTGCTAATACCTTGTTGGGTCCCAATGGGATAATGGAGGCGGGGGTACCGCTGAAGATCTTATTTGGGGGTTTGCTTTTAGCGCATGTATTACATTTCCGGAGGGTATGCAATATATCACTATACATCTGAGGCCAATGAAACTGCCGCCTCAGGGCTTCTTCGGTTTTTCTGGGACCATAATGTCCCACCAGGCTGTGCATATAAGTGATTAGTGGGCTTCTTAAATCAGGTGGTATGAGAATTTTCCACAATTGATTCTCAGTCTGTTGCAGCAAAAGCCCATTTTGCAATCTGTATCTCCTTTTCCCCCTACCAGTGGTGCATCCTTGAGCAGGGTTTCCTTGCCTTTGGACTTCTTGCATTAAATCTCTGTACTGGGGCTGCTTTTCCTGCCAATACTGCAAATTCTTAAGTTTCTTTTCAATTTCCTGGTCCAACACGTTAGTCATGATGATTAATGGCTGGTCTGATATCATAGGGTTGCAAGGTTTAATTTCCACAGGGTGACGACTCAATACATCGGCCACAATATTTTCAGGGCCTGGACAATAAATTATCCTGTAGTGTAAATTCTGCAGTGACAAGCTCCATCGAATAAGGCGATCATTGTTTAGATAACTTTTATTCAGAAATTCCAAGCACCGGTGGTCCGTAATTATAATTACTTCTGATCCCAGCAATATCTGCTTGAATTTGCTGCACGCCCATACAATGGCTAAAGTCTCTTGTTCAGTGACCGTATAATTTTTTTCTGCACCTCTTAATGTACGGCTACTGAAGTACAAGACCTGATGTTGGCCTGCTTGATTAACCTGGAACAGTACAACACCTAGACCTTTCTTGCTGCTGTCAGTCTGCAAATAGAATGGGCGAGTGAAATCAGGATAACATAACATCACAGTCTGGAGGAAATTGTCCTTGATTTTCTTGAAATCTTGCTCGTGCTGTTCACTCCATTCCCACCGACGGTGTTGCTGCAATAGTTCCAGCAATGTGGAGGTATCTTTTGCAAAGCCTGGATAGAACTTATGGTAGTAATTGCAGAGGCCTAAAAAGGATCTAATCTGCTTTCTATTGATAGGCCTCGGAAAGTTCTGGATTGCTTCTACCTTATCCGGATGGGTCCGAATTCCTTGTCCATTTACGATGTGTCCCAAAAAGGCAATTTCTTTTAGAGCAAAGTGACTCTTTTCTAGATTCACAGTAATATTCTTTTGGGCACATTCAGAAAAGAACTGCTTCAAGTGCTCCAGGTGTTCCTGTGGGTTGCGCGATGCAATGACCACATCATCGATATAGCACACTAATTTTTTTTTAGATCTTCAGATAGAACTTGGTCCAAGCACCTCATTAGTCCAGCGCCGCTGTTTATGAGCCCAAAAGGTACTCTCTTAAACAGATGTGTTTGCCCATTGTGACGGAAGGCCGTGTATTTCCTGTCTTGGGGGTGTAATATCATCTGCCAATAGCTAGCAGTTAAGTCTAATGTGGAAAAAATATTCTTTGTAGACAATTTGAGAAAAACTTCCTGTACAGGTGGTGGGATATCCCGTTCCGGTATCGTGATACTGTTGAGCATTCTGGCGTCTAAACACAGTCTTATAGACCCATTTTTCTTTTTCACAACCACTAATGGGTTGTTATATGGCGATGATCCTTTCTCAATTACCCCCCATGTAATCATCTGTTGGATCTGAGCGCTCACTTCGTCTTGATATTGGAAAGGAATGGGGTATGTCCGGGCCTGGAAGTGGGTTTCCTCCTTCACACGAATCCGGTGGACATAACCTTTAATTTCTCCAGGGATTGGAGAGAAGATTTGCTGACTTGCCATTAATAGTTGATGCAATTGGGACTGATTCTCGATGGTTTCTAGTGACGATTCTTTGACCTTATCTTTGATGGTGTTTTCATCGATGCTGGCCTCCATACACTGAACTTGGATTCCAGGTAGGACATCGGCTTCATTAAAATATATCTTCTCTTGCTGGACCATGATTGAATTCGTGGCATAGTCAAGGATACACTTATTTTGGGTCAGAAAATCGGATCCAATTATAACATCATGGACCAATCCTTTTATAACTAGGAAAGTGTGCCCAATGGTTATTTTCTTGAAGATTATCTCTAACCATACTTGGTATGCTTCAGTCTTGGTTCTTTTCCCATCCGCCAGTTTCATCTGGATGGGACGGGATGGTAACCTGGGTATACATCCACTCTGTTCTTCCATTCGTAGCAACCATCCCTTTGAAATGCAGGAAATCTGGCTGCCAGTGTCAATGAGGGCAGGAAGTTCAATGGATCCCACTCCGATGTTTATTATTGGACACGGACCAATAGGAACTCCACAGGTGGGGTCCTCTTCTCGGATAACCATTGACATGGGGTTCATATCCCCTAAGAGGCTTCCTTTTGTTGGAGGATGAGCGTTGTGGGGTTGTGCTAACACAGTTCTTTTGGGTCTCGTATTCCCTCCCCTCATATTTTGTTCTGATTGACGGTGGAGATTCCATGGTCCATAGTTGATCGTCATCAAAAATTCCGCCATGACTTCCACATCTTTGATCCTGCTGCTGACCATAAGCCATTGGACAGGTAATGGCATCTTCAGTTGGATTGTACGGATGATGTAGGAATCTGAAAAGAACGCGGTGAGTGATCTAAATCGATTTACCAGGCAAATGAAAAATTGCATGCAAGTCTCTTTGATTGCTTCATATTTCTCCTGGCAAATCGTATTCAGAATCACGCTCTGCCGATCCTCACTCCAATAATACTTCAATAATGTGTTAGAGTAATTGGCAAAGTTGCTCGGTTTTTTAGTCAACATGCCCAACCAATCTCGTGCATAGCCATATAAGTAATGGCTAGCGATCACAGTCTGTTCGCGACAGTTCATCTTACACAGAGAAAAAAAATCCTGCAAGCTATCCAAGTGTGAGTGAGGATTTTCCCTTACTTCTCCTCGAAATATCTGAATGGTGATTATTTTATCAATCTGGGTTTGAATCCTAAGGTCTGAAATTAATGTACTGCAGGCTGCATCTCTTGTACTATTGTTGACTTGAGAAATTGGTTGATTGCTGCCAAAGGACTGACAGCTCTGATTTGTAGTTCTGTACTCTTTCAGTTTTCTCGGTAGCATTCTTCAATATTAAGTTCGAGAGCCCTTTGTTTTTTTTTTCACTTTGACAATTTCGTCGAGAAGCAGCCTGTTAAATGTTTGGTACTCTTCCTCTTTTCTTCGGGCTTCCTCTTCATGCTCTCTTGCCCTCTCTTCGCTTCTCCTATACAATTCCTCCAGATATTTCCGATTGAAATCACCCTGGCTCGTTTGCTGGACAGTTCTCATACTTATTGGAGGAGATTCAAGAAATCCAGATGGGTCCGGTTCTTGATCAGCGTGGTTGTTGTCCATATTATCCCTGGCTTTGGATGATTATCGTGATCGATGATGATGATTACTTTTTATTTTATCGCTAACTATATTAATATATCTTTAACACAATGTATCGTACTGATAAAGAAAATGTTTAAACTGTTTTACGTGGAGCTTATTAAAACTAATACAGTAAAAAAAATACTCTTATTATTTTTCCTTGTTTCAATCTCTGCGATTATTACGTTTAATTACAATTTTATTAATGGCTAATAGGCTATCTCCCTCTCGGTTCTGTTGGCCTAATTGCTGCTTTTATATTTATCACTTAAAACCCCAACTACTGCCCTCTTACTACTGCTAAAATTTCTCGCTTAAATCTGCTGCCAATATATATATTTTTAACTGCCCGTATATATAAAATCTCTTAAATTCTACCTGTCAAAATATTTCGCTAAAATATATTTTTAAACTCAAGCAAATTTTATTTATATCTATTAACATTCGCTAGATCCGGGTATAATTATTTCGTTCCCTCTTATTGAAGATTTGCAAACATATATATTTATTGACATAATTATTGATCCGATTCACGTCTCATTATTTGGTCTAAGAAAAATTTACACACGTTTAGAAAACAAATTTCATACAAAAGAATTGAGCCTGGTGACAAAATTTATTTTAGAAGTAACTCCGTTTAGTGAAATTACCCTTGGGCGCCATGTCACCAGTTAAAAATATCCATAGACTGTTAGCTTCCCAAAATTAATTTTAATAACTATTCCATTTAACTACGGGCACTCGTTAAACATTCACATTTTTTTTTATATATATTGATTACAACATTTGATTTATCATTATGCTATATTGCGCGTTGAGCCGATAAAACTTTATTTTGATAGAAAATACAATATTTGAAATATTTATAATTGTCACAATATTCACTTGGGACAATATTTAAGTAATTTACGCTATGCGTACATAGCGTGATTTAAGTGAAACAATAAATACAGATAATACAGATGGCTCGTATCGCACTATAGCATGTTTGGACAAGTTCTGATTATATAGGATAAGTAATTGAATGCCCGAGTCAAACAAAATATATGAAATATACACGCAAATAGATAATATAGAGTTTGAAAAATATTATATATCAAAATATAAAGGATTTGAGTGATTAAATGCGAAAACAAAATGCTAAAATTAAACTACAGGGATGTGGGTGTTTAAATAATTAAGATCTACAGGGATGTGGGTGTTTAAATAATTCGAGGCCCCACATTGGGCGCCATGGACCCGGAAAAAAAATTTACTATGTAACGGTCAGAATCGTCTATCTCGCTAACACACTGCATAATTCAAACCCCAGACACTAAACTGAACATTCTAGGAGGGGTTGCCTTCTAGATATACTAAGTTCGAATCTAAAGTCCAAATTTCACAGCGCCACCTGCGTGATAACGCATCTGATGCTACAACTAGTATAACCTTTTACCGGTGCCTGGTGGTCAGGGAGAAACAAAAGACTCTATACTAAGATAAGTTTGGGTGGCTAATTAACGTCTATGGATTTACATAAGAAATGCAGAAAATATATATATATAGACCGAGACAGTGATAGGAATCAAATAAAATAAGAGATAAAATTTAGTTTAAAATAATTTCACACAATTTATTTAGATAAATATATATATAACGCCACTGTCTGCTTATATGAGACAGGGACGCGTATTAAATAATTGTTGGCATTTATATTTCAGCAATGACAAAAGATTTTAAAACAGAGTGATATATTCTATTCCTCGGGCTAATAGCATTACGATAATGTGCTTGACGAGATAGGAATATGTGCGAGGTGCTTTGAGTAAATAGACAAGTTTAAGAAAAATATTTGAAATTAAATGTTCTAAAATATTTATTGACTTCGAGAATAGTAACGGACTAAAGCTTACTAAGCAAACGTGGGAATGTGATCAAAGCATTTATTTGAGAATAATAATAATTGGTTTGTATTGGGGGGTCAGTATTACTGACAGTGAATTTATAAAGTTGGAGGGTGTGACTCGTTTAAGTCACGGATGCTTTGTAAAATAAATATAAAATGAAACAATATTGAAAATCCGGAATAATTACGGAGGGCATCTCACTGCTAACCCGTAGGAAAGTATTTTGACGAAACAGCCGAAACTTAGCGATTGTGTGACGATTGCGTTTAATTCCCAGGGGTGTCATTTGTGAACACCCTCTGCCTGGAAATTTGCAATGAGCGAAAGAATGGACTTTGCCGTGTAAAGAATCCTTGGAAAATAAAAACAAAGCGGTCTCAACAACCAATTCATGTACCAGCAATACGAGACTAGTGTATATAAAAACATACTAAATGGGTTTTACTTGTATTAAGAGAAATGCCCAATCAACTTCCCTGAAATTCATTTAAAAGGGTCCGCACATTCTCGACATCAATGATGAACTTTATAATTAAAATAGAACACGGTAATTAAAATAAGAAAATGCATGCTTGCGGGTTTGAAAAGTAAGTATAGATTTATATACGCAATCATGCATTTGGGGACACATTTAATCATTGACTTCGCACATACTCTTATATTAGATTAAAATCAATAACATGTAGATTTTAAACTATGTGATTATGTTACATTAAAGAAAAGAATCACCCTCGAACGAGTGATTTGCAAGACAATAAAATTGGAAAATTATAAATTTAAAATATGCCTTAATAGCGGCGTCTTATTTTCAATAGAGGGAATAGTTCACTCGGTCAAAGACGATTCTGACACATTATCATAATAAAATAAAAGAAAGCTTTATAAATAGAAAATATTAACCCAAGGATAGAGAGCAAAATGTTAAGCATATTTAAACACACAAAATAAATACACAATGAAGTTGTGAAATATAAGAAAACAATGTTAAATAGCTATAGCATGTTAGTTAGTGATCACAAGAGCTCTTGGGTTAATTTAGGTTACCTCTGGAGAAGCATTTGCAGGTAGATGTTCGGCAGGTTTTATAATTCAGCAGCAAAATCTGGAATGTTCATATTTGGCAGCGGCAGCAGCAGTTTCGGGATCCGTGTGATAAATTTTTGATGGTATGGAGCAGCGGCTGGCTATTCCGATGGGACATAGCCATCTTAAACGCCTCTACTCGGACATGTCAAGGTTAGCAAATTATTAGAATTTTAGAACAACTCAGAAACTTTTAGACAACTCAGAATTCTTTAAAAGCTTAGACCTTTCAGAGCTTAGAATAGCTTAGAATGGTGAACAAAAGAAAAACATCCTTTTTATAGTAAAATTTAACAATAGATTTGTCCTGGGGCGTACAAAATTATTGGACTTATCTGCTGTAATTAAATCTATCCGAATGTCTAAAGGAATTCAACATTAATTAATTTCTTTTGTTACCTTCCCCGTCGACATTCGAATTACAAACTAGATTTAATTAAAATTGCTGCTACTAATTAAAGAAAACTTAAATGGACAGCTTCTGTTTTTAGATAAACTTATATAATTAAACTATTGTCCCTCATTTATTTTAACAGAAATATTTGGGATGATTTTTATTAAATACAATGAAAATTATTTTATTTTAAATTGTAATATTTGAATCTATCTACTAAACGAATATTTACTAAATGAATTTTATTTTAAATCAAAATATATTACGACGGTAATATATTTGTAAATAGATCCAAACAAAATAACTAACAATTTATAATTTTGATATGTTTTAAAATGGATATCATAGTGTGTGCGCAATTACGACTTATATAACTTACTTTTTAATAAATGTAAATTATGTGAACAAATACATAATTCCTAATATTTTATTTGGGAATAAGTTATATATATAATACGAGCATTGTGCTCGTGGTTTAAAATTAGGCAGGATTTTCGGTATATAAGTGTATTGCAGACACACTACGATAGATTGGGGTTCAAACTAAGGTATGAGGGTAGGAAGTAGGTGAGAAAAGGTGAAACGAAGATCTGCAAAGCAGACCTTACTGTTTCACATAATACAACCAATTGAAAATAATCAGAGAAATTCACGTGATATTTTATTTAGTATGAATACATGTTAATGGAAAAGATATAATTGAGTTCTGTAAATTAATGACTTAATCATTATAAGATGATCACATGGAAGAGAGAATGAAATCTATAATAGTTTTTCATTAAAACAAAATGGAATTTTTTTTACTTTTATGAGACAAAAAATGAAAATATCAATATTTATATCTTTTATGAACTCAACATAGCAGACACATTAGAAATTAGTTTAAAATTTCAAATGGTTGATTACATAACAAGAATTTTAATGAACTCTTACTTTTTATATATATTATATAAAATGAAATTATAAACTACACTCTTATCAACTGCATCAGGGATTTGGGTCCGCGGACCGGTGCCGGGCCGCAGAAGTTTTTTACCGGTCCGCTGGTAGATTGGCAGGAAAGGTTGTAATAACAAAATAATAAGAGTTTAAACTTTTAATTAATATAAACAATTTATTATTTATTTTTTCATCTCATTTTTACCCAATTAAAAAAAAAAAAACAGAACGAAAACAAAATCTAATTAATCATACATAAATTAAGTTGTTTTTCTAGTTATCACAGATGTTTATTGGGGGGGGGGGATACAATTACATTTTTTATTACTTTTCTAAAAAAATTCAAAATTAAAAAAAAGTTTTTTATTATACAAACTCCATATGTATATATAATTGCATTTTGTATATTTAACGTTATTGTTTTGATCAGTTATAACAATTATGCTCATCTAAGGCTACACAGTTTATATCTTTAAGAAAAATTATCTATAGACTTCTGCCAGACCGCAGAACCTTATCATTATTTTTACTGGTCCGCAGGTGTGGAAAGGTTGAGGACCATTGATATAGAGAACCCTAGATCTTATAAAGATAACTATAAACATACAAGCTATCTTATTATTAAAAAATTTTGCAACAACTTTAATCATGACAAAATTTAATTTTAGATATATTTAAAATATCTACTTCAGTACACACACTGAAATTACATCAGATATCTTTACTTAAAATATTACCTAACAAAGGAAAAAGAAGAAGGATGGGGTTAGATTAAAAGATACCATGAAGTAGACATATTAATATTTAATTAAGATTAAAATTTATATCTGAGCTAAAAATAAAATGATAATCTTTAATCTAATAAATAATTAGTAATAATTACTTTGTATTTGTCTAAAGATACTGTTGTCAAATATATGAGTGCTAGTAATTTGCCATCTGTAGATTAAAATATATATATATACTCGAATATGTCCTTCTATTTGATTATCCACAACTGTGGATCAATTTCTAGTAAAGAAAGATTGCATGAAATAGAATATTAAATTGGAACCTATACTTTGTGAATTTAAATGCAAACAAGAAAAGACAATTTCACAAGTCATTAGTGAACATGTATTATATTGTAAATCCTGAACTTTTAAGATGTAATTAAAGGGGACTGGTTCTATAAGATGGAGAGGATAGCTGAAGGAAGTTTGAACATATATTAATAATTTTTACTGCATCACACTCATGCATAGTGAAAATTAATTACAAATATATTATTCATTATTCAACAGTGCACATGTATTTTTCTAAAAAAGCATAAATATTAAAATCACAAGAATCGAGTAGGATTCTTTATAAATAAAATATGATATAATAACATTGTGGAAATTGATAGTATAATAGACATAGTGATAAAGTTAATTAATTAAAATAAATGAAAGATATTAAATACAGATAATCCAAATTTATGCCTCAACAAGTTAGATTTTTTTTTAATATAGAAATGTGTAGAATACTTTTGAATAGATTAAAAAAATATGTAAAATTGCTACAGAAAAGATGAATATGAAGACAAAAATATGAAAGGACATACATTGGAATTTGAGGAGAGTGTGTGTGAAGGTGGACTATATATTATGATTTTTTTTTTCAGATTCAACATAGATGATTATCACTTAGTGAAATATAAGTTTAATGCATGACAGAAAAACAAAACTTATTAATAAAAATATTATCACCAATTGATATCCATAACTTTTAGAAATAGTCTAATAAATTTAAACTAGAACTTATAAGTTGTTTTAAAATATTAAAAAACTATGAAGATGTCTCAGACTTGAATAAGATCAACAAGATGGAAAACATTTGTAAGAACAGCTGCATAAGTAGCAGAAACAAGATAACAGCAATTCATCAATAAATTTTCAAATGAGATGATCTGATATGTATGAACAAAAAGTAGGAATACAACAATATTTAAAAATAATTCATTTAAAAAATTGAATATAACAGCAAGGAAAAATACAGTGAAAATATAAATCATCAAAAGACAAGATGGCACTATTATCAAAAAGAGAAATAACAATCAGAAGTGTGTGGAAGAATTCTATTAGGAACCATATAATAATAAGAAATAAGAAAAAAACAATATTTTAATATCTTTTGAAATGCCAAGTCATTTATATGAAGAATAAAACATGCAATTAAATCTACAAAGAATAGAAAACATCTGGGAAATGATGAAATTATTGTAAATATTTTAAAAGAAACAAGTACAATAATAAATTTGGTAAAGCTATGTTTCAAAAGTCTAAATGATAAAGATTAGAGAATAAAGTAATGATATTGACATTTAAGAAAGATAAGTGAAAACAAAGATACTAAAAATTATAGATCTAACAGTCTTCCATCAGTTCTATACGAGATCTTGCATCAAGGTTACTACAAAACATCTACAGAGAATAATAAACTCAAGCCAGTAAAAAAAAAAAAAAAATCAACAAGCTAAATTTAAAATTGATTATAGCATACTAAATCACAAGACATTAAGAGACAAGATTGAGGAAAGACTGATAAATATGAACTGCCATTTTGCACTGAATTTACAGATTATAAAAAGGCAGTTGATCCTATAAGGATTTCTGCAGTATGTAAAATTTTGAAAATATCAAACCATCAAGAAATTGTCAAATTCTAAAAAAAAAAAATTATTAAATGTAATAACTGTGGAAAATTAAAAATACAAGATTATTTAAATAATCTAGATTTTACAGATGATATGGTGTTGCTTTTAGAAATAATGTTTCTGAACTTCTTGGAATATTACAAAAACTATCAGATATTAGCAAAAAAAGTAATACTAAAAATAAATGCTAAAAAAACTAAAGTTACATTCAAAGGCTTTCTACAAAAAGAAAATAAAGATTAAATAGCAAGAAATTACAAAAAGATATCAACTATAAATATTTTGTTTAGAATATTAATATATGAAGCATAATAAATAAAATTAATCATAATCATACTTGGATAAAGATCTTTTGTTAGAAATGACATTAAAAGGGCAGAATGCCTATCTACATGAAAATAAATTTTTTTAGTAAAGTATGTTTTCTGGTACTTAATTTTAGATTGATACTTAAACACTTAATACCAAGACTTGAGACCTTGCAGTGAAATATAGTGATGAATATGTTGAGATTAGCAAGAATAGATCAAAGGCAAAATACAAGGATATAAAACAGACAAGTATTACTGATATCACTGAAAGAATTAAGATGCTAAAATAGAGTTGGATGGCCATGCCACTAGAAGAGATGATGATAGAAGTGCAAGTGACATTTTAAATCGTATTCCAAACTTAGAAAGAAACTAAATAGGAGATTAATAATTAAAAAAGTTTGATGAAATAGCACAAAAAAAACTAAGGAATGGAGAAAATGTATTTCATTTAGACAGATCATCTAAAGTTGAATGATAATAGTTGAAAATGATACCATACAAACACATAAAAAAATAAAATTAAAAAGTTAAAACACTTAAAAAAAATAAATAACAAGAAAGAAAAATGGCCAATTTTATTTTACATCAGTCTTCATGGAGTTTTCTATTCATTTTGAGTCAATATGTATGATTCCATGAAATAAAAAGGGTTTTCAATTGTTTCTTTCATTTTTGACTATATAATGCATATTTAAATAGATAAAAAAACATAAATATCACTTACAACTGATTCAGCATATATGACAGAAGGTAAGAATTTCCAAGAATAGTCACGAATCAACTACTATTTGAGACCAAACATTTTTATAATGCAAATAAACCGTTTTCAATCATAATTCTGTTATTTTGTTGCAAATTTTATTTTCCTTCTATATAGAGCTTAATATTATTTATTATTAATAGTGCTTTTAATAATGTACTAAAACAGGCTCCAGCATTCTTTTGCTTTTTGATTTTCTCTTACGTTATATTTTGTTACTAGAGTTTCAAAGTACATATAAATCTTTGAAATGGGATTATAATTTGATATTCATGATTTTTTCTAATATGTCTACACTGAATTTAATTTTATACTTATTATTTAAAATCTAATCATATAATAGAATCTAATGTTTAATAACAATGATGCTTATTACTATTTTAAAAAGTTCATTTTTTAAAATTTGTACAACTTACCTATATTTTTGGATTTGCTTATTTCATATTGTTCAAGATTTTCTGATAAAATATGATCCAGATGACCTCTGGATAACCCAGATCTTTGACCTCTAGCATTTACACCTTTATTTCCTGTAGTCGATTCTGGAATATAATAAATAGAGTAATAATAAATAGCATTATTTTTAAAGAAATACTTTTTTACACTGACTTACATTTGTAAAGGAGCAAAAAAAAAAAAAAGCTAAAAAGTTTCTTAAATACTTCAAATGACATATGCATAGGTAATCTAATGATCACGTAATATTTTTAAAAATATTATAATAAATATATAAAAAATGCAAGTTATATAAGAACACTTAAATATGGATTGAATTTAAAATTAAACATAATTAAAGTGTTTAGGCAATTAATTCAATAAAATTGATATAAAAATGATATGAATTTAAAAAAAACTTTTATATGGAATTGATATAATACTAAAATTTGTGTGCACAATTAACATTGTAAATAATAATAACATTGGTAATCATAAATATTGTATATTTATAGCTCTGTTGAAGACTCATGTACAATCAAAACTGTTAACTGGATTGGAGAATTTAATCTTTGCAAATTCACCATAATTTATTTGCTATGAGGTGACATAATTCAATTTTATTAACATACACATATATTAATGATAAACAATTAAAAGATAAAAGTACTATGGATAAATGTGACAGAACTTGTGGAGTTCACAGAAAAACTATATATTATGAATTCTTTCTTTGAGAAAAATGGTAAGCAGAAAAGAACATGGAAGAATTCAAACAAACTTGCAGAAGAATTGGATTATACTTTGATTAACAGAAAATATGTATTTCAAGATTGGAATGTTCTTAATAGATTGAACACAGGTAGTAATCATTGATTAGCTAGATATAAGATATGTACTGATACAAAACTAGAGATAAATATTATTAAGAAAAAGTATTAAGAGTTAATATTTTAACCTTCAAAAATACTTCAATGAATTTAAATTAGAACTTGCAAATTTTTTAAAAATATTAGCAAATTTTGAAAATAGTTCAGATTTGAATGAAATCAAAATGGGGATAATTACAACTAACAACTATTTTTAAATAATTATTTTATTGAGAGAAAACAATGTATGAAAAAAAAAAGGAATATGAAAAAATATAAAAATGATCCATGCAGTCTATAGAGAATTACATAGTAATAAACAACAAGAAAATGAAGTAACCCCCATAATTATTACATCTGAATTGCCATTACTTTAAATGAAGAAGCGAGACATACAATTAAATCTATGAAGAAAAAAGCTTCCGGAAATGGGCTTATAATTGATAATTTAAAACAAGCTGGTAAAGAAATAGAAAAATTGTTGGCAAGTTATATACTGTAACAGCATAAAAAATTGCCCTACAGGTTTAGGCAGCATTTTATAACTGACATGAAAAGATGATGAAATAACCTTTGTTATCACCCTTAAATTTAGAAAGCCATTTGTAATAGATTAAAATGAGAGTATACTCTTTTTTTAATGCACCACAAATTTGGGGACCATTTGTAATAAATTGGATATGACAAAACCACAATAGAGTGATCCTGTTTTATTTTGCCCTATGAATGGCAGTGCTATACTAACTTCTGTTATAACCCCAATGATTTTGGTGATATTTGTAACAGATCAAAAATGTGTAATGAAAAATAATAACTCTAATATAACCTAAATAAAATATGGCTCAGTCCTTAGTCACTCTATGTAATAGAATGAAAATGAGCTCTAAAGTTGGTCATTGTTTGTAACTGAATAAAATATAAATCAAAGAAAAATAATACTAATTCTGTAATGCCCTGTGAATAATAGTATCATTCATAATAGAATGAATATAATAAACTAAGTTAAATGAATACCAATCAATTAATAATTAATCAGCACTTAAAATAATCCTTTATCTAATCACATATCCGACTGTTAACTATACCAAAACAAAACAGTGATGATAATCTTTATTATATCAACATAAATTCAAACAACATTTATAATAAGTAGAAAACAAAATCATCACTTCAAATACTGTACTCTAAATACAAACCTTACTTAAAATAGATTAAAACAAAGCAATTAAATCAAATATCATTGTCCCAAAACAATGACATATGCTTAAGATATATTTCATTTATCATCAAATGAAAATAATGATAAATCACTCAACAACCAAAGCCTAATATACTTAACTGATCAAACATTGCTTATAATAACAAACTTATTCTAAAATTTAAAGATGTTCAGATCTAAATAAAATAATTTATGAATGATTGAGATAACAGCTTTAGTATGTCCTATAAGTTTACAATATCTATAATATTTAAATAATTTTACGACCCAATAATTAATTTTAAATCCTAGTTTAATAAAATAATAAATAATATTAACTCAGCCATGCTATATTTTACATTAACTTTACTCTTGCTAATTAAGCTAGTTATAATAAAGTGAAATATTCAATAAAAATGTAATATCAATGAACCTATTAGATAATCTTGAATGTATAATATCCAGTCATACCAGTATATAAAAGAAACAGTAAATTTATATTGGATATTCATTTAAGTACAATTAACTAATCATATCAATTTATTTTGAATTTCCTGTAACTAAATTATTAAAACTGTATATTATAACAATCAAAACATATAAACAGAATTATTAGCATTTATTATAATCAAGTATGGATATTAAATTTAATGTTTAATTGGAATTACAATTCACATCAACTAAATTTTAAATATAATTAAAGCAAATCATTCTGATTCATAGCAGAATAAAATATGCTATTATCAGCTTTATACTTGAATAAGATTAAGATCTTATTAATAATTTAGATAAAACATGCAAATATTTGATTGTGATTATCACATAAAGTTTATATCTAATCAGATAATAAATATAGAATTCAATAAAAAAAAATATAATCATACTCACTTATCAATCCTGGAATTTGATTTCTGGATTATGTGTTATAGTTATTTCAAATAAATTTACGATATAGACAGTATATCTTGTCACACTCGAATGTTATTAATCAATGAATTTGCTTGCACAATTGAACAATAATCAGACAAGTTTATTTAAGTTAAATTAAAATTTATTAATAAATAAATAACAATTATATGATTAAAATATATATATATATGATGAGTAGATCGTAAACAATCGATATGTACACATACGATCTAATTGCATGTACAATAAATCCTCAATTGACATTAATTTAATATTTATATATGTGACTGTCTATTAATCTCCAATTATTTAATGACAAATATGAAACATATGTTTATGTAACTCGAATATGCTGTGAACTGTTCAGACTTTCCAAAATACAAGAGTTATATATATATCTTCTTCTATACTATATATATATTGTGACCTTTTGAATGGGCACAAGTAATTAAGCTGTGTTATATCAGTAATGAATAACTGCATTGTACTAAAAAAAATGAAATCGCCTTAAAATTTTTCTATTAATGGCTCAAAAACTCATATGTGGGTCAACTGTGCATTTTGGTTAGCAACTCTTCAAGCATTTAGTGTTGTTATTATATTTTCATAGTGTTCAATGCAAGGTTTGTTTTATTTATTTATAAGATAGTATTGGTGTGTTGAATGGTTTTCTGATTTATTATTCATTGATACCCATTTATTTGCTAATATTATAGTCGGTTGTAACCCATAGACATATTAGGTATGTTTTAGTTAGTATAATTTAATATTCACATAGCAGCGTATATGTATGAATGTATCATTATCTCATTTCCATTTCATATCCTAATTACAACAAACAATATATTCAAACTTACAATAAAACATTTAAATTACAGTAATCATCTTTAATAATTTTGCAAAAATATATCTTCCTTAATGATTAATGCATATATGAATTGGTAAATTATTTGGCCAACTTAAATAATATTGTAAACCATTTTATTTGATAGCTAATTGATATTCATTTGTTTTAACTTTGTAAAAAGCTATTTTTTTTTTATTATTTGATGAAGGTCAAAGTATTTTTTTTTAGAAAAGATTTTTTTGAATATTAATTAAGTGTTAAAAAAGGAAAAAAAAAACGTGGGAGTCAAGCTTCTGCTGATCAGGTGACTTTTTTTGATTGGTGGGGAGTTTTTTTTTTTTTGATAGCTAATAATAGTTAATAATAATAATAATAATAATAATAAAACATTATCTTTTGTAATTTCAACAAGTGTAATTTTCATTTTCTGCTGCTATCGATTATATATCTCTCTTCCAAAACAGTTTAAAATGAAGCTTTAAAACAACCTTTTTATGAAGCTTATTATTAAACTTCAGACGTTTGAGCTTTATTGGGGAATGTCTGAATAAAAAAAAATATAAAGGTATCAATCTTGCTTTCTTTTGTCTAATTAAAACATTTAAATTAACACTTTCATTTTGTTTAAGGATGTGCTTTTCTGATAGTAAACTTAAGTTAGTTCATTTACTTTTATTTATCTCCTTTAAAAAGAATATGAAAATGCAAGAACTTTATAATTTTTTAAGTCCCATGTGTGATGTTTATAATGTTTTGTCATCATGGATGTATATTCAGACCTGTTTAACAAAATTTACTTTGATAAGCTCTCTGTTTAACTTATATTTTACTTATACAAAAGTGAAGTTAAAATTTAAAAGGATACGTGTACTTGATTATGTGTTTGATATTTAATAATTATTGCGGAATGCTAACTTTATATCTTATTTTATGCTTATAAAATAATATGTGTTTTATTAAAGAAATATAGATATGACTTACCCAGAATAATTAATTACTACTACTTACCAAATATAGATGTCTAAATCGAATAGAAGAACTTTAATATTACATATTTTCGTTCTCTTCGATATACGGATATAGGTGTTAATGTTTAAGGAAATACAAATTGCCTGTGGATAATTACCAGCAATTTATTAAAGTTAATAATGCAAATACCAATCTATAAACTATGAAAGTGAATATTTTCTGCAGAAAAATATGTTAGGTTATCATTGAATTAAATACCCTAGATGTGCTTAAAAATAAATAACAGAATATACCAATTAATAGCTGAAACTGTCTTTCCATGTATTTATTATTATAAATATTTATCGTTATGTATGATATATAAGTAAACTCTATTGGCTTATGGCTGAAGGACATTGGATGTTTACTAAATTAATTGTGAATTATAACTGTTTTGTCCTACAAGAACTTGTTTTATGTTTCATATTCATATCTAAACACGTGCTCATTTTGGAATTCATCTCCGGATCATTTATTAAGCTTGAAAAGAAACTTTGCAAGTGAATATATATATATTTTTTTCCTCAAGTTAAAAGAAGAATGACTCTATTTATTTTATTTTTATTATTTATTGTTTAGTATATATATCATAGAAAGTTAGACAGATTTAGTGTTGTATGTATTTAATATTATATGTTTATTTAATTTGCAAGCATCAAGAATGTCTCAGGATGGCATACCCACAAAAACGATGGATGTGCTGGTAAATTCTTATTGCTTAAGTGTGATTTGCTTTCTTTTATTTGAAAGTGAAACATATATATTTTGGGTATATTATTAAAGATGGTTCAATCTTATATATCTTTCTTTATCTCGAAGTGAGAATTAATTTCAAGAGTAGCTAGAGAAAGAATAAAAAAAAAGAAAGAATATTGTGTTAGAGGTAATAAAACTAATTTATTAGATTATTGCTGTTTAAAGTATAAAAAACCCGTTCATAATAATTAATATTATTTAAATTTGAAACAACTGAATGTCTCATTTAAGATAAAAGTTTATATTTTAATATGTTATTTATCTATCGTAACTTTTGCATATTATATAACTTAGAATTGTTTTTCATACTCTTATTTATGCATTTGTGTGTCTATTTTGTGCAATTATTATATTTACTTAATAAACATTTAGTTTTATAACTATTTCTCAATATAAATTTTGGATGTTGTCATATTCTAAAGAATTGAAGGAATGAGTGATTTATCTGTGCGTATTTATCTGCCAGCGTATAATGCTAGATATGTAGAAGAGCTGTGAAAAGGAAGTTATTCTTGATACGTTCTATGTTTGTAGGGATGAAAGATTTTTCCCCTTAGTATATTTTTAAGTATTTTGCCATGAGTGGAGCCTATTTTAGATTGCATACGTACGTATTATGAAATGATATTTATGAAGTCAAGTGACATTTTCCCATTGTTTGTTTGGTGATGAGAAAAATTCCACCAATAGTGTATTTCAGATTCAAATAAGTTATTGTTGATATATTAGTTAAAGAGTTTGTTCGCTCCTCATGTGCTGGACTCCTCTTGAACGTATAGTTTGTATTATCATAAAATATAGCTCTGTGTAATTCAGTCAGTGGTCAGATAAATAGTTAATTTAAATTCTTTATTGAATATTAGAATAGATATAGTGTTCTATTTGCTGGTTGGCTTATGACATTGTCCGAAATTAAATAATTATTTAATAATTCCTGAATAAATTGATAATGTGTAGAAATATTGTTTTCTTTTATTATTGCATGGGATGTAACACACACGCATAATGTAAATAATATCGCGTATATAAAAGTATAATATTGTTAAGTTTAAAATATCTGGAAATAAACGTTTTGAAACATCTCATATTAATTTGCCACAAGTTAGAGATCATCAAAATCATCAGAATGAATATGATTTTATTGCTATGTCTGAAAAGTGTAGTTATTTAAAGCGATTGTTTAATTAAGATTATTTAAAGCTGCTCTCTTGATAGTAAATTTTTTTATTTTTTTTTTTCAAAAAATTGATAGTATATCCTCTCAAAAGTGTATATTGTGCCCAATAATATAATGTATTATTTATTCAGTGTTGTATTTTAATAAAAATTATTTAGGTAGCCTGGATATTCAAAGTCAGAATATTAAGGTATAATTTGTTAGCTAAGTTACGTTTATAAATATGTCAATAATAAATTATGTAATATGTAATGGGGATAATCCTAAATTTCAATTAATAAATTTGCTTGTAAATTTTAAAATTAAGACAAAAGTCTTATTCTGATATTAATTACTTTTAACTAAACCTTAAGTGTAAATAAAAGCTTTGTTTATTATTTAAAACTGTGTCTCAAGTTGTTCTTATATGCATTCGAATTCTGGTTTCCACATCTCCATATTTCATACATCTATTACAAAATTAAATATATTATTTTATGGCTTTGATATTAAATATGCTAAGATCTGATAATATTGTTTCCTAGATCCAAACATTACATGAAATATTTTACCACGTGATAAACTTATAAAAGTGTTGCCTAGTTAAAGTATTATTTGGATGATGATGTGAGATTAAAAGACACCCTATCCCCTTCACTATCTAATTGCTAGCCCAGTAAACATTATTCAATTTATTTCATTATATCTTATTTTAATTTAGAGTTATAAATTA
The DNA here is from genome assembly GCA_028023455.1 of Epiperipatus broadwayi. Lineage (NCBI taxonomy): Eukaryota > Metazoa > Onychophora > Udeonychophora > Euonychophora > Peripatidae > Epiperipatus > Epiperipatus broadwayi. The sequence goes on along the minus strand of JAQFVV010000077.1, from coordinate 5,592,509 downwards.
CTGGCTAATATAGTTCTTAGTCTAACTGTGTTATAGATTCCCTGAGATCTGATTTTGTGTTCCTAGATCAACATTGATTCAGCTATTTAGATTAAGATGTGCTGAACAATAGAGTTATTTAGTGTTGTGCTTTTCTATTCTGTCAGAGTTATATTGAGCTATTATAGAGTGTAACTGGATGATGGAAGAGATCAAATTGAAATTATATTTTGTTAGATGGAATAAATAAAACTCTGCTAGCCTGTATCATTTGGTTAATTAATAAATAAGGTTTATATTTTATTTGATAGCTTATAGTATTTCTTCCTTCATTTATTTATATTCTCTATATGTTATGAACTTTCTGTAACCTCCCACTGAGTGAAGCTGTAAGATAAACATAAGTAAAAGAGTCTCAGCATTAGTTATGAATCAGATAAAATGATAAATCATTCTATTCATTAATAGAACTGGCCACCTGGGCATTTGCTCATATAATGTGCATGAGTGGTGATGTGTGAGTAGGTTATAGTTCGTTTTCTGGATGCCCATCGTGGTGGCTTGATTGATGTATTTGACACCTCAGTAGATAGATTACAATATGGATTTTGAGTGCACTAAAGTGGTGGCATGGTTGGTTTGCAATGATAATTATTAAAGTATGTTTTCCAGCATGCAATGTTGTGATGATTGGTTAATGATTGATGATATAAAATTGGTTTTTTTTTGGTATCCAATGTATTGGGCTTGATGATGATGATTATAGTTTATAATGATGATGAGTAGAGTGCCTTTTTCTGGTGACCAGCTTGATAGGTTTTATGAGATATTCTAGTCAATTGAATTATAAAAGGGTGGACTGCATAGTAATAGATTTGTAGTGACTAATGTGTTAGGGTTGATAAATATTTCCAACACATTAAATTGTTATAATACAGGTTTGATAAGATTATAAAATTTAGGAAATATTGTTAATGCTGTTATAAAACTTGATGCATCTAGTAATCAACTTAATGATTATATTTATTAGAATTGTTTTGCCTTCAGTATCATGTTAAAAGGAATTTAATGTACAACATGTTTATAAATGATTTCAGAGTTTTACTTAAATAACTCATTGATGTTTGGATCGATATTATTAGATTATCTATTGCAATAATTTTGCTATTAAATGTGGAAACCGAATGCCATATGGAACAATACAACTCAGCATATCATAATCACCTTTTATATCTTTAGGCAGTGATGGAAGATTTAAATTATTTGATTGGGTAGGAGTGGTGAGATTGATATACCTTTTCTTTGTTTGTGAATATTAATAAGTAAAAATATAAAATACAATGGAAGAGATTAATATATGCGAAGATTTGGGTGGGTCCCAAGAAGTGTTATCTCCTGATGTAATTGTGCTGTCTCCTGATATTGATTCTGGAAACAAAACTATGAATTTAACCAATAGAGAGGATGGTAGGGTAGAAAATGTTCCATCTGAAAAATTGGATGAATGTCCACAGACAGACAAATGTTTGAGAGAATATTCAGGGAGCTTTCTAAGCAAATGTTAGAAAGGGAAGATAGAATGGAAGCTAGGTCAACTAAACAAATGTTAGAATTGGAAGATAGAATGTAAGCTAGGTCAGCTAAACAAATGTTAGAAATGAAAGATATGGAGGATAGATTAAAAGATAGTTCAGCCAAACAAATGTTAGAGATAAAATCAGAGATGTCAGAAATAAAGGATAATTCAGTCAAGCAAATGTTAGAAATTAAAGAGATTAGAGAAGATGTTAGAAGCCAAACATATAAGTTGGAAATGATGGAAGTAAATGTTAAAGATCAACTGCAGCAACTTAGAATAGACAATGAAAATTCAGTGCTCCAGCTTAAAGAAGAAATCCAAGAAAATTTTACCAAAACAGAAATGATGATCATAGATAAAGGGCAATAATATCAAACATTATATAGCAAGTACAATAGTGAATGCACTATTGAAATCAGAAAGAAATTCGAAATATTTGAAGAAAAGTTAGGAAAGTGTAAAAGAAAGTTTATTAGAACACCAAAGTGAGAATGTAGATAGCACCTTAAAGACAGATGGTCAGATTAGTGAATGTCAGAACCAGATAAATAATTTGAGCTTACAAGTAGAAGCACAGAAGTTAGATCCAGGTAGGATTACTCAAGATATGATTGACTAGGTTAGGCAGATCAGTAGAAGAATAAATAATCTAGAGATAGGAAATGAGGATGTACAAACCATGATAGTTAGATAAGGTGAAGTGAATGAAGGATACCAGAGTTTGAAAGTAGAAGTAGACAATTTAAAGATTACAGTAGAGAGGCAAGTCTTTTTAGATAGTGCTGAAGATAGGTTTAAAGATGTGTCGAGTTGTGAGTTGAAGAATTACCAGACTAGGCTAGAGAAATATGTTCAAGACCCTTTAGGTCAAAGGCAGCATCCAAAGTTTGAAGTAAGGCAGCTAGGTACTGCAGAGTTGGATGTCACTGAAGTTAAGGAAGTGTGTCGCGGCCCTGTGGATCAATATTAGTTAGGATCTATAGAAGAGGGTACACATAGTAGGGTAGATTTGCAGAAGTCAGCATCCGAGACAGTAAGCCATGTTATGAGAAAGATTCACATGATTCCATGGCTCTTAAGTTCCTCACCATTAAGTCTTTCAAGGGGGAATACTTAGAGAACTCCTATGAGTTCTTGCAAAGTTTGGACGAGTTATTTTTACTTTGTCCTTTGTCAGAAATGGAGAAAATTGCCATTACCAGTAATCATCTATATGCATCTTCTAAAGATTGGTGGCAGTCATTGTTTGAGAAACCTCATACCTATGGAGATTTTAAGTACCTATTACTAAATAGTTTTTGGGGAGAAGACAGGCAAGACAACTTGAAGTACCAAATCTCTCAAGAAAAATATAATCATTATAAGGGCAGCTATACTCAATTTTTCAGGAAGCAGGCTGTAAAATTGAAGACCCTTACTGCTCACCCCTTATCTGAACACCAAATAGGGTGTATATTGCATCACAACCTACCTCACCATGTAGAGCAGGTTTTAATAGCTTCAGATAGGCAAACCATTGAGGAGGTTGTTGATGTATTAGATTCCATTGAGATCAGTGATAAAGTAAGTGATAGCAAGACCAGAGTATATAGGGAATCCCTTACCTCTGTAAATAGTATGAATATACAAGATAGATCTCCATGGTACCAAAGTAGGCTAGCTAGAAGTAGAAGTAGGTACAGGCCCATGTCCCAAATAAGAGGCAGGCCTTATTATAATCCTCACTCTATTGTAAGGTGGAATGATGATGGTGCTCAACCATCTACTAGTGGCATACAGACCACTCATAAAAAGGATGTGACTAGTGTTAAGGGTAATAGAGCATTAAACTAGATAGGACCTCAATGAAACATTCCTCACTTTGGGGCCCTACTTATAGAGATCTGGGGAACACTATATATTGGCTGGTGAGCAATCTTGATTTTGATATTGAGCACTGGGAAACTGAGAAGTTAATTGAACCTCCTATTCTATATAACTGCCCTATGATCAAAATTACCATGTCAGGGTTAAACAGTAATGCCTTGATAGACACAGGTAGTCAGGCCTCATTGGTGTCTGAAGTTGTATATCAGAAAAGTCACACAAGTTAATGAATCCTTACCAATTTTACCATTGAAATCCCTGCATGTGACCCTAGCCAATGGAAAGAAAGTAAAGTTATCCAATAAGCAGATTTTCATTACATTTAAAATTAATAATTTAGAGATTGAACATGTATTCTTGATCATGCCTGGCCTGATTCATGAAGTTATAATTGGCTCAGACTTCATGACTCTTAACAATTGTGCTATTAATTATAGTAATCACACTTTTATATATGGGGAGGAGATTTTCCCTCTCTTGAGAAATTATGTTAATCAGGACAGTCAATTAATGGCTATGCTAGAGACATCAGTTGATGTAAATATCAAAATTAAGTTAAACAGTTCAAGTATCATAGGCACAGAATACTATGGACCATTTTTCCAACCATTGTCTCAGTTTAGATTTATTTTCTCTAAGATACCTGGCATAATCAAGGGATACATTCATAGGATTAAACTAAAGGACAATGAACCATTCCAGAGGTGCACATACCCAATTCCCTACCAATACCAGGCAGAGGTCCAACAACAAATCCAGAAGATGATTGATTGGCAGATCATCAAGCTTGGTCCCTCACCTTATGTTAATCCCTTAGTTGTCGAAGAAGGATGGTTCCTTTCATGTCTGCTTAGATGCACATATTTTAAATCAACATACTATCCCTGAATGTGACATTCCATTGCCAGTTCAGGAATTGCTTCTTGGGTTTCAGGGGAGGAGCATATTTTCAATGTTTGATCTAACCACAAGCTACTGGCAAATTCCCTTACATCCAGAGGATCAAAAATATACAGCCTTTCATCATCAAGGACATTCGTATGTTTCAAAGGATGCCACTTGGCTTGATAAACAGCGGGGTGGGTCTGATCAGATGTTTGAATGCGGTCTTTTCCCAGAAACTTAAAGATTTGAGTTATTTATGTTGATGACATTGTGATAGCTTCTGATAATTTGCCCCAACATATAGATCATCTGAATTTATTTTTCTCTGAATGTTCTATGAACAATGTTAAGATTAATCTGGAGAAATGCACATTGGCTGCTAAAGAAATCTTTTTTCTTGGCCATTTAATTGATAGTCAAGGAATCAAACCTCATCCAGACAAAATAGCTGCTATCAAGCAATTCCCTACTCCAAAAACTAAAAAACACTTGAGGTCATTTTTGGGACTATGCAACTATTACCATCATTTTTACAAGAACTTTTCCTATGATACCCTCCATTTGTCCATATTGTTAAAGAAGGGTGAACCCTGGGTTTGGACCATAGACCATGACAGGGAATTCCAGACTATCAAGAACAACTTTTTAGAGACAGTCATTCTTGCATACCCTGACTTTGACAGGGAGTTTTATCTCCAAACTGACAGTGGTGGTTTTGGGTTGGGGGTCATTCTTTACCAGCTCAATGAGAATAGGGAGCCCAGGGTTTTATACTTTTTGAGTTGCCATCTGAAGGGACCTGAACTTAACTACACTATGATGGAAAGGGAGGCCCTGTCCATTGTCTGGGGGTTCCAAAAACTGAGACAAATGCTATTGGGATCTCGGGTTATTGTACGGTCTGACCATCGTAGCATGGAATTTTTAAATAAGAGCTATTTGCATAATGATAGGTTAATTCGATGGAGCCTTTATCTCCAGCAGTTCTCATACCAAATTATTTACAATTCTGGCCGAGACAATATTGTTGCTGATATTCTCAGTCATCACCCAACTACAGTATCATATCAAAATCCCTGTACAGAGAATATAATTGTATGCAACCTAGAAACAATATTAGAGGATGAAATAATAAAGAGTTACAATGACTTACCCATACTTCAAGCACAGGACAATGACTTAAAGAAGATAGTTAGAGTGTTTATGAACCCTGTTGGTTTAAAAGGAAGAAAAAGGTATATTGATAGGATTAAGGATAAGTATAAGATGGTTGATGGAATTTTACTAAAAAGGGTAAAAGAGATAGGGGGAGATTATTGGAAGGTAGTGGTTCCTGTATGTTTGATAGATAAATTAATATATTATATCCATTGTCAGTATGGCCACTTTGGGGTACAAAAGATAAAACCCATTATTAAGAATCACTTCTATTTTCATAATATGACTGAACTTATTGTAACAAGACTCAGAAATTGTGAAATTTGCCTCAGGACAAAATTTAAAAACAGAACTTTACGTGGGAACTTTGCAACCCATCCTGCCAAACCAGCCCAATGAACTACTAGCCTTGGACTTTTATGGACCACTTCTCCATTTTAACTGACAGAAATTCATCCTTGTAATATACGATGTGTTTTCCAAATTTGTATCTGCATTCCCGGTCCCAAAGACTGACACCAAGAATGTTATCAAGCACTTAGAGGCATCCCAATTCCTAGTGGTAGGAAAGCCAGCTTCCATCCTTATGGACCATGCCACTGCTTTCATTTCTGAATATTGGAAGAAATGATGCAAAAAGCATAATATCAAGCATGTTATGTGTTCTATACGCAATCCACAATCAAACCCCAGTGAGAGGATTATGCGAGAACTCAGTCATTTATTCCGGGTGTATCTGGGAGGAAACCATAGAGAATGGGTACATAACTTGCCCCAAATTGTGCATTATATTAATATAACAATTAATGAATCCACCAGAATGTTACCTATCTGGTTGCATTTTGGTCGAGTAGAACCCTTGTTAATTAAAACTCCTCTGCCCATTATTCCAAAGGATGTTGATGTCTTGCATGGTCTGATGCTGGCTCATGCTAGTCTTAAAAAGATGGGTGATAAGCATATTCACCATAGTAAAGCTGGTCCTCATCCTTTCAAAATCCATGATCGTGTGATGATCAGAACTCCCCATGTGAGCAATCTTCAAAAACATACTTTTAGGAAGTTTTTAGATCTCTATGAAGGCCCTTATGAGATAGTGAGACAAGTGGGTGAGAATGCGTTTTTGGTCTCTACCCCAGAAGGAACGAAAGGTACCTATAATGCTCATAGCTTGATACTGTATCCAGTTAAAGTACCAGATAGTTAAAGAATTTTGAGAGCAGAAGAATTTTGTATGCATGATTTCCAAAGTGTGAAATAACCTTATTGTGTGATGTTTAATAGTTGTTAATAATAACCTCATTGTGTTGCTTATTTCATTTTTTTTCTTTATAAGAAAGGGGGATTTGTGACCTTCTGAATGGGCACAAGTAATTAAACTGTGTTATATCAGTAATGAATAACTGCATTGTACTAAAAAAATGAAATCACCTTAAAATTTTAAAATTTTTCTATTAATGGTTCAAAAACTCATATGTGGGCCAACTGTGCATTTTGGTTAGCAATTTTTCAAACATTTATTGTTATCATTATATTTTGATAGTGTTTAATACAAGGAAGGGGGTGGATTATTACAGAAAGTGTTATGATAGTAGTTGGATTGATGCAAAGTTTGTTTTATTTATTTATAAGATAGTATTGGTGTTTGTTGAATGGTTTTCTGATTTATTATTCATTGACACCCATTTATTTACTAATATTATAGTCAGTTGTAACCCATAGACATATTAGGTATGTTTTAGTTAGTATAATTTAATATTCACATAGCAGCATATATGTATGAATGTATCCTTATCTCATTTCCATTTCATATCCTAATTACAATAAACAATATATTCAAACTTACAATAAAACATGTAAATTACAGTAATTATCTTTAATAATTTTGCAAAAATATATCTTCTTTAATGATTAATGCATATTTGAATTAGTAAATTATTTGACCAACTTAAATAATATTATAAACCATTTTATTTGATAGCTAATTGATATTCATTTGTTTCAAGTTTGTAAAAAGCTATTTTTTTATTTGATTTGATTTTGTGAAGGTCAAAATATTTTTTTAGAAAAGATTTTTTTGAATATTAATTAATTGATTAAAAAGGAAAAAAACATGGGAGTTAAGCTTTTGATGATCAGGTGACTTTTTTTGATTGGTGGGGGAGATTTTTTTTTTGATAGCTAATAATAGTTAATAATAATAATAAAAGACATTATCTTTTGTAATTTCAACAAGTGTACTTTTCATTTTCTGCTGCTATCGATTATATATCTCTCTTCCAAAACAGTTTAAAGTGAAACTTTAAAACAACCTTTTCTGAAGCTCATTATTGGAACTCCAGACATTTAAGCTTTATTGGGGAATGGCTGAATAAAAAATATAAAGGTATCAATCTTCTTCCTTTTGTCTAATTAAAACATTTAAATTAACACTTTCATTTTGTTTAAAGATGTGCTTTTCTGATATTAAACTTACATTATTTCATTTACTTTTATTTATCTCCGTTAAAAAGAATATCAAAATGCAAGAACTTTATAATTTTTTAAGTCCCATGTGTGATGTTTATAATGTTTTGTCATCATGGATGTATATTCAGAACTGTTTAACAAAATTTACTTTGATAAGCTCTCTGTTTAACTTATATTTTACTTATACAAAAGTGAAGTTAAAATTTAAAAGGATATGTGTACTTGATTATGTGTTTGATATTTAATAATTATTGTGGAATGCTAACTTTATATCTTATTTTATGCTTATAAAATAATATGTGTTTTATTAAAGAAATATAGATATGACTTACCCAGAATAATTAATTACTACTACTTACCAAATATAGATGTCTAAATCGAATAGAAGGACTTTAATATTACATATTTTTGTTCTCTTCGATATACGGATATATGTGTTAATGTTTAAGGAAATACAAATTGCCTGTGGACAATTATCAGCAATTTATTAAAGTTAATAATGCAAATACCAATCTATAAATTATGAAAGTGAATATTTTCTGCAGAAAAATATGTTAAGTTATCATTGAATTAAATACCTTAGATGTGCTTAAAAATAAATAACAGAATATACCAATTAATAGCTGAAACTGTCTTTCCACATATTTATTATTATAAATATTTATCGTTATGTGTGATATATAAGTAAACTCTATTAGCTTATGGCTAAAGGACATTGGATGTTTACTAAATTAATTGTGAATTATAACTGTTTTGTCCTACAAGAACTTATTTTATGTTTCATATTCATATTTAAACATGCACTCATTTTGGAATTCATCTCCGGATCATTTATTAAGCTTGAAAAGGAACTTTGCAAGTGAATATATATATTTTTTTCTCAAGTTAAAAGAAGAATGACTCTATTTATTTTATTTTTATTATTTATTGTTTAGTATATATATCATAGAAAGTTAGACAGATTTAGTGTTGTATGTATTTAATATTATATGTTTATTTAATTTGCAAGCATCAAGAATGTCTCAGGATGGCATACCCACAAAAACGATGGATGTGCTGGTAAATTCTTATTACTTAAGTGTGATTTGCTTTCTTTTATTTGAAAGTGAAACATATATATTTTGGGTATATTATTAAAGATGGTTCAATCTTATATATCTTTCTTTATCTCGAAGTGAGAATTAATTTCAAGAGTAGCTAGAGAAAGAATAAAAAAAAAGAAAGAATATTGTGTTAGAGGTAATAAAACTAATTTATTAGAATATTGCTGTTTAAAGTATAAAAACCCATTCATAATAATTAATATTATTTAAATTTGAAACAATTGAATGTCTCATTTAAGATAAAAATTCATATTTTAGTATGTTATTTATCTATCGTAATCTTTGCATATTATATAACTTAGAATTGTTTTTCATACTCTTATCTATGTGTTTGTGTCTCTATTTCATGCAATTATTATATTTACTTAATAAACATTTAGTTTTATAACTATTTCTCAATATAAATTTTGGATGTTGTCATATTCTAAAGAATTGAAGGAATGAGTGATTTATCTGTGTGTATTTATCTGCCAGCGTATAATGCTAGATATGTAGAAGAGCTGTGAAAAGGAAGTTATTCTTGATACGTTCTATGTTTGTAGGGATGAAAGATTTTTCCCCTTAGTATATTTTTAAGTATTTTGCCATGAGTGGAGCCTATTTTAGATTGCATACGTACGTATTATGAAATGATATTTATGAAGTCAAGTGACATTTTCCCATTGTTTGTTTGGTGATGAGAAAAATTCCACCAATAGTGTATTTCAGATTCAAATAAGTTATTGTTGATATATTAGTTAAAGAGTTTGTTCACTCCTCATGTGCTGGACTCCTCTTGAACGTATAGTTTGTATTATCATAAAATATAGCTCTGTGTAATTCAGTCAGTGGTCAGATAAATAGTTAATTTAAATTCTTTATTGAATATTAGAATAGATATAGTGTTCTATTTGCTGGTAGGTGTATGACATTGTCCGAAATTAAATAATTATTTAATAATTCCTGAATAAATTGATAATGTGTAGAAATATTGTTTTCTGTTATTATTGCATGGGATGTAACACACACGCATAATTTAGATAATATCGCGTATATAAAAATGTAATATTGTTAAATTTAAAATAGGAAATAAATGTTTTGAAACATCTCATATTAATTTGCCACACGTTAGAGATCATCAAAATCATCAGAATGAATATGATTTTATTGCTATGTCTGAAAAGTGTACTTATTTAAAGCTATTGTTTAATTAAGATTATTTAAAGCTGCTCTCTTGATAGCAAAGTGTATATTGTGCCCAATAATATAATGTATTATTTATTCAGTGTTGTATATTAATAAAAATTATTTAGATAGCCTGGATATTCAAAGTCAGAATATTAAGGTATAATTTGTTAGCTAAGTTACGTTTATAAATATGTCAATAATAAATTGTGTAATATGTAATGGGGATAATCCTAAATTTCAATTAATAAATTTGCTTGTAAATTTTAAAATTAAGACAAAAGTCTTATTCTGATATTATTTACTTTTAACTAAACCTTAAGTGTAAATAAAAGCTTTGTTTATTATTTAAAACTGTGTTTCGAGTTGTTCTTATATGCATTCGAATTCTGGTTTCCACATCTCCATATTTCATACATCTATTACAAAATTAAATATATTATTTTATGGCTTTGATATTAAATATGCTAAGATCTGATAATATTGTTTCCTAGATCCAAACATTACATGAAATATTTTACCACGTGATAAACTTATAAAAGTGTTGCCTAGTTAAAGTATTATTTGGATGATGATGTGAGATTAAAAGATACCCTATCTCCTTCACTATCTAATCGCTAGCCCAGTAAACATTATTCAATTTATTTCATTATATCTTATTATAATTTAGAGTTATAAATTACTGGCTAATATAGTTCTTAGTCTAACTGTGTTATAGATTCCCTGAGATCTGATTTTGTGTTCCTAGATCAACATTGATTCAGCTATTTAGATTAAGATGTGCTGAACAATAGAGTTATTTAGTGTTGTGCTTTTCTATTCTGTCAGAGTTATATTGAGCTATTATAGAGTGTAACTGGATGATGGAAGAGATCAAATTGAAATTATATTTTGTTAGATGGAATAAATAAAACTCTGCTAGCCTGTATCATTTGGTTAATTAATAAATAAGGTTTATATTTTATTTGATAGCTTATAGTATTTCTTCCTTCATTTATTTATATTCTCTATATGTTATGAACTTTCTGTAACCTCCCACTGAGTGAAGCTGTAGGATAAACATAAGTAAAAGAGTCTCAGCATTAGTTATGAATCAGATAAAATGATAAATCGTTCTATTCATTAATAGAACTGGTGCCCTGGGCATTTGCTCATATAATGTACATGAGTGGTGATGTGTGAGTAGGTTATAATATATATATACATATATTTAATAAAAAAATACATATATATATAAAGATGAATCTAGTTATTTGTAATATAAATTTAAAAAAACAAGATAAACTGAATACTTATTGCAATAAAATCTTTTTTTTTTAACTTCTGATATAAATGATGTACCTGAAGTTACTTTAAAATCAATAAAAAAATGAATATATTTTAAATATTAAAATAATATTTTTATGCTACAAGATATAAGTTTAAACTTAGGAAAATGTAACTCTTATATTTTAGTGTGTAAATGGGTCGCTAATTAACTTAAAACACATATTATTCATCAATAAACAATTTTATATTTAAAGGAAGATAAACAACAACAATATATATATATGATCAATAGATGGAGCTTTACCAAAACCTCCAAACAAGCGTATTTTTGTTTACATAAACGTCAGAGTCAAAATTCACTGCCTCTTTCGTTGGCTCCAACTTCAGATCAGCTTAATTTCAATGAAAGAGACAGTGAATTCTGACTCTGATGTTTATGTAAACAAAAATATCAGCGCTGATCTGAAGGTGGAGACAACGAAAGAGACAGTGAATTCTGACTCTGATGTTTATGTAAACAAAAATACGCTTGTTTGGAGGTTTTGGTAAAGCTTCATCTATTGATCATAAATACAAGTGATAGCAAGTTTATGTTTTCATAACTTGTTTTTGTTTTTCATATATATATATCAATAATAATCACAAATATAAATAAATGACTTGAATTGAGAGTTTTTAAATATTATATTTCCAGAATGGCATCACAGTTCTAATGTTTATATTTCAAACTACAAACCAAAAAGACGTATTTGTTCCAATGAAGATAGAGTATATTCATGAAAACTTTTAAATTCAAAGTACATTTTGTCAATTCCGATATTTTATATATGTATATCCAAATTATTCTTTCAAATAATAATTATTTAGTTTATATGATGTAACACACATAAGTAATAGTTTATATTCACAATGGTATGAAGAGATATTCTTTCATGAGCAAGTATTATTTCAAAATATTGCAAATGAATAGATGCTAGCTTTATCTATGATGATATGATGGAAAATTAAACTGATTCATATCTCAGAAAAAATTGCTTAATCGATCTAATAAAATTACACAAGCAGGTAAATATGATTCTTGTACAACTTCATACGTTTCTATCCCTTCTTTAAAATATAAGTAACATCCATTTCAGAGGATAAAATTATTCTGATGGTTTACAATGTAATGAAGCAATTTGATGATTTTTTCCTTTTGTAATAAATTTTTGGTTTTCCTATAAAATTTTTTCGATAGGCTGCCTGGTCTATGGGCAGACAATGTTGTTTATTACATTTCCATTTTGTACAATTAATTATATACTTTTAAGGTAAATAAAGAAAATCATGCAAATAAATTTATACATGCTTCTGTTTAAAGCAAAAACAAGAGGAAAATAAGTTCAATTTATTCACCCCTATTTATAAGATTTTTTTTTGTTATGTCAATGTAACTATAGCAATCCACTGTTTTCACCTTTTAAGCAATTTCTCATAGTGTTTCGTAAATAAAAATAAATCTTATTACATAATAATGACAAAAAAAATCATTTCATAATTATTACATATGACATTTACATTTTTAATATATAACTACTATTTTTCATTCTAACATAAATTAAACAATTTATGATATATTTTTATACATATTTCTTTCCAGTATAATATTGCACAAATAAAAAGGATAAATACACTTAAAATATTAAACATTTAGTTGTATTGTTTATAATTTACTATGGCTATCGCAGTAACGAAAAAGAAAGATATAATAAAATAATAATAATTTCATCCAAACTATATGCTTTTGAAAATGAATAAAATCAATTTACAATCTTAACAAAATAATTAATAATAAATAATTTTATATTAATATTACCATTGTCATAGCAACACAGTTAATATTTCATAAGTTAACATATTCACCATCCAAAAATTAAACAAAAAAGATAAAAAAAATTATGACTGACATCTTACCACGTACTTAAATACATCTCAAATTTCAGTAGGTACAAAACCAAATGACTAAATGATAAAGAAGTACCAGATAATTGGAGGAATGCATTAGTAATATTGATATTTAAAAAAATGTTAAAGAAGATATTAAAATTACAAAAATATTAGTCTTTTATTAGTTCTATACAAAATCTTTATCAAAATAACTTTAACTTTGTTAAAGTGAATTTTGGATTTTATCCAATCAAGGAGCAAGGTGTTTAAAAGTGATTTTAGCACAGTATGGAACCATGAAGATAAAAATCCAGAAATTGTCTTATTTTGAAGAATATTTATCAAAATGCAACAGCAATAATTAAATTATATATTGATACTAACTATAAAATTATAAGCTTTAAGTCAAACTAAAATGTAATAATAGATATACAAAGAACATACAGAGAAAAGCTTTCAAAAAATAAGTTTTTAAACAGTATGTGTTTAGCCCACTTTTGACTATTACAAGTCATAGACATAGCATAAGTTGAGAGGTGGTATGTATATATATATGCTGTTGTTGCTAATTTACAGGAAATTTAATTATAAAAATGACACGCATGATTCTTTTCTATTAATAGAGTTTTTGTTATCTGAAATATGACATGGCTCTAATTTTTCCTTTAATGTCACTGCATTCAGTGCACACAATGTTGATAGATGAAGGAACAAAGAGATGAGCAGTTGTAGAGAAATGCTCAAAAAATATTGAATGTGTAATTGTGTTTGTGCTAGTTTTATTATATAGGTATGTACATTGGGCTATACATGTAGATAAATTTGCCCAAAATTCCCCATAGTAAATGGATGGGCTGATGGGTTCTTGACATTTGGTCTTATAAACAACTTGAGAGCAGAAGTCAGTTGTTAAGGTATCTTTGCGTTGTTGAAAAGTCGATGTAATGGAGGTGTGGTACTAGAGTGACTTGATGGTGGAAGTAATAATTTTATTAATGTAGTGGGTTATATTAGATATATAGGAAATGGACATTCAGGGTTTAGGGTCAGTGAGCAGTAAGGGGTGTCGTGTTTTATGATAAAAGTTTCTGACAGTTTGTAAAAGTAGATAGTCTTTATATCCAATGTTATGCAGTTCAGAAATGTATGTGCTGGCATTGTCCTTCCTGTTTGATTCAAACTTGCATTGTAACCTTCATTTATGCACGTTTGAATCAGACAGGAAGGACAACATCAGCAAACACATGTACATATTGTGCAACATCGGATATAATGATTATCTACTTCTAAGTACTGTCAGAAATTTTTATCATAAAACACAACACCCTCTACCCCCACCGAACCTAAACCCTAGATGGCCCTTCACTTTATATCTAATATAATCCAATGCATTACTAAAATTATTACTCCCACTCATCAAGTTGCTCTATGTACTGTACCTCCATTGCATTGGTTTCTCAACAATGCAAATGATACCTTACTAACTGAACTCTGCTCTCAAGTTGTTTATAAGATCAAATGGCATGAAACCACCCACCCCTCCATTTACTATGGGGAATCTCGGGAAAACTTACCTAAACATATAGCCCAACATATATACCTATATATAAAGCTAGAACAAATGCAAACTCAAAATTCAATATTTTTCAAACATTTCTCTACAACTGGTCATCCCTTAAAAATTAAAGAGGCATAGCATATTTCAGGTGACAAAAACTTTATCAACAGAAAAGAATCATGCATATTCCTCTCTAAAAGATGCCTTATTCTACCAAATTAATTTTTATATTTAAATTTCATGTAAATTAGCGCATGTGTATATATATATATTGAAACAGTCAGCTTGTACAATCCAACTGTTTCACCTACTATATACTATAGTAGTATTCTTTCATATATAAATATCACCAAATTCTCGTATATATTATTAATAATACTGTAAAAACCCGCCTAAATTTAAACTTAAATAAGTGTAAACATGTATGTGTGCGTATATATTTACATATATAGAGAAATGTGCATTTATAAAGACATAAATCTCTAAGATACGCACATATATATTTTAATAATAATTAAATAAAAAGCGAGTTGTATGTGTAACTTTAGACTACATATATGCTAGAAGATTAATGCTAATAGGATTTAAAACATTAAGATTTCTTTATTTTGAAATATTTATTAAGTTAGTTATCTTTGAAATTTCATAAATCTGCATATATCAGTAAATTAAAACGGTCGAGTTACATATATAACAAAGTGTTTTTCACAAATGTTAGATTTGTTTTTCTAGCCAAAGAGTTAATCTTTCCCGATATAAGATTGACCAAAATTATATTTAGAATTAAAATTAAAATTAAAATAAAAGATTGCATAAATTACAGCGTGTCACGCAGGATTTTTTGACCATTGCTTGAAATAAGCAAACAAGCTAGGAAAACTTATTTAAGAAAATAATATAATGAAGGAGGGGAGGTGTATTGATATATAAGCGATAGCAGCCATCTTTAAGACAGTCAACACTATAATTTTAATAAATTATTTAGATAGCGTTAATGATGAACATGTCTGGGTAAAGGCTGAAAATCTTGCCTTCCACCTCCGATGAAAAGTTACCTGAAGCGGAGAGAGATGGAGTAACCACCGTAACACTTAAAGAGGTCCCACGATGAAGAAGTAACTTGGCAGCAAAAAGAAAGAAGAGAGAAGCAATGGTAAATACTCCTTCAATTCTAAAGCTTTCCGCTAAACTCAACTCTAAAATGCTAGCTTAAATCTTAATCTAATGGCCATAATAATAATGTAAACTAAACTTACGTAAATGTAAATTTTATTTTGTTTTATTCCAATCCTAAAGTCTTGCCTAAATTAAAAATGATTTAATAACTTTGTCTTAATCTAAAACCTTGCCTGATTTGAAAATACATTTAATATTTGATTTCTGATTTCCTATTTAAACTAATTTGATAAATGATTTCATTTGAAAATACTTTTATTATTTAATAATCTGATTTACTGATATGATTCCTTTATTTGTTGGTTTACTTGTAGAAATTAGTGATTGATTTAGTTGCGTATTAATCTTAGTCTAAGTAATTAAATGCTATTCAATTTTAACTTGCTAAAATCTATAATTTAAATGTTTAATATAATATATATCTTAAGTTAATGATAATATTTGCCATCATTAATCTTATAAACTTAGAATTATCGAAACTGAATGAATCATATTTCAGCGAATGTCACATAAGTTTAATTTTAAACAAAGCCAAATTTCATATTTCACTTACATGAAATCTTATCATTTCTTAATTAAATCTAGGTCAAACCTTATTATTTTAATTATGTTATATTGTTTATGCTATATGTATTCAAAACCGAGCTTTATTCATAATTAAACCATTAGCAAGAATTAAATAAAGATTCTCACGCATATATATGTCATTTTGCGTATATATGTAATATGTGTAATAATGCACAAACTAAAAAACTCTGTTTTGAAATGGATAAATTATCTTAATTAAGATATAATTACAAGCATATCATTATTCTAAAATAGATTTGCTTTTAAATGTAATATTTAACCAATATTCAGTTGAAGTGATAAAATGCAGCATAAATCTATAACTCTATGTGTAATTTCCCCATATGCTGTAACCCTCCTTAGATAAATAAAAGCCTATATAGATAGCTTTGTAAATTGGATTCGTAAACTTTCCTAAATAGTATAATTATAAATACTATAATATGAACTGATACTGAATAGTTTCATGAAGAAAACTAGAATTAGTGTCTTAAATTTTAGTACATGATTATGTTGTCAGCGATGCATATGTGTCCTTTAGAAACGCTACGGTGTAACTCACTTGTTTCTGTATTTCTTTACTGGTCATAGGTGTTAGGGCTACACCACTACATTTAGTTCAGGTAATTATCTTTCTCAGATGGTGATTGGTAGGCGCTAACCCATTCTGCATCCTTACTAATGGAGCATGAGACTCGCACAGAGCGTAAGACTCCCACTTAAAATAAATTGCTCGATCATCCAGACTAAAAGGCCTCCTCTATCACA
Organism: Epiperipatus broadwayi; assembly: GCA_028023455.1. Classification (NCBI taxonomy): domain Eukaryota; kingdom Metazoa; phylum Onychophora; class Udeonychophora; order Euonychophora; family Peripatidae; genus Epiperipatus; species Epiperipatus broadwayi. The sequence goes on along the minus strand of JAQFVV010000077.1, from coordinate 5,575,042 downwards.
GCAATGAGTTCGGTTGAAGGGAAGCGTTACTTGGTAAGAATCCCATGAAAAAGGTACATATATGAGATGCAGGGACCCAGAATTATATGTTTTATATACGCAAAGGTATCTGAATTCTAGCTGCCCATAATCAGTTCATCCCACCCTTTTTATTATTATTTCAGCGTTGATAATTATTCGCGCTTGGTAAAATATATTCTTTATTAAAATTTATAATCACTTCCACTAACTATAAAGCAAATCTAGATCCTATTATAGCATAAACTAGGCATAGATAAGCATGAACATATATATTCTTTTAGTTATAAAATAATATTAAAGTTCATGAAAAGGTCAATTCAATTATATTATAATTTCATCACCTGCGAGTAACAGAATCACGTATATATAGCTAAATAAATTAAATGTAACCTAAAACTACAATCACCTGCGAGTGATTTGATGCTATATATATACCAGAAGTGCATAAACCTTAAAAACTTTAATATTTGTAACTAAAAATTTATAATCACCTGCGAGTGATTTGATCTATATATGTGTAAACCAAATCATGTACCCCTCAGCCATAGGAAATTATATATCTAAACCCATCACTTGCGTATGAACCCAAATTAATGTAAACATCCCTTAATCACCTGCATGTGAGATCAGACACCTAGCTATTGTAATATTGTTTTTAATTATTATTATTTTAATATTTTAACTTCATTAAATTAATTTTAAATTTAATCTTGCTTCATGTCTTAGTCTTGCTCACCGACTCATAATTATTTATCATTTAATAATCATTTTATTATTAGTTATTAAAATTTTTTCATTATTTAATAATCATATACTAGCCACATGATAACTATATAGCTGTACTAAGTAGAACACCAACTTTTCCCAGTCTTCTGCTCGACTGATGTGCTACTGCCGGCACGTGCAGAAGGGAAATACTGTTGTGACCTCAACTGTGTCATCCGCAAGGTGGTAAATCTCTGAGCAATGGTAAAGGAACTAGGTTTAGGCCACAGTCATGGCTTCCACCACTGTAAAATTGGTCGGCCTTAGGATGATTTACCAGAGTTTTAGATTTTGTTACAGGAATGTACATATTTGACCGTTATAATATATATATATATATCAATTCCCACCTTCCAACTTATGCTACATCTATGACTTGTAATAGTCAAAAGCTGGCTAAGCACATTCTGTTTAAAAATGTATTTTATGAAAACTTTTCTCTATATGTTCTTCATATATCTATTATTATTTTGATACTAAAAAGATTAACATTGAGAAAAGTGTGCATTAGGGTGATTCCGTATGTCCAAAACATTTTACAAAGATTATTTAAATCATCTAGATTTTGCAAGTGATGTGGTTATTTTTGCAAATAATGCTTTAGAACTTCAGAAAATGTTGCAGAGTTATCAGATGAAAGTATAAGTAAAGATAAATATTAAAAAAAAAAAAAGGTAAAATAATATTTAATGGATTTTCTCAAAAAAAAATAATAATACAAGATTGATAAAGATGAATTAGAAGTTATTAATTACAAATATCTTGGTCAAATTATTATGAAAGGAGAATTATTAGTCAAATTAAAAGTAAATATAAAGATATGTTATTTTTGAGAGGAGATAAGACATCTAGTATGGTAATTATGATGAAGGAAGAATGTGATGAAAAAATTATTGGATGATTGTTTTGAAAGAATTAGAAAGAATGATGGTATAAAAAAAAATAAAATGATTAATAGGATTATAACTGATATGTATAATAAAAATTATATTAATAAAGTGGATGTATTTAGGTTGAAAAAAATGGATTTTAAAGATGCAAGTATGTATAGGATACCTAAGATACATAAATTAGGAATACCATTAAGACCTATTATTAGTAATGTGGATACGTATTATGAAAATTTGTCTAAATGGTTGTATAATAAAATTTTTAAAAAATATGGTGAAATAAAAAAAGAAAATAATGTAAGTAATTCATATGATTTTGTAAAGACTTTAAATGTTTTTTTTAGAGGAAAATAAGTATAAAAATGTGTTTTTTGTTAAACTTGATATATGTAGTATGTACTCGAATATTGTACCCCATAAAGCATTTGATATAATATTGAATAGGTATATTAAAGATAATAATAAAAGTATAAAAATGGAATGTAATCAATTGTATTAATGTGTTAAATATTTGTTGTAAAGATACGGTATTTAAATATAATGAGGTATATTATAAACAATGTAAAGAATTGAGTATGGGGAATAGTACGAGTGGATCGTTAGCTGCTATTTTTATGGATGATTATGAAGATAAATATTTTTGTATTACAAAATATAAACCTGTTTTTTGGGTTAGGTATGTTGATGATTATTTTTTAGTGTTCAATGGCAATTATAGAAAATCTGAATGTTTTATAAGGTATGTTAATTCAATTGATGATGACATTAGTTTTACTATGGAAAAAGAAAAAAGTAATGTAATTACTTATATGGATGTTACAATAAAAAAAGTTATTAGGAATTGTAAGGTTGCTATTGAAACAAGTGTATTCAGAAAAGAAACTTTTTACGGTTTGTTAAGTAATTGGAATTCAGATATTGAATATGAACATAAAATTAATATTATTAATAATAGGATAAATAGAGCAATTAATTTATGTTCTGAAGAAAAATTATTTATAAAAGAAATTTGTAATGTAAAAGAGGAAGGTATCAAAAATAATTATCCAGTTAAGGTTATTGATAAATTATGTAATAAAAAAAATATTAAAAGAATAATAAAAAAGAGAAACAATGGAAAAGATATAAATAAATTTATATATAATAGTTATAATGTTTCTAGAGATACTTTTATGAAGATTAAAAAGATTATAAAAAGTATAAATAATAAATACAGTGGGGAAGTAGGTTAATTATTAAACCAGTAGTATATAAAAAGAAATTGAATTTAGGAAATTTAATTAGTGATACAAAAAATATAGAAATTGACAAAATGAATGGAATTTATTTAATTGAATGTTTAAATTGTAAGAGGGAGGGGAAAAAGATTTCATATATTGATATAACAAAGAATACATTAAAAACTAGACTTAGACAACATTTATATGACAAAAATTCAAATATTTACATACATTGTAAAGTTTTAGGTCATAAAGAATTTAATATTAAAATGTTAGAAAGGGTTAAAAATTACAGGGAAAGGATTGTAAAAGAATATTTTTATATAAAAAAAATATAATCCTACTTTAAATAGAATTAATGGAGTAGATAAGAAATCTAAAATAATGTATAATTAAAATGAATGTTTAAATAGGTTTAGGTAAATTGTTAAAAGGTTTTTTTTTTGTATAAAAAATATGTTTATATTTTATATTCATTTAAAGCTATAGTTTAGGAATGTAGTTTTGAGATGGGTTTTAGATAAGATTTAAAAAAGGGGGAGGTTATTTGAAATTAGGTTAGGTTTTTAAATTTGTATAAAAAGTTTCTTGGATGATTTTAAGAACAGATTTATAATTAAATAATGTAAAAGAAAGTGTAATAAAAAATAGCAGTGGGAGAGAGATGTAAGTAAAATATAATTATGAATGTTTAATATGTTTGTTACTGTTTATGTTAATGTAAAATGAAATATTTATGTAATTGAAGTTTATTTATAAATATTTATTTCATATTGTTGTTGCAGATCCTTGACAATGACTGTATGGAGATAAAAGCAGTTGAAATGAAGTTTTGTATTATATAAATATATATTATAATGGTCAATGAACCTCCCTAACCTAATCTGCCATACCAAGATGCCACCAGGTCATTTGAACCTGGAAAATTTATACAGTAGGCAGATATGCACGGGAGAGGTTACCTTTTTATCGAACCGAAAGCACTAGCTCAGGGAGAAGCTGAGCTTAAAATATCATACTATATATTCAAATTTCTAATGCTTACTTTTAAATATTAATAAAATATATAAAATAAGTTACTGCCAAAATTAATTCAACAAAGCATTTTATTATAACACACACACACGCATTAAAAAGATTCTGAAAATTAAATCAACTATAATATATTTGATTTGGATTATATGCACAGATGGAAGCGTTTAATAGATTTAAACACAATTGTAATATTTTATTAAGTGTGAATATGCTACATAGATTACGCAATAACTAACCCAATCCCTTTTAATCTTAGGCCAAAAATCTCATATTTAAACCAATGCTAGCTTACTGATATACCGATATGACCAATGCAAAATGAGATTATTAGCATAACACAATCATGCTAACAGGAATTTTACATCTGTAGCATGATATCATTAGAAAAATAATGAATCATGGTGAGAAGGAATGAGCACCTTCCCCATGATACAAGATAAAAATTATATGAGAAGCTCTGTAAATAGTGATAGCGGTCTTTGCCGGCTTACTGTCCCAGTCAGAGCGTAAAAAATCAATGATGTAGAAAATACGTCTATGACCATTGACAGCGTGATGACAACTCTTTTGGGTCATACATTCAGGTGAGTATAATGCCCTGTATACTAATGCATTACAAGGGAACGAGTATCCAATGCACCAACTCAAGTTCATTGACATAAAACATCCATACATCTATCCACTAGCATCAATCCCACTATGAAACAAGTTACCACACTTTAAACCGGTGGTCCCCAACCTTTTTGCACATTCTATAATACTGGCCAGGTGGCACGGACAATTTATTTTTTCAATGTAAATTTATAGTTAGATATTGTTAATAATACACATAATGTGCAAAAAAATATTTATTTCAAAAATAAAATTTTAACATTTGATTACAATATAATACAATAATTTATAAAAAAATTTAAAAATTAAATTTATCTGTATCAGATAAATAACTTTTTATTGTGTTCGGATAGCGGCGGGCAGGCGCCATGGTGCCCGTGGGCATAGGGTTGGGGACCCCTGCCTTAAACTATCAATCTTAAAAATCTATGCAACCATTCACGCTCACTTTAAATAATTAATTTAAAAGAAATTATGAGAATGGAAATGATATTAAGCATATTTAAAAATATATATATATATAAATAATTTAAAATTTAGTCAGATAAGAGATTTCTTTTAAAAGTTAAGTGATACTTAAAATACTGGAAAAAGTTTGCATTATATGATTAATGTTCATACTTCATTTAAAGGAAAAGTTTATACTTTCCAATGCTATAAGTAAAGTCTGTCTTTGTAATCCTTGATGAATGGTAGAATTCAAAGTTCTTTCCATTTCCTATTCTTCTAGATGGAGAGAAGTCTGTTGCTGGCTATTTTCTGGGAACCGTCCTATTCTGGAGACCACTTCAACTGCTGCAAATATGGGAAACGTAAATTATTGCTAACCCCTACATTTTGGAGATCCGCAATACAGTTATCAATATACTTAATAATCCACAATCAGGAAGAGCAATCCCAAAAATCTCTTCTCCCTTCAAAGTATTTTTTTTTTTATCTCTGTAAACTCTTATCAGTAGTATTTTTTTAATTTACCTCTTATCTGACTATATGCCCAAGGGCCTGTTTGCAATTACCCCAAAATAGAAAATCATTTCCATTATAAAAATAAAAATGACTAATTAATAGCATTTTTTAAAAAAAAATTTTATATTAAAAAGAATCTTGTTTTTAGATTTTAACTTTAAATTATCTAATTAGTTTGCCATCTGTGCATTATATATATTAATTCAAATCAAATTATTCTACTTGAGGGTGATTTTATTTTATATATATATAATACTTCTATTTGAAAGAAATGTAAGGACATATACTTATTCCGTTACAAGATATATATATATATATATATGTTCAGTATTGATACAAGAAAATAAAGTTTGTGAAAAGAAAAAGGAGAAGGATTTTTAATTTGCTGATATTATTATTAATACAGGTGAAAATGTAGTGGATTAAATTAATTATAGAATTAAACATGGAAGTGTTTTTAATAGAAATAATCTAATATTAAAAGGAAATATACTTATGTGTTTTAAAAAGGAAGAGTTTTAATAAATGTGTTTTACTAATTCTTACTTATGGATCCGAATTCAAATTATGGATAGAAGTATGTTAGGAGTAATAAAAAGAAATAAAAAATGAAATACATATTTGAGAAAACAAGCAGATATTAGTGACATCATTCAAAGAATTAAGAGATTAAAGTGGAACTAAACTGGAAATATTGCTGGAAGAGATGATAATAGATGGACAGACCTAGACAGAGACAACCTAGGACTTGGATAGATAGAATAAAAAATTTTCTGATATGGAAAAGAGAAGGTAGAAAATGGTTAAAATGGATTAAATTTGGAAAGACATTTCATCCTGCAGAGAATTGATTAAAATTGAAAATGATGATAATGATATTTAGAGAGAAAGGATGGAGTATAATCTATATCATACTAATGTTTATGCCAAGATTATAATTGTTAAGTAAGTAAGAGTAAGAATTATTAAACTTAATGTTTTTTGGTTATGTTCTATTAGGCAAAGAAAAATGTAAAATAATGAAGAATTATATAGATATAGGAATATACACCAAATATTTAAAGTATATGCATAGGGAAATGATATTTACTTTTTGTAAAGGAAGAAGGAAAATGTAAGTGAATGTTTAAATAGTGTTGAAACAATACAGTCAAAAGAAAAAATCACAATTATTTTATGGTTATCTTGTTAAAATAATAAAGAGCCCAGAGAATAATGGAATAAACTGATGATAACAATGAGCTTTAGCTTGCACTTATTCCAGTCATTGATAATAATAATGCTATGAATTAACACGTTATCTTTCACAGATAACTGCGATAGTATATGTGTCCATCTAATAGTAACTTAATGATATAGTCCTGCCTAAATAAAACATGTGTAATATTTTCATTAATACATTAAATTCATGGAAATTATTTGGAGTCATAATATTAATACTTGATCATACTAAATTGAATATTTAGAAGTGTGAGATAACATAAAACATAATACTTGAAATAGATGCATTATAAAAAGAGATACATAACTAGAACTTAATGTAATGGTGATGTACATTTATCCTTATAATTAAAAAAAAAAAGAAAACATTCAAAGTGAAGAGTTAAGTTTTAGGAGATATATAATAAGAATATGAATGACACAAGTAAAATAAGTCAGAATATATAATATGATTTAATGGTATAATTTAACCATTGAAGTTCTAGCATGGAAAACATATAAATAAATAAAGAGAATGATTATGCACACCAGGGAAAGATCTTATTTATATCATATGTTTTTTATCATCAAATTAATAAAAAAGTTAATGTTGCAAAATAAAAGACAAAATATCGAATGATTTAGCCACTCAGAACAATATAATTATGATAAATAAATTTATTATAAATTTATAAATTGTATTAACATATTTGTTGCATAAATGTAATACCAATCATCTATGTTTTACAAATCAAATCTAAAGTTATGACAATTATTTGAGTATAAATGAGGCCTCAGGGTTGCCTTTGAGCATTCCATCATCAGATTTTCAATTTGGATGGATGGTTGAAGAGTTGGAGTGTGGAGTGGATTGAAGCCTGTCCATTAAAGTATAAAGATTGGCTATAATAATATATATCTGAGCACTTATTGCATATATGTGTAGGAGGATAATCTGGACCAACTGATGATTGCTGGTTTAGCATGAAATATATATATATATTGGTGATTATTTATCTTTTCAACATAAATGTGTTCAAGTGTATCAGTATTATGAGATAGAGTGGAAAGTGGTAGGTCATGTGAAAGTCTGTGCTCATATACCCTATGTACTAATATATTAATAAATATTATTTATTTTAAATGTTTCTTTAATTTGAAAAAATCTGAACTGTAATCTATATATCTAAAAAAAAAAAAAAATGATGATATTAACCAGATGATAGGCAATAAATTTAGGTATGTTATTAACTTTCCTGGCATGAAAATGATGTAAAGACCAAGTGAGGTAATAAAAATATGGAGAATGAAATAAAAAAGAAAGAGAACATTAATTTATGTAATTTGTTATGTTATGTCAATTATAATTACCAATTAGAAACAGTTTAAGGAAGATAAACTATAGGGATCAAATCTTCCTTTATAATTTCCAGATTTCTATATAATTTGATGTTTAACAAAATGATGATGATAATGAAGAGTAAAGATATTCAAACTCAAATGGTTATGTTTATAAAATGATTAATTTGAAATCATGAATTATAAAAATAGTTAAAGATCTTTGATCAAAAGATTACTAATAGTTATTAAGTATAAATAGAGGAATCTGACTAGTAGCAAATTGTTATAATATAAATACATTGTCTGTGTGCATACATTTTGTAAATGAATAAAAATGAGGGTATGCTTCTTTTAATGCCTCACAGATTTGGGAGCCATTTGTAATTGAATAACTATAATGACCGCAGGAAATGAAAACTTTAGTATAATTTGAATGAAAATATAGTCCAATCATTGGTCACCATTTGCAACTGAATAAAAATATACCCGGAAGTTGAATGCCATTTATAACAGAAAAAAATTATGAGTCATACTGAATCCTGAGTCATAATCTAATTATCTATTACCATTTACAACAGAATAAAAATATGAACCAAAGAAGAACAATCCTAATTTACCAATGACTATGAATTATAGCATCATTTGTAACAGAAATAATAAATTAAGCTAAAGTGAATATCAATCAATGAATAACAATCTAACACTTAATTCAATAAAACAATAAAAATAATGTATGTTGTACTCTCATGAATTCAAATAACATTTAGAATGACTAGAAAACAAGCAAAATCATTATTTCAAACTATCCTAAAATATTAACATTATTTGCAATAAATTAACAATAAAGCAATAAAACTAAACATCATTATATTATAAACAATGATCTATGCTTATGCTATAACCTACTTAGAATAAAAATAATGACAAAGAATTACACAAATACATTTTAATATTCCACATGAATCAACACACTGTTTATAATAATACAAACTTGCACCAAAAATCAAACATTCTTTATATTTGAAACAATAATTCTAATATGCCCTACAGATTTACAATATCAATGATATCTAACTAAATATATAATTCAATAACTGATTTCTGATTACAACTAAATAAAATCAAATGTAATACTAATTCAGCTGTACTAGTCCATTAATATCAATATACTCTTATTAAGTAAGTCAATTCTAATAAGATTAAATACTTAATAATAATACAAAATCAATTAACCTAACATATCTTTCCACTTTTACCAATTTAAAATATTATAAAATCAAATCATCCTATTAAATAACCATAAGATTTTTAATATCCAATCATAACAATATATAAAATAAACAATAAATTTCTACTTGATGCTTACTGAAACACAATTAATACATCACATCCAATTATTCTTCAGTTTAATAAAGCTAGGTTGTTAAAAGTTTAGACTATAACTGACAAAGCATATGAAAGATTATTAGGGTTTATTCTAATCAAAAATTAATATTAACTTATGATACATCTTGATAAACTTTAAATATAATTAAAGCAAATCACTCTAATTTGTAACAGAATAAAATATATTACTATTACCAGCTCTATAACTGAATAAGATTATTATCTTTATGGCTGCATACCGATTTAGTATAATATTCATCATAATCAATAATGATTTAAAATAAAATATACAAACATTTAACTGCAATTATCTTTACTTATCTTCAAAAATTATCATATTTGTACCTTTATCAATTGTCAATTCCATTCATATATAATTTCTATCATAATATAACTATTACTTCTATACTAACAAAATAATTACCATAAATTTCTAATAACTTATTAAATATTTAAGAGTATCAAATCAATTAATTTATTACTGTATAAAAATCTATACCTGGTTAGATAATAAATATTAAATTCAATACAAAGAAAATGATATGTAATTATACTCTCTTACCCATCCTATGTTTTGATTTTCCAATTTTTTTGTAACTGCTTCTAATTAATTATATGGTATAATCAATTAATGAATATCATCTCATCTAAATATGATTAACTAATAAATTTGCATTGCAAAATTGAATGATAACCAAACAAGTTTACTTGTTTTAAATTAATTCAAAATTTATTAACAAATGGATATAAGTTAAAATCAAATATACATATATGGCAAATAAACATTCAAAATATATATGGATATGATCCAATTCTGCTTAATACAATAGGTTTCAATTGACATTAATTTCATATTTAAATAGGTGATTGCAAATCAATCTCCACCTATTGGGTTCTAAATATAAAACACATGTTTATGTAACACAAATATGTTGTAGAATGATTATATTTTTCGAAATATAAAAGTTCAAAATATATTTTCTTTTTATACTTCATATAAGAAGATAGTTAAGCGAAATATATATATATGAATCTACTTATTTGCTAATATAAATTTAAGAGAACAAAATAAAATAAATACTTATAATGAGATAATCCTTTTGAACTCTTAATATAAGTAATATACCTGATATTAATTTATAATCAATAAATAAAATAAAAAATGAATATTTTAAATTAAAACAATAATTACTATGCTGCAAAATATAAATTCAAACTTAGGAAATCTTAAGTCTCTTATATTTAGTTATATAAATAGATCACTACTTAACCTAAAATTATACTATTATTTATATCAATAAATACTGTACATTTTAAATGAAGAAAAAATAGCAATAGTAATGATAAATATAAGCAAATGATCTTCTAATGTCTATTTCTTAAACCACAATCCAACAATGTTTTATTATTCTAGAGAAGATATAAACATCACAAAAAGCTATAAGAATCAAAGCACATTTTATTGATTCCAATATTTTCCAAATTTTCTTTCATTTAGCAAATATTTGAACTATATGTTATGAGCATGCAAATACTAATTTATATCCATGATGATACAATATAGATATCCTTTCATTTAGCAAATAATTAATTCATAAAACATTAAACTGAACAGATTCTAGTTTTATCCATGATGATGCAATGAAAATTAAACCAATTTCTATATTGTGTATAAATAATCCATCAAGCTCATAAAATTATATCAGCAGATGAACATAATCTTTGTGTACATTTTTCTGTTGTTGAAAAGCAGATAATATTCATTTTTAAAGCAAATAAACATTCTGATGGTTTTTAAAAATGCTAAGAATTAATTTTCATATTTTCAATAAATTGTCACCTCTCACAAATTCGACAATCCTGTCAAGCCAATAGATGAACATTATGACTTTCACTCCATCATTCTATCCCTTTTATAATCATATACCTTTAAAAACAAGCAAAAAAAATTCATGAAGGAACTTAGATTTGCTTCTATTGAAATCAAGATAAGAGAGAGATTGTTTAATCTGCTCAGTTGTATTTGTAAATGTTTTCCATTGACATAAGAGAAATTATAGTAACACTCTGTATTAACTCTTTGGTTAACTTCAGCCAGCATCGCATAAATAAAAATCTTATTACATAAAATAATGATAAATAAAAATAAATATTTTATAATTTATTACACATATAATACACAACACTTATATCTCAAACTATGTCTATAGTATTCTTCACTTTAACATAAAATAAACAATTCAGACTACATTCTCACCATACTACATTGGAAATATATTCTTACACATATCTTTCAAATATAATATTATACAAATAAAACAACAAATATACTGGAGACATTAAATTTTTAGATGTATTATTTGTAACCTACTATTGTGAATGCAGTAATGCAAATATACATAAACAAAATAATAATTTTATCAAGGCTATATATCTACACATTTATTGTTAAAATGAATGATGTCAATTCACAATTTTTTACAAACTACAATTAATAGTAAACACTTTTTTCTCCAATATTATATGTTAACATAGTGATATAGTTCAATGCAGTCCAGGTTAATATACTCACCATTAAAATCAAACAAGAGAAAAAAAAATTTACGACACATTCCATTACATACAGAAATTTAATTCAAATTTCAGTAGGGACAATATATATTGTAGTGATATTAAAAAAAAAATTGTCATCAATTCCTTTATTACTTTATAACACAATTACAAGGTTCAATCATAAAATATTTTATATAATTCAAAATTCCAAAATTAAATTATCAAAGTATTTAACAAGTTAGAATAAAATAGTTTGTTATTCACATCATGTCAAAATGAACAATAAAATTATAACCACAATTGAGCTTCATGTTCAATGTTATATCAAAAATTATTTCATGCATTCCGTATCAAATATATATCAGTTATCTTATGTAAATAAATTTATTCATGCCAACAAGGTTGATCACAAAATATAATGATAATCTCAAGTAAATTGTTCTATTCGAACCATACTTGGAATGCCAAATGTAATGGTATTTAAAAAAGTGTCTAATATGTTGAATGCCAAATGGAACAGTATTTAAAATAATAATAGGTCTAAAAAGTAGTAAATAAATTTATTCAAGTTTATGTTTAAGGCCACCAAATATAATAACATTTAAAAGCTGTAAGGGGAGTATGCAAATGAAAATCGATATTCATTAAAATTACATAACACATTCAATGTTAAATCTAATGATAATAAATAAATTAAACATATAGAGTACTGATCTAATGTTCAGGCTAGCTAATATAATAATAGATGAATATAAAAAAATAGAAATTCTCAAGGTTTAGATTAATGTAGAGTAGAATATAAGCAAATAAATCCTTTGGATTAGTAAAATATAATTTAAATTACAAAGGAATTTTACTTTAAATAGATAATAAATATTTAAACTTTTCTACATTATTAAAATTGTTTACTCCACAAATATCTTTTTAATTTATAATATTTAACTTTTAGAAACTTCCTTACAGAGTTTGTTACCATTTACAATATACATAAAAATGTTAATAAACAATAAATAAATGAGTATAATAATTAAGAAGCAAATAAAATATTTCTTGTTGAATAATTTGCACTTAAAATGATTACTATTTATTTATTATGCTTATTGTATTATTTTCTAGGTGTAAACAATACACCAAGAAACCAAAAAACAAAAAAGATTATATATTAGCACAAATATTCCTAAATAAATACATAAAGGTATTGAGCCGGATTGATTTCCGATTCAATGGTTTTATTATTAAAATTAAAAAAGGAAAACAACTTCATTTTCATTAAATGTCTAATGCTAAATTTTTTTTTATTATTATTTCAAAACACATATGCATTTACATTTTCGCATTTATATTTTAAAATAGATTATTTAATGTTTATAAAATTGATTTAGAATAGTTTACTTTCACTACTTTGTTTATAAAATTGATTCAAAAATACTTTACTTTCACTGCCTGTTTTAATCAAAAAGCTTGCTAATTATATATTCCTGTTGCTTTTATTTTTAATCATTTTTAAAAGTTAATTCTAAAAGTCTAAAAGTGCAGATTTAGTTTTGTATTTGTTATTTTGGATACAATAATCCCTGGTTGGAATTCTTAAATTAGATTGAGCGGAAAATTAATATTTGCCCTGCAGGAGATATAGAATTAGAGACTAATGAAAGTTTTTTGCGGGAAATGTAGCGAGGCAAGGATAGCCCGCCAATTTAAAGATAAAGGAGATTCAGTATAAAAAAAGGAGACACACTTGGATCAAGGCCTGCTAAGAGTCATACCGTTTTGAGTAGCTGTTCGGATGTTTAATTCCTGCAAAAAAAAAAAACTTAAATAATTATTGACAAACTTCGTTGCTGTGCAAGATGTCCAAATTTACCGCTATGAGTTTTGCCATCATTAGAATGCCTCGCTAATTTGAACAAAGAACGGACCCACGCCTGCCAGCTCTGCTTCAGTCATGCCATGAGCCTCTACCTTGCTGCTGTCAAAGGACCTGGAAGATGAACTATTATCAAAAGTGCGCACTCGTCACTAAATCACTAGAACTCTGCCTTACCGTAAGCTAAACTTTTTCCTATTCTAGCCAGGGTAAATAAATTGCGTTTAATTAAATCTCCGCTCAATCTAATGATAAATATGTTTTAAAATGGTATTAATTGTTTTTAATTATTTATTATCTGTATGTACTTTTTCTAGTATTTAAAGTGTGTCTTAGAATCTTAGTTTTAAGATTCCAAGTTTGTTTGCAATTTTCGTTTATCAGGGGATGCATTAGGAGATTGTATTTTATATGTTTAATATATACCTGATTATTTCGTTAACTATTACAAAACGCATTGGCAGTTTTCGTAGTCTTTATTTATTCACCTGCCCTTAGTTGTAAAATAAAGAATCTTTAAGCATGTTTCGTTTGCGCTTTTTGTGCAAACAAAATCTTTTTGCTGGCTATTTGTCAAGTTATTTCTTCGGGTTGTCTGAAAGTAGTCATTTCTTTCTGGGTTACGTAAGATCGTAATCAAATATCTTTTGCTGTCTTGTAAGTGAGATCAACCATGTTTACTTTGAATGTAGTATTACGCGCAGCAGTCCTGCGGTGTTTTAACGACAGTAATTAAAATATTACTGCTCAGACGTCCACGCTGGTTTCGTTGATTTCTGGCGGGACAGTAATTGTTTTATTATCTCTGATTCAGGAAGCTAGAGTTGTTGTTTATTTTTGTAATTTTACAACTGGCCAGCAAGAAGATATTATCCTAACCATTTCATATATTTTAAGTGAGAGAATTTTGCTGCCAAAATGTTTAATGCCTTCATGTTTGTCGTACTCTTGTGCACTCTCTGGTAAATACACGTATGTTACTGTAAGCCACTTTTGTATTCGTGGTTAGATGTCTTCACTCTATTGCACAACTTTTAATAAAATTAATAAATTGTTTAAACTTAATTTGGCTGACGTTTGTCTTTGTGCTTTGATTTCTCAACTGTCTAAACAATATTTAGGATATCTTGTTTCTTCCTGAGTTTAGTTCGGTGTGTTCAAGTTCGCATATCCTGTCCACCCTTAAAATAAATGTCTAGTTCCTATTTTCGGACTAGTGGCGCCCCAGTGGTCAGTATATGCGAATCTCAAATATCTTTCTCCTGTTACAATATATTTTGCAAAACTTAATTAATATGTTTAATTTGTTTACTACTTTTATTATCAAAACAAACATGAGCTTATTAATTTACATTTCATAAAATATTATGTTATGTTTATTAAATTTACAAACTTTAATTAATACCACCCATAAATATTTATATATGAAAAAAAATTCTTTAAAATATGAATGAAAAAACAAATATATTTTTATTTAAACAAACAAAAATTATCATTAACAAATATATTGTTTTTATTTTATTATTTATTTAAACCTCTTCTTTTTGGTAGTAATATATTTTACTGTATACAAACAACTATATTGAAAATATTTTTATAATGCATATATTATTTGAAACATCATATTTCATATAAGTTTATAAAATAAGATACCCTATAATTAACAATTTTATAATTACTAAAATATGTTACTGTTAGTGTAGCATGCAAGATATTTTCTCCCATTCTTTTATGCAATGTTAAGTTGAATTGCAGCTTGCATAAAAAAGATTTTTATAAAGAGGGATCAAATTCCCTATTCAAAGCTGTTTACACATTCTTCCCTTTTAAATTAATTAATCTAAGAAGTTTTACCAAAAAATTAATTTTAAAAATGAGTAAAAAATAAAAACAACTATTTGATTTTCTTGATCCACATAACATTATTTAAATAAATATAAAATATATACTTTTAAATATAATTTTGTGACTATTTTTTAATCTCATTTTCAAAAAAATTATTTTTAATATTATCTTTTCTTAAAAAACAACAACTATATGCACAAATACAAATGACAGATTATTAATGTATATATACCACATAAGTCAATTTCAATAGTTTTAATTAAAATATTTGTATTAAATTTCATTTATCAGTTTAAGAATTTACCTGCAGATCCTTGTCGGGACCCTCTACCACTACCATACATTCTGGCACTATTATTCCTCTAAAATAAACAAAGACAAAATCATTTCAAAGGCAAAGTGAAAAAACTATATATATATCTTTTTGTAAAAGACCTTAAACTACATATGGCTCAAGATGCAACATAAAAGGACTTCAAAAACAAAAAACAAAAATTCATGAAAAATGCCAACAAAAAAAAATCAACGGAAAAATGCCACTGGATCTTCAAATGGTAATTATATTATCAAGGTAGATTGTGGTTGCCTAGAAATCATCTCTCTTTAAAATTTTGGTGCATTACAAAACTCACTCTATAATAAATATTGAATTATGGAATAAGAACGTGATCAAGACAAAAAGTATTTTAAACAAAAACTAAAAATGTATACACTGTCTCATAGTTATATGAAATATTAATATAGATTTAACATCAAGGGGTAAAAACATTATTATAATATTTAAATATAAATAAAAAAAGAACTAGAATGATATTTGAATACAAATCTTTAAGAGACATTATTCATTATAATTTTAAAGAGATAAGATTATAGGAATTTATTTCCATATAAGGTAAGTTTTAAGATCTATACAATT
Organism: Epiperipatus broadwayi; assembly: GCA_028023455.1. Taxonomy (NCBI): domain Eukaryota; kingdom Metazoa; phylum Onychophora; class Udeonychophora; order Euonychophora; family Peripatidae; genus Epiperipatus; species Epiperipatus broadwayi. The sequence continues at coordinate 5,558,425 of JAQFVV010000077.1, read as the reverse complement.
AATATATACATATCCCTATATTTATTTTTAAACTTCATTTAATTTGAATATTTTTTTTATGGAAGTAATACAATTTTCTTCTTCCTCCTTTCTTTATGTATTGATTTCTATATTTACATATGATACCATTTCCAACTTTCTTATACACTTAACAATACTATTTTTTAACCAAACATTTACTCTTACAATTTTGACTGTTCTGCTGACATCATCAGAGCTACAATATCCAAATATATAATCATACAATTAATATATTATATTTATATACATAATCAATAACATATATCTTAACCTGACCATTATAAATAATCATTTTCCATTTTATTATTCTACTCTTAACTAATTTTATTTTCTTATTTATAGCATTCTATTATTAAATTATTCTAACACAATTTTATTATAATTTTAAAACTTTAATCTTTAAACTCTACTATTTAATCTATCATTTTATTATTATCTTTTTAATTATATTTTCTTAATTATTTCTAAACTTTTTTTATTTTTATTATATATTTAACTATTAACTTTTTTACATTATAAACTACCTTTTTATTACATTACTAAATACTTACATCTTTATAATCCTATTTCCAAAAACCAACTGACAAATTTTCAAAAATTATTATACTTGTTTAACAACTCCCTCTATCATCATTTTCTTTAACTTTATTTTTAAACCTTTTTATATTCAAACTATTATTAATAATAATAACTATAATTATTCATAAAATTATTGTCTTTACCCCAAAATGCCTATTAAGATTTGGTTTTACATTTTTAATCAATATTGCCTGTTTAATTTTCCTATCCCTTCTATTACTTGTATAATTAATCATTTTTATACTATCCTTCTCAAACCTATGACCTGTTTCTAATGAATGCAAATAAATAGTATTGTTAAGTATATAAGAAAGTTGGAAATGATATCATATATAAATATAGAAATCAATACATAAAGAAAGGAAAAAGAAGAAGATTTTTGTATTACTTCCATAAGAAGTGAAAAACATTGAAGATCAAGAATATAAAAAAGCAATAATCGGGTGTATAATATATGATTATGGAGAACATATGTAATATTAAAAGGTTTTTGGAATATATTAGAGAATTAGAAGATGGAGATATATCAAAAATGATTAATGAAATTAAATAATTTGAAAAATAATATAAAATTTTTAAATGAATGTGAAAGATATGAAGTTATACCTAATTTTATAAGATTGAATAATCTAATGAAAAGAATAAATGATAAAAGAAATTATGTGAAGAATATTGAGAAGAAAATTCTAAAAAAATGTATTAAAGATATAAAATGAAAAGTAAAGTATATAAAGATATTAATAATATTAAAGAGTTTTTAAATAAGATGACTTTTAAAGAAGAAATTTTTAGGAGACTATGTAATGAAAAGAAGAACATTATAAATAGAAATAGTATAATAAGACATGAGAAGAAAATGGATAGATTGAAAAAAGGAATTAATAAATATGAACACAAGCTTTGTAATTTAATGAATATTGAACTTAGTGAAGAAGAAAAGAATGTATTAAGTAAAGATATAAAATATGTGCCATATGGAGAATGTAAAAATAAGAAATGTAATAGAAGTGCAAACATTAGCAGAGAAAATAGCACAAAAGTATTTGGAGAGTAATTATGGTATATATTATTATGAAAATAAGGTTATTAATAATGTAATTAATATAAATGATAAATTGTGGATGGAGAGTTTTAAAGAAAAAGTGAATAATATGGTATATTAAATAAAAAAATTAAGTATTGAAAATAAGGATAAAAAGAAAAGTAAGGAGATAAATAATTTAAATAATGTAATTAAGATAAAAGAGGTTAAAGAAATAAGAAATAAATATGAGGAAGAGATAGTGTTTAAAAATCAAATAAAGGTAATAAATTAGTATTAATGATTAAAAAAAATATATTGGTAAAATGAATAAATTATAGTCAGAGGAGTATTATTAAAATAAAAAAAGATGATACTAAATTAAAAAATGTGAAGGTTTATGAATTAGCAAAAGGATTATATAATAATAGATTAATAGATAGAAAAAAATATTTGCATTATTGGGAAATAAGGATTGTGGAATGGCAAGAATATATGGAGCACCAAAAATATTTAAAGAAGGGGTGCCTTTAAGACCAATTATAAATGGTACAAATTCATATTTTGATAGAATATCTAAATGGATATCAAATAATATTTTTAAAAAATATATTAATGATAAACGTAATTTTTATATTAAAAATAATAAAGAGCTAATAAAAGAGATTAGAGATAAAATAAATGAATATAATAATTATAAATTGACTATGGTAAAAATAGATGTTGTGTCAATCTACACAAATATAAATGTAGAAGGAGCAATAGAATTAACAATAAAAAGATATAGAAATGATAAGCATAAAAAAGTAAACATATCAATAGAGAAATTGAGGGAAATAATGAGAATTAGTTGTAAAAAGATTACCTTTGAATTTAATGGAATATTATAAACAAAGGAAAAGATTATTAATAGGAGGAGCATTAAGTGGGGTACTTAGTAATATATATATATGGAAGATTTAATGATTAATAATAGCAATAGTCCAATTTTTATAAAAAGATGATTGTTCATTGATTTTTAACAAGAGTCAAAGACAAATAGATATGTACCTTGAAGAGATTAATAAGTTAGATAAAAATATAAAATTTACAATAGAAAAAGAAAACAATAATAAATTATCATAGTTAGATATTTTGTTAAAAAAGTAATATAGAAATGGTAAGTGCAAGATAGAAAATCTATGTATAAAAAATCCAATATAGATAGTAATATAATTAATTGGAATTCAAATATAGATATAAAATAAGTACTATAATGCAAGAATATATAGAGCTAGGAATTACTGCTCAGATTGTAGTAAACAGATAGAATTGATAATTAAAGAATTTAAAGATAATGAATATCCAGAGAAAATTATAGATGAAAGTATAAAGATATCAGAAAAAAAATTAATAAAAATAAGAAGATAGTATGTAGAAAAGATAAAATAGATAAGAATGAATGTATGGGTATTAGAACTTATAATAATAGTAATGTAAAAAGGATAAATAAAATAATTATTAAAATCAATAAAAAGTTTAATAATTTAATAAAATTTAAGATAGTAAATAAAAGAAAGAAAAATATACTTAATATATTACATAATAAATATGTAAGAAAAGTAAAAAAATACATATATGGGGTATATAAAAACTAATTATGTAGGTGAGACAAAGAATTCAATTTATACAAGATTAGTTCAACATAAGTATAATAAGTGGTCACCTATTTATTTGCATTCATTAAAAACAGGTCAGGTTTGAGAAGGATAGTATAAAAATGATTAATTATATAACTAATAGAAGGGTTAGGAAAATTAAAGAGACAATATTGATTAAAAATATAAAACCAAATCTTAATAGAGATTTTGGGGTAAAGACACTAATTTTATGAATAATAATAATAATAATAATAGTTGTTGTTGTTGTTGTTATTATTATTATTAATAATAATAACAATTTGAATATAAAACGGTTTAAAAATAATATTGAAGAAAATGATGATAGAGGAAGTTGTTAAACAAGTATCTCTGGGCATAGTTGCTGAGAGATTCCTGACTCCATATAAGAAGTCACAGTGCATCACATCACATCACATTTTTGAAAATTTGTCAGTTGGTTTTTGTAAATAGGATTATAAAGATATAAGTATTTAGTAATGTAAAAAAAGATAATTTATAATGTAAAAAAGTTAACAGTTAAATATATAATAAAAATAAAGAAAGTTTAGAAGTAATTAAAAAAATATAATTAAAAAGATAATAATAAAATGATAGATTAAATAGTAGAGTTTAAAGATTAAAGTTTTAAAATTATAATAAAATTAGTTAAGAGTAGAATAATAAAATGGAAAATGATTATTTACAATGGTCAGGCAAAGATGTATGTTATTGATTGAGTATATAAATTATAATGTATTAATTGTGTGATTATATATTTGGATACTGTAGCTCTGATGATGACTGCAGGACAGTCAAAACTATAAGAGTAAAGTTTTGGTATAAAAAATAGTATTGTTAAGTGTATAAAAAAATTGGAAATGCTATCATATGTAAACATTTCTTTTATCAATTTATTTAGCAGCACTCTTAATTTTAAAATATTAATTACATATTTTGCATTTATCTATGAGTACCTTTTGCTGTCATGCTTTTCACTGCACAGACAATTTATGAATTACAATGGTAAGTTGAACTGAATTATAACATATAATTCAAAGTTTAATTTTAAATAAACATAGATCATTAGGAAAATATTAAAACTATAGACCAATGATTAAGTCATGTTGTACTTAAGGACTTGAAGCATTTTTAAATTGTCCAATATTAACTATCAATGATATTACATGTACTCAGGTGTTTTCTTGTTGTTACATCGGCAGTCTATCTTTTTTTTTTTTGCTGTTATATTATTGTGGTAAGTATATCAGCTATACTTTCTGTTGAAAAATTTGATGAATTTGGTATTGGAGATTTTAATATCATATCAGAATAATAAAATATTCTGAAATTTTCTTAATGAAACTAGCTATTCTTTATTTAAAAAATTGTATTCTCAAAATGCATTCTTACTGTATTTCTATATATTCTTGTAAATCTAATTTTCATATATAAACTACTTAAAATCCAAGAATCAAGTATGATTTATCGATTTTCATTTAGACCATTTCTCAAAACCTAGATCACTTAGTTTCTTGATTATAACAACTTAGCCAAACATATGCAGTGATAACTCTTTCATTAATGTTTCTAATATGGATAAAAGTCAATCAATTTTGAATAATAAATTGACTTAAACATATATTGGATACATCTTAAGCTCACGATTATCGCATCCTGTAAAATTATAGCAAGGTGTCCTTTATCATAAATATGCTATTTTGATTATTTTCTTGATATAAAGTTGCAATCTCTTGTTATAGGCAATATCCTGGATATAAAAATATTATTAAGCCATAAAATGGTAAATATTTATGATCCTTATAGAATTGCTTCCTGTTCTCAAAAATATATCTTGTTCTAAAGCAGTAAAGAATTATTTACTGCAAATGCAATTAACAGGATATCTATTAGAAATTTTTTGAAAACAACTGGATTTTTTAATATGAGGAGAGTAATAATAGAAATATAGAAAATGGGTTTATTCTTCTGTCGACACAATAGGCAACTAGGTTAAATCATATGATCGAATTACTAAATGATGCAGTAGGGAAAAGCTATTGGAAATTTTTAAAAGACATTTTGTTTATCAGCTATTGAAGAAACTTATAAAAACTAATAGACAATCTTACTCAAATCATCATTTGATTTAACTATTATTTCACATGTTGAAAAAACCCCCCAAAAAAACATCAAGACTGATATTAACATAGTACAAAAAGTGCTTATTCTTTAACATTTAAAAGGAGCCCTGGTATGCTATAACAGATCATATACAAGGATGTTTTGCATCAATAAATATAGAAGACATTAATGCAAACGATAATGTTAATAAATTATAAGATCTTGTGCTTAGGAAAATAATGTGTATATCCACATTTTTATAAAATAAAATTTAATCCAGTGAGCAAGCTACTCTGAAAAAGTAAAAAATTATCCCATCATAAATGCTTTTAAAAAAATATCAATGATATAATTTTATTTTTGCAATACAAATATTCTTGAGTAAAACTAGTTATGTGATATAAGCATTATTCTTTAATCGACTTCTATATTAAAGTGCTTTATTATATGCAATTACATACATAAATATATATGTCATAATAAATTATAAGCATCATTATTTCAAATCAATATGCCCTAAATAATTTACGATGCATCATTTAAAATAATATTTCTTAAAATTTGTTACAATTATTGCTGTGTACAGCCACCGCAAGTACTGCAATTGTGATAAAGGTGGTCAGATAAACACAAAAAATTTTTGTAATTAAATCTTGATGTTTATTGCCGATAAGATAACAATAATAAAATAAAATTAACAATGCTTCACATGTAATAACTTAATAAACAAGAATGCTTACATAAAAAAAGTCACATGTGGACATGGAGGCATACTAAATCATAATAAGGCTGTTGGGACTGTAAAAGTCATTAAGTCCACTTTAGAACTTTCAGTGGTGGAGTTCAATGGGTACATCCATAGTTCTCAGCCTTAAAATTTCCTTGGGTTTAACATGATCAGCTCCATTGACATGAGTGTGTGTGTGTGACGATCTTGATCCTTCTTCCAGGTGAGCTTTTATCATTTTTCAGCTTAATCCCAGGTAGCAACACTATTTGTCATAGAAAGTTCCAGAATACTAATTACTATTAATTCTATTATATTTCTGAAACAGAAACTATTGTCTTAATTATCATCTAAATTAATCTCTATTTTGGTCTATTCTTTTAGCCGCAAATATTTTCTATAATAAAAACACTTATTTTATTAAAATATTTTTACTTTAATTAAAACATATATAACTTTCTTTTTATTTTTTGCTCACTAATAATTTAGTTCATTTACTTATTCTAACCATAGCACATTATTTACATTATTCTAAATACAGCAGATATGAATTTGTTTAGATATATAAGAGCAAATACTTAGAAATATTTGAGATGTAATTAATAACTAGGCCAGCTAACATGATTAGTTCAGTCGAAAAGTATTAAACAGGCAGTGTTATGCTTTTTTGATATCTTTGGAAAAGATTGTTTTTTAGTAGAATATTTGTTTTTAATAAAATATTTGTAAATTTAAATAAGCCACATAAATAGTTATATAGAAAACTTTGAGAAATATTTTTAAAGATCATAAAAAATGTTTGTAACTGTTACCACTTATATATATAAACGATGAAATATAATGAAATTTTTCCATATAATAATCTAGATAAAATATGAACTATGATTATATTTATATGAAGTATTTTTTGTTCATAAAAACTTTTGATAAGAATATATTTAATATAAATAAAAATTATAACTAATTAATTTTAAATTTGTCTTTACTTGTTCTTTAAGTTCTTTGGCCTTTTCTGCTTTTTTAAGTTTAACAGAATAGTCACTAGCTTCCTTCAAACCCAGATCAGTGCACAATCGAACCAAAAATTTTAAACCTAAAAATAATAAAAATAAAAGATATACACCATCATCAATTTTTAATTTAAGATAATAACTGTTTTAAAAAGCCATGAAATAATTGTACAAATTGATCACACTACATTTAGAAAACCAAAGAATAGAATGGATTGTCTACTTGTTATACTTTTCTATGTAAATAAAGTTAAATTTGCCAAACATGTTGAAATTTCATAGAATTAATATTTACATTTGATGTTAATATTAACTCGACAATAAAATTTCAATATGCAAATTTAGCTTTAATTACACCGTAAAGCATAAAGAATAGATAAATGGTTTGCTTTAGTATTTGTTTTGCAAAATATAGTATAATGGATAAGTTTAATTATTTTATGGTATGTTTGTTTGATAATGACAAGACAAATCCTAGCTTCAAATAGTTCAAGCTGTACTGTCTGCATTTCTTTTTTGGTTCAGTCATATTATCGTAAGAAATAAAAACTTTTATTAAAAAACAATTTTGATAGCATCTGTGATTAAAAAAACCCATTAAAGTATGTACTTACTTGAAACAGAAGATTTTTGTTCAATCTCTAATAAATAAACTGTGACCTCTGATTTTTTTTTTCTCATAGTACTGCTCCTCAATAAATAATTATATTCAAAATTCAAATCACAAATAAGTACGTCACATCAAATGAACCAATTTATGTTTTATGAAAGCATGACCATGCAAGACTGATAGATTCTGCTAATTTCAAATATCATCTCGTCCCACTGTGAGCAAGTGCGGACATAATATGGTTTTTCATGTCCACATGACAATGCAAAGACATGTTTGTGCTGCATGTATTTTCATGTATTCTTATGTGCGACTCTTTTAATGACACATTTTACCTTTTTGTTCACAAGTTTGGTATGTAATGTGTTTTTATAAAAAAGTGTTTTTTTTTTTAAATTATTATACTTCTTAATTAGGCACCTATTGGAATCATAGATATTTTGAAGTAACAAACAAAGAGCAGTAGTAAGGGAGTCTATTTTTGCTGTCAACCCCAAATTTTTTTACTGAAACTATTGACCCCTAAAAGTTCAAATCAACCCCAGGGGGCCAATATTGACCACTTTGGAAACTCGTGCTCTAGACTATAATAAAAACAAACCACTGTAACTTGTTTTCTTATTAATGGAAAAACTTTATTCACAAAACAATAGTAATTAATGCTTTGACTAACCCCATTAACTACCCTCAGAATTAAATACAAAAAGAAATTGCAAAGAAAATTTGAAAAATTGATAAACAAAAGATTAAATATAATTGCATAAATAAATCTAAAAATATTATTTTTAACCATTAACATATTTAAATATATTCACTAATATAAATCTATAAAAATAATCAAAATATAAAAATAAATAGACAAACACGCACAAACATATATAACTATAAATATATATTGTAATGGTATGAAAAGTAGAGCTGCTTTAACCAAACCTAGAGATCCAGTTAGAGAGGGTTTGAACCTCACTTACTCCTCCAGATTGCTAATAAGCAACTTACTCCCCAAACCTCACTAGAATTTATTCTTAATGTATGCTCAATGGTCAGAGAGAGATGAGATCACAAAAAGGAATTTGAACATATATATAATGACCAGGTTTACTGAAGAAAACAATGCTACAGAGTTTTAATAATAGTGAATGAAAGACAAAATAAAATTTATTATTTTACATTCGCAGAGTATATCGAATTGATTAGTTGTGCTGCAGGCTATTTCCCTGCAACCATATTCAGATATGAAAGAAAGATCCTTTAAAGAAAAAAAAACAAATTCACATTATAAGTTGGAAATGTTTCTAGCCAGTGGACAGGTTATATGATTGAAAAAGAGACAGATGTGATTAATACTAAGGTGAAAGTACATGGTTCGGAGAGCCAGCCAAACTAACTAACGTATTCTTAGTAAAGCATTGAAATACCGCTAACTAAAATTCAATAGTGACCCCCCCCCTATGGATATTTTCAGTCTTGATTGAAACATTTCAATAATATTTTGTAGAGGTTTTTGAAATAAATATAAAATATTGTGGCCTAAGGTGATGAGTCCCGAGACACAACGGCTATCAAAAGGCTAACATGAGTCTGAATAGCTCTCCGTCTCTAAAGTGAGTTAAAGAAAATGTAATTTGTTCGCTAAATGCGTGATCCAAATTCAGGAATGGAGTTTGTTGCTTGTGTCCAGTTATATACATATAAATATGTGAAAGAGATGAGATCCAATTTTATTAATCTTCATTACGATCCCGAGCCAGGCATCTTAATCTATGTAGACTTTGTGAGAAAGGCGCTGAAATGTGCAGAGATATACCCACAGATCACCCAGTATGCAATATAATATAAACACAGTCAAACAACCTTTAAATTAAAAAAAAACCTTAGTTGGTAAAGGTATAGAAAACATTATGATCTAACCAAGCAGAAAAATCCCTTGTAAAATAATTGTTACTTTTTTTCAATAAAATTAAAATCACTTATGCAAAGGGGCAGATATGTTAAAAATTAGTTAATGTTCAGCCAGTCTACCACAGAGTTAATACAATTTTTTTTCTAAAACTTTAGTATCAATAAATACAGGCAACTGTATTCTGTTTTACAGTTAGATGAAAAACGAAAGTTTTACGTTATTTTACATTCTTTAAAAATTACACATATATATTTGTAACCTTTTGAATTGAATTAAAGAGAAACACATGGCAAAAAAATATAAGTAAGGGTCTTCCTTTTTCTTTTCTAACAAAAAACAAAAAAACAAATCAAATCTTTAATCATTAAATCTCAAGTCCTATACCAATAAACTAGAATTTAATAGGTAACATTGTGTTATTGATAAAAAGAGGAAGGGGAGAGTTTGCGCTTTCTGTATTTTTCTTCTTCTTGTATATATAAAAAAAACATATATATGAAATACTTAATTATAGGAGTATAATGGCGATCAAATTTCAGTGAAACATTTTTCGTTGCCATTACATATATTAAGCTCAACACCAACTACAATATTTTAAAAAAGAAACAAAAAAACAATTTATAAAATATCATTTACAAGAGGTAAGTATTATATAGGGTATATGAGCACAGACTGTCACACAACTCACCATGCTCCACTTTATCTCCTAACACTGATACACTTGAACACACATATGTCGAAAAAATAAACAATCACCAATATTTGTATTTCATACTAAACCAGCAATCATCAGTTGATCCAGATTATCACCTCTATACATATATGCAATAGGTGCTCAGATACATATTAAGATAGTCAATCTTCATACTTTAATGATCAGTTATTAAGAGGTAAGAGATATTTTAGTATTTTTCTTGCTATGACGTTTCTGCCAGAAAGATTTCATCATAAAAAGATTAGATGAACGATGTCATGGCAACTAAGACACTGGCATGACTAATCCATGGGAATAGTCAAGATATTTATGTGGTGACCTGTGAGAGTTCAAAAAACAAAAAAACCTATGTAAATTTTTGTTATTTATCTGTCTTTTGTGCTATTGCCTTATCCGCATCAGCACAGAGATTTTTTTGTATGGCCATATTGAGATTTTGATTGCTATTTTGTACTTATATTGCTATTTTCCAGTATTTTTTTTTTTTTTTGGCTTACTTACAAGAATAATTTCTATAAAAAATTACAAAAATAAAACAATATATCGGACATATGTAAGATATGAAGTGAATTTTATCAAAATATAAAACAAAATGAAAATTACTTACAAATATACTCTTTCCAACAATCACCATTTTGTTAAAAAAATTTTTCCTAAATTACCCGTAAACATAATTAATAATAATGTCACAAAAAATTCACACAAATTTACACAACCACAGAAAGCGTAAGTCAAAAAAAAAACAAAAAAACACTACAAATAGCAATATAAGTACAAAATAGCAATCAAAATCTCTGTGTTGACGCGGATAAGGCAGTAGCACAAAAGACAGAGAAATGACAAAAATTCATATAAGTCTCTCGTCTTTTGAACTCTCATAGGTCACCACATAAAGATCTTGACCATTCCCATGGATTAGTCATGCTAGTGTCTTAGTTGCCATGACATCGTTCATCTAATCTTCGATGAAATCTTACCGGCAGAAAACATGTTAAGGGTAATATGTCATAGCAAGAAAAATACTAAAGTACCAAAAAGACAAACACATTTCAAATAAAAGGATAGTTACCGTAACTAGCGTGCATGTGTCAAGATGGGTTCCATTGATGTTACATGGCAATTCTTTTTGATTCTTGAGGTTTATTTCATGTTTTCCATGGAAACTATTAATTAATTCAGGGTAGACATATATCGGGCATTTTTCTTGGTTCTCCGGCTGATTCACATCTTTATGACTCCACTCCCAGAGATGGGAAAGTGAAGGCAAAGAAAACTACCCATGCATTTCTGTAGAGTAACACAATTCTGGATTTGAATACATGTAAAGCAAACAAACTACAGCAACAATAAAAAGACAGCAAACAGGATTTCAAAAATGAATTTCTTTTTTTTTTTTAATTTTTAGCTGACTTCTAGAAATTCTTAATATAAGAGTCCTTCACAAGAGCTTCAGCCAGCTTCCAGATTGAAGAACAAAAAAAAAGTTCTTTATTTATACCCCTTTTCCCAATTATATTTTTAATTAAACTACTTATTAGAAGCCTATTGTTTCAAATTTTCCTGTTATCTATTTTTCTTTTAATTAAAATGTTTCATAAATTAATTGCTTTCTTAATGAATTCTGTTTAATTACAAAAATTTATCTTACCTCTTTCTGCCATCATATTTTAAAAATAAAAAAAAATATTTTTTTTTTTTTTATATTTTATTTCATTAACTTTCCCCTTTTTAAAAACAATTTCCCTTAAAATAATATATGACTGTTGATGCAGGTCATTCTTTAAGTTTGAGAAAAACATACATTCACTATGGTTGGACTTAGGGACTTAGCTAGTCCACAGTGAATGGTGAAGCCAGCATAAATATAATTGTATATATATGCACAGCTTCAATATACATGCATTATACATATATAAATTGGCTTTAAAATATATATATATTAAATAACAATTGATATATTATGTATATGTATGTCATATTTTTAAATAAGTATATTTATACACATGTATTTATTTATATATTTGACTATTTTGTAAATATATATTGGTTAATGAATGTAATTAAATATATTATAGTTGAAAATAACTTAGATTTATTTATACAAATATTGTTTATCTTTAATTTAAATTTTTCAAATTTTTCTTTGCACTTTATTGGCTAAATGTTTTGGCTGAAATGTAAACTATTGTTGTTTTGTGAATAAAATCTTTTCATTAATAAAAAAAGAAAAACAATGTTTTTTTAAAACAGTAATTTACAAATATTTGTAAATGGAAAACATAATATGGAAATTTAGCTGATAATGGCTATATTTTTACAGATTATAAAAAAATCATTCTATGGAACAAAAATATTTCACAGTTTATACACGTTTAAATGTGTAGGTATTTTTATAATTCTACTGTTTAATATAAAAAAAAACTAACATTCAATATTTTCAGGAAATTTCTTGTGAATGCTCTTATATATCTCCAGAGCCTGTTGATAGCTTCCACTTCTCCGATGACAACTTGCAATCATGAGCTGCCATTTAACTTGATTCGGTCTAAAAGAAAATTTTAGTAATATAATATAACACAATAATAAATTCACATTATACTATAAAATACTTCATAAAATATTAAAAAACAAAAGAGAGCTATGAGATTACTAGTGTTTAAAATAAATGTATAATAAATATTGTGAATAAAGTTTAAGTAGTATTCCATTTTAAATATATCCAATATTTATATGTCGTTAAATAGGATTGAAAGAAAATTCAGCATGATATTTCCCTTCTCATATTATGCAACTTTGATGTTTAAACATTTGTGTGTGTATTTTCAAATGCTGCCATAAATAAACATATTAAAAGAGAAACAAAACCATAAGTATATAAAAACAATTGGCACCAAAATAATGGTGGCCAAGCATTAGTTTGATTTCATAATACATTATTCATTTTGAATTTAAAGTTTATAATTATTATTATTATTTTCACTGTTGTGTAGAGATTTCAAAGATCTTTTACTCTACACAGCTCAAGGTTTTTATATTAATTCTCTGCTAAAAAAAGTAATAAAAACACTTTTTTTACATAGTGTAGTGCTGTCCCTCACATCACTTTTGTGCTAGACATCATTTGATCTAAGCAATTTACTATACTAATCATTTTTTTAAGAAGTCTTGTCAATAACTGATTAATTATCTAATGCATATTACAATGTTGATAATTCTTTGAAGTTCATAAATATATATTAATGGCCAGATTTACAATTATTTTAAGTTTGAAATAATTATGGATACCTTTACACATTAGCTTCAGACTTCTTTTTATTTCTCTTATCTGCCCATGTAATATTGTTTTTCTTTTATTCACACTTATGACATTCATATAAAGCTCTCTCTCTTTTTTTTTTTTATTTAAGTGAAAATTTATTTTGGAATTTGAATTCCTCTACCTTCCATTATGGCCTTTCAGATAACCGATTTCCATATGTCAAAAACATTCAATAACTTAATTACCTGTTTAATTATTTTCTAAAAATATTTTATTATGCATTTGTTCAATTTGGCCCTAGTGAAGTTATGCCTCACTACTCTTAGTATCTGATTTCCAGACAATGAATTAACCATTAATAGTCTAACTAGGATCTACATTATTATGTGACATTTGATAACCTCTGGATTATCGTCAATCCATCGACAATTCAAATATTTAAATTTTTGAAAACTGCTTGATCTTACTTAATAATAAGTCATATCTTATCTGATATATCTCCTGATAAAAATGGACACTTTGAACTCTAATTTGTATAAACAGAAATATCATTGGCCTATATTATAACGGTCAGATTAGTCTTTCTCGTTAACACACTGCAGAATTCAAACCCCAAACATGAAACTGAACACTCTAGGAGGGGTTGCCTTCTAGATATCCTAGGTTCAAATCTAAAGTCTAAATTCCACAGCGCCACCTATGTGATAACACATCTGCGCTACCAATAATATATTCCCTTTACTGGTGCCTGGTGTCAGGGAAAAACAAAGAGACTCTATACTATGAGATAAGTTTGGGTTACTAATTAACGTCTACGAATGGTACAAAAGAGATGTATAAAATATATATAGAGACCGAGACAATGATAGGGATCAATAAAATAAGAGATCAAATTAGGTTTTGTAAGATTTAAAAGATTTATTAACATAGCAAGAAAATATATATAACGCCCATTGTCTTCCTATATTAGACAGGGACGCCTACTAAAATGGTTGTCAAAATAACATTCCATACAAATTATATTTAAAAGGCTGTTAAGTACATAGTCTATATCTTGGGCTAATATAGTATTACGATAATGTGCTTAAAAGAGATGGAAAGATGTGCGAGGCGCTTTGAGTAAATTATAAAAAGTTTAATAAAACATTTGCACATTAAAGTTTAATATAATATTTCTTGACTTCGAGAATAGCATGGACCAATGCTTGTTAAGCGATAAAGTGGGGACATGATCAAGGCATATATTTTATAAACATAATTAAGTTATATTGGGAAGTCGGTGTTGCTAATAAGGAATTTATGTACGGGATGGAGGGTGTGATACGTTTAAATCACGGATGCTTTGTAAAAATATAAATAAGTAAAATCATAGTGAATATGTAGACAACTACGGAAGGCATCTTGCCATTGATCCATAGAAATGTGGTGTCACGGGCAGCCGAAGTCTGGACTCATCCAAAACTTAGCGACTGGGTGAGGGCTGTGTCTAATTCCCAGGTATGACATTCGAGTACACACTCTGCCTGGGAACTGCAGAAAGTGAAAGGGGAAACGGTCTTGGCCGTTTAAAGCCCTTGGAGAGAAACAAAGCGATCTCAACACCCAATACACCTACTAGCAACACTCGACTAACATATATAAAGCATACTAAAGGGATTTACTTATTTTGAGAAAATGTCTTATCAATTCCCCAATAATTATTTAAAGAGAGTCCGCCCATTCTCGACCTCAATTACAAGCTTTGAAATTAAAGCAAAATATATTTTAAAATGGGAAAATGCATGCTTGCGGGTTTTAAAAGAAAGCATAGATTTATTTACACAATCATGCATTTGTGACACATTTAATCATTGACCTCGCACATATTCTTATATTAGGTTAAAATCAATAAAATGTGAATTTTAAACTATAAAATTATTATACATATTGACTAAATTTAGAATAGCCCTCGAACGAGTGATTCACGAGATAATAAATGGGAACAATTTATAATTTTAAAATGCCTTAATATCGGCATCTTGCTTTCAACAAAGGGAATAATTCACTCGGTCAAAGACTATTCTGGCACACTATCATAATAAAATAAAGAGAAAGATTAAGAGATATAAAATAACAACCCAAGGATAGAGAGCAAAATTATTGATTACATTAGAACATTTTAAAGGAAAAACAATGGTAAAATAAAGTAAAATGGAAAACAATTTAAATAGCTATAGCGTATTAATTATAGGAGAGAATAACAAGAGCTCTTGGGTTAAGTTTTGGGGTTACCTCTTTAAAAGCATTTGCAGGTAGATTGATTGTCGGCAGATTCCATACGACTCGCCAGCAAACTCTGGTTATTGTTCATATTTCGGCAGCAGCAGCAGTTTCAGGGTTTCCTATGTGACAGTATTAGATGGTAAGGAGCAGCGGCCAGCCATTTCCGAGGGGAAAATAGCCTTCTTGCCGGCTCTACTCCATCATTTCAAAGATAACAATTTTAAAGGCTGGGTGATTATAGATATTTCAAGTGATATTGTAGAACATGGTAAATTTATTTGAAGACGAAAACTCGGCTTCAAATACTTAAGTTTGCAGGCATGTAGCTATTAGAATCCGAAAGTCTGAGAGTTCAGCAAACAATTATTTTAGAAAGCTTAGCAATGCTTAGAAATCTTAGAATAAAAAAAAATACCTCGAAGAATGCTAGAATCTTAGAATCATGCTAGAATGAAGAACAAAAGAAAACCCTCTTATATATAGTGAAATTACACAATAAAACTGCTCTGGAGCATTACAAAAATATTCTAAAATTTGCCCACTTATCAGTTGTAATTAAATCCATCCGAATGTCTGAAGGAATTCAACAAAATTTTAATTAATTTCCATTGTTAATTTCCCTGTCGACATTCAGATTACAACTTTGATTTGATTAAAACAAACTTTTTCTAATTGAAAGAAATGACCTTAAGTGGACATCTGCTATATTTCTAGATAAGCTCCTAGAACATTAAATAATTAAAGCTATTGTTCTTACCAGTCCTCATTTATTTTAAACAGAAAATATGTGGCGTGATTTTTAAATCTAAAAGAAAATTATTTTACTTTTAATTTTCAATATTTGAATCTATTTACGAAATGAATATAAATTTTATTTTAAATCAAAAACAAATATTATGACTGTAATATTTTGTAAACAAATTCAAACAAAATAATTTTAAATAATTTATTATTTTAACATAAGTTTTAAAATGAACATATCAGAGTGTGAGCGCAATTACGACCTATATAACCTACTTTTTAAATAAATCTTTTTTATGTGAACATACACATAATTTATAATATTTTATTTATATTGGGCATGGGTTATACAATTATATATAACATGAGCATTGTAATTGTGGTTTAAAATTCGGCGGGATTTTCAGCATATAAGCACATTGCAGACACACTACAATACACTGGGGTTTAAACTAAGGTAAGAGGGTAGGAAAGAGGTGAGAAGTGGTGAAACAAAGATCTGCAAAGCAGATCTTACTGTTTCAATATAAACATTCTACCTTATTGCTATTCTGATTCTACTGTGAATATGAGGACATAATAAGCCCTCAAAAGCACTAAGCCATCATATTATTTTATTCAGCTTCTTTATTGCTGCATCCCAGCACACTTAACATATATTATAATTAATTTAGTTTCTTAAATTTTTTCATTTAAACTAAAATAGGTAAACAATTCAAATATTTTACGAACCTTCTCCTGTGTGGCCTTCAAAAATTATCATTTTAAAAATGGATAGAGCTGCAAATAGTAGAGTCTGAACTTATCTTCTCTTCTCATTTCTCTGCATATCATTTATTTCCTCCTTAAGAACATGTAAAATGAATCAACAATGCAAGACTACTAAAGGAGTATTTTATGATGAACTTAAGTATGGTTTTGTGAGAAAGGAAGCCCCTATTTACATTGTAAGGATTATCTCAAAGAAATTCTGAAGAAGTGTTATGTCAATTATTTCTATATGTTTACTTTGAAGAGCTATAATTAGACATGATATTGACGTCTTAAAAAAAAATTTTCTGTTGCAAAAATTAAAAGACATCATAAAATATCAAGTAAACCGAAAATTGGCCAGCATGTTCTATGTGTGAACATATTTGTGGTTCACAAAATGGTTTGTGTAATCATCACAAAATTCAGTTCTAGATTTTTTTTTTTTTTCTCTCTCTCTTTCCGTTCTTTGTATTAAAATGGCCATAATCATTTATTAATGATTGTTCATTATTATTATTAATATTATTGAAAGTTTGCAAGTAGACCTCACACATTTTCCCTTTGGTTAGCCTCGATCTTTTTTAGTCTTGTCATCATTTCTTCTTGAGCTTCTTTCACATTCTTAAACAGTGCTCCCACTTTAACCTCACTTGGCAGTCCTGCATCAGTGTCTCTTCTTTTATTTGTATCTTCTCAAAATGCTAAATAATTCCATTTACTTTCTTTTTCATTTTATGCTCGGCCTCCTAATTTTTATCTCCAATGTGTTTGACACATGAATCTATAGTTTAAGGTTTATTAACTTTTTTCATATTCTTCTTTGTTCTATTTTATCTTTTATGTTATTTCAACAATTTTATGACTTAAAAACTTTGTCCCTTTTCTTAAAATTTTCCATATTATCCTTGATTTTTCTGTACTTTGGCCATATTATTCATTTCGTTTTGATTATCATGTTTCATTTAATTCTACTTTAATTTCGTTGAACATGTTTTCTATTTAGTTCTGGCTAATTATCATTTGCTTGGATATGTTATTCATTTGGTTTTAATTATTTCTCAGACATTTTCATTATCAGCATAGTGAATAATTGTTGTCCTTTACCACTGAAGATTTTCAGCCATGTTTCTTGGATCATCTATCATTATTGGTTCTGAAATTTCTTTCACTTCTATCATTCATATCTTACTTTTCATCTGTTTGTTTGCATTTTTTTTTTATTTCATGCTGCTCATTATTTCTATTATGGTCTTTCTACATTTTGAATGACTATTGCTTTTCAAGCTTACTAGACTATTTATTGCCAGTTCTACTCTAATGTCACTTTAGTTAGCTTGCCATAATATAATTTATTTTGATTAATTTGTTTAATTACTATCCATTCTTAATTCATACATTTTACTTTATAAGTGTAAAAATGCTCAAGGCTAAATGGGTTTACAAGAAAATATTAAAACCAGGAAACACTTAGACAATCCCAATATCAATAATATCTAAAATTGTTGTCAAGGCAAGCTCCTTTTAACAATAAAGGTGGAATACCACCTTTATTTATGGTCCATATATTTATATAGACACTAAAGATTGCAATTTGACCACAGAGATTGAAATCATTAATACAAAGAAATTTAAATAAATCTCTTTAAACAGATAAATATAATCTGTTCTGAATGTAGACTAATAAATAAGTCAATTATAACATTACAAACTGCACTTAAATAATATGTGTAATAAAGTAAACCTTAAAACCAGTCAACACTTATACAATCCCAATATCAATAACAATCTCAAACTGTTGTTAAGACAACCTCTTTTTAACATTTAGCCTTGAACATTACTACCTTTATTATTTAAGTGGCTGCAGAAAGGAGTTTGCTATTAACTGAAAGGAGACCCTTTGATTCCTCTTGGAGGCCTTAAAGGAACCGAGCAGGGCAAATTCCTAATGTCCACTCCATACGTTCTTGTCGTTGCAGCTGTTATTACTATATGTTTATTCATATAGTATACGAACATGGATGGGCTGCTCACCAACACGCATTAGCCAGCATGGTGAGTTTATTGGCTTTTTACCTCTGAGTTTAAGATCAAGAAACACCATGTCTTTCTTCTCAGTCCTGATAAGGCAGAATGAATGTTTGTTAAATGATAAAGATTTTTCCCAATTATACAATTATGACAGACAAAAATAAAGCATGGCCCTTAATCCCAGGAGGCTTAAAGTCACCAACCAAGGCAGTTGGTGAAGGCAGGGTGCTAAGAATATCCTGGAGGCACCCAGGCTGCCATTTGATGACGACTTTTTATTTAGGTCTTAAACTGCGATCACTTTCAATGAAGGAAGATTGCAAGAATTAGAAGAAGAACTCTCTTATATTAAATGGATATTATTGGACTTTGTGAAGTTAGAAGAAAAGGTGAAGAGACAATTGATTTAAAAAGTGACATTGCTCTATTATAAAGGCACAAATATTGAAATAAAGTGGAGTAGGATTCATTATAAATAAAAAGTGGAAGAACAATATTGTGGAGATTGATGGTGTATCAGACAGAGTGGCAAGATTAGTTATACAACTTAATAGCAGATATCAAATGCAGATAATTCAGGTTTATGCCCCAACAAGTTCTCACAGTGATGAAGTAGTAGAAGATTTTTATATGGATGTACAAAAGGCTTTTGATCAGAGTAAACAACATTTTAAAATTGTTATGGGAGATTTTAATGCTAGAATTGGTAAACAAATGAAAGATGAAAGTGTTGTAGGTAATTTTGGTTATGGTAATAGAAATGAGAGAGGACATAGAATTGTGGAGTTTGCAGAGAAGGAAAAACTTTATATTATGAATTCTTTTTTTGAGAAAAATATTAAAAGGAAATGGACATGGAAGCATCCAAATGAAGGTACAGCAGAATTGGATTATATTTTGACTAACAGGAAATACATATTTCAAGATTGTAATGTTCTTAATAAATTTAACACAGGAAGTGATCATCGATTAGTAAGGGGTAAGATACATGTTAATGTAAAACTAGAGAGACAAAAATTATTAAGAAAAACTATATTTACAGTTGATATTCCTAATCTTCAGAAACATTCTAATGAATTTAAATTAGAACTTACAAATCGGTTTCAAGTATTAGTAGATTTTGAAGATGATTCAGATTTGAATGAAATTAATATGAAAATAACTGATACACTTTTAAAAACTGCAACAAAGATAGCTGGTAGAAAAAAGCAGTAATTGACTAATAAATTTCTACTGAGACTAGAGAACTTATGAAGAAAAGAAGGAATATGAAGATATGCAAGAATGATGCATTAAAAAGAATTGAATATCTCGAATTTTGTAAAATGGTGCGGAAAAGAGTTGAAAATGATATAAGAAAGTATAACTGTGAACTAGCAAGAAAAGCTGTAGAAGAAAATAAAAGTCTTAAGAATGTAAAACAACATTTTGGTATTGGTAGGAAATTTATATCTGCAATAAGGAAAAAAGATGGAATTATTACTAAAAAGAGGGATGACATTATGAAATTGGTAGAAGATTTTTATCAAGAATTATATAGTAATAAAGAACAAGTACCTCCTATATCTATTACATCTTCCGAATTGCCCAGAATATTAAATGAAGAAGTGAGAAATGCAATTAAATGTATGAAAAAAGGAAAGGCTCCAGGTAATGATGGAATTATAATTGATATATTAAAAGAAGCAGGTGAAGAAACAGAAAAATATTAGCAAAGTTATATACCAAATGTCTAAATGATAAAGATGTACCGGATGATTGGAAGAATGCAGTAATAATATTAATATTTAAAAAAGGTGATAAAGAAGATATTAGAAATTACAGACCTATCAGCCTTTTATCAGTTTTATATAAAAATTTTACCAAGATAATTACAACTCGTCAACAGAGAACCTTGGATTTTCACCAACCAAGAGAACAAGCTGGATTTAAAAGTGGTTTTAGTACAGTAGATCATATTCAAGTATTGAGAGAAGTTATAGAAAGGACAAATGAATAGAGTCGGAATTAGCGTTGGATTTGTAGATTATGAAAGGCATTGATTCTATAAACATTTTTTCAGTGATTAAATCATTGGATAATCAAGATATAGATCCAGGATATTGTCATATTTTAAAGAATATTTATAAAAATGCAACAGCAACAATTAGATTACATAATGATACTGGAAAAGTCAACATTGAGAAAGATGTAAGACAAGGTGACTCCATATCTCCAAAACTTTTTACAGCAGTGCTGCAAGAAGTATTTTGTGGATTAAAATGGGAAACTAAAGGAGTGAAAGTAAATGGAGATTATTTAAGTCATTTAGATTTCGCAGATGATGTAGTTGTTTTTGCAAATAGCTTCCGAGCTGCAGGAAATGTTGCAGGAGTTATCAGATGAAAGTAGGAAAGTAGGACTAAAGATAAATGTTAAAAGACTAAAGTAATGTTTAATCGATTTGCTGAAAATATGAAAATAAAGATTGATTATGATGAATTAGAAGTTAAGAGTTACAAATACCTTGGTCAGATTATTAATACAGATGGAAACATAATAGAGGAAATTAATCATAGAATTAAACTTGGTTGGAGTGCTTTTGGTAGAATTAACTTGATATTAAAGGAAATATGCCTATGTGTTTGAAAAGAAAGGTTTTAACAAAGTGTTTTACCAGTTCTTACTTATGGACTGAGACTTGGACACTTAATAGAAGATCAATACAGAGACTTCAGACCACTCCAGAAGTATGGAGAGATGATGTTGGGAGTAACAAGAAGAGATCGAACGCAATGTATGGGTAAGAGAACAAACAGGTGTTACTGACCCATTGAAAAATTAAAGATTGAAGTGGAGTTGTGCTGGACATATTGCTAGAAGAGATGAAATAGATGGACAATTGAAATTTAAACATCCAAGAGATGTAAAAGACCCAGAAGGAGACCACATGAAGATGGATGGATGAAAAGAAAGTGAGGGGGATGGGAGAAGAGAAGCTAAAGACGGAGAAGATGGAAAACTGGGAGTCACCTGCGGGAGAAATGGTTGAAAGATGATGATGATGATTATTTAAGTAATACTTTGGGTGCAAATTGAAAATTATAAATGAAGTTTGTATTGTTAAAATGGACTATTTATTAGTCTACATTCACAACAGGTTATATTTACTTGTTAAAAGAAGTTTATTTAAATTTCTTTGTATCAATAACTTCAATCTCTGTTGTCAAGTTCTAATCTCTAGTGTCTATATAAATATATTGGACTATAAATAAAGGAGCGATTTTATTTTTATTGTTAAAAAAAAGTTATCCTGACAATAGTTAGAGATTGTTGATTGTTATTGTCTAAGTGTTGACTGGTTTTAATGTTCTACTTTAGGTATATATATATATATATATTGTAAAGGTTGGAAAGAACTACCTTTTCCATCAAATTATCATTGCTGTCATTAAAAACAATAAGATCTTTGGTTTCACTTTGATACAAGATTTTATATATATATATATGTTTGTTGTTATTATCATTATTTACTTCTTTTAAATTTTTTTTTTGTATATGCATTTATTTATGATTTTGGGATTTGAAAATTGCAGTGGCAATATAAAAAGGAAATTATATATATGTGTATATGAATTCTTACAAAGATCTTAGTTCGTATATAAAATATTTTGTTAAAATATTGGTATATAAAATTATTAAATGTGTTTTCATTGTACATTTGTTTTGAAATTATATGCGATGTAATTTTATTATTTATTTATTAATATATATTTTTTTAAAACTGTAAACCATATGTTTGTAATTTTTTTTTTTTTAACTTAAATATTTGAAAGTCTACAATTGTTATAACATTAGGATGGGGCATCAGCAGCACATAAAGACTGAGATAAACACTATAGTAATGGGGATTATTGACCATTGCCATTAGAAAAGTAGAAACAAAACTTTGGTGCTGTTTAATATATTTTTTTTTTTGGCATAATCACTATACTCTATTTGGATTTTCATTAAACAATGGCAGAGTAAAAAAAAAATGCTGCGATCTTGGGATTTAGTTCCCTCTGTCTTACCCTAATCAATAATTAACATCCATTGGAAGAAAATCAAATTATTAACAAGCATGCATTTGAGCAGAAAACAATTTGGCAATACAAAAAATTTATATAAAATTGTAAATCCAAATAATAATAGTCAGTTCGGAATGCTATCAGCAAGAGATCAGCAAAAAATTACGAGACTTTGAGGCTTGGTCTATAGTTTACAGATTGAAAATATTATTGGGTTCACAGCTTTATAAGTTAACTAAAAAGCCAAAAGATTGCTTCTGGCGAGATGCACCAGACCCAAAAATCTAGTAGCAGCTCTTAGATTTAAGGCTTCTTACTGATGAAAATCATGAGCTAAAACTAATTAGGGGATATTGAATGAATAGGCACTAGATAGGGATTTCAATGCACAAACTTTCTAAAATTCATTGATTATATGGCTTGCAATAGGCGGCACTATTGTATAAAAAAGTTGCTACTGTTTTGACAATTATTACAATAAATAAAAATTTGAATTTGAATGAAGGATTAATCATTAAAAATTTATTTAAATTCTGTCATATCATATGACTTAATCTTTTTAAGCTATATATATATGATTTGGGTGAAGATCTCTCAGCCCCATATAGCTATATGAGTTGGATAGCTGGGTTTAAAGACATGTAGGTGTCTGAAAATTTCAGATTTTCCACTCAATAAGTAACTTTTAGATAAATGCTGGCTCTAAAACTACCTTAGCGCCTCACTGGAGTGCCAAAACATGAAACCATTAGTCTGAGATTAGGGTGTGGTTCTAGATAGAGATTTTAAAATGCTTTCTCTTGCAGGCATTTATCAATAAAGCTTGTTAGAGCAATTAGCACAGCTCATTGTTTTTTTTTTTACAAGCTTAAAAAGATTAGGTCATGTGATATATGACTTTAATTTTTATTGAAATCTCTTATTTGAAATTATTTTTTATAACCTTCCTTTGTCACCATCCACATTCTTAACAAGAAGTACTTTGAAACTAATTCACTCATCTGCACAGGTTTTTCTGATCATTTCATCTTCACTTTCAAATCCTTAATTATCTGTAATTTCCATGGATAATTGTGACTTGTTTACCAAATTGTAGCCTTTAATATATTTTTTTAATTTTTATAAATTAAAAATTCATAATTTGAAAATATTGTTTTTATATCATGGATTAATAAAATTAAATTTTCTACAATAAAATCAAATCATAAATTATTAATTTCACCAACAGTAAAATGCCTTTAAACATATATCTTTACTTATTACATTTGTAACTGACCAAACTTATCATTACAAGACAATGTTCTATTCACCAAAGCCAATCTTACCTGTCGACTAAAATAAAAGGAATTTTAAATATGTGGTCTCTGTAGGAATACATAAAATTTATATATCTTGTAATAATTATACAGATGTTAAATATGAAAATTATTTTTAATTTCTAGCCACAATTTCCATTCAATTACACAATGCTCTTTCCAATTTTTCTTAAGAAGTCAAAATGTTCCAAATAATTAAATGAGCAACAAATTATTCAATGACAAAAACTGAGGTGATACATACCTTACCATAAAATAAATGGTTATTTATTTATCTACATTTTGTTCAATTTTTTTGTGATTGAGATACCATACATCAAAACTTTTATTTTCTTAACTTTAATCTTTGCATACTTTTATACTATTTAAATTCAAATTTATACCAACATTTGAACGTGATTTAAGACTGTTACAGTATATAATCTATTGCCACCTGTGCTAAACAGAGTGATCAATGGATGCCAGAAGGCTTGTGCATAAAATCCCTATCTAATGCCTACTCATCCAATATCCCCAGACTAGTGTCTGGCTTGTGGCCTTCATCAGTGAGGAGCTTTGGATCTGAGAGCACTGCATCTAGATCTTAGGACCTAATGCAACCCTCTAGCAACCACCTTTTATCTCTACTTAACTACAAAACTATGAGAATGAAATTGAAAACACAAAAAATATTTTCAATCTAAGCTCAATAGCTTATATAGTCATATGGGTCTGAACTCAGTTCAGCACCCATACATTTTGGTGTCTTTGGCTCTTTTACAACCATAGCCACCACTATCCTATTAGGCAGGATTGGTGTTAAACCATTAAGCATCACATGATCACATTTCCTATACTAGTATATTAATTGTTGAGAAACTAGTCTGGGGATATTGGATGAGTAGGCATTAGATAGGGATTTTATGCACAAGCCTTCTGGCATCCATTGATTACTCTGTTTAGCACAGGTGGCAATACTGTATGGAGAGTTTTGCTCTGTTTATCAACAATTAATGTGCTAGTATAGGAAATGTGATCATGTGATATATAATCTAATTGAAATATTTATTCAAATTTTTTTTAATTAACTTTGATGATAATATGGTTAATATTTAATCTTTCAAATGTGTGTTTTGAAATTTATTTTATATTGGACTGAGATTTAATTTTTTTGACTCAGAAGACATTATTCAATCCTCTTAGGACTACAGTATAATGAGAAAACTGATTTCATTTCTTAGTTTAAAGTTCTTGCAAAAGAATTAATACTTATATTGAAAGTTTATTTTATTTTTAGAACTATAATTTCCTTAAATAGGAAATGATTAAACATGTAATATATATATATATATACAGTGTTTTTAGGTTATGATTTTTTTTTTTTACAAAATAATTTTTTTATTTAATTAACAAATAATATCTATTTAACAAGTACATAATAAGTTACTAATAATTATTAATATATAAAACAACAAAAAAACAACAACTTGGTATTAAGTTGCAGTTCATAACTTACTGAATTAAAGCTGCACGTTCAAAGTAGTAGATAGCTTTTTCACAAAACTGTGAATCAATGTAATAAGTACCTAACCATTCAATTACTTCAATATTGGATGGAAAATGACGATAGGACTGTAAAAAGATACAATAAACCATTAATAAATAAATATATTCAATACTAATACATTTTAATATATTACCCAAGTATGTATATATTTACCAAATATAAAATTATTTCACAGTTCAGTATAAAAGTGGCATCCATACCCTTCCAAAAAATTTCAATTAAGAAAGCAAAGCCTGCAAACAAGTATATTTATAGAAACAAATATGGTCTCAGGATTATAAATTGATTAATATATCACCCTATAACAGTTGTGATAATTTGCAAAGTTTTAAATAGGATTACATTTTTTCCTTTAAGTTAGCTAATGCATAAGCAACTCAGCCATCTAATTTTAGTCAATAAAAGAGCATCTTGACTTAGAAAGTAAAACAATAATAGAAATCTCCAAAACTATCCTCGGGAAGTTGGAAACATGTTAAGTAATGCATTCTCATGATGGAATGACTTTGCTTAACAATGGGTTATTTAAAAGCTATTTCATCTTTTATATATACACACATATATATACATAGTTTTCATCAATGAAGAAAGGTATATTATATTTCAAAGTAATAAAATGTTTTCTTAAAACAATCCAAAATAATTATCTACTTACATTTCAATAATTACTATGTTCTAGTCATCAATTATAATCTTGATTACTCATTCATGTAGCTCTTTCTTTTTTTACATTCTCTTGAGATCCATTTTAAGACTTGAAGTTACTAATTATTGCAATCTGTTTTATTGATAAGTCCATTCTAACCACTTAACTTTTTCAGTGATATCTGTATGTTCTTTCACCCATGTGTTATTTTCACTTCCATATGTAATGACTAGCAAAATATTTAATTAAAAAGTCTTTTTTCAAGCATAAATGCATAACAAAACTTCTTACATACTTATTTCTACTAAATTCATGTTTAATTCTAATCTTAATTTCATCCAATATGTTTCCAATTATGTTAGAAATTTAACTATCTAATTCATTACTATATTTTATTGAAAATACATTGAACATAATTTTAGTCTTTTGGTTGGCAATTATCTTGAGTCATCCTTTCTTGTGCTTATTTGATAGCTATTATAATATTTCTTAAAGCTTGACTGATACATTTGTAAAAACAATCACATCATCTGTAATATTCTCTTAGCTTTCCATTTTAAACCCAAAATATTTAATTTAAATGGCTGTAAAAAGTTTTCAAGAGATAAAATCACCATGTCGTATATCTTTTACCAAAATTAAATTTTTTAATATTGCCTTGCAATCTAATACAGCTGTTACAATATGACATTCTTCAGAAATGCTTATAAAGTCAAATACCTTTTTATAATCTACAAATCTAATGCAAAATGTCAACGGACTTTCATTACCTTTTCTAAAACTTGAATGTGACCTCTTGTGTTATGATTAATAAAATCCAGCATTCTCATTCATTACCTTGTCTTGGTTGAAGAGTATTGGTAAATCTAATTTTTGTACCTACTTTCTATACAGTAAGGGTATCACTTATCCTCTTATTAAATTCTTGCAAATATAAACCATCTTTGAAGTTGGTTAATATTTTAAAACAATTTTCAAATTCTAACATAACTTCAGTGAAGTATATCTGAAGAATAAATATCTCACCTTTTAATATTAATCTTTTTTAATAGCTTTTGTCTCTTTGCCTTTGTATTAATACATGTCTATCAAACATCATTACCTGTGCTGAATATATTAAACACATTGTAATCTGAAATATATAATTATATTAATCAAAATACAATTCAACTTTCCTGCTTTAGTTTGGATGCTTCTATGCCGCATTTTCATTATGGAACTGTTATGCTGTCTGTCACTTCGATATCTGAATATCATTTGACATTCTGAGTGAGTGATTATATAATAATTATTATTAGACATATTAGGTGATTTCCTTAACCTTGTTTTCCTATAAAGTTCTTAACAGTAGCAATAATTGGCTGCTGAATTTAAATGTCTAACATTTTTTGATTTGCATTAACTGTATCACTTATTTCTGGGTAAAGCAATGTCAATGTATTTGTTTATTGAAATGTAATAGTGCCATGTCCATGGAGAGAAAACCACATAGGCAAAAATAAATAATATACACCCAACTTGAATATATATATCAGCAAGTTTATTTCTGTTTGCTGAGGTATTAATTTAACAATGCAACAAGTACAATAAAATTGAATTACTAATAATAATTTATCCTGTTAACTTTTGGGAATTTCATAAAATATAATTATACAGTTCATTAATCTCCAAATGGTTTATTTACTAGCCTAATTAAAGTCTATACTAATTTTTTCCATCTGAACTTTAATAGTAAGCACTTTACTAAAACTAACTTCATTTAGCATTATCTTTTCTCCCTTTCAAGAATGCATTGTTTTACTTTCAGCAACTGTTTTCTCCTCTTGATAGTGACTAGTGCTCTTGATTGTTGCATGCTAAGAATCTTGGACTCTTTTTATTAGTTATGCTAATTTATATAAAGTTCTTTTTATAATAAGTTTTTTCAAATCATTCTGGGGAGGGGGGGGAGAATAACAGTACTGTCAGTGCAAAATACATGATTTAATTAAAACGTTATTTATACACAATTTAAAATATTTGTATCATAGTACACCTCCCCTCACTCTAGAAAATAATCCCTATATCTGGCAGGCTTTCTCCAATTTCTGTGATTTCGAGGAGTAGAAGTATTTCTATTCTCATCAGGATTAGTGTTTATATCAATTAATTCTTCAGATCTAGATAAGTATTCATCTTTACTTGGGTCAACATCTTGATCCACTTTAACTTCATTTCTTGCATTTCACTCAATGGGCAATACATCACCCCGCTCAATAGAGGGAAAATTTTCAAGTTCAATGATTTGTCAAAAATTCTGATTGAGGGACTGACTGCAACAGGTCTTATTTATCACAATCAACATATCAAATAATCACTCAAGTAAATTATTTATGTCTTCTAACATGCAATCCACTTTCAAGGTTAATCACTCGTATAACTTCAGATACTTTTTCAATTATGGTGCCAGGTATTCATTTATTTTTTAATTATGTCTCAAATCCATACAGTCTCTATGTATATTTGCTAGGAGTATCTTTTTTTTTATTTCTTTTTTTTACATATAAAAGTTTAGATAAATGAATACGACATTTTTACCAAACAGCGATGCTGCAAGTGTTTTATAGTTTGCCGCACTAAGGATAAAATGCTAATAAAACATGATTTCTATCAGTAATTCTTTCCATATTTATAACTTTTACTTCTCTAAAGGCAGATTTCAAACATAGGACTGCATTTTCTGCAAGTCCATTAGAGGCTGGGTAGTAGGCTGGAATAAAGAATATTACGAATGCCTTTTATCTGTTAAGTAACTTTCAAAATCTGCAGGATGAACCCTGTTCCATTACTGGATATCAGGATATCCATGAATGGCAAACAATAGTATATTTAAGTATTTGTAGTTTTTGTGAACTTATACTTGGCCCATCTTCTGTATGAATCAATTATTATTAGTATTAAATATCCATTCAATGACTCTGCATAATCTATATGGATATGCTCCTACTGTTTCTTAGCTCTATCTACAGATTATAAATTTTTCCTTGGTAAATCAGCTGCAGACTGACAATCATGGCAGGTTATTAGTTTGTTTAATTTCACTATTTATTTTAGGCTACCATACCAATCCTGGATGTCCTTTATGCAACAACTTTAATAAATGTTTCTATCTTTTTAATGGTATGAAAACTCGATCAATCATTATGACACAGCCATTACAGACAGATAAATTCTGATGAGTGTTCCAAATTGTAATAATGATGAAATTTAATCGACTTTTGGGCTATCTTTCTTGGATCCCATTCTTTTAGCTTACTATATCCATGGTCTCTGTTTGTCCATTTAGCAATTCTAGAACTATTTAAAATTTTCTATAATATTTATTGCTTCCAACATGTTTACTTTTGTAAATTTCTGCTGAACTCTCTTTCATAGGTAGTTGTGACAATGCATAATCTTTTTTTCTGGCTTGTAAACTAATTCATAATTGTAGGTTGCTAATATATTAAAGCACATTAAAGTCTCTGGCTTGTATAATCAAAGTTTTTTTTATCTTTTCCAAAAAAATTCCAAGTAAAGAGCAGTGATCTGTATTTACTGTAAAACTATGTCCATATATGTATTGATGGAATTTCTTTATTGCAAGTATTATAGCCAGGGCTTCCTTATCTAATTAATTTCATTTTTTTTCTGCAAATGATAATGTTCTGGAGACATAAGTGATCAAACATTCACCTTCACAATACCAATGTGAGATGACAGCTCCAACTCTGTAAGAGTTTTTCTGATATTAATACATCCTTGGCCTTTTGAAATGCTATTTTGTGCTCTTCAGTCTATATCCAGAATTTTTCCTTACCAAATAACTTATACAATAGTGTTAAATACATGTGATTTATCCTGCAAAAAACTTTCATAGAAATTTATCAGTCCCAGAAAAGTTTGTAAATCTTTTACATTCTTTGGAGTTTTTCAGGGTTGGGGTATTTTCCATTCTTAATTTATCACGTCCCCCAATATTTTATTTCTGAGTTTGCCCAAATGCACTTGGCAGTGTTTAATCTAATTCCTAGTTTATTTTGCACTTGGCAGTGTTTAATCTAATTCCTAGTTTATTTAGTTTCAAGTACACTTCCATTACTCGTTTTACCAGATTTTCTTCTGACTGAGCAGTAATAAGTATACTATCTAAGTAGGAATAACTCCATCTATGTTTTGCAATAACATGTCCGTCTTCACTTGAAAGATGTTTAGGATTACTGTTATCCCATAAGGTAATTTATTGCATTTAAATAGACTGATGTGAGTACATAATGTTAACAATTATGCAGTTTTTTGTGTGACCAGTATCTGGTGAAACGTGGACTTTAAACCTATCTTTGTGATGAATGAGGCTTTCTGTAAAGATGTCAACACTTTGTGTATATTTGGCACAGGATAAGCACTCTTATTTATATATTTATTTACAGTAACTCAATAATCCCCACAGAGACAAATAGTCCCATCCAGTTTAACAATCATGACCACAAAAGTAGTTCATGATGAGTTTTCGACAAATACTAGTGTTATAGTTCTCCTTTCCCTCAGAAGTGGACTTTTCCAGATTCCTTCTTTATCTGATCGGATGGAGCATTGTTTGCTGCTGGCCAATAGGCTGATGTACAGCTCATCACATGGCCAATGATTAGTATAGCCCAATAAGCAATGATGCTCTCTGAATCCAATTGCTGCCATTGAGATCAGAGATATGACTATAAAAGGTCAGCCTTTTGGAGGAAAGGGTAGAGAATACCTGACTAACTTACAAAGATGATACACATTCTCCAGGAGAAGCCCTGCTAACCTAAACAGCAGTAAGCATTCTTATGATAGCAATATACCATTTGTTTATGCAGCTAGGCAAGTCCACAAAAGGACTGGTCGCTTCTAAGACTACCGCCGACTCGAGGCAAGCTGTCTGGCACAGAATCATTTTCCCTACCCATGAGGCAAGATATCAGGTGTAGCTGGAAGCGGTAGATTGTTAAGACTCGGATATAAGAGTTCACAGATTATTCTGTATTAGATATATATGTAAATATAATAAATATTATATTAATTATAATACTGGTGTTAGTATTGTTTTCTGTAGGTTGGTTCTGTAATTCAGACCAAACACAACAGATTTTGACACAATCAGACAAAATAATTTTTTTCTCCCCTCGGCTATAAAAAAAAAAAGAGTACAAACATATGAGTGCGCATTTGTATAGACACTTGTTTAACCCTACGAATCGGTGATTATTAAATCACACATAAATACTGCCCAAGTCATCAGATTCTGGAGCAGTACAACTAAAGAATTTTTACTCATGGCTGGAAAAACACAAATGACTGCCCAAACTAACCGAGTTTGACGCAGACAGACAAAGTGATATATTTTCCCACTACCGGAAAAATAACGACAAAAAAAAATAAAAACGAGAGTGTATGGGGTTGTAGACATTCGTTAGTACTTGTGAAAACAACAACAACAACAAAAAAAAAACTGTTCAATCCAGTTAGATTTGACACAGTTAGATTAAAATATTTTCCTCTACAGCTGGGAAAATAAAAAATAAAATACACAAATATGCAATTATAGGCAGTTGTCATATTTCCTTATGGGGATAATTAAATAGCTCATTGCAATCCAAATAAAAAACAGATTCGGCATATTGAGAAAAAGTTTTTCTCCAAGACGGTTAAAGAAATTGACCATAAATGTGATTGGTGATTTATAAACCAATCAAAACTGGTCAATCTAAAAAAAGAAAAAGACAGAAGCTCACACTAGTAGAATAAGTTCTGTCAAAATAACAGTATCGAGTGGTAACTCATAGTAAATAGTAAATAGATATTTTTCTCACATTACACCAGAGAAAAATAAAGAATTGCTAATATAATTGGCTCAATGGAAGCTTTTGATCCAGGCTGCCTTGAGAACTGGTCAAGCTACAAAGAGTGACTAATTTTTTATATGCAGGCTAATCAGATTAACAAGTCTGAGATAAAATTACCTATGGTGATGACAATAATCGGCTCTCCGACATGGGTCAGAAACACTGTCTGACTTGGATTTTGAGAAGCATTGGCGATTCTCACAGAATACTTCTCCCCAAACCCACTAACAATAATGCAGAGGTATTATTTCAATCTTAGTATCCAAGTGAAGGACGAAAAGGCTAGAGAGTTCACAATGCAAATCTGGGCATTGGCACTCATGTGTGATTTCAAAGAGTTCATCGATGAAGCACTCCACGATTGTTTCATTTGTGGTATGAACAATCATAATTTAAGACAAATTAATGGATGCCGGATATAGATTTTGATATGGCTGTAGCTCAAGCCATGCTGGCAGAAACTATAACATGTCAAGCAAGGCATTAAAAAAAAAAAAAATTACCGTTAAAAAAACTGAATAGAAGACCGAGTCAGTCAAGCATTCAGTTAGTTCAATAACAAGTGATAAGCATTGTTATAGGTGTTATGAACCGATGCCCGCACAAACAGAATGTCCACACTGCTATACTGTGTGTTCATTTTGCAAGTGAATCGGGCATATAAGAGCTGCTTGTCTAAAGATGAAAAGACAAGTAGCCGATATGAGAATGGAAAAACCCATTCTGAAACATACCAAAGGCAATCTTAATGAAAAGAAACAAGTTGCCTCTATAAACAATATTAAGAGTGGTGAATCAGTATTTAAACACCGGATCTTCATTAATGATATGCCAGTCACATCACCATTTTCTTTGATGATTGGGACTATTGAGGTGGTGCATTCTGAGTATGATATGGCCTCTATTATCCCATCTGCCTCCCACCTTTCAAGCTCTGCCTCAACTTTAGTTCTCAAGGCCAGTGGCAGTGATCTGCACCGCAACTGATCGGTTTTATCTCTTTATTCAGTGGTAAGTGAATTGGTTGTCCTAAATACAGACCTAGATCTTTCATGAAAACTTCAGGGTAATCATTCTTCAATTTATTTACCGCTGTGACTTGGTTGACCCTTCTCACTGCAAACCTTAAGTGACTGAACCAGTCATGGCCTAATAAATTACTATAATCACCAGGTGCCACAACCAGTCGTAGATATAGTTACTTGGGAATTATTTTAAGTAATCAGAAAAATTATTTGGATGAATGAGAGAAAAAACTGATAAATGAAGCAAAGAAAAGAAAGGGATTGATAAAGAAATTAACAGTATTTTCATATAATAAATATGATGTAGCTAGAATTATATGGAAAAGAGTTGCAGTAGCAGGGTTAACATATGGTAATGATGCATTATATGTTAGTAATGGGGTATTAAATTACTTAGAAAAAGTTCAAAGGGAAGTAAGAAGACATGCATTGAATGCAGATGTATGGTAGCAAGGGAGGCAATTCAAGGAGAAATGGGATGGAGAAGTTTTCATATGAGAGACGTAAAAAATAAAATGAAAATGTGTGGTAAATTGCAGTTTATGGATAATAAAAGAATAGCCAAAATAGTATTTAATTGGGTTATGAGTAAAGGGCAGGCAACAAGATGGGTGAGAAAGAAATACGGTATGCAAAAGATTTGGATAAAGAATTTATATCAGTATATTTGTACAAAAGATGGTATGATTATGTTAGGAGGATTATTGAGTCTTATAGTGGTAAGGAATGGGATAAAAGAATAGATTTATTAATAAAGAATAGGGAGTTAGAGAGATGGAGAACTAGTATGGAGAGTAAAAAGAGTTTAAATATGTATAGAAATAAACAAAATATTAGATGCGAGTTAATATATGATAATAGTAAAGAAAGTAGTTTATTGTTTAAGGCTCGAACAGGATCTTTAGCAACAAGAAAATATACATGTAAAAGGAAAAATATGGGTGATTTAGTCTGTAAATTATGTAAGGAAGGAATAGAAAATATTAGGCATCTGTTAATTGAATGTAAATGCTTGAAAACAGAAAGGGCACATATAATGAAGTTATGGAAAAATAAATATGAAAAAAGTGATTATACAGTAAGTAGATTATTGGTTTTTATGCTGGGTTTGGATAAAGATAAGAGGAGATTTAGATATAAAGGCTGTAGAGTTGACAAAGATTATGTTGTGGAAATGGGATGGAGCAAAGTATGGGAAAACTTAGACTGGGGAATGTAAAATTAAGTAGCTAACAAGTTTTTCTTGGTATAATTGCTGAGAGATTCTTGACTTCGTTTAAGAAGAAGCTACAGTACATCACATCACATCACATTATGGAAGAATAAATATGAAAAAAGTGATTATACAGAAAGTGGATTATTGGTTTTTATGCTAGGTTTGAAAAAAGGTATGGGGGATTTAGATATAAAGGCTGTAGAATTGACAAAGATTGTGTTGTGGAAATGGGATGGAGCAGAATATGGGAAAACTTAGAGTGGGGAATGGAAAATTAGGTGGCTAACAGGTTTATCTGGGCATAATTGCTCAGATATTCTTGACTTCGTTTAAGGAGAAGCTACAGTACATCACATCACAATATAAAAAATACAATAAAATTAAATTACTAACAATAATTTATCCAGTTTACTTTTGGGAATTTCATAAAATTATTTAGTGCATAAAAATATTTTGCTTCACACACAGCCAATAATTATGCAATTCATTAATCTCCAAATGGTTTGTTTACTCATCTAATTAAAGACTATGCTAATTTCTTTCCATCTGAACTTTAATAGTAAGCAATTTACTAAAACTAATTTTGTTCAGTATTATCTTTTCTCCCTTTCAGCAAAGCATTGATTTACTTTCAGCAGCCGTTTTCTCCTTTCCACAGTGACTGACTATTCTTGACTGCAGGAAGCTAAGAATCTCAAGACTCTTTTTATTAGCTATGCTAATTTACATAATTTATATACTGTTGATGCAATATACACAAAGTAATTAAAACTTTATTTACATACAATTTATATTCAGTCTGTCACTTTGATACCTGAATATCATTTGACATTCTGGGTGAGTGATCATATAATAATTATTATATTTATTAAATGATTTCTTTAACCTTGTTGTCCTATAAATTTCTTAAAGCTAGTAATAATTGGCTGCTGAATTTAAATGTCTAACTCATATTTTCTGATTTGCACATAACTATATCATTTATTTCTGGGTAAAGCAATGTCAATGTTTTTGTTTATTGAAGTGCAATAGGATTTTCATTTTAAAAAACTACATCAAGACTATATCTTTCTTATCGCATTGCCAAATCCATATAATATAATATTAAATCATCTATGCCTTTTATTACTGTTTCACAATGCTTTATTTACAACTCTCTTTTTTGCTGGGATAATTGATACTGTCAAAAAATAGGATTGTAAATAAAGTATTGTGAAACAGTAATAAAGAGCATCTAATATTATATTATACTACATCAAGACTGTGTAATTTTAGACTTAATTAATATTGTCTATAAAAAGTGCTTACATCATAATGATACTGAAAAGACTGAGATTTATCTCCATCATTGTCATAGATTTCTCCAAGCTGAGCCAAAACTGCAGGATCTGAAGGCACAATACCAACTAACTGCATAAACCTAATAAAGACAGACAATTCAGTTAGTTTGTAATAAATTAAATTAATCATGAACTACAAAACAAGATTACTCTTACCATTCGGTAGCTTGAGATATATCTTCTAACATTTCATGACTGATTTTTGTATTAAAGATAATTATTTTTGATTTGAATTTTCTTAACATTAATATAGCATTTCATAAAATTATTACTACTTACTTCAAAATGTTAAAAATTATTAAGGTGTGTGTTCAAAGATGCTACATATATACATTTTGGTTAAAAAAAAGTTTAAATGTTAAAATAATATTAATCTGTCAAATTAAAAAATTCCTCAGAGAATTAAAGTTACAAATTTTATCTGATAAATAAAAAACTAATTACATCCGTAATTGGATTTTTTCTAATTAAAGATAATCTTTGGAATTTAAAAAATTAATTAATTAAATACTTATCTTAGAGAACAATAGCACTCACATCATAAATCCCATCAAAGTCTATATCCAAACCCAAAAAGGTTAAAACAGTAAGAGAAGCAGCAACTCCAAAAAATATTAAGGATTTACAAGCCTTCCTGGGATTGTAAACTTTTATGAAAGCTTTCTCAAGGGAAAATTGCACATTAAAGTCATTATATGATTTATTAAAGTGAAGGGCTTAATAAGGTCAAAACACCTCCTAGTGCATTACAGTAGTGACTTGGAAGTAATTATAACTATAGATGCTTCAGAATATGGAGTTGGAGCTGTCATCTTGCACCACTGTTATTGAAGCAGATATCTGATAGCATGTGCCTCCAGAACTCTATTGTCAACTGAAAAAAATTATAGTCAGCTAGACAAAAATCCTTGGCTATTGTTTTTGCGCTTAAGAAATTTCACCAACATATATACGGATGAAAATTTGCATTGCATACTGATCATCGCCCATTATTTGAAAGTTTTGAAATAAATTAAAAAAATTCTATGTAAGCCAGAGATTGTCTGATCTAAAAGCAGGTAAAGAGATCAGACACGCAGATATCTTATCACATTTAGCAGTGATAGATGAAGTCCAGCGGAAGTTCAGAGAAGTAAACTTATTAGATGTTATGACTTCAAAAAATTTAAATAGTGCCAAAGTTGCAGAGTGGACAAGCATCATCAAGCTTATTTAAAACATGTGTCAGTTTATCTATATGCAATAGATGCAGCCTCATGACTGACTGATCGGTACCAATTGTAGGTCATAAGCAAATGTTTAAATTGTTACATTATGAACATCCAGATTTTATGCTAATAAAGTCATTGGCACAATTGTATGTTTGGAGGCTGCTGAATCTAAATAAAAAAAATTGAACAGACCGTGAAAAGCTGTAAAGTATTCCATTTTACAGCAGATTTACTCAAACAAACTTATAAATCATGGATGGAGTCTAAAAACCCAAGGCAAAGCATTCATATATAGTCTTTTCTGATTCGATGAATGGATATATATTTTTAGTTGTAGTGGATTCAAATTCTCATTGGGCTGAGTACAAGCTCATGAAAGCTACCAGTACAGATTGTACTATCAAAGCCCTCCAAAAAGAATTTTCACTAGTTATGGTTATTCTGAAATTCTTGTATCAGACAAAAGAACAGAATTTATCTCTGCAGATTTTGGAAGAAAATTAGCAGACAAGGGACTATCATCCAGCATCCAATCGAATCACTAAAAAGGTGATACAATAGTCTGCTTTAAAGAAAATGACAACCATGGATATAAAGAAGGTGTTGGTAGAAGTTATGTTTTACCAACATTTCATTCCAAGTGCGTCGACTATGAAAACACTGGCAGAGTTATTATTGAGATGAAAGTGTCATATACATTTATCCAAGCTATTACCAATTAAAAAAGAATAGGAAAGAAATAGATTTAGTTAGAGCAAAATCTAAAGTCACTGAACAAGATTACCTTGACTTTGAAAAATTTCAAGCTGATGAGACTGTATGGGCTAGAGATCTGTTAAACAAGATATTGATTTCTGATACCATCAAGGAAATTATAACTGAAATTATAAGAATTATTAAATTTGAAAATAGAATGTGTGCCAAAATACATGTATATGCTCATTTGTTGACTCATCAAATGAAATTATCAATAAACTTACCCTAGCCAATCCTAAATCTGAATCTAATATAAGTGATGAATGCAAGAAACTTCTCCCAATTGTGAAAAATGAAGAACCACCTACTGATAAAAATATTGAAACAAATAACAAATCAGGTGACAATACTGCAGATTTAAATGATAATAATTTATCATCAGGATTGTCAAATCGAGCAGAACAAATTACAGATCATAATAAAAGAAGATATTAATCTATATTTAGATGCCTAGATGCCAGAGAAACTGCAGATGACCTGAGAAATTTAAAGATTATTTTCTAGAATGAGGGGAGGTGTGGACTGTCTGTACGCATACATAGGAATATTGTAAATAAAGTTTTTTTTATTGAAATTTGCAATTTGCTTGCAGACAGTATCTTATTATTTACCCATTAACTGAGTACTCTAGAAAATTTGCATTTTATATATAAATGAATATTAAATTAGGTTAATTAGTATAACTATCAAAAACGTGAACTGAGTTAGTTTCAAGTGAATGTGTGAGTTGAAAAGAACTGTCCCAATGTTTTCTTGAAAGGAGAAAAAAGGCAGAGTTAAGTTGAAAACATATTTGCTCTTCCAAATACTTTGAAAATGAAGATTGTCAATTAAACAAAATGACAGACTTGAAATAAAATAAGACATCTTCTGTTAATTGTCTTTAATGTAAAATAACTATGAGTTAACAGATAATCCAGTTATAGACTTTAATGTATACAAATTAAGAAAACTCTAGTCAATGGATTGTATTATTTATTTGCAGTATGTGAGAATGAATTATTCCCACACATAAACTTTGTTATTTCTGTCTCAAAGCAAAGAAATATTATTTATTATTTCTCTTATTCTATGTTATTAGCAATTACACTATTATTATTTACATTCATTGGCACAGATAAATTAACTTCCTGAGTTTTAAAAGTTTGTTTTGTGTTGGTTATTTTAAATTAACACTGCTTGCTCAGATGGTGCTATTAAGAACATCCCCTGTGTTATTAAGATCACCCCTGAGTACACAGCAATTTTTAAATGTAATTATTTATTTATTTGTAAAAGATTAAAGGTCATCTTTGAAATTTTGTTTGAATAATAAAAGTTATTGAATTATAACTATTGCTCCCTATATAAAATATCAAATCAGATTTGAGATATAAAGAATTAAAAAATCCAAGGATACAGATTAGCTATTTGATAAATTACTTGAGGATAATTGGGAATAATAGTATGCAACTTGAAAAAGCATTCTAGGGCTTCTTCCAATATTCCAAGCTTTTTATTGGCTAATCCTTAAAAAAAAAAAAAAAAGTCTATCAGATAATGTCTTACAATAAAATGGAAAAAAAAATTATTTTCTTTATTACAAAATAATTGTAAACTTGAAAATATGAGATATTAAAATTTTATTAAAAATAATAACTTATTTTTTTATTGCCTTAAATCATCTATATAATTTTTGAATCAACAAAGTGATAATGGTAAGTAAGTTGTAATATAAAAAATTAAATGTAGTTTAATTAATTTAATACCTAAATTATAGAGTGCTTCAACACAAGAAGCTTCATTATTAAGAGCTTCTTTAAAATATTCCTGGGCCTTCTCATAATCTCCTTGCTGATAAACACAGTTGCCTTTGTTAACCAATGCTTCAAATAAATAAATATAATCACTTAACATGTTATTACTATAGTATTAATAAATCAAATTATATAATAGAACATCTTTTTTGCAAACATATCTAAATGAATAACAAGAAGAAAAGATAACACAATAAGTGTAATTAAAACGGGCAAAACTCACTATATATATTTTGCCACACACAGCAACCTATTGTAATCAATGGATGCCAGAAGGCTTGTGCATAAACAAGCCTTCTGGCATCCATGGATTACTCTAGCTTGCTGGGTGTGGCAAAATATATATAGTGAGTTTTGCCTGTTTTAACAACAGTTATACACGGGCATAAGAGGAGATGGTCATGTGATGTTTATTGGCTTAATAAAAGTAATGTAAATATAATTGGTAACAATAAAAAATTTAATAGAATAATTAAACAATGTTATTTTTAAAAAAACTTAGTAAGATTAAAAAGTGATCAAACTAGATATTAATCTGTTAAAATATACTTATTCAGTCCAGTTTACCAAATTATGTTGACAAATAATTGTCCATAATGTATTAATGTTTGAAACATATTTTGTATATATAATATTAAGTAAGATATATAAATTTATTTATATTTCACTATTAATAAGGAAATAATGACTTTGAGAACTAAAATAACAGACTGAGCATTAATCCAAGACCATGTCTCTCAACTTCATTATGCAGCCATTGCACTGAACCACACAGACCAATTTAAATATTAATATAGAGAATTTCTTAAAATATTCATAGATATCATGG
The DNA here is from genome assembly GCA_028023455.1 of Epiperipatus broadwayi. Classification (NCBI taxonomy): domain Eukaryota; kingdom Metazoa; phylum Onychophora; class Udeonychophora; order Euonychophora; family Peripatidae; genus Epiperipatus; species Epiperipatus broadwayi. Next base: position 5,517,405 of record JAQFVV010000077.1, on the reverse strand, counting down.
TCATAATGTTTCTAAGTTCAATTGATAGATATCTTAAGAGAATAAAAGCAGATTATTTTTAATTTTCAAAACTTTGGTTAATATATTTTGTAATAGTTAAATTAAGCATTATTTTTCTGACTCCGGTTATGTTTTTTTTATTAATAATTTATTGCATAGTGTTTTCAATTTTCACATATTTTAGTTAACTAAGATATAATATTGTTGTAGACATTTACTGTTATAGCAATTTTTTTTTCTATTTTTACATAATTTGTTTTTATACCCATATATAAAATTAAATTAAAATTTTAACTGTCTCAAATTTCTTCAACAATAATATCTTTTATTTAATTTTAATTCACTTTAATCCCTTAGCTTCAAGTATATTTAATTTTTATTATGTTGCACTTAAAGCTTTTTAGTAACCAAATGCTTTTCTTAGCTGTTATTTCAATAACATTTTAAGCCCCCCCAACCCTCCAATAATCTATTTTCTCAACTTATAATGTAGATTTGTTTGAAATTGATTATAAATAATTTTTATTCATGGCAATCATTTTATTTAATTGTAGATTAACTGCATCTAGTTATTAATTAATATTTAACTTAATTACTATGACATTTTAGTTATATATATATATACTAATGTACTATATTTGACATTGTTTTACAATTCATAGATTTATTTAACGATCTTTCAAAAAACTAGTAAACAAAAAGTAAGTAAGAAATTTATAACTAAATTATAAAATTGCAAATTTTATCTATATAGCAGTAATGATATTCTTATCTAATGTTGTCCACTCTAATTTTTGCACTTTATTTTACACATTCATTCTCTTAAGTTTTTTCCTCAGTGAAAGTTTTTTTTTTTTTTTTAAATTTAAAAATTCAATTTAGAAATGTTCTCAAAATTTAAAGCTAATAATAGTAGAAATTCTGTCAAGATTAAAAGAAGCTGCTTGACTTGCTTCCTTTATTGATAAATTAAAAATTTAATTTTAAAGAAAAATAAAAAATTATACACAGAAATCAGTCACGTTGAGAGAAAAAAAAATTAATGCACCTATAGTTTATGCTCCCGAGACTGCTAAAGTTTCACCAATAATACATACTAAAAATGTGGTTAAAAGAACTGAATCAAAAGAATGTCTACACTGATGGTGTCTCACATTGTGTCAACAAGAGTGGCATAAAGCTATTTACTGTAAGCAGAGGATGATTATATAGATCCAAAAATCAGCAAGAAACTAAATCTCCCAATAAAAAAATTATTGTCACATTTCCTGTAGAATTAAAAAATAATATGGGGAGGGAGGGTCTTCCGAAAATATTTTGTGATAAAATTGATTTGTTTTGGAAAGGCATTCTGAATTAAACAAACATTCATAAAATGAAAAGCAGGCAATAGGCTTCCGTTTTGGTGCTACAACAATGCTTCACATTATATGACCAAGGTAGAAATTATTTACAGATTAAGAATCCTCATGCTCTCAAAAACAAAAATAATTTATCTGTGTTCTTGCATTATAATAAAAATCCTAAGTTATTGCCATTTTTTTTTATTAAATGCTTTATCTCTGGAGTTAAAAAATGAGAAAGGATTTTAAGTGAAAATCCTAACAGTGCATATACGTGTAAATAAATAAATTCTCTTTCTCTCGATTTATTACTTCACTGTCTTTTTTATAATTTCATTATTGCATTTTATTTTTTTTATTATTTTTTTTCTGCTAATATTTTAATGTATCTTACTATAGATTTTTAATTAAATTCTATCAGAGCTATATTAATGAATATATTAAGATTATAAATGTATGTATATTATACATATTATAACGATCCAAACGAAGTGGGAGATCGCATCACACCGCACCGCACTACCAAGGGCGCCATCTAGGCATTTGAGCCTAGAAAAATTTATAAAGTAGGCAGATACGCGCTGTTAGGATTCCACTTTATTTACATATTTAGATCGTTAGCCCATTGTCACTAGCTCAGTGGAGACGCAGAGATAAAAATCTATAAATTTAGATATAAATATAAAAAAATAATAAAAGCCACTGCCAGAAATTAACACAGAAAAATATTTATTTACGCACATATAAAATCATTCTAAACTCGAGGAATAAGTTTAACATTTAGATTTTTATATTAACTTTTAATTTTACATTTAAAATAGCTTGCTATAATGTTTAATATTTTATTTAGAGGGTCGGGTATGAATAGGCTACATAGATCTGCATTTGAAAAGACAATATTCTTCCCTTATTTAACCCTAGGCTAAAAATTCAAAGTCAAACTGACGCCAACCATCCGATACACTTATGTATTCAATGTAGCATGAAAATACAACGGCATTAAATAGACTATACTGTCAGGAATGCACATCTGAACAGTATAGTGAGAAGACATTGTTGCTCTCCACCACCAGGAATGCTACTTCTGATGGCGAGTAGAACAATAAACATAAAACTCCATAGGAATGGATTGTGTCTTGCGTCTTACTATCCAATTCCATAGGCAACAGAGGGTGTGCGGCGTATATATGTAATCCTGCACGTGGCGGATCTCCTGCTACATTTACTACCTACATAAATATATCGAAACCATTGAGCCAATTCAACCATGAAACAAATAACCTAAGATTACCCTCCCTTAATATAACCTTACAAAACTATATAGCCGTTCATGCCTGACTTAAATTTATCATTTAGATATGTTCGCACAGATAACTTTTATACAATTTGTTTTAAAATGTTGGGTATAGATCGATTACATAGATTCCACGGCCAAAAACATTTCAAAATAAGCATAAACGATCAAAATACAAAATTATTGATACCGACAATCGCAGAGGGAAACTTATAAGTAACCCAATAGTATTCACCATAAGATACTTGCATTGTCACCAATAACTTAAAAGACATCCGAATAAATACATTTTAGATACTCACCGTAAGGTATCATTATTTATCGAATGTCTATATATTTTGATCAAATATGAAAACCAAAATATAATTAACCGCAAACGAATCCATGCAAGCGTCTATAAACAACTTAAATTTCATACATTTAAAATTTAAACAATAAATAATTTATACAATTAAAATAAATAGAAATGATTTTTTTTATCAATAACAAACATATAAAATTAAACATCAATTGATTTTAAACTTAAAGGTCAAATAGAAATTCCATTTTAACATTTAAATTGCTTTCACGAAAGTTCTTAATTATTTAAAAAAATTTTTAAGTTCATTGTTAATAGCTTACAGTAGCAGAGTCCAGGTTCTTGTTTTATATTCCCGTGACGTCTCGTTTAGAAGATAATGTTCTGGAGGTGGCATTAGCTGGTTCCTTTCGGTATCTCAATCAGTTCATTTTTAAAATAGAGAGAGAGTGAGGTATGTGCGTCCTACCCCATCTCTCAAAACAAACAGCTGGAACTGCCCAATACTCAATATTTCTCCTTTTTATATTATCCACACGGATTCAAACAACAAAACGTCACCAATCCATCACTTTCGTTAGGGTCCGAGCCAAGGCTTGGTGCTTCCATTGGCCCAGCTAATTTCTCTTATCTAATTTCCATCTGACCCTTTAATTACATAAGAGCCTTGAGGGCTAGCTTGTTTTTCAAATAATAAACAATCATTTCCATTTATAGATTACAGGAATTAATTAATACCTGTTTTTATTTTAACTTATATTAAATATTTAACTCTTGTATTTTTTTATCAAAAAAAAAAAAAAAAAACGTTCAAATACCTTTTTTTATTTATATATATAAAAAAAATATTTTTAAAGTTTAGCATCTGTGCGAATATATATATTTAACAACATTTTAATTTTAGCGTCTAGTTTTTTTATAGATTTTTAATACATTTATTTTTATTTGCGAACTTTGTTTTTCTTTTAAATTAATGTAACGACATATCTATATATCGTTACAATATATATATATATGTTTTTATTCCCCACATATGTATTCTTTAATTAAAAAAAAAAATTTTTTTTCTTTTATATATATATATTTATGGGTGCAAGTAATATATATAGTTTATAGATGATAGATTGATACACCGTAATAATATTTAATATAATGATTTATTATGTTTTTTTATTTATTAAATAATGTGTTAAATTATTTAGCTTTAGTTTTAGTTAAAATAAAACAGATTGAAAGAAGGTGTAACAGAAAGCGATCAAGATTAGTAGATAAAATATACACGTGTGAGTACAGATGTTTTAAACATAAAATATTTTTACACTTCTCTTTATTGCAGGTTTTTGTTGTTTTGTATTAGCTAGATCTTAGATATTCAAAAAAAAAAAAAAGGAAAGAGAAGGAAGGGAAGCTTTGACGGCATAAATATAATTATTAATCTTCTTATTAATAACTCGAGGACCGTCAACTTGTGAGATTTGATTGCTATCTCCAAAATCACAATTATTTTGTTAGGAGATTTTAGTTTCTTTGATCAGAAATTCGAAATATAAAGAGGGGGGCAGTTTTTGAAGAATGAGTTAATAATTTATTTTTTTTGGAAAGGTAGAAGCACTTAACAATATGTAGTTTTGATGGCAGGAGTTTTTAAAAGAAGAGCCAGTTAACAATGTTTAGTTTTGGCAGTAAATGGCAGTTGTTAAAGTTGTCTTAAAGTTACAAGAAATATGCAGTTGTTTTAAATTTTAAACCAAAATGATGAAGGCAATTAAAAGTTAAAGAATTGGAAAGCAAGGAGTTAACAATATTGAGAAGGAGAGCCAGTCAGTTTTGTTTTTTGTTTGTTTGTTTCTTATAAACATAGAATGAACTGCTTTATTATTTTCTTAAAAAAGTTCAGGAAATGAATATGTGAGTTTTGTTGCTTTAAGATCAACATAAGAAAAGATGTGTGCCTATATAAAGCAGCTCACAGCAAGATTGATATAAAGAAATGGAACAAAATTGAATTTCTTGGAGGAAGTTATTGAAATTCTGTAAAAATGATATTAATATATTTTTGGGCTGTGTATAATACAATGAATTTGCCATGCTAAACTCACTGTTTCTGTTCCTTGAAATCCCACATTATGGGTTAAGTCACTGTTCTATCCGTGGACTCATATAAAAGTCCTTAATAACCAAAGAATGGCCAAATTTAAAGCCATCCACAGATGTCATCTAAGAAAGATGTATAAAGCCATGCAGCCAACCTTAGTTGATCTATAAATCAATTTCTTTTTGAAAAAGGTTTTTCTTCATATTTCTCCAGAATGCTTATAATAACTTTTAAAATGAAGAAACAAGTAAACCAACCAATTCACATTTATCAAGAAGTATCTACAATAATTTTCTTTTAAAATGGTAGGATCAAGTAAACCAACCAATTCATATTTATCTAAAAGTATCCGCAATAACTTTTTTTTTAAATGGTAGAAAGCATCCAAACCAACCTGTAGAAGCTATAAATAGGAAAGCGGTCTGAAAATTTAGAGCCTGGGACATTAATAAGAGATGAAAATGGATTTGGTAAATTTTAAATTCAATTATCAAATTTTCTTATTTGCTTATTAAAAGTAAACTGTAATTTCTAAAGTCAAAGCATTTTATTTTTTTTTCTCCTTTTAATCCATATACATTAAGAGTTTGTTTAGTGATTGTGATTCTTAATAATACATAAAATACACATACATAATTTAAAATTTATTAAACTTAATTTTTTCATTATTTTGATTTTTTTTTTTATATATTGTAATAATAAAATGTCTTTTTATTATTGTTCTTTCTTTATTGTGTTAATTGAGCAACTTATCAATATATGCTTTATAATGTTTTTTTTTTATTTATCTCTGCATATTAAATTTGATATAATGTATTTTTTTTTTTGCTCAAAGTTGCAATAATATTTTTTTATATATGTGATTTATGTATCCATCCCTAATATAAGGGAACACATTTTAACATAATATATATGTTCACATATCACCGAGTGTGTGCGTGTATAACTTGCTTATACCATTCAGTAAAAATAGGTTAGACATAGTTAATTTAAATATAGTAAATTGAAAAGAGCAGGGTTTTACACATGTATGGCAGTGAAAAAAGAACACACATTACATAAATGAAATTTGCCTTTATGACATATAATAAGTAAAGAAAATTTTGAATGAGCATTTATAGAATATTTTTTGTTATGTCATTTTAAGCCAGCTTATTTTAAAATATCAAAAATGACAAACTTGTATATAATTTTATTTAGTTATGCGTATATAAATTTTTGTATTGATTCTATATTTCATTAATATAATAATAATCAGTCAATTGTATAATTAACAAGGTGATTTATATTGATTTAAAAAAAAGAATAGTATTAATAAATATAATTATATTTTAATTGGTTTTCGAGTTATTATTAAGAAATGTTATATTTTTTTCTTCTCTTGATTCTATCGTTTTAATTGATAACCATCACTCGTAATTGATTTACTTATAAGGATGTTTAGGGATTACGCTTGACACATAACCAGATTTTTTTTTAATAATTAGAGGTTAATAATACAAAGCTAAAATTATGTTGTGCCCAAGAGTTATGATCACCATCATCATTGATTAAATAATAATCATTAAATCCAATCTTAAAAAAAAAAAATTAATAGGTTTAGTAAATAGGGGTTTATAACAAAGTTGAATATCATGTGGTGAGATTCATAGTGATCAGTCTCCATCACTGGTAAATATTGAGGATTGAATCCTAGTTTTAACTATCAAAGTATTTTGAGTAAATAACCGCAAACATATATAAATGCTAGTGAGTGTTATATTTAAATCCCGGTTTAACATAGGATGATTTTAAGAAGTGCCTATATGCTTATAAAAATAAATTTGTTGTTGTGAGTTCATTATTAAGCTATGGCTGGAATCATGATCATCATTATATCATGATATTTAAGTAAATTAAGTAACTAGTTTGATGGCCATCCATATCAGTAATGGTCTTCACTATGTGTGTTTGGAAGCCATTAAGGAGAGTATTTTTGCATCTGTTCATCAATATGCTTAAACTGAGCTAGTAATATTTATAAGAGTATTGGATATATAAATTTTAGTATTGGGATCTTATAATTTTATTGACATGGATAAAATATAAGAATGTCATTTTTTTTTGTTGTTGTTGTTCGTTAGTCATCTAAGCCATGTGTAGTAAAAAAAAAAAGGTACCGAATGAGTTTGAACTCAGTACACTCTGGACAGATAAAATTTATCTAGGTTTAAAAACAATCTAGTGGCGCCCGTGGAAAACACATGTACTTAGCTAAACTGAATAAAAGTGATCAAGTCCCCTTTCAACTTATTAACTTTCTTTGATATTTTTTTTTATAAGTTGTTATAAATAGCACCAGTGTGTGCGTGTGACCATGAATGGTCTTATATATTTGGAAAGAGAAATGGGAATGATTCTTTGTTAAAGGAACCTATTATTGGAGATAAGCATAATGCACTCCATGGATTTCACAGTAATTTTGTTCAGTTGCTATAGCTAATATTTGTTTATCTGATGACAATGGCTAGTATATTTTATTGGTTCAAATGACTTCCCAATATCGAAATATTTTAAATCTTAAATGATGAAAGTGATTAATTTTCATTTTGTTATTTTTATGTGTTGAAAAAATGGATAATTTATTTATTTCATTCTTAGTGTGACTAAATTAATGTTTATGATAGTTGCAAATGGGCTACAGTGTTATATTTAATTAGTTATAAATAGATACCCAACTAAAGCATGATATACATATGTTCTTATTCATATGTTAGCGTCATCCATATTTAATTATAAATTATTTCATTTATCATTTAATCGTTTTCAATATATTCTTTTTAGTTACAAATTTATATATGTGAAATAACAAGTTATCCATTAAAAATATACTAACTACTCTTTCTTATTAAATTGTCAAATGTATACCATATAATACTAAATTATCCATGCACTTTACTACTCTTACACAATGCTTTATTTACCACCCTCTTTTACAGTTTACAGTTTTGATTGCCCCAACAATCTTCTTCAGAACTACAACATAATACAAATAAATGAATATAAATATAATTTACATTCTATATATACATCTTATAATATGTTTTATATTTTACATTATTATTATTCATTTTTTACCCTTTTTTTAATCGAAACGGTAAACTGTAAAAGAGGGTGGTAAATAAAGCATTGGATAATTTAGTATTATATGGTAAAAAATATACTACATGTAAATTTTAAATTATAAAAACAGTAAATGATAACAATAATAATATACAAATTTAAAAAAAAAGCAGATATCACATCATTTTTCAAGAACATGAATGGCTTGTCTATTTATTAATACAATCTATAAATTGGTTTATAAAAATAGCCTTTTCCTCTTTTTATGATGGCTTTCTTCATTTAATACTTCTGTGTGATCTGGATTAAAGTAAATATAAAATTCCAAGATTTTTCACGGTCAAAGGAAACTGATAGTAGTATTAGAATGATTATTTATAGCACTTTTTACATGATTGTATAGTAGTTGATATTCTTTTAGCCTTTTTTCCAGAATATATACATGTATGATTTTTTTGAAATAACATATAATTTGATATATAATATTATTTTTTTGCATTTTAAGATTAGTATTTTTAGAATTATTAATCAAACAGTTTACATTTGGAAGAATGTAAAATGAAACATATTTATCATTAAAGATTTTTTTAATAAATGTGGATTGAATATTATTTAAAAATGGCAATATTTATTACCTTTGCAAAATAATTATTTTTTATTTAAAATATATACACAAATAAATCATAATGTGATAGAAGTTTCTATTCCACAGTTCTTACATGATTTTGATTCATAATAAGAATGAAATTTTAAAAAAAAAACAACTGTGGTGATATAATACATGTAATCTAAATAATTAATTTTATAAATTATCATCAAGTAATGCATTTATTTATTTTTGTTTAATTTGCTTACTATTTTAATTTTGATGAGTTTCAAAACAAACAATATTCTAACTCTATTATTAATAGTCTAGGATTGTTCATTTATGAGACTGTTTTTGAAGGGATTAATAATTTTGATGAAAAAATTTACGGACCTCTTAAAAAGTTTCAATTTTGTAGAGTTGTCAAAAAAAAAAAAATAATGCTGTGAGCAGGAAATTTTAAACTATTTCTGCAAAGTTTAATTTGCGCTCTGTATACAGAATAATAAAAACATTAATTTTCATAAAATATTTATAATCTAGGCCAAAAAAAAAGACTGTTGGTTCAGCATGAACTTAACTTAAAGATCATTTACATTTTCATGTTTTTATTCATGTGATTACATGTAAAAATTAAAGAATAGTTGTCTGTTTTTAGATTTTTGTTAGCATTAATAAGTTAACCTAAGATTTTAAGCAACTTATTTTATAAATTGAAAGGAGAGTTTTTGTTGTCGTTGTTTATTCAAATTTTCTTGGTTTTGGACTTATCTCATATATTTTAACCTGCAGATTTGTAAATGTTTAAAAAAGTGATGAATTTCAATTTTAATTTATTCAAAAGAATTGTAGTAAATGGAGATTATTTAAGTCATTTAGATTTTGCATATGATGTAGTTGTTTTTGCAAATAATTCTTTAGAGCTGTTGGAAATGTTGCAGGAGTTATCAGATGAAAATAGGAAAGTAGGACTAAAGATAAATGTTAAAAAGACTAAAATAATGTTTAATGAATTTTCTCAAAATATGAAAATAAAGATTGATTATGATGAGTTAGAAGAAGTTAACAGTTACAAATACCTTGGTCAGATTATTAATACAGATGAAAACATAATGGATGAAATTAATCATAGAATTAAACTTGGTTGGAGTGCTTTTCATAGAAATAACTTGATACTAAAAGGAAATATATCTATGTGTTTGAAAGGGAAGGTTTTTAATAAATGTGTTTTACCAGTTCTTATTTATGGATCTGAGACTTGGACACTTCATAGAAGAGCAATACAGAGACTTTAGACCATTCAAAGAAGTATGGAGAGATGCATATTGGGAGTTACAAGTAGAGATCGAAAACGCAATATATGGGTAAGAGAACAAATAGGTGGAGTTGGGCTGGATATATTGCTAGAAGAGATAATAATAGATGGACAATTGAAATCTTAAACTGGATTCCAAGAGATTGTAAAAGACTCAGAAAGAGACCACATGTGAGATGGATGGATGAAATAAGAAAGTGTGTAGGGGTGATGTGGAGAAAAGCTAAAGATTGGAGAAGATGGATTGAATTTGGAGAGACCTTCATTCTGCAGTGGACTGATAATAATTATTGATGATGATGATGATTGTAGCATGTATTTTAAACATTAAAATTTACAAGGGTAAGTTCAAATGAGATGTTATTTCTTGAAAATTAGATGTAAACACATACCAAAACAAAACACAAAGTATAAAACAATGTTCATTATAAATAAATAAAAATCTTACCTGCAGGACTGTAACGATCAGCAGTCATAGCCAATTCAGCATAATGGTCAGCCTGATCTAAATCATTCTGCTATATTGTAATATAATGGAATATTATGCTATGGAAAATTCATATATTAATAATTCATGACAAGACATTTACAAAACTACAAAAAAAAAAAAATATTTTAAGTTTTGCAGAATCAGTTTTCATTAGTAAAATACTGATTTATCAGATAAACCAAAATGCAATGATTTTGTTTTAGGCTGTGAAAGATATTCTTCTCTTGCCTTGATGCACTCAATATTAATCATGACACAAACTAATTTTTTCCATCGTTCTCCATGACTACATATCAAAAGCTTTCAATCTATTTCTATTTTTTTATTCATTGTTCATATTTCACAATCATACAATACTACACTCCACACATAACAATTAATCTTTTCCTTACATTTTTTTCAAAGGTCCACAAAATATTTTCTTTCTCTTAATAAAAGCCTCGTTTGCCAATGCTATTCTTTTTTGAAATTCATCTTCATTTCTTCCAGCCTCACTCAACTAACTACCTAAATATTTAAATCCATTTACCTGTTGAACTATATTACCATGAATTTCATCTTGCAGTCTTTTTATATTCCTCTCTATCTATAAACACTTGGTCTTTTTAACAATAATCTTTATTTTATATTTCATAGATCCATCATCCAATTTATTCAACATATTCTGAAGACTTTTTTCATCTTCTACTATAAGAGCTATATCATCTGAAAATCTTATACATTTTATTAGTCTACCTCCAAAATTTGCTCTTCCACAATCTAAATATTTATTTAACATGTTTTCTAAATAAATATTAAAAAGCACAGATAACAAAGTGCATCATTGTCTAATTTCTCTTTCTATAATTCACTTCATCAGCATCATTATTCCTCTGTATAATTCTTATTCTTTGCCCAGTATACATATTACAAATAATTCTTCTCTCCAAAATACTCATTAATGCATCTTTGTCTAATTCCTCTTTCTATATTCATTTCATCAGTATCTTATTCCTCAATCTAATTCTTATAAAGAACAAATAAATATTCTCTTTCCAAAATACACTTTAATTTTTTAAGATGGCCATAAGTTTATTCCACATTATTCTATCAAATGATTCATCCAAATGCACAATATATATACATATTTTTTGGGGTTTTTTCCCCAATATATTTCTCCACAATTATTCTAACAACATCAATAGCATTTCTTGTGCTTTTCCCTCTCTTACAACCAAACTGTTTTTTCACAATATAATATTCTATCTTGCCATAAATTATTTGAGTTAAAATCTCAAAATTTTTGAAGCATGAGATAACAAACTTATTATCCTGTACTCTTCACATATAAGCTTCCTTCTTTTTAACAAATGGAATCATTATAGTCCTCAAAAAATCTTCAGGACAAACTCCCTTATTTTATATCAAATTGCAAAGCCCAATAATTTCCATCATGGTATTTTGTCCCATTTTTTCCAAAAACTTCATAGATATTGTATCAAATCTGACAGTTTTATCATTTTTCATTTGTTCAATTGACTTTATTATTTCATCTGCAATATGTTCATACCTTTATCATATACTTCACCATCTTTTTCATTTTCAAGTTCATAATTAATTGAATTTTTTTTTTTAAATAGATATTGAAGATATTATTTCATTTTTTCAATAAATCATCACTGTCAGTTAATCTCTTTCCATTCTTGTCAGTTATTTCTCCTGTTAACCATTTCTTTTTTCCCCCAAATGATATATTGATATTAAAATTCAGTTTAAAGTAGAATTAAATAAAATATAATTTTTAATTATAAAATTATTTAAAATTATTATATGAATAATGTGTGTATATATACATGCATGTTTGTGTAGAAGGTTTGGATTCCTTAGCATTTAATACTTATCTTTGGAAATGAATACTAAAAGTTAAAATATTTTTTGAAATTATAGATATTTCAAATATGTAAAATTGTTTATCCTTTTATAGCATGGAAAAAGAAAATCAATATAGAATTTTGTTAATTTGTTTTCAATTAATATTGAAGAATGAAAAAATAATCTAATACTTTATTGTCAGTAATATATGTGATTGAGATTAATCATAATTGAATATTAACAGAATTATTTAAAAAGTTAAATAGTAAATTGTATATAGAATAATGTGAATTATAATGTAGCCATATATCATTAGATGTTATTGCATATATGAGTTGAGAGAAGAATTTATTGTGGATTTGTTTTTATTTTTTCATGGACAATTAACATATTTCTATCATGATATAGTGAACTATTTGAGATAATGAATTTATGAGTATTTTAGTACTAAGAAAATGATTTATGAATATTTTGATATGTTTAGTTAACAAAACCTGTTATATGTGCCTATAAATATAATTTTGAGATATTGTTGGTTTATATATCTTGAGTGCTGAATGAAGATTAAAGAGAATTTTTTTTCATTTGATGGATGTTGTTTGCTAATATGATGATATTTACTTCATTGTTAATTCTATCTGTGAAGTATTTCAGCTATGGTATATTTAAATAATGTTATACAGTATGGGCATATATTAAGTTTAAAAGAATATGTTTTTGTGACCACAACATTGTTGGTGTTTCATTATTATGGTAAAAAAAAAGAAGATAATTATTATTATAGTAAATGAACTTATTAAGTTATAATTAGACTTAGAAAAAAATGATTTATTTAAAAAAACAATAATAAATAAGCAATATAGCATGAGAAGTCAACTCATTTAAAACTAGGTATCATGTATAAATAATACCTTTATGAAAACTGATATAAGAATAAAAATAACTAATATTAAAACAGGCAAAACTCTCCATACAGTGATTGTATGATGTTTATTGGAATAAAAATAACTCTTGGAAAGTTAATAAATTTTTGTACATGAATTTTTAAGTGTAATATATTAATACCAATGGTAGAATTGAATATATCTTGAATATAATAAACCTATTATTATATTTGTTAAATTATCTCTTTTGTATGTTTTGTGGTAATTTCTTCATTCAATAATAATCTTAGAGATTCATGATTTCTGATTTATGCTGGAAGTAACAAATATGATATAATGATTATGGAGAGAAAGAGAAGGTGCACAAAGATAAATTGAGAGAAATAAGAAGCCTGTTTTTGATAAATAATTGCTTTTATTTTATGAAATGCAGCCTGAAACTCAAGACATAAGGTATTCTTTTAGGAAAATTGGAGTAAACACAATTTCAGTCATCTTTCAAGTTCAGGAAGAACATGATGCTGACCAACCAAACTATAAATAGCTGTTAGCAAGTATTAGATGAATACTAAACTGTTAGCATCTTTTCTCCAGCATTTCAAGCAGATATCATTCATATCTGACCATTACATAAATAATAGTTATTTAAGTGTTAAATATCTATAACTTTTAAAAATAATTAACTTATAGCATTCATTTCCAAGGATTTGTAATAAATGCCAATGAATTCAATCCTTCTGCACAAATGTAGATACATTATTCATACAATAATATTAAATAATTTTATTTCAATTAAGAAATCCATTTAATTTAATTTCACTTTTAACTTATTTTTAATGTAGATATTTATAATATAAATATTTTATCAGTTATTAATTTTATTTTTAATCAGGCAAACTTTTTTATTATACATTGTATTAATTAAGTCATAAAATTTTAGAATTATCTTAAGATTTGTAAAACTTGTTTAAAATAAAAATATCTTATTTCATGTAGTAAATTTCTAGTATCACATTTCAAATTTATACATGACTAATTTTCTCTAAGCCACGATTGATGTATTATATAACACTATTGATTTTCTCTAAGCCACGATTAATGTATTATATAACATTATTGATATTGGAGTTATTCTCTCTTCCTTCTTATTTAACCTTCCCATATTTTAAAATGTGTTAACCAAATTTTAAAAAAAGCATAAAAGAAAAAATTATTGTAAAGCATCAATAAATATTAAATATTGTAAAAATTTTTTTTACACATTTTAATAAAATTAAACTCAAAGAGAGAAAGTTAAGAAAATTAGATTCATAATGTATGTATAGTTAAATAATTAAATGATTTTTTTTTATGAAAATTATAATAAAAGTCTACATAAAAATAAATAAAGAAGTTATAGTTCTTCAAGTCGTTTTGAAATTGTCACTTCTGGTTATAAGTTTTTCTGACCATTTTTAAATTAATAATACTTATCATCTTTGAATCCCAAAGTATTTTAAATTCTGTTGACAATTTTTTAGTGTTTCTTGTGCAAGATACCATATATAAAAAAGTTATGCTACTATAAAATTTTCTGTAACTTTGACAAATCCTTTTATGAGAAAATTGGAGAAATACGAAGTTGTTACTGTTGGCACAGGCAATTGAAGAAAGAGAGATTTTAGAACATTTTATTTATTTATTCATGGCATGTGCTGCACATTAACTTAATTCTAGTGCAGTTAGGCTCCTTTTCCAATGGCTCACTTACTTGTACAAAGAAATTTAAGAAAAATAACTTTATCCTTAAATGTCAACTTGCATCACAGACTTAGTCAGACTAACTTAGATAATTTTTGAATTAAAGACTTTTTGTCTTAATATAATTTCAAATGATAACACATTTCAAAATATAATACAATATATTTTACATTCCTTTTTATTTTATTTTTTTACTCTCATATGGAAATGAAAAACAAGTTTAGATTGTTTTTCACCTTCAAATACCAATCTTTCTTAAACCCAATTAATTAATTATCCTCATTTTTGAAAAACATATTTAATTAACTTTATAATAAATAAATTGTTTTAAGACTTAAGATAGTGAAACAACTTTATTAAAAAAATATTTAGAAAATGTTTATTAAATTAATGGTGGAAAATTTTAGACTTTCCCACATTCAAAACATGCACACACAAATAATTTAATGCATTTGTTTATGTAGATATAATACTTGAGCTTAAAATAAATATTAAGCTTAATCAAAGTTATATTTATGATTAGGACACTTTATTATCCAAATCTCTCTCTTTTTAATCAACTTTATTCTTACTACTCCCTATTCTTTCTCTATCTCACTTCTACAAATTACTAAGATTGCCTGTGAAGTATCCACTTGAATGTGTACTTGATATAATATTTAAAAAACCTAGTTCAGTTGTTGGTTTGAGATTGCTATTTTGCCTTGATATACTTTGAATGGAAATCAGCAGCTATTGAGATCAGCTTGAATTTTGTAACAATCTCCAAGATGATTAAACCACTAAACATCCATTGATTACTCTGGTTAGCACAAGGTGGCACTACTATATGGAGAGTTTTTGCCTGTTTAATCTCCCAAGATGAAGAATTATTTCTTTATAAAGATATTGTTTAGACACTGTCTGTGAGCTACATCTACTTTATTTATGTATTTTAATATTTGAATTTCTTCTCATACAGTATTCTATAGTTTATTATATAGACTAATCAGCATGCTGACTTTTTAACTATTGGAAAATGACAAAGATATATTTCTGTGTTTGTCAGACAATTAATTTGGTCATCTTTTATATATAATTTGATTAATATATCTTTGGATTAGTTGCAAATTTTAACATAAAATTAATAACAAGGATTTTTTTAACAGTCACCAATAGTTTATCATAATTCACTTTAAATTTTTTTTTTTATCACATGTATTTATAACAGACGATGAGACAGTTAGTTTAAGTGTATTGTGATCAGTGCAAAAGATTGATTTAATGGATGCTTGAGGCATTAGATGAGAATTCAATGTGACCTATTTGAGATATTGAAATGATGTTGCTATTCTTTCTTTAATTTCTGAAGAATAATGGAATTAATAACTTCTGAAGTCTTAAAGAGTTAAGATTATATTAACAGTTTTCTTAGGTGTAATTTCAAAAATACTTAATGCGAATTCATTAGTCATATGTGTTTGAAATGTTAATTTATTTATATTATTGTTGTAATCTATTTTATATATATCGTAAGAACTTGCAGGTTTTTTTTTTTTTTTTTATGGTCTTTAAATTATAATCTTCATTTAAAAATTTATTAGGTTATAAAGTACATATATTAACTTTTCTGTTTGCCAAATTTTTTCATTTTTGAGTGACCCAGTAATTAGTATTATACTGTTATTTTTAGAACAGGTATGTGGTCATAGTTTTAAAAATGATGCAATTTATTCCAAATTACCATTTACAATTTTGGGATTGTCATAGGCAAAAGTATAAAGAATTTTCCTTATCAGTTTTTGTTATGTATTTAGAAATTGATTCCTTATGCTTTGAAATATAAAAATTTTGCTTTGATAATATTTATTCTATTCCTTGGTAATTTTTTTTTTTGATGAAGTTTTTGCTTCAGTCCATGTATTATCTAGAAATCAATGGTTTATAAAATTTAAGTGGATTGTTATTAATAGTATTATATTTTTCCTCTCCAAAAGCACAATACTAGAAATACTGTATGTAAAAAATTAAATCCAAGATAACTTATGATTTATTATCTTCATAAAGCAGAAAGCTGATATGGATAGAAAAAAAATTTAAAACTAAAAAAAAAATTAAGAATCAATATCTACTTGATATTATTAAAGTTATTTCAGGAAATGTTTGAAAATAATTTAATATATTTAAATTCTCAATAGTTCAATAAGTTTATATATAAATATTACATTTTTATATTTATACTTTGTAATTATTTTTACTATAAATTATTTTCCTCACTTTTTAATAAAATCACAAAGTAATTATCTCTAATTTATAAATCCATTGATTTTTAAATACAAATATATTATATACTGAACTTTAAATGTAATTAAAGGAGACTTTCTTAATATAAACCAAGCACTGATTATAAATATGTGCAAGAGATGATGATCTGGACCAACTGATGAATGCTGGTTCAGCACGAAATACATATATTGATCATTTATCTTTTTCACATATATGTGATCATGTGAATCTATTATATAAAATGGAGTGGATAGCTAAAGGAAACTTGAAAGTCTGTGTTCAAATCCCCTTTAATTCAATCCATTGAAAATATTGGTGCTTTTCTCAAGAACTGGATGAGCCACCAGGCGGCGCTGCAGAACCACTTATCAATTATGTGAGAGAAATAATATTATGTTTGTGATGGGGATTGTTTTATTGAAAGAGAGATTATATAATAAAGATGGTTATTTAGAAAACAAGGAAGTAGTTTTAGGAGTTTGATTTATAAAGAATTTTTTTCAAACTTATAAAGGGGGGTGGGTTTTTAAATTGTAATATTATTAAAAAATGGATGGAATATAAGAGTAACAAAAGAATTTGATTTTGATATAAATATAGATATGAAAGGAATGGTTTGTAAAATTAATGGTAAAAAGTAATTTATAAATGTAATGGAGAAGAAAAATTAAAAGAATTTATAAAAGAGTAGTTAGGAAAGAAGAAATTTAAAATTGTTTTTGAATATGCAAGGTGGTAGAAACCAGAAAAGATAATTAAATAAAACAATTGAAAATAAAGATTAGATATTACGTAGTGAAACATATTTAAGAGAAAAGAAGAACCTATTTTGAACAGTTTACATATAAATAGAAAAGAAAAAGAAAAAGGGGTGATGTATAATGTTATATCAAAAAATATTTAAATATTTTAAATTCAAAAATTTTTTAAATAAGTTGGGTAGAAAGAATGGATGCTATAGTTTATATATACTGGAGATAGCAAATTATATTAGTGAATAGTAACATATACAATGTTTATTAAGGATATACAAAGTTTTAAAGAAGAAGAGAATAATGTTATAGGGGATATGAATGGACATATTGAAGAAATTATATGTAGATAATAAAAATGACAGCTTTTGAAGAATTTTTGTCAAAAGTGAATTTGAGTATTGAAATTTATTAAATATTTATGAGGGATAATACACATGGTCCAGAAATAATATATTTCACACAATAGATTAGTATGGTAAAAAGAGGGAATAAATAAAATATGAAAATAAGGTATTTATAATAAAAAAAGTATCACTAGTGATCATAATTTATTTAATTAAATTTAGTAATGTATGGAGAATAGAAATAAAGTAAACAATAGTAAAGATGATGGAGAGTAAATATAAGAATAAGTTAAAATAAAATAAAGTTAAGAAATAATGAAGAGGGTGGGGATGAGTATAAGGATTGGTGTAAGGAAGTAGAAAAAAAATAGGGTTTAGTGAGAATATTAAAGATAAAAGTAATAAAAAAATTAAAATTATAAAAGAAAAGAAAGGAAGAACATGTAGAGAATATAATTTATTAAGAATAAGGAAAGGAAAAAGATATTAATGCTAAGGGAAAAACTTAGAAAAGAAGAAGTGCTAAAATAGATATTTATAGAGAGAGAATAAATTGAATAGAAATTGTTGGAGGATATTAATAAAAGTGGAAGAGATGGAATAAAAAATTCTGGAATTATATTAAAAGGAGAAGTAGGGGAGAAATAGATTATAGATGAGAGGGACTGAGGTAGTTCTGAGAAGATTAGAGAGAATCTTAAATAGTAGTAAGAATAAGAAAAGATGTTAGATGGAATGATAGAATATTAGAAAAATGAAAGAATATAGTAAGGGAATATTAGTTTTCAGAAAAGAACCAAATGAGGTAGAGAAGAAATTGAAAAGGGGAAGGCAAGAGGTTTAGAGGATGGGGCGAGGTAAGAATTAGGAAGGGAAGAAGTATAGTTTTAAGCAGAAAGGTTTAGTAGTGGAGTAAACAAGAAAGGTATATTTAAAGGAAAGGGAAGGACATAGAAAGGAATAATATAGACCGAAAAACTTTTATAAATTCATAGGGGAGAATAAAAGGGGAAGGAAAAGAGGGGGAAGCAGGTTTTAGATAGAAATAGGAGAAGTTTATTGAGTACACAACTGGAAGAGGAAGGAAAGTATATAGAGTTTTATAGATAGGCAAGAAGAGAAGAAAGATGGAAATTGAAATTGGGAAGGAGACAGATATAAGAAATATAGAAAAATATTATATATACATAGGAATATAGAACGTAAAGTAAAAAGGGGGGAAGCGGCTGCCCTATTTTGTTTGGTTGTATTTGAGGAAAGGAAGGCAGAAGATAGGAAGAGGGAAGAGAAAATGGGAAGGGAAATATTTGGCTTTTTGAGATGAATATTTTTGTGGCGAAAAAGAAGAAGGAAGTTAGTGAGGACAGCAAGGGTGGAAGAGATGGGGATAAATTTAGGAAGAAAACAAATAAAGATGGTTAAACGAGGAAAGAAGGAGAATTTTATTGGGAGATATTAAGTTAAGTGGGGAATAGATAGTTATTTGGGAATTATTTTAGTATCGAAATATTATTTGAGAAGGGAGAAAAATTGAAAGAAGCAAAGAAAAGAAAGGGAGATAAAGAAATAAAGTATTTCATAAATAAAAGAGTAGTAATTATATGGAAAGGAGTTGCAGGGGTTAAATAGGTAAGATGCATTATATGTTAGTAAAAGATATTAGATTATTTAGAAAAACTCAAAGGGAAGTAGGAAGAAGCATGGATGCAGAAGTATGGACAGCAAGGGGGCAACAAGGAGAAGGAGGCAGTTTCAAGAGAGAGCAAAAGAAAAGAAAAGTTTGGTAGTGCAGTTTATGGATAAAAAGAATACTAAAATAGATTTAATGGGTAGAGAAAGGGCAGGAACAAGAGGGGAGAAAGGTAAGGCATGCAAAAGATTGGATAAAGAATTTATATCAGTATATTTGTACAAAAGAGGGATGATGTGTAAGAGGATTATTGAGGTTATAGTAGAAGGAATGGGATAAAGAAAATTTATTAAAAAGACTAGGGAGTTAGGGAGGAGAAAAGATGGAGAGAAAAGAGTTAAATATATATAGAAAAAACGAATTAGGTGGAGTAATTTATGATAAAGAAGGAAAGAGTTTATTGTTTAAGGCTCGAAGGGCTTAGCTACAAAAGATCGTAAAGGAAAAAATGGGCATTTATTTTGAAATAGAAGGAAGGAAGAAAATATTAGGCATTTGTTCATTGAAGAAAGTTTGAAAACAGAAAGGGAATAAAGAAGTTGTGGAAAATAAAAGAAAAGAGGAATACAGAAAGGAATATTGATTTTTAGCGGGTTTGGGAAAAGAAAGGGGGATTTAGATAAAAGGTTATAGAGTTGACAAAAATTATGTTGTGGAAATGGGATAGAGCGATTATGGGAAATTTAGAGGGGGAGAAAAGAGGGCTAACGGTTACTGGGCAAATGCTGGCGACGTTGGGAAGCAGGCTTCTTGGTGGTTCTGCAGCGCCACCTGGTGCCTTGTCCAGTTCTTGAGAAAAGCACCAAATAATCATTTCAAACTTAATTTAAAAATTGCTTTTCAAATTAAGCATGATTAACCTAAAACTGGTTTAATAAGTTATAAATAAAGTTAATCAATATTTTGTTTCTACATAATTTATTTGTTAACAAAAATTTCAAGCAGATCCAAAATCATTTATATTTAAACTTCTCTCACACTTTCAGTATCTTTTAACATAATAAAATAGAACATAAAAATTATTTCTATAATAGATGTTATTTATTCAAAAATGGATTTAGATGTTGAAGTACAACATAGATTCCAAAATTCTGTTGCTGCTTTTAACAATTCAAAAGTTAAAGTATTTCATCAAAGGGAAAGAAGTAATTAGCTGTATATAAAGCCATTATATTGAAAGTGAAACCTGGACACCCTAACAGCATAATATAAAGGCATTAGAAAAGTTTCATTTAAAGATGGTCTGTAAAATTTTAAAAATACAATGGCAAGATCATAAAACCAAGCAATACATTCCTCAGCTTGCTAGGTTTGCTACTATTGAGACCACTATTGTGAAATCGCATCCCTTTGGATTGGACATGTAAAACAAATGGAAAATTTGAGTATGGTGTTCATGGGAGAGGTAGATCCCATTTACATAAAAGGATTATCTCAACAATATTCTAAAGTGCAATGCCAATTGTTGCAATTAGGAAGATATGATAGAGAATAGAATATATTGGAGAGCTACAACTAGACATGGTGTTGAAGTATTTCAGAAAAAAATGTTTTCTGTTGAAGAAATTAAAAGACAACATCATTAAGTAATCATAAAATGGATCAGCATGTTTTTTATATGGTTCTATTTGTATAGTCATTATACAACTCATTTATAAGTAGTCCCCCTCCCCCATCTGTCTTCCTTTTTTTTTCTTTTGGAGTTGGAATGACCATACTCATTTACAAGTGTTGTTTATTATTATTATTATAAATTCTTCTATATTTCTTAAATATTTGCATTCAAATCAAAAATAAATGATACGTATAAAAATAATAAAGATAAAAATTTTTTTGAAAAGAAGCCTTTATCAAAATAAATATTAAAAAAAAATCAAATCTTACAGTAATTTAAACATTTTATTTGTTTAAAAAAGTATTTTTTTTTTAAATAGAAGAAAATTAAAAACAATGTTCATAAATGCCATCTATTTGTTTTTGTCTTTTAACTTATTCATTTTAATTTTTTTAAAAAAAAAATGAAAACAATTAGAGTAGAAAATCATTTTAAATATATTTTTATTAAAAAGTAACAAATTCACCTCAATCTGTTGCTTTTTAAAGGGCTGTAGCAAACAAGTGATAGGTTCAGCAAAAAGATAGAAAGAAAGCCTCACATTAAAAATTCGTATAGAAAACAATAATTTAATGATTATTCACTTATATATAAAGAGCAATTTAATTGCTATCTTCAAATACAAATCAAATCTAATTCAAAATATTCCACATGTATAATAATTTGCAAAATGTGTCTACATATATATAATCAAGTAAAGATGTATAATTTTAATATCACACAAATTTACATGCATATAAAAAAAATAGAGATTAATCTTAATTAAAGAATTAGAAAATATTACTTTTTTAAATAAGTAGCCTTATTTGATGATTTATTTTATATCCAAAAGTAAAATTGTTTAAATTTTAAAATAATAATAATAATAAATTAACATTTATTTTAAACAAATTTTACATTTACATTGATTTGATAAAATCTAGCTCATCATTTGTGTATAAGATTTATCAAGTTTTAATCAGTTTTTAAACAAATTATTATTTTAAAAAGTCTAAATACAGGATAAAAAATTAAGAAAGAAAAAACTGAGAGAAAGAAATAATAAATGTAATTTTCAAATTAAAAAAAAAATTTTTTTTTATTTGATTATTTTAATAAAAAGTCATTTCATATTTTAAAAAAAAATAACTATGTGTGTAAAAACATATTGTGTAAGGACCACGATTTATCAATTATAGATGCAAAATAGAGATAATTCAAGAAATAACAAATAAAACTAATTTCAGAACCAAAGAAAGCAATTGGTAAATATAGAGAAGTGATACATACACAAATAATGGATTAAGAACCCTCTGGTAATTTATTTATTTTAAACATCTCATTGCTATTCAAAAACATTACATAATTTATTCATTAGATGTTAAATGAATTTTTAATAAAAAGTATAAATTCAATCTTTCATGATGGAATGATTTCTTTAGAATTTTAAAATAAGCACACATTAATGAAGTTTAGTGCAGCTTAAATTGCTATCTATTTTACATTTTAAATTTAAAATATCAGGAATCATGCAATGCCTGTTGATTGGTTATCCCTGAAGAAAATATGTATTTATAAATTTTATCAAATAAATATTTTTAAAATAAACATTTCTGCAAATATATTTTTTATTAAACATTTGGAAACACTATTGTGATATTAATATATAAATAACCAATATGAATGTAATAAATTGACAAATGTTCCTGATAAATTAAATCTTTTAGATTTGTACCCACTCTTTCAATCTTGATCTTGAATTGCTATTGAGTGTAAAATTTTCCAGACTAATCAACCAGAGATTTAAAATACCTGAATATACTCACGAAAAATGATAATCAGACTTTTCTATTTACACAACTTAAGTATAACCAATTTTATTTTAGAGATTGAACATTTTAGCAATTGGTCATAAACATATCGCACTTAGTACACATATGAATTAAATATCATATGTGTATTGTGAGAGAAATTGGGCTGAAAAATTTTATATTGAGCAGTAGTGCAAGATTTGTAACAAGCTTGGAGGTGTGGGCTGTAAATATAAAAGATTTTATCAGTCATAAATATTTATTAGATGCATTTGTCACCTTATTTTATATATATATTTCTTATAGTATATTTCTACTTCATTGGGTGTTATAATGTGAATATTACTTATCCCCATCTTTTATAAAGTTAGAATATTTAAGAACTTATGAACTAAATACCATATATGCAAATGATTGACAGCTAAAATATTCAAGCTCCAAAATCAAATTGGTTGAAATTAAAATAAATAGAAAAGTCTAAGTATTTCAAATCTCTAATTCACTTACACACAAAAGTTTCTTGTAAAATACATGTATATTCGAATGCAAGTCACTCAGAATACCAACAAATAAATCTTAAATAAAATTTAGATAAAGACTGGATAATGATGAAATGTAATTAAAAGTGAAACATTATTGAAAAATTCTGACAGAGTATATATATTTCACTTATAGTTCAATTCTCATGACGCATGTAATAGCTTGCAGTATTCTGGACAGTTTCCTTTGGCCTCAGTTTCCAAAATACTTTGGCTCAACTCCTCAAACTAGCAGAGTTCTTTGGCTTCATTCAGTTGCTGCTCATGATCACATTGTTTCACACTACAGTGCTGCCCATCACTTAAGCTTCTTTCAGCTACTGTTCATTAATGAGAACTACACCCTTTGCTGCACATGCTATTTATATCCCGTAGTTTGGTTTCTGGCAATCCAGGGTTCATGCTTGATTGTTATCAATATTGTTTTCCTCTTGGTGTTTCTAATTAATTGGTTCCATTTTTATTGTATAAAGAAATATTTGTAATTAGAAAATATTCCATGGCATTTGCCAAATGCAATTTTCTTAACGTAAATATTTTCTATTATTAAATCCTACACAAAATTAATCATTAATTAAACCTTTTTACTTTCTATCTGATTTAATTATATAATGTTCCTTACTTGACCCAAATGTTCATTGGTTTTACTTTTATTATTTAGTGATCTAAAAAAAAAACATTCCTCTAATATATTTTCTTTACTTTTTCTGGAATACAAAAAGACTTATAATTTATAGTTATTGAAATGCAATGTACATATTTTTACAAACATGACAATAATGAAGGAAATCAATCTGGAAGATTCAAAATCTGAAAGATTTGATTGATTATAAATACTTTAAGATGCCTTTATCAATTTATTACATAATTAAAATATTTATTTGAAGACAGAATTATTTAAAATTAAGTTGAATTATAAGCTCTGGTCCACACATTAAACTGATATAGAAGTTTCATACAGGGTCATTACATATTTGAAAGTGCCTGTGGGCTGGATTGAGTTGGTCCATAGGAAAGAAAACAGAAGATTTGCATTGATCTCTACTTAGGGGTTATCTTTTACCTTGTTACTAAATTCAATTTGTAAAAGTTTAAAAATTTTAATATTTTGAAGCTAAGTTGACTAGACTATAAGGTTATATTTAAAAATTCAAGATAAAAACGTTTCAATTCAAACTTTTTCAACAAAATAAAGTGAGATTAATGAAATATAATAATCCTATAAAAAGATGCCCGATTGTAGGAGTCTAACTTGGGCTGATACAGAGAGTTTTTTAGTATTATTCATTGTTAATATTATCAAAAATGGAAATTAATGAAATTCATTTTGCTGGTTTTTCATATAAATTATAACAAGTAATACAAATCATATACAATAACATATATATTGTAGCCCTTGGGTTTGCCCAAGACTCCATTTTTTGAATTAACTATGTAAGATAATGTTTAATAAAAATTTTCCTCATAGTTTGTATTTTTTTTTTCTTCAATAGACAAACTTTCTAGCCAAAGCTAGGTTTGAACCCAGATTCTTAGGAATTGCATATGTTTTACTTGGTAGGCAATCTAAACATTTGTCATTAAAAAATTTCTAGGCAAAAGATTGTTTTATTTAATATTAATTTATGGGACAATTTAGTGTTAAATATATAATTTATTAGATAGGCAATATTTTACATCATTTAATAGTTAGAGATTGGAAAAAAGGGGGATGTGCGATTTATAAAACTGCTTTAGAGAGTGAAAGTAGATAATCATAGTTTTACACTGACAGGTTAGAACTCAAGAGTTCATAAAATTAAATTGTAAAAAAAAAATTTTTAAGGATAAGAATATCAAACAATCAGTTTAATTAAAATTGTACATGTGAAACATGCGTGTGTATTTAATCTAGTTGTAGATTTTAATTATAAAGTTCACAATTAAATAATAATTATTCCGTGTTTCTCATGAGGAACTCCTCTAAAGAAGAAATTAATTAATTTTAATAGTTTATTCATAGCAGCCAAAATTTCAGTCAAGATTCTGGGTTTGAAATTGGGTTGCTGTAATTTTTTTTTATTTATTATTAATATAGAAAAAGTAAAAGGAAGGGGGACAGAGCTTTCTCTCATTTGTTCTTTGGAAAGATTCTCACAGAGTAGAGTTATTAAAGTAATTCATTAAAGTGATTTAAGTGATATCTATAACGACAGGAATTTAAGTTTAAAATTAATTGGTGATTATCTATTGGAATGCAGATATGAATTGGCAGGTGGTTTTTTTCAAGAGGGCAGAAGTATAAAATAACATGAAAGAAAAAGAAACAATAGGCAATTAATCAGGAAAACAGATTGACCAGATATTGGAAGGGTCAATGGAAGGTCACATTGGGGGGAGGGGGAATGAAAAAAGCCAGACACTATAAGAGCTCTGCTCTTTTGTGGAGGGGGTAGCTGGCTCTATCTCAATCTCTCTTGCAAGTTTTCTCATCATCGGTTTTATAGAAAAGCTTTGCTGTAAAACTTTAAAGAAACTTTTTTTTTTTACGAAAGAAAAAAAAGAAATCGTTTATTGTTAATTATTTTGCCTGTCTCTTGAAAAACAAACTTTGCCAAATTTAATAATATAAGTAAAAAAATGACTCTCGAGTAAAGTTTAAGTTAGGTGCACATCGATCTCCTGAAATTAATCAACGTCATGATTGTCTTGCACTAATTTATCAGAAATCGGCAAATGGTAAAATTTAAACTACAGAATTAAGAAAATCTAAATTTTGATTTCATATAAAAAGCATTAAATCTGAATGCTATAATTTCATATAAAGCGTTAAATCTGAATACTAAGTGAATTGAAAAAGACAACAAGAAGTGGACTTATATATTTAAAAATTAAAACAAGTTCTATTCAACTGTAATCCATAGAAACCAAAATGAGGAAATCTTCTCATCATTTGAAAACTTTGTACATTTTGGCATAGGAATCGAACTCTATCACAGGGACTCTTTCCACATAATGTCATGCATGCACACAAACAAACCAAAGAAAGGAAAAACAGGAAAAATGGAAACCAGAAATATGAAGGACATTCCCAGAGAGCTATTTAAATATATTTTTATTATTATTGCTATTCATGTAGAACATTTAATTTAATCTAAAAAAAAAAAAAGAATTTTTTTTATTATTATATATTAGAATTATAATTGTTATTATTTTGGGGGTAGATGAAACTAATACCAAGGTATGTGGTATGTGCCTGTTAAATGCTTTTATTATTATTATCATTTAGGGGTAGATGAAATTAATATTAAGATATTCTGTATGTGCCTTGTTTTAAATGCTTTACATTTTTTATGAAAAGAGTGAGAGATATTGTTGTGGGAAATGTTTTTTGAATCGGATCAGGAATTTTTGTCAAGTGCTTAGACCTAATGCTATGTTTTATGAAGGTTGTGTGACTGTTGGGCTAAAACATCATCATTATCCTATAAAAGTGCAGAGAAGTAGTTTTAAAATTTTAGTGAGCATTTATTATTATTATTATCATAAAATTAAAGCTAGATACAAGCCAATTAAGGCTTGGAAAAAATTATTGGCTCATGTTCTAGTGTACTAATTCGTAAGAGTAATGTAGATATGAAAGTTTTACTTGTACAAATTGATGTTAGACCTGTATATAATGTGGATGGACAAAGAGTCCCCACCAAGCTAGTGGAGTCGTAGTTTAGCTTGCTCCCTAAGATATTTATACTATATTTATAAAGTATTTAAACACAGTGAAAGAGTTTTCCCACTTGGTTATTTTCTGCACCGTAAGATGATTTCTTTGTTGATGGCCAGAGATTAATAGGTAAACCCAAGTCTCTTTGTATGACTAGTGATAAAAATCCTAGCATACCTCAACCTTAGTGAAAAGGTTTTCTCTTATTCGGGCCACTGCCTGCCTCATGTTAATGTTGATATTCCTTACGGGTGTATGAAATCTAGCTATTACTAAGCATTACTTATAAATGTTGGATACAGGGTCGCAAACTCAATTTGATGTCAGGATGAGTGCGAATAGTGTGTGTGTGCGATTGGTGTACTTGAACATTGTTTTGTTGATACATTTTAATTTATCAATAAGAGCCAAGAGTAATAACGTCAATAAATATTCAACTTAAGGGTTAAATAAAACCTACGAATATTGTAAGCAATGCGTATCTAAAATTATCTAATAGATATATCCGCAGCCATCTGAGAACTTCGCTGGAAAGATAATATTACTAAAATATTGTTGTCATAAGAACATGAATATAATGTGTATGCACGGATGATGATGATTGAACTAGATACTGATTCGTTGACATTTGAAGAGTAACTAAAATTAACTTAGTCCCACCATACATTAAATATCTAAAAATTTAATATTCAAACAATTTTTTTTTAAATTATTTTTTTTTTTTTATATTTAAAAATTTAATTTAAAAAAAAAAAAAAAAAAATTATTATTATTATATTAAAATAAAATAATTTTTTTTTTTATAAAAAAAAAAATATAATTAATATTAAAAAATAAAAAAAAATAAATATAATAATAAAATAAATTATTTATTAAAAAAAAGTTATTTTAAGATAATAAAAAAGATAAAAGTATCAGATAAATATAAAGATTAATAAGATTATTACTGAAATGGAAAATAAAGGATATATTAAAAATAAAAATGTTTATGCTTAAAAGATGGACATTAGATGTGCAACAATTACAGAATACCGAAGGTACATAAGAGGGATTCCTTTAAGACCGATTATTAGTTGTAGGGATACTTGTTATGAAAATATTTCAAAATGGATATTTAATAATATTTTTAAAAATATAATAAAGAAAATAAAAAGAATAAGGTATTAATTCAATGGATTTTATAGAAAATTAAATGAATTTTTAAAATTTGTTAAGTTTAAAAATATTTATTTTATTAAATTAGATATTATTATGTATAATAATATTGATCCAGATATACTATAAATAATGTTTTGGAATTATACATTAGTGATAAAATAAAAATTAAAAATTGATATTTATTTGGTATATGAAATTTTATTGATTTGTTGTAAAATTTGATTTTTAAATTTAAAGATAGGTTTTATGAGCAAATAAATGGATTAAGTATGGGAAGTAGTTTAAGTGGTTTTTTGGCGGATGTATACATGAATAATTTTGAAAAAAATTTTTTAGATTTAAATTTTAGTCCGTGTTTTTTTGTTAGATATGTAGATGACTATTTCATGGTTTTTAAAGGAAACAAAAGAAAAGCTAAAAGTTTTTAAAATACATTAATAATATTGAGGAAAATATAAAATTTACTATGGAAGAAGAATTGGATAATAAAATTTATACATGGATGTAAAAATTGAAAAGATTATAAGGAATAATAGAATTAATATTAATACTTCGGTTTTAGAAAAAAACATTTCATGGTCTAATTGTAAATTGGTATTCAGATATTGATAATCATTGTAAAATTAATACTATAAAAAATAGAATTAGGAGAGCAATGTTAATATGTTCTAATGAGTTATTATTGAACAAGGAACTAGTTTTAATAAAAAAGGAATGTTATTTGAATGAATATCCTAATAAAATTATTGAAAAAATTTTTTCGAGATATAATTTAAATTTAATTAAAAGGAAAATTGAAGGAGAAAATAAAATTAAAAATAAGGATAAAAAATTAGATAAGGTATACATAGGTTTTAAAGTATCACAAAATATTTTTATTAGAATTAAAAATATTTGTAAAAAAATAAATAAAAAATTTAATATTAAATTGTTTCCTGTATATAAGAAAAAAAGATTTAAAAAAGATGATTAATTATTATGATAAGTTTAACATGCTTGAGGCAATGAAAGGAGTATATATTATTAAATGTTTAGATTGTTGGAAGGAGGGTAAAAGTATTTCTTATATTGGAAATACTAAGAATAAATTAGAAACAAGGTTAAAACAACATTTATCTGATAGAAAATCTGCAATTTATTTTCATAGGTGTAAATTTGGTCATACTGATTACAAAATTGAACTTTTGGAAACTGTAAATAATTATAAAGAAAGGTTTTTAAAAGAAAATTTCTACATTAAGGAATTTAAACCATATATGAATAGAAAACTGATAGATTAAGATAACAATTAATGACTAGTTTGAGGAATTTTATCCATTTAAATAATTTAATTGTTAGTTATAAATAAAAAGGGTTTTTATTTTTTTGAGATTTTTTTGTTGGATTTTTTAATTTTTGGGGAAGGTAATATTTTATATATATTTTTATTTTATTTTTTATTCTATTTTTTATTCTATTTTATTTTTTATTCTGTTTTATTTTTATTTTATATTTGTATTTTTAATTTTAATTTTTGTTTTATTTGTGTATTTATTTATTATTTATTTATTGATAATATTGTTTGTATTTTTTCTTAGTGGCTTGAAAAAGACTATAAGGATAGAAATAGTCGAAACGTTGCTTATTGAATGTAAATTTTATATAGTTAAATAAAGAACAAGTTTTTTAAAGAAATTGGTTGGTGAATCTATATTTGATAAATATTGGTTTTTATGGACTATATTTTTTAAAGAAAAGAAGAGACATTTTTTCGGATTTTTAATTTATTAAATATCTCTATTATAGAGCATAGGATGAAGGAATATTAGATTAAAATAATTAAATAAAATTATTAAATTTTATTATTGGAATCATTACCCTTGGAAATAAATCAGTAACTAAAAGCATTAAACACTAGGGGAAAGAAATTTAATATTCGCTATGTCTGGGATAAAAATGAGAACAAAATATAATATATGTGAAGGTAAATAATATTTATCTGTTTGATATTAATATTTCTCCATGGTAATCCTGATTCCCTAATAATTAAAAATGAATATTTATAGTTTAAAACCTCTTGACATTATCTATTGATTTAGTGATATTTCTTTATTTATTTTTTTTTTATATCATAATACGATTGTAGAACAGGGGAAAGCCATGTGAGTCATCAAGTGAATGTATATATTATGTACTGAGTTGTAGTATGTTAATAAAATTTGTTATTGGTTTTAAATAAAAATTTGCGTATGTCTCAATGTTTTGTGGGTTATTATAATCTAGACATCTCAAATCCAATCATACATCAATATATTATTAGTAATAGTTGAATCATTATTTTCGTAAATAATATCTGGTAAAATTTATTTAAAATGGTTAATTTTCCGAGCTTATGTGGCATGGCAATACTTAAGATTACCAAGAAATTTAATATAGTTGAAATATAAATTATGAATAAGGATGGTTATTGAGTGATAGTGGATACAGTGGGTGGGCATAAAATCCTTTCCCTATCCATTGTATTCAAACACCTCCCTAGATGTACTTCCTTGTGATTTAACTTTAATTATAAAAAGCGTTCATAATATGTTATTTTTAAAAAAAATTAATAAGCTTAAATTATTCGAGCTTTAATGTAAATAGACATTGGCTACATTAAAGACAGCCAAGATCATCAACCTTGGAGGTGATCATGAGAGGGGTGTTTATCACCAATAATCCATAGCAGCTTGTTTGACCTCCACACCTTATTGTTCTAAAAACCCTGAGAAGAGATTATAATGGGAGAAATGAGCTAGCACAATGGAAAATTTAATAGTAAAAGAGATATAGTGCAATAGACCTATGAATGTGAGGATGATGCGGGGATGGATCAGGAAGGTGGAGATGGATATAGAACTATTTGTAATCGGAACAAAATTTTAATTGTGACTTTAATGATAAGTGAATGGGGAGTGTACTGAGAATAACCAAGAATTTCAAAGAATATTAATATTATTATTATTTTTAATACATTCTCAGTGGTCTCTTAATCGATTATTTATTAACCCATTCATTAACTAACCACATAAGTAAAGATAAACCACAAATTACCCTCCCTTATATTCCCAAATTATCAAACAGATGATAAAGACTTTGGCTGGTGAATTTAAAGTTGGCTTCCACACTCCCCCTAATACTAACAGACCTATTAATAATTCGAAGGATAGAACAGATTCATCTCAGACACCCCGTCGTATACAGTATTTCATGCCCTCAGGCTGGATGCGGTGCCACATACTATGGGGAAACCATGGCCACTGTTCATAATAGAGCTGCTCAACACATTTATACTTACAGAAGAGCAAAAAAGAACAACGCTAACTTCTCAATATTCTTTGAACATGAGAAGCAGGCTGACCATGTGTTTGAGCCCGGCAACCCCAAGATAGTATGCTCTGAAGTCAATGACTGCAAAAGAAAAATCAAGGAGGCGTATTTTGTTATCAGTGATAACAATTCCATCAATAGACGTGACACGTGTTTCTCTATCTCAAAAAAAAATGGACAAACTAATTTGCATTCACATTTGCATATTTTATTAGTTAGCAACATTACATAAATGATTTATAACTTATGTTGGCCATGAATATGAGGGAAAACCTCGAAAGCGCTCGGCCCATTTAATTGTTTTGGTTTTTGCAGCTTCTTCGTCAGCGGGTAAATCGCTTTTATATGCTAACCCATTCATTAAATATTATTGCTAAAATTTATTGATAAGTTATTGAAATGAGGTCTAACCTCAATATTTTATTAAAGTTGCAATTTGGCGCCCTGGCAAATAAGATTATGGATGTTCTATACCATCATCATCATCCCAGTAGGCTTTAGAAATAGTGTTAGCTGGGAGCAATGAAGCATCCATCAATCCATCCTGAAAATGTTGCAATTGGCATGCAACTTAGCCGCAAGTGTCTGAATGCCAGATAGATTCAATATAGGTTATAATTAATGCATAGCGTGGTCGCCCGATCTGAAATAAATAAATATTACAATTAATCCATAACGTGGATGTGCGACCATTTGAATAAAGTTATAATTAGTTTAAACTGTCCAATAATATATGTTATATTTGTAAACTCTCCAATTGTATAAGCTACATTTCTATCCACAACGTGGATGACCGATCAAAAGATAACAAAATACATTTTGGACCATTTAATTGTTTTATATAATTTAATTTTTGTTATAATATATATAAAGGTGTATAACAATTCAGATTCAAATTTTAATATCAAAGTGAGCTTTATGAGTCTATTTAAATGAAAACTGAGCTGCTATGTATGATGAAATCTTAAATAATCTTCTGTGCAACTGATGAAATCAGGTTTCATTGACAAAAACACATCCTGCAAAAAGTTTAGTTGATTTTTCATCAAATGTTGCACAATATAAGATAATAAGTTTCTATAAATTTAAACAAAAAGCATAATACATTGCACAGGCTTAAACCTGCATTTATATATGTAATATAGGCAGGATTCGAACTCAGACTTTCACACGACCCATTACTCTCACTGCTATCTCATATTGCTGACCCACCTGATCACACACATGTTGAAAAAATAAATAATCACCAATATACGCATTTCATGCTAAACCAGCAATCACCAGTTAGTCTAGATTACTATCCTCACACATATATATAATCAGTGCTCAGCTTTATATTAAGATAGCCAATCTTCATACTTTAATGGACAGGCTTCAAACTATTCCAACTCACAACTCTTCAGCCTTCCATTTCATTGAAAATCTGATGATGGAACGTTCAAAGCCCTTGTTAGTGCCAAGGTTGTCATCCTACCCATGTTGACATATTAGACATTCTGACCCCTCATGTACAGGAGAATAATCCATTTATACATACATATGTGAGAGATAGGCAGACCTTTTATACACTATTTATATTCATTAAAGTATGAAGATTGGCTATCTTAATATAAAAATGAGCACTGATTATATATATGTGTGAGGATAGTAATCTAGACCAACTGATGATTGCTGGTTTAGCATGAAATACGTATATTGGTGATTATTTATCTTTTCAATATGTGTGTGATCAGATGGGTCAGCAATATGAGATAAAAAGCATAAATAAATAATGTTAATAGATATATCAATAAAGAAATAAATGATATAGGTTATATCATATTCACTTACCAAAAAGTAAAGAAAGGCTAAATTAGTTGCTGCTGTACTGGCAACTTTAGTGTCCTTTTTTTCAAATCCTTTCAAAACTTCAACTGCCTAAAAGTATATACCATATATCATTTTAAAAATTTTATTCAGTTCATAATAATAGTAACTATCTATATCAGATCATTAACATCATTTCAACCATTATCAATGAATAGTAGGCTGGAGGTCTGTCCAAGTTTAATTCCGTTTTTTCAATCAATAGCCTCTCTTCTCAATAATACACTAACAAACTTTCTTATTTCATTCACAATCTCACATGTGATCTCTTTCTAGGTCTGTTACAATCTATTAGGATCCAAATTAAAATTTCAACAATCTGTTTACTATCATCTCACTTAGCAATATGTCCCACCCAGTTTCATTTCAGTCTTTTAATTCTTTCAATGATGTCAGTAGTATTTGTTTGTTCTCTGACTCATATATTTTGATTTCAATCTTATTCTTATCCCTAACATACATTTCTTCATACTTTGTTGAGTAGCTTGAAATTTCTTTATTGCTCTTCAGTTAAGTATCCAAATCCCAGAACCATAAATAAGAACTGGTAAAATACATCTATTAAAACCATTCTTTTCTAAGAAAATCCATTGAACATTAACCTACATTTTTATTTTCATCTAACAATTCTTGCAATATTTCACTACATTATCTGAAAAATCTAGATGATTTAAATACTCTTCGGTTAATTTTTATTGCCATAATTTCTCATTTTAATCCACTAAATAAATTCTTAGGAAAAAAAGTTTTGGAAATATGGAATTGCTATGTCATGCACCTTTATCAATATTAATCTTCTTAGTGCCATGATGTAATCTAATCACTGCTATTGCAGTCTCATTAATATTCTTCAAAATATGATAATATCTCTGGTATATGTCTTGATGATTCAAAGCTTTAATCACCATGGAAATGTTTGTAGAATAATGCCCTTTCATAATCTACAAATTTAAAGCATAAGAGCAACTCATTAATTAGTCTAGCTTGTTCTTTTGATTGGTTAAAACCCAAAGTTCATTGTAGATGAGTTGTAATTATCTTGGTAGGAATTTTATGTAGAACTGATAGAAGACTGATAAATCTGTAATTTCTAATATGTTCTTTATCACTTTTCTTAAATATCAATATTAATAATGCTTTCTTCTAATAATATGGTAAATCTTTATCATTTATACATTTGGTATACCAACAATTTTTTTACTTCTTCACCTATTTCTTTTAAAATATTGATTATGATTCCATCATTTCTAAGAGTTTTGCCTTTCTTCATAAATTTAAATTCATGTCCCAATCTTCATTTAAAATACTCAGTAGTTCAGGAAATATAATAATCATACAGGGTTTTTTTTAATAATAATTATTATATAACTCTTTATAGAACTCTTTTACACATTTCAAGATCTCATCTCTATTTTTAGAAATAGTTCCATCTTTTCTTCTTTATTGCTGAAACAACTTTCTTTCCAATACTAAGATATTGTTTTCTATAGCTTTCATTGCCAATTCACAATTATATTTTCTTATTTCATTATTATCTCTTTTTCATACCACTTTACAAAATTCTAGATATTCAATTTCTTAATGGATCATTTAAAAATATTTTCATATTATTTCTTTTCTTCATACCACTATCTTGGTAAAAAATTTGCTGGCAAATTGCTGTTTATGTACCAGATAAATTTCTTGCAGGTCTTAATAGAGTATCTATCAGTCATCTTCTTACTGAGTTCAGTCAATTTTTAATCATCTTCAAAATCTATTAATATTTTAAAACAATTTGCAAGGTCTAAATTCACGGAGTTTATTTGAAAGTTAGGGATATCAATTGTTAATATTATCTTTCTTAATTTTTGTCTCTCTAATTTTACATCAGTAAATATCTTATATTTCAGTAATCGATGATTACTTCCTATGTTGAATCTATTAAGAGCATTATAATATTGAACAATCCAGATTTATCTTCATTTGGATATTTCCATGTCTATTTCCATTTAGCATTTTTCTCAAAGGAAGAATTCATAATACAGTTTTCCTTTTTCTAGCAATTCCCCAAATCTGTATCTTCCCTCATTTTTATCATCATAATCAAATTTATCCACAGCATTTTCATCTTTCAATCATTTAACATAAATTAATTTGTTTTTATTTTTTTAATAAATATATTATTTCATAAATAAATAAAAATATCTAAGAAAAATGTTGATATATATACAGTATTATATTAAACATTTTTAAATATATATTTCTAAGTGTAGTTAACTCCATCTTAATCAAGAAGTCATCTATAGTAAGCTTGAATAATCTATACAATAGATGACAATACTATAATATTCATATCCCCAGGCAGATTTCTTGTTTATGCCTTTCTCAATGAGGACAGAATTCAAAGCTGGACTAATGCACTTATGCATAACAGATACTTTTAATTCCTTTATACTATTCAAGGTATGAATCACAATCAATTTGCTTGCACACTTACATAGATCTGACATTAAATTAGTAACAATACATTTTAATGATCTCAGTTTTATATTGGTTTTAGACCCCCTCTAACCTTTGGTTAGAAAGTTAATATCAACAAACATCATATGACTTTCTCAAGTTATTCTTAATATTTGCTTCCATGAGTAGTTTTCTTCATCCTAATCCAAAGCCATCTATTGTAAGCTTGATAAATAAATGTATTAGTTCAAACTTTTTATGTAGGTCCTCAATGATGAAAAAAAAACTCATGAAACCATCAGGCTATATAGATATTATAACACTACCATCTGGCATCATTGATTACTCAAGCTTATAACGGCTGTGGAGTAAAGTGAAGAGGACTGATTTTGAAAGAATTTGTTAGAATATGATAAAAAAGGCATGTGCTGTTTATGGTTTCACTTTCAAACATTATCAGTTCACTATAAAAGGAATTCTTGACTTTAATCCAGTTTCTCTAGTTCATAATTTCTCTTCTCCATAGAATTCTAGAGAAATTTATTTTCATTCATTTAATATGAGGACTCTTTCTAAATCATTTACAATCACTTGGAATCCAGTTTAACATTTGAACTGTCCATCTATTGTCATTTCTTCTAGATAGATATCAAGCCTAACTTTATTTCAGCTTCTTAATACTTTTATGATGTCAATAATATATGTATCATCAATGTATTTAACTTTCAATCTTTTACTCTCCATATTATATCAACATTCATCTCTTCCCAATTCACTGTGAAGTATTAAATCTCTAAATAATTTTTCTCAAGCATCCAACTTTTAGATCCTTAAATAAACATAGGTAAAATGCATTTATTAAAAAAAATTATTCCTTTAAGCACATTGATATGTTTCTTTTTCTACCAAAAATAATCCATTCAAGTTATGATTAATTTCATACATTTAATCTAATCATTATATTCGTAGTTGATAATTACTTTTAATTCATTAATATAAATCTTTATTTTCTTCTTTGAAAAGTCATTAAATATTACTTTAGTCCTACTTTTTTTTTCATTTAATAACTATTATAATATTTTTAAATTTGCGAAGCTTTATTTGATAAATCATATTTCTTATAAATCAGCTGTAAAAAGTTATAGAAAAATGGAATCACTCTGACATATGTCCATATCAATGTTAATCTTTTCATAAGTAGTTTTATCATTACTATTATATTTTATAAATATTCTTCAGATAATTCTAAGTTTATGCTTTGATATTCCAGATCTTTAATCACTACAGAAATCCTTATAGAAATAAATGTCTTCTTGAATCCAATGAAAAATGTCATTTTATATTATCTGGGTTTTTTCTATAACTTCTCTTAATATTTGAATATGATCTTTATTAAACCTATTTTTAAAGTGAACTTGTGATTTTTATAAAACCGAGTCTAATTTTCTATAGATGAATTGTAATTATTTTTAATATTTTCTTTTTACCTTTTTTACATTTATTTATTATTGATATTTACCTCAAATAAAAGCTGAAAATATAAACTGTGAGAAAAAAAAAAGCAGCAGAATAGCTATAGCAAAAAGGATTTTCCACAACTAACCACTTTTGACATCAAAAAAATTAGATTTTGCCTAACCAAAAAAATTATGAAGTCTTTAATGAATTGCCCTGTATAAAAAACTTAGTGACTTTTAATCATATTAACAGAACCGAAGATGTTTTTTTGGAGATAGAAAAAAATTGTGAAGATAGATAGAGAAAAAGACAAATGATAAATATTATGTGCTTGATAAAAGAGAAAAGGTCACATTTCACAAATTAGGATTAAAAGTTGAATTGGATAGGCTTTATACTAAGATATCCTGATTTATTGAGAAAAATGATGAAAAAGATACTTGGAAAGTAGCAAAAAGAAGATCTCATATCATATTCATAAATTAAGTACGTAGAGTCATTGGGTACTCAGAATAATTTAATGCAAGCAGCAAGTAGATTATATATTATTATAGATTCAAATATATACCAATAAGTTTTGTACTATGAATTTATTAAATGTATCTTCTTACATTAATTACTAAAAATGTTAAATTAATCTCAGTTAGAGTGGGAATGGGCGATCAATATTTCTATACTTTCTTTTATCATCAGCTGCATTTTATACAAATTATTATTATTATTTTATCTAAATACAAAGTAGATTTATTAAAAACTACAATAAACTATAAAATTAGTTAAAATCAAAATCTTACCTGACTGAAATCCTTTTGTTTAAGAAACATAAGTGCTTTGTTTATCTCCAAATCATTTGCAAGGTCTGAGAATGAAGAATTTTTAACAGCTTCCACACACCTACAAAACATTATTATTATTTTTTTGTTGCTGTAAATGTATACAATAGGGAGGGCAGGGGAAATAAAATTTATAGTAATTACCAATCAAATCCCTGAGAAAAAGAAGTTTCTATAACAGGAGATATTACTTTTGCAGCAGTTAAAATACAATAATGTCCCTGTTGCTTACACCGCCTTTCCAATTGCCTGAGAGAATCATTTTTGATAACTTCCAAAATTAAATTTGAGTGTGGGTCATCTGAGTGACTAGTATATTTATCATCATCAATATTGAGTTGAACTTGAAGCAACTTCTGAAAAGTTTTCTTCATCTTTTCTTTATCACCGAGAGCATAATAACACAAAATTAGATTTAGACAAGGCACAAATTCGGGTTTCTCTGACACAATGTGTTCAAAAGTTGTAATAGCATCAGTGTATTGACCAATTTTTACAAACGTTAGACCAATATTTTGAAGAATTTTCATTCTAAATATTAAACCATAAAAAATTAATTGAATTACAATTTATTTCATTAACAAATACATTATTCATTTCTAAGAACATAAAATTGCAAAAATCCATATATAAATAATCAGTACATTTATTTAAACATTTGAATCATATGGTCATAAAACTGACTTAAATTAGAAGTACTAGTTTAGCTTTAAACAGGAAAGTCAAAAACACTCAAAAAAAATTCCCATGAAATGGATTATATGGATATATATAAAAAAAATTTACAATGGCAATCTTTTAGATCTGAGATTTTATATTAGTATTTTTTTAAAAACATTCCAAGATGCAAAGATATAAAACTTTATTTCTCTCTACAGATAGAAATATTCTGGCCTTTACAAAACAACGTGCTATTTATTGAAAGTATGTAATGGTAAATATTACATGATCACCATTTCTTATGCTTGCTCTTAACTGTTATTAAAACAGGCAAAACTCTTTATACGTATTGCCACTCAGTGTAAGCCAGAGTAATCAATGAATGCTAGAAGGCTTGTGCATAAAATCCAGAAACTAGTCTGGGGATATTGGATGAGTAGGCACTAGATGGGGATTTTATGCACAAGCCTTCTGGCATCTATTGAATGGTAAATATTAAAAGTAAGTCAGACAGTTATACTCATTATAGCAGCAGAAATCAAATCACATTAAAAAACAGATTAATTCATGGAGTCATGTGATATTTGAATGCTAATAGAGTTTCATTCATTCAATAAAATTGAGATCTATTTATTTTTTACTTTTTTCAATTAAAATTGGCTTACATCAAATCACATTTTTAAAGTCTTACTTAGCAAAGAAAATCTTGTTTACTTACTAATACAAAAAATCTTGTTCATTTATGATATAATCAACACATTATTATACCATTAAAAAAGCATCAGGTATAATGACTGAAGTAAAAAAAAAAACAACTCTATACAAGTTCAAGTAAAAATAAAGAATTAATTTTTAATTAAAATTTATTTTTAAAATGTAATTTTAATATTTAATTACAAATAAATAAATATATATATTGTAACATAATTAAAGAATCTAAAAAAAAAAAGATATTATTACCATATCTGAGTAAAGGAGTCCGATATCAAAATTAAAGGTTGATCAAATTATTATAGATGGTTACAATATAACTATTACCATATAAGTGAAGGAGTTCAAATATCAAAAATTATAAGCCATTGTAGGGAAATTGTTAATAACCAGTATTTATATGAAATCACGTGAGGTGAGTACACTAATAATTCAATAAAATATAACTCAGGTATACAGGCAGTAGGTTTTATCCACTTTCATTTCTTGGTTTGATGTTAAGTGCATGTTTAAACAAATACTAAGTGAATATGGTCTAGCAGGGCGCCACTAGATTATCTGAATCTAGACACGGTTATATCTGATAACCTTTCACATGTACCGGGTTTGAATCCCTTTTTGGTACTTTATTTCTAATAAAAATGAGAGATTTTGCTTTTTGAGCCATATCACTATAAGCACTAATAGTTAGGTAAAAGTAAAACATCTTTAAACCACAGTGGAGTTCATTGAACATAAATCATTTCTCAGATCTTAACATAACAAATGTGTTTCAATATTTTTATAAGTTCACTAGCTCAGATTATATATAACTAATTTAGGATGGCAATTCACTCATCCTTGCATGAAATAGATGATGGGATGTGGTTATAATAATACTAAGAAATCACTAAATATTATAAAATCAATATTTATTTATGGCCTTTAAACAGTTAAACAGCTCATTAATTAAAACGTTGATGATGATGATAATAATAACGATAATGACAAGGGTTTCAACTACAGCTCTAGGACTAAGCCTAAACATAAAACTAAATTTTATAAAGAAATTCATAATTATTGCTTAATTTTAGCATATTTACTTATATCTTAAATAACTAA
Organism: Epiperipatus broadwayi; assembly: GCA_028023455.1. Classification (NCBI taxonomy): domain Eukaryota; kingdom Metazoa; phylum Onychophora; class Udeonychophora; order Euonychophora; family Peripatidae; genus Epiperipatus; species Epiperipatus broadwayi. Next base: position 5,476,132 of record JAQFVV010000077.1, on the reverse strand, counting down.
TATTCCACCATTGATGATGATGAATAATCACACTTAACAAAGACTACACTTAATGAAATATATACGCCTCGTTTAATAAAACAAACTAATATTTATTACTACATTTCTAACATATACATAAAAATTTCTAGATAAATATGAAAATTGACATGAATAATAATAATAATTGATTATATAACAATCCTCAGATTAATTTTAAGTTCTTCCCCCTTTCCCTTCAAATGTATTTTGTGTTAAGTTGGACGTCACATTAATCATGAAAAGTATTTCAAGACAAAAAATATTATCTGCTCATTAACACACATACTTAAAAAATCCAACATGTAAATAGAATATAAATAGAAATGTTAGTAAAATTGAAAGAGCAAGTTTTAGAAACAAGTTTTAAATTATTTCTCCCCCCTCTCTTCTACCTCAAAAATGCTATACTTAATGAAACAAACTAATCTAATATTCTAACACTACTTGTTATTCCACATTCACTCCCAATTTTACACATATAAAAATATCATTATGTATGTGCGTGTTTTATCCCATAACAACAAAATATTATTAAAACCAAAATAATAATATTAGTTAAAACTAAAATCATAATACCATAAAAAAAATTGTTTTACATATTCATATTTCATAACTGTAAAATTAATAAACATATAATTTTGATACATTCAAGATAATTTATGAAGCTCAAAGTTATTTTTAGTAAGACATTCTTGTTTTTAATTGATCTGAATAGTCTTTAAAAGTTCTTTAAATAAAAATATACCACTTTATTGCTAAAATGTTTATTAAGACTGATATCATAAAGAAAATAGATATAAAAAGTCATATTACCGATCTTTTGTTTGTAGCAAATTTCCAAGGGTTCAAAATTGTCTTGTATAATGTTTAGATTTCTGTAGCTACCATTTCCGTTTTACTGGGAACAATCTCTTTCTTGAGGTGGATATCTATTTGATGATGATGACTCTATTGAGGTTATTTGCTTTAGTGGATAATTTGGAAATCATTATATTAATTTTTCTTCTTTTCCTGTCAAGCATGTGGATGAAATACAGCAGTTGTTTTCACATTTGTAAATTTTCTTGAGTTTAAAATCAGTTGTTGTAACAATTAATTGGACTTGATGATTAATATTTATCAGTAGATTAATTCATCTTCTTTGAATGCAGGTGAATGCTTTCTTCCTTCTATTAAAAACATCTTATTTCTCTGGTCAGTTGAAAGGTGTAGAATATTATTTTAGACACATCTTTTCTTTCCTATGTGATGTGCAGCTTCCTCCAGATGGTCAGCAAATGGAATATACATATAATTTCTCTAGCCCGCCATCTCTTATATTTTCAACGTTCAATATTATAGTTTAATATCTGAATCAATCAATAATAATTCAAGACAGCTTTTTATATCCAATTTTTAGCTACCTTAACCAATCAGAGATAGCATCACTTGCTATTTTTGGACAAATTTGTTTTAATTAGATCTCTAATTTATTTTCAACCAAAGTATTTTTTAACTGAAAAGTTTAATCCTTTTTCCAGACACTTTTGTTTTAAAAAAAAAAATAGACTCAATTCTTATTTCCTTTCTTTTGTTTTTTTTTTTCTTTTTAACATCCAGGTAACACTTCAACATCCAGGTAACACTTCAAATCTTTGAGCTTCCTTCTTTAGATCTTGATAAGACAAATTCAATTTTTAGAGTTCTGACTCATTATGAGCTTTCAAAGTGACAATCATTTACAAAAAAATTACTACAAAGATCGATATCTGATTAAACAGATTTCCTCTTTTAACAAAAAAAATTGTACAAAAAAAATAATTTGACAGATTTAATACTTCCTTTTCTTTCAATATTTAAGAAATGTAAATTTTTGTATGTAATGTACACACATCCTTCATTCTTTCAAATCATTCATGAACTAACCTTAAATAATATGATTGCTAGCTTAGGAATTATAACCCAATTATTTAATTAAATCTGTAACTTTTAAATCCCACTTATAATTAAAGAAAAGCAAAATAGAAGTATAGAATAAAATGTTAGAATTGATCAAGCATAGCTTAGTTTTAAAGAAAGTTAAAATGTTGAATATTTGAAATATAAAACAAATAAATAATTTACTCATACATTGCCTATATGTATGCATTATAACTTTGCTTTTTAACAGAAAATTTAAATATTAAATAGTTTAAATGTGTGTATTACCTTTCTATCAACACACAAACAAGTAAAGCATGTAATTGTGGACCCATTCTTTCTCTGTTTAAAGCTTTTAGAACTGGACCTTGTAGGGTTTAAACTTGGATGCCCTACAGCTTCATTTATGATTATATAAAAATGTGATGATGATTTTGTTTTACACTTTCTTACATGCACATTACTATAAATTTAGCTAGTGACTAAATTGTAATGGCACAACTTTCTCCCCCTTCGGATAAAATCATCAGCACTTTTGTTTTAACTATATAAAAAAAAATCCTAACTAATAAATACATTAATAATAATAAACACTTATAATATATATATAAAAAAAAAATTAACTACTGGTAAATATATCTTTCATTAAAAAAAAAAAATTATTTGGAGATCTTTGCCAGGCTATTCTGCTGAAGTATAAGGGATCAAACTCCTAGCATTATAGGTTCCCTTATTCCCATCAAGAGCAGCAAGCATAAAGGCATTCTCCCCTATGTTCTTTATAATTTGGAATGGCTTTTTCTTTTCAAACCATATTGTGGTCTGCATAAAAATGCACCTGTACATCCAGTCCCTTTTTAATATTTCCATTTTTCATCTTGACTGGATATTTATAAAACATATCTGGAGGAATTATTTTATATAACCTCCTATTACAAATTCTATTTAGAAATATGGACTCTTGGTACCATACATAATATGCCTTCAAGTTTTTCAGAGAGATTGATTCTCTATACCATACATACTTTATTTTTAAACTTTCCAGAAAGATTGACTCTCTGTACCATATATAATTCATTCTTAGATCTTCCAGAGAGGTTGATTCTCTGGGCCACGTATAATTTATTTTTAAAATTTCTAGAAAGGTGGATTCTTTGTACCATATATAATGGACATTAAAACTCTTCAGAGAGATGGACTCTCTGTGCCATGTATAATTAATTTTTAAACTCTCTAAAAAGGTTGACTCTTTGTACCAAATATAAGGCACACTTAAATTTAACAGAGCATTTAAATTTTTCAGAGAGATTGATTCTCTGTCTGATACACACTGGACATTTACATTTTTCAGAGAGATTGCCTCTCTGTACCAGATATAACTTATTTTTGACTTTTCCAGAGCAGTTGAATTTTTTAGAGAGATTTGGTCATTTATATTTTTCAGAGAGATTGCCTCTCTATACCATATATAAGGTATCTCCAATCTATTTGAGAAGACAGATTTTTGAAACCACACATGCTGTTTAGTTACTAGATTGAGAACTACAGACTGTTGAAACTTTTGCTCTCTTTCGAAAATAACTGGTTTCATCTCCCTTATTGCCTCTCTTAAATCAATCATCTTATTGGATGCATGAAGTTTTTCCTCCAACTCTCGTTTCCTTCTTTTCACTTCATGATCTATCCCAATCTGCTCTCTGTCCATCACCTCATGTATTCTTTTTACTGAGAGATTAGATTTTATGGCTACTATTGGCCTTTCCACTTCTTGTGATCTACTCCCCTCTATCAGTATATTAGCTGATTTACCTATTTCTTCCTCTAATCTCTTGCTCCTTTCTCTATTATCAGTAGTCTGACTATCTTCTATTATACTTTCAGTAGTTTTCTCTATATGAGGTTCTTCGATCTCTGTTTCCCAGGTCATGATCATTTGGTTGTTGCTTTCAATAGAGTTATCTATTTTTGCTTTGAGATCTTCTCTCAAACTCTCTATACTGTGCTTACTATCTTCTCTTAAACTTTTATTATCTTCTTTTAAACTCTTAGTATCCTCTTTTAGACTTTCTATATTTTTCTCCATCTTCTGTTCCAAATTCACCATCCCTTGCTTACTATCTTCTCTTAAACTATCTATGAACTGCTTCCTATCTTCTCTTAAACTTTCTATGAGCTGCTTACTATCTTCTCTTAGACTTTCTATATGTTTTTCCATTTTTTGTTCTAGATTTACCATACTTTTATTATTTTTCTCTATCTTTTGTTCTAGATTTATCATACTTTGCTTACTCTCCTCTCTCATACTTCTGAGCATCTGCATTATCATATCCATGTCTGATGGTGCTATCTTTTCTATCTGAGCCTGGCCCACTTCTGGCTCCTCATCTACCATTTCTGTACTTGAGGCCTTATTATTGCTACTGACTTTAGAGGCATTTTCTTCTATTTCCTCTTTTTCCTCTTGTGTTGGGGCACCTTCCTCTTTCATAACCTCTTCCATACTATAATTTAGTTCACTCATGTTATAAAACTATGTATATCCCATCTGTACTTCCCTGACCATCAAAAATCCACACATCTTCTCCCTGTCTGACACCTATTCTGACCAACTGACTGATTTGATTTTCACCTTATTATGCATTACAAATACAAAAAAAAAATTTTAATATCCTTATTTAATGAACTACACAACAATAATCTATATAGTGCATGTCTGTCTGTAATAGCCCAAATTATACATTCATCCATTCTCCCAGAAATCCGACAGATATTGACAGTCCACAGAATGACTAGCAGTTCACAATCTTGAGATAAATAAAAGAATTCAGTCACAACACTATAATCACACAATGCATCACGAGCACTCAGAAGATCATCTCAATTCGATCACTATTAACTACCACAACCCTTGATTAAATGAAGCAAACTCTGTTGCAATAAAAGATGTATTAAGTCTTAGGGGCTAAAATAGATAAACTATGCCTTGCTCTCTCTCTTGGAGTCTTATGTGGCAAGTATCAAGGAATGCCCTGCTTATTATAGACTACAAAAACGAAACCTTGCTCTCTCTCTTGGAGACTTATAGGCTGATATCATGGCAGGACTACTGTTAACTGCTTCATGATAAAATAAGAATAACATATAAATTTGATTGGAAAACTATGCCGTGCTCTCTCTCTTGGAGACTTATAGGCTGGTATCATGGCAGGACTACTGTTAACTGCTTCATGATAAAATAAAGATAACATATAAATTGGGTTGGAGCAGTGAATGGGTTTGATCATTCATAAGTTACACGAAATACATAGCATTCTCAAGGCAATGACAAAACTCTCCACTCATCATCAAAACTGCAATCTAACCAACCAAACTCCAACGATCAACCATCCAATCAAACCTCTAAAATCATAGACTTTTTACAAAATGAACTTCCCAAACACACATGAGACTACTATTCTATAATTCATCACTATTACTATGCCTATCCTATCTGGCAATAAATTATTTTAATGTTCCACAAAAAAAATCTATTATTTATTTCACCTTTGTCTTAAGTTGTGATATTCATCTCTATTTTCAAAATTGATAAAAAAAAACTAAGCTGTTTTGGATGTACCCATTTTATCATCATCAATGAAAAATTAAATCATATTAAACATCATCATTTAAAATAAGACTGTTTGGCCAAGAAAATTTTGTAAGACAAAAAAAAAATTTTTACTGAAAAAAAAAATTTTACTAAAAAAAAATTTCTCTATTTTTAACCACACATCTCCCATCATTCTATAGACTCTCTTTTTCAGGTATATGGTAAAATATCAGGCCCCAGTTGGGTGTCCATTGTAACCTAAATAAAGAGTTCAAAAAAAAGAGATATTATTGTAACATAATAAATGAATCAAAAGATATTACCTGAGTAGTCCATAGAATGATCATAAGTAAAGGATCAAAATATAACACTATCAAGAATTATGGGGAAATTTAGGATGGCAATTCACTCATCCTTGCATGAAATAGATGATGGGATGTGGTTATAATAATACTAAGAAATCACTAAATATTATAAAATCAATATTTATTTATGGCCTTTAAACAGTTAAACAGCTCATTAATTAAAACGTTGATGACGATGATGATGATGATAATAATAACGATAATGACAAGGGTTTCAACTACAGCTCTAGGACTAAGCCTAAACATAAAACTAAATTTTATAAAGAAATTCATAATTATTGCTTAATTTTAGCATATTTACTTATATCTTAAATAACTAATATTCCACTATTGATGATGATGAATAATCACACTTAACAAAGACTACACTTAATGAAATATATACGCCTCGTTTAATAAAACAAACTAATATTTATTACTACATTTCTAACATATACATAAAAATTTCTAGATAAATATGAAAATTGACATGAATAATAATAATAATTGATTATATAACAATCCTCAGATTAATTTTAAGTTCTTCCCCCTTTCCCTTCAAATGTATTTTGTGTTAAGTTGGACGTCACATTAATCATGAAAAGTATTTCAAGACAAAAAATATTATCTGCTCATTAACACACATACTTAAAAAATCCAACATGTAAATAGAATATAAATAGAAATGTTAGTAAAATTGAAAGAGCAAGTTTTAGAAAAAAGTTTTAAATTATTTTCTCCCCCCTCTCTTCTACCTCAAAAATGCTATACTTAATGAAACAAACTAATCTAATATTCTAACACTACTTGTTATTCCACATTCACTCCCAATTTTACACATATAAAAATATCATTATGTATGTGCGTGTTTTATCCCATAACAACAAAATATTATTAAAACCAAAATAATAATATTAGTTAAAACTAAAATCATAATACCATAAAAAAAAATTGTTTTACATATTCATATTTCATAACTGTAAAATTAATAAACATATAATTTTGATACATTCAAGATAATTTATGAAGCTCAAAGTTATTTTTAGTAAGACATTCTTGTTTTTAATTGATCTGAATAGTCTTTAAAAGTTCTTTAAATAAAAATATACCACTTTATTGCTAAAATGTTTATTAAGACTGATATCATAAAGAAAATAGATATAAAAAGTCATATTACCGATCTTTTGTTTGTAGCGAATTTCCAAGGGTTCAAAATTGTCTTGTATAATGTTTAGATTTCTGTAGCTACCATTTCCGTTTTACTGGGAACAATCTCTTTCTTGAGGTGGATATCTATTTGATGATGATGACTCTATTGAGGTTATTTGCTTTAGTGGATAATTTGGAAATCATTATATTAATTTTTCTTCTTTTCCTGTCAAGCATGTGGATGAAATACAGCAGTTGTTTTCACATTTGTAAATTTTCTTGAGTTTAAAATCAGTTGTTGTAACAATTAATTGGACTTGATGATTAATATTTATCAGTAGATTAATTCATCTTCTTTGAATGCAGGTGAATGCTTTCTTCCTTCTATTAAAAACATCTTATTTCTCTGGTCAGTTGAAAGGTGTAGAATATTATTTTAGACACATCTTTTCTTTCCTATGTGATGTGCAGCTTCCTCCAGATGGTCAGCAAATGGAATATACATATAATTTTTCTAGCCCGCCATCTCTTATATTTTCAACGTTCAATATTATAGTTTAATATCTGAATCAATCAATAATAATTCAAGACAGCTTTTTATATCCAATTTTTAGCTACCTTAACCAATCAGAGATAGCATCACTTGCTATTTTTGGACAAATTTGTTTTAATTAGATCTCTAATTTATTTTCAACCAAAGTATTTTTTAACTGAAAAGTTTAATCCTTTTTCCAGACACTTTTGTTTTAAAAAAAAAAATAGACTCAATTCTTATTTCCTTTCTTTTGTTTTTTTTTTTTTTCTTTTTAACATCCAGGTAACACTTCAACATCCAGGTAACACTTCAAATCTTTGAGCTTCCTTCTTTAGATCTTGATAAGACAAATTCAATTTTTAGAGTTCTGACTCATTATGAGCTTTCAAAGTGACAATCATTTACAAAAAAAAATTACTACAAAGATCGATATCTGATTAAACAGATTTCCTCTTTTAACAAAAAAAAATTGTACAAAAAAAATAATTTGACAGATTTAATACTTCCTTTTCTTTCAATATTTAAGAAATGTAAATTTTTGTATGTAATGTACACACATCCTTCATTCTTTCAAATCATTCATGAACTAACCTTAAATAATATGATTGCTAGCTTAGGAATTATAACCCAATTATTTAATTAAATCTGTAACTTTTAAATCCCACTTATAATTAAAGAAAAGCAAAATAGAAGTATAGAATAAAATGTTAGAATTGATCAAGCATAGCTTAGTTTTAAAGAAAGTTAAAATGTTGAATATTTGAAATATAAAACAAATAAATAATTTACTCATACATTGCCTATATGTATGCATTATAACTTTGCTTTTTAACAGAAAATTTAAATATTAAATAGTTTAAATGTGTGTATTACCTTTCTATCAACACACAAACAAGTAAAGCATGTAATTGTGGACCCATTCTTTCTCTGTTTAAAGTTTTTAGAACTGGACCTTGTAGGGTTTAAACTTGGATGCCCTACAGCTTCATTTATGATTATATAAAAATGTGATGATGATTTTGTTTTACACTTTCTTACATGCACATTACTATAAATTTAGCTAGTGACTAAATTGTAATGGCACAATATATATATCAGAATGTTCTATTTAAATTAAATGCATTATACTAATAGGTACTATGCAGCATAAAAATCATAGATAATGCTCTGATATCCAGGCTTTGCTGAAGTTCCTTGCTTAAAACTGATTTGATCCATCATATATAATGCTAATATTTTTTTTTGTTTGGGTCAACTAATTATCCTCTACAGTGCAAAAAAAAAAAGGGCATATCTGTTAAGTTTTTGAAGAAATTCTGAGTTATGGCATTATCATCAGAAACCATCATATGGAACTCATGACACATTGTTTCAGAACGTTCAGTTGTGTGGTTAGCCATGCAATGATTTATTCCAGTTTAGATAAATAATGAACTTGAGAGGTAAAGATTCCTGGATGAAAGCTCAATTTGTCATTTTGTCATCTATCCTACTAAGCAACTAATCTTTCAATTAACTTTTACACCAAGCCGTTTATTACAATAGTAGAATAGTGGATTCTGAATAGCCTGAACATAAAAAAAATTTCTTCTCAAATTATATATGAAATAATAGAATGTTGAATATTTCAAGATATAATTTAGGTTCCAACATAAAAAATATTTTCTTCGAATTATCTTTCATGAAAGAAAGTTTTTTTACTAATATCATTAAATCTTAAGTTTTATTATGTCATTATGAAAATATAAAATTACAATTCATATAAAAACAAAAATATTAATTGCAAATAGTATGATTGCTCATTTTCAACAATTTATAGTTTGCCACCATTTTCTATTCACTGCTTCTCCATAATTCAAATCTATTGGAGAATCTAGTCCTATATACATATCTGACTAATCTTAGTATTCTGTTTGATTTAAAATAATAATTATTAATTCATACATAATAGGATAAAAAATTAAATTTTTAATAATTTTCAATTGAAATCAAATAATTTTATTTTTATTATTGTTTTTATTTTATTCATATTTCTGATAAACATAAAAAAATATATATATTTTTTCTTTCTATGATCATTTTTTATATTTCATGCATTATCAATTTATTATAAAATGAAAATGCCTTTAAGTTAGTTTTTCAATACATACAATTCTTTTCTCCATATAATTTTGACAAAATTTCTTATCTATACACTTCAGATATGATCTTTTCTAGAGCTTTTATAATCTCTTGGAATCCAGTTGAAGTTTTCATCTATATCATCTCTTCTAGAAATACATTCAGCCCAATTCCATTTCAATATTTTAATTCTTTTCTAGATCCCTCTTTGTTATTAAGGTATCAACATACATCTCTCCATATTTTGAGTGATCTAAAATCTCTTCACTGCTCTTCTACTAAGTGTCTAAGTCTCAAATACATATATAAGAATTGATAAAATACATACTGCCTTTTCAAACACATAGAAAATTTTCTTTTAATAGTAAGTTATTTCTACCAAAAACATTCCATCCAAGTTTAATTCTATAATTAATTTCCACCTCTATGTTCCTATCTATTTTAATAATCTAATCAAAATATTTATTGTTGTTAACTTCTGATTCAACATATCTTCATTTTCTTCTTCTGCAAAATGCTACTGAACATTAATTTTTTTTATTGTATATCTTTAATCCCATTTTCCTAATTTCATCTGATAACTCATAACATTTTCTGAAGCTCTAATACAATATTTGTAAAAAAACAATCACATCATCACCAAAATCTAAATGATTTAAATAATCATTATTTATTTATATTCTTTTAGTTTCCTGTTTTACATCACAAAATACTTTTTGTAAACTGTGATAAAAACTTTTGAACATATGGAATCCACCTGAAGCATATTCTTATCAATGGTAATCTTCTTAGTGTTTCCATGAAGACTAATCTTCAGAATTTGATATTCTAACCTATATTTTGATGCTCCAAACTTTAATAAGTGTATTACTTTAAAGCATAAATTCATTGGACTTGTCTAAAGCTTTTATTAATGCTTAGATGTAATCTATTTTGTTAAAATTACTTTTAAATCAAGCTGTTATTTTTTGATTTAAATCTAAATTTCATTATAGGTAAGTTGTGATAATTTTAGTAAAGACCTTGTATAGAAGTGATAGAATACTGATATATCAACAATTTTTAGTATCTTTTTTTTTCAATCTTTCTTAAATGTCAATATTAACTACTGCATTCTTCCAATCATCAGATACATCTTAAACATTTGGACATTTGATATAGTTTTACCAATAATTTCTATATTTCTTCAAACTGCTTCTTTTAAAATATTGATAATAATTCCAGTACTTCCTGGAAGTTTTCCATTCTTCGTAGATTTAATTACATGTATCATCTCTTCATTTAAAATACTTAGAATATCAAAACATGTTGTGTTAACTATAAAAATTATTTTGCTTTTTATTACTAAACAATTTTTTTATAGAACTCTTCCACATACTTCTTGATATTGTTCCTCTTTTCACAATAATGTCATCTTTTCATCATACTGCTAAAATATTTTTTTTTCCTATGGTAAGATATTATATTTATTTTTGATTTCTGTTTACTTCTCTTGTCAATTTAATTATAAATTTTTATAACTTTCATCTTACTTAAATGGAAATCGTAATGTTCTTGCTGATAGTCACATTAGCTGCATATCTTTGATCAAATAAGAAAAAGGTTATTCAAAAACTAACTTGAAAAATAATATTATGAAATCTTAATGCCAGTAACATTTAGTTTCTTCTTTTTCCAGTTTTTGGACAAAATGATATTATAAAAATAAATATTAAATCAAATTTTGAAGATATAGCAGAAGTATTGCTATAATTATTCTCCAATTAAAAAGAAAGTGGAAAAAGATCAGGATATAGAAAATAATGCTACTGACACCTTTTATAATAAAAAGAATACAAATAACAGTAGCAGTCCTGCTTAGAATGGACACATCCAATTGAAAGTGAACCACACCTATTTCTGAGGAAGAAGTCTCTGTGGCAAATACAGAAAAAAATAGATCTATTTCAATAAACATTCTCCATCATTAGCCAATGAAATAAGGACTTCTTGTCATGCTTATGTTGTGAAAACATAGAGTACTCTAGAACTCTGTCTTGGCTTTGATCTAAACAAAACTTTGCTTCATTGCATTTTTATATTGGACTATAGTCCAATATAAAAATACAACTAGAACACCATCATCACAAACATTCAGGAAAACACCTTGCTTCATTGCAGTCTTAATAAATTCTAAGATATAGTTTTAATATTTTATGTATTGTTTCAATATTTCACTTATTAGGTATACATTTAAACAATGCCTTATTTTCATCAATTTTTAGAACATGAATTGAATATTTATAATTGTTGACATATTAATCTTTTAAATGGAACATTTAAAAATTTTTTTTTTTTCGGAATGTTGTTATGTCTTAGTTGAAAAGACACTAGTTAATTGCTGTTTTTTGAACTAGTATGAATAGAAATTCTTGGTTCAGGTCTAAACTGAAATTGAAGGCTTTATATTTCAAAATGATTACATTTTCAATGCTGAGCTTTATAGATCTGTTGGAATCAAATCTTCTATAAATTGATTTTAGAAGTAATAAAAAATGTCTACTAATTATATTTTTATTGTTCCATTTATTTTTTCAAACTCATCCAACTATCAAAAAGATTTGATTCCAAAAGCGGAAAAAGTGATGGACATTTTTTTTGCTAGTCATCATAAAACAGTTAAAATGACCAAATGATGTTCATTATTGGAACTGCTGTGTATTCAAAATGCAAGCATTCCGAATACCAACAAACAAAATAATAAATAATAAGAATAGCAAACAGTCTGCTACACACATGACCCAATATATATATAGTTCCCTTTGGTTAGCTTTCCCCGACGAGGTATTGCTACACATGTAACACGATCTATATATATATAGTTCTCTTTAGTTCACTTCCCCTGATGCACTTTAAGACTGGCTGCCTTCAAGACGGTTACCACTGGCCTCAGATTCCCAAACACTTTGGCCCCGGTCCAAGTTCAGCTGCACGCGAACACATCTGGCTTCATTGTAGAGCACAGCAACTGTTACTATGAACTTTTTTTAGCTGCAATCACTTCCGTCTCTCTGCAACTGTCTGCTGGAAAATCAGCTCTTTACATCTGGCTGCTATCTAGAGAATTTCCTCCAGCCTCGGTTTCCCAAACTATTTGAGCCTGTTCAGCTGCTGCGCGTTGAATCTATCATTACACTCTCCTCTCTGGAAATCGCACTAGGAAAATGAACTATGCACTTTGCTGCTTATTCTATTTATAGTTTGTTATCGTACTATGGAATTCATCTTAGCTTTTACACACAATTAATTACTTTCTTAGGAATATTATTTCCATATATGGTGTTTTAGGTCTATAACTAATTAATTGGTGTCTTAGGAATTCATTTCCATATAAGGTAATTTATAAAGTCTATTCCATTAATTAAAGTCTCTTATCAATAAATATTTGTAATCAGCAAATATTTCTTGGAATTTATCAATCGCAGTGTTCTTATCACAATTAATGTAAATTTAATCATTAATTAAATTTAATGCTTATCCATAAACAATCTAAAATATATTTCTATTTTTTCTGGAGTGCACAAAGTTATAGTAATGTCAATGTAAATATTTTTACAAAACATCACAGGAGCTTTCCCAGACTAATGTAAAGACATATATCAAAAGACATTTACAAACAAATTAAATGTGAATTAAATTCATCTTCATTAATTTTCAGTGACTTGCAAGAGTACAGTCAATATTAAAGGCATAAGATGACAAATATTTCTGGTACACACCCAAGTTTACTATATTGGTTTTCTGATATGACAATAATTACAGCACTCATGAAGATTTATGAAATTAATATAAATGTTCAGAATGAAAATAACTATATACAAAATCCAGAGCAAGATGCTAAAATATTTAAGAGTAACAGTAAGAGTACTATAATAGTTTAGAACTATTAAGCATTTAGGCAATTAACTACTTGATGATAGAAATAGTGTTAAATGTAATAAAGTAAGAATTGCAATGACTGAATAGGCATAAGAATAGTAAGACATTATATGACTATTAATGTTAGGCTTTTAAAAAAAATTGTTAAACAAATTGTAAGGTGACTTTATATAATATAGAGACTTGGACAAACAGAAAAGAGCAGATAAAGGATTGGAACCTTTTGAGATATGGATTTGGAGAAATCTTTTCTGGAAATTATTCCACAGCACTAGTTGGTAAATAATTTTTTATAAAAGAGTTATTCTCCTAGAATTCAACATCTTACAATTTATTCATAGAATCTATGCTCCAGGAACTTTTCCAGATACTCAACATTCTATTCCAGTATATGGAATAAATCCATTAAATAGTATTATCACCACTAGAATAGACATATCAACTCATATGTCATTAAAAAAGGCATCAACCAAAATCACAGCATCAGAACAAAATAAATATGTCTCAACAAGCTATGATTTCAAATCTAAATCAAAGTTATGGTGGTTACAGTTGGGTTACAAATTGCAATTCCTCCAACTCTGACAAGAAATTTCCTTTGACTCCTCTTTTGCATAGTTATATAGAATACAATTAACAAATATTGAGGTGTTGAGACTAAATAAAATAAACATTATGTAGTTAAGAAATTATAAAATGGAAAAGAAATTGGATTGGGCATAGACTTTAAGGATAAATGAATAATTAAGAAAATATTAGAAAGATTTATGGAAGGTAACATTTTTTGAAAAAAAAAGAGCAAGAGACAGGAAAGTTGAAAAAAAATGTCAAATTGATATGTTGAATTTCCCTTTTGATAAATAATTAATGATGATAATAGTATATATACATTCATATTTGATTTCAAGAGTTTTATATTGTAAAGTTTAAGATTCTTTTGTCTTTTCCTCTCCATTCTAATACTAAAATGTTAAAGACTGATATTTCATATGCATTTTAACTTTGGTTAATTTTTCATTAGGCTTCTTAAACAGTTTAATCAATGTCTACTTTTTACATTATCACAAGCAAAAATAGCATAAAAATAATAATAAATTTTCCATGAAAACTGGAAGTGTGTACTATTTTTATTCTCAAGATACAATTGTTTTTGTTTTTTTAATGTTATAAATTCCAATACTGTCATTCAATTCCCATAATTAAATCCTGTCATGAAAAATTACTTAAACATCATTTTCCACAGGATCTGTTCGGCTTAGAAATAAGACTGTCTGGCTGTTAGGTGAAAAAAAATCAGAATTGATTTATGACTGAAGAATGTGAGAGAGAAAAAATCTTATTTTGATTAATTAATTGAAAGAAACTATTGTCTTTTATTTATTATATTCCAAGCGAATAACCCATAATATTATTTAGAAAGCAAACCAAAATCTAAAAATAAAAAAAAATTACCTCATATCCTTGTGAGTATTTGGTACTTGATCAAGAGCCATACGATAAAATTTAATAGCTTTAGGATAATTTCTTTGCTTAAAATAAATATTTCCAATATTAACTTTGATACGACCTTATAAAGAGAAAAAAAAAATTGTTTAATAATGCTATTAAAAACTTTTACAAAAGGTTTAAATATAAATACATAATATGTAGTATATGTAACAAGTTTATGAATTTAATATACACAAAACACTATATATATAAAAAACTGACAAAATACTACATAAATATATAATTTAGAAGGTTAATATTATTCAATATTATATCAACATCCACCTAATCCCCTCATTTCAATATTGGCTTCCAGACCATTTTCCCCATGCTTCCAATACCATAACTCCGTCCACTTTATGATGTTATTTGCCAATATCAATCTTGGTGATATTTTTATTTTTAACTCATTCATAATTCAAATCATGTAATGCTTTTCCAATTTGTCTGACTGTCTCATAATATGCCCAAAGCAGTGTATTTTTTTTTTTTTTGCTTTAACATCTTCAATTGTCTTCATAGCATCTGGTTTTACCAAAATCCATTCATGAGTTCTCTTAGGCATTACTTGTACTCTAAACATTATTCAATGACATTTCTTTTCAAAAATATTAATTTTTGTTTCTCAATATCCATGCTTCACATCTGTACATGGCAATGTTTGATATCAAAGCTTCAATAATCTACACTTTCTCCACATAGTTATATCACTGTATATATATATATATATATTGGTACCAATTTTGTAAATGCCTTTAATGTTAATAATAACCACACTTTTATTTTTGTATGACATTCTCCAACCTGATTAGTCTTATGCCTAGAGAGACACTTTAAATCTGTGCCGTCCCATTACTTTCCTTGTTATTTCTATTGTCCTTCTGGGTAATATCATTCATTGGCTTTAATCCAAACACTGTTTGTGTTCTTACCAATTGATCAATCAGATCCTGCAGCACTTTCTAGGCTATTGCCATCCAAGCTATACCATCTGCATATTTCAAATTACATACTAATCTTCTTCCAATTTAGAATCTCTCAATAAAAATCACTCAAAACTTCTCTGCTACAAACCTAGATTACTGCTACCATACATCTCCAATTTACACACTAAATTGCATTTCCGTCCTCAATAACAGATATCAGCTTTGCTTCCGAACCTCTCCCCAAACTCCAACAATTTAATTAACAATAATAAAGACCAAACTTCACTTTTACAGACCCTCCATACAGTATATAATATTGCTTGCTCCAATAATAACTGTACAAGCACATACTATGGGGAAAGCAGAGCATCTTTGTCCACACTATAAGCACAACACAAATATTCATACAATAGAGCTCTCAACGATCCTTCTACCTATTTGGTTTTCTTTCAGCACCAGAACATAAGTCACCACAAGTGTATTCAAGACAATCTCACAATCATGTGTAGAAAGAGACATGACCTCAAAAGAAAAATCAAAGAGGCCTTCTTCATCTCAAGAGACAAAGACGCCATAAACAGGAAGAACACATGCTATACTTTATCGAAGAAATGAAATGTCTAGCATAATTAGCATAGCAGTATTAGCAGCCAAGCTATGAGTATGAAGGCAAGATCCTTCGAAAGCGCTCAGCTTGTTCATTTTTATTTATCTATTTTGTAACAACACTTTACAGTTTTGAGGACAATTGTGCCACCCAGGCAAACATGCTAGAATATTAAATTAAGTAAGGTAGCAATAACAGCCACTGCCAAATCTTTTTATTTATTTGAAATCAATCTGAGGTTTATGTGCAGTATTCTTATTCTAGACATCTCCTATATAATAATAGCTGTGCCAATGTAAAAAGTATCCCACATTCAACATTGCTATCTAAAGGTTGTCAAGGCATACAGAATCAAAAACATTCTGATAATTTATAAAATAAAGATAAGCTTTTAAAATTCCTTAGCATTATAGAAAATAATGTTTAAATTGTTTATCACATTTTTCTTGTCGTGGTCTAATACTTGCCTACTTCTCTCTTAATTCCCAATCCAACTTTGTTGTATTGAATTAATTCTTATTACACTGACTAATCTCTTTCTTTGTTATTAATTGAGACTTAGTCCTTAAGCTATTCTCCACTTCCCCACATAGCCAAGACTATCCATTAATTATAACTTTAGTCCTTAAGCTATTCTCCACTTCCCCACATAGCCAAGACTATACTACGGTATCTATATACAATCCAGTCCATTCCCAAGTACTTCAAAGAATTTTGGTGACCTCCCATTAACAGTTTTTTTTACATATATACTGAAATAGACTGTCTTATGGCATACTATGTAGTAAATGTGTAATCTTGTTAGTGTGCATATTCATATATATATATATTTAAAGTTTAGAAAAAAAAAAAGAAATAAACATAGACAAAAATTATTTGTATTGCTGTGTATTCGAAATGCAAGCATTCCGAATTCCAACAAACAAAATAATAAATAATAAGAATAGCAAACAGTCTGATACACTCGTAACATGAATATATATATAGTTCCCTATGGTTAACTTCCCCCGACAAGGTATTGCCACACACATAACATACTATACACATGTATAATTCACTTTGGTTAACTTCCCCTGACAAGGTATTGCTACACACATAATACAATCTATATATATAGTTCTCTTTAGTTCATTTCCCCTGATGAACTTTAAGACTGGCTGCTTTCAAGACAGTTTCTATTGGCCTCAGTTCCCCAAACTCTTTGACCCCGGTCCAGTTCAGCTGCATGCGAACACATTTGGCTTCATCGTAGAGCACTGCGATCATCACTATAAGCTTCTTTTAGTTGCAACCACTTCCAACTTTCGGCAACAGTCCACTTCGTAAACTCACTGGAAATCCATTAGAAAATCAATTCTTCACATCTAGCGGCTATCCAGACAGTTTCCTCCGGCTTCAGTTTCCCAAACTCTTTGGGCCTATTCAGCTGCTGACGGTGAACACCTTTTCACTGAGTGCTCCACACTCACTGAAACTACTGTCACTTACATCTCTCTCCAATGTGAACTGGAAAATGAATCACACACTTTGTTGCTTATTCTATTTATAGTTTTTTATCATATGATGGAATTCATCTTAACTTTTAATTAGTTACACAATTAATTACATATTTCCATATACGGTAATGTTTTAGGTCTACAGCTAATTAATTGGTGTCTTAGGAATTCATTTCCATATAAGGTGATTTATAGTCTATTCCATTAATTAATTAGTCTCTTATCAAGAAATATCTGTAATCAGCAAATATTTCTTGGAATTTATCGATCGCAATATTCTTATTGCATTATCCTTAATTAAATCTAATGCTTATCTGTAAGGGATCTAAAATATATTTCTACTTTTTCTGAAGTGTACAAACTTATACTAATGTTAATGTAACTATTAAAAAATCTTGGTGATCTCCCATTAACAGTTTTTTTACATATGTACTGAAATAGACCGTGTAATCTTGATAGTGTGCATGTTCATATATATATACACCTTTACCCCACTCAGCGATGGCAATTGGTCCTCCAAAACTCATCGTTAAGCAAGAATATCATATACAGAATATGTATTTATAATGGAAGTCTATGGGAAAAAAATTGGTTGGTTCCAGTCGACAACGTAAAATATCCACATCGGTTTTCAAGCTCAAAGATTTTCTTGATTTTTTTCATGGCAATGACGACTAAATTTGGTATCTAAAAGAAAAGTTTTATATCATTAGGAAAAAAAAGCATATTTTCACTGTTTAAAAAGTACAGTACAGCAAAAAGAAAGAGAAAGTGAAATTAAATTTGAATTTAAGAGTTTTTATATTCTTCCGCAGAAGTTTTTCATCGTAATGAAAAAAAAAATCCATACTGAAGTGCATTTTTTAAACATTTGTATTACAGTACTGTACATTTGTTTATTACTTATGTGAAATTATTCAAATTAAAAAACAATGTTTAATTATAAATTATTTAATTGAACATAAAGACTTATTACTGTACTCCAGAATAAGAAAAGGATTAATACCTATGTAAATCAGGCAACTTTAGAAAAAGAAATCAACTTATTTTAAAAGAAAAAAAATCTGTTTTAATTTTCTAAAACATACGCTAAGTTTATTTTTCTTACTGTATATTTTTACTAATGTAATAGTGCCCCCGCCTCCCGTTCATGAAGAAAAATTATTCATTAACATTTATTTTAAATGCAATCCGTTTTTCTTTTTAAATTTTTTTCTAATTCAACATTCTCACTTTAAAATGTTGTTTTTCTTTTGATTTGAAATCATTTGGGTGTATGTAATTAGGAACATACACACGCAATTTAATATTAGTATTTAGTGTTTTCCTGAAAGTTTGTGATGATGGTATTTTAGTTGTACTGTTTTCATCATTTAATATAAGTATTGAATGTCTAGAAAAATTAAACTTTATTTAAATAATCCAAGTCTGTGCATTATATTTAAATAAAGTTTAATTTTTCTAAAGACATTCAACACTTATATGTATGCAGTATTATAGATTCAGTAATTATATATATTTTAACTTTATAGATTTTATAATCAAAATACTGAATACAGCACTAACATTGTGTTTTATGAATAAAATGTTGTATGTGCTATACAATTACAGCAAAGTACATGTATTACAGTAATGTACTTTTGCTTTTGGGTAAAATGAATTTAAAATATCTATTCTCTGCTGTCATCAGTGACACAAAATTGAAGATAGCTGCCAACAAAATTTAAAAAAATTTTTTTTTCCCGATCGTTATAGTGAATAATCAATTGTAAATCGAAGTCATGAATACAAATTGATGATGCTATTGTGAAATATCGCTAAGTAGCCAATCGCTAGGCGGGGTAAAGGTGTATATTTAAAGTTTAGAAAAAAAATAAAAATAAACATAAACAAAAATTGTTTGTATAGGTATTTAAAAAAAGTATAGAACGATTTAAATATTGATTAATTAATATTTTTAATATTTATGAAATACTGTAAATTATTTAAAATTAAATAAAACCGATTCTCTAATATAAATACAAAAATTAAAATTTTAATGTAATAAAAAGAAAGCTATTTTTTTTTTCTTAATTGCTTAGACAAAAATAATTAAGAAACTATTTTGAAACCTATTATTTGTTTTGATATATAAGATTAAAAAACACAATATTATTTTGTTTTTATTAATTCAAAAGAAAAAATACTTAACTTAATTTCCAGCTTATCAATTTTTGTACATTTCTTATAATGACTAAATACTGAAGGGGAGGTTAAATAAAATATTGACAGTCAAGAAGGTCAATTACTAGTCTTATCCATGCTGATTGAATTTGGAGTTCTCAGAGAAGTATGCAGACACTACTTTCTGTATCTGAAGCATGGAGATAATGGAAGCTAAAGGTGTATTATGAGCATAAATAGCTTAACTGCCTGTATTGAATTAACCTAGATAATTCTATAAGGTAATCTATGAGAAGCCAGCTTAATTGCACATGTAAGCAAATAAAGAAAACCTGAATTTTATTCATATAGATATTGCCTATGCATAAAATCTATTTTTAAATATATGTAGGAATACAGACAAAATAACTAAAATTATGCTGTTAATAGAAGACTTCATTAACCCATTCACTAACTCCTCCCACTCATTTTTAAAAACCTTAGCAGCAGATTTGGTTATATTTGCAATATTTTATTTTTACAATTACATAAAAAAAATTTACTAAAGTGAAAAGCATAATGAAAGCAATACCTTTTTAACTGTATTGCTGATTAGCAATAATAATGAACTAGTTAGTTTTTATTTAAACTCCATTTTAAAAAACAATGAATACTTACTTATTCAGACATCATAAAGCAACAAAATTCAGTTTCAATATTTAAAATTTCACTTTTTAAATTTCACAAAATTTTTTTGCACTGGTACTTATAAAACTATTTTATTTCAGAGCTACAATCACAACATAAGCTTTATTGTATTTTTTGTTTTATTTGACTTGTTTTCTTACAAACAAATATTTTCAAATAAAATCTAATTATAATCATGTATTTTTTTGGTTCAAAATAAATATTTTACAAATATGTTGCATAATATTTTTTTTAAAATTAATAAATCAATATGAATTTTGATTCCTGTTACTACTATTAAATGAATGGAAAACTGGCAAAATAGTGTTATAAATAGCTACAAAAGAGTGGGAAAAGGGTAAAATCAATAGCAGCATTATCAGAATGCACTGAAGACACAAAGGTAACATGAAGTGATTAATATATATATATATTGTGACCATCTGAATGGGCACAAGGAATTGAGATATTTTGTATCTGCATTGAATAGTTATATTGTATTAAAAAAAATGAAATAGCCTTAGAATTTTAAATTTTTTTGCTGGAAATTGTTTAAAGCTTAGATATGGATTGCTTATGCAGTTGATTGACCACTTTATAAGTATTCATTATTATTATTGTGGTTAATGAAGTATTTAATGTAAGGAAGAGGGGTTGTTTATTAATGGAATTGATACATTTTGTCAGAAAGATGCAAAGTTATTTTATGTTAGTGTAATATTGGTTGAATGGTTTCAAAATCCTTTATTCATTAATACTTATCCTTTTGTCAACATTAATAGCCATTTCAATTATATTTAGTTAAGATAGTTTAATATTTAGGTTGCAGTACATGTGCATGCATGTGTGACTCTGCATCATTTTCATTTCATTTTCATCTTTTAATAACAGCAAACAATAGTACATTCACAATAAAAACATTTAAATTACAGTAATTATCTTTAATAATTTAACAGATATATATTTCTTTTCAATGATTAATGGATATTGGATAGGTGAATTATTTTACAAATTAAATAAATTATTAATCATTTTTGTTTAACAGTTAATTAATATTCATGTCTTTCAAGTTTGTAAAAGCTATTTATTTTATTATTATTATTTTTTTTGTCTTGATTTAATTCTAAAAATCAGAATGATTTTTTTTTTTTTAAGAAAAGATTTTTTTTGAATATGTAATTAGCTTGGGTGCAAAAACATGAGAGGTAACCTTGGAAAGGGAAATGACCTTTTGCTAAGAAAAAAGAAAAGTCGATTTAACAGATAGTTTTAATTGCAAGCCATTTAACAGATAGTTTTAATTGCAGCCAGTAAAGTGCTCATTAGTTGCTGAAGTCAAATTGATTTAAAAAGCTTTGGAATAAACTTCTAAAAAATCTTAGGAAATTAATTACGGACGAATGTCTTTACTTAAGATGCAAGAATAAATTTTTAAAAGGTACACTAGTTTTCGTTCTCTCCTTAATTTGAACATTTGAATTAATCACCTCATGCTTGTTAATATTTAAAATGTATATCGTTAGTGTTAAGATGGCATTACTTTATTTATCTATAATTAAGAAAGAATATAGAGTGCGTGAACATTATTGTTATATAATTAATCCACGTGTGTTCTTTAATATATCTTGGAAACGTATGCAGGACTGTTTTTCAGAATTTATTTTGATTTTTCACTCTCTTCTGTATTATGCTTTTATGAAAATTAAATGCAAACTTAAGGATATGTGTATTATGATATATATCATGCCATGCTTAAATTAATTACAAAAAAGTGACATTATTTATTTATTTGGTGTTTCTAAAAATAATATGTGTTTAATAAAAGAAATAAAATGTGAATTATTTCAAATAACCAAAGGAAACTCCTCACTAAATATTTACTTAAAATGGATGGAAGGACGGAAATGCGGGATAATTTCTGTTCTCTTCGATAAAAAAAAAAGCCCTATAGTAATAAAGTATTAATTGTGGAATTACTAATGAATCATGGTATCTTAATTGGCAATATTTAAAAATAAACTATGCATGTAATAGATTATAAAGTGTCAAATGCTATTCAAGAAAACTACTAAGAATAATTGCGTACTTAATTTAAAACTACTACGGAATGAATGAAATAATTCCTGTTCAACAGTAGCTAAAAATGTCTTATATTTTCATCATAATAAAAGAGAAATTGATTACTTATATGTGATATAGTAAACTCAAATAGCTCGGCTATGAACATTGGAGGTGCTAGGTCATATTTAAGTTATGATTATATTTTTTTAGTTGTCCTACAGAAATTCATTTTTTGTTTAAATTCAGTTTGGAATCTGTCCCCATATCATTTCATAAACCCGGAGTAAAACTTTGCAAGCGAACTTTTATTTTAAGTCACAAAACAAATAACTTTTGTTTCTTTATTTTTTTTTTATTGCTTGTCATTACTAATGTATATTATAGATAGGTAGGCATACTTATTATTATGTTTTATTTATAATTTGGGTTATTATGATCTCCTAGATCGTCTCGGAATGCATATTCACGAGAGCAGTGGATACGTTGGTAAAAAATTGATTTTGTAAAAATATGTCTTATTTTTCTTTTACGAAGATAAAGAAAACAAATATATATTTTTTATTATATTGTTAGAGAGAGGGTTACATTTATTTTATATATTTTATTATTTCAAAATGAGAGTTTTGGCTTTAAAATCAACGAACGTATAACTGAAATAGTTTGCTAAATATGATAAGGAAAGTTTGTTCGTAATAATTATAACTATTAAATTTTAAAAGTAACTTAAAGTTTATTCTGAATTAAAAGTAATACCTTAATGTATTATTTAATTACCATATTATCTGCATGGTATATAAATTAGAATGATTTTTTTTTGTATATATTCTTATCCACGCGAGTGTGTGTTTATTTTGCACAATTATGACATTTGTTTAATAAAGTTCAGTTTGTGAATATTTTATGTATAAATTTCGGATGTTGTCATATTCTATAGAATTGAATGGATTAGTATGTTATCTGTGTGTATTTATCTGCCAGCATGTAAATATAATGTTAGACATGTAGAAGAGCTTTGTGAATGGAAAATAATCTGATTGCATTCTAATATTTTTGTAGGGATAAAAGATTTTGCTTATTTAGTATGTTTTAATAATTTCCATGAGTAGAGCCTAGTTTATATTATACGCATATTATGAAATGATATTTAGGAAGTTATGTGATGTTTTTCTTAGAGTCTTGGTGATGAGGAAGAGGTTCCCCACCAACAGTGTATTTAAAATTAGATGAATTATTGTAGAAGTATTAAGTAAAGAGTTATTTACTCCTCATGTGAATTTCTCTTGGAACGTGTAGTCTGTATAATCATGAAAATATAGCTCCGTGTTATTTAAAATGTGGCCAGATAAATAGCTAAGTCAAATTCTTGATGTAATAATAGTGTCTTATTTTATTGATGGCTTACGACATTGTCCGAAATGAAGTAATTATTTAATATTTCCTTGATGAATGGATAGTTTGTAGAAAAGATTGTTTTCTATTATTGTTGCTTGACACATGCACACACACGTGTAATATGAATAATGTCGTGAATATAAAGATTTAAAATTATTGAAATTAAAATGTGAACTAAATATTTTAAAACACAGTATATTTATTTAATACAGAATTGTAAATCATCAAATCATCAGAATGAATATGATTTTTTATTTGCTATACATGAAGGGTATATGTAATTGAAATAATTATTTAATTAGTTAGAGAAAGTTGCTTTATTGATGGCCAAATATAGTTAATTTGATTTATTTTATTAGTCAATAGTAATATCCTCTCAAAATATTTTAGTTTGCCAACAATATAATATATTATTTAGTCAATGTTATGCTTAATTATGCTTAAATGAAACATTTAAGCAAAGTAAATATTTGAAGTCAGAATATTAGAGTTTTATTGTTAATTTGCTTTCAAAGGGTATAAATAATGTTATATAATGGGGATAGTCCCAAACTGATGCTCAAAGTTTATTGGATAATTTGAAATCTGTAAGACAAGTAGTCCTATTGTAAAAATATCATGTTAAACTAAATTTTTTTTATTGTAATAAATGATTTGTTTTAGTTATTTAAAATCTTAAAAACTGTGTCTTGAGTTATTCTTGTGTACATTCGTGTTTCAATTTCCACATCTCCACATTTCATAAATCTATTATAAAATAGATATATTATATTATAGTTATAATATCAAATTTGCTGGTGTCTGACAATATTGTTTTCTTAATCCAAACATTATAAGGAACATTTGCCACTGGATAAACGTATTAGAAAGGTTGCCAAGTTAGTATATTTGTTAGATGATGATATGAGATTAAAATACCCTATTTCTGTCATTATCTTATTATTGAAACACAGTAAAAATATTTTAGTCAATTTGTTTCATTACATTTTATCATACTTTAGAATTATAACTTATGGGCCAATGTATTTTATTTAATTCAACTGTGTTTGTTAAATTCCCTGAGATCTTATTGTTTATTTCTTGATTGGCATTAAAGTAGATGTTTAGATTATGATATGCCAAGTCATAGAATTGTTTAGTAATATAATTATAGCAAGCTGATATATGTTGTACTTGGATGAAGGAAGAAATTAAGTTGAAAGAATATTTTAATAGATTGTACAAATAAACATTGTGATTTTTTATCATACAATTAATTAATAAAAGGATTTACATTATATTTAATGTTTTGTAATATTTCTTCTTTCATTTACTTATAATCATATATCTTATGAACTTCCTATAGCCTCCCACTGAGCTGAGCTGAACATAGACTTAAATGAAGAGTCTCAGTAATAATTTTGTATCATATATCTTGTTATATTGTTTTATTCATTAATAGAATTGGCGCCTGGGCATTTCGCTCATGTAATGTATATGAGCAGTGTTGGGAGTGTAGGTTATAATATATATATTAAGAAGGAGCTCTGAGGAAAGTGCATAGTGAAACATCAGCTATTTAGCTATTATATTTTTATTACATGGAAGCTCCCAGAAATAATATTATAAATTTATCATTTATCCATGAGAATATTAGAATTAACATTATATATATATATATAGTCTATGAGGGTTTGTATTAATAAACTGTATATTTATTTTTAGGTATTATAAAGTGAGTCTTCAAATTACTGTCCATTTGACTCAATGCATCAGTCTAAATGTGATTTCCACTTTTCCAAAGTAATCCTGAAACTCTAGTAAAGTGATGCCTTTTAATACCTCCATCATTTTTTTTCTAAGTCTGCAAAACTTTTTCTTTTGAAGCATTTTTTCATTCAGGGAAATAAAAAGAAGTTGCATGGTGAGTATGGTTGATGGATAAGCTGGCCCATTCTTTTTTAATTAAAAATTGTTTCATCTTCAAGGCTCTGTGCACTGATGCATTGTCATAGTGAAGTTTGCATTCCTACTTTGCCACAAATAGGGACTTTTCATTTTACCACTACATGAAAACATTTCAGAATTTGTAGATAAAATGCCTGATCATTACAAATGAATTCTGAGTGAACAATGCAGTTTGCATAAAGAAAAAAAAAACAGCATCTCTTGGCATTAACCTTCACCCACCACACCTTTTTGGGATGTGGTGAATTTGACATTTCCATTAAAGCCCTCGTAAATTTGTGTTTTCCCCTGAACAGCTTATGTGTAAGCTGTTTCGAGTATTATAACTGTTTCCCCTGTCGTTTCCCTAATAAAAAACAGAATTACATGTTGTTCCAATTTTTCAACTATTACAAAAATCAACAAATAAACAGGACACATTTAACAAAAACATTTACTATGTGGCACCACATCTTCACCTCATGGCAGACTGATGCAGAGGATTCTTACAATGTGCTCGCCCACCAGAAAACAATTCCAGTTATTTTTGGGTACTCCCTCATACATGAAATCATTCTATATATATCTAAAATACAGATGAATATGGTGCATTGCTGAGGAAAAAGCCAAAGTATATATGTATATACTACATCCCTTAATTAATTCCAGCTTTTAAAAAAAGATAAAAATACCTGTTTATTATTGAAGGAAAGCATAATTATCTTGTTTTAAAAAAAAGAAAAGAAAATTTATCTTACACTAACTTATAATAATTTGTTTTAAAGTAAGAATTGATAAACAATTTTCAATTAATCTGTACTAACAATTAATGAAAAAAGTTTTCAGCAAATAAACATTTTAAAGTCCCAAGGAAAAAAAAGAAATGATAAATTTTAATGCCCTAAGATATAAAAACTCAAATATAATTTCTTTAAATCTTATATCATTCATAAAAGGTAATGTTCATTTATATTTAAAAATTATAAAAAGGTGATACAAATGTTTATATATATATATAGAAAAATAAAAGAAAGAAATAAAATTTAAAATAATTTAATCTAATAATTAAAACAAATTAAAATTCATAAATGAAATATTTTATATTATAAAAGACAAGTATATGTATATATTATACATATTACATAAGTGTATTTACGAATTGTATATTTTTAAAATAGAATAATATTGACTTGAATATTTAATGAAAGTAATAATACTGGTAATTTAAATATGCACATTTATATAAATATAATATTTAAAATCATTTATAATTGGTATATATATATATCTGAACACAGACTTTCAAGCTCCTTACATTTATCCATTTCATCTTATACAACCAATATACATGACCACATACATGTGAAAAAAAAAAAATCTCCAATATATGTATTTCGTATTGAACCAGCACTCATCAGTTTGTTTAAATCATCATCTCCCACACACATATATAATCAGTGCTCAGTTTATATTAAGATAGCTTCAAACTTTAATGAAATTCAATCTTCTCCACCCTTCTAAATCATAAAAAATCTGATAATGGAATACTCAAATTATACAATGCTTTAATACTTCTTTCATATACACTTCAATGCATACAAATTTTCTTAAAAACTTCTTTATTTTCCTTACAGTTTTGACTGACCAGTAATCTTCATCAGAGTTACAATATTTGAATAATATATATAACCATCATTTCACATATATATAAAAATGCACATATATTCCCTACATACATATATATAGAACCACATCACCCCTAGACATATATATAAATTCCATACCTACATCTATATATATTATGCATATCCAAATATATGCACAGACATCTTTTAAACATGCATATATATATACACAGATACACATACACCCATGGACATATATATATACAAATCCACATATACATTTATAAATACACATCCATATCAAATCAAATTCAAAGCCCTTGTTGTTACCAATATTATTGTCATACCCATGTTGATATGGATGGTTGAAGAGTTGGAAGGTGGAGAAGATTGAAGCCTGTACATTAAAGTTTGAGGATTTGCTATCTTAATATAAAATGAGCACTCATTATATATGTGTGTGTCGAAGATGATGATCTGGACAAATTGATAAGTGCTGGTTCAGCACAAAATACATATATTGTAGATCATTTATCTTTTTCACATGTATGTGGTCATGTTTATTAGTTGTATAAAATAGAGTAAATAGATGTAGGAGCTTGAAAGTCTGAGTTCAAATCCCTTCTAATTACATTAAATTCAATATAGACAATATATTTGTATTTAAATATTATATATATCTGTAAACTACAATTTAAATATTTATTATTGTTTTCAATCATGAAATATTTAATACCTATGTGTAAATTAGAATCAGAAATGATCTATTTAGATTACTGGAGAATATATAATTATTATTACTCATTAATTAATAAATTTATTGTTTATTGTTTTAAACTATTATAGTGAATTTATTTAATATTAGATTAGTTATTTGTATCTTTACTCTTGTTCACATTTGTTCAGCAGAATGACTTTTGCAATTCAACAAACTAGTTCCATACATAATAAAAAATTTGAAATGTATAAGCATTTATATAATTCTCCTTAGAATTATTTAAATGATCATAAGGTACTAAGGATCACCTTTAAAGTCCAAATACTTTATTTATGTTTATGTTGTATGACTACTAGTTTATTAATAGTAAGCACATCATGGCATTAAACAATCACAAACATCGATGATCAGAACATTCAATATATGCAAAAAAAAAAATATTGATGATTGCTCTCTTATAATATTATGCCTCATGATAGCTATTTGATTTGATGAAGATCGGCTTCAGATTTTATATTACATTTAAACCAGTCACAAATAAGAACTGTTGATTATATTTGTCATTGTTGTTTGAGCTCTTTTCTTTTGAATTCATTACAAATGATTTGCTATTTAACCCTTTTGAGAATGTTTATCAGCAGAAAATATCATTACATTTCTACATTTTGCTTAGTCCAATTTTTATTGTTATAAAATGATATCCCAAATGGGGCATGCTATTAATGATGATTGCTGATTAATCCTCTATTCTATATATGTTTTTATGATTGCTTCATTTTTTTATAGTATTGATCATCATTTTCATGCATCAATTATAGTCATGTAACAATTGATATTTACGTTTGATTATAAATTTTGCACCTCATTTTTCATTCTGTTAATATATAATACCACATACATATACATTAAAGCAAAAGTTTCCATAAATAAAAAAATATTGGCAAACAATTTTTGAATTAAAAATTTCATATACATAGAAAAAAACTATTTGGATTAGTAAAATTATTTGCAATTACATCTTGAGATACTGACCTGCTGTATTAGTTCACTGCATAATTAATATTAGTAAATCCTTTCAAGAGAATTTACGCATATATACTAAATCTAGGACAAATAGTTTTCAGTACATAAACAACTTCCCATTCAAAACTCATATGCAAACATAGGTGTATTATCTTTTCATTGAGAAACTGACTTCGATGCACAAACCATTATAATAATTCACAAGTCAGACTCAGTTATTTTAACAACATAAAAATTTTTGTGATGAATATTTAAAGTATGTCACGATGTAACATGTTGATTCAGAGAAAGCTCTAGTTGCAGCTTAGAGAGAGAACCAACCACCAATCATTTTTTCAATGCAGCACACTTTTATATCCAAAGTAAAAAAAAAAAAGTCTAACTTATGAAAAATTTCAGTTCCATTTTCTTTGTTTATTATCACTGATTTCCTTTAAAATCAGAATATTTCTAATCTTAAAACAAAAGGAAGTTTTGTTTACTGTTTAATTAAATGTTTACTGTTTCATTTACTAAACTAATATAGGTTGGAAAAATGAAACATTCAATTGATAATAATCAGAAAAAGATTTACTTACTGGGATAATGATTTTTTTTTCTCAATGAATGTGTAAAATGAAATTCCTTATCTCTCACACTAACAGATCAGCAATTAATTTATCACTTAATCATTATTCAATTCAAAAGAAAAAAAATATTTTACATTTTACACAGAACAGATTATATATATTTGTAAGAAAGTCTCAAATAAAAAATATAATATATAAGAATTTTATCAAGTAAGTTAAGTATGTATGAAGTAATTTTAAGTATAGATGAATATGTATACATAAAAATTAGCAAAAAAAAAACTAATATTATATAATAAATTATCAAAATAAAATAAAACCTATCTAGCTTAACAAATACTTTAAAATGTGCATATATTATAGGATATATTAAGGTCTATAACCTAAAGTAAGTTTTTTTACTAAAAAGTAAACTCCAACCACCATTTTCTTTAAAAAACCTTCAATAATTGCTTATTGAATGAAAAAAATAAATATTATCAAAATTAAAGAGCATCCTAATGTTTCAACCATTTATTATGATCTTTTTCAAAGGTTTTACATAAATAAATAACAATAGTACAGAACAGCATATCTGAAAAATATATAATTTTATTTTAACTTTTTTCAGACATTTTATATACTAATGTTTGTTTTTCAATTAAACCTTTGAAAGACTATAATAAATAGAAATGACTTCAACTTTCACAATATTATTTTTTTGTTTGACTCAGTAACCAATAAATGTTTTTTTAAAGAAATGGTGGCTAGAATTTTATTTTTTAATTATATAAATTGAATCAAGTTTATTAAGAAAGAATATAGTAATCAAGATTTTTTTTTTTTGGATCTAAATTCTAAGCTGTGTAACTAGGCAATAAAATATTAAAACCTTGTCAAAAGGTTAATCAGGAATTAAGTAGTTCTGTGAATAGCACAATTCTCTCTGATAGCTTCATCCCCAATAAAAGTAAAGGCATTACCAAACTAGTTAAGTTACCAGAAAATGAAGACAAAAGGTTTATCTTCTTTGTTATGTCCTCTACTGAAGAATCGACAAAATACCTATTTATTATCCAATAATTGAATAACCAACTAGGTGATTATGAATGGACTGCATAGAACAAAAATTTTAAACCTATTCATAATCTTAAAAAAATTTTAAATTTCAGTTGGTTTGTATTCAAATCCAGATTGTATGCATGACAAATAGATGTGCTAACCACTACAATATGAGATTCTGCATGTTACAAAGAAAATAATAAAAGCAATGATTTATAATTAAGTTAATTTCTATTGGATTATGAAAGAAATAATATTATAAGAATTAAACAGAATGTCATTATTTAAAATCTAAATTATTAATTTGAATAAATCTTTCAAAACTTTAAATATGTTGTTTTTGAAAAACATGCTAATGGATTTACTACTATATATGAGATCCACAATATATTCTCTTTCTTGAAATCATGCCTAGTTGGCATTGTTTAGTATTAATCAAAAAACAATATGGAAATATAAAAAAATAAGAATGTGAATATATTTTATGAATATTAATTATTTTAGAACATTCATTCTATTGAAGAAGAATTAAAGCTTAATATATTAAATTCCAATTTTGAAATCTTGAATTTAAAATAAGACATTTAGATAAGAAGTACTAATTAAATTACTATTTCTATGGGATATTTCTCTAATTTATATAAAAGAAAGCTTCATGAAAATGAAAAGATTAAGAATTAATAAGTATAATTTTTTATCAGATTTATATGACTATTACTAATCCTACAAATCCAAAAAATTAACAGCAGTTTATATAAATAGAAATAATTTTATGTTTTTATTTTATGTGGGTGTGCACTTGATAATTTAAATTAATCGAATTTCATTATTTTTAAAATGTTAAAATCTAAAATTGCCTTATTTATAATTAACTTTAGTGCTATATATTTTACATGTAATTATATATGTATGTATAACTCATTTTAACTTGTAAACAATGGGATGGACTTTTTTTGTTAGTGTTTGTTAAAAATGTCAAATTGCTTGTACAAGAATGACAAATTAAATTTAAAAGGAAATCTAAGATTGTTTTTAATTCTCATATTGTTTATTGGTCCCCTTAAAAGCAAAACTCATTACTTTTCAAATTAAAAAAATTCTGATAACTTTTCCTGATGTTTCTTTTCTCAAATTAGTATTACTATAAATATAAGATGATCACCATTTATTATGCTAGTACATATCTGTTATTAAAACAGGCAAGACTCTCCA
Source organism: Epiperipatus broadwayi (assembly GCA_028023455.1). Taxonomy (NCBI): domain Eukaryota; kingdom Metazoa; phylum Onychophora; class Udeonychophora; order Euonychophora; family Peripatidae; genus Epiperipatus; species Epiperipatus broadwayi. The sequence continues at coordinate 5,443,643 of JAQFVV010000077.1, read as the reverse complement.
TACAGTAGTACCACTCAGTGCCAACCAGAGTAATCAATGGATGCCAGAAGGCTTGTGCATAAAATCCCTATCTAATGCCTACTCATCCAATATCCCCAAAATCCCTATCTAATGCCTACTCATCCAATATCCCCAGACTAGTTTCTGGCTTGTGGCCTTCGTCAGTGAGGAGCTTTCGATCTGAGAGCACTGCATCTAGATCTTAGGATATAATGCAACTCTCCAGCAGCCACCTTTTAACTCTACTTAACTACAAAACTATGAGAATAAAATTGAAAACACAATAATATTTTCAATCTAAGCTCAATAGCTTATATAGTCATGTGGGTCTGAACTCAGTTCAGTACCAATACATTTTGATGTCTTTGGCTCTTCAACAACCATAGTCACCACTATCCTATTAAGCAGGATTGGTGTTAAACCACTAAACATCACATGATCACCATTTCTTATGCTAGCACATATCTGTTATTAAAACAGGCAAAACTCTCCATACAGTAGTGCCAACCAGAATAATCAATGGATGCCAGAAGGCTTGTGCATAAAATCCCTATCTAAAGCCTACTCATCCATTATCCCCAGACTAGTTTCTGCTAGCATAAGAAATGGTGATCATGTGATGTTTAGTGGATTAACACCAATCCTGCCTAATAGGATAGTGGTGGCTATGGTTGTTAAAGAGCCAAAGACACTAAAATGTATGGGTACTGAACTGAGTTCGGACCCATATGATTATATAAACTATTGAGCTTAGATTGAAAATATTATTGTGTTTTCAATTTTATTCTCATAGTTTTGTAGTTAAGTAGAGTTAAAAAGTGGCGTTGCATTAGATCCTAAGATCTAGATGCAGTGCTCTCATATCCAAAGCTCCTCGCTGACGAAGGCCACAAGCCAGAAACTAGTCTGGGGACATTGGATGAGTAGGCATTAGATAGGGATTTTATGCACAAGCCTTCTGGCATCCATTGATTACTCTGGTTGGCACTGAGTGGCACTACTGTATGGAGAGTTTTGCCTGTTTTACTATAAACAGAGAAAATGTTAACAGTGGTGATTTTCATAATATTTAACAATCATGCTCCTTATAGTGATTCATATAATTAAAGACAAAAATATATACCTATATTTGGGCAAGATAGAATATTTTATTTATGACTGTTTATATATGCCATTAGAAATGACAAACCTATATGCCACTAGAACAAGCTTCTCAAAGTAGTTTTTCAGTATTAAGCTTTATAAAGAAGATATTTTAGTGAATATGTAAACTTATATGATCAGTCATAATTCCCCCTTTTTTTTAGGATGCCACAAAAATCTTCTGCCATAAACACAAAGATGACTTAGTTCAGCTCCGTTTATTTGGACATAAAACTAATATGTGAATAAATAAATAAAAATCTAAACAAACTTTCAGCAATTCATTTTTAAAAAAATTATTGAAATGTAATTGAAATGTATGTTATTTTTTAAACAAAATTTATAAAAACAAAAAATGAATTGAAATAATGTTATTAACATACCTGCATTACTAAACAGCTTATTCTTAACAATCACCTGGAAGGTATTCAGTGCTTCAGTATACATTTCATTGGCAGCATACTGATTTGCTAAATTAAACAATACCTGGAAAAGAAAATGAGTGAAATAAATAAATACATTCTTAAATAGTTAAAATAACTTCCATTATTTATTTTAATTGAACTAACCCACAAACTTTCGTATATGTGGATTTTTAAAATCTAAGATGTTTGAATAAATTATGTTGAAGGAGTCAAACCATCATGATAATAAAGCATTATCACTTGGTTGTATCATCCAATGTCTAAGTTAGTGCAATTTACCTTCAAATAATAAACTTACAATACAATAAAAGAAGTTAGAAAAATAGTTGTAAATTCTTAAATAATAGATCAAAATTGACCAATTGGTGAAAATACAAAATTTAATACACAAAATAAATCAAATCCAAGCACATCTTGCATTATTTTTTCAATATATCTACAAGCATTATAATAAAAAACACTTCCAAAATCATAATGGATAACCATTTTTATGCAATTTTATATTTGCAAAGATTCTTGGAAGAATTGCAGACGACGGATATAAACTGTAATAAGTCTTCGCATCAATAACTTTTTTATTTTTTTTTTATTTTATTAATAGGATTAAAAATATAAAAATTGATAATAATGATGTTATGTGTACACTTGACATATCCGAAATGTATGGTTCAATTAATCGTATGGAATCAATAGAGATTACTGAAAGAGCTTTATTTTTAAAATCTATAGATAATAACATTAAGAATTTTATTGTTAAAATATTAAGATTTGTAAATGATCATATATATGTTAAGTTTAATGATTGCTTTTATAATATGAATTATGGTTGGTCAATGAGTCTTCTGGTAGTATCACAGATTTGTAATTTTTTTATTTCTAGTTATGAGGTTAAGATATTATCTCATGTAAAATATAAAAGAAATAAAGTATATTGTAGATATGTCGATGATGTATTTATATGTGCACATAATGAAATAATAGTTAATTTATTTAGTGAGTTAAATATGATTAATAATATAAAATGGGTGTTAAATGAAGAGAAAAAAAATTCTATGAAGTTTTTAGATATATCTATTAAAAGAAATAATAATGTGTTTGATTATAATATGATTTTAAAGCCTGTGGAAATAGGGGTTATATTCCGTATAATTCTAAAGTTCATATGAGACATAAATTAGCTGGTTTGAAGTCATTTTTGTTTAGAAATGATTATTTGTGTAAATTTATTAGTGATAAAATTGAAAATATTAATGTATATGTTACTGATATGTTGAATGTTGGTTATGGAAGGAATATTATTTATAATACAATTACAAAATATAATCAAAATAAAAGTAATAATAAGAAAATATTAAATAAATTAAAAAGTGATAAATGGATTTCTATTCCTTTATAACTAATCAACATGTTAAATTAATTAATAAACTTTATAGAGGTTTGTGTAGGATTTTTTTTTTTCTCTTCAAATAATATAAATGATATGATAAATAATTCTAAAACCAAGATTTCTAAGTTTGAATTAAGTTCTGTTATATATATGTTGGAATGTGGTTGTGGAATGAAATATATAGGGGAATCAAAATGTACATTACAAAAACGATATAATGATCATAAGACGTTATATAAACATGTACAGAAAGAAAATGTATCTTCAGTAAATATGAATACTCCATCAATTATTTTTGATCATAATAAAGCACGTAATTATGGTTTTAAATTTAATAATAAAGATGTAAAAATTATTCAAATTGAAAGATGTAATGAAAAACGAAAAATTAGGGAGGCAATGATGGTATCTAGGAGTAGAGATGGTTTAATGAATAGACTATCAGCTAATATAAAAACAACAGAATTGTGGGAATTTGAATGGATTGAATGATGGGTAATGCAAGTTTTTATTTTCTGTACATTTGTATTAATGGTTGATAAAGATTGTCAGTGAAACAATCGAAAGTACTTCCAGTAAAGAATATATTATTTAATTTTGAATACTGTGTTAAATAAATTTGTTTGAATTATTAATATATGATTTAAAAATACAGACATTTAATGGTTATATATATATGATCACTAGATGGAGCTTTACCAATAGCTCTGTACAAGCTTTGTTTACATAAACGCTGAGAGAGATAGAATTCAATATCTCTTTCGTTGTCTCCACCTTCAGATCAGCTCATTTCAAGCTAATTGGCTATCATCAGTGAAGGGTAGGGATTAGAAACTATATATATATCTGTGTAGCTAAATATCTATTTTAATAAACCAATAATATATATATAAATCTAATTTAATATCAATATACATCTGAAAAAATGTCTAAAATAAATTAATATAAAATATAATTTAGAGTCCCATGTGATGTCATTATTCCATCTGATTGGCTGTCACGTAAGCATGTTTAAAGCGTATCTGTTTGAAGGTGTTTAGCTTTCACGTTATTATAATATTATCTGTTTACGCTTAAATTTAATATATTTACATTTATTAATATCATTTCATTAGATTTAAAAATATTGCTTCGTTGTAAATCGGATGATTTTGCGTTGTTAATTTATATATATAATATTTAGTGGATTAAATGTGAAGGTATTTAAGCTTCACACTCTTAGTTCAAAATGCTTGAGTCTGGCTTATTTAAATATAATTGAGGCATAGATTAAGATGGGTCCCATCTTTTTCTAATAGTTCTGGCTTGTGTTTTAGAATTTAGAGTCCCATGTGATATCATTATTCCATCTGATTGGCTGTCACATAAGCATGTTTAAAGCGTATCTGTTTGAAGGTGTTTAGCTTTCACGTTATTATAATATTATCTGTTTACGCTTAAATTTAATATATTTACATTTATTAATATCATTTCATTAGATTTAAAAATATTGCTTCGTTGTAAATCGGATGATTTCACATTGTTAATTTATATATATAATATTTAGTGGATTAAATGTGAAGGTATTTAAGCTTCACACTCTTAGTTCAAAATGCTTGAGTCTGGCTTATTTAAATATAATTGAGGCATAGATTAAGATGGGTCCCATCTTTTTCTAATAGTTCTGGCTTGGGTTTTAGAATTTAGAGTCCCATGTGATGTCATTATTCCATCTGATTGGCTGTCACGTAAGCATGTTTAAAGCGTATCTGTTTGAAGGTGTTTAGATTTCACGTTATTATAATATTAATAATGCTAAAATGCATTGTAAAAAAGTCATAAAATTGATAATCAATAGCAAAAAATATCTTTAAAGTTTAAAAAATATGTTAAAAAATTACCAAAATATTAACAGAAATGGCATATTAATATTAAAACTTTTAAAACTATTTAGATATCTCACAACTTAATGTTATTTATTTAAATGTTTGATAATTTATTGAAACAAACTGTATCTTCAGTTTTTCATGCTGATATATAAAAACATTTTTATCATAAATTAATGTTTTTATACTTCATTTTTAAAATGCATTTGAATTTATTATTTTTCTGTAAATACATATTAATTTTCTTTATAAAATCTAATTATGCATGAATTTGTCTTTTACTAAAACTATTTGCTTTTCTTACGGAATATGTGAGATCCAGATTGATTTGATCTCCTGCCTGCATTTGTTCTCGTTGCCTGACAACTGTTCGCTCCTTGCTTCCAGCTTCTTTCGCTTTTTCTAATGCCTTCAAAAAAATTTAAAAATAAAAATTAAAAAATTTGCCAGTCAATAATTCAAAAATTAAACACAACCACTATTGTTGTTTTTAAATCATCAGTAATAATAATCATATAGTTAATTGTTTGGGAAACAAAATCACAATCAAACACTAAAAAATACTGACTATAAATAACAGTTCCATTTCAATCCAGATTCCTGCTATTGAACTGATCCAAGAACCTTCAACTTGCCATTTTCACTCACAGATTAATTTAGTCATGCATACTAAAATACATTTATAGAATCAATAACTTAAATAGCATTATAAGGGTAAAAAAAAATTCATTACCTGTTTGAACTCTCCTTGACTAAATGCTAAACAACTAGCTTCTAACAATTCATTCACTTTCTTTTCTAAAGTTTTGATATGGTCTTCTGGACTAGAAAAAAAAATAAATAATAGTGATTTTTGCATTCAGATGTGAAGTATAATATTCATTTCTTAAGATAATTTTATTAATATGCAATATTTATTCTGTAATATGAATATAATTTATTCTCTGTATTCTCAGCCTTACTATTAAAAATTCATTCAATTTATAAGTAAAAAATAATAATTTATAAATTCTTTATCCGGATAATTGATTTTACTAAACATCATTACTTCTAAATAGAATTGGATGGGTGACATTAGATCCAAATGTGGATCCTGTTAGTATAACTACATGTGTAATGGAAAATGAATAACTGAATAATAACTTATTAGGAAAATGAAATATCTGAATACAAAATATAACAGACAAAAGAATTATTCATTTAAATGGCTTTATTACAAAAATATATGATTTTATAAACCTGAATATTGGCAATGTGAAGTAAAACTGACATTACTTTAAAAGATGATCAGCATTTGATGATTTAGATTATAACAAAAACTACATGATGGAGAGCTTAGTGATGATTATATGGCTATTAATAGGTGTAGTAGCATTTTCCAATGTTTTCTTTCCTTGGTTAAAATATTACATAAATGTTTAGGTTAAATACTTTTATTTTTCTGAGAACAGCTCAGAAATTCCCCCCTACTTTTATCCTTCAATGTTATCAATCTGATTAGCAAATGACTTACTTTGGAAGCTTTGATAGCAAATTTTAATCTTTTTAACTAATAATAAAACTTTCTTACAGAATTGGGTACATGTAATGTTAGTAATTTTTATACATAAAAACTTTTCTTCTCTTCTCTTATAAAATAAAATTATAAAAAGTAGATTTAGATATTACACATTTTGATCATATAACTCCACTAAATGATTAATCAGGAATCTAATTAAACAACAAATTTGAAGTCAAATTCATCTAAGCATTTCTTAATAAGGTCTGGCCATTTGAAAGAAGATAAAATTTTTCTTTAATAAAAATATTTTTATCTTATTTTTGCAATCATTGTAATTATATCCTGTAAAAGTCATACATGTGATGTGTAATGACTTCTTTTATGAAGTCTGAGAATCTGTGCGCAGACTATCTCTGTAACTGTTATTTATGACAATAAATTTTTCTATTTCTTATCCTCTACCATAAAATCTTTCTCCAATACCAATTCATTTTTTTTCTTCTTCTTCTATAAATCACTTTCATAAGAGTTGTTTTATCAATTCCGATATCCTATCTTAACATTAGACACCTACCTCTTTCACCCTCTTTCTCCTATTCTCTTTCAAGATTCTACACTCCAAAATAATTGTTAATTATTCTCACTTCAATCTCTATTTAAAACCTTATCTACAGTTCAAAACCTTTTTTTAGTTTTGTTTTCTTTATATAGTATTTAAAACTCTTGACCTTGCAACAAATAACAATAAATACTCTATACTGACATTATATATCCTTTAAATATATTTTTTATTCTTTATACAATTCCAAATTATTTTTTTATTCATTTTTTATAACCATTTTTTCATCTCTAACCAATCTTTTTTTTCCAAACCCATCATAATTATGTACCTGTAATATATTATTTAAACATTTATCCTATTTCTTATGTAAATACTTAGAAATAAATTCTCTATTAACTTAGCAAATTGTAAAATCTTTTTTACCCAAAATGTTTGTTAGCTTCTTAATATAAGCCAATTAAACACTACTTTCACTAAACTATTTTCATTTATATATTGTATCTTCCAAATATTTTTATTCTGCTTTTAATTTTTTTATTTAAAAAAAATCCATTCTATTTCACTTTGAAAAATCTATCTGTTATACGTAATTCATCACCCAAAGATATCTACCTAAATATCCTACTCCATACAAACTTCTTCATTTCAAAATATGTCTACACATGTACCATAATCTTTTTCCTAATTATTCTACTCATCTCATATTTTATCACATGAAAGACATTCAAGATTTTTAATTAATGCCACTCTATTTTTACTTTATTCCTAAACTTTAATTACTATATCTATAATCATTTCCCCCATTTAACTAAGTACTATACTCCTCCAATTCTTCAAAACAAATATTTCTTATTTTTCATATTTTAGATTTTTCTTCACTGAATTAATTTTTCTTATTTCCTCTGCATACCTTATCTTCAAGAGGATCATATTTTATATGATTCGCAAAAAATGCCACATCATTCATATTAAAAAAAAAGACCTGCTATACTATATCACTCTCTCTCTTTCTATTTCAACCTCCAACTTTCTTAAAAACAATATCAATAATAAAAACAATAGATATTCTGTTTCAAATTGATTTTACATTCAACTTTGACTAATTCTTTATTGTTAATTGGTATTTATAAAAATTATGCTTGTAAAGAGTCTTAATTATTCTTAATAATACAAAATTATTCCAATGTTTTTAAGATTTATATAATTTATTTCTATCCTCACTACCTTTAGTTTTTTCTATACCTAAAAATGCAATAAATAATGATTTAGTCTCCCTACAAAATATATTATCTGAATAATAATAAATAAATTATCCCTAACTATCTATTTGAATAAAATCCTCATCCTCTTCATCCACATCTTGACCATATCCATTAATAAATATGCAAATATGTTATAAACTAAGGAAGTTCACTTATATGGAATTTTATTATTTATTTTCAATTAATCTTTGCTTACTTTCCCATTTATATGCTGAAATATCTACTACTTTTGCTTTTTTTTTTTTATCTACTCAATTCTCTATTCAATTCTGAACATCTTATTCTTATTTATTTCATCTCATTAATTCGTTTTTTTTTTCTTCAATAGTTATTTTATTTAATTTTTACTTCCTCTTCTCTCATTTGATCTTAACAGACTTTTTATATTTCTTATATATTTTTTTATTTTTCACTTTTTAAAATAATTTCACTCCATTTTTTTCTTATTAGTTCTATCAATTCTAATAAATACTCATTTGCACCATTCTTCACAATAATTAATCCATGCTTCATAAGTTTTACATTTGCCATCTTTTGTAAGTCTTTCTAAGATATTACTATTCAATTCAGATTTATCTCTTATTTCTTATCCATTCTTGTATAACCCATTATATAACTGAATAAAATTAGCATTCCAAACATGTATTATCTGAATAGTATTCCATAAATATGTGTAAACCTAGTAATTTCACCAACATTACAGTATACAAAACTGGTCATCCCAACTTGGAGGTCATGAATAAAATCACTTAAAAAAAATATAATGATGATTATATCTTAAAAAATAATAAATAGAAAATAGGCCATCACAAATATAGAAACAATATAGAATAAGAGAATAAAGAAGGAGGCAACAAAAAATTTAAAAGAGAAGGTCCTGCATGTCAGAGAGAATAAATGATTACTTGAAAGAAAGATGGTAATAAGGAAAAAAGTTTGAATAGTAAATTCTCATAAGACTGAATGTTGAAGTGAAAAATCGGGGACAACAAAAATTTCAGGAAGGGGGGGGGAGGTCTGGAAGAAAAAGTACGTAATTTTTAGATGTATCAGTTATTCTTGAAGTAAACATAAAAGATAAATAAAAAAGATAATAGCAAAGCTGATAATAAGAAGATAATATAATAAAATAATCAGAAAATGATATAAAAAATAAAAGCTGATAATCAAAAAAAAATCAAATAGGAAAAGATGAATAAAAAGATATATGCTAGCAAAACTAATAATGAAAAGATATGAGAAAATAATTAGAAAATGATACAGGAAATGAAAGTTGATAATCAGAAGAATAGAAAGTATATAGAAAAAATGAATAAAAAGATGGATGACAGGCAAAAAGAATAATCAAAGATCATAGAAGTAATTTATAAGTATGGAGCTTAGATAATAACATTATGTAAACCTTAACTAATAAAAATTAACACCAATAATAATTCTAATCTGCTAGAAATTAGTTTATTTCTCTCTAGTATGTAAAAGTAAAACAAGTAAATAATTTTACAGCTTGCACACACATAAATTAATTGAATTAATTTTATAATCTTATTTGCACATACATATATGATAACAATGAATCCTTAAGCTATCAATAATCTCAACCTGTAGTCAAGGCAACCTTTATAAACAATAAAGGTGGTACCATCTTTATCTATGGTCTGACATATATTTATATAGACACTAAAGACTGCAACTTGATCAAGGTTGAGATTGTTGATAGCTTAACAAGGGTTGATTGTTATCATCTACATTTATAAATCTATTCAAGCCTTGAGTAATTGGCTTTACTGTCTTAGTACATATATAAATTCCAATATTAATCTCTTGCATTTAATTTTCTTTTTTTATCAAAAAAATACCAATAAAAATATATATACTAATAATGATAATATATTAATAATATTTTCATTCAGTTCATTTTGTTATTTTTTATAACAATTCAAATATAAGTATAATTATACATTATACAAAAAAATTATTATATAAAAATTATAAACAAAAAAAAATGATAAACTTTCCTCTTTATAAATGGATAATGCTTTTCTTAAATGCATTCATCAGAATGAAAGATTTTAAATGTAAATAATTATCATGGAAAAAATCTACTTAAAAAAAAACAGTTTCATAACTTTTATTACGGTAATTTGTAGACTAAAATATTTCCTTTTACATATGCTACTGAAAAATCTATTTATTTATTCCTAATGCACTTCAATGTAAGATTTCTTGAAATACATTATTTCTAGTTTAATAAAAATTGGTATACAATGAGTAATAACATTTTCTTTTGAGTGTGAATGATCAACATATTTTCCTTTTAAAATGAATCCAGGAACAAGTTAAATAAATTTTATTGATATTCCTCCTTTCCTTAAAAAGGTAACAGTAGAAGTCATGATCTAATTGACTTCTGTTTGCGTAGCTTTTCTTTAAATAAGTTTATTTTTAGATGAGATATTCATTCTACATATGAAATTTTTATAGGCATATCTTTTTAAAAACAAAAATAATAATGGTAGGCTTTTTCTTTCCATGAGGATAGAATTCCTTTCGGGGGGGGGGGGGGTTCTGAATAAGTACTTCATTTCAAATATTATTATTAGAAAAATGGTATAATTTAGTATATTGCAAAAACAAAGATTTTTTAAAAAAAAAAAGTGAACTGTAAAATTAAAAAAAAAAATTATTGTCTTTTGATTAATTAATTCTTATTTGATAAATATGAAGTGTTAATATCGCAGTAAATTCAGTATATATTATGCATGCATGATTCTTATCTACTTTTGGAAACTTTTTTTTTCCCTTTAATAAAAAAAAAAAAATTGATCATCAATTTGACAGATTTGCACTCTGTTACAATATATTTGGAATATAAGATTATAATAAAAGAAATATATTTTATTATTAAAAATATAAATTATTTATTTTAAAATAAATTTCTGAAATTTATAACATAAAATATTCAAAATAATGTTTTGTATTATAAATTTAAAATATAAAAATAAGAAAATGTAATTAAACATAATTACAAAAGTTAATTTAAAAAGGCAAATAAGAGACAAGATCAACAATGTGTTTAATCAAGTAATATTAATGGGGTAGGCAATTAACCCTTTGTAAATAAAAGCATTTATTGAGATGGAGTTAATTTAGCTGTGGAGTTGAATTCACAATAATAAAAAGCTAAACATGAAAAAGAAAATCTAATTAGTAGTGTTAGCGAAGCTAAAAATCAGTCAATGAAAAAATTACTAAAGGATAATCACATATTATGGAAGATTGAATTGTAAGAGTTATTATAATTTTTCTGAATTCCAGCCATGATATATTTCAAATTGTGGGTAATATTCTCAAGATGATATGCTAAAAATCTTCTCTTTTTTTTTTGGATTATTATTTTTTTACTCTAATTATATAATTGTATAATAAGTGTGAAGGAAAGCATCCACCCAAAATCCTGAAGATCTATAAAAACTGATCATCATTAAGCTTAAAAGTTTGAAAATGAATTGACTTGCCTGAAGTGTATTATTACCAGCAACAAAATTTTGACTATTGGAGAAGACATAAACAATCCAAACAAATAATAAAAATTCTAGCATTTAAGGATGATTGAAATGAAAGTATATATGAACTAGAGAATTATAAAAACATCTATGAAATACATGAATTATGTATATAAAATAGGCAAAACTCTCCATACAGTAATGCCACTCACTGCAAACCAGATTAATCAATGAATGCCCGAAGGCTTGTGCATAAAATCCCTATCTAGTGCCTACTCATCCAATATCCCCAGACTAGTTTCTGGCTTGTGGCCTTCATTAGTGAGTAGCATTGGATATGAGTGCACTGCACCTAGATCTTAGAATCTAATGCAACCCTCCAACAGCCACATTTTATCTCTACTTATCTACAAAACAATGAGAATAAAATTGAAAACACAATATTTTCAATCCAAGCTCATTAGCTTATATAGACATATAGGTCTGAACTCAGTTCAGTACCCATATATTTTAGTGTCTTTGGTTCTTTAATAACCATAGCCACCACTATCCTATTAGGCAGGATTGGTGTTAAACCACAAAACATCACATGATCACTGTTTTTTATGTTTGCTCATAACTGTTAATAAAAAAGGCAGAACTCTCCATAAAGTAGTGCCACTCAGTAAGTCAAAGTAATCAATGGTTGCCAGAAGGTTTGTGCTTAAAATCCCTATCTAGTGCCTACTCATCCAATATCCCCAGACTAGTTTCTGGCTTGTGGCCTTCGTCAGTGAAAAGCATTGGATCTGAGAGCACTGCACCTAGATCTTAGGATCTAATGCAACCCTCCAGCAGTCACCTTTATCTCTACTTAACTACAAAACTATGAGAATAAAATTGAAAACACAATAATATTTTCAATCAAAGCTCATTAGCTATATAGTCATATAGGTATGAACTCAATTCAGTACCCATACATTTTGGTGTCTTTGGTCCTTTAATAACCATAGTCACCACTATCCTATTAGGAAGGATAGGTATTAAATCACTAAACATCATGTGTACACAGTTTCTTATGCTTGCTCATAACTGTTAATAAAACAGGCAAAACTCTCCTTACAGTAGTCCACTCAGTGCAAGCCAGAATAATCAATGGATGCCAGAAGGCTTGAGCATAAGATCTAGGTGCAGTACTCTCAGATCTAAAGCTCCTCACTGACGAAGACCACAAACCAGAAACTAGTCCGGGGGATATTGAATGAGTAGTCACTAGATAGCGATTTTGTGTACAAGCCTTCTGGCATCCATTGATTACTCTGGCTTGCACTGAGTAGGACTACTGTACGGAGAGTTTTGCATGTTTTAATAACAGTTATGAGCAGGCATAAGAAACGGTGATCGTGTAATGTTTAGTGGTTTAACAATCTGTAATGTCTTCACCCTTAAACCTTTTCAGAGGGGTAGAAAAACACAATCCGATCGATAACATAAACGAGTACAAAGAATTATAGCTAAAATATATGACATCTGGCTGCAACAACTTTTAACCGTTGTGCCGCAAATAGCTCTTAACAACTTTACGTATCCAACTTCTTCTGTTAACAAAATTGTAACAAGTGTGTGATGTTTTCCTCTAGCAGTTTATATATCCCTCCGAGTTCTTTTGTTAAGTCTTATCTGCTACATTCCGAAAACTTAATCGCGTGTTTTCCAAATCCGTTTTATTGTTCTTACTTTAATTAGTTATTTTTATGTCTGATAAAAATAATCCCACAACTTGTTTTTAATTATAATTATTTTCCATTATAATTATTTTTACTTTCAATAAAATAAATCGAAAACTTCTGGAGTAAATTGTCTCTAGTAAACTCGCTCTTTATTTCTCAACATGAATACAACACTTCCTCCCCTCACTCCAAAAGTCAGAGTTTATTTACGTTACACATACTCATGCCATATGCACGGTTTCCTTTTTCAGCTTAGAGAAACACTTGATTTTTCCAATTAATCGATATAACCTTGAAAATTGTGTGAACTCTTCTTTTTTCCACCGCCTTTAGTGCTTTTTTCTCTCGCTTGGAGGAACTCTGGGTTTTTTCCTGTTCTGCAGTTTTTGTCTCTGGCAGCTCACTGTCCAAATATTGCTGCTCTTCCAAAAAATCCTTGAAAGTATCTGTTTCACTTTCACCTTCGGCCATCCTTTCTTCTAATTCCATTTGTTCGAATAATTCTGACATTGCGAGTTTGCTTTTTATATCTTCGTTCGATCTTTCAAAACTCTGACATTCTGAAAATTTGTTTTGTAATTTTTTATTAAGTTCTAAATTTTGTTGTTCGAGTTCTTCTTTTACTTTATTTAATTCATAAACATACAGTTTTAATTTGTGCATTTCTTTTGATAGTTCTTTAGATGATTTTTCATAGCGTTGACTAGAAATGCTCACATTGGTTACACTACGCTCTAATTCCGTTACTCATTCTCTAGAAAATTTCAATCTTCCTTGAAATTCTTCCAGTTCATTTTCTAATTTGGAATTATAGCTTTCCAGTTCTTGTAACTGCAAGTCGAGTTGTAGCTCTGATTGCGTCTTTCTCTCAAGCATGGCAGCTAATTTTTGGTTACGTGACTCCAATTGTTGTAGTTTAGTGATCTGTCTTTGTGAAAAAGTCCTATCTCTCACGGCCATGCTTTGTCCCTTAGTTGATACATAGCTGATGGTATACGTTGTATCATCTGTGCCTGGATTACATTTTGTTTGTTGTGGTTTTTTGCATACAGCTGCTAAATGTCCTTTAAATCCGCAGTTATAACAGTTTTCTTTTCTCCATTTACAATTTTTAGATACATGGCCAGTTTTACCACAGCAGAAACATTTCACTGTTAACATTTTCTCTCTGTTAAGATTTTCATTCTTCAGCTGCTGACTTCGAACTGTTTTATAAACTGCCATCTTTCTGGTCTCTTCTGAGTTGTTTCTAAAAGCTAGGGCTTACTCAATTATTGCTTCATATGCTATTCCTTTTTTAATAGCGACTTCGTATGATGTCACTTTCCATTCATAAGGTCTGTCGCAATCTTTCATCGTACATTCCCCACAATAATTGATCCAGCAAAGCTTGTTCTAAAAATTCACCATAATCATAGATTTTTGACAGCTGTTTTAATGCTATATCATAGTCTTTAATTTTTTCCTCCCTGGCTTGCTTTCTATTTCTCAGAGTTAATCTAGCTACTTGTCTAGACAGCTTTGGGCTAAAATAGTCCGTTAATTTTTTAATTATATCTTCAAAATGTACTCCATCAGTTATCGGTCGATCCCATAATTTATTAATAATTTCTATGAGTTTGCATCCTCCTAAACATAAAAGTGCGGCCACTTTTTTTTCATTATTTTTTATCCCATTTAACTTGAAAAATTTTTGCAATTACATTATATAGAGAGGCCATTCCTCGGCATTTTCAATGCTAAATTCAGGAATACTGCTTTGTCCTAACGACATTTTACTTGTTTCCAAATGTGTCGGCTGACTTTCTCGTCTCGCTTATTCTTTCAAGTTTTACTAGGTTCGAAACTTTAGACTGCGCCAATCTTGTAATGACTTCACCCCTAAGCTTTTTCAGAGGGGTAGAAAAACATTTACAATCCAATCAATAACATAAACAAGTACAAAGAATTATAGCTAAAATATATGAAATCCGACTGCAACAACTCTTAACCGTTGTGCCGCAAATAGCTCTTAACAGCTTTATGTATCCAACTTCTTCTGTTAACAAAACTGTAACAAGTGCGTGATGTTTTCCTCTAGCAGTTTACATATCCCTCTGAATTCTTTTGTTAAGTCTTATTTGCTACATTCCGAAAACTTAATCGCGTGTTTTTCAAATCCGTTTTATTGTTCTTACTTTAATTAGTTATTTTTATGTCTGATAAAAATAACCCCACAACTTGTTTTTAATTATAATTATTTTCCATTATAATTATTTTTACTTTCAATAAAATAAATCGAAAACTTCTGGAGTAAATTGTCTCTAGTAAACTCGCTGTTTATTTCTCAACACGAATACAACACAATCAATTATGTATATAAATGTTAGATGAAAATTTACTATTCATATAATTTAAATCTACATATTTAAAAGGTCTTATTACTTAAATATCTAGAAGAAGCTGGAAACTCTTTACCTCTACCTTGCCGCTGTCTAAGAACTTGAAATCAACTAAAATAATAGTGTGCACTCTACCTGAACATTGTTTTTACCGAAAGGTAACTATTTTCTTTTTTATTCTTCCCAGGGTAAATTAATTCTCATTAAATCTCCGCTCAGTCTAATCATAAATATGTATTCATAAGCTTAAGTAATCTATTTAGCCTCATATTTAATATTGGCCGTGTTTTCTAGCATTTTGTAGTGTGTCTTGGAATTTTAGTTTTAAGATTCCAAGTTACTTTCAATTTTTGTTTATTGGAGAGTGACGAGTGAGTTTTCTATTTTTATGCCTAAAACTTTTTATAAATGCTTTGGCAGGCGTGCATTTTATATGCTTACCTGTAATTATTTTAGTATTCAATAATTAATTTGTAAACACTGTGTTTGCGCTTTCGCAAACCTCCGAAAATCTTTTGGCTGGCGACTTTATCGTCTAATTTTCCGCAGGTGGAGATTGCGTTTCTAATATCTCTAAAAGCGGAAATTAGAATTGTTCTTCTTTGTAATTTTATAAGTCACCAGCAGGAAGATAAAATTTATCCCTTTTTAAATTACAGGTGAGCGATACTTTCGTTCTGCTAAAGTGTTTACCACTTTTAATATTTTCGTACTCATGTGCACTCTCCGATAGATTTATTTTTGTATTTATTATGTGTGCTTTAGATTTATCAGAGCGTGTATTCAGCACTTGTTTGTAATTCATTTTTTTTAATTGCTGGGGCAGACGTAACTGGTTTTCTAATGATTTACTTGTCTCTTATTGAGACCTTTAATTATTAATTTTAGAGTAATTTTTGCCAATCGTTTGGCTGGCATTCACCAGTTTTAATTGTTTTATTTCGTTTCAATCATATTTTTCGGTTGTTCTTGAGGTGGATCAATCACCGTTATTTTAAACGTAGTAATAGGTGCAGCTCATACCGACATAAGGACATTCGGGGTCTGACCAAATTTTGGACCTCGAAAAGCTCATCGGCACTGGTATCTTTGATCTGTTTCAAGAGCGTATTGTTTAAATATCTGAAAGTGAGAACCAATGTTTGGGTGAATCCTTGGCTGAATAAAATTTGCTTCCTCCCTTTATAATTTATTTATTAGAAGATCAGTCGGTCTGTCATAGCTTTGCCTGTCGTATTTCTGGTACACGCCTGAGTTAACCCTATTTATTGCGTCATAAATAAATTATACTTCATAATTTATTTTATCTTTAATAAAATTTTAGAATTTGTTTAAACTTAATTTGGCTGAAGTTTGTCTTTGTGCTTTTTGTCTCAATTGTCTAAACAATTTAAGATCTCTAGTTTCTCCCTGAGTTTAGTTGGCACAATCCATCATCATCATCTATTCTGATCACAGCAAATAAATTTCCCAGATACGTAGTGATCTGGTGGCGCCCTCTGTATCAGAATAGATTGAGTATCCAGCACAATATATATATATAACTACAACCATTAAATGTCTGTATTTTTAAATCATATAATAATAATTCAAACAAATATATTTAACACAGTATTCAAAATTAAATAATATATTCTTTACCAGAAGTACTTTCAATTGTTTCACTGACAATCTTTTTCAACTGTTAATACAAACATATAAAAAATAAAAACTTGCATTACCCATAATTCAATCCATTCAAATTTCCCACAATTCTGTTGTCTTTATATTAGCCGATTGTCTATTCATTAAACCACCTCTATTCCTAGATATCATCATTGCCTCTTTAATTTTACGTTTTTCACTACACCTTTCAATTTGAATAATTTTTATATCTCTATTATTAAATTTAAAACCATAATTACATGTTTTATTATGATCAGATATAATTGATGGAGTATTCATATTTACCGAACATATATTTTCTTTCTGTACACGTTTATATAATGTCTTATGATCATTATATCGTTTTTGTAATGTACATTTGGATTCCGCTATATATTTTATTCCACAACCACATTCCAACATATATATAACAGAACTTAATTCAAACTTAGAAATCTTGGCTTTAGAGTTATTTATCATATCATTTATATTATTTGAAGAGAAAAAAGAAATTCTACACAAACCACTATAAAGTTTATTAATTAATTTAGCTTGTTGATTAGATATAAAAGGAATAGAAATCCATTTATCACTTTTTAATTTATTTAATATTTTCTTATTATTACTTTTATTTTGATTATATTTTGTAATTGTATTATAAATAATATTCCTTCCATAACCAACATTCAACATATCAGTAATGTATACATTAATATTTTCAATTTTATCACTAATAAATTTGCACAAATAATCATTTCTAAACAAAAATGACTTCAAACCAGCTAATTTATGACCCATATGAACTTTAGAATTATATGGAATATAATCCCTAATTTCCACAGGCTTTAAAATTATATTATAATCAAACACATTATTATTTCTTTTAATAAATATATCTAAAAACTTTATAGAATATTCCCTCTCTTCATTTAACACCCATTTTACATTATTAATCATATTTAACTCACTAAACAAATTACTATTATTTCATTATGTGCACATATAAATACATCATCAACATATCTACAATATACTTTAATTCCTTTATATTTTATCTGAGACAATATCTTAACTTCATAACTAGAAATAAAAAAAATTACAAATCTGTGATACTACCAGAAGACCCATTGGCCAACCATAATTCCTTTTATAAAAGCAATCATTAAACCTAACATATATATGATCATTTACAAATCTTAATATTTTAATAATAAAATTCTATAGATTTTAAAAACAAAGCTCTTTCAATAATCTCTATTGATTCCAACGATTAATTGAACTATATATTTCAGATATGTCAAGTGTACACATAACATCATTAATATATTTTTAATCCTATTAATAAAATCAAATGATGATGAAATTGTAGAATCTCCAAATCCAAGCACATCTTGCATTATTTTTTCAATATATCTACAAGCATTATAACAAAAAAACACCCCCAAAATCAACAATTACTCTTAATGGATAACAATTTTTATGCAATTTTATATTTGCAAAGATTCTTGGAAACACTGCAGACGATGGATATAAACTGTAATATGTCTTTGCATCAATAACTTTTTTCTTTTTAGCAATCATTAAAATGTCATTAATAAATTTCATTCTATATGTATCAATATTATTTAATTCACTTTTTTCAAAACAAAGCAAATGATAATGTTTGGTTAAAACAAATTTATGAATTTAAAATTTTTTTAAAAAGTAATAAATTAATTTGTCTGAAAAAGGACAAGGGGTTATGGATGTGCTTAATAAAACAGGATGAATATAATATGAAAATTATGGATCAGATGAGGAAGCTTTGTTTTGAAAAAAAGTGAATTAAATAATATTGATACATATAGAATGAAATTTATTAATGACATTTTAATGATTGCTAAAAAGAAAAAAGTTATTGATGCAAAGACATATTACAGTTTATATCCATCGTCTGCAGTGTTTCCAAGAATCTTTGCAAATATAAAATTGCATAAAAATTGTTATCCATTAAGAGTAATTGTTGATTTTGGGGGTGTTTTTTTGTTATAATGCTTGTAGATATATTGAAAAAATAATGCAAGATGTGCTTGGATTTGGAGATTCTACAATTTCATCATCATTTGATTTTATTAATAGGATTAAAAATATATTAATAATGATGTTATGTGTACACTTGACATATCTGAAATGTATAGTTCAATTAATCGTTGGAATCAATAGAGATTATTGAAAGAGCTTTGTTTTTAAAATCTATAGAATTTTATTATTAAAATATTAAGATTTGTAAATGATCATATATATGTTAGGTTTAATGATTGCTTTTATAAAATGAATTATGGTTGGCCAATGGGTCTTCCGGTAGTATCACAGATTTGTAATTTTTTTTATTTCTAGTTATGAAGTTAAGATATTGTCTCAGATAAAATATAAAGGAATTAAAGTATATTGTAGATATGTTGATGATGTATTTATATGTGCACATAATGAAATAATAGTAATTTGTTTAGTGAGTTAAATATGATTAATAATGTAAAATGGGCGTTAAATGAAGAGAGGGAATATTCTATAAAATTTTTAGATATATTTATTAAAAGAAATAATAATGTGTTTGATTATAATATAATTTTAAAGCCTGTGGAAATTAGGGATTATATTCCATATAATTCTAAAGTTCATATGAGTCATAAATTAGCTGGTTTGAAGTCATTTTTGTTTAGAAATGATTATTAGTGATAAAATTGAAAATATTAATGTATACATTACTGATATGTTGAATGTTGGTTATGGAAGGAATATTATTTATAATACAATTACAAAATATAATCAAAATAAAAGTAATAATAAGAAAATATTAAATAAATTAAAAAGTGATAAATGGATTTCTATTCCTTTTATATCTAATCAACAAGCTAAATTAATTAATAAACTTTATAGTGGTTTGTGTAGAATTTCTTTTTTCTCTTCAAATAATATAAATGATATGATAAATAACTCTAAAGCCAAGATTTCTAAGTTTGAATTAAGTTCTGTTATATATATGTTGGAATGTGGTTGTGGAATAAAATATATAGGGGAATCCAAATGTAAAACACAAAAATGATATAATGATCATAAGACATTATATAAACATGTACAGAAAGAAAATATATGTTCGGTAAATATGAATTCTCCATCAATTATATTTGATCATAATAAAACATGTAATTATGGTTTTAAATTTAATAATAGAGATATAAAAATTATTCAAATTGAAAGGTGTAGTGAAAAACGTAAAATTAAAGAGGCAATGATGATATCTAAGAATAGAGGTGGTTTAATGAATAGACAATCGGATAATATAAAGACAACAGAATTGTGGGAAATGTGAATGGATTGAATTATGGATAATGCAAGTTTTTATTTTTTGTACGTTTGTATTAACAGTTGATAAAGATTGTCAGTGAAACAATTGAAAGTACTTCTGGTAAAGAATATATTATTTAATTTTGAATACTGTGTTATATATATATATATACATACATACAGACACACATGACAACATATATATTTATAAATATAATTTATTTTACCTGTCTTCTTCTTTTGGTTCTAAAGTTGGTACAGTTCTAGATGTCTGATTCAAAGGATCAAACATAACACTTCCTAATCAGAAAATAAATAAATAAATAAACCATCATTAATTACTGAATTTATAAATTATACCTAAATTTTTAGAAATGGATTATATGATTTCTTGGACATCTAATCTTTCTCTTTATCATATTCTTTTCTAAGATTCTAAACTCTTGTCTTTCAAGCATTTGATATATATGAAATCTTATTTTTTTCTTCATCTTAATTATTATTTATTGAACAATATATGTGTGTATGGGTTGATTCTGTTATTGGTACTATCATTTTATTACCAGTATTGCTATGTAAAAAAAATTATAATTAAATCCATTCAATTATAAATTAAAAAGCTCACTAATACAAAACCATTGACAATTAAATTGTATTATAGAATAATTGCTTTAAGTCAAAAATTATGCAATATACTGCAATGGAAACAAAACCTTAATATGGTTCCACAAAAATTTTGTCAAAATAATAAAGAAGGATAATAATTATGTATCCTTTTGGATTCTTCAGTGAGTTGCCAAATAGATAACTAATTAAGTATGTGTTTGTATATATGCTTAATTATATATATTGCTTATAACACTCTATTCATATACATGTTAATGCAATAAATTTTCTTAAAAACTTCTTTATTTTCTTATGGTTTCGACTGTCCAGCAGTCTTCATCAGAGCTCTATTTTCTTTACTGCCTTTAAGGCAGTAAAGAAGATAGAGCTCTGATAAAGGCAGTAAAGAAAATAGAGCTCTGATGAAGACTGCTGGACAGTCGAAACCGTAAGAAAATAAAGAAGTTTTTAAGAAAATTTGTTGCATTAACATGTATATGAATAGAGTGTTATAAGAAATATATATAATTATATGAAGATGTGCAAAGAAAGTGAAGGAGAATAATAATAGAATATATATGCTTAACAAAATTTAAAGTATAATCCTAATTATACATATATTTAAAAAAAAAAAAATGCTTAAATAGGAAATAAACTATCTTATGGCTAAGGCAACTAATCAATAAATCTGCAAATATATCAGTAATTGGTACAATATAATTTGGTGAAAGTAATAATTCTTTCAGCTTATGAAACATGAAGTCATAAAATCTAATCACAGTACCATTAAAAAAAAATAATTGAGTGGTTTTGTTATTTCAAAATTCATAAGAAGTTCGATCATCATATGTGCCAAAACTAGAATCGATTTCACAACTGTGGAATCTGACACTCACCATCGTGCTAATCTATGCAGGGTGCAATATCATTAATCTTATACAAACATACAGAGTAGGAATACAGAATTAATAACAATGCTAGCTAATATACAAAATACACATGAATTTAAGATATATTTATTCAAATATATATAACATTAAACACAATTGTTTTTAAAGTTATACATTTTCACATTGTGAAATATTTTATAATATATATATAATATTGATTTTTCCTCCAATTGTATTTGTAATTCTAATTTGTGTAAACTTTTTTGTATGTATAATGAAGTGGTTTTCTTCTTCTTTATAATCTAAAGGCTGAGTGCTCATTTAGTGAAACTCACTATAATCATAGCTCTCTTGTCAATTATTGTTGTTGCTTTATTTATACTGTAATATAATTACGTGTACATTTTTATTTAAATTAGTTCATTTAAATATTACCTTTGTTTGACAACTGGATATTGTTTTCTCTTTTGTTTACCACATTCCAATGGTGGTGATAAATCATATCCCCTTAATTTTTTCTTCACCTATCATCACACTCTATACACACTAGATAGATTGCCTATGATCCCATTGTTTCTTGTGGTCACAAAAACATACTTATATTCCAGGTTGCTTTTAGCATGTCTATATAAGTATTTATACTGAGCTATTCTAGTTGAGATATTGGCATTACATTCCCCATAGTTTACAACAGTGCAAACTGGGCTGCCATATGGAACTCTTATACTTTCTGCAGTTGTCCCCTTTAGTATTTTTATCTTTAATTCATTAAGATTAGGAGAAGTATAAAAGCTAACATTGAAAATTGGCTGTAGATCTTTTTTATTTTGTTTGTTAATCTCAGAATATAAGGCATACTAATCCATGGTTTAGTTTCAACTTGCCATTTTAAAGTTTGCTTTATATTCTATAGAATTCTTTAATTACATTTGACTGAATGTTTTTGCTATAACCTGTACTACATAGATCTTTAATGTATTCATCTATGTTGGTTTTTTTGTCTGCTTTGTATTTACAAAGCATCAAATTTTTCTTAAGAAATGCTTTAAACCCTCCTGATTTATAAGCTATTGATGTTTTAGATTGTGGATAAATAACATCTCTAATTTCAAGTGGCAGAAGAACCATTATACAAACCATCATTAAAATATGGGAATTACTGGTAAAGAAGTCAGACTAAACATGGACAATTAAACATAAAAATAGTACACACAGCCATTTAGTCATGTTAATTTCATAAATTAGCAGGACTTAAGACATTTCTTAAAAGAAATTTGACTCTTTGTAAATATGAAGCAGACAAAAAAAAAAAAACAACAACAACATAGATGAAGACATTATAGATTATAACAAAAACACTCTGTCAAATGTAATTAAACAATTCTATAAGAATATAAAGTGAATTTTGGAACAACAAAGTTGAAACTAAACTATTGGTTAACATGCCATATATTCCAAGATTAACAAACAAAATAAAAAAGACCTGCGAGCCAACTTTCAATGTCAGCTTCCATATTCGACCTAATCTTAGTAGGTTGATTAACAACATAAAAGATAAATTACAGAAGGACATACCACAGATAGTATATGAAAGTCTATGCAACAACTCAGGCTACATTGCTGTATATTACAGAGAATCTAAGACCACTATCCCAACTAGAACAGCGCAACAGAAATATTTATATAGGCATGCTAAAAACAACTTGGAATAATGTGCTCATAGCTTTGATCCATAGATAATCAATCTATTGATGAGAGGAAAAGAAAAGTCAAGGAAATGTGGTTTATCACCAACTACAGGAATATAATAAACAAATGAAAAAACAACTATCAAACAAATGGAATATTTAAATGAATTAATTTAAATAAAAATGCATGCATAATTCCATTACAGGAAAAATAAAGCAGCAACAAGAATTAACAAGAGAACTATGATTATACTGAACTTCAATGAAAGTGCACTCAGCTTTAGGTTATAATGAAGAAAGAAACCACTTTGTTATGCATACAATCAAACATACACAAGTTTTACTATATACATGTAAAGAGTTAATCAAGATATATTTCCAGGTGCATGCCATAAAATCAATAAATAAATTTTATTTTATATCTAAATTACTAAATTAATTTTTTATCAGTATGCAATGAAAAAACATTCTGACTTAATATATATTTTAAAATATTTTGTAAAATATAACTCAGCATATCATAAACATTAAATACATTTAAAATGGATAAATAAATTAGACAAACAGAACTTAAATTCAATAAAAATGATAATAGAGTTATCTTACTCAAACTAATATATGGAATCAGTCTGTATATACTTTTAACATTTAAAATTTATTAAAGACTTTCTTACATGGGAATTCTCTATCATGTTACAGATTATGGCTTTAATTAATAAAATTCCTGATGATTTAATTTGACAGCTTCTTTCATCTTTTCAATGAAGATAGTTCTTTTGTAATTTAGAGTGACAATAACTACATATATGTGAATTTGAACAAATTGAAGTTAGATAGTATGGACATTCAATTCTATTGAATTTTTAAGTTGTTATGTCTTAGTTTTTTAAAGCATAAAATTACTCTTTAGTGAGATTTCCCTACAGCTTGTAAGTTATATTTGAGATAAATTCTCAGAAAACTTTCCCTGTAGATAATAGTTTAAGCATGAGATAAAATATCCATGCTGCTTGTAATTATTTTTCAGATGAGATTCCATACATTTAATTTAGTCATTTTAATGATCATTTTCAATTTTAAAATTAATTAAATGTAATAAATTAAATTTTCATAAATTATTATGAGAACTAGGCTGAATTTATTACACCAATAACTTCATAATTATATTCTATTATACTGTAAAATTCTACCATTTAATCACATCAATCCTTGCTTTAGGTTTCAACGAATCATTTGAAACAAAATAAAAAAAGAATTTATATTCTATTGATAATCTAAAATGTTTAATAAAGTACTGACATAAACAAATTTACATTTTATTATCACATAGAAAAATGAATATCTAACCTTTATTTCCACCAGAAGTATAACCAGCTCCTCTAACAGCAGTCATTGGTCGAGCCAAATTTTCCTAAAATTAAATATTAAAAATAATTAAAATTCCCAAACAATAAAAATATATCTTTTAGGTTTTAGCTATTTCAATTCAAAAAAGTGGATCTTTTTGAGTTACTTTATTATCTTAACATCATGTTTATAAGATTAAAAAGGTCCATTGCTAGAGTAATATGATCTGCTCAAATAATAGGGTCTAAATACACACACCATTTCATATATTTACACACACAGGAAATTCTTGATTCATTACTTATGCATTTGATTTCAAAATCAGCACTATAAAAATATGTGCTTTTCTGCATTTATTGACAAATTATGATCCTGACTCAATATTTTTAGATATAGTTTTTTAAAATTTGAAATGACATATAAATATCATAATTGTATATAGTCATATGTACATATTATAATTAGTTTGCTCATTACTGAATAATGTTCTGATAATTAAATTTTCACAAATTCTATTTGTAAATAATAAATTATATACAAAATAATTTTACAATTTCATTTCTAATTTAAAATTACTTTCAAGTTCTTTTATTCTAGGATTTAAGAGTTTGATATCCAAAAATGCCTATCACAGTCAGTCTATTTTTTTCTAACCATATAATGCTTTAAATTATATTAAATTCTTTAAGATTAAATTAATTCCACCCTTTAAGTAACAGTAAAAATCTAAAAAAAAATTTAAATTTCATTTCAAAGAGTTTTTAAATGAAATAAAACAAAGTATATTACGAAAAAATATTATATAATTAATGTTATACAGATTTTTTTTAAACTTGTAAATACTGTGATATTAATATATATATATATATGCACAAATTTTTTTGCAAACATTAGAATATGAGTTGTATTTTGAATAATCATTAAATTGTTTTAGACAAAAAAATTTTCAATCATATACATGAAATTTCTTAGTTCAAACTTATAAACAAATATATTTTACTTGTAAAAAGCTTTGATTATATATATATATAGTAATTCTGCTACTCAAATACTTACAGAAGCTGTTCCAAGTCTTACTCCAGTAGATGGAACATGAGAGGTCATTGAAATCTGAAAAAAAAAAAAAAAAAAACAAGTTTAAAATATTTATTAATTATTACTGTAACAGAGCAGTTTTTATGTATGTGATCAGATTCCTAATGACTTATAGTTTTGAAATTTGAATGATCATTACATCAATTTTACCAGGTACAATATGACAACCATTTGATTCATGCCTAACATGTTGATCACCAAATGTAATGGGACAGTCTAATTGTGGTATGCACAAAGGTGGGCGTGTTCCTTCTGATGAGTAAAAAGGGTGTATCTTTATTGTCTACTTTCATGCATACCTTCTTACATTAAACTCATACCTAAGAGAAAAGAGAGTAAGATTTGAAATAATTCTATCTTTAACTTATCTCTTATGTATTGTAATTTACTCCCATATTCTGGATTTCAAGGCCAGGGAGATGTACATGATCCTCAGGTTCAGGTAATATTAGTATCACCAAATTCATAATATATATAAAATGAGTATATGCCTATTAATGGAAGTGAGTATAGTATATTTGTATATATGCAATTAATGATCATGATATGTATATAAGGATATGACTAAGCAGAATTTAACCACAGAAAAATAAACTAAGAAACGTGTTTTAACATTTAAATAAATTTAATAAATATATAACATGGATTAGCATTTGGAGAATAAAATCTATAACAAGATTAAGGAAACTCATTTAGACATCTGTGGTTATTCTACATTTACGTTTGTTTTATACCAATGTTTACCAGCCTGGTCCCATAAAGAATAGCCATTACATGTCCTGATTAATATAAACGAACTTCATATTATATACAATATTATTACTCATATAGTACCATATTCATTTATCTTTTTTTTAATATCTTAGTTAATGCTATGATGATTTAATAGACCTCATTTTTATATATAATGTGTGTGCGATAAAAGAGAGTTACAAGTTTAAAACACAAACAATAAAAAAAAAAAATATGCATAGAAAATATTTTTAAAAAATATTAATAATCAACACAAAACTTCAGAATAAGCAATTAATAAATGTGTGTGTGTTGTACATATATAAATGTGGAATTAATATATAACTTAGGTAGCATCTTATCTTGTCTCATTTATAATGATCGGATTATTTCATAATCAAGATTGTATCTCATAAATTTTGTCTATCCCAGATAATAGGAAAAATTTCTTTTATTATTAGTTACATAAATTTTAAATTAAAGTTACTCGGCTCTATATTAAAATAAAGAAAATAAATTATAAATAACACATGAACAATTAATTATCAATGATGTCAACTTTATAAATGGGTTTTACAGTTCATATGGATAATGTTCTGATAATCCGTGATAGTTTCTTTATGCATAGTTAAGAATTCAAACATCTGGTGGATTTATTGACTTTATTAGCCTTCGAACTGGAGTTTTGGAATGAGGGGTAAAAAGAAAGAATTCATGATGAATCATTTTGATATTTATCAATCCAGGCGTGGAGAGATAGGACAATCCCATATTGGTCTTGGCAATTTCTAGCTCTGTGGATGACTTTTCTTCCATGACATTCTCCTTGTTTACAGCAATGCATGATTACTTTTGTCAATATTTATATAAATTTTTGTAGTTGATATTAGTTGGAGAAAAATGAATATTCCTTCTACTACTGCATGTTTCAGATTTAATTCCAGAAATTTATAGCGAGGAATCAATGATGATTTTTTTTTTAAAGATTCAAATGCTTTATTTTGTTCTTAAACTATTAATTCGTGAACTCTTTGCTTAGATGTTTTAGAACTAAATGTTTCTACTCATTTTCTAAAATCCTTTCTTCAACAGTATTAAGAGTTTGAATTGGTTCACACGAACCTTCCAATTTTTCTTTTAACTCCTTTATACAGAGAATAATAAATTTTTTTACTTAGGTAAAATATTTTTTTCCTCCTTGAACAAAAAGTTTGTTGAATATATTATATATATTAAGCCAATTTGTGCTAATCTTTTTACTTTATTGTTGATGTCATCTTTGGCTAAGCATCAACATAAACAATTTGTTAAAACAAAATCGTAAAAATAAAATAAAATAAACATTGAGTTTTTCTTTACTTTAATATTATACACATTAATTTTTTTTTTTTTTTATTAAGTTCATTCAGCAAACCATATATTAGTAGTCTTAGCAATATAACATCACTTAAGACTTAAAGCAAAGACTATAAATCGTCAATAAAAAATAAAAAAATAAAAAATAGTTATAAATCACATGATCCAATTTTTTAAATCTTGTAAATATAAACAAAGAGCTTTACTAATTGCTCAACAAGCTTTTGATAAATGCATAGCAAGAAAAAGCATTTAAAATATCTCTATCAGAAACAACATTCAAACCCCAGACCAATGGTTTTGTGCTTTGGAACTCCTCAGTGAGGTGCTAAAAATATCAACCCAAAGCCAGCATTTATCTGTTAACCATTGAGTAGAAAATCTGAAATTTTCAGAAATTTAAATGTCTTCAAACCCAGCTATCTATCTCAAATAGATATATGGGGCTGAGAGATTTTCAGCCAAACCATATATTAGTAGTCTTAGCAATATAACATCACTTAAGACTTAAAACAAAGTCTATAAATTGTCAATAAAAAATAGAGTTATAAATCACATGATCCAATTTTTTTAACTTT
Organism: Epiperipatus broadwayi; assembly: GCA_028023455.1. Lineage (NCBI taxonomy): Eukaryota > Metazoa > Onychophora > Udeonychophora > Euonychophora > Peripatidae > Epiperipatus > Epiperipatus broadwayi. Next base: position 5,414,645 of record JAQFVV010000077.1, on the reverse strand, counting down.
GTAAATATAAACAAAGAGCTTTTGATAAATGCATAGTAAGAGAAAGCATTTAAAATATCTCTAGCAGAAACAACATTCAAACCCCAGACCAATGGTTTCGTGCTTTGGCACTCCTCAGTGAGGCACTATGGTAGTTTCAGACACTAGATCTAAAAATACCAACCCAAAGCCAGCCTTTATCTAAAAGTTAACCATTGAGTAGAAAATCTGAAATTTTCAGACACTTAAATGTCTTCAAACCCAGCTATCTAATTCAAATAGCTATATAGGGCAGAGAGATCTTCAACCAAACGACATATTAAGTCTTAAGTGATGTTATATTGCTAAGACTACTAATATATGATTTGGCTGAAGATCTCTCAGCCCTATATAGCTATTTGAGTCAGATAGCTGGGTTTGAAAACATTTAAGTATTCACATTTTCTACCCAATGGTTGATTCTTAGAAAAATGCTGGCTTTGGGTTGGTATTTTTAGATCTAGTGTCTGAAACTACCCTAGCAACTCAATGAAGAGTGCAGAGCATGAAACCATTAGTTCTGGGATTTGAGTGTGGTTTCTGATAGAGATATTTTAAATGCTTTCTCTTGCTAAGCACTTATCAAAAGCTTGTTAAGCAATTAGCAAAGCTTTTTGTTTATATTTACAAGCTTAAAAAAATTGGATCATGTGATTTACGACTATTTTTTAAATTGATTTTTTGTTTATAGTTGATTTTTTCTCGTTTTTAAATGTTCAATCTTCTTTTCTTTAAAATTAATAGATGAGAACAAATTTTAAACATCAACTGCAAGACAAAATGTCTTATCCAGTTTTAAAATATTAAAAGATAAAAATATTGATCCTAATTCTCATGCAAATGTTTATTTACAAATTATTTGGAAATAAAACTGAAAAAAGATACTCTTCTATTAATAAAGAAACTTACAAGTGGTTTTAAAAAAAACATTAGCAGAAAAAGTAAGGTAATGTTCAAGTCTCTCTTTTTTTAAAAAAATTAAATCTTTAATGTTATTTTTCTCTTTAAAATTAATGAATGGAATGAATCAAGTAAATATTAACTCTGTATTTATTAATTCTCAACATTTATTATAGTTTTTTCCATGTAGAACTTAGATGTTTATGTTTATTAATTCCTTATATTTATGTTTTTAAATAAATATATATATATATATACATACACAATATAGTGCAATATTAATAATCATGTACTAATTAAATGTATTTTATATCCATATATAAAAGTAACCTGCTGCAGTGTCATTGTGCTATGACTTCGATCAAATTTTAGTAAATATTCTTTCTATAAAAATTTAACTCCAATTGTTCATTAATTCGATTTTCAAGCCTTATAAAAAATAATGAGCTACCTATATTTTACCTTTGAAAGTACCTTACAGAATAATAAATTAGTATCGCTAAATCACATAGCTAAAAATTCATCAAACTAAAAGATCTTAAAAAAATTTCAAAACTCCAATAAGATTTACAGATTACCACATGCTAATACGTCATGCTATGATCATTTAATGTAAAGAGAAAACATCTTCCAAAATCAATTCTTAATAAATATAAGAAAGCAAAAAAAAAAAAAAAGAAGATATAAAATCTAACCTGATAAATTTTACTAGAATCTTGATAGATAAAAATGAAACTAAAAACATTGCTAACACAAAATAGTTCTTTATAAAACAAAAAGATGAAGAGTTGGTAATAGTAGTTATAAAAGAAAATGTTCAAATTAGAAATGGAAATTGTAAAAATTTTTTGTTCAAAAATGTTAATGGCAAGATAAAAGAAACCTCTAGGAGATAATGTAATTAGAATAAACTCATAATATGATAAAAAAAAAAAAACTATTTGAAAATGTGAAAAGTTCAATCAGAAGATAAAACAAATAAAAAGTATTAAATAAATATATTGTTCAGGATTTGTGAAAATGGTGAGGAGCAAAAATATAAAAAAATTTAAAAGTGGGGTAAGTCATTAAATGAAAAAAAAAAAGGGCAAATATTTTAAACTAAAAACCTAAAAAATCAACTCACTAAACATATAAAAGAAAAAATTTGGAAATTTCTAAATAAGTAAACAAAATTAAAAGATTGCAATGCCAATCCTAAATATGAATATATTCTGCAATTAAGATGGAAACAATTATCTTTTTTTGAAACTTTTAAAGCAATTTTATTTTTTGAAATTGCAGCCTTTATCAGAAATTGTTTGATCTTTTAGATCTTTGATGATGGCCGCGGGTTCAGTTAAACCAGAAAGAAATAAAATTGCCTTAAAAAATGCAAAAGAGAAAAGTAATATATTAAATTGAGCAACAAAAAGATAGTGAAGACATTGAAATCATATATAGTGAAGCAAACTGTTTGAAGAAAATTAGCAAAATCTTGTGTACCCAATTTTAGATCATATACCAACAAATATTTTATATTTATACAAAATGTTGTTAGGAAATTGAAGAAATATTAAAAAAAAAAAAACTATAGTATTTTATTTGCTAAAACAGAATTAAATTACAAAATAACTTTTTTTGTTCATGAGAAATGTGATCCTTATATTTAATTATTCTAACAGAATTCATAAGAAAAGTAATTCCAACATAATCAGCAATTTCATTATTACAATAAAAGTATATAACTAAAAGTTTTTAAGGGTTTATTGCAATTCATAATTTAATATAGTGAGCAGTTAATTCTCCCTTTTTTTAAAAATAGATTACATTTAAACCACTAAAGATCACACGATCACAATTTCTTATGCTGCTCAAGCTGTTAAAACAGGCAAAACTCTCCATACAGTAGGATTGAAAATATTATTATGTTTTCAATTTTAGACTCATAGTTTTATAGCTAAGTAAAGATAAAATGTGATTGCTGGAGGGTTGTATTAGATCCTAAGATCTAGGCAGTATTCTTAGATCCAAGGCACTTCACTGATGAAAGCAACAAGCTAGAAACTAGTCTGAAGATATTGGATGAGTAGGCACTAGATAGGGATTTTATACACAAACCTTCTTGCATCCATTGATTACTCTGGCTTGCACTAATGGCTCTACTGTATGGAGAGTTTTGCCTGTTTTAGATCATATTTGTAAATATAGTTTAAAGTAATGATTATGTTTCATTTTGTCATCATAAAATTTGAAATGTTATATAATGATTAAAATAATAAAAAAAAAGCCATTCTTACTGCAGGTCTTCGGCCATGACTTGTTTGAGCAACAGCATCTTGAAATGCAGAATCATTCTCCAAATCCTAAAATTAAATAAATATTTTTCACAGATAAACAGCATATAAAAATTGTAATAAATAATAACCATAATTTTCGTAATAATTTAAAAATAATTGCTACTGTTTTAGTATTTTCCAATTCAATATTATCATTATTAGTAATTAGTAATTCATTTAGTTTTTTTTTATAAATATATTAAATAACTTCAATACTACTACTTATTCTTTTAAATTCATATAAAGATACAATAAAAGATAAATGACCCCCAAGATGCATTTTGTGCTGAACCAGCACTCATCAGTTGGTCCAGGTCACCATCTCTCATATATATCTCTGTTATATGAAAAATATTTATCTATATTAAATAATTATATTTTAATTACAAGTGTCTTTTTTTAAAAGAAAAAAAGCAATTTATAAAATATATTCATCAGACTACGGTTATCCAATCAAAAAAAACAAAAACATTAACAAAACATTAATTTTCAATTCAAAATGTTTTAGAATTAATAAAAAAAAATTGAGTGGTATATTGCTTAGGGGTTCATAAAAAGTTCAAGCATTAGAAATGACAAAGTTGGAGCTATGAGCCACGTACCTTGAGTTGGCTTTTTATCTAGTAATTTCACATGACATTTGAGTACTGAAAGTGATAGCAACAGATATGCAATCAATGGACTTTCAATTTAGAGTCAGGCCCTCAAAATCAATAAGAGCTAGTCACTCAAATATTACAATATTTATCAAATTTGTATTTTTTGTTAAACAATTTTAGAGAATCTGCTATAAAAAAACTATTTTATTAAAATTTTGTTTTCGTTTAATAGTTAATTCAATGCATCAAGCTTCTATTTTTATTAAACAGAAATATTTGTGCAAAACAGCAAAAAGTAATGCATTATTTGCAATTGAATATTTTTAAAAAAATATTATATTTATGTATGTTAAAATTATAATTCCATGTTTGTTTGTTTTTCACTAAAAATGTCCTTTTCTGTACAACTATTCAAGTGCTTTTGACTTGATGTAATTTTTTGTCTATTACTCTAATTTTAAATGTTTGCAATCCTAGTTTTTATTAAATAAAAGTCAACTTTTTATTTTAGCTGATAAAAATTGTCATTTAAAATAGTAAAAGATAACCATTAATTACTTAATCCATAATAAAAATTAGTAATTTTGTATCTGTAGAAGTTACTTTAAAATGGATTATGTCAACACTAATTCAATAATTTACTTTTATTTATTTTACACAATATATACTCAGAACACAATAACAACAATAAAACCATGCATGGTTTAGTGCAGCTGTTGATAAGCAGATTTTGCAACTCAAACCCCACAGATTGTAGTTCTAGATCTGCTATTTTTGGTGTTCAACTTCATATAAACCCATGAGTAATAAATTGTTCATTATTGTTATTATCATTAATAATTAATAAGAAAACAACATGTGGTATGTGATTATAGAAGTAATATTGTCAATTAATGAAAAGAAATAGTTTTAAAAAATATCAGAAAATCTTACAAACAAAAAGCTAATTTAAACATATAATTTTTTTTTTTTTTTGTAATGTGCTAATATCAGAAAGGAGATGATAAGCTTATTGTTGTTTAAAATAAATAACATTCAGAATCTTTTAAACATGAACTGAAAATCCTATATTGAACTGCAAATAAAATAATTTAACAAGGTGAAATTACAGATGGTCCAAAAACTTTTATCTAATGTCAACCACCAATGGATATACTTTTCTTTCTATGGAGTTATGTAAAAAATGTGAGTAAATGAAAACCCATTTGATATCATAAAAATGAAAAGACTTTATCAAAGAGGTAGTAATTTTATTACTCAAAATGTACTTGTTAATGTTTACAAAAACTCTATCTATTGTCTTGGCATTTGATGAAGTCTTATTTGAAAACTTAATCAACTCTGCTTTAATAATGAAATGTCTGAACAAAAATTTCAGAAACTGTTTTCTAATCTCTGCATCATCATCATTGTCAATCATTATTGATCCACTGCAGGATGTAGCCTCTCCAAGTTCAATCTATCTTCTCCAATCTCTAGCCTCTTCTTCACATCATACTTCCTTATTTCATCCATCCATCTCACATGCAATCTCTTTCTAGATCTTTTACAATCTCTTAAAATCCAGTTTAAGTTTTCAACTGTCCATCTATTATCATCTCTTCTAGCAATATGTTCAGCCAACTCCACTTCAGTCTCTTAATCCTTTAATAATGTCAATAACACCTGTTTCTTCTCTGCATATTACTATAATAATAAAGTCATTAGATTTATTATGGAGTAAATAATTTATAGGCATCCGGTATTTTCATATTTTAGAATTATATCTTAAAAAGTAACAAACAAAGTTTTTTTTTTTTTACTTTTTCTAATATTTTCCAATATCTTCACTAGATTCATTGTACAACCACTCAAACTCTCCATTTTAATAATGCTAACAGTTATTTCATATCAATCATTATCACTTCAAAATATTCCATTATTTAAGATGATAGATATTACAATATTTGGCTAAATATTATCAATTCTTTGTCTCCATAATTGCTCCTTGTTATTTTTTTTTTTACATCTAACTTTTTTTTTTAAATATTTGTAAAGAAATTAAATACTATATCATCTGATACATATTTTTTTCTTTTAAATATATATAAATATAAAACAGAAGTTTTATGGTATAGTGATTAATGCATTCACCTACCATATCCACAACCTGAAGTTTGGATCCAAGCCAGTAAAACTATAAAAAAAAAAATCAGCTTCTAAATAGCTTAGGATTTTTTTTTTCAAGTATTCAGTTCACAATCAACTCAATTAGGCATAGTGATCAATAAATTATCTAATATTCTTAACTAGAGAGAAAAATAAAAATGTAAAATCATAAAACCTTCTCAACTGGCAGTTATCAAAATTTACTTTCACCATTCTTTTTTGGGAAGCTGTTGGAAAATCTTTTTCTTCAGTGCTATTTAAAGCTGTTTTTTTTTTTTTACCTACTTAAAACAATATGGTGTTCACCTGAGCTCATTTCACTTTGTCAATTGCTAGACTATCTTGACTGATTCCTAAATATTTTTGTTTGCTAAACTGAATTATAAGGAAAGTTTTATTGAAGCTATAACAAGCATGCAAAGTTTGTTTCTCATACTAAAACCAAATATTTTTATTCTGCAAACAAAATTTTAAATCAACTACCATGCTACTTCCCAGTAGATATATATATATTATTTTGAATATTTTTCAAAATAATACAATAGTAATTTACAACTTTTTTTAATTTTAATTTAAAATGTTTATTATATATAAAAATTCCATGAAAAAGTCTTTGTTTCTTAAAACTATAAATCATGTTTATAATTCATTGGTGGTTGGATATAACTAAATATAAAATAAAAATTAAAAAAAAGGCAGACATATTTGCTGGTGATTCATACATAATGCCATGAATAGAATTAGGTTCAGCTTTTAACAGTGAAAAAAATGAGATCCAGTTTTTGCACTAATTTTGGCATTGCCATTAAACTTTCAATGTCGAATCTGCAAAAATTAATTTAATCACAATAGTTCATTATTGTTTACAATTTTATTTATTATTATTTTTGATTACATGTTTTGTACTTTTTTTTTGTTCATGCTTTTTTGTGTGCATTTGGAAAAAAAAATCAATGTCAAATTCAGAAATGCTATCTTTATTTTCAGAAACATTTTCTACTTGTTTTTATATGCTAAATCTTATTACTTTTCTGTTAGTATTATCTGTAGTGTTCCTGATTTCCATAGATTGTGGGCATTAAGATTTATGTAACAATTATATTTATTGTATGTCCAAATAAGTTAGCTATATAATATATGTGTTCTAGTTTGTTTAAATTTTTTAACAGTTAACATCAAATCTACAGAAATATTAATTTAGATTAGATAAAAGGACTTGTTCTCCTTTTAAACAAAGGTGGTATCTCTTGAACTTCAAACCAATCAAAATATGACCTGATTCCAATATGTTTTGTCTATATAATCAGTAACCAAGACAGTTGAAGCATGTATTCTGGTTCTGTCAATCATATATCAGTTATAAAACTAACACAATGAAATTATTTTGATTTCTTGATTTTTAAAGTTAATGTAATGACAATTTCATTCTTATAATAATTTTTACCATTTGCATTACTTATAGCAATATGCCAATATTACAAATTTTCTTTCAATGGTTTCATGTCATAAAATCTTCAAACTATTTTTCTTCTGTTTTATTATTATTAATTTAATATTAATTAAGTATAGTTTTTTTAATTTATACCTTATTATTGTGAAGAAGTAAATTAACCTCCAATCACGTGCTATCATTGTAACTATTATAAATCTCCATGCACTGATCCGTCAGTAAAAGTTTTAAAAACGTAAGTGAATCACTTAAGCTTAAAGCATATTCATATACACCAACCCTACTTATATTAGGCATGCAATAGATTATAAGTATAGTCAGTAAGGGTTGATGTATATATGAATATCTCTAAGCTTAAGTGATTAACTTAAGCTTTTAAAACTCTTACTGACGGGTGAGTGCATAAAGATTTATAATAGCTATGAAAACAGTGCATGATCGGAGGTTAATTTCCTTCTACAAAATTACAGATTTTTCACTGTTTAATAATAGTAGGTTTACATTTATAACTTATTAATAACTTATTACATATTCTATTTAAAAGCCATGCTTACCCAATCCTATTATATCAGATTTATATATGATGTTTCTTTATTGCTAATTTACTATTTTTATTTTTTAAAAATTATCACACAAATCCACATCATTTAAGCATTTATACATTTTAATATTTGAAACATAATAAAATAGTTATACATTATAAAGATTTTTTGCAGAAAATATTCAAGTATTTATAAAAACAAAAATATAGTCTATTAATTCACATCTCTGAGAATTAGTCAATTGTCATCCAAAAGTATTTCAGATTTCTTTCACTGGAAACAAAAATTAGTAAATCATCTCAAGTTCTGTCAAAAATTCAATAAAACTGATTAAAATAAATTGTTTTAAAATTTACATATGTGTACACTTTCTTTAGGATTTTGAAAGATTTTTCTGAACACATTGCATCATAACTAAGTTTCACATTGTAGAAATATTTTATATATTCCATCTCAAAAATATGTTTCCTTATGTTGTCTTCCAGAATTCTAAAATATATTTCATTTAGAATAAAAAGATATTAAATGAGAAAAATTAAAAATAGAACCTAATGGCAAGATGTATATAATATAAGAGGTATAATTAATAATGCTTCCAATTACAAGTAATAAAATAAATAATCCAATAAAATAATATGATAATAAAATGATAGAATTTGAAAAAAAAAGTCTAATAAAAGTTAAAACATTTAAACCAAATGCATTCAAAATTTATTTAATAAACTCAAGCAATAACAGGAATTCCTGTGAGCTTAACATAGATGTGAAAGCAACTGGATTCTACAACTAAAGATTGCTAGAACTATTACCAAATGAAAAGGGAAAAAAAAACATTTGTTCAAGTGAATAGCAACAAAACATCATATGACAAGGTCTGCTTACTTTTAACATATGTATCTTTTTATTCTGTTCTGCTGTCATCCACTATAAATTTGAGTAATCAATAAACATTAGATGGTAATACTATATCATCACTCCCCAAGTATTTTCTGGGTTTTGCCATTATCAGTAAGGACTTAGCATTCAAAGATGAAACTAATGCACTTATATATCTAGCAGCATTTATACTATTCAAATTAATAGCAAAAAATGCAACAACTCCTAAGCTTTTGAATTCAAACCAATTTTCTTGCAGAGTTACATAGATATGATGGCAGATAAGTTATTATATATTTTAGTGATCTCAATTTCATTCTAGCTGTCAACCCCACATACTCTTTGGTTAAAAAGGTTAATACCAACAAGACATCATATGGCTTTTTCAGTTTATTTCAAATATATACTTCTAAGAGCCTCTTCTTTCTGTAACAGAATTACTATAAGCTTGAATAATCAATGCCAAAAGTCGATCTAAGAATGTAAATATTATAGCAGTACTACCTACTTTCCAGTACTTAGAACTGCTCTTGGTTAAATGGATAAAACTATTGAACTCAAATATCATTTCTCTTTCTGAATAATTGTCCATATGATTATTTAAGTTATTTAATGTAAATTAGAAAAAAAGTGCAGTAACAAACAAACAGACACAATTATATAGAGAACAATTAATTTATATAATCAAAATTCACTAAGATTAAAATCAGTAAATTCAAGCATTATATTTCGAACAGTGCTAGTGATTTATAATTTCTAAAATTTGATGAAGAAACAAAATAAATGAATGCAATTATAGCTATACAAGTGGAAGATTAGTTTCAGTACAAAAAGGTTAATTAATATTTCAAGGATTATATCATAAATTATTTTTTGGAGAAAAAAATATATTTACACCAAACAAACCAAAGATATCTAATAATTACAATAAGGTTAGTCTTTATTTTCCTGAGAGTAATCACAAAATCCATTGTAATGATTGTTTTAAGATGTAAATATATTTCAGATCCAAGATAATTTTACCCTCCCATATGCACAAACAACTTACCAGATCAAGGGAGAATGTTTCACTTATTAAAAATTTAAATGATTTAGTTCTAATGAAAAGATTAAATGCAAGAGTAAGTTTGTGTTTGCAATATACAGATATTTAACCTTCAAAAAATTAATCACATTTTCCATATTTTAATAATACCAGAACTTCAACTCTGCATGTAATTGTTCAGCTGACTTATCTTTAATCATCTTTATGAATTATATGGGACTGAATGTGGGATATTAATAAACATTTATACATTGCATGTCATTAGCAGATTTTATAACAAATTACCTGATGAAAGAAAAAGGCATGTTATGTATCCATAAATTGTAGAATTTACATCTAATGATATATAATATCCTCACTTATTATTTAATGTTTTTACAAGTAAATTAACTATTTCACAAAGCATTTTATTAAGCATTCATTATTATAAAAATCTTTAAAAAAACATTCTCATATATTGAATAACACCGAGCACTGACAATTTATCTGGTCTCTCTAGATATGCTGCAAGACCCAGTAAGAAAGCTTAAGCAGGTTACTACTCACAACACCTTCAATTAAATTGATTGCAATGTACCAGGACACATTGGCAAATTAAAGTCTTTCTTGAAATGCGTAAATTTTGTAAAAGCCTCAAGAAAGACATAACATATTTTCCTAAAAAGCCATACAGTAGTTGATTAAATTTGGCAATTTATGAATCTGTTATATTTTTGAGAAATTCATAACTGCTAGCTAATTCTTTACATGATCACCACCTCTATACTAGCACATAATTGTTGTAAACAAAAGCAAAACTCCCATACAGTAGTGCCACCTGTGCCACGAGTAATCAATGGATGCCAGAAGGCTTGTGCATAAAATCCCTATCTAGTGCCTACTCATCCAATATCTCCAGACTAGTTTCTGGCTTGTGGCCGTCATCAGTGAGGAGCCTTGGATCTGAGATGTTTAGCTAGTTCTTTGTTTGTTACATATTTGCTAATCATAATTAACATAATTTTGACAATTATAATCAATACAGCAATTTATCACATATTTAGATTCAAGTTCTGTATAATCGTGAATTATTTTAATCCTAAATTAGATTATTTTTATTAACAATAGAAAGTAATTATAAGGTATCTGAACACTAACTTTCAAACTCCCTTCAGCTATCTATTTTATCTGATATAACTGATACAAATGACCCACACATGTGAAAAAGATAAATGATCTCCAATATACATATTTTATGCTAGGCCAGCACTCACCAGTTGATCCAAAGGAACATCTGCCTGTGTTCAAATCTCTATAATTACATCTAAAATACAAATATATAAATTATACTTGTATTCAGATACAACAATAGAAAGTGTCTTTTCAATGTTATTTATTGCTATTATTATTTTTATAATTAGCAATTTCTTTACCATCAAAACATTTACTTTTATTCTTTTAAATTTATACATTCTATTCAATTAAAAAGTTTTGTAATTATAAATTTTATTAAATGCACATTATTATATTAAGTAATATTTACTAAGGCTGAAACCTTAGGAATAAGCGTCTAAAAAATTCGAAGGTAGAGACCTCTACAGGTCTTAGCCACAAGCGTTGTGGCTAAGACTTGTAGAGGTCTCTACCTTCGAATTTTTCAGATGCTTATTCCTAAGGTTACAGCCTTAGTAAATATTACTTAAAAAGTTTTGCAAAAATCATCTTTCTTTTTGCTATTTTAGAGAGATTTATTTCCTTAAACCACTAAACATCACATGATAAACATTTCTTATGCTTGCTCAAGCTGTTAAAACAGCTAAAACTCTCCATACTACTGCATGGAGAGTTTTGGCTGTTTTAATATTTATTTCCTGTTTTATATTAATTATACTGTTGAATATACCATTAATGCTACTTTTGCTAATTGACAGTTTTCTTTATTTTAGTTTTTTTTTGTTTGTTTGTTAATAATCTAATTTTCTTAAATCTGTTTTTTCTCTGCAATAACTTATTGTTCATGTGAGTTATTATCTTCATAATATTTATACTAAAAATTACTATTATTAGATTCTTTTTGCTTATAAAATTTTCTTAATAAATCCATTTAGTAAATGGACTAATGTATTTACATATTCTAATTTATTGCATATTTAATCTAATATAGCTCTACGGGTGCATCTTTAAATATGTAAATGGTAAAAAAATATTTTTTGTAAAATCTAAATAAAGAGCTTATTAAAAAAATAATCATGTGACTTTTAAGCAATGGAAATGATAAAGTAGAGCTTCAATCCAAAAATCTTTAATTCATGAATTCACCATTCTATTATTACACTAACTATGCTGGAAAAAAATGATAGAAAAATATCACAAATGAAAATAAAAAATGAACTTTATGAATGTAATCATAGAGTTAAAAAAAAAAAAAAAATTGAAATGGTTATCAGCAGCCATGAAGTAAAAAATTATAACTAATTTATTTTTAAACATTAAAACATAATTAAAATTTTATTTTTTAGTTATGATAATCAAATATTAAATTTGTAACAAAAGTTACCACTGTTTCTAAAGATGGATTATAATCATTGAACCCAGAGTATAAATCATCATCTCCCACTAAATGAACTCGCTCCATTTTTCAACTTGAAAAGAATCTGAAAATACAAAAAATATGGATAAATCAGAACATATCGTAATTATATCAATAGTAATAAAATAGAAAAATAATTATTTATACTAATTATCAAATAAAGGCCATAGTTCATTAGGTTACAATATTTTATGTATAAGGATTGAAATGAATTGCTGTAAATATTAAAATAAAGAATTTAAATAGTAATATGTGAACAGCCTTCTATATATTGAAGAGCAGATTTCAAAAATAAATGAATAAAATGCCATGAATAAATCCTTAAGTAAAGCTCATTTATAAAAACAGGCGACAAAAAAATATTGTCTCAAAAGAAATATTTTGAATGCCAGTTTTCATATATGTACATAAAATTCAAGCACTTACAAAAAGTTAATTAAAATACTACAGACTAGTGATAAATAATTAAAAAAAAAAAGACAAAAAAAGAAAAAGAAGTATCATAAATAAAAATGAAAAATAAACTGAAAAAAACTGAAATGATTATCAGTCATGAAGTAAAAAATTATAATTGAGAAAATATTCTTCCATGCAATGACTTGGAGTGGAAGTGGTTGAAAATGATATATACATGTGCAGTATATATATATATATTAACTTAAAAATTTTCATGAGTAAAAAAAATTTGAATATAATTTTCAGATTCTTCTATATAATTGATTATAATTACCTGCCATTGTCTAGATAGAAAAGGTGGATCAGTGAAATGAACACACACATATAAATTGATTTTGAACAGCCTGCTGCAGATTAAAGGCATCTCCAAAAGTCTTCATAGAAATACAAGAAAAGAAAAGGCATTACTTAACAGATTTGTCAATTGGCTAATAATGAAGGTTTTACCTCTTAATAAAAGTAACTAGATACCATTTATTGATTTCTATTGTTTAATAGGCTTAGTTGTTATGGGCTGCTATTGACTGCAATTTGAAAGAATATATCTAAGCTTTCTGAAAATTTTTCTAAGTTTATTTGGCCATTGAAAATGTAGGGCAGATAGATTTGTTAATCTTAGAATCAGAAAGTCCTCACAAAAATTTTTTCTATAAGACTGATCAATTAAAATGCCATATATAGACATTAACATAAAATTAAACATTAGCAGAGGTATTTGTTAGTAAATTATGAGAGATTTTCATACATATCACCCACCTGCAAAAAAGCCCAAATGAAAAACTGATTCAAAAGTAATAATGAAAATATTCAATTTTTATTATTTATATTTTACATTAAAAATATACACATACATCCTATTTGTTTTATATTCTGATATATTATTAACTTATATAAATCTTATAATGGATTGGTTTTTAATTTATTTGCACGTTATAAGGTTTCAAATTAACTATTTCATATTGATAGTATAATAAATGATCATTCTTTTTATGCATGAAATGCCAATGTTCACACATTAAAACTTTCTCTCTACATATATAAACATATATATAAAATAAGAATCCCAAAACAGTTTCATTTGATTCCAAGTCTTTTCAGAGATTCTGAAATTTATAGATAATAATAGGATGTTCCATAAATTTTTAACATGCATAATATATATATACTGTGAGAGTACCTTATGAGCTTCACCTAAAACAATTTGTGTTTCTTTGTGAATTTAACTGTGCCTATATCGAATCAACAGATATAAATAACTTACACCTATCTTAAGCTTTTCATGTATCAGCTATATATATATAAACTAGTTAGTATTAAAAGAATAATTCTAAAAATGAATAATTCTGGTTTATTTATACACACCCATAAATAAAATGTTTCTAACTAATAGTATTTTTTTTTTGTTAATATAAAACTTGACATTTGACAAAACCTTAAGTCAACATTGCATTTTTATCAGATGAAACAAAGGAAATAAACATTTGGGGTTCATTACAAATTGTATATTTTAAACAATAGAGCGTGAGCGTGATTATGTGATATGCTTGCAGAAATTAAACCAGTATAAAAACGAACTAATATTGTTATAACAATAATCTTCTATTAAGGCAAGAACTACGTTTATAAATTTAAATGTGTTCGAATTTAGAACACATTTAAGAAAAATTAAAAAAAAAGAAGATTCAATATTTTAAAACCTGCTTCAAGTAATTAATTTACTGCCTTTGAATATTATAAAGAACTATAAAAAAATAATCAGTGAATTTAACAAGGTTATAAAAGTTATCAACGTCTTCGAAATGAGCTTTCAAAATATAAATTTAAGAAGACAAAAATTTATAAAGATGTTCTTTGGTTAGATAATTTATGCCAGAGATTTCTACTGATGTTTTAAACCCGAACATGTAAATTTATTCCTACTTAATCAATGCCTAAAATATAATCGTCGTAATTCTCATTTAAAAAGCTGCTTTAATATTGGAGTATTATATTGAAGATGTTAAATATTTTACTACATAAATATTTAAAGAATGAATATCTGGATTGCCTCTTCGAAGGATGATCAATGAACTTTATGTTTCAACATTCATCATCATTTTATTTCGTCTAAGGAGGGATATAAAACCGCATTCTTTCTCATCTTGGATTACTTCATTGTATAATTAAAGAACTCTTAAACTTTATTTCCTTTGTGGATAATTATATTTACTTAGAAAAATTACTTCGTATATTAAAGTGGGGAACTGATAAGATGAACACTTTATTTTTTTTTTATTTTATTTAATAAAATTTAGATATTGATGTTTTGATATATACTCTGATGGAAATGACAGCTGACTAAGGTAAATGTTTTTAAATTATTTCAATTTGGAAGTACGTTTTATTATATTCCAAATTGAATCTTACATGACAATTAACATAATATATTTTTAAACATACATAACTAATATCAGAATACATTCTATTTTTAATCTAGTGTGAATGGACGTTATCGTATATAAAGATACAACACACACTGAATTATTTTAATGACACAATAGGTAGATTTATAATGTATCATGTGTATTATTTATTATACGCATGATTTTAAATTATATATATATGTAAATGATTACATTATTTTTTTTTTTTTGAATATTAAATAATTTATTAGTGTATATAAGCACAGATTATAATTCTAAATTTTAATATTTTTATGTGATAATATTTTTGTTTTTATTACGGATTAAAATGTGTTAAACTTGATTTTAAAATTAAACAGGTCTCGTTTGTTTATTTTATTTAGTCGTTTTATAAAACCAATAATTATAAATATACATACTCACGCATATATATGTTGAATCAACTTAATGATTTAATATTTATAAAGAAGTTATATATAGCTTATATTAAATTTATTATTACTATGGGATATTTGTGGAAATGCCTGAAGAGAGTCGATTGCAAATTTCTACTCTGAGCTCGAATTCCGAGAGTAACGAGGTTATTAATAGAGGAATGAATTAGATTGTATTTTAAATCATATCATCCATGGCATTCTATAAGAAGACTCAAAGTCTGACTATAGCTAGATGCGACTTCCTCAAGTCCTGAAAAGGATCGTCCCGTTACAATACAATACAGACATTTTCTAACATGTATATGCAGTATGTATATATTTAGGATATAATTTAATTTAAAAGTTATAAATATATTAACAACAAAAAATAGAATACAGTAATAAGGAAATATATTGTTTAATACAATTATAATAAATTATAACCCAAATTGAGATTCCACATTCATACACACTTCAAAAAAATAAAACTTTCCATTTTTCTTTTTCATTTTTCTTATGATAAATATAAAATGCATGATATTAAATTCATAAATTTTGAAAACACTTGCTTGGACAAATAGAAATATTCATTTTCTTGTGACATTTTGCAATTGCACTATGAATTAAAAAATTAAAATTCCAATTACTATTATTTCTCAAATTCACATTATCAATTTCATAATTACAAAGAATGCCAATGCTATCACAACAACATCACAGTTTAATGAATTAAGTTTTAAAATAGTGGTTATCATGATCTTACTGCCTATATAGATGTATAATAGTATAAATTTCAAATGCAAAATTCATGGGCTTTTAGACATTTTTATGAAAATTCATCTGGACATAGATTAACACTCAAAAAAAAAAAAAATAATTAACCCTCTCAAGGAAAGAGGTTATATGATCAGCAAAATTTTTAAATATTTAAATTATTTAAGTTAATCTCTCATAATTTGATATATATAAGAAATTGTTTAATTACTAACATCAATTTGATTATAATCAAATGCATTCACACAAAATGAGATTATAAAATCAAGTATACACATTTTTAAAAATGACTATATAAATTTTAAAGGCACATTAAAATATTTAAATGGTTTCTTATGTTAAGAACACTGTTTGCTTATATTATGGAGAATATATTTGTAAGAAGCATATAAGTTGGGTGACTAACTACATTTTATACAAAATAACTTTTTGTACAAGCAAAACATTAGTCTGTAAAAGCTGAAATCCTAGAAATATATAGAAAGAGCACAAGAGAATATATTTAGTAATAAATATCATACACAGTGAATGTATATAAATGTTTTTTTCCCAAAAGAAGACAATAACTAAGAAATAGAATCTGACCATCTTTTGGGGTATATAAATGAAGAACTTTATCTAGATTGTTATTATGTCTTAAAATGTTAAGACAATAATCCTGTATGTAATTTAGTTTTCATATGTATTATCTGAAATCAGTTTTAAAATGATATATATATATAATTTTATTATATCAATAATTATGCGTTTATAACACTCATTAAAGAAGTTATATATATTATTAAATTTATTTAAAGCTTAGCACTTTCAAAGCTCTGTGGCTTCATAATCACAGCTGTGTGCGGTTGATAGTGATGAGGGGGGGTATTCAAATTTTATTATGAAAATTATTGTAAAATTTTTGTAGTGAAAGACTATAAAAACCAATAGTCAAAGCATTTCTGATATTGCAAAATACTTATTATTCAAAGAAACTGCCAACAAACCAAAAATTCTTCAAGTTTGGCAATAAAACATCTCTTCTTTAAAAAATTTTATATTGCTATTTGTATTTCTCTTTCCATATATACTTAATCATTAGATGCAAAAGTTTTTCTATGTGTGTGTTTATTATTTATTTAAAATATAAATAATGATTTTAATTATATGATTCCAGTAAATTATTTGTAGAATTATTTCTCCAACATATTTACAAATTTTATTTAAAGTTATTGTTTAACAACTCAATCAAAGCTTTGACATCATTTTTGTTACTTCAGTTTGCATGCATTTTAGGATAATTTGCTTATGAAATTAAAATTTTCCACTGATCTGGTGTCTTATAAAATGCAAAATAATATGTCCATCATACTCTTATTAAATTACTTAGTAGTGGGCTTTTCATTTTGAAAACTGTTTAGCAACTATACTTGCTAATACATTGTTTTGATTTTTTCCTATCTTCTACAATAAAAATGAGCAGTACCTCCATCTTTCTCCATGTTCTTTTGTCATCACATTTGTTATGACATGCTCATAATCTGACTTTTAAATATGAATAAACCTCAAAATGTTTTTCTCATTCTAAGCAAGCTTAGTTGACTGCTAATTCAATAACTATTTTATTATAGATAGGAAAGTAAGAATCTAGATAATTTCAGTGAAAATAAAGAAGGAAAACAATAAATCCTCAAATATTCAACATTTCATTCAATCTGATGAATATTGTAAATTTCTTTCCTATTAGTGGCATGATTTTACAATATAAGAGTTTCAATTTCTAATTTTATTTCATGTTAATATCATTAAACTAGAAATCTTAATTCCCTAGCTTTCATTACAAGATTAAAAACATATAGTAAAAATTCAAAAATATACTTCTTATGAATTCATAAAATAAACATTCTATGCTATTAAATTATCCATAGCAACTATTATACATTTATATTCTGTTATTAAATATATTACATTCTTCTTTTTATATCAGTACAACATCTTTGAAGTAATCATTTATCATTTACTTTTTTCCTTTATCTAATTGTAAAGTGTGTGTCAGCTTATTTAGCAATTTGTTTTTCCTTTCCTTTGTTTATTTGAAATAATATTTTATAAGATTCTCAATAAAAGTTTGATTTTTTTTTTTTTTTAATTTTCTTGCAATAAAATCAACTATAATAAATATTTGAAAAATTTAGTAACTAAAATTTCAGTCTATTTTCAAGGCAAAAATAAAAAATTATTAATTAAGCAGACCAATAGACAAACTAAGAAAGACAAAATGCAGAAACATAATGCTTATGTGATTTAGGTTTATTAATTTACAAGTAAACATCACATGATCACCATCTCTTATACTAGCCCATAATTGATTACTCTGGTTAGCACAGGGTGACACTACTGTATGGAGAGTTTTGCCTTGTTTAATTTACAAGTATTTATGCAATTGTTTTTTTACAGAATTTTCTTTTTTAATTTAAAAATATGTATATATTCAAAATTAAATAAAAAATAATATTAATATAAATTATACTTCACACTAAAATAATAAAATTTTAAAGATTCCTTTACAATTTTGTTGGATTATTAATTGCCAAATTAATGATAACCTATCTATATTATGTTTTTCAAAGAATTCCAAACTTCAATTGACTTTTAACCTTCCAAGATTGCTAACTTTTTTTATATGCTGTCCTGATTTAATGGAAATCCAATTTCTAGGCTGTATTTATTTAATTCTCTTAAGCTTAATTTCAAAATTCATTTTGATTGACAAGAATATTCTTATCCAAAAAATAGATTCAATTCAACAATGTCTAATATTTCTTCTCCTGGCATATAGCACAAAAAGGTACTGTCTCCACATTTAAGACAAGCTTTCTATTTAAAACACTACCAAGAAACTTAAATTGGCACACATTCTCAAAATAAAAACCATCCAAGCTAAAATTTGCTGAAGATTTTTTTTTCATCACTGACTGATGAAGAAATTGAGTTTTTTGACCATTAATTACTAAGTATAAGACTTAATCTGTTGCATTCAAAACAGTAATTATATTCTGCAGATTCACCTTTAATTTGGCAAGAAAAGCACAATCCTACCATACAATAAATTGAAACAAGCAAACAGTTTATACTTTGTGGCTAACTATGAATCAAAATATATAAAATGTGCTAACACGCACAAGCACACAAAGCTAAAACAAATAAAGAAAGTATATATTTTATTTTATTTTTAATATCTATTCCATTAAATGGCTAAGCGCTTTCAAGGGTCAAAGCTCTCATAATCATAGCCATATTACAAAATATAATAATAAATTGACTTGGAGTGATGCAAATTTATACAAATGAAATGATTACACATTCCATTCTTGCTACAAAATATCCAAGAAATGGAATGTGTAATCACTTCATTTGCATACATTTACATCACTCCGAGTCAATTTATTATTATATTTTGTAATACGGCTATGATTATGAGGGCTTTGACCCTTGAAAGTGCTTAGCCATTTAATGGAATAGATATTAAAAATAAAATAATAATATATACTTTCTTTATTTGTTTTTAGCTTTGTGTGCTTGTGCGTTTTAGCGCATTTTATATATTTTCATACAATAAATTGAAAATTTAAGCAGATAGAAGTTTTTGTTTTTAATTGGTTCAAATTAAAAACTCTAAACATCAAACCTGTATTTCTTCTTGATCTTTGATTCATTAAGCTGTTTGTAAACAGTTCCAGAGATCACTGTTTCAAAAATAAAAGTTGGAGCTAGTAAATATTCTTGTTTAAGACCAATTTTCATTTCAAATGCCTCAGGTTTTCCACTGGTGGTAAGAAGACTTCTTTTAATTTCAAATAGTGTCATAGACTTATTTGATTAATAGAATCATATATGCTTTGATCAAATCAATAAAAGCAATATATAAATCACTTCTTTACCCCACTTTTTTTTTTGCATTAGTTATATTTATTCAATGCATAAAGAAATAATAAACTATTTTATTTAAGTACTTATTTCCATGCAATTTTTTCATTTTTATAAATTATGACTAATTTAATTTCTTGTGATATATTTTAAATGTTAGTGCTGCAATAATTTACGTTTAATGCCAATGTGTTATTTTATATCTATGAGAGTTTTCTTTTCTTCATCTTTCTTTGCTATTTCAAATTACATTTCCTTATGTCATCATTATTTTCAATTCTATTTTATAAAATTCCAAATGAATTATTTTTAATTATTTCCATATTTTTTCATTCCTATATACATTGCACTATTTTACTGGAAGATTTAAGTTACTTGTGAATTTATGCATTGTTGTTTTTTATATTTGTGTAGTTGTTTTGTTATCATCCTATTGATCTTGTTCAAGTTTGAGACATTTTAAATAATTTTAATAATTTAAAACAGTGGTTCTCAACCTGTGGGTCACAACTCCTTTGAGGGCCGAACAACCCTTTCACAAGGGTCACATAAGACCATTGGAAAATACATTTTTGATTCATAACAGTAGCAAAATTAAAGATTGGATCACCACTACATAAGGAACTGTATTAAACGGTCGCGCATTAGGAGATTAAGAGCCACAGATTTAGAATAATTTTTTTATATTGCAATTTTAATTCAACACACTATTGCTGAAGATTACACATATCAATTACTGATATTTTTGACATCCTAGTTCATTTTCTATGTTGAACATAATCTTGAAATACTTATTTTTTATTACTCAAATGCCAATTTGCTATAATTTTTTCTCAAAAAACAAAAAAAAAGAATTTATAGAGAACAAGTTTTGTTTTCCAGTATATTCTACAAGTCGATGTCTCCTTAAATTTCTGTCTCTATCCAAATTCATCAACGGTAATTTCACTCTTTCAATCATTTTTGAATTCAGCATTAAATTTATCATGACAATTTTAAAATCTTGTTTGATGAAAAGCATTATGGATATCTATTTCATCACAGTGAGAATTTGTTGGGATATAAATCTGAATTATCTCTATTTGCTGACTTCTAAAAAAGTTGAATAGGAAATCTTGCCATTATCTGATACATTAACAACTCAACAATGTTGTTTTTCCATTTTTATTTATAATTATTCCCACTTATACATCCAAAATCTATATCTATATAACAAAGTACATATCTGCTTTGCAAATCAATTGCCTTTTTGCTTTTCTTTCTACTTTCAAAAAATCCAACAATACCCTATTTAAAATTAAATAAATCATCTTCAAATTCTTCTTTCACTTGAATATGATGTATAATTGCAGATGTCCACATAATAAATCATCATCGAGTGGTAATCTATTGTGTACTCATTCCTAACACCCTCTTTCTTTATTCACTTTTTATCAATTTTGTCTAAGTGTAGATATTTAAAAAAAAATAAAAATGAACATTCACACACAACATCATTATGTTCTTGATCTCTCTATTAGAAAGAATCAGATATCTGAGGAAAAATGCTATGGTATTAAATGCAAAGATAAAAAACAATAAACTTAACCACAATGGCTTATACATGGTGAATAAACCATTCAAGTTGGTTACCATATAAATAATCACACAGTAATAACCAAGTGTAATGACAGAGTTGACCTTAATTTGCATATACTTCATGACTTTAGCTTATGTTAAAAGTTCTAGATTATCCATACAATAGATAGTTTTAGAATTACTTAAAAGTTTATAAAGTTTTTCAAAAACAAATTAAAAAACTAACATTTTGATTATATATATATATGTTTGTTAAAAATGGATTAAAATATTCAGCAATCTTGAAAGTATATCACGCCATTGAGAGTTTGCACTTTACTAAAAATTTCAACATGAAATGCTATATATGAATTATTAAGAACTAATAGAAATAACTATAAGTAATCACCGATGATGATTAATTAGTAATTCTTTAAAGACATGTTTTTCAATAAATCATTTAATGTAAAAATATTTATATTCAATACAACAACATATTAGGTTAGAAACTGGATTGTTGAGGTATATTGTAAAAAAAGGGTTAATAGCAGCTTATAAACATCAAAAGATTTTGCTCTTCATCATACTTGTTATAAGTAAATACAGTTTTTTTCATAACATAAATATATTTAGGTTTTTTTTATCATCTATCACAAAATAATCTCCTTTTATGTAATATAGATTACCATCCTCTCCAAGAAAGCAGAACAATCAAGTATATTTAGATAAATAAATATCCTAAATATTATAATTCATTGCCACATTTTTAAAGCATATGATAGGAAAAGAAAGATTAAATGGACAATTATTATTAAAAACTACTGAAGTATATTAATCCTGAATTAAGATATTCATGATTTAGATTGTTAACTAAAGAATTGTCATAATACAGAATTTAATCAATACTTTATATGCATTAGATTTATTTACAATACTTTTTATTTATTTATTTTCTTGTGCAGCATAAATACTATCTATTGCTATAACTATAAAACAAGAGATAGTTTATAGAGTAGTGTTTAGCAATAACACTAATTACGAGTTTAAACTTGACTTTAGCCAATTACAAGTATATTTATAATAGAGGCAAAACTCTCCATAAAGTAGCACCACTCAGTGCAAGCCAGAATAATCAATGGATACAGGAAGGTTTGTGCATAAAATCCCTATCTAGTGATACTCATCCAATATCCCCAGACTAGTTTCTAGATTATGATTTTCATCAATGAGGAATCTTGAATCTGACAGCACTGCACCTAGATCTTAGGATCTAATGCAACCCTTCAGCAGCCACCTTTTACCTTATTAGCTATCTATAACACTTTTGAATTCAAAATGAAAACACAATAATGTTTTCAATTCAAACTCATTAGCTTGTATAGTCATATAGATCTGAACTCAGTTCAGCATTCATACTTTTTGTTGCCTTTGGTTCTTTAATAACCACAGTTACCATAATCCTATTGGGCAGGATTGTATTAAACCACTAAATAATACATGATTACCATTCTTTTTGCTTACACAAGCTGTTTACACTTAGGCAAAACTCACCATACAGTAGGGCCACTCAGTGCAGATTAATCAATGGATGCAGAAAGATTTGTGCATAAAATCCCTATCTAGTGCATACTCATACAATATCTCCAGACTAGTTTCTAGATTGTGGCTTACATCAGTGAGGAGCCTTGGATTTGAGGGCCCTGCACCTAGATCTTAGGATGTAACACAACCCTCCAGCAGTCATCTTTTAACTTATTAACTAACTATAAAACTTTCAGTCCAAAATGAAAAGACAATAATGTTTTCAATTCATGCTCATTAGCTTTATAGTTAGCTAATATGGTAAAAGATGGCTGCTTGAGGGTTGCATTAGATCCTAAGATCTAGGTGCAGTTCTCTCATATTCAAGGCTCCTCATTGGTAAAAGCCACAAGCTAGAAACTAACATGGAGGCATTAGATGAATAGGCAATAGATAGGAATTTCATGCAAAAACCTTCCTGCATCCATTGATCACTGTAGCTTGCACTGAGTGGTGCTATTGTATAGAGCATTTTGCCTCTGTGTAAACAGCTTGTGCAAGCAAAATCGAATGGTGATCATCTGATGTTTAGTGGTTTAATACCAATCCAGCCCAATAGAAATATAGTGTCCATGGTTATTAAAGAACCAAGTACACCAAAAAGTATGGATGGTGAACTGACAGGCTAATAAGCTTAAATTGGAAACATTACTGTGTTTTCATTCTGGACTCAAAGCTTTATAGTTAGCTGATAATGTAAAAGGTTGCTGTTGAAAAGTTGCATTGGATCCTAAGATCTAGATGCAATGCTCTCAGATGCAAGGCTTCTCATTGATGAAAACCACAAACTAGAAACTAGTCTGGGGATATTGGATAGGCACTAGATAGGGTTTTGGCTTCTGTGTAAACAGCTTGTGTAAGCAAAAAGAATGGGGATTATGTGATATTTAGTGGTTATATTTTTTTTCATGTGATAGTTAGTGGTTATATTTGT
This sequence comes from Epiperipatus broadwayi, assembly GCA_028023455.1. Taxonomy (NCBI): domain Eukaryota; kingdom Metazoa; phylum Onychophora; class Udeonychophora; order Euonychophora; family Peripatidae; genus Epiperipatus; species Epiperipatus broadwayi. The sequence continues at coordinate 5,390,154 of JAQFVV010000077.1, read as the reverse complement.
AATACACAATACAAATACAAAATAATGAGTAGTTGTAAAAAAAAAAAAAACTATGTATATAAAATCAAATATTATTTTAAATGATAATTTTATTAACATTACATATTAACTGCTGCTAACATTTTAAAAAAGAGAATAGTAAAAATCCCAATATGGATGACTTCCATTGCTAAATTAGTAAGATAGTGGTGACAGCTATTTCCAATTCTAGAAGCAATCAATGGACGCAAAATGACAGTAAAAATCAGATTATTCTCATTCTTTCATCTGTTTCTGACAGGAAGCAATGCATATTACTGTATCTATTCAATGGACTCCCTTTATTTTCATCCAGTTCAAAATTTTTTGTCATCTTAAATCTTTAAATCCAAGCCAATTTGCTTCTATGGCTATATAAACCTGAAGCTAAGTTAACAGCTATAATATAACTCAGGGCATCAGTTATAAGTGTCAAGTCATTAACTTAAACAATAAAATAATTATAAATAACCACACAAAAGGTACAACGAAAAATAATACTTTAAATAATACAAAATTCAAAAAGGCATAAAATAGTAATAACGATTGGGTTTCACTACCCTATTCTAAAGATGGTTTGGATAATAGTCAGCAATGGGCAATCAAAACAGAAGATGATAAGAATCATTAGGTTATGAGGCTTCCATTTAAAATAATATTTTATTTGGATATTTTTAATTCTAAATTACTTTCACATGAAGAAAGATTGCACAAATGTTAAGAATTAAATAGGATATTGTCAGACTTTGTAAAGCCATAAGGAAGAATGAAAAAATAAAATATGAAAAGTGGGCATCTGCTTTTCTATGAAGGCACAAATATTACAAAAACAAATAAAGTGGGATTCATTATAACTGAAAGATAAAAGAACATTATAAAATCAATGATATATTACAGTTTCAATATTACTTATTCAACTTAAAGAAAAATATCAAATACAAGTAATTTATGCTCATGTTTCAATAAGTTCTCATTTTGATAAAAAAAAAAAAAAAAATAGAAGAAGTTTATACAATTATTAGAATGCTTTTAATAAGATCAAGCAACATTTTTAAATTATCATGTGAGATTTCAGTGTGAGATCTAGATGACAATTTAAAAAATGAAAAGGTTGTGAGTGAATTTGGAAATAAAGAAATGAGAAGATGTAGGAATTTGAAAAAAAAAGAGAGAGAGAGAGAGAGCTTAAACATAATGAAATTTTTTTTCAGAAAAATCCAAGAAACAAATGGATATAAAAGCAATCAAATTAAATCATAATAGAATATTTTGATTACTGGAGAATATATGTTTAATATATTCAACATAAAAAGTAATGATCAATTAGTGAAATAAGATATATTTTAAAAGAAAAACTACCAAAAATTGAGAATATAATCATTAAAGACACTCCAGTGAATTTATTAAATCATTTTAAAATATTAATACTTTTAAAATGGCTCAGATTTAACAGAAGATACTTTATTAAGAACAGCTATTTAGATAGCAATATTAAAAAGCAGCAAGTCATCAGAAAAGAAGAGATGAAATTTTTTTTAAATAATCTATTAAAAAAACTGAAAATCTAGAGTTGTTTAATGAATAAATTAATGATATTATAAAAAATAAAACTCTGGAATGGCAAGAAAAGTTATACACAAAATATCATTATTTCTAAAAATAGGGTGACATCATGTATATAGATAAGTTCTACAAATAATGATGTACAACTTTTGAAATCCAAAATGTTTTAAATGATAAGACATGCATTTAAATCTATGAAAAATAAAAAAGCCCAGGAAATTATGGAGTCATTGTAGGTATTTATATTTTAAAAAATCAGTAAAAAAAATATAGAAATTGCTGGTAAAAATATGATAAAGTTTTAGAAGAATGACATACTGTAGTCATATTAATGTTTAAAAAGATGAAAAGATATTAAAAATTACATCCATCCATCCATTTGCTATACATAAATATATGTTTATTGGATGTACACAATCTATAAATAAGATTAAAATATACCATAGAAATTATCTAAATGAATATATATAAACTAAATTATGGTCCTTAATCTCATGAAGCTGTAATGTTGCCAGTCAAGATAGAGGTTAGATACCAAAAGCAGGGGGTGGTAAAAATTTCTTAGATGCATGGACAGATGACTTTTTAATTATGTATCTACAAATACAGATTGTTTTCAAGTAAAAGAAGATTGCACACACTGGAAAACTATGTAGTTAGAAGAAAAGGTGAAGAATCTATTGATTTAAGAAGTGAATATTTAAATATGTATTTATTACAAAGGAACATATATTGCAAACAGTGGAGTGGGATTCATTATAAAGAAAAAGTGGAAGAACGACATTATAGAAAGTTCTGATATATTGAACAGAGTGACCAAGATTGATTATTCAATTTAATGGAAAATACCAAATACAGATCTGTAATTTCTAATAAATTCTTTATCATCTTTTTTTAAATATTAATATTAATACTGCATTCTTCCAATCATTTGGTTTTATCATTTAGATATTTGTTATATAATTTTGCCAAAAAATTTTCTATTTCTTCACCTACTTTTTTTAAGATAACGATTATAATACCATCATTACCTGGGTTTTCCCTTCTTCATAAATTAAATTACATCTCTCACTACTTCCTTTAAAATTCTAGGCAATTCAGAAAATATAATAATTGTAGGAAGTATTCTTCCTTGTTCTTTCTTGCTGAATTCTTCTACACAGTTCATGATGTCATCTTTCTTTTTAGTAATAGTTTTATCTTTATTTCTTATCACAGAAATAAGTTTCATACCAATAAATACCAAGATGATGTTTTACATTCTTGAGACTTTTATTTTCTTCTATAGTTTTCCTTGCTAGTTCACAAATATATTTTTTTATATCGTTATCAACTCTGTTGCATCATTTTACAAAATTTTTAGATATTCGATCTTTCTTAATGCATCATTTTTATATATTTTCATATTCCTTGTTTTCCTCATAAATTGTCTTGTCTCAGTAGAAATTTTATTTGTCAATTGCTGCTTTTTCGTACCAGCTATCTTTGTTGCAGTTTTTAAAAGTATATCAGTTGTCTTCCTATTGATTTCATTCAAATCTGAATCATGTTCAAAATCTTTTATCAGTCTTTTATCAATTCTATACAAAAGTTTCACCAAGATAATTACAACTCATCTACAGCAAATCTTTTAACCAATCATAAGAACAAGCTGGATTTAAATGTCATTTTAACGCAGTTGTTCATATCCAAATATTGAGAGAAATTATAAAAAGGATCAATGAATATGAGTTGTCATTATGCTTTGAATTTGTAGATTATGAAAAAGCATTTGATTCTATAAGCATTTCTTCAATGATTAAAACATTGGATCATAAAAGTATAGACTCAGGATAGTGTCAAATTCTGAAGAATATTTATAAAAATGCAACAACAATTAGATTATATAATGAGACTAGAAAGATTAACATTGAAAAGAATGTATGACAGCGTGACCCCATATGCCCAAACTTTTTACAGCAGTTTTGCAAGTAGTATTTTGTGCATTAAAATGGAAAGCTAAAGGAATAAAAATAAATGAAGATTATTTAAGTCATCCAAATTTTGCAGATGATGTAGTTTTTTTTTTTTTTAAAAAATCATGCTTTAAAACTTCAGAAAATGTTGCAATAATTATTAAATGAAAGTAGGAATAAAAATAATGATTGAAAATGATGAATTAGCAGAAGTTAACAAATACAAATACCTTGGTCAGATTATTACTACAGATAGGAACACAATGGATGAAATTAATTATAGAATTAAACTTGAGTGTATTGCTTTTGGTAGATAAAGCTTATGTTGAAAAAGGTTTTTAATAAATGTGTTTTATTAATTTTTATTTATAGATATGAGACTTGGACAATTAACAGAACAACAATACAAAGACTTCAAATTATTCAAAGAAGTATGGAGAGATGCATATTAGGAATAACAAAAAGAGATCAAAAATGAAATACATGGATAAGAGAACAAACAGGTGTCATTGATATCATTGAAAGAGTTAAGAGATTGAAATGGAGTTGGGCTGGACAGAAGATAGTCACTTGAGATCTTAAACCAGATTCTAAGAGATTGTAAAAGTTATAGAAAGAAACCACATGTAAGATGGATAAGTTTACAGGATTAATGTGGAGAAGAGAGGCTAGAGATCAGAAAAGATGGATTGAACTTGAAAAGATTTTCATCTTGCAGTGAAGTGATAGTAGTTAAAAATGATGATAACCAAATATAGATAATTCAAATTTATGCTTCAACAGGTTCTCATTGTGATGAATAAGTAATTTTTATATGAATGTACAAAATGCGTTTGATAACCCAAACAACATTTTAAAATTATCATGGAAGATTTTAATGCTAAAAATGATAAACAATTGAAAAATGATGTTATGATGATAAAAATGAGAGAGGATACAGACTTGCAGAGTTCACACAAAAAACAACAACTATATACTATGAATTTTTTTTCTTTTTAAAAAATGCTGAACAGAAATAGCATCCAAATAAAAATACAGCAGAATTTGATTATATTTTGACTATCAGCAAAATATATATTTCAAGATTGTGATGTTCTTAATAAATTCAACAAAGAAAGTAATAATCAATTAGTGGGTTGTAAGTTACATGTTAATGTAAAACTAGAGAGCACATTTTTTTTACAAACTCAATATTAATAGTTGATATTCCTAACTTTGAGAAACATTCCATGGAATTTAAATTAAAACTTTCAAATTGTTTTAGAGTATTAACATACATTGAGTATGGTTCAGATTTGACTGAAATCAATATAAACATAATTGTTTATTAAGAACTGCTGAAAAGATAGCTGGTACAAAAAAAAATATTAGTAAATTTTCTTCTGAGATTAGAGAATATATAAATAAAAAAAAAAAATGAAACTTTTTAAAAATGATCCATTAAGAAGAAATGAAAATCTAAAGTTTTCTAAAATGATACAAAAAAAAAGTTAATAAGGTCATAAGAAAATATAACTGTAAATTGGCAAGAAAATTACAGAAGAGAATAAAAGCAACTTGGTATTAAAAAAAAATATTTCTGAAATAAAAAGAAAGATAGAACTATTACAAAAAAGATATGATATCATGATACATGTGAAAGAATTCTATAAAGAATTATATAGTAATACAGAACAAACAAAAACCCAACTATCTTCTACAATTATTACATCTTCTAAATTGTCCAGCATTTTAAGTGAAGAAATGATACATACAATGAAATATATGACGAGATGAAGTGCTCTGGGAAATAATACAATTATAATTGATATTCTAAAAAAAGCAGATGAAGAAATAGAAAAAATGTAGGCAATATTATATAGCAAATGCATAAATAATAAAGATATAATAGATGATTAGAAGTATGCAGAATTTTCTTAACCGGTATACTTCTTTAGAAAGCTTGCGCTACAGAAAAATTACACATTATAAACAAGTTTAAATTGCTTAATAAAATAGATTACTTACCAGATTTTTTGAAAAAATATGAAATATGATATTTACCTTATAGGAAAACTATCACTGAAATATGCAACCACAAAATTGCACAAATCATAAACATACACATGATCATTCTATATGTGCATGTAGTAATTTTTTATAAGATTCAGAGGCTGTCATTAACGTACAGTTTGCTAATATATTTGAAAATAGTATATACATATATTCATGATGTAATTTGTAATAAAGTAAATAATAAAAATGTTTGATAAAAATTTCTATCATATTACAAATTTTTGTGCAATTAAAAAAAAAAAAACTGAAATAATAAAACTAAAATCGGATTTCAATAGGAGCCGCACTTAACATTCACATTTGTCCATTGTTGGTCAATATAAACATATTAGACCATGCATAAAGATGGGTAATCACCTTTATTGCAATGAAGAGGTCACCTTAATAACAGATTGAGATTCTTATTGATATTGGTATTGTTTAGGTTTGGACTGTTTTCATGTATTTGATTTATAAATGTATCTAGCTTTGAGCATAATCTAAGTAGTACATAGTTTCAGTGCAATTTGAAAGTTTCTTAATCTGCTTTCAGAACATCATGTTTACCTGTTTAATGAGGTTTATTTAAACTTTATTGAATTAATAATCTCACTTTCTTTAGTCAAATTGTAATCTTTAAAGTCTATATAAACATATTAATCCATAGATAAAGATGGGTATCTACGCTTTATTGTTATAAGGAGGTTATCTTGACAACAAATTGAGATTGTTGATTGTTATTAGTATTGCTTAGGTGTAGATTGCTTTCATGTATTTATATATATCTAAGCACTTGAATAATAAACAAATGGGAACATTATTGAATGAAAACAAAAGATTTAAGTATAAGTTACACTTTGGCAAAAATAATTAATCTATTTATTGCTCTTAAAAATAATGCATGTTGATTGAGATACCAAGTTTTGTAAAAAAATTTCTCTCTATGCATAGGGAAACATGAATATCAGATTAAAGCTTTATGACAATTATGTAGTTAAATTGGATGACATAATTTAGATCAATAATCAAATGTCATTATTTAAATAGCCACTATGACATTTGATGTTTTTAACTTAATTTTTCAAAAAAGATATCAAATTATTAAAGACTTTCCAAGGAGATTCACAGTATACCATCAAAACAATTAAAAAGTTTCCAGAGAAAAAATGATCCTTGTGGCTCTAACTCATAATGGATTTTGCAGGAAAGTATTTTATGTCGCTCTTTGATATGTTCATAACCAAAAGTTAAATAATAAGATAGTATTTAAATTTGACCTTTAATATATATATATATTTTTCTAGTTAGAAAAAATATTATCTTAACTTTTTCCACTGATAGTAAATGAGAATTACAAATTATTAAAATAAAAACAATCATACATCTGTTGTATGTAAAAAGAATTCATAATTCATTTTGTAGACTGCATACTTTTCGTATGTTTGAAATAAATTTAATACTTGTGATAGTCAAACCATTCTTTTCTAATAGATTTTACAAATTTTATGAACGTGGCACATTGATTCCACATCATTTATGAATGTGCATTAAAGTTTAGATAAACCAACCCAATTAAATCATTCTCATTTAATTCCTCCCTAATGCCCAAAAGATTAAATTTCATTCTAAATGAGAAAAAGATTTTAACTGAATTTGATATAGGATCTTGAACATCAGAAGGTGTAATTTTGAAAAGAAAAACAGTTCAGATTTTATAGAAGGCTTTTAATCTCACAAATTGTACAAAAAGCCTAACTTTGATTTAGTTCAAGTTATTCTAATCTTCAGACTTTTGGTGTTTAAAGACCATAAATATTTATTATCTTGTTGAATAATTTCAATCCCTAATATGTTTCTTAGCTTCACACTATAGAATACATAGAAAACAATAAGAATTTTGAGATATCATCGACAACTTTAACTTACATTCTAAGATTTCTTAAATACATTTAAATTTGGAGTTATTTTTAGCAATTTTATCATTTGTTTTAATATGTTGAGAGCTAGATTTAGTAAATAATGTCTCCCAAAAAGGATTAGCAGAAGAAACTTACCAGAAATCAGGTACCATGCAACAGATTTATTTAAAGACATCAGAATTTGTATTAGCAAGCTGCAATTAGTTGAATGATGTTATTGATAACTAAAAGAATATCATCAATATTTTATAGGTATGACATATAGATCAAAAGCAGATACAAGTATACAGTTCATAAATATATCTACACATTCAAGATGATATTGCTAGCCAAATTCAAATAACTTTTGTTATTGCTACTATTCTATTTTATATATAATTAATAATATAAATTAATAGGTAACCTGGTTTTCAAATATGCTAAATAATGATCAAATGTATTTATAGATCAATTTTTATGAGCTAAAATGTCTTGAGAATTTTTATCTTTTCGCATGTGAAAACAATCCATTTATGCTTTATTGCGTTGAGGTATACTAGTAGCAATTTGTGTTCTGTAACGAAGCAAGTTTATCTAAGAGAATTCATTTTTGCATAGTTATCATCTATAATTATGAATCACAAATCTTTATATGGAAAGAATAACCAATTTTTCTTCTTTATCATGAAAATCATCTATTTATTAAATTCTGGCACTAGATAAAAATATTCAGCCAGATAATTATTAAATGCATTCGAGTTGTAGACATTTCTGATGTACATTTAAATAGGCAAAAGATAAGCTCAATATTAACTTGTCAATTTATAATTGTAGTCATTACTATTTGTAAATGTTTACTTTTTTATGACTCAGAGATCTTTGGTAAGATCAGTATAAGTCATGTATAGAAAACTTTAGGCTCAAACCAATCAAAAAAAAAAAAGATGACTTTAAAAGTAGTTATAATGCTTTAAATTACATTGAAGTATTTAAAAATGTTGTAGAAATTACTTGTGAACCTGATTTGCCATTTTGCATTAGTTCAAGCAATTTAACTTTATAAGCACTTCTGCTTTGGTTAAAATTTTGGAATACCGCAACAATAAAACTAAACTATAGTAAAATTCAGAAAAATATAAATCAAAATGCAACAGCAATAATATTGGTCAGGAGATATGCCAAAGAAATTCCAACTTTTCTAAGAGTTTTTAAGACAATTTTTATTAAAAGTATTTTGTGGTTTAAAATAGGAATCAGTAATTAATGGGAATTACTAATTCTAGATTTTTCAGATGAGTTAATAGTTTTTGCAAATAATGTTTCTGATTTCCAGGAAATATTATAAAAGCAATTAGATAAAAGCAAAAAAAGTATGATTAAAAATAAATATTAAAAAGACAAAATAATATTCAACATTATTAAAATATAAAAAAATGTTAATAGTAAATTAGGAGTTAACAATTGTAGATATTTCTTTAAGAAATGGATAAGACAAACAACAGAATTAAATTTATATTAAGTGCCTTTGTTATAAATAACAGAATTAAAAGGAAAAGGCTTTTATATTTGCAAACAAAAAATAAATTTATTTTGTTAGTGCTTATTTATAGATCTTAGTTGTGAACATTTAATAGAAGAACAACACAAAGAGACAGAAAAGATCAAAGAAAGATAAAAAATATATGCATAAAAGAATAAGCAAGTATTTATGACATAAATCAAAAACTGAAACAGAACTAAACTGGATATTGCTAGAATAGATAAATATATAAAATAAAGACTGAAAAAAAAGTAGAAAAAGACAAAATGTAAAGACGACTGATAAGAAAATTTACTGGATAGGTGTGAAAAAGAAAAACTATGGTTGAATCTGGAATAAATTTGAAGAGATTTTTATTCTACAGTAGATTAAAAGATATTTAATTAAAAGTAATATGAGAAATTAAATACTGATAATTGTCACCCTTTTTCCAAAAGCTTACCGATTTTAAAACCTTAAGATGTTTAATAGTTTTAAAGTGTTAATTTGAATAGTACTTTAACAATGACAGTTGACTATTTATTGGAACAATAAAAATTGATGCCCTTTATTAAAAAAAGACCAAAAATTCAGAAACTAGCTATGTGTGTAAGTAGCGGAGAGGGAGGGATCTAATTCCACTGCTATTTAGTCTCGATTTTATTCAATGTTTACATTGTGAAATTTGAAGAAATAATGCTATTATTTAAACATTTAAAAAAATAATTTGGATATTTATTGCCTATATTAACTAGTCACATTAAATATAAAAAAACCTTTTACTTATTTATTAATTTTATAAATAAGAACTAATTCCTCTGAGCATGCATTTTAATAATCACCATACACTCTCCTATGAATATCAACTTTAAAAGCATGTGTACGCTTATGCTCAGAGTTTATTTCCATATAAACCAATCTTTGTTCACCATGTTTAAATCAGGGCTTGGTTACCTGAATTATAAATTATCAATTGAATTGTACAAACCTATTCAATCTACTATATTTACAGAAAATAATAGAAAATGTATTTCAAAAAGAAAAATAACATGTTTACTAATGGTAAATTTCATAAATAATACTTGCAAAAAATATATAATCTTTTTTTTTTTTAAAAAAAAAAAAAAAGAATATCTTTTACTACATCAATAATTTAAGCCTATATATATATATATATGTACATTTTTTTCTTACCAACAATTATTAAGATTTTAATTCATAAACCAGATGTCAGCAAAGCTTTGAAAATCATTCATAAAAAGGTTCTCCAAATTTTCATCTAAAATAAAAATACAGAAAATGGAATTTTTGACTATTAACACCAGATAAAAGTGAAAATTAAAGATAATGAATGAAATTTCAGTAAAAAGTTTGCTGGACTCAGACAAAAAAAGAAATTGAAGAGACATTATAATTAATTATTTATGACTTTACTACTAAACAGAAATTATATAACTAAATGGGAAAATGCTATATGAAAGAGATAATAAAAATTTTACATAATAAATGACACAATTAAAAACAAAAGGTTGAACCTATATTTTATTTATTAAAATTTTTTATTAAAACTATGAGATATGGATAAATGATTTTAAAAGCATTCATTTACTTTCATTTGATAATATAATTATATAGAAGACCGATAGTAACTGTTATATATTTGCACCCAAAAACTTTCACATACAATAAGTTTTTAATGGATAAAGCTACAAAAATCTTTGCTATTAATTAAATGAAGATATGATTTCTTTTTGAGGCCTTGAAAAACTGAGATGAGTTAATGCCCACTCTGTTTTTGTTACTATAGATGTTATTACCATCTGATTTTCACATAATGACCAAACACGGTTTCTAATCACCATCATGTATTAACCAGTATGGTGACTTTATTAGCTTTTATCACCGACTTTATTAGCTTTTATCACTGAATTTAAAACAAAAAAAAAAATCCACCATAATCTTCCTTCTTAAATGCTTAATAGTTCTTCATTGAAATTTCGATTAAGTTTCTTAATAGCAGGATGGCCATGCATGTGGGTGTGAATTTTCATTCTCTTTTTATACTTATAATCTTGACAAACAAAAATAAATTATGCCCCCTCCCCCTATCCTGGAGACTGTAATATTATTAAGATAAACTCAAACTGATGACTAAAGGCAAATAATAATAAAAATTTCTGATTTAAAGACTTGGATTACCATTAGATGATGATCTTTTATTTGGTTACTTCTAATTGTTTAATATTAAATGGAATCTTTTTGGGCTTTGTGAAGTTAACAAAAGAGATGAAGAAAGGGGAATGAGAAAATAGCATTATGGAGATCAATGGTATATGAGACAGAGTGATAAGATTATTTATTCATTATAATGGAAGATGTCAATTACCATTTCTCCTTCTAGTGAAGTATCAGATCTTTATATAAATTTATAGAATATTTTTGATAGACCAAACATTATAAAATTGCCACAATAGAATTAAAAAAACCATAACTGCTATGGATTTGGAATAAAAATGAAAGAATATAGATTTGTGAGAATTGGAGGGGGGGGGGCTATATATTATGAATTATTTTTAAAAAAAAAATTCAAAATGAAATAGACATAAAAAGTTCCAAATCAAAAAACAGCAGGGTATGATTATATTTTGATTAATAGAAAATATGTATTTCAAGATTGATAATGTGCTTAATGGATTCAATACAGGAAGTGATCATTGCTTAATGAAGTTAATACATAATTTATTTATGCAATTTTAGAGAAACAAGAAATATTAAATATATATATATCAGTAATTGATTCACTTACCCTTCATAAATATTACAATGAATTTAAGCTTTAATTTGCAAATCATTTAAAACATTAACAGATTTTAAAAATAACTCAAACGTGAACAAAACTAATAAAAAGATAATAGATATACTAAAATCTGACAAATAGCCAGCCAGAATTAAAAAGAAACAATTCACCAATTAATTTTCAAACAAAAAAAGGTAATGTTTGAAAAAAAAAAGAAAATATTTGAAAGTAAGCTATTTAGAAAAATTGGTGAAGAACATACAAAAAAAAAAGGAATAATAGCATATAAAAATGCATGCAAAGCTGAGTTTAAAAAATATAAAAGTATATATTGTAGTGGAAGGGAAGTTTCTGTAGCAATAAGAAAAAAAAAAGATGGCACTAGTATTAAAAAAATGATGACATTATTTGTGAAAGAATTATTCAAAGAACTACATAAAAAAAAAAAGAACAAAAAGACAAAGTAATCTTTTCAATAATGATAGCTTTTAAAATGTGAAATATTTTAAATAAAGATGAGTCATGCAAATCAGCAATAAATAATTATCATTATAGATATTAAAAGATCAGGTGAAAAATGAGAGAAATTGTTGTCAAAGCTTTATATGCAAACATCTAAGTGATAAAAATAAACCAGATAAATGGAAAAATGTAGTAATAATATTGATATTTAAGAAAACAGTAAAATATGACATTAGAAATTATAGACTTATCAGCTTTTTTATGATTACAAAGAATTTTGGACTCCAATCAAAATAACAATTGGATTTAAAGGTGACTATAATACAGATGGCATTCAAGTATTAAAAGAATTTACAATCATTTAATAAGTAAAGTTATCATTTGCAATGGACTTATAACATTTGACTCTGTAAACATTTTAGTAATGACTAAATCTTTAGAACATCAAGATAAATATCAAAATGCAACATTGTGGCACAAAAAAGTTTTATACAAGTTTCATGTATTAAAACTGTGAGCATTAAAAAAAGAAGGGAATGGGGTAGAATATTATTTAAATCATGTAGTTTTCAGATAATGTAATTGTTTTCACAAATCAAGAAATGTTATAAGAACTATCAGATGAAAGCAAGAAAACAGAACTAAAAATAAATACTAAAAAGATTAAAGTAATGTTCAATGGGTTTTCAAAAAAGGGGGGAAAAATGAATAGAAATAATAATAAAATTAGTAAAAGTTAATAACTATGTATATATAAATAAAATGAATAAAATTAGTCTTGGAATTAAACTTGAGTAAAATGTTTTATAAAAATAACTTAAAATTATGTGTGTGAAAATGAAAGTTTTTAATGAGTATGTAAATTTACCAGTGATTACTTATGGATTTGAGACTTGGACATAAAGACTGCAAACATATATCAAAATATGAAGAGATGTATGTTAGAATTAATAATGAAGGAATAAAAACAGTCAATCACATCATTCAAAGAATTACAAGGCTGCAATGAAGTTGGGTTGACCATATAACCAAGAAAAATAACAACAATTGGATAAATGAAGACTTAAAAAGAATCTTGGATTATGAGATGTAGAAATACGGTGTAAGATGGATGGATAAAATAGGAAAGTTTTCTGGAAAGATATCAAGATGAAAAACTGTCAATGAGAGAAACTGAATTAAATTCCATGACTTCCTATTAATTGAATAATAATAATAATTAAAAATGATAAGAATCCAGAAATAAAAGTTGCCATATTTTTTAGATGAAAAGGTAAAAAGCTAAAGCAAGAAGAAATTGTAAAAGTGATCTAAGAATGATCATAATTATCTAACATAAAATACAATGATTTATTCATTGCATACAGAATCAAGCACAGTTTTTAGATTTAATAAAAAAATTCACTTGATATTAATTACACTGGCGATGACTATATTCTTTATACTATCAAAAGTAAAATTTAGAATATCTTAAGTATTGTACGCCAGGAATGTTACTTTTGGTGTCTGTGGGCCACATTGGAAAAAGAAATGTTTTGGAACACACATTAAATACACAAACACTTCCAAGAATTGATAAGATCCGAGCATAATTTTCGTGATATCCGCTATCAAAGATAAGCAAAAAAATCCTCAAACAATAATGCTAATTATGCAATGGGTTCATTTGAAGAGTTTTTAAAATCTTCGAGACGCTCCAAGTTTGTGATCACTGAAATAAAAAAATATCCAAGTCTAAATAATAAAACACTATTGATGTTTTTGTATATTAACAGAATAGAACAACATAAAACTAATGGAATATTTGACATTGTTATTTGAGAGCGTATGTATACTGCGACACATAATCACAAAAAAAATTTCACGGTTTTAAAACGTTACGGTTTTGCGTTGGCCACATTCAAAGTCCTCTTGGTCCGCGTGTTGGACATCCCTGTTTATTATCATTGAAAAATACAACTTCATTTTTTTAAAAAATCAAAATTATTATATGATTAAAATTAAATTATTTACTTTACAATAACTTTAATTTATTACCTGTATATTTCATATTGTAAACAAATAACATTCAAACTAATATTATTAAATAAATAGTATAAAACACTATCTCAATTCTCACTTTTATTTATCCGTAACCAAGGAAATAACAAACATTGCGAACGGCCATTATAGATGAGTGAGTTTGTTTGGCGCTCAATGACGTACATGTGACTCTTGAGTTATTAAAAAAATAGTAAATATCATCATAATTAAAGGTATTAGATTTGAATATCATTAAAATATATAAACGTAAGATTATATAGCATAATTCGATGGAAAATAAATGCAAATTTTAAGCTAACTGCTGATTTGTATTTTTTCTTTTATCCTTTTAACACGATGATTGATGTATCAGATAGTTTTCTCCCTCCGTCGGAAATAAAATATTTTATTAGCCAATACAGCTTTGATTGACGTATAATGAAACTACATAAATGAGAGTGATTATTTTATGACGTTAAACCAACTATACTAGATCGAATTCTGGAAGAAATAAAATGAATATTTGTTATGTGTTAAAATGATGTAGGAATCCATTTGCATGGGTTGTTTATATTCTAATGTGGTGGAATTTGAACAGTAGTCTAAAGAAATTTTGTGGTATTTTTTTAGAGAAAATGTGTAAGAAATGATAGTTCACATCTCTTATTAATAGATCATTAATCAATGATAAAGTATTTGTCAACCTTATCCCAATATAAAATCAGGGCTGAACAGATCAATTTTGTCATCTGAGGCAAACCTTAAAAAGTGTATCCTTCAAATTATTTAGAAAAGCCTTGTGGTACTGAGATAATACATCCATTTACTAAACATTTAACCTGGGGTTCAAATTCTTTTAAAAGATTTAGAACTTTTTCCCTCAAGTAGCTGAACAATATCCAAACTGGCTAAATTACTACCCTAAACATTATTAATAGAGAGAATAGATTCATGATTTTTATCTTTCTACATTAAAAAAAAAAAAAAAGAATCAATAAAAATATTAAACATCTACTCTCAGATTATTATAAAAAACAATAACAAAGCCATGACAGCTAAATATATCATATAAATTAAAAATCTGCTCAATTTCATGATATAGATATTTATTTTGTTCTTGGAATAATATCAATATTGTAATATTCATTTTTTGCTTGCCCATTTTATATGTACTAAAATAAACAAAAAAATCCTAATATTTTACAGGTACATTCATTACTTACATTTGTATGTTCTAATCTTGGTCTCTCATAATACTTTCCACAACTAAATATATATTTCTTTTAATGCTGGCTAATTCAGAAAGAAATGTTTGGCTCCTTCCATATATATTTATACTCAATTTTTCCTCATGTAAGTAGTGCCAAAAATTAATAAAAATCCAACAAGGAAATAATGTTTATTATAAATAAAACGTATAACAAAACAACAAAATTATTATATTTATTTAATGTATTGATAATATATTTCAATAACTCCCAACTAAAAAGTAGTTTGATTACCCACATTGGTAGCATCAAAGTTAAAATAAATAAATTAATCAATGGGATGAGTGTTTATGATATATTTTGACAAATTACTAAACTAAATATTCCAAATTTATATTTGGATTATAAAAATAAGTTTTTAGCAATCTTATTATGGTGATTTTATATTTAAAAATAAAATAAATTTTATTATCATAAATGATTTTATTCTTTATCATAATAATATTTGCTTATTAAATCCATAATCTCTATAATACTACCCTTTATCGGTCCCCACTATGTCCGCGAGGGGGGGGGGAAAAGAATCCTTTTTTTTTTTTTAAAAAAAATTTTCAGAATTATTAAACGCAAAAAACATAGCACTATTGTTTAAGTGTATCACATGGACATGGATGCATAGACTATCATCAAATTTATTAATTACTTCATATACATTTAAATAAGAGTTAGATCTTTATTGCAAGGATTCAAAATCAATGACATAGTATGCTTGGAGTTAAAACCATGCATGCAGAGTATTTTGTTGTATTACACATGTTATATGAAAGAATACTAACTTTGCTGTCAACAATAATATAAACTCACTATCCTACATCACTCACTCTACTCTCTCTATAAAGAGATAAAGATGAGATCTACATGAAAAAACATAATACATAAATAACATTTAAATTATGATCACCTAGCTGTGACTTGGATTTTTGCCATCAGTAAATCACATTCAATATATATCTCTTAATAAACCTGCCTGTAATTCAGATTCATGCATAAATGAATTATGCTAATAAAATATCAATACACGCTATAACATGTAGCAAACTATTATTAAAACAAGCAAAACTCACTATACATATTACCACATACAGTAAGCTAGAGTAATCAATGGATGCCAGAAGGCTTGTGCATAAAATCCCCATCTAGTGCCTACTCATCCAATATCCCAAACTAGTTCATGGCTTGTGACCTTTATCAGTGAGGAGCCTTGGATCTGAGAGCACTGCACCTAGGATCTAATGCAACACTCTAGCAGCAAACTAATCATCATATACCAGACATTCTCTGTAAGATATGGAATATATTATATGGAACAGTGGCTTGCATATCATTATTAAGCATAGAAGCCAGAAAATTATACTGGCACCTATATTTATTTGTCATAAGAGCAGGAATACTGCATCTGCATCTATATTTATTTAGTAGAGGAGCAGAAAGAACACAATTATTGCAGAATCCTTGTTTCAAACTTTAAATAAGATATTCATACCTTTCACTGGCATTGACTATATATAAAAATAATATTAAAGACACATACAAATCCAAATTCAACATTTCCATAAACATTCACACATTTAAATTACTTAATTTGTTATTATTTAATAACAAAATTCAAGAAATTTATAACATTTAATCTTTTAACATGTATAAGCATACATTTCAAAGAATTATTTAAATTCAGATCATTCATGTTATCTAATTATCATGCCATGAATTTATGTAAGATTATTAACACATTCTAGGTGTAATTGAATGTACTTTCTAACTTGAATTCTGATAAATTTCAGTAGTAAATAGTTTATTCTTTTAATAATGTTAACTATAAATAAACCCAGATAAAGTTTTCATTATCCTAAGCATAAAATTAAAATATTATTTAAATCTTAAATATTTAAAACATTCATTTATTACTACAAAATATACATAACTTACAAAACACATAAAATGGTTGAAATAACAACAATTGACATATGTATATTTCTATACCAAAAGTTCACCCATCTTTAAACATTTTATATTATAGTTTATATATAATTTACAAATTGGTAAAGGTGTCTATATAGTGTCTTACTTTAATCAAAATTCAGATAAATTTTGAGTCATAAATACACATTCTTTAGTTATTTATTTTCAGAGCCCTGATATATATATCCCAAGTATTGATAGTAGATTCTTTATTCTTTTATATTAGCTTGCCCTGTCAGTGTTTCGATCAGTATGTCCACATTTTTGAGTTAACAATGAAAAAAAATCTGTTCCCATTTAGAACTCGAAACTCACATCATTATAACTTTCCAAGAAAACTCCTTAGCAACTGAGCCAACAGAAAATATTATGTTTGTAGAATAAACTTTTGTTAATATCGATTTAACTCATACTTAATTAATAATTTTAATTAAAAAGATAATACATAAATATTTTTATATATTAGATGATCACATGATATTTAAACTTAAAATTTGTTTATTAGAGAGTATATTTTTTACTTTCACATCTTATTGTTAAATTACAATTTTTGTCTGATTTTTTTGTAATTTTAACAATTTTTTAAAATAACAGATAAATAGTGCATGCAACAATTCGTCAGCTTTCCTCCACTCATCGCATGCTGTTGTGTGTTGCTGTCATAAGGACTTTTGAGAAAAGCTGAGGGAAAAGTGTCATAGGCTTTTCTGCAATGATGGAAATGTCCCAGATCTTGTGCCTCTGAAGGAAGTCGGCTAGAGAAAAGGTTTACAGACCTTACGGGTCTTTTTATGATTTGTGTATGCCTGAGAAGGACCAATTAGGATTAGGTTTTAAGTATTGTGAGTATAAACTTTTAGTATTCACTTAGGTCCACCACTATTGTAGTTTTTGGTGGCGATTATGGCATTAAAGAATTAGAACTTTATATCAAGGACTAATTGTTAATGTGTATATAAAGTAATTGTGGATCATTATTTAGTAAAATCTTAATTAATGTGTGTGTGTGTGTGTAAATTTATAAATAAATATTTGAAAATACAGTACTTAATAGTTTATAAAAAATATATGTATAACCGTCACTTAGAAGCGCTTTCAACTAACTTGTAGCTTTGTCAACTATCACTTTTAAAAAAATATCAGCTTTCCCATAATTCCATGATGTCAATCTTTCCATAATTCTGTGATCTTAATGTTTGCTGCTTGCCTATTAATTAAATCTTGCTTATATTTATAAATTAACATTGCCTCTTTAATTTTCCTTTTATTATTATTTCTTTCAGTTTCCAATATTTTTACATTGTTATAATTAAAATCAAAATCATATACACATGATTTATTATGGTCATAAAAAACAGAAGCTGATAAAGTATCATTATTTTTAAAATTTTGTCTTGTATTTTGAACTCTTTTAAATAATAGTATGTGCTCTTTTGTTCTTTTTTCCCATGTGCACCTCGATTCACCTATATATTTACTGCTACACCTACATATCCATTTGTAAATAATACAATTTTTATTTATCAATAGAGTTTTATCTTTTGAATTGTTTATTAATTTATTTAATGTAGGTAGTACATAAAATGCAATATCACATATTCCTTTATAAATTTTCTTAATGAAACTTGCCTATTGATTTGAAATATATGGTATTGATATCCATAGTTTTTTATCAGAAGAATTAACATTATTATTAATATTTTTATATTTAGAAGTAAAATTTTTAATAGTATAATAAACACAATCAGTATCCAACATTTAACAATTCATTATAATAAATTTCAATATTTTTAGTTTTATCTGATGCATATTTACAAAGGTTATCATTTCTAAATAAAAAGGATTTCAAACCTGCCATTTTATATGACATTGGTACTTTTGATTCATATGAAATATATCCTCTTTTTGCTTTTGGTTTAAGAGTCATATAGTAATCCAGTTTATCTTTGTTTCTAGTTATCTTGAGATCTAAAAATTGAACACTCATTGAATTTTCATCTGTTTTAATCCACTTTAAGCCCTTTATATTATTTGTTTGTGGAAAGCCAAATGCTATTAATGATCTGACATTTCTTTAAAAGTGATAGTTGACAAAGCTACAAGTTAGTTGAAAGCACTTCTAAGTGATGGTTATACATATATTTTTTATAAATTATTAAGTACTGTATTTTCAAATATTTATTTCTAAATTTACGTATATTATTTTTAAGAAATACAGACATTGATTTGTAATATTATATATATATATATAAAATATGTAAATAAATGCATTTATTCTTATTTAATAATGTTTTGGGTAATTAATAATTTTGTGATAATTGTTGGTAGTCAACTTCATAGCGGAATACACAACAAAGTTGGCACAGTCAAACAATCGCATTTGAACCAGGATGCGAAAGTAGAGATTTGTTATATTAGTATCTCATGTAAATAGGTTTTTTTTAGAATAGTTTAGTATAAACTAGGATTTTTTTCTCATGAATATATATATAATTTAATAAAAAATGTCATTGGGACAGTCAGCAATAGCCGAATTTGATGTAAGGGATGCTGCAGAATGGCTGTTTTATGCTACTCAGTTAGAAATTCAGGCAGAGGGGTAATTGCGATAATAAATAAGTATTATGAGTTACCTATAAAGGATACAGTAGGGTATGAAGATATTGTAAAAAAGTTGACCGATCATTTTAGCCCCAATCAATCGAAGTACGTAGCCCTGTTGTCTCTAAGAAACAGAAGATAAGCAAAAGGCAAATTGAAACAGTATTTTTTGTCTATCATTCTGTTTCACCTACTACGTGCCATAGTAGTATCTTTTTTCCCAGTTCATGTATATAAGCTTACAATAATTGTTTTAATCTGTATGTGCGTGTAATTGTATCTGTACACACATCTAATAGTTATGTTAATGCTTGTATGTGTATAATGTGAACGCATTTATAATTTTATATATTTTTATTTATTTTAAAATTAATAAAATTAATTTAAGCTATGAACATCATTGTATGTGAAGGAGCATGTGAAGGGAACTGTAATGTAATAGATTTAGTAAACATTACAGATTTTCTAAATTATTTTGAAGTTATTTAATTTACAGAATCGTTGGTATTCGCATATGATTCTTAAATTCAGGGGTGTCTGTCTTATGTATATGCTAGAATGTTGACAGCTTAGATCTCTTTTTTAAAAAAAGGAGACAAATGTTATAGATTTCTCAGAATTACTTTCATTAAATGGTAACTGAGAACCAAAATTTTAAAAGATGTTTTAAAAATAATGTTAAAAACAAAGACAAAATCATTAACTTGGACCTGCTTATCAATAATTACAGCTGGATCTTTTGTTTTTGCTAAAATTAATATGCGCCATTAAAATTTAAGAATTGGAAACTAAAGATTATAAATATCTTAATGGCTTGTGGGGGGGTGATGAAAAAGAGTTGATAAAAAAACCCAAAATTGAGTCAACAAGGTTCACTCATTAAATTTTTCTACAATGAGAACCATGGGCTAGAGCAACCACTGCCCCTCCCTTTCAGGATTAATCCTGAATGGAGTTCAAGATTCACAGCCTGCCAAGAAGACATCACAAGCTAGCCTAATGGAGACCATCAGCATCAAGAGACTCAGCTAAAAGACGATTGGTACATTTTTTCTGCAGAACTCTATAAAATATTAAACTAAACTTTTAAATTAATTTCTAAAGCTAGCTAAATGATGAATGTTCAAACTAATAATCTGTAAACTCTTTTAAAAAGTAATTTATGTAACTTTATTTTAATAGTAATCTTTGTAAGAGTCTTGCCTGCTTAATAAATATTAGAAGTGATAATTTTCTTAGCATAATAACTGTAATCTGTTATTATTTATCTATCTTGCTAATCTGCAGTCATGTCTATTTCTATTTTATACATTGTTAATTTATCTATTTATATTATGCCATTCAGAGTGGAGATTGATAATAATAATTTTGGAGAGTTGATTAATGCTGTCATGTAGCTAATTATGTTGCTGATTAGCATACCGTATAAATCTAGTCTAAAAACCTACTCATATATATTAATTAAAGCTACTATGTTTTAGATTATTTTGTTTAATTTAGGTTTGCTTATTAAAATGTCTGTTTAGTTAAGTATGAGAGAATATTTTAAAGCATATTATAAGTAATTAGTTAATTTTAAGTCTCAAATATGCTTTACTCCCCTTTAATTATTTTCATAAATTATACCAATTACTGAGTAAACTAGGTCACTCATAATTACCTCTTTTAGCATGTTTTTAAGTATACTAATTTATTAACAGACTTATAGTAGTTTCACAGAATGAAACGATAGATTTCACGTTCAATTAATTTTAAGGTTTATATTTTAAAAAGCGTTACAAGTGTGTCTTTATAAAGCACATAGATGCAGTATATGCCTTGCTATTATATTCTTATTGAAATGGGCTTTGGTTTTAAGGGCAATCCCATTATTCTTAGTTCAGACAGTTCCCTTTTAAAAATGGGCTTTGGTTTTAAGGGCCACCCCATTATCTTAATTTAGAACTGGAACATGAGGCTCCAAATTGTTTTTATAAGCTGTTCCAATCACCTGAACTAAATGTTCACTTACTTTAAGGTAGCAAGTTGTATGGTCCATGGGAAACAAGTACTTGGTACTGAATCCCATGAGTAACTGCACATTCGGGCCACATCTCTTACTTATTTTATGTAGTGCCATAGTCTTGAAAGTTACTCTACAAATCACTAGTTAGCCCTCCATATTATTTGTTCAGCGTTGATCTGAACCTCTGACCTAGTTTATATTATGCAATTTGCATAAATAGCACATTGATTGCTCATTACGTAATGTTAGTAGATTATTTATATCTGTTATTATTCTCATATGATTTGACTATCGGAAAACCTTGTAGGTTATGGCATACCATAATTAAGGCATGATTAGAAACCATAATAAACTCATTTAATTAAAGTGTGTAAAAGATGAGAACCTGTGTTGAAATGCTCTCATCACTATAAGACACTTGTGTGTGTAAATCCCAATGCACTTTTATATTTTATTATCTTATATAATTATAATTAAATATTTTAAAACTTATAACTGTCTCATGTGTTATTCATAATTCATTACCAAATCTCATCCAAATTCTACTCTAATATAGTATTAGTTATTGATATATGCATTATCTAGCCAGTTATAGGTGTGTGTGTGTTTACTAAGTTATAAATAATTTAGTTAATATTCCCCAAATCTCTTGTTCCATCCTTTGCTACTGCCATCATGTGAACTAAGAAATTCCGAGTGTAGCCTCATATATTTCATTCATAGGGTAGTAAGTTAGTGTTGGTGGAGGAGCTGAGGTACAATCAGATTCGAGGTCTCAACCCTTCATCTAGATCAGCCTTGGTATAATTTTCCAGGATTCTGGATTTTGTTGCATGAATGTACAAGGCAATTAGCAAAAGATTGCTTATTCAGGAACTATGTGGATGAAATATTGCTCATTCAATTATTATGGGGTCTGCTTGATGATAATCTGAGAAAAAATCTGCTGGGTAATACAGATTTGAATTTTGAGTCAGCTATCAAGAGTGGAGTAGCTCACAAGTTAATATTATTTCAAACAGCTTGTTTCAAAAATAAAGCTGAAAACAAGGATATAGCTGTGTTGAAAACTGATCGTAAAGAAGGATATACAGTAAATGGATCAAAGAAAATGATTATTTGTTTTTGCTGTGGTAAAAAAAAGATCATATAAAAAACTAGTGTAGGTTTCTGAGTGAAAAGTGCCATAACTCTAATTAAAAAAGACACTTAAAAAAGGTGTGTAAGTCAGAAGCCTGTTGTCAGTGGCAGAACATTGTAAATTCTAATGCAATTGTAACAGATGATGTTGTGAGCATAAATAATGAGAGCAAGCATGAGGAAAAAATTTATGTTAATATTAGAAATCTATAACAAATAAAAATGGAAATCAATAGTGATTCGAGCATTTTGTTGTGCTCAGAAAAATTATGGAAACAGATTAAAGGAAAACACATTGACATTCCAATTAGACAGACAAATCTAAGAACTGCAGATGTCTGTGGTAATGAATTGTTTTTATTTTGGTTATACTATAGTATCTATAAAGCACAAAAATAGGAATGTAAACTTACCTTTATACATAGGAAGAGAAAAATCTGGCCATTAATATGGTGGGACTGGTATCAAAAGTTAGAAATAACCGTTACCATTAATGCCATGAATGTGGAAAGTGATCTCAAAATAAAGCAGAGATTCCCGGAAGTATTTGAAAATAAGTTAGGGCAAATAACAGGTAATCCTATACACAATAAGTTGGTAGAAAAATCAAACCCTATCATTTGTAAATATAGAAAGATACCGCTGGCACAAAAAAAAAAAGTAGAGAAAAAAATCAGATCATTAGTTACTAAGGGCATGTTAAAGCACTTTGAGTTGGCAGATTAGGCAACACCAATAGTAATAATCACTAATCCAAATTGGCAAATTAGAATTTACTGTGAGTAAATGACTAAATAAAGAAGCATAACCTGTATCCAATATTAGAGAAGTGTTAGCTGGGTTAACTGGTGCAAAATTTTTCACAAAGTTAGATCTTATTCCATGTTTCCCCATATCGAGATAATGAAAAAACAGCTCAAATTGTAACCTTAACAATGCCTTTTGTATTGTTCAACTGTAATAGACTGCCATTTAGTATCTCTATGGCTCCCAATATTTTCCAAGTAAAAATTGACAACATTTTGAATGGTTTAATAGGAGTCATACCATATTTGGACAATATCCTAATCACTACATCAACAGTAAAAAGTTAAAGGACATGCAAAAGACTAAGTAGGGCAGGTTTAAATTGAATGAGGACAAATGTTGTGTGGCAGACTCAAGAATTAGTTTTCTTAGGCCACATCATTTCAGACAAAGGGGAAAAGTCATGCCCAGGTAAAGTCATAGTGATAAAAAATGCAAATAAACCTTGGAATGTAAAACTATTGCAAGTGTTTCTGGGATTGGTAAATTTTTACAAACCGATTTTGAAAAACAAAGCAATGGTAGCTAAACCATTATATGATCTACTTAGAAAAATTACAAATGATAGTGCAATTAGATGCAAGAAATAGCCTTTGAAAAACACAGGCACTATTAATGTCAGACAGACTATTAGTGCACTATGATAGTGAAAAACAACTTCAAATAACTACTGATGCATCTGAATATGTGGTAGGGTAGTATTAACACCCCCTAGTGACAAGAGAGAACTGCCAGTAGCTTATGCTTCATGAACCTTGTCAAATGCAGAAAAAGACTACAGCCAAATTGATAAAGAAGCAAATTTCACCAGTACTATGGGGTAGGAGCTTTGAAATTTTCATAGACCATAAGCCATTACTAGGTATTTTTCCCCATGACAAAGTAGTGCCTAAAAATATGGTCACATACGATTACAAATTATACTATAAAAACGGAAAAGATATCACACATGCAAAAGGTCTATCTAGATGACTGGATAAACCGGAACCTATAAATTCAGAAACAGAAGTGAACTACATTGATAGCATAAGATCAAACATATTAAACAGTGAAACAGTAGAGAAGTGGACAAAATAAAATAAGGTATATCAGATATTAAGCAAGTGAATTAGAGAAGGATGTCTAAAACAAAACTGAGCTATGTAAATCAAGAGTTTTGGATAAACAAAGAAAGATTTTCAGTATACACGGAATGTCTAGTAATGGTGGGTAAAACAGTAATACCACCTGCAGTCCATAAAAATGTATTAGAACCATTAGATAGAGGCACCCAGGAGTAGTGAGAGTTAAAGCTTTGGTCTGTAGTTATGTCTGGTGATCAAAAATAAATGGAGATATTGAAAAATTCTTAAATATGTGCAACACCTACCCTATAGAGATGACATACCCAGCAAAAAAGGACACTAAATGGCCAAGACAACCAGATCATGGGAAAGATTTTACATCAACCACATGATCGATTACAGAGGAAATGATTTTAATAACAGACACATTCACAAAATGGATTGAGTGCCATGAAGTTAAAAATACAAGCACAGAAGAAAAAATAAAGTATTTGGATAAAGTGTTCACAATACATGGATTATCAGAAATCATTGTATTAAATAATGCGACAGGTTTCACAAGTAACATTATGGAAAAATACTGGAAAGAAAATGGAATTCTTCACATGAGTACCCCCCCTCCCTCCGTACCATCATGAATCAAATGGCATGGCTGAAAAAGCAGTGCAACAAATAAAAAAGTCTTAAAGAAAGCAGTTATGGACAATTACAAAATAGGCTACAGGAAATAATGCTAGCACAACATTAAACACCATGCACAGTAACTAGTGTCACACCTGCAGAACTGTTATTGGGAAGGTGATTGAGAACAAAACTATTGTTAATCAATCCTGAAATAAATAGAGTGAGCAAAGATGATTATCGCATAACAAAGTTCAGAATCAGAGTACCAGTATTGTTTCAAGATGTTTTAAGCAAACTTGGCTCAAAGAAACAGTTGAAAAAGCCTGTCAAATCATATAGTAGTGATTAGGAGTGAAAATCGGGATATATATATATATATAAACACTATAAGAATCATGTTAGAGGGCATCAATCAACAGACAGTTACGTTTGACATGAAAAATGCAGAAAATGAACAAAAAAGATACATAACCAAGGAAGAGAGCTATGAAGACCTAAATGATAATCACATAAGAGAACAACCAGATGAAAATGAAAACTTAAAAACAGAACAAGAACAAAAAGAGGCAATAGTAGAAAAACACCTACTTATTCATGAAAAACACTCGATAGATTTCATGATTATGTGTAGCAAATTAAGAGGGCTTTTTTCTGAAGTGGTGGGAGGTGCTACATTTTGTAGAAAATATATTAGGCTTTAATAATTCAAGAACTATAACTTATAAAGCTAAGTTTTTGTCTTGCGTTGTTAGCCGAAAGGTATCGCAGCCGCCATGCAAGCAAGTAGTTGGTTGCAGACGGGTGTGGGTTCGCGTCCCGGCAGATGCTATGACATATGAAAAAAAAAAAAAAAAAAAGCTAAGTTTTTACTTCAGAGAAAAAATAGTAATAAAAATGTAAATACATATCTAGGTTAAAAAGCAATAAAAAGATCACTAATAATTAATGGAAATGTAAATAGATATGTAAGTTTTTAAAAAAGTAATGAAAAATAAATTTTGCAAAATAAATAAAACTTTAAATAGTCAAAATAAGTCATAGATCACATGACCCTATCTCTTAAGCTTGTAAGTTATAAACAATGAGGATTGCCAATTCCTCTACAAGTTTTATGATAAATGCTTAGCCAGAGCCAGCACTTAAAATATCTCTATCAGGAACCGCTCCCCAAACCCCTGACCATGGTTTCGTGCTTTGGCACTCCTCAGAGAGGTGTCAGGGTAGGTTCAGACACTAGATCTAAAAATACAACCCAAAGCCAAGCACTTATCAAAAAGTTATCTATTGAGTGTAAAATCTGAAATTTTCAGACATCTACATGTCTTCAAATGCAGCTATCCAACTCAAATAGCTATATGGGGCTGATGGATCTCCAGCCATACCATATATTAGTAGTCATGGCAATATAAAATTGCATAAGACTTATGGAAGAGACTATAAATAGTCAAAATAAGAGTCATTGATCACATGACACTATCTTTTGAGCTTGTAAGTTATAAACAATGAGGATTGCCAATTCCTCTACAAGCTTTATGGCTTGTAAGTTATAAACAATGAGGATTGCCAATTCCTCTACAAGCTTTATGATAAATGCTTAGCCAGAGCCTCATATAGCTATTTGAGTTGAATAGCTGGGTTTGAAGACATGTAGATGTCTGAAAATTTCAGATTTTTCACTCAATAGATAACTTTTAGATAAGTGCTTGGCTTTGGGTTGGTATTTTTAGATCTAGTGTCTGAACCTACCCCGACATCTCTCTGAGGAGTGCCAAAACACGAAACCATTAACAGGGGTTTGGGGAGGGGTTCCTGACAGAGATATTTTAAGTGCTGGCTCTGGCTAAGCATTTATCATAAAGTTTGTAGAGGAATTGGCAATCCTCAAAGGAAACTTTATTTTGATAATTTAAGTTTAAGTCTAATTCAATGAAGAAAAATTAGTTTGCAGACAAATTAGTCTTAAATAAATAAAGATTTTAAGTTAAAAGCATTCTATAAACATTGCCAAAAGATAATGCAAATGATTATTTTCATAAACTTGCGAATTTAAAATACCAAGAAAATTGTGTATTGTAAAATCGAACCATTAAACTATTTTAGTAAAAAACAAATGGAATAAATATTTGAAGCAAATTACTGAGGAATGTGAACAGATGTAATTAGAAGCCATATCCTTATCATTGTAAAAATGCAATAGTCAAATGGATTTACTTTTACTTTGGAATGATAAAAATTTGTCAATGAATTCAAGCAAGGAGAAAACAGTATAAATAGTGTGCACAACAAAAGAGTGGGATCATCAACTGTCCTCCACTCATCACATGCTGTTGTGTTGCTGTCATAAGGACTTTTGAGAGAAGCTGAAGAGAAAATGCCCTAGACTTTTCTGCAACAATGGAAGTGCCCCAGAACCCATGCCTCTGAAGGTGAAAGAAAGCCAGCTAGGAAAAATGTTTACAGACATTCCCGGTCTACTTATGATTTGTGTAGACCTGAGAAGGTCCAATTAGGATTATGTTTTAAGTACTGTCAATATAAACTTTTAGTATTCACTTAGGTCCACTACTATTGTAGTTTTTGGTGGCGATTATAGCATTGAAGATTTGGAACTTTAAATCAAGGACTAATTGTTAATGGGTCTATAAAGTAACTATGGAGCATTATTTAATAAAATCTTAATTGATGTGTATAAATATAATATGTAAATAAATGTATTTATTGTTATTTAATAACATTTTGGGTAATTAATAATTTTGTGATAATTGTTGATAGTCAGCTTCATAGCTGAATACACAACAAAAAGTAACATTTTTATTTAAAGTAGAAAATATTTAAATAAATGAAACTAGATTTGGAAAATAAATATTTTAATTTTATTAGCGATTATTATTTTATGTTTTAAAATAAAAATCTTTATATTAATCCAAATCCATTGCTTAAGTCAGCATTCAAATAAAAAAAATTGGTATACCAAAGGAAAAAAATACTGTTATCTTATTTGTAACATAGAAAGACAATGAATTTTAAGTCTTTCTCAGTTCAAAGTAAATTTAATAATAATTACTATTATGTATAAGAAATGATTTATTTTAAAATTTTTCACAAAAGGGAAGTTAATAGAACCTATTGTACTACATTTTTTTTATGATCTTTTTCTTTTGGAAAAAGTAAATATATTTGGTTATTCATTGTCAAATTTTGATTGTATAATATTCATAAAAGTAGCTGCAAATTGAACCATGGATCCTGTTAAAATAATGAATGGAGAATGTAACCAGAATATACATTTTCAACGAAATTTATGAAGGTTGCCATAAGACAAATAATTTTGTTTTTCAAATACAGTTTTATTTTTGCAAAAGAATACTTCTCTAGAGAAACATTTAACTTTCTACAACTCAAATTACAAAGCAGTCTAAAAATTTTCATTAATACTATTATACCAACATATATAATCAAACAAATAAACTTTTCTCTAGATTTATTTATTATTGAGATAAACTTTTAAGTAATTAAGTTGTTGATAGTATTTATGTTTTATAATTTGTTTATAAGCAATTTTATATGTTAATCATTTTAGAAAATATATCTCAATTTAATAAAATGTATTGCTACAGAAAGGAGTTTGTTATTAATTGAAAGGAGACTCTTTGATTTCTCTTGGAGGCCTTAAAGGAACTGGGCAGTGCAAATTCCTAATGTCCAATCCATACATTGTTGTTGTTGCAGCTGTTATTACTATGTGATTATTCATATAGTATACAAATATGGATGGGCTGCTCACCAACATGCATTAGCCAGCATGGTGAGTTTATTGGCTTTTTACCTCTGAGTTTAAGATCAAGAAACACCATCGTCTTTCTTCTCAGTTACCTGATAAGGTAGAATGAATGTATGTGTAAATGACAAGCATGGTAGACAAAAATAAATCATGGCCCTTATTCCCAGGAGGCTGTAAAGTCACCAACCAAGGCAGCAGTTTGTGGTCAAAGGCTGAGGATGCTAATAAATTCCCTGATTGTGGACCCAGGCTGCCATTGTTTGACAAGTTTTTATTTAGGTACTTACAACTGCATATCACTTTCAAGGTGAAGGAATATTGCAAGAATTAGTAGAACTGTCTTATATTAAATGGACATTAATGGACTTTGTGAAGTTAAAAGAAAAAATGAAGAGACAATTGATTTAAAAAGTGGACATGTACTCTACTATAAAGGCACAAATATTTGAAATACAAGTGTAGTAGGATTCATTATAAATAAAAAGTGGAAGAATAACATTGTGGAGATTGATGGTGTATCAGACAGGGTGGCAAGATTAGTTTTACAACTTAATAGCAGATACCAAATGCAGATGATTCAGGTTTATGCCCCAACAAGTTCTTATAATGATGAAGTAATAGAAGATTTTTATATGGATGTACAAAAGGTTTTTGATCAGAGTAAACATTTTAAAATTGTTATGGGAGATTTTAATGCTAGAATTGGTAAACAAATGAAGGATAAAAGTGCTGTAGGTAATTTTGGTTATGGTAATAGAAATGAGAGAGGTCATAGACTTGTGGAGTTTGCAGAAAAAGAAAAACTTTATCGCATGAATTCTTTTTTTGAGAAAAATGTTAAAAGGAAATGAACATGGAAGTATGCAAATGAAGGTACAGCAAAATACATATTTCAAGATTGTAATGTTCTTAATAAATTTAACACAGGAAATGATCATCAATTACTAAGATGTAAGATAAATATTAATGCAAAACTAGAGAGACAAAAATTATTTAAGAAAAACAACATTTACAGTTGATATTCCTAATCTTCAGAAACACTCTAATGAATTTAAATTAGAACTTACAAATTGGTTTCAAGTATTAGTAGATTTTGAACATGATTCAGATTTGAATGAAATTAATAAGAAAATAACTGATACATTTAGCTGGTAGAAAAAAGCAGCAATTGATCAATAAAATTTCTACTGAGACTAGAGAATTTATAAAGAAAAGAAGGAATATGAAGATATACAAAAATGATGCAGTGAAAAGGATTGAATACCTCAAATTCTGTAAAATGGTGCGGAAAAGAAGTGAAAATGATATAAGAAAGTATAACTGTAAACTAGCAAGGAAAGCTGTAGAAGAGAATAAAGGTCTCAAGAGTGTAAAACAACATTTTGGTATTGGTAGGAAATTTGTATCTGCAATAAGAAAAAAAAGATGAAACTATTACTAAAAAGAGAGATGATATCATGAAATGGGCAGAAGACTTCTATCAAGAATTATATAGTAATAAAGAACAAGTACCTCCTATATCTATTATATCTTTTGAATTGCCCAGAATTTTAAATGAAGAAGTTAGACATGCAATTAAATTTATGAAAAAAGGAAAGGCTCCAGATAATGATGGAATTATAATTAATATATTAAAAGAAGCAGGTGAAGAAATATAATTTTTTTTAGCAAAGTTATATACGAAATGTCTAAATGATAAAGATGTACCAGATGATTGGAAGAATGCAATATTAATATTTAAAAAAAGGTGATAAAGAAGATATTAGAAACTACAGATCCCTCAGCCTTTTATCAGTTTTATACAAAATTTTTACCAAGATAATCACAACTCTATAGTATACCGGTTCATCCCTACCCTGATAAGGTGAGCATGGACACATATCGAACATGAAACAAATATGGTGGCATGCCAGGATAGGAAGTAATTTCAAATCTTTTTTATGATTGGTTTGATACAGTCGTCGGTACGTTTATAAAGTATTGACTCTTACATACCTTTGAAAGATTTCTTTAATTTAAATCCTTCGCGCCACTCCCAGAAAGAAAAAGATTAATTCCACCTCCTGAAAGGATATGTAAGGCCAATAATAATATGAAATAAATGAATCAAACAAAATTTAATAGAAATAAACACCCGATGAACAAAGATTTAAATCCCGATAAGGGAGTATCCCATATGCTAACTCATCATTCTCTTTATCTCAGGTAAAAAAATGGGAGACTAAAACTCGCACAATTATCTAAGTGTCTTATTATTTTAGAGAAAGAAATATGAATAAATTCTCAAAGCAGTAAAATAGTTTTATAAATATTAAATAAATGTTTATTGAATCCCTTCACCAATTCCCAATATAAATATAATAATAACAAACCCCAATGCATAGTAAATAATAGTCAAAATATATATATGAAAGTATTATAGTTATTTTGCTTAAGAAATATAATATTAAAGCATAAAAAAGAAAAGAATCAATTAGTGAGAAAGTGGTCTGAAGTTCATACACTCGCACACGAATACATTTCATAAACCCTGAATGGTAAGTATAATATTATCTTAATAAGAGAAATACATTAATAAAAGATTTATTACATGGATATTACTAAAATAAATAAATAAAAAAAACAATAATAACATTAAGAAGGGTACCACATAAAGTCTCTCTATCTTAAGTCTAGGGGTTCTGAGTAGGCAAAGTATCTGTTCATCCAGGGACTTCTCTTTAACACGGCATCAATCGGCTGGATCTAAGAGACATTTCTGGTATTGTTCAACAGCTATCACAATCATTTGATGACTGGATTCAGGAGACCTTTCTGGTACTGTTCCATGGCTCTCATGATCATTTGATGGCTGGATTCAAGAGACTTTGCTGGTGGCAGGAGCAGAGCTGGGCAAGCGCGCTGACTGGGGGTTCCTACCCCATGATCATTTCATTGACATGAGTACATTTGTGCTTGATGTTTAATCATAAATTTCCTTTTTGGTTATCGATTATAATCTATCAGTGGGGCTTTCTTTTTGTTTTCTAGAGCACTGGTAGCAATTCTTTTATTTTGGGTTTTCAAAGACCAACACCTTTCCGCAAACAGTTCTCTACCTCACTAATACGAATTGTCTAGTTGAAAACCATCTTGAAGTTTACATCAGCATGATTTAAGCAACATAACTAGAACTGGGAATTCTCTAAGTTCAAACAAGCAAGTTCAGATAAATCTAAAAAGTTAACATAAGTGAGTGAATGATTGAATTATTGACTGATTGACTGCTTGTGCCCGATTGAATACCTGTGCTCAATTAAAATCCACTCAGCTGGTGAACAGCATATAGCTCTCCTCATTAGAATCTCAATCTAGTTAACCCTCTGAAACACATTTAATTAATTAATTTTGACCTTTGTTAATGGATTCATACAATGCACAAAGCATTCCTATGAAATCCACTAATTAATCTCAAGAATTTATTTATTTTTTAATTCCATTGATTATCTACTCTGATTCAACATACACACACAAAAAAGTTTGATTATATCAATTATTTTCTGATAATCAGATTCCATTTAAAATATTTTTTTAATTAAATTAGATATTTTTTCCCACCTGCATTAACATAAATTTTAATGAACTCTTTTGTTGAGTTGAAACATTTGTGCTATATACGGTATAATAATTAATAAGTTTTGTTAAAATAAGTTATACGTATATAATAATTAATGTTTTATTAAAATAAGTTTTATTAATTGAATTAGACAGGAATTTTGTAATTAAATTTGGTACGCTATTAAAGATAAGCGATCCAGATTAGAAACTAATTAAGCAGCTAGATTAAAAGTGCTGATTACTAAAAGTAGACAATAGCTGAGAATTAATTGGTTTCTAAAACATTCCTTAACAAGAAAAAAGAAGGAACAAAAAATAACTAAGCAGCACTTGCAGTGGGGAACTCATTGAATGCACACGAAAGTCAAGAGTTTTAACTTAGCAATGGCACAAACCCAGTGAACTCCACCATTGAAGGTTAAAAAGTGGACATAGGAACTTTGCAGGCCACACCGGTCTAAATTATGTTTTTCTTATGCCTTCATGTCCAGAATTCGTAAGTTAAACTTAATTATCATATAACTATATATGTAATATTATTTATCCGACTGATAATTCTATTAAACTATTTGTCTAAAAATTTGGTTTCTGCTGTCTATTTACCTGATTGTTAAGCTGAGTGAGTGGCTGTACACAGCAGAAAATTGGCGCAGTTAATCGACAGGATACGTTCCAGTTAGAAAAATCTGGTGCAATTTAGAAACAGTAGTGTATTCGAATTGAATTGTATAACATAGAGAAAGCTACAGGGAAATTGAGAATCGAAGTCCGGGTGAATATCAAATTAGTAGTCGGAAAAATTGTTTTAGTAAGCGTATTAATTTGTTTAGTAAGCGTATTAACAGTAATTTGTTTTAGTAAGCGTATTAATAGAAATATTTTTTTTTTAAAAAAAGAAAAATAGAAAATGATGACATCAGTGCCTCAGGTAACAATTAATGAGTTCAACGTTAATAACCCTTTTGATTGGCCAATTTACCTTAAGAGAATCGAGAAACTGTTTTTGATTAATGGCACGACAAGCGACGCCATTAAAGTTGCCACATTATTGTGTTATGCCAGGCAACAAGTAATCGAAATAGCAAATAGACTCTGTGATCATGAAGAGCCAGAGAATTTGCCATACAATGTAGTTATGGGGAAATTAAATAATTTTTTCAGTCCCCAGCCTTCGAAGCATGTCGCAAGACTACACTTCAGAAACCGAAGGCAAAACAAGGGTGAGCGTATACGAGATTATGATCAAGCTCTAAGAGAACTTGCTAAAAGTTGCAGTTATGGCGATGCCTTAGAGGATAATCTGCTTGAGCAATTACTTTGGGGCATGTCAGACGATAGGCTTAGGCAGCAGTTACTGGCCTCAAGAGAGTTGACGTACGACGAAGCAACCAAAATGGGAGTAGCCCACGAAATAGTACTCGACCAATCGGAAGAATTTAGAAATTTTACCCACAAAAATGACAGTAATGTGTATATTCGGAAAACTGAAAATAAATCCCAACCTATTAAGAGCAAAACATATGAGATAGTGTGTTATTGCTGTGGAAAAAAAGGCCACATTGCTCGTAAGTGTAAATATAATAAGGAGCATTGTAGGACTTGTGGTAAAGTTGGGCATTTGCAGAAAGTATGTTGAAATAAAGGAGAAAAGGATCGTGGCAACTCGCCAACTTGTAAAGTCGAAAATAAAAAAAATGTGATATTTACCATACACAGATTGGATACGGAAATCAATTTATGCTGACAGTTAATTTATTAAAGACACCAGTAAAAATGGAAATTGACAGCAGAGCAGGCGTGTCAGTGATGACACTTGAAGACTGGGAGAAAGTAGTGCAAAATCGAAAAAATTCTCCTTTATTAATGAAGACAAGTTTAAGAGCAAAAGATGCTAGTGGAAATAGTATGAAAATATTAGGGAAGGTGATGGCTCAGATTGAATTAAATAGTAAGGTTCGAACACTACCGTTATATATAGTACAAGGCGGTCTAAATCCTATTATAGGTAGGGAATGGTTCGATGCTTTGGGAATAGAGATATGTGTGTTAAATAAAGTTGCTATTGAGCAAGAAATGAGAAATAAATATTGTGAATTATTTAAAAGTGATGAGGGAAAAATTATTATGACGCCTATAAACATAGAGCTACAAGGTGGTGTGACCCCCGTTATCTGCAGACCCAGAAAAGTTCCTTTTGCACTGCAAATTAAGGTAGAACAAGAGTTGATAAATCTGGTTAGTAAAGGTGTATTAACGCCAGTCGAGAAAACGGAATGGCCACTCCAATCGTGGTTATATCTAAACCAAATGGGCAGATCCATATTTGCAGAGATTATAGGACCACAATAAATAAAAACCTCACTAAAAATCAGTATCCTGTACCAAATGTCAGGGAAATACTGGGAAATATGCAAAAGGCAAGTCACTAGGCTAAAATTGATTTAAAGGCCGCATTTCACCAGATACCAGTTTCTGAACGCACCTCAGAATTGCTAACTATTACAACACATAAGGGATTGTTTAAGTATAATAGATTGCCTTATGGAATTACGGTTGCACCAAATATTTTCCAGGCTAAAATGGACATGCTGTTCCAGCAAATGGATGGTGTAACACCGTATTTTGATGATATTTTGGTCGTGGCCAATTCAGAAGAGGAATTACGTGAACGAGTTTTAAAAGTTTGCGACAAGTTATGTAGTTTCGGAGCTAAAATAAACTCAGACAAATGTATCTGGATGGCAACTGAATTAAAATTCCTGGGACACATAATCTCAACAAAGGGAAAGAGACCCGACCCTCAAAAAATTGCAGCTGTAAAGGAAGCACAAAGACCCAAAAATGTTAAAAGAACTTCAAGCTTTCTTAGGACTTCTTAATTATTTTGAAGTTTTTCTTAAGGGGAAAGCTCACATAGCAAAACCGCTATACAATTTATTAAAAAAGAGCCAAAAATGGATTTGGGATCAACCCCAAGAAAAAGCTTTTTGTGACACGAAAGAATTATTAACATCAAACAGCTTATTAATACACTACGACAGTAGCCCCAAATTGATATTGACAACAGATGCATCCGAAGTTGGAGTAGGAGCAGTCTTAAGCCATACAGTAGCTGACGGTGAGCGACCAATTGTCTACACTTCCAGAATATTAACAAAAGCTGAGCAAAATTATAGTCAACTAGATAAAGAGGCACTGGCTAACATATTTGTGATAAAAAAGTTTCATCAATATTTGTATGGTCGACAATTTAAAATCTTTACCAATCATAAACCGCTGTTGGGATTATTAGCAAAAAATAAAACTGCCCCTGATCATCTAAGCCCTAGAATGTTACATTGGGTTAATCTGTTATCAGGCTATGATTTTGATCTAAATTTCAAAAAAGGAAAGATCATTAAACATGCAGACGCACCGTCAAGAATGCCCATTAAAGCTGAACTACAAAAAGACGACCAACTATTACCTATATCGATAATTGGAACAACGAATTAATAACCAGTGAAAAGGTAGCTAATTGGACTAAAGCTGACCATGGATATAAATACTTAAGTAAATGGATCAGCAAAGGCTGGCCACAAAGTCAGCCCGAGAGACTACATAAAACTTTATGGGACGTAAGACAAAGACTATCCATAAACAAGGGATGTATTTTAATGGATGATAGAGTGTTGATACCGAGCAGTGGGCGGAATAAGATTCTTCACTTAACTCATCAAGGTCATCCTAGGATAGTGCGGGCCAAAGCTCTGGCTCGTAGTTACATATGGTGGCCCGCAATAAATATTGATATAGAGAAATATGTGAAATCATGTGAAAAGTTGCCAAATAAATGCAAATATGCATGAGAAAAAATATGCTGCTTGGCCGGCAGCTGAGAGAGTGTGGAGCCGTATTCACGTTGACCACGCTGGATTATTTCACGGCTTTATATTTTTGGTAGTGATCGACGCTTATTCAAAGTGGACGGAATATAGAGTAGTGAAAAACACCAGTACCGAAGAAACAATCGCAAAACTGAAGGAAATTTTTGCTTTTTAAGGGATTCCTGAAACAATCGTGTCTGATAATGGTACCAGTTTCACATCTAAATTTGAAGAATTTCTCACAGAATGGGGAATTAAACACTTAGCCATGCCCCCATATCACCCGGAGTCCAATGGTATTGCAGAAAAGGCAGTACAAACTTTGAAGCAAACATTATGGAAGGAAGGCACTGCAAATATACAAGATACCTTACATTCTGCCTTATTATATCAAAATACTACTCTGTGTGCTACAGGCAAATCTACTGCAGAATTAATTTTCGGACAGAAACTCTGCACGAAACTATCGTTAATCCACCCTGAACAAAACTCTACACACTACAATGTCAACGCTGGAGATACTATTTACTCCAAGGGAGAAAAAGTCTGGGTTAGAGACATTATCAGAAAATACTGGGTGAAGGCCTTCATAAAAGAAATTCTGTCAAAACAAATAATACTTGTAGAGACAGAAACTGGAAAAACAACGCGCAAGCACATAAATCATGTGAGACGTCGAGAAGAATTAGTGCAAACCGGAAGTACTGCAGCACCGCGCATTCCCAAAAGTGAAGAGAAATCTGACAATCAAGAAACTGAAGGAGCCAACAAAACACCAGTAGAAGAGAAGTACGATGATCAAGAGACCAACAAAATGCCAGTAGAAGAGAAAACATCTCCACGAAGATCTTCAAGAGCAAGAAAAGAACCCGCGTACTTAAAAGATTATGTAAGACTTCAGAAACAATAATTTCTGAAGTGGTGGAAGTGCTATATACGGTATAATAATTAATAAGTTTTGTTAAAATAAGTTATACATATATAATAATTAATGTTTTATTAAAATAAGTTTTATTAATTGAAATAGACAGGAATTTTGTAATTAAATTTGGTACGCTATTAAAGATAAGCGATCCAGATTAGAAACTAATTAAGCAGCTAGATTAAAAGTGCTGATTACTAAAAGTAGACAATAGCTGCGAATTAATTGGTTTCTAAAACATTCCTTAACAAGAAAAAAGAAGGAACAAAAAATAACTAAGCAGCACTTGCAGCGGGGAACTCATTGAATGCACATGAAAGTCAAGAGTTTTAACTTAGCAATGGCACAAACCCAGTGAACTCCACCACTGAAGGTTAAAAAGTGAATCTAGGAACTTTGCAGGCCACACCAGTCTAAATTATGTTTTTCTTATGCCTTCATGGCCAGAGTTCGTAAGTTAAACTTAATTATCATATAACTATATATGTAATATTATTTATCTGACTGATAATTCTATTAAACTATTTGTCTAATCATTTGGTTTCTGCTGTCTATTTACCTGATTGTTAAGCCAAGTGTGGCTGTACACAGCAATTTGATAATTAAAAAAAAAAAGAAGAAACAAAATTACTTATCTATTAAAATGTACTTGCCTTTAGGCTTTTCTTAAATTTGGAACAATGGGCTTGTAGGGAAAAATATTTAATACAAGTTTTGATTTAAATTTACCTATACGTTGGATTTTTAAATATTTCACAAGCATTTAACAAACAACAAAAAAAAATTGTACATACAAATTACGCATACACGTATTTGTGTTTATAAAAAAAAAATGAACATAAAATAATAATAAAAATAAATAAGCATATAGCTAATATGCTAATACTTCAAGTTATAAGCCTTAATTATTGGATTTTCTTGTGTGTGTGAGTTATATGACATATCCACAGACATCTCACTTATTTTATAATTAGTTGATTAAAATTTATATAGATGGCATACATATATGTTTAATGGCTTTATCACATATTTTAGGCCATTTTATTATGTAATACCATCTTATGCTTGGCCATACGAAGTGTGCCTGTCATAATAGAGAACATTGGATTTTCACGAACCAAGAGATTAAGCTGGATTTAAAGGTAGTTTTAGTACAGTAGATCATATCCATATATTTAGAGAAGTTATAGAAAGAACAAATGAATATGAGTTGTCATTATGCTTTGGATTTGTAGATTATGAAAAGACATTTGATTCTATAAACATTTCTTCAGTGATATAAAGCATTGGATCATTAAGGTACAGACCCAGGATATTGTCATATTTTAAAGAATATTTATAAAAATGCAACAGCGACAATTAGATTACATAATGATACTAGGAAAGTCAACAATGAGAAGGGTGTAAGACAGGGTGACTCCATATCTCCAAAACTTTTTAAAGCAGTGCTGCAAGAAGTATTTTGTGGATTAAAATGGGAATCTAAAGGATGTAAGTAAATGGAGATTATTTAAGTCATTTAGATTTTGCAGATGATGTAGTTGTTTTTACAAATAATACTTTAGAGCTTCAGGAAATATTGCAGGAGTTATCAGAGGAAAGTATGACTAAAGATAAATATTAAAAAGACTAAAGTAATGTTCAAGAGATTTTCTCAAAATATGAAAATAAAGATTATGATGAATTAGAAGAAGTTGCTACAAATATCTTGGTCAGATTATTAATACAGATGGAAACATAATGAATGAAATTAACCATAGAATTAAACTTAGTTGGAGTGCTTTTGGTAGAAATAACTTGATATTAAAAGGAAATGTGTCTATGTGTTTGAAAAGAAAGGTTTTTAATAAATGTGTTTTATCAGTTCTTACTTATGGATCTGAGACTTGGACACTTAATAAAAGAGCAATACAGAGACTTCAGACCACTCAAAGAAGTATGGAGAGATGCATGTTAGGAGTAACAAGAAGTGATCCAAAATGCAATATATGGGTAAGAGAACAAACAGGTGTTATTGACCTCATTGAAAAAATTAAAAGACTGGAGTTGGGCTGAACATATTGCTAGACGACATGATAATAGATGGACAATTGAAATGTTAAACCGGATTCCAAGAGATTGTAAAAGTCCCAGAAAGAGACCACATGTGAGATGGATAGATGAAATAAGAAAATGTGCAGTATGTGGAGAAGAGAAGCTAAAGATCGGAGACGGTTTGAACTTGGAGAGACTATTCTGCAGTGGATTGATAACGATGATTAAATATATGGAAAAAAGTTGGCTTGCTGCAAAATATTACATATTTTAAATGTAAGAATGCTGATTTGTAAGAATGCTGATAAATAAATCATTGAAAAGAAATATTTCAATTAAACATAGTCGCATGTATATATTAAATAATGGAATAGATTTTATAAATTACCTTATATGGAAATGAATTCTTAAGACACTAATTTATTATATAGATCTAAACCTTACAAATATGGAGA
Organism: Epiperipatus broadwayi; assembly: GCA_028023455.1. Lineage (NCBI taxonomy): Eukaryota > Metazoa > Onychophora > Udeonychophora > Euonychophora > Peripatidae > Epiperipatus > Epiperipatus broadwayi. Next base: position 5,349,763 of record JAQFVV010000077.1, on the reverse strand, counting down.
TAAATTCCTAAGATTAATTAATATTATAGATCTAAAAAACATTACCGCTTATGGACATAAATTCCTAAGAGAACAATTAATTGTATAATTAAAAAATCAAAGTCGAACTGATTAAAGCCAAAGAATTTACTCCAGAAAAGATAAGAGAAACAAAAGAAGAGACGATATAAAAAGCTAGAGAAAAAGGACTGCTTGCTTTTTCTATGGTAGCTGCTACTGAGTGCATTCATGAGAGCAGTGAAGATCATCATCAGAGGATTTCAGTCCCAGAATCTCAGCTCCTGTAAGTCACTCAGCTAACTAGTACTTTTAACAGACTGTCTCAATGTTATTATTATTTTTAAATGCCTCAAGAGGTTCGTCAAAGGTTGTGTGATAAAGGCTGTAGATGTTAGTGAAGATAAAGTGAATAATAGCTTACTATTATAGCTAAACTTTGTAAACATTATTTGCTAATCAATAATTAACCGGTGAATTAAGTTTGCTTAAATGCAGACTTTATATTTGTGTTAAAGATCAGTATAGTAATTACATTTCCTAATTGTTAATAAATTTTTATTGCTAAATATATATGTGCTGTTATTCTGTTGAGTTTTATTGTACATCTGTTTGCTGGTCGCCTAGTCTAAGTTGGGGACATAGTAAATTATTGGTGCAGTCGACATGGGGATACGGCAAATTGTCGGCACTGTTGACATGGGGACACAGCACTTGCTATTTCCAAAACTTTCTAAAGAATTAATATTCCAAAATGATTTTTATGACTAGATATACTTCCACTTTAAATACATTTTAATTAATAGATTATCGTGGATTTATGTAATAGAGTTTTTCATTTAATCTTCTTTGTTTTAAAGATTAAAAGAGTTCAATTTAGAGTTTTAAATAATTGTAATATTTATGAAGGAAATATATACAAAGTGAATACATGTTTGTTTGCTTCAAGTTGAATACACTGAGATCATTACTCATTAATTATTATTATTATTATGAAATTCCCTGTGTAGTTTGGCGCAGTCAGTAGAGCATCTGACCCTGGCATCAATAGATCCCAGCATTGATTATGGTGCCCAAACTTCTTATGAACTCCAGAGCAATAAAGCCATTAGACTTCATTATTATTATTATGAAATGAATTATTGAAATAGGTAAATTGATTATTTAATTGCTAATTTTCACAAACATCAAATAATACCCTGATGAAAAAAAATAAATTTGAAACAGAAAAGTTTCTATAGAGGAAGATTACAACTTTATTTGTATACACTTGCCTTTATCTATGTTGCTAATAAGTCACATGATTTTTAAAAAAAAAAAAGAAAAGAATATGGGTCTCTTTGGTGGAATAGTAATTTATAAAATGTGTGATATATCATTGTAAGTAATAAGGCTATATGAATAAAGTAACTATGTTTCTTTAATAAATGTTGTAATGAATTTAATTTTCAAATAAAAATTTATGGTTACAAATAATGACTATAAAGTTTTTCATTTCAATCTGTACATACACTTCACCATTGAATGTTGATCATACGCATAGGAAAACAATAATAATAACAATATAATAATGATGATGCATTTGATGTTTTGTTTATTTTTGCTTTTGTTTATAGATACAGAATTGATGTTAGATATTAACCAACAGCATAATTACATAGAGAATAATAATTTAATTTTAGTAATAAATAAAACCACATTTTGTGTTAATTATAAATCAGATTATGAATGAAATATAGAATTTTCAAATCAGATTTATAGATTCTGACAGTAAAGTTTGAAATTACAGAGATATTTTTATATATTTTGTTATTAAAATATTTATATTCTATATCTTAAAGAATAGTTCAAATATGTAAATTAACATTACATAGTCACAATGTAAATAAAAACCTAAAATTAGTGCATTGAAAATTATAAGAGATATGTAAAGACTCAGCCTAGTTAGATAAGTCTTAGCTCTTTAACAAATGATTGGGGGAAGTGGGGGGCTAATATGAAAGATTATGTAATTGGTTCAATATCAAAGTCATGGCCAATAAAGCATTGGGTAAGGTTAAAATAGAAAATAATTTAACTGAAGAAAAGGGGATATTATAAATTTATATTATTTAAGAAGTATTAGTATTTAGAAATCATTTACATATATAAATATATCATGTGAAACATAATGGAAATAATTTTTGGGAACAAACTCTTGACTCAACACATATTTCAAGCTATATTACAGCTTTATAACACCCTATTATGGTTATATGGAAAGTACAGTATAAAATTATGAAGAACACTATCTTTTTGATTTTAAAATACTTTTAATTTTTCAAATAAAAATCCTCAAATTTAGAAACAATGGAATAAACTCCATCGCAGTTTTAAAGCTGGATTTTTGAGAGCACTGGCAAAAATTAAATCATATATTAAATTAATTATAATAAGTTAAAAGATTTTGCTTCTTCAGAATTTTCTCACTGCTGAAAGTTTCTTCATTCCAATGTCTTTGATATTTTCCTCTCCTAAATTTTATCTCTTCGTTGCTCTTCCTCTTTTTCAGTCAATAATTATCAATGACATTTTGAATATATTATGAATTTATCTTTTAATAGAAACATATCAGACTATTTCAATAACAATTCATCAAAGATATCACTTTTTTTTTTCTGTCTAACAATTTCTCTCATTTCTTGATTTATTTTTTTTAAAATCTTGCTCTTACTGATCTCCAATAATCCATTTTTGTTATAAACAATCACTTCATTTTTTTTGTAATTATATATACATTTGCTTTGTATAACAGGACCATCTATACCAGGGTATCATGTATATTGTTTCATTTTCAATAATAGACTACTATCTCATAAAACTGAATTTGCCTTCCATTATTTGTTTCATTTTAGCAATTTTCGTACAGATTTCTCTTTTTGATTTTTTTACTTCCAAATGATGCTTTCAAATAATAAAAAGTATCCAATTTCATGCTTTTTAAAAAAAAATAAAATTTATATTTAATCCCTACTTTGTATATTCCTCCATAAGTTTTTCTATAATTTATGTAATATCCTTCATATCATTTGCTATAATCACTTGGCCATCTTCAAACAATAATTGAATAAATATTTATAACTACAGTTATATCCATTTTTTTATATTGTTTGTTCATTCATTCAATGACATACTCATGAAGATTTTTAGAGGAGTTGGAGACATACATTTCAGAAAAGAATTCTTTTCCTACCATAAATTCTGACTACTCTTGATCTGACAAATTATTAATTTTCTTTTTACAAACGAAACTAAAGCGAATCTAAAATTAAAGGACGAATATATTTTTACAGCTGTTTCTGTATTGACCAATCAAAAGTTTAAAACTTTAATTCACTCGACCAATAATAAATTTTTCGGTTAGAAAGTTAAGAAATTCTAAAAAAAAACAAAAATTTCCAATTCACGGAACGAATTGCTTATAATAGCTGCGAGCGCATTTATTTAATTAGTTATGAAAAATAAATACGTTCGATTTGTTTGCTCTGAACGTTCTACTTTGATTCTTGCAAAATTCTGAATTTATTCTGAACAAACTAAAGTAATATTTTTTCTCTATCTTGCGAATAAATTTTATTTTGTAATTATTATGATTTAAATTTTTCTGTTTTCTTTTGTGATCTAGATACGAGCATTGTTCAGTGTGAATGACAGAAAATCGACGAATTTATTTTTTTAAAGCCACATAAATTTTTCACTTTATTTGATAAGGTAAATTTTACAAATTTAGTGAATACTTTTTTTATTTAGATATTAAATGATTATTTGTTATGTCCCTCCTATGTTCATCGAGTACTTCACCGTGAAGGCGGTACATTTAAATTGCGTCCGGCATTTGTTTCACCAAACAGAATGCAATCCAGAAATTCACATATACATAAACTAAATCGATCTCGAATATAATTATTTATTCTGTCTGTGTTGAAATTTAACATATATACAGCGGATAAGAAAATATAAAATCTTAAGAGACTTAAAAGTTAATTATTAATTTGTTCCTGTTTATAAAATCAAATTCTAATTAAATAGTAGGCATTAATTAAAACTTTATCAGGAGATTATAATTTTCCTAAGTATAGAAAAACACCTTAAGCAGATTATAGCATTGCCACCTGGGAATTATAGGAGATAAAAAGCATAATTGGAGAAGCGCAAAAGGGCAGTCACCATTCGCCGCTGAAGATAATGATAGATTGAGCATGACGGAAGACTCGAGCACATTAGAAGTTTTACCCAGTAATATTCTCCACTGAAGATCTCAAAGTAAACTTAGGGCCTTATACAAACCACACCAGCCTTATTATTATTTATTAAATCCAAAGGGTGGAGAGTGTAATGATTATGTCTTATAGCATCTTTAATTAATATAGATGTTTTTTAGTTTAACTTGCTGATATTAATAAACATCAATTAAAATTTAGCTTTGGTTTTAATGGTATTTCTTAACTGTATTTCTGACTAAAAAGCTTGTGACTGCACATGCTAAGTTCACGGGACTCTTGGGAAATCATAGGAAGGAGACTACGGAGGCCATACAGCTATTGAAAGGGGAATTTGTATGACTATTCTTGGTGTTCGGACATAGTGTATACACAATAACCTAATTGATATAGCATCTATAAATTAATTTAATTCTAAAGCTACTATCATTATCTGTGCAGTTGATAGGGCATCTTCTTACGAACTAACGAGCAACCATATGCCATTTTTTAATTTTTAATATAAGTTGCATGATACGTAAATAGCAAATATTGTTTTGCTAAAAATAGAAGACTGAAGAGAAAATCAAAACCTCATTGCAAACAATTATAGCTAATAATGACCAATAAGAGATGAGAAAATTGATTTTATGATAGCTGCAGTATCTGTTCACGTGGAGATATTTAAAATTTTAAACTTTGACAAAAGCAACAATCCTTAGATTTTGATTTTTTTTTTTTAAATGAAAAAAAAATGTCAACAAAGAAGAGAAGGTAGAAATAAAATGAGAGAGAGAGAGAAAAAAGGAAGTAATACTTTAATTGCTACTGTTACACAATTTTAATAATTTTGCTTTGTATTGAAAGCATATTAAAATAATTTGATTGCTAAATAAATTCATTTAAGTTAAATGTTAATTAATTATAGAACTTTACATAATTGGGTATTAAATTCTTTTTACAATTATTTATATAATATACAAATTAAAAAGCGTATGAAACACTTGAAGGAGAAGCTATACAGATTCCAAAAATTACTATACGCTAAGCGCTTTCGAGGCCATTTGCCTCATATTCATAGCGGTAATGCGAGGTGCAGAATGAGGAAATAGGGCAAGGAAACAAAGCGGTATGCAAAGCGTATGCAAATGAGCTAGATAGTCCAACGTTTGGAGATGTCAAAGCAGGTATCCCTTCTATTGATAGCGTTATTATTGCAATTAATGAAATATGCTTCTCTGATTTTCCGCTTGATGTCATTTTTCTCAATGTCGACTATTTTGGGGTTGGAGGGTTCAAACACATGTCCTGTCTTCTTGGAATGTTCTAAGAATGTTGATGAGTTATTGTTATTTTTCTTTGCTCTATTATAGGTGTATCTATGTTGTGCTGTCCTGTTGATTATGCCTACTTTGGTTTTCCCAAAATAAATGGCCCGGCAACCGGGTTGTGGGCATGATATGCTGTAAACGACATGGGGGGTCTGAGAAGGTTCGATTTTATCCTTAGAGTTATTGATTAGACGATTAGTGCATGGAGGTGTATGAAAACTAATTTTAAATTTATTGGACAAAACCTTAATTAATTGATAGGAGATTTTAGGTATGTGTGGAAGAGTGATATATGGAATTTTAGTATCGTTTTTATTGTCTACGATTTTCTTATAAAATTGTTTAATTTTATTGTTAATAGTGTTGAGTTTGTAGCCTGCTTGTAGTAGGTCTTTGGTGTATAGATGTATATTATTCTTTCTATCCGCTTCAAACTTGCACAGTTGCATATTTCTATATAAAAATGCTTGAAGGCCTGCAAATTTGTGAGAGCTTGGTGAATTGGAGTGTGGGTGTATAAAGCCTCTGATTTCAAAGGGTTTTATTATCATTGAGTAATTTATTGTTCTCTCATCCCGTGTTAGACGAAGGTCGAGGTAATTTAGACCTTGGAAAGCGTCTTCTGTTGTGGAATTGATAGTTAGATTAGTGTTTTGTGATAAATCTTGTATGATACTATATTTAATACATAATTAGCTGAAGTCTTACAAAAATAAAATATATGGCGCATTGCATGATGTTGGGATTTATGGAAAGCTGGTATACTAGGAGAATGAGTATACATTTTTTAGAGTTCCTCTTCATTGAGTTAATATTCACTTCAAAAATGATCATTTCTTAATTCAAAATCATTGTTCACCTTAACTTCCTATTGTACCAGATGATTGGCTTCTAGTAGCTCAAAATCTATAAGTATTTGTGCAGCATGTTTACGAAACATTATTGATTCCAATAAATATTATTTTTAAAACTCACTGCTACTCCAAATGTCTTGTTTAAAAATACTATTGTTTAGACTAAGCAAGCAAATAATTTTTTATAATTAGCATTAATCTCTTGACAGCATAGTATATATCCATTTCATTAATTAGAATATAATATACTTATTTCCTAATACAGTAGCTGAGTTAGGGCATATTGAACTTGAAAACTACTTTTAATTTACAATAGTCTTTCCATAAGCTAATGATCTTGTGTTTCTATGAAGATGATGTTGGACTATTGTTCTTAATTCTGGAGAGGCCAATTGTTTCTCAAGAAATTAAGTTGTTGTTGACACTTCATCATATTACATCATCACTGTGAATACTCTTGGTAATGTTCAGAAGGGTGATTCTGCTGTCTGCAAATTGGTGTCTGTTATCAGTTGCTTTGATTCAGATATTTTCTCTTTTTTTATTAAAATTTTTTTTTCTACCAAAGTTGGGGCTAGTATGATGGTGGTAGAACATGGATTAACTGCATTTGGATAGATCTTCGGATGCCACTTCCCCTGATGACCTTGGAGAAACTGACACTAAACTATTCATCCATGCTGATCCGATGACCTTGGAAAAACTGACGCCAAACTACTCGTCCATGCTGATAGGTATGTTGAACATAATTATTTTCTTCTTTATTGAGCAACATAGCGAGTATATTTAAAAGATTGAATTTGAAATTTAATAATTGAAAAATGAAAGTGAAGGATCAAGATTAAGCTCAAGATTGATAACAATGCCCCATATTATATTCTTATACTTTCTATTACTCCTGGGGTTGCATCTTATGATTTTACCTAATAGATTTCAAATCCTTCAATTACCATGCTATTAGCTCTGCACTTCCTCATACCTACAATTGGCCCATTTGGTTTGCTGCTCATTATAATTTATTTTCTGTTTAACACTTTAGGTTTAGAACATGCAAAGGTGTTCATCTGTAACTATTTGGAAGATAGAATGCATGGATAAAGAACTATGGTACTTATGCACTTTGGCCCCACTACAGTTCAGCCACATGCAAAGACAGATTGTAGAGCACTGCAACTGTCACTATGAACTTCTTTCAGCTGCAATCATTTTTGTTTCTCTGCAACTATCCACTTTGTAAACTCACTGGAAATTAGCTCGTCATATCTGGCTGCTTTCCAGATGGTTTCCTCCGGCCCCAGTTTCCCAAACTCTTTGGACCTCTACAGCTGCTGTTAGTGAACATTTTTTCATTGTAGAGTACTACCTTTATTGAAGCTACTGATTTCAATCTCTTGAAATTCAACTGGAAAAATGAACAATGCACCATGTTGCTTACTCTATTTATAGTTTTTAATTACTTACACAATTAATTACTTTCTTCCATATATGGTAATGTTTTTGGGTCTATAACTAATTAATTGGTGTCTTAGGAATTTATTTCCATATGAGTTAATTTATAGTCTAACTCAAATTATTTAATTAAATTTACCGCTTATCAGTTAGCGATCTAAATATATTTCTAATATATTTTCTACTTTTTCTGGAGTGCACAAACTTATACTAATGCAAATATAAATATTTTTACAAAATATAACAGTTAGTGGGTTTTTCCCCCTCACTAGTATTTGAAAACATCTTGTAATGTAATTTGGAACAATTAATATATTTTAAGAGTACTAGTGAAGGAATTGCATGTTTTAGAAATCAGGTTTTTTTTGATTTGGGGTGTTTTAGATACTGATAATTTAAAAATTTTGAAAACTAATATCAGTAATTTAGAATTTTATTATTATTATTAATAGACAAAATGACAATTGATAATAATGTTCTAGAATCTATTATATTGATTACACAAGTTTATTATTTAAAGAATGTGTTTAAAATTAAAGATTATACATAATTTATATTCTCTAAGATTTATTTCAAAATAACTAGCAAGATATTTTAAATAGTTGCAATAAACATAAGTGCAAACAAGAAAAGATATGACTTAAATGATCTTTTTATTGATTTTATGGGCTTGTTTGTATTTGATTTTGCTGCTTAGAATTATGGAGTTATAGTTAGCCATTATAACTTGCAAAAGATTGCATTAAAAGTAAGTTGTTTTCTAATATTCCTGAGAGAAAAACTATTTATAATAAAACAAACTAACACTTACTTCAATAAACTTATATAATGAAACAAATAAAAAAATCTAATGGAGCAAAATAATATATAAGCCAAGATCTCATAAATTCAATAAAAAGTCAATTCAAACACTATAAATTTGATATATTTTTAATGGATTAAAAATCAAAAAGAGATATGTTAAACTTCCTTTGCTTCTTAACTCAGTAGCCATTGCCTACATATATTAACTTCGTTTTATTTTGAATTGTCTTTTTACTAATTTAATGAAGTCTTCTTTATTTACCCGATTTCATTAAGCAAAACTGGAAAGTTTTCTATGTTGTCTGTTTGATAGAAGTTTCTAGAGTTTTGCCTTTAGAATTTGAATAAACTTCATAAATCAAAAATATAAAACTGATGATAACAAAATTAACAATAACTGAAGATAGTAGACAAATATGCCACATACACCACATAGTTTATTTTAGTTCTGCAACTATCACATAATGCATCATTTCATTGCTTTATTCTTTACAAAATAATTTGTTTATTGATTTTCAATTTTAATCACTTAGGTTTACTTTCACTGAAATTTTGTATATATATAAAAAGTTATATATGTATGTAAATTCATTGAAAGCAGACAACACTTAGACAATATCAATAACAATCAGTAATCTCAATCTCTTGTTAAGGCAACCTTTTATTACTAAAAGTAGACATCCACCTTTATTGATGGTATAATAGGTTTATATAGACACTGAAGAATGCAATTTGAATCCAGAGAGTTAAATTATTGATCTAATGAAGTTTGAATAAACTTTATTAAACAGGTAAATATAACATTCTGAATACAGACTATCAAATTGTCAATTATAACTTTCAAACTGCTCTCCTACAATGTATTACTTAAATAATGAAGTTAATAATGCTCAAAGCTAGATAGGTTTATAAATGTAAATTTATTGAAAGCTGTCAACACCTAGACAATACAAATAACAATCTCTTGTCCAGACAACCTCCTTTCATAAATAAAGGTGGAAATCCCCTTTTATTTATGGACTAATAGATTTATATGGACACTAAAGATTGCAACTTGACCAGAGAGTGAAATTATTGATACATATATATAAAATTAATAAATAAGGCATAGGAATTGATGATCATTCTATTCTTATTAATTATTGTCTTCTGCTAGATTAGAGAACTTTCAAAATATTTATTATACAGTGACATGAGTTTTAATCTCAAATATTATATGTATGTGTGTGCACATTTTAGCATTATACATTTAATTTTGATTGGATGACACTAATCATTGATTGGTCAGTAGAGATCTTGCTAAAGCACATCTGTAACTTCCTTTAGTGATTTCTTTAGCCCATAAAAATCTTCAATTTATCATCATCAACATTCTTTTCAATCATTTTCGGTCCAGTATCTCTGAAGTTTAATCCAATTTCTCTGATCCATAGCTTAATCTTTTTAACCACTAAACATCACATAAGAAATGCTGATCATGTGATGTTTAGTGGTTTAACACGAATCCTACCTAATAGGATTATGGTGACTATTAAAAAACCAAAGACACCAAACAGTACAGATGCTGAACTGAGTTCAGATCTATACAACTATACAAGCTAATGAGCTTGAATTGAAAACATTACTGTGTTTTTATTTTGCACTCAAAGCTTTATAGTTAACTAATAAGGTAAAATATGGCTGCTGGAGGATTGCATTAGATTCTAAGATATAGGTGTAGTACTCTCAGATCCAAGGCTCCTCACTGATTAAAGCCACAAGCTAGAAGCTAGTCTGGGGATATTGGATGAGTAGGCATTATATAGGGATTTTATACACAAACCTTGCATCCATTCATTACTTTGGCTTGCACTGGTGGAACTACTGTATGAAGAGTTTAGCCTCTCTTCTTCACACCACATAAACAAATTTGCTTATTTCACCTGTGGTCTTTTTTTTTTTTTACAATCTTTTGGTATTCTGCCTATCTATTATCATCTTTTCTAGCAATATTTTCACCCAGCTCCATTTCAGTCTCTTAATTCTTTCAATAATGTGATCTATTTGTTCTCTCATTCAAGAATTTTATTTGTAGTCCCTTCTTGTTACTCCTAACATACATCTATCTATAATTCATTGAGTGGTCTGAATTCTTTATATTGCTCTTCTGTTAAGTGTCCAAATCTCAGATCCATAAGTAAAAATTGATAAAAACATCTAAAAAATTGATAAAAACATCTATTAATAACATTCCTTTTCAAACATATTGGCATATTTCCTTTTATATTATTATTTTTACTGAAAGCATTCCATCCAAGTTTAATTCTGTTATTAAATCCATCCACTTTCCTTCCATCTGTATTAATAATCTGATCAAAATATTATTAATGGTACTCATCTTTTAGCTAAAGATGTTTCTGCGGCCGACACATTCGAACCTGCATTTTCTATAATACAACTTTTCTGTTGTGCTACAGAATGCAGGCGCTATGTCGCATCGCAGTACAGCATGTATGTCGCATAGCAGCAAATACATTTTTCGAATTCGCACAATTTATAAAATAATTACGGCTTGATGAGAGAGTTTGTATTTGAATTGTATTGAAATGTTGTTTTCATTGGATTTTTTATTATTTTAAAGTATTGAAATGTTCAGATTTTTTAAAGCAATAATTCTAAGACTTTTTACAACGTACTGTATTGAACTTTTATTTGGAAAAATGTTAAATATCTATGTTTTTATTGAGTTGCAATTAGGTAACATGTCAAGTAACATACTGTTCGTAACATTCCACAAGACAAAGAAGATTCTACCATCTGTATATTTTTGAAATAAAAAAGAGCGGTACGAGAAAAATATCCAGTAAGAAAATTTTAAATATACATGTTTTTTTGTAAATATCATAAAAAGCAAATATTATAAACATGTTTAATAAGTAAAGAAGACATTTGTATGTGTTTGTTGTTGTTTAAAAAAGTTTGAGTTTCTTTCTTTTGTCCGAGTACATTTACGATTTTGAATTTTTTTATTTTAGCATTACAAACAACAGAACACTAACCCTAAACCTAACCCTAAATGTAACTGTAACAACTTTTACTTTTATTACGATTATTATTTTTTAGTTAAACAACAACAAAAAAAAGTCGTAACACAAGTAAAAAAATATCCGATAGAAAATTGATAAAAAAAAAGCCGTAACACAAGTAAAAAAATATCCGATAGAAAATTGATTAAAAAAAGCCCTAACACAATTTAAAAAGTATACGATATAAAAAACACGAATCAAATTGTAATTTGTTGATTCTATTTTACATTTATTATTATCATTTAAATTGTATATGTTAATAAAAAATAATCTTTAAAAAAGACTATTTTGTTTTGTTTTTATTTTCGCATTACAAAAAAGCACAGCAAAATTATTATAATCAACGGCCCGAGAATGGTCATATTTTATAGTTTTAGCGTGAAAATGGGGCCATCCAACGGAATCTTTATCTATAAGACAAGCACCTTATTAACTTCTAATTCATGACTATCATTTATTATTTTCTTCTGAGAAAATATATTGATCATTACTTTAGTCCTTTTTAATATTTATTTTTAGCAACTTTATTTTCATCTGATAACTCTTGCAATATATCCTGAAATTCTGAAGGATTGTTTGCAAAAACAACCACATCACCTGCAAAATCTAGATAACTTAAATAATCTCCATTATTTTTTCTGTAGCTTCTCATTTTAATCCACAAAATAATCTTGTAAAATTTCTGTAATAATCTGTTGCATAGCATTGTCAAAATTGATCAATCTTACTATCACCATATAATATAAACATTGCTGTTGCATTTGGATATTCTTTAGAATATGACAATATTCTGGGTCTATGGAAAAGTTATAGAATCAAATGGCTCTATAAATTCAAGCCATAATTGTGATTAATATTTATTGGTTCTTTCTATAACTTCTCTCAATACTTGGATAAGATCAATGTACAATCACTTTCTTTTGTTTAGTTTGAGTTCAAGTTCACTGTAGATGAGTTGTAATTATTTTGATATTGTATAAAACTGATAGAAGATTGATAAGTACTCTAGTGTTTTTTTATCACTTTTTAAAAAAATTAATATTGCATTTTTTCAATCATCTGACATATCCTTATCATTTAGACAATTAGTATATTGTGATATCAAAAATTGGGGATTACTTTGGGTGATGCAAAATCATCATCAACACCAGTTAATACAAAATTTTATAAAATTAATACAAATAAATATCATGAGGAATGAGCATGATAGATCAGCATAGAACTATAATTTCACCAGCATTACACAAAGTGATAATCATTTATCATCATGAATGATCAACAATAAAAATAAATTAACAATCTTGTGACTGGATTTGAAATGGGTCTATTGTAGACCAGGCTAATTATTTAGCCCTTGTCAGCTTGGAACAGATTATTTATACAATAATTTGGATGCACAAACTCAAGTGCTAATTCATACGAATATAGCAATTAAAAAAATAATGATGGGATACTAAAACATGCTGATCATCATCAATGCTCTGGACACTTAGTAACATTAATGTACTGGCCAACTATAAACTTAATTTCTAATTAATACTAAAATAAAATTTAATGTAGTGCGTGAATTTTAAAGGATATCTCTTTGCACCAATTCAGGATTTTATTTGGATGTCCAAAAAAAAAACACTAAATATAAACCCCCTTTATATAACAGACTTACGTATGAATCCAGTTCAGTGAGCAAAAGCTTTATAACTGTTACTGTGAGCAAAAGATATAATACAACATATAATAATTTATAATACTTTAGGATTAAATAAATTCATTAGAATAATTTTAAAAATGAAATATAAATTTATAGAAACAATAAAATGAAATTAAAGTCTGCTGACGATGTTATAAATATAAATTTGGAATTCTGATTTTGATTAATGCAAAAAGAAATAGGCCATCACATTGAGACTTATAAATATGTCTCAATGGGTTTACATAAAACATCTCTGTATATAAGTACACAGATGTGCAGTATAATAATATATGAACATAATTAAATTGTCATAAATCCATAAATGAAATTCATTTTTCTAATACATAATTAATGACTGATTTAACTTATATGTGTGTGCACATACTAGCATTTATAAAAAAACAACAACTTAATAAACCATAATGTCAAAAAACATATACATAACCAATGCACACATATGTGTGTATATCTAAAAATAGAATAAATCAAAGTTATTAATTCATTTTTTCTAATGGTAAAAAAAAGTTTTTCTTTTTTAAAAAGAAAATTATGAGATTCAGTTTGGAAAGTTATTTTTTAAAAAAAAAGTTTTGGCTTCTTGTTCCTTCATTTAAAATAAGATTTTCTGAGTTTATTTTTTTAAAAAAAAAATTTCAAAATAAATTCATTTATGAATCAATCCTTTGTCTTTAGACATTGTTTTACTTTTAAATTAGATTTTAACAATTGTCATTTCACTAAAGAAAGTTTCTGTCAGTTTCACTTTTAATAAATAAAACTGGAAATGGTCAGTTATTAATTTTTTTCATTCTAGTTTTAGTTGAATAATGTAGTCAAAAATTATTTACCTTTAAAAGTAGCTGATATCTGTAAGTAATATATACACAACACAGTATCTTTATTTGTGCTTCTTTGCATATTGATAAAACTGCATATATAGCATGATAATCTGGTTCTTTCTAAAACCACAGACTGGCTTATTGTCATCTTCAGGAAAGGTATGATCCAGGTAACTTCACATTCAATCAGCTCCATCTTGGTCTAGCATTTGATGAACTTCAGGCACACTGGCTAGTACACAATATATATGGGCTAATAAACAAAAGCTGGCCCTGGCATACATGAACTCCATCATTACTAGCAGCAGTAGTGGGATTTTGTCTTTTGCCTTCAGTTATAACTTCATAGTCATCATGTTGTCATAATCTGTAAAAAACTCTAAAACTCCCCTCTAATCTTTTTATAGTCAGGATAAAATTTAAAAAACCCCAAAGTAATTAAAAGTAGGTTTTCTTTATCTTGATTGAAAAAAGTTAATGACTCTTTTCAATTCACCTTAATTTTTTCAAAAGTAACTTTGTAGGATTTTTATCAAAATATTTTATACAAACTTTAATTTAAAAAAATTGTTAATGTAATCAAAATAGATAGTGGAATTTTATAATTAACAATATATCTATTGTAACATAAAAATATGCTTGTTTTAATTTTAAAATCAGAATTAATAAAATATTAGTTAGACCTATTTAAATGTTTATATCTTTTACATTCAAAATTATTTAATCATTAACTGTTATTTCAGTATAATATAGAAAATATATACAATTTTTTTTGTTTATTTCTACTTTTCCTTTCAACTTTATATATATATTTGCACACACACTACTATGTTGTTGTATGCTATGAGACTTAACTATCTCAATATATATATATAGTTTTGCTAACATTTTTAAAATTCACTTTTAAAATATCAATTCCATCATTTCCTTAAGAGTTTATCTTCGTAGATTTAATTGCATGAATCATCTCTTCATGTAAAATGTTTAGCAATTGAAAAAATATAGTAATTGTAATGTTTACTTTGTCTTGTTGTTCTTTATTATAATTCTTTGTTGAAATCTTCCATACATTTTGTCTTCCTTCTTTTTAGTAATAATGCCATCTTATTGCTGAAATACCCCCAATACTATGATGTTGCTTTTTAATTTTGAAATTTTTATATTCTCTATATCTTTACCTGACAATTCACACCTTTTTTATATCATTATAAACTTCTTTTCAAACTTTTTTTTTTTTTATAGAACTACAATTCTTTTTAATGGATCCCTTTAAAATATTTTCATATTTATTCTTTTCTTAATCTTGTCTCAGATTAAAATTTACTGCTGAATTGCTGCTTTTTTGTATCAAAATTATTTTTATTGCAGTTCTTAGTAGAGAATTAGTTATTTTCTTGTTAATCAAAGTTCTGTTTGAATCATCTTTAAACTCTGTCAGTAGTTGATAATAATTAGCAAGTTCTAATTAAAATTTATTGCAATATTTGTGAAAGTTAAAAATATCAATTGTTAATACTGCTCTGAACTTTTTAAACAATTTTTGACTCTACTTTTGCATTAACACATATTTTACCTCTTACTGATCAATGATGATGTAGTTCATTTCTGCTATACATTTATTTGCAGTTTCTATGTCAATTTCATAATATACAATTTTTTTTCTGAAAATTTTATAACTCATTGTCCTCTTTCATTTCTGTTAACATAACCAAATTTATTCAAAATATTTTAAATTTTTTAATGATTTCTAATTTTAGCAATAAAATCTCCCATGACAATTTTAAAATATTTACTGCGATCAAAAGCATTTTATACATCCGTATAAAAATCTTTTACTTCGTTATCACAATGAGAAGTTGCTGGGACATAAATCTGAATTATCTGTATTTGGTATCTTTCAACTTAGATGAATAAATAATCTTGCCACTCTCTCTGATGCATTATCAATCTCTATAATATTATTCTTTCACTTTTTGTTTATATAGAATACCATTCCATTTGTGCTTACAAGATTTGTGCTTTCGTATTAAAATATATGTCCAGCCTGCAAAACAATTGTCTCTTCACCTTCTAAAGTTCACTAAGTTCAACAATATTCCATTTAATGTTAGAAAATTATATTTTCAATTCACTTAATCTGTCTTCACTTGAAAGTGATACATAATTGTAGGTAAATAAAAAAAATACCATCAGTGAGTAGCATCCTGCATTTCTACCTTTAATTACCAATTTTTGGTTTAGCTGATGACTTTACAACCTCCTGGAAATAAAAGCCACAATTAAATTTAGTTTGTCATGATAATAAATATCTACAAAAGATTATTCACACCCACACACCCTGACACCACAAAAACTAAATTGATGTTTCAGTTAAGAAGTATTAGGCAGCTAAGAAGAAAGATCATAGTGTTTCTTCATGGTAAATTCAGAGATAAAAAATTAATAATTCATAATGCAAACTAAAACATGTTGATGAGCAGCTCATCCATGCCCACATATTATAAGATTAATGATATAATAATAATAGCAGCAAACTATAAGAATATATGAAGTAGATATTAGGAATTTTCCCTGCTCAGCTTTTTAAAGCCCAAGAATCAAAGGGTGACTTTTCACTTAACAGAAACATTTTTTTTAAGCCTTCAATTTTTATATGTAGAAGAACTTTGTGATGTTGTAATTATACACCATCTTTGTCAGAATCATGATTTGAAAATTTTAGCCAAATGAAGATTTTCAAACTAGTTTAGAGTGTTTTTTTTTCTTTAAAAAATATTCACCAGTTTATCAAAATATTAAGTGAATATTTAGCTATATTCATATAAAGTATAAAACAAGGAAAAAAACATGAAAACACCTACCAAATGTTATTTAATGAATAATATCTTATTCAGTATTTTTTTGTAAAGGATACTTAAGCCTTTTTTTTTTTTTATAAATTTGTAATGTTGTTATTGACTATGTATTAGCCTGCATTCAGAACAGGTTGTATTTAAACTTTTGTATCAATAAGTTCAATCTCTGCGGGCAAGTTGCAATATTTAGTGTCTAAATAAATATCATCATCATCAACCATTATCAATCCACTGCAGGATGAAGGTCTCTCCAAGTTCAGTCCATCTTTTCCTATCTTTAGCTTCTCTTCTCCACATCACCCCTGCACACTTTCTTATTTCATCCATCCATCTCATATGTGGTCTCTTTCTGGGTCTTTTACAATCTCTTGGAATCCAGTTTAAAATTTCAATTGTCTATCTATTATCATCTCTTCTAACAATATGTCCAGCCCAACTCCACTTCAGTCTTTTAATTTTTTCAATGAGGTCAGTAACACTTGTTTGTTCTCTTACCCATACATTGCATTTTCGATCCCTTCTTGTTACTCCCAACATGCATCTCTCCATACTTATTTGAGTGGTCTGAAGTCTCTGTATTGCTTTTCTATTAAGTGTCCAAGTCTCAGATCCATAAGTAAGAACTGGCAAAACACATTTTTTAAAAACCTTCCTTTTCAAACACATAGGCATATTTCCTTTTAGTATCATATTGTACCATAAATAAAGGTGGGATTCCACCTTTTGTTAAAAGGAGGTTGCCTTGACAACAAGTTGAGATTGTTGATTGTTATTAATATTGGGATTGTCTAAGTGTTGACTGATTTTAATAATTATATATATATAGTAATTGTATAAAAATAGAATACTTAGTTAAGATAATAAATAAATGAAGAAAGAAAAACTTTATTATTTTATATATGCTAAATTGTAACCATAAATAATATGGAAAATACTCTAGCTCTTGTAATAGTATCACACAATTAAATAAGTCAAAACTCCAATAATAAAGAAAAGGAATACATCCAAGTTTACTATTTCTCTAAACAGTAAATTTCTAACTCCAAAAGTTAACATTAATAATTAATTCTAATGAGACTATATTATATTTTGAAAATAAATAAATATAAATAATATATTAATCTTCTAACATTTAGTGATATAGCTGTTCATTAAAGTTCAAACAAGCAATCAAATAAGGTTTCAATATTTTCAGGGTTAAATAAACAAATTAATAAAAACTAAACATTATATTATGACCCACAATTGTTGATAAGTGATGCAGTCTTAAAATAATAAAAAAATATTAAAATAAAAATCTTTAAAATAAAATAATTGCTTTGTATTTTATTTAAGTATGTACATATATGAGAATGAGAACAGTAAAATAAAAAAATAACAAAAGCAATAATAGCCAATTCATTTCATAGATTTTTATTTGATTTATTGACCTTATATTGAACAATATGTATTATTAACATATTTATTTAAAATATACTTTATATCTAAGATGAAGACTGTCTGTAATATATGGCTTAATAATGCATAATAATAACAGTTCAACTTATTAATATTCAAGTAATTCAAAGATTACAAATCCATTCTTTTTGGGAGAATCACGCTAACAATTCTACAAAAAGAATTCTCTTCAAACTATGATATATGTGTTTCTTTAAGCTATATTTTCTTTAACTAATACCTAAGTATGAATTACGTCTTGGGATAATCCCTTTTATACAGTGAGAAACATTTAAATACATTAAGAGCATTGCTATGTCTATGTGACATTTTACTTTACGAACATTTAATAGGGATTTTATAACAAACACTATAACAACTCTAAGAAATATTTCTTCATAGTAAGTACTTGGAAACGACTCTCTAGGTCTTTAGGGTTACATATATAGATATATTATTCTTACTCATATAAAAAAAAAAACACTATAAAAATAAATCCATCCTTTTAAATGCATTTCATGATCAAGTGAATGATCCTAAATTATATGTAACTGAAAATATGTACATGGTGAATAATAAAATTTAATATTTTAAGCAGTCATCTTAATATAAATTCCATTACAGATTTAACTTAACATATCTACACTATATAATAAGTAAGTGTATGTATTATAAATCATATATTATTATAAAAAAAAAATCATACCTGTTATTTTAATTCAGAAACTAAACAGATATTAAAAAAAATACATAGCAGTATATATATATGTATACCTATTTATTTAAACAAACTATAATCGATGTGACATATTTTTTTCTTTTTTTTTAATTAATAACAATAAATAATTTCAAAAGTCTCTGTTTCAGGGTGATGTTTGGACAATTATTGTTAAGTTGGCTGATAAAGTTTTGTTTGGAGAACGAATGGATTTAGAATAACTTCAGTTAGTTTTGAAACATTTATTTCTGTAAATGATGACAGAATGGACTCATAGGATTAATCAAGAGTTGTTTTTTTTTTTTATTGAGTTGAAGAGTTAGCTTGATTCTCCCAAAAGAATGGATTTCTGATCTTTAAATTATTTGAGTATCAAAAAAATGAATTGTCATTATTATGTGTTATTAAGCCATATAATACAGATAGTCTTCATCTTAGATATAAAGTGCTTTCTAAATAAATATGTTAATAATACATATTATTCAATATAAGATCCATGATGGCTGTTATTGCTTATTTTTTTATTTTATTGTTGTCATTCTCATATACTTATATAAAATATAAACCAATTATATTATTTAAAAAATTGATTTCATTTAAACTTCTATTATTTTAAGACTACATCACTTATCTACATTCATAGGTCATATTAGAGTCCAATCATGTGCAAGATATATAAGTCAGGAACACTCATGAACTCTGCCTATAATGTTTGCTTTTTATTAATTTGTTTATTTTATCCTGAGAATATTGAAACCCTATTTGATTATTTGCTTGAATTTTAATAAAGAAATATATTACTGTTTGAAGTTTAATATATTAAAATAAATTATTTATATTTATTTATTTTCAAAATATAATCCAGATTCGATAAAATGTCCCATTTGTTTCTGATTTATATTTTAATGTTAAATTTTGAAGTTAGAAATTTACA
Source organism: Epiperipatus broadwayi (assembly GCA_028023455.1). NCBI lineage: Eukaryota > Metazoa > Onychophora > Udeonychophora > Euonychophora > Peripatidae > Epiperipatus > Epiperipatus broadwayi. The sequence goes on along the minus strand of JAQFVV010000077.1, from coordinate 5,329,552 downwards.
GTTTAGAGAAATAATAAACCTGCATGTATTCCTTTTCATTATTATTGGAGTTTAGACTTATTTAATTGTGTGATACTATTTATTACAAGAGATAGTCCATTTTTCATATTATTTATGATTACATTTTGATATATAAAATAATAGTTTTTCTTTCTTCATTTATTTACTATCTTAACTAAGTATCTTCTTTTTATACAGTTACAATATATTAAGCTCATTGACTTGTGGGTATTTAGATACATATTTGTAAAATTGTGTCTATATTTGTGGGTGCAATATATACAAATACAAATGCTATATTATTTTTTAGGATTCAATCATGTTTTCACAACTAACTTCTGATGATAATTTAAGAAATACCATTAGAATTCCAGAAGATGGACGAGATGCATTCACATTGTTTTCTAATGAGGATTTTAGTGTTGGGGCAGAAAAAAAATCAGATAATAAAACTGGTGATAATATAAATACAAATTCTCAATTCAATTGCTGTAAACTACAAAATGATTTAGAACCCTTGCTTATTAAACATGAGGTATTTGATTTAAATTTTGATAACATTGTGGAATCTAACTTGAAGCTTACAAAATTCTGTGATGAAATTAATTTCACAAATAATTATGAATTAGAAGAAAAACAAAAAAGTTTTCTTGCAAAAATAAATAAGCCTGAACATACTAAAAACTTGATTCAGAATAGCAGTTGTATGCAATTGTACAATACAAAAACAAAAAATAATGGAACAATTTTTCTCTTACCCAAAGCTAAAATTTGTAATGAAAATAAAGATTATGATACAAATAATTTTATTAAAAAAGAAATTATTAATGATGAGTTTCAAACCAATATACATCTTCAGAATAATGCAAACAAAGAAGATAAAAACAGTGATAAAAAGGATACTGATAATAAAGAGAAGGAACAAACAAATGAACATGCTCTAAAAAAAAATACTGTTGTGATAAAAAATGAAAGCAATCAAATTAAAAAAAACATTAAAGTTAAAATAAGTGAAGAAGAGATTACTAAAAATGTTTTAAATGATAAAGGAAAAGAAATTGTAGATAAAATTGAAAAATATAATCCATTAAAAAAGCATTATGACTCTGAATTGAACAATTTTGATATTGAAAAAATAAATAAATCATGTAACAAAAATAGTAATGATATAAATAATTATTCATTAAAAAGTGATTTAGAACCAGTGCATATTAAGCAAGAAGTAGTCGATTTAAATTTTAATAATATTGTGGAATCTAACTTAATATTTACAAAATCTTTTGATGAAATTAATTTTACAAATTCAGATTTATTTGAAAAAGCATATAATAAAAGTTATTATGATCAAGAAGAAAAACAAAAAAGCTCTTTTGCAATAAAAAATAAACGCAAGTATACTAAAAACTTAATTCAGAATGGTAATTGTGAACAACCGTATAATAAAAAGATAAAAAATGACCCAACAATTATTCTGCCACTTGGTGAACAAACTTGTAATGAAAATAAAGATTGTGATATAAATAATTTCATTAAAAAAGAAAATACTATTAATAAGATTCATAGTAATAGTAATTTGAAAAACGATGTAAACAAAGAAGATAAAAACAGTAATAAGTTAGAAAAAAATGATATATGTGAGAAGAAAAATAATAAAAATGAAACAAATAGGCATGCTGTAAAAGAAAATAATACAAGAAAAGATGGAAAAAATAAAAATGAAGAAAACGGTAAAGTTAAAATGAATGAAGGAATTATTAAAACTGAGAATGAGAAAGATATGGTAGAAAAAAATGAAAAATATAATCAGCTAAAAGAAAATGATTCTGAATTGAACAAAAACAAACAAATTTTGAAAATTATTAAAAATGAATTGCCAGAGATGAATGAAATAAATTATAAACAAGAATCTCTGTATGCTGTAGCAAAGACAGAAAATAGTTCTAAAAAGATAAAATTAAATCGAAATTTTGAAGATATTAAATTAGAAATTATAAACAAATGTGAAAATGATTTCTTACATTCATCAAATTCACAAAATATTTGTCCAGATTTAAAATTTTTCACAAATAAAGATTGTGATAAGAAAGACAATGAAAAATTAGCAGAGGAATTAGCTCAGTTAAGTAATCGAGACAGTTATAAATATGTTTCTAGGCGGTGGAACTCAAAATTTATTCCTAATCCTAATCAAAATTTGACAACACATCTTTATGAGAAAAAAATAAGTGAAATAAATTTTAAATCGATATGTAATAAACATGATGAAGATAATATATTTAATAGAAATATTAACAATAAAAAGAACAACATTAACCATGGAAGGAAACAAAGTGTTGACAATATTAAACAATTTTTTAAGAAACAAAAAAAGGAATTAAGACAGATACTTACAAATTATAATAATTTTTTGGCAAAAGAGTACAGAGAAGAAGAATATAAAATAGATCTCTTAGAACACAGAGAACTCCAGTCCTTAGAGGAATTCAAATGCTTTCAAGAATATTTGATTAATTATCAAGAAAATGAATTATTAAATAATTCACTATTGTCTCGTTTAGAAGAAGAGTATCAAGATGCTTGTAACAATGTTTATTTTTATTATAAGAACAAGCGAGAAACAATTGTAGAAATTTGCAGAAGAAAATGGATATGTAAAATGAAAAATATTTGCGAGAAAAAGAAAAGGCTAAATCAAAGTGAAAAAGAAGTAATTAAAGTTGATGAATTTTATAGTTCTCGCAAGTCTAATTTATCTCTTTTTGAATACGACGAGCTTAATAATGTTGAAGAACTTTATAAACAATTTTTAGCTTATTATCTGGTTTTGTGAACATTAATGTAATACGTAAGTTTTTTAAATTAAAATTTTTTTTTTTTCATAATAATTTAATATATAAATTATTTATATATCTAAGCTATATATATATTGTTTAAAAAATAAGTCTGTTAATTTTGATTCATTCTCTACATAACTAAATATCATATTTGTTTTTTTTATTTTATTCCAATGCTATTAATTTTTGTTGTACAATTTTATCATATACCATTTTATGTTTTTGCATTTTAAATTTATATTCACTGAAATTATTTTCTTATGCAGAAAAATGAGTGGCTTGTGAACAGTATATGGTTCACAAAGCAATTTTTGGCATCTGTGATATCTTGTGGAAAGATAAAAAAGGAAAGATGCTTGCAATATCTACTATAATATAATTGCATACTAAAATTTATGTTACAATTTTAATGTTACAATAGATTCTAAACAATCATTGTTATTTCTGCTTTCATTGTCAATTCATTGAACATTGTAATTAGCAGATGTAAAAAATGTAATTTTATTGGCTAGAATAGTTCAGGTGACTGAAATAATGTATAACATGTATTCCCATTTGAATCACAGTGTCACAAGTTCGAAGCTTATGTCAATGAAGTGAGCGTGCCCCAGTAACATAAGCAACATAGTCTAGTTATGAAGAAATTTTCTTTTTTATAATTTTTTGTTGGGAATAATATCACAGATCTTTAGCTTTGCACATTTTTATTAAATAAATTTGGTTTTAATAATGTAAATACATTTTAGATAAAAATTGTTATTAATGTTATATTTATTAATCCTGACAAAGTCCTTTCCAGAAGAAAAAAAAATATTGATAAGGTAAATTCCAAAAAAAAAATAGCAATTCAATTATTTTTGCATTAAAGTAAAGAACAAAATTGTATTATTTGCAATGAAACAATTAGCATCACCAAAAAATACAAAAGTACTCTATATTAAAATTAATAAAAACAATATTCCTATTTCAAGGCTAAACTGAAAGAAAACTTAAAAATATATGAAGAATTCATTTCAAAATCTAGTATTTTGAAAAATTATGAGGGCTATTTATAAAATCAGTAATTTATTAGCAAAACATTCCCAAACTTTTAGTGACAGTTGCTGATTAAGGAATGTATGCAAGTTTTTCATATTTTTTTTGCTTGGAAATATAGTGATCAAAAGCATAACTAAAATGGCATGTAATAAACATGTCCAACTATAGTAAATATCAGCAAAGTTGCAGTGCTCTGTTTCTTTGGTCATATTATGACAATAAGGAAATTATTAGAGTTCTTGATCTCATCCATGGAACAACTATAGGTAAAGACATTTTTGATGTCATATGGAACATTTTGGAAAAATACTAAGTATTTCTGATTCACACAGAACATACAGGGTAGGGGTCTCGAAAGCGATGCTTTTTCCTGCCTCTAGGTGGCGCTGTTCACCATGCGTACACACAGGAAACTTCCACAAGCTAACCGGCAGCTTACATCGTCTGCTAGCAATAACCTAGGTGGCGCTGATTGCCATAAACACATCTAGCTTATGTGTCACCTGCTATCAGAAACTACCAAGATTCTAGCCCACTACGCGGCGCTGTTTCTCCACGTTACACACGGTAAAAACAGCAACCTCTAAATGCCTCATTGCTAACGTTTATGAACATAGTACTTAAAACATTCAGGGCCTATAATGTACAGGGGTGAATAATTTATAAAGTCATAACTATTTAAATATACGGTCAAACGTAATTTCTTAACAGATTCATGATGGGGCTCTAAGAATAATAGAAAAAATAGAAGTTTTGTATCAAGACTTTCTGAAATTTAAAGAAGATGTATCATCATTCCAAAACTGCAATCTTTTCTCTGCATTATTCATCAGTAGTTCTCATGCTTGAAAGTATTGGAAATGAGTAGCAGACTCAAATTTGTTGTAAATACTGTGAACTTTGTCTCATCCATAGGTTTTATTTACTACCAATTTCCATAATTTATTAAAGATTTAGAAAATGGATTTGAAGTATATTGTATTGCAAAGATTCATTGATTATTTTATCACAAGATTTTAAGTCTTTTTCTTTTTGCTTTTAGAAGAGATAAAATTGTTCTTAGAAATAAAAATTCATATTTCATTTCTTAATGAGTAGAAGATCAAATTTCACAGTTAATAACACGTGTGATGCACTGACAAGATTTAAATGTATATTAAATTTGTTTCAAAATTATTTAAAAAAGTATATTCTAAGTTACTTTCTTGTTTGTGCAAGGTTAAACAATAAGAATCAAATATATCTTTTCTCAATATTATTCCAAATTAGAAAAGATTAAAGAAGAATTTGATAGGCATGTAAAAATTTTAAGGACTAAGGACATGTTTTTTTCTTTCTTTTAATGCAATAAAGCTTCTATTTGTATTCAAATGTATTTGATTCCATTCTCAAAGAGAAATTTCTCAGAAATTGGTGTTCTAAAAATATACACTTCAATTCAAAAATAATATGCAAATAAAAATTTGCAGCAAATATTCAATGTTATTTTGGAAGCAATCTATTTATGCAAACAATTATTCTCATATATGAAAGATAACAAAACAGCCCACAGATCAAAACCATTGTCATATTTTGGCCATAACTAAAGTCATATATGCTTTTTTAATCTTTGTTTTCAAATTTTAGGAAGCTGTTTAACAACAAATATTATCAAGTATCAGGTAAAAAATAAAATATTGTCATTAAAATATAATAACTTAGAATGAATTGTATTTATATTATTAATTTTAATATAGGGTATATGAGCACAGACTTTCAGATGACTCATCACTCTCCACTCTATCTAATAACACTGATACACTCAAGCACATATATGCTGAAAAGATAAATAATCACCAATATACATATTTCATGCTAAACCAGCAATCATCAGTTGGTCCAGATTATCATCTCCCACACATATATACTATAAGTGATCAGATATATATTAAGATAGACAATCTTTATACTTTAATGGACAGGCTCCAATATACTACACACTCCAACTCTTCAACTGTCCATCCAATTGAAAATCTGATGATGGAATGCTTGAAGGCCACCCTGAGGCTGAGATTCTTGTCACACCCATGTTGACCTAAGGTCAATCTGAACCCCACATATACAGGACATAATCCATTTAATATATATGCAAGGATGGGAAGACATCTCTACAATGTAATAACTGAAACATATACCTGTGTCTATATATGTAATATAGGTTATATGAGCACAGACTTTCAGATGACCCATCACTCTCCACTCTATCCTATAACACTGATACACTCAAGCATATATATGCTGAAAAGATAAATAATCACCAATATACGTATTTCATGCTAAACCAGCAATCATCAGTTGGTCCAGATTATCATCTCCCACACATATATACTATAAGTGCTCAGATATATATTAAGATAGACAATCTTTATACTTTAATGGACAGGCTCCAATCTACTACACACTCCAACTCTTCAACCGTCCATCCAATTGAAAATCAGTGTTATTAGATAGAGTGGAGAGTGATGGGTCATCCGAAAGTCTGTGTTCATATACCCTATATTACATATATAGATACAGGTATATAATAAGCCTGTGTTTCAGTTATTATTAATTTTGCAGTTTTTTAATACTCAACTTTTCATTTCATTTCTAATTAATTCAGTCTTTTTTAAAGTCAAAACTTATTTTGCAGCCCATTTTAAATAAATTTTTATGGTCCAATTGAGGTTGATACTTTGGGCAAGGAAAGAATGATAAAGTTAAAAAATAGTTTCTTGAATTATAAAATTCAATCTGTCATTCCCAATGCTTGTGTCACACAACCTCTTAATAAAATCGCTAATATTTTTTTTGCTTGTATAGTGTAGCACAGAGCTAGAATGACAGATTAGGGAACTAAACATTTCTTGATCAAAGTTTGTCATGTACCCCTTCAAACCATTAACTAGTTGTTTATTATATTTTCTGAAATTCTTAATTTTATGTAATTTCACTCTATTTACATTTAAGTCATTTTCAAAATGTTTCTTATATATACATATAAAGATTTGTGATAATACATATTCAATATAAGATATTCTGATACAAATATATGCATATAACTGCATTTGCGTTTAACAGTAAAAGACTAATTACTATATACTGATTTGCTTATTAAATACAGTATTATATATTAATTTGTTTATTAAATATGTCATTTTTTTAATAATTTAAGTCTTTTGGCACTATTATTTTTATTTATTGTGAATTATTTGCAGTTTTAAAGTTAATATAATACAAAATAATTAGTTAACAAATAAATTAGGAGTGTCAAATTCAATTGGAATAGATCCATTTTTTATAAAAAAATTATCTCAAGTGAGTCACATAATATAAATGAATAATGAGTATAAATAAACTACAAAACTGATAATGAAAATTTAATTTTATTCAAAAAAATAAGACTCCAACACCTTCCCAAGAGAGGAGAGAAAAGAAGGGTGAAAACAAAACCCCACCCTTTTCCCTTCAATGTTAACCTGTTAAAACTATTACTGAAATAATAGTGAGCGTTTAATAAAATTTATAATTACAACTTTAAATCTAAGTCATTACATAAAAATTATAAACAATGCAATTATAATAATTCAATTATAGCATTTTATTTATATTTGATACTTGATAAAATAAAAACTGAATAAAACTTTTGTATTACCCTAAAATTTACAGTACATTAATAAAAAATAAAAATTATATGGATAAAAATTTAAACATAGGATGGTCAAATAATAAAAATCTAGACAAATATAATTATAAAAGACAATATATAAAAAAAGGAATTGTATATAAGATTATGGGAATTGCAATATGATTTACTATGAACACACATGCAAACAATTAGATGAAAGAGCAAAAGAACACAAGAATGCAGTTAATGGAAAAGATGATAAATCTGCATTATACTATTATTCACTATTTACAATGTGGACATAAAATAAACTATAAACCATTTAAACTACATTAAAAAACATAATAGGAGAAAAGCATATAAAACTAATTAATCATATTAGCTACAATAAACATAACTGTATGAATATATACATAATACAAATTAATTTAATAATTTGTCAATCAAAAATGAGTGGAAAGTTATATTTTATATAGTATATATTTTGTCCACTGTTATATGTTATTTAATTGATGTTTATTGTTGTACATTTATTAATATTTGGATCTCCCCCTATTATTTTTGGTTCTAATTAATTTTATATAAAAAAGCAATAGATGTCACTGCATGTGCAATGTAAATCGAAGCATTAAAATAATTTGCAATCACACTTTGAGAAGGATATAAAATATTTGGCGAAAACAGCTTTTTAGTATTATTGTTATAATAAATATTAGAAATATTGCTGTTATATAATGGTATTTTATATTATTTACTTGATAAAATTTGTTAATCAACTTATATAAATTTAGCAAACAAAGATTGCAAAATATGACCATTATGGATGAAAATTGACATTGATTAATAGATGAAAAGTTAACATCTCTTATAAATAGGTGCTTTTGAAATAATATATTTTCTGCAAAATTTTATTTGTACATATTTTTGATATAAATAAGTGTATAATTTTGTAAAAGTATTTTCTTGGAATTTCTCTTTAATAATAGTATTTTATAAATTAATAATTCCCATTTGAATACAAATAATTTTCTTTTTCAAAATTAAAAGAGAAAGAACTCTGTAAAAAGCAAAAAACTTCCATCATGCTTTTTAAAATCTTTAAATTGCCTATCAAATTATTTTTTAATCTTTTGAGACAATACTGAGAAAAGGTAAATTGTAATCTTATTGTTCACTTGTGCATACATAGAATAACAAATTAGAATGATCTCTTTTAAATGATTTTAAAACAATTCCAATTTGCAATGAAAACTTACAATTATATTAAAGATGTGTGTTATTAACTGATCTTCACCTGAAGTTTGATATATAAATATCTTATTATATCATCATCTACCCATGTCTGATCATTAAGAAATGAAATATCATAAATTTATATTTTATCTCCTTTAAAAGTAAAAAGCCTTTTAGAACTATATGAATATTTAACCAATGAATCTTTAAGTAGAAAGATAGTCTTTCAAATTCATTTTACAAATCTTTAAGAAATTATGAAAAATGAATGGTGAGAAACATCTGGATCAAATAAAATTCACATAATTTATTATGGCCACTATTCATTTCCAAATCATTAAAACACAGAATGTATTGATGAACAATGCATTGGAAAGATTGCAGTTTAGGAGTGTCTGGATACAAGACTTATTTTTATTATCATTCGTGGAATACTACTTGTTGACACAGTTGCTCAGAGGAACTTGATATTTTTACAAAATATTCCATATGGTCTAAAAAATGTCTTTATCTATAGTGGTTCTGTGGTTGCAAATTATTTCCAAGACTCATCAGTAATATTCATATTATTATTGTAAGTCCCAAAAAACTAGAGCAAATTGAGCCATGTCCAATATTGGATTTTCATCAATTCTAAGTGAAAAGCAATATATTTCCTAAAACTGGTGATACAAATTATGTCATTTCAATTATTCTTTCAAACACAATATTTCTAGATAAAAAAATATAACAAAAAATACTTGTACAGTCTTGGGATAGACATTTTCAGTTGCTTTTATCATACATTCCATAAGCAAGAAACTGTCAGTAAAAGTTTTGAATGTTTTGTCAATAAATAAATGATTACATAACTAGCTCTCATTGCTGATTCATTGTCCTTAGTAATTTTTGAAAATACTTTTTGATTTTGAAGTAAATTCTTCATATGTTTCAAGTTTGCTTATCTCAGATTAATGCAGCATTATTTTATATTCTTTGGTGATATTGTTTTGTTGCAAATAATGTACACAATTTTGTCCTTTATTTCAATGCAGAAGCAATTTCAGTTTTCATTTTTCTTGAAATTTTCTCTCAACAATAGTTCTTTTTTTAATTATTTTACAAAGAAAACTTTGTCTGGGTAAATAAATATAACAAATTTTATATAAAATGTATTTTCATATTTACTTACATTATTAAAACTAAATTTATTGAACAAAAATATATAAAAGACCTGTGAAGCTTACTGCCAATAAAAAATATATATAAAAGGAAATTTCCTCATAATTAGATTATATTAATCATGTTGTGTTTGTTTGACACACTAACTTGAGCTTCAGAGATAGCTGATTGATTGTAGGAGGCAATTATAAAGTCACAATACTTATGATGATTTAAACAGCTGCTAACCAATTTAAAACTAAGTTTTTTCAGTATGCTGTGTGTAGCATGCTATAAATGAACAATGAAAGCATAAACATAGTTTATGATTATTGTGGCATTGAAATTGCAATATAAATATTTTTTCTCAAGACATTACTAGTCCCAAGAAATTGCTTTGCAGGCAACATGTAGCCAGTTTGCCCCCTCCAAAATAAATTAGTAATAATAAAACTTTACTTATTCTTTAGTTTATTTAATATAATAGAATAATCAATTCTCTATTTTAATTTTATTTGTAGTATACATGGATAATCAGTGATTACCAGATGGAGATTGAATATACTACCAACTGATGGTAATCACTAATTACTCAAGTTATGATAGGTGGCACTAGAGTAGAAAATTGCTCATTTTATTGTATAAGCTAGAGAATTAAATGATTTGTTATTGTTAACATTCCTAATTAAGAAAAAAGGTGTCTACAGTTAACAGTGAACTGAAGGTATTAGAATATTAATTATTGGTCAGGGTCAAATTTGCATAATTGTTTACACATGTTGACTTAGATCAAAATCTTAAGGGTTTTGAATTTCAAATTTTTAGCTTGAACAATAAAGTGGAGTTAAATGTGATTACTAATACATATATGTGTTACTTCCAGTACTGAATCTCACATCTTATTGTAAAAGCAAAAACCAAAAATTGGTCTAGAATGGGATTTAAATGCACTGCCATCTTATAATTACTGATTATTCAAGCTTTAAATCATGTATAAAAAATGGAATATTTAATAAGAGAGTCAATGTATAGATAATATTTTCATTGTTTTTGAAAATATAGAAAAAACATTTGTAACAACATATATGTATCAAGAATATTAATATACTTTATGTAAGTATTGTCACAAAGATTTCTACATAATTATATTATAAAAGATATCATTTGAATAATAATCACTGCACCAAAATGCACATATAATTAAAATAAATAATACATATGCAAAAAAAAAAAATGCAAAAGATAAAAGGATTATATACTACAAATGTTTAATCAAATATTTTGATGGCTAACTTCTTTGTATATGATTTTAATCAATAAACACATATCTTTATGGAAAACTAGTTAGCCTAGCAGTATATTTTCATATCAATCCTCTTCGAGAATAAACTGATAAAGAAACATAAAATATTATAAGAGATTTTCATATGTTAGGAAAAGAATAAAGAGGATGTAAGAATTACTTTTTTTGTCAGAAGTTTTTTTGGTAAATTATCATGATAAAAATTTGAGAACCTCCTGTCACAGAACAAGATGCAGTGGACTATTTCCAAAGATACAGAATCCTTCCTTCCCGAAGTGTGTTAATGGTCACAATATAATTGCATGCAGCTGACATGAATAAAGTGTAAATATTGTATTTATATTTGTTTTTCATTTTTCTGTTAATAACTTGTAAATACTGTAATTAATTTTTCCACAATGATTTCTTTTTTTAAAAATAATAGTACTAAAAAAAAAAAATGTAAAAAAAAAAAACTTTTCCTAGCAGGCATTTTGTAGATTTATCAAAAATACAGGCTGCCATGTGGCATTAAACACAATGCAGTACTTACTGTTATACATTTTTATGATGATTAAACCAAAAATAATCTCAAAGAGGTTGTAATTAATATAAATTTTGCATGGTAATGATAACTGAAATAGAAAGCATGTATAAAAAAGTAAAAGAAATAATTCTAAAAATATCTAACAATGTATAAAATTAAAAAGAGTTGTATAATAATAATGAAAAAATGGGTTTGTGGTAATACAGAAAAGAGATAATAAAAAATTGAGTTTAGGGATAAAAAAGGGGAAAGATGAAAGGTTAACATTTTTATATAAAAAATAATAAGTTAATCACTAATAATGATTTAAAATAAGTTTAGGTGTAATATTAAAAATACATATGGTTTATCGTAGAACTGACTTTTTGAGATCTGAGCTAAGAATGAAGCATTGCTTCATTGAAAAACACCCCCCCTTCCAAAAAAAAAATCATAATTGTTTAGAAAATAAGAGTGGATGGAAACTCAATGAAAGTGAAAATTATTTAAAGAAATTTTAAAAAATATACAATAAAGTAGTTACATAAAGATGGTAAAATACAAATATTAAGGTGTAGATAAAAGTATGTTTAATAAACTTAACTGTGAATTGAGATATGATACTGATAATCCTAGACAAGTAAAAAAAACTGAGATATATATTTACATATATAACAAAAGTTTGGGTGGGCAATGTAGAATAGCAGTTGAAAAAAAAAGCTTATTAATAAATGTGAAATATAAATACTATGTAGGCAAAAGCACACATAAGAAATTTAATGGACAAAGTGATATAAGAGAATTTGTATAAATATATATAGATAAATGAAGAAAAAAATTTAGTATATTTAAAAATAGTTTGAGCAACAATAAGAGGTCGATATAAGGAAGAAAAAATTGTGAATTTTACAACAATTTAATTGCACAATAGTTTAAATTTAGAAACGTTACAATAACAGTAGTAACAACGATTGCTGAAAGTTATGTAGAATGAAAAAAGAAAAGTTAATTCATTGTTGCTGAAAAGGTTTTTGCTACAGCAAATTACTGAATTGTCTAAATATTAAAGATAGAGGGGTAACTATTAGGAAATTTATATATTCCAATAAATCATAAGCTTTTTGCAGAGATTAAATGGACTTCTTTAAAAAGGAATAGATATATTTTCCTTTTGTTTAAAATTTTTTTGTGTAGACACTCATTTTGATATGCAGGAATTATTGGGCAATTAGGAGAATGTTAAGTATGAAGAAAGCAATTTGTTATAAGTTAAATAATTAAAGTAGATAAAAAGAATAAGTTTTAAAGTGGCAATTGGCCAAAGTTACGAAGTATGTTAATGTTTTTGGATATTCAAAAATTTAGTGAGGTTATTCTGTATCTCTTTGAAGTTATATCTAAGAGAGGGGCTTATTGGAGGGTTGCTTTAAAATCAGACTTGAGCAATTAGTAAATGAAAAAAAAAAAAGGTAGTAAGTTCTAGAGATATGAATTTGGAGAAAAAAGTTGAGACAAAATTAGGAACATGGAAATATTGAAAGAAGTGAGAGATGATTATTTATTGATGAAATTACATATACTGTACTTAATATGAAAAATATGATGAAACCGTAAAGTAAAAAAAAAATAAATTGTTAGCTTTGTAGTAAGTCAGTCTTTTAAGTGTGGAACATGACTTTCGGAAGGTATTTGTAAACTGCAAAATCATTTATTTTAGCAACAAACAGAAAAATATGCATTTCTCCTTCTATAATTATAAACTGAAAATTAATTCATTATTTGGATTTTTCTTATTTTTTCAAAATGGACATTTTTTTTGTTATTAAAAATAATATGTTTTGAAATTAACAGTCCAGAAAAAATATGGATCTTGAATTTAGAATTAAATTTTTTTTCTTAAAAATGCAAGTACAAGTATTTAGGACAATCGTGTTACAATAAAATATTCCCTGGTAGCAGCAGTTTAGCCTTGCATAACATTTCACTAAAATTTTAGCACTTTACATTTACACCTACATATATTATTTATACTAATATAGGTAGTATATAGTATATACAAGTGCTTTAACATGCTGGGTGAAGAAGCTGTTAATGGTAAGAAAACAATCAAAATTAATTAATGTAGGTCTAGCACTTTCTGAGATTTTGTCCCTCATATTCATAGTCAAAACAGATTTTAAATCATTGTTGTAATATTCATAAATGGTAATGTATGTAAATTAACTTTTCCATTTTCTGGGTATTATATTTTTTAAATAATATAGCATTGAAAGAAATTCAATATTTTTTATTTTATCATTATTATAACAAGTGTTTGCATCAAGAATTGATTGCATTCTAGAGACAGTAATTTAACATTTGAACATCAGATAAAGAAAACCAAGATATTTCCATTAAAAAAAAAAAAGATCTAATGATAGCCTTTAATAATATATTATAGGAGAGTTCAAAAGTCTGGAAACAATGTGCATTTTACCAGAAACTTGATGAAAATATAAATTTCATCACATTTACTATTGGAATAAGATAAGGGAGCCTAGTTAATTTTTCTTTTTTTTGGATATTAACAAATATAAATCTTGCCAATGATCAGAAAAAATTATGATGGTTCATGCTTGTAACCCTATCTTTGTTCAGTTTTTACATCTGAATTACCATCACTTCCACGCCATGTGTTAAGTGATGGGTGTTTTGCTCATGGTACATTGGTTTGGTTATACACTTAATGTTGAATATCTTTTGACTGCAGTAATAAGTCTCATTGTAGGCTTTTTTTAATAATTTGTAATGTTTTATTAACTCTCAGTATTGACTTCACAACTTGATCAATTATATTTACTATCATAAAGGAATGAAATCATCATTAAGATTTTCGATCTTGAAATATTACACATTTCAGCAATAGATGGCAACTTCTGGTCTGATATTCTTTACTATCTTCTAAATATTCTATTTGTGCTGTAAGATTTGTAAATTCCATTTTTATTATCAACCATTCTAAATCCATTGCAGAGTAAATAAATATTCCAATCTTCTGGTACTTAGCTTCTCAAATTTCCTTTTCTCATCCATCTTGTTCACAAATGTATTCTTGTTAGGTCTTTTACAAATATTTGGAATACAGTTTAAGACTTCAATTATCTATCTATTGATATCCCTTTTAGCAATATCTAACTCAGTTCAATTTCAGACAAATATTTTAATATCCCTTTGCTCTCTCATTCATATATTTAAAAATTTTCAATCCTTTCTTATGTATTGATCTTTCTAGATTCATATCCACATGTAAAAACTGATAAAATTAATATATTAAAAGCATTTTTTACCAAAAGCAGTCAACCAGTTTAATTCTATTAATATTTTCATCCATTATAATTCTATCATTATTAGTATTGAACATTAATATTTTATTTTTTAGATATACTTTTATGTGATAATTTTTTGTATCATATCTCAAAAGATTTGAAGTATTATTTATAGAAACAATATCTACAAAATTTTTCTCAACTGACGGTATTCTCAATCAAAAGTTTATTTTTCTTTATTAACACCTGCCTATGCCAGATAATCTTCCTATGCTGTTTTATCAGGTCTTCTATCATTTTGTTAGTCTTTCTCCCCCCCCCCCCCAATCTCATTCCAATCAATCAATCATTCTTAGGATTTTATTTTTATTCATTCAATCATGAATATATCATTCCTTCAATGATTATCATCTCTTGATTTATCATTTTCTCTAGTTTTGGATTTTCTTGATCTCTAATAATTCATTTTTCTTGCCACCAGCTTTTGTTCACATTCCTTTATTATTGCCCACTAATAGTACTCTGTAGTAGGATATCATACATCTTCATTTTCATTCCAAAGTGAGTTGAAAATTACTATTGTTTTGTTTTATCAATTCTTCTACATATTTTTCTTTTTAATATTTGATTTTTTAGTTATATATTTTCATGCTTTCGTGACTTCATAATCTTTATACTCTATATTTCTATCCTCAAAATATTAAATAAACATAATGATTTAATGTACATTAAAAAGCATTTTTTTTCATTTGTTAAATAATCACAAGTCACATGGCTTAGTAAATAGTGCATACCATGCTCACAACCATAAAATTCAAGTCTAGGTTAGATGAATTGTGAAAAAATTTTAAGGTCATACTCAGGCTTAGAATTGTTTTCATTTTTCAGATACTTATCCCATAGTTAACAATTACTTGTTGTTTAATCTAATTATTTGTTGAAAAATATGGATTCCAGATTAACCTACAATTGGTCAGATGAATTTTAATGCATTATTTATATAAAAACAAATAAATTGTGATACGATTTCATTTTCATTATTGCCGACCAACTGCAGATATTGAGTTCATGGTATACCTATAATAATCATTCCAAAGCATTCTCAAGTAAGTGTAGAATTGTTTGCTATAAGCAGCTACATAGTTCTAAAAAATGATTAGCTTGTGATCTACTGAAGGACATAAATCTCTTTAATAATTCCTAATAGGGAGAAAAATAAAGGATTTTTAATTGCAACTGATTAGTGATTTTCCATTTTATTTTATACTGTAGTAAAAATATCTAGATACTCATTCATCATCTGACACTGAATGGTATGCTGTACATCATCTATCTCAAGAGTTCCCAAAGTGGTCGATATTGATCCTATTGGGGTCAATAGTTTCAATAAAAAAATTTGGGTGTTGATGACAGCAAAACAGATCTTACTATTACTATTTGTTTGTTACTTCAAAATATCTGATTCCAATAAGTACTTAATTAAGAAGTAAAATAATTCAAAAAAACACTTTAATAAAAACACATTACATGTCAGACTTGCGAATGACAAGATAAAATGTTCATTAAGTGTCATATGTAAGAATGCATGAAAATACATGTAGCACAAACATGTTTGTGCATTCATTGTCTTATCGAACATATCAAAGCAAGTGCAGACATGAAAAACTGTTGCATGTCTGCACTTGTTCGCAGTGGGACAAGATATTTGATATTAGCAGAATCTTTCTTGTAGTCATACTTTCATAAATACTATAAATTGGTTTCATTTTATGTGAGTTATTTGTGATTTGAACATTATTTATTGAGGAACAGTACTACAAAAAAGAAAATCAGGACAGTTTATTTATTCAAGTTTGAATAAAAATCATTTGTTTCAAGTAAGTACATAATTTGTTTTTTTTTATTACCACAGGGCCTGTCAAAATTATTTAATAAAAGTTTTTATTTCTTATGATAAAAATATGACAACCAAAAAAGAAATGCAGACAATGCAGCTTGGACTATTTGAAGCTAGGACTTGTCCCATCATTATCAAACAAACATTTACCAATGTACCTCATATGTGAAAGTCTTTAGTAACAATGCTATGACCTTATCAAAACTAGATCACTTGAACAGAATTCACACTGACAAAAAAAAGATGTCATATTTTCAATCACTTAAAGATAAAATTCTGAAGAGAATTACAATAGATGTTTGTTTCATCATCGAAGCAAAATGATAGATTAATGACATCGTACAACATATCCCTACTCATCGCAGTCTGGCAAGCCACATACCATAGGGGAGAAACCGATTCTACCAGCTGCGGCAGAGGTATCACAAACCTGCACAAGAGGTTATAAAAAGGATTCCTTTGAGCAATAACATAGTATTGATGAAATGAGTGGCAACGTGAAAAACCGTAATCATTTGCAAAAATTTGTTTTTTTTTCCCTCCAATTAGACGAGTCAACATTACCCAGTATTGAAACTTTATTGCTGGCATATGTTTTCTTTATTCAAGATCAGGAAATGCATGAAGAGCTGCTTTTTGCTAGCAGTTTAGAAACTGATACTAGAGCAAATCAATTTTTAAGTTATTTTTCAGGGAAAAAAGAAATCCATTGACAAGTATAATCTGTTGTGATAGATGGAGCACCAGACTTGGTTGGTCATTGTTGCGGTTTCTTAAGTTACCTGAAACAACACATATCTGAAGTGCTTGCAGTTCACTGCATTAGCCATAGGCAACAATGAGTTGCCAAGAACTTTAGCAATATATTGCATCAATTTGTTATAATAGCTGTGAAAAAAATTCAAAGTAACACTTTGAATACTAAACTGTGAGGAAAGTGATGAAGACCTAAATCCATTCAAAGTTTGTTTGGCAAGATTTTTTGTACTTTTAAAATTTGTTTTAAAGAGTTTTTGGAAGGATTCCAGTTTGAAAGAAAATTAAAACAGATATTGCTTATTTAATCGACTAATTTGCCAAATTTAATGATGTTAATTTACAATTGCAAGGAAACAATTTGAACCTCATCAAAGCAGAATCGGTTATATTGACTTCTGTTGCCAGATTGTTTTTTAAGCAAAATATTGCAACATCTGAGTTTTCCCAATTCCCCAACTTATTTAAGATAGGCACAATCCAAGAAAATATCTTGCTGTACAACCACTTGGAGGCTCTTCACTTAGATTTCAAAACTAGGTTTGAAGATATTCTATCACTGGAAATACTGAACTGGAAAATAAATCCATACACTAGTAATGTAGAACCAAATATAATTTTGCAAGATTAGCTGATAACCATCAGCATGAATGAGGATCTCAAAGTACAATTCAAACAGGGTTATCAAAAGTTTTGGCTGCAACAAGATATTCCACTTTTGTACCCAGCTCTATGGAGTGTTGTACAAAAGTATTTGCCAGCATTTTTATCATCGTATCTGGTAGAGAGAGGTTTCAGTATAGTTTTAAACCTCTTCAGAACAGACATTGATTGCATATCACTGAACATGGAGATTTGAAAATTCAACTCACTAATTTAAAACAGGAAATAGATAAATTGTTGACAGATCACCAGTTGCACCCATTTCATTAAATTCAGTTTTCCAAGCTAATTTATTTGGTATTCTTAATTTTTATAATTGTAAAATCTTTCATCGTAATTTTATCGATATTTAATTCTATCTGAATATCTTGATTTTTTCATTTTTGTTTAATAAATAAAGTGATTTAAATATTTGCACTTAATTTGAATTTACATATTTCATAAATATCAAAAATTAAAAAAAAAGTCTGCTCATATTTTTTTGCTTTTTCATCAGTTCAGGTTTCTATATTAAATGTTGCACAAGATAATGCCATATTCCATAGTTCTTTTATCTTTTACAATCATTAATTACAAGTGTTAACATGAAAAGTTTGATATCTAGTGAAATATTTAATACTGAGTATTATACAAATTTATTAATTTGAATAAGTAAAATAAATGACTAGGGAGTAGACGGCTTTAAAAGTTTTTAGTAAAGGAGTCTGCGGCCGAAAAAAATTAGGGAAATCTTGATCTATCTGAAGTAAAAAAAAACCCTATACCTGATTAAAACTGGAAAAAAAAAATCTAAATTATATTAGAATTCAGAATATAGGGGATAGCAGCTGGATGTGAAAAACATTGCAAATGTCTTTTAAATTCATCTTCATAATAAAAATCTTATCATAAAGGATCCACCCCATTGTCAAAGTACTGCATACAAATGTAATGCTAAATAATGCACACACAATTTCTGATCTGATGCTAAGTGGATGAGTAATTGCATTTCTGTAATAGTTAACGCCACTTTTTTTTTTTTAAAAAAAGGTGATAAATATGGGCAAGAAAAGTTTATCATTATAATAGTGATTTACTTATCACAGAATTTATATTCACTAATGTATAGGGTGTTGTACTACCAATTTTTAATATTTGTTCTCATTTTAATTCATTATGCATCTGATTAAATCAGTCAAGACTAATAGGTTGCTGTGCTTACCAGATTATACAAGAGTTAAAGTTTTATTAGGCATTATGCTTTCACTTCTGCTTCACAAAAAAAATGAAATTTGTTTGCCTTGTTAATCAATAATTATTCTATTGCTAGGTTGCAACTGATAAATTTTTTTTGTTCATGTTAATCCAAGTATTTTTTGGTACAATTTACACTGCAGATCCAGTATTTAGTTCATTATTGGAATATCATTAAATTGTAATAAGGGTTGAATCAGTTCTCACAATTATTTAAGCATGTATTTATTTGGTTGGATTTTGCTATATTCTTCAAATTTTTTGATTAGACTCCAATACAATTACATTATCTATAAATTGAACATCTACGAGGATATGATTTGACTTACTATATCTATAATAAACTTTTGCAGTCATATTTGTAATTTACTTTGACAATTATTAAATTTTTAATTGAAGGCCTTCTAGTTTTGTTTTGATCAGCTGGATAATTGCCTGACTCAGATTTCTGACCTGTAATCTAAATATAGTTGCCGGATTCATTATAGATTCAGCTAGTCACCTGGGAGACTGCAGAATCCAAAGTTTGATTCATTAACAGCTTCACTCTAAGGCTGTAATTTTTCATTCTGTAAAAAAAAAAAAACAATCAGTGCATTGTTCAAAATATCTTTAAAATTGCAGCTCATCAATATCTTCTCGAGCTCTGAAGTAAAATCTTTTCCTCCTCATCCTGAACATGAAAGTTCAAGTTATAATCTGCAATATAGTTAGGGGTTTAGGACAGAAATAAGCTCTCAGTAGAGACATTGGCTTTAATAAAATCTAACCCAGGAATCATAGAATCTGACTAAGATAAGTCAAACAACGACAAATACTTATGAATTCATTAATTTTAACTTTGAATTTTTGACGTGTCATTACAAAAAAAGTGAGTTAGATCTATATACATTGGCCAATTTTCTGTATTGCTAGGATCAATCTCTTCCAGGAAACCAATTTTCATCATTTGGATATTTCTTTTTCTGCTTGGAAAGTGGTGGGGAATCTTCAACTTTTTTTTAATTGAAAACCATGCAGTTATTAGCATTGACTGATCATTTCTTTTTTGATTCACACTGTTAATTTGGACTATTAATTTTTTAATAATGCAGAGATCCAAAAGGTCAGATCCCTTTGACTGCATTAATTCTGTTGTGTTGTATGTAGTATGACCAGAATGTTTTGATCATTCAGTAATAAACACAATTTACTAACTAGACGTTAAAATCTTTATTGAAAGTATTTACAATAGCTAAATATATAAAATATTTATAATACATTAAGTTCTTTACTATTGGAAAATTGCGGAGAGTTGTTACTATTATAACTAGTATTTAGGAAGAAATACTGAGATTCCTCTTTTAAAGCCTGATATTTCCAATCTATGGATGGCTTATCTTATGTGCAGATGACAATGCCAGTATAGATAAGTGTCCTGCATCAGGCTTGAGCATGCTTCACTGCATTCTACTATAGAATGGACAACATAATTATTGTCATCTAACATCTGTCTGAATCCCTTTTCAAGCAGACCTCAATATATAGCAAGATCCATTTTTACTGAATATAATCCAATTTACTGACCTAGCTTTCCAATTGGCTTCTTTATGACATTGGCTATTTATTTAATTTTATTCTTTCATTAGCTAGCTCTGTCCATTCAATTCGAACTTGAAAACATTAGTTTTGATCAGTTCATTACTTGAGGTAAGTTTTAGATGATTTGGAATGAATTCACAAAAATAATAGCTGAAAAATGTTATGTGCGTGTAAGTTGATATATCATTTAATAGTTATCTTAAAATTTTTTCTCAATTTTACTTTTAATAATGGAAAAATTGTGCAAGCATTCTTGTAAATAATTAATCATAAGGATTATGATAATTAGTTTTTCTGTATTTTTCTTTTAATTTGTAAAATTTATAGTTAAGTCTCTGAAGAATTCTACTAAAATTATATTTCACTACATAATAAAGAATGATGAGTTACTGTATTAAAACTACAATATTGCAACTATTTTCAAAAAAATAAATAAAATATAATTAGCAATCTATGTAATTGCTTCACATATATATACATTGAATATGCATTACATTTGCTCTTAAAAATTATAATTGATCAATATTAATTTGAATAAATATGAGAATAAATTATATGGTTTAATATTTTTTTTATTTGCTCCACTAATGAAGAAATATCTTTTAAATCATTTGGAAATATACAAGTGTTACATAAAAAAAAAACTGTTTTTTGATTATCAA
This sequence comes from Epiperipatus broadwayi, assembly GCA_028023455.1. Taxonomy (NCBI): domain Eukaryota; kingdom Metazoa; phylum Onychophora; class Udeonychophora; order Euonychophora; family Peripatidae; genus Epiperipatus; species Epiperipatus broadwayi. The sequence goes on along the minus strand of JAQFVV010000077.1, from coordinate 5,307,756 downwards.
TGATGTTAACCATCACAACTAAAATCTATTGAATACATCATTTTAATTATAATTTTATGATGAATGAAATAAATCTATTACTACTCTATTTTGAAGTTTATCTATTAACATTTGTAATTTATTAATAAATATACAACTAATAATCTTAAACATTTGTAAATTGTTTTCTTTTTTTAATTATAATTAAACTGCAGAGGAGTTTTAGAACTGAATTCATGACAAACAGGTGCAAAATTCCCACAAGAATATTTAATGAAGATTGTAGCTTAGTAAATATAATTACAAGTTATTTTTATGGTTGAAGTATAAATGTATATGATATATATATACATACAATATTAAATAAAAAAAATCTTATGCTTTTAGAAATGAAATTAAATAAATTTCACCAAGAATTTGTGTAATTTATTTCTTAATTTAAATGACACAATGATACTATTATATTTCTTTTTCATATAATAACTTCTCTGAAGTAGGTCACCTATATAGCTTTTAAAAACAAATGCAAAAAGTTTGTAATGTGTTTTAAAACTTTTTACAAAGTTGATTTATTTATTATTTTTAAAGCAAATCATAATTTATTGCCAAGTTTAAAATTAAAAAAATTTCTAAGAAATAAAATTATTTTCAAAAATATTAAGTATCAATAATAAAAATAAATAAATAATTAAAACATTCCAATGGTTGCTATAGTATTTGAATTCTTATATATTTACAATGTCTGGCTAAAATTTTAGTTGGAGCATTAATTTCATCTTTGTGGAAAAAGTAACTTTCTTCATGGAACTATTCTAATAAATATGAAATAACATCTAAATATATCTACTAATGCTGGATCATATTTGCAAACGCTGTAACAAAACTGGATAATTAAATTTAAAAATCAACTGCAGAAGAGAGAAGTATTTACACATTTTAGATATCTCTGATTTTCTTAATTATAAAGCATAACTACAAAAAAGAAAAAATCTCTGGAATACTTCCTTCGTTGATAAATTTAGATAATGAAACTACAAGCTATGTTCATTATGGCCAGAGATCTCAATTTTAAATTGGTATTACTGTCTAAGTGTTGAGCAAATAAAAACAAAATAAATTTGGCGAATGCTTTTAGAATGACTTTATTGAATAAATAATAATTTGAATTATATCAAAAGATATTTTGCTTTCCAAAATGTTCACCTTCTATTTAAGTAAAAATTAATATGTATTTTTTCTTTCTTGGTTATATAATTAAATTCAGATATAATAGAATGAAAACAGTTACTTTGAAATACTTTCTTCATGTATATTCCATATTTCATTGTGTTGAGCATGTAATACAAGTTACATGGTTTACATTCTATTGTTGTATTAAATAAATTTTTTATTATAGTTAAGAATACTTTCTCATTAAATTTTTTCATCTGACATTCAAGTATGTTATTTTAATATTTACATCAGAATACTATTACAAATGTGGAGAGGATGATGATCAGGAAATATGACTGGATCTGCATAAAGGCTGGGTACTTGATGTAAGCTCCAGTCTGATCATTATCCGTGGCTATTATCAAATTAGGATGAAAATTTTTTATTATAGTCACTCCACCATGTATATGGTTATCTGCTGGTCATAACCATTTCCCCCTAGATGAGCATATATTTTATTTATTTTGTGGGTGATCCCCATTACATTTCAATTCAAAACAAAGAAAGATTGAACCCAGTTCAATTTTAAAATATTAATATTATTCAGAAATTTCTGTATTATTTTAACATTTATAAGTCATGAATACTGATTAAAAAAATTAGCCACCGAAATATATAAAGCAATGAATAAGTAATACTTGGTCTGATGAGCAATGTAGTATGTTTTTTTTTTGTGAAAACAAATCAGTAGAGTGATAAAAATAGGGTTGGTATGGGTAATAATTAGGCAAACAGTAATATAAGTGACATGGCAGTAAAAATAAAAAAAACATACAGCAATAATAAAGGCTACAGGGTGAAAAGAGGAGTGAGCACTCTAACTTCGATAGTTTTTTTTTTATACTTGTAAAAATAGTCTGTTAGCTAATTTATAATAATTTTTTTTATAATTATAGGTTGTCGTCGATGAGCAACCATATCCCACTGGATAGCGCAGTTATCATGCTAAAACTATAAAATATGATCATTCACGGGCCGTTAATTATAATCATTTTGATGTGTTTTTTGTAATGCGAAAATAAAAACAAAAGAAAATCGTCTTTTTTAAATATTATTTAATTTTAAATATTATTTTTTATTAACATATACAATTAAATGATAATAATAAATGTAAAATAAAATAAACAAATTACAATTTGATTCGTCTTTTTTAGTTTTCTTTTTATTAGCAAAATCAATTTTCTATCGAAGATTTTTTTACTGGGGTTACGGCTTTTTTTTTGTTGTTGTTTACCGCTATTTTTTATTTCAAATAGAATGACAACTAAAAGTAAAAGTTGTTACGGTTAGGTTTAGTTTTAGGGTTAGCTTTACGGTTAAAATAAAAAATATCAAAATCGTATTTTTGTAAATATTTTGTTTTACTAACATCTATAAAATAAATGATAACAATAAACATAAACTATATTCAACAAAGTATAACAGTAGTCGGAGAAAAGAAACTAAAACTTTTTTAAACAACGACAAATATATATATATATATAAAATGTTTATAATATATGCTTTTTATGACATTTAAAAAAACAGTGTACAATTGTACTTTTCTTACTGGATATTTTTGTGTTAACGCTCTTTTTTATTTCAAAAATATACACATGGTACAATCTTAAAATGTCTCGTGGAAATGTTACGAACAGTACGTTACTTGACACGTTACCTAATTCCAATTCACTTTATACATATATCTCATCAACATTTACTACTTAAAACTTCAATACACTACAGTGTAAAAAGTCTGTTAATTATTACTTTACAAAATCTGAACATTTCAATACTTTAAAATAAAAAAAAATCCAATGAAAATAACATTTCCATCCAATTCAAAAAAACACACCCTCTCCCCAAGCCGTAATCTTTTTATAAACTGTGCGAATTGGGAAAATGTATTTGCTGCGTAAACATACATGCTGTACTGCAATGCGACCTGCAATCTGTAGTACAACAAAAAGTTTGTTTTATAGAAAACGCGGGTTTGAACGTGTCGGCCGCGAAAACGGCATGTGTTTTAGCGCAAAAACAGCGCCATCCAGTGGGATATGGTGGCTCATCGACGACAACCTAATTATATATATGATTATGTCATCTAAGGCAAAAATTCAGGTTTAGGAAAATGAAACTGAGACTCCTAGTAATGAATTTATAAAAGTATCGTAAAGCAAAGAAATTAAAAATTAGGGAAAGATAGAATAGAAACCTAGAGTGAAGGCAAGTAATTATTCTACACAGATTGTCTAGGAAATTATTAAATTCAAAAAGTGATTATGTAAAAAGCTAAAGCAGAAAGTAGAGCCAGAAATAGTGAATCAACTTATTCTGGAAATAATTGTGACTATAAGATCAATAAAGGATTTTTCAGCATTCTGAATGAATGCCTATATATATATTAATAAATACTTAGAAAGAGATCAAGTTTAATTTTTACATGAATAAAGATGGCCTTTTAAGTTCGATCCTGGATCTGTTAAACAGACAAATGTTTCAGGAAAAAATATAAATCAATTAAAACACAAAATAGGAATAAACACTGAAAATGACCACTATAAAAATCTAAACTAAATTTAATACGTTTATGAGAGAAAGTATGTTGAAATTTGATTATTTTACTTTCAGTACCGGTGTTGGATGGAGAGGTTTATCATTGTTTTTAGGATGTAGTGTTTCATGATACTCCAAAGAGTTTTTCATCTCAGTATTGTTCCCACACATATTAGATTTATATTTAATAGCTTCTAAGTCTCAAAAGTGAGCCAGACCTAGCTTTGATATTGCATGTTTATCAGCCTCCATTTCAAAAGTGACCCAGGTATAACTTTGATGTTATATATTTATTAGCATCTAAACCTTGAAACAAGCAAGGCATGATTGTGGTTTTATTCATAAACAGTTAACATAATCCTCAGTCATGAACTATTTCATCTAAGACTCAAAGTAAAACAAGGCTTTATTTATATGTATTATTTAGTTATATGTGGGATGGCAATTTCATATAGTGCTTAATTGAGATAGTCTTCTAGGTGATTAATTTCTTTGTCTAATTTGGTAACTTAAAATTTGATCTTTTAACAAGAAAGTTATAAATAATATTGAATATGGCAACATTTTTGAAAATATTACATTTTTTTTGTCTGTTTTATGAATACTATCTTGTAACACTACCTAAATGTAAAACAAAATTTTAAAGTTGAAAGAAAACTGAGCAATGTTTTATACTAAATCGACTCTATTCTATTCCTAAATGGATGAGGGGCAAATGTAACCTCTCTGACATAGGTCATCTGTATAGTTTTTAAAAATGAATATAAAAGGTTTATATGTTTTAAAATTTTGTAAAAAAGTTTATTTATTATTTTTAAAGCAAATATTGACAAGTTAAAAAAAAATTTGTAAAAAATAAAAAAGTTATGTCTTCGTTTATTTTTAAAAAATTTTGAAAATAAAAATAATTATTCTCAAACTAATTTTTAATTTCATTGTAATATTATTTAAAAGAAAAAAAGTGAGTTAGACTTTGTTCATTTATTAATAAAATTAAGATAATTTATTTCAAAGCTGAATATTTTAAAAATGCTTTATCTATATTAAAAATTGTTCAAGTTTTTAACAGTAGCAACTTTTTCCATACAATAGTGCCACCTGGTACAAGTTATAGAAACTTTCTGTAAATATGATCATTAAGGAAAATATGATTTGATATATCAATGAAGATTATATTTTTTTGCATATATTGGATTATGCAAAAAATTATGGAGCAGACTTTTTACTATACTATTACTTAACTAAATGTATTATAAAATAATGTTGAAGCAACTTTTAGCCATCAAGTATAATAGTAATAGCACTGAGATGTCTCTATAAACAGTTAGCATTAAAAATAAATAAATAACATTATAATAAAACCAGAAATAAAAAATTTTCTAAAATGTATAATCATGAAATTTTCAATGTTAAGAAAAAAAAAGAAAATCAAGTCATAAAATGGCATAATTTTTAAAAAATTGGCAGATAAAGTATTTAACAAATCTTACACCTAAAGAAATTGTTATAAAATGACAATTGCAAAACATATTCCATGATAAAAGTGATTGCTTGTTGGTGAAAGTAATTTAAAAATGACTGAAAGACCTATAGTCAGAATTACTGCTGCCCATATAAATAGAATGAATAATTGATAATGTCATATTTGCATACTGAATGCTTTTAGCTTAAAATTAAAAAATTCAAAATTTATTGTTAAGATACATGATTACAAATCAGTGATTATTTTTTAATAAACATGACAATATGAGTCTTTTTCTCTGCAGACATAGAGACTTTTTCAGAAAGCTAAAACTGTATGTCTAAAATAGAGCTAATGACTTTTCATTTATTTATCCATTACTTGTTACTTACTGTTGTTGTTTTTGGATACTTTAATGCAATGGTGAAAATAATGAATTGAAAAACTAAAGCTTTTTGGATTAATTGAAACTTTTATATGGAACTGTTGTGACAATTTGATACTCACATGTCTTCTGATTTTATAAGACCCCATGGTTTTATCACTTAACACATAGTTTAATACTACAAGAGATCCTTATGAAAATATAAAATTGTCAAAGGCAAACAAATAGCTTTTATTTATAGAATTTTCTTACTATGTTCTTTTCTGAAGATTCTTGATTCCAACAAACACCATAAAAAAAAAAGGCACATGGTTTTATTGCTCGGAAGTTCACAAGAAGTTTGAGTGCCAGAATCGATCATGAGGCCTCCTGATCTCAAGTCGGACACTACAAACTGCACCAAACTGTGAAAGGCACAATGGGATAGTAGTAGTATAATGTGTTTATTTTCATTTCTACTAGGTACTACCATAAAATCATTTAATCAAAGTTCCATTATATAATTTCATATTGTGGATTCTGATTCTTTTGCTAGTGCACTTCTATGTTATTAGCTTGCACTCTGGATGCAAACTAAATTAGTAACATCTTTAGAATAAATTCAGTTTCTTACAAATAAAATTATTTTAATTCATTTACCTGGTGAAATACATTATGTCTATAAAAATTATAAAAGATATATTACGCCTATAAGAAACAGAAAACTACAAACAAAGGCATGAGATTTTTATCAGTGAGTGTCAAAATTATACAGATTTAAAAAACAAACAAATATACGATTATTTTTCAAAGCCTTTTTTATTTTCTTATATACAACTGTGAGCTGTTCAGACCTCACAGGGACTGGATTACTTGTCATCATTTCTATCAACCTTTCCACTTTATATATATATTTTCTACAATTGTGGCCTTTTTAATTTTCTTTTTTTTGTGCTCAAAATTAAGATCATCCAGTGAACAATTAACTATATATATTTTTTAAAATAATCACAATGACACCACTCTTATAAACATTTAAAATATTAAAAAAATATATATGTAAAAAAACAAAAAATGTTTAGAAACAAAATGTGAACAGACAATCTTAAAAATATCTTTACAATTTATATACAATAAAATGAATATTCTATGTGTACAAACATCATGAGTATATAAATAATAAATCTACAAGAGCTAAGTAGAATGGATTTCTACATGACAAGTCCCATTAAATTCAAGATAGTTATCCATACATATTACTTAATCTACAATGTGATCAGCATTCAAGACCTGAACACTCAATATTCCAGTCACTGAAACATCTGACAAGATTTTCTTTCTTTCAGTTTTTAAGCAATATTATATATATATAAAACAATCAATAAAAATATATGAAAATATGCAAATATTCATAATTTCAAATGAATCTTGCAGATGGCCACTGATCTACAGGACTTCAGAAATTTTTTTTTTTTAAAAAAAATTCCATCTGATGAGATTCAGATTATCATAAGTAACTATCATTGTCATGCAAATGTCACCTGGGAATGATCACTACTTAATGTGGAAACTTTCAGTTTGTTTAATTCTTCTTTCACTTTCCATTAATATTAGTTTCAATTTCTCTTTGGGCTCGTGATGTCTTCACCTTTTCTTTTGGCGTTTCCTTCTCACCAACTTCTTCAGCAAACATTTTCATTTTTTCGTGAAATGTTAATTTTTCAGGTCCTTGGGGTTTTTTTGAATGTTGACGAGTAGCTTCGATGCGCGCCCTCGGATCTCTGTATACCTCCTGAGCGCCTATTACTCCTGGAGTAGGAGCAACTGTGAGCTTGCTCATGCCAAGTGAGTTCTGAGGGGACACCAGAGTATTCTCGTTGTACTCATTATCACCCACGGACATTGAATTTGTTATTGTGGTAGGAGGATCACCTTGATAAAATGGTGACATCACAGTAGCATTATAAAAATTGCGATTATCTGAGTTCCACTTTTCTTCCAGATTTTCATTATTCAAATTCACATGAGTTTCAATATTTACTTCATGAAAGGAAACATGTTTACCTGCATGTGATGAAACTGCCTTTGAAGGAGGAACAATGTGATTACTTGGTATTTCTGGTGCTGAAGACATTAAATAAGGAGATAAATTACTTTCTCTAGAAATCTGGTAGCTACTTTGTATAGAATTATCAACTTTACGCTCTATGTGCATTTCTCTTATAATCTGTCGTTCTTGTTCTCGTTTTAATCGTTCTTCTTCGATACGAAGTTGCCTTTGTCTTTCCTCCTGTTCTTGCAGCCTTTTCTGCTCTTCTATTTCTCGTTGCTGCTGTTCTCTTAATTCAGCTTGCTTTCTAGCTAGTTCATGTTGTTCCTTCTCTTGTATTCGCTGTATAATTCTTTGTCGTTCCCTCTCATGATCTGGTTCATATTGTTGCAATGGTCTGTCATGCCTATAAAATAAATATTAAAATTTAGTCTTAATAAAATATTACAGTAAATTAAAATATTGTAATAATCACAAATTAAAATTGTCTCACTATTATCAGTAAAAAAAGTATTTATCTTTATAAAAAAAAAAAAAAAAATCTCTTTAATTCACTGTTTATCAATCCAATCCTAATAGAATAGAGAATAATATTCATGATATAATAAATAATTAACTTCTTTCTAAAATTGTAATTGATCATATCAGTTAATTAAAAACAATCATGTTTAATTATTTAAAATATTAAATGTAATAATTTCATTAAATATATAAATGTGAATCAAAGAAGTATTACCTTTCACTTGTAAAAGAGATAATTAAAAGATCTAATATTATTACATAATATTTTATATGAAAACTTATATCTTATCAAAGTGCTTAAGTAAAATAAAATTTAAAGAAGTAATCAGAAACACAAAGTATCATAATAAAATAGAAATAACATTTACTAAAACTTTATATTTAGAATACTACTTTGCAAAGAATAAGCAAGTTACAAATTTCTATTTATATTAGTAATAAGTTAGATATAAACATTTTATCTATAAATAAAATAAAATTTTTAAACATAAGGAAATTTATACTTTAAGAAATACTAATTGCATGACTTTTATATCATTATTATACTGTCAATTTAATTGTACTGTATATATATGTAGAATAATTTCTAAGCATAAGTTATTGACGGATGAGTGCATGTAAATTTAATACCAATCTAATAGTGCATGTCTGAAAATTAATTTCCTCCCATATATATATATTGTAATGATATGAACGGGATAAGTGTAAGTATGATACCCAAAGAACAGAGACTCTATTGAATACTAAATAAATTCAGATTTATGTCAAATTAAGATGACTTTATATGGAAAATCCTAATAATACCACTACAAGTTTAAATTGGATATGAAATAATAAGAATATTAGCTCTGATATCTAACTATCTACATGATATTTTATAATATAATATTCTAGCCTTTATTTGAACTGAAATATGTGCATAATGCTATCTGAATTATACACTTACATATAATTAATCATTTATATCTTTTGAATAGCTAAAACAACAATTTATAAATGCACTTAATAAAACAGATAGATAAACCTAATATAAGATGCTTGTCTAAGGGGTAAAACTAATTATGATGTTGAAACGAAAGAGAGGTGGAGAATCAGAGGAAAATCTGTATATGTTAATATATAAGGTTTATTAAGTCTTGGAATTTATTCAGTTTTGAAGTGATAGATAATATGAAAACTAAATAAGTTATCTTAAATATAAAAATTATTGTTTAATGATAATTTTGACTAATTATCATGATTTTCCTTTGATTATATGTACATTTAAAACATTTACTCATAACTAAATACATTTATATTGAATATTAAATAGATAATAGAACTTGAAATGGAGTTAACAGTTGATAGAATGACAAAACACACATTGCCCAAATATTCATGAACATTTTAAAATCCAAAGCATAGCGAGTTATTCTAGATTCGTGGAAGATACTGTTCAGAATTAATCTCTAATAAATTACTATATGATTTATTTATCAATGTTTATTGTTTTAATCCTATTGAACTAGTTTCTATAACTCACTGTTCTCTTGGCAACAAATATATATAAAAGATATTGGACTGCCAAATGTTTATTCAGAGATATTGGTCTAATTTCATCATTATATATTATTCTTAGGTTAGTAGTAATAAGATGTTCCACCATAGCATAACATAAGGTTTGCATAAACATCATACACATTTATTGAAAGAAGTTGGCAATATAAATAAAATAATTCTATTATGTGTATATCCTCTGAATCTAGCAATAAATGTTTGAAAAATTAAAATTTTATTTTTCTACCACATGAAATATATTCAATCTTTATCTCTAATATTGTTTTTGGTTTCTTTGCCAATTTTGTCATTATTATATATATAGGATTTTGTATTCTATTTCAATAAATGCATATGCATATTATTCAAATTTAATGATGTGCACTGTTAATCACATTTCAGTTGTTACTAAGCCTTAATTTAGATTTAAACTTGCTGTTCAAAGCAGATGTTAACTTCCTTTTTAGCTATACACTTTTAGGTTTTTCTGCTAATGTGTCAAAGCGTTGACCGGGAAGCCTTTTTCTTTAACATATAAATTTCAAATAAATAACACCTTTAATTGTTCTTTATAATACAAAAATCTTTATCGTTATGAAACTTCTTTTAAAATAGGCAATGTCTATATATAAAAACAATACATTTTTTTTTAAAAAGAATGAAAAAAGATCTCTTCTTTAATAAGCCACATGTTATCTCTTTTGTTTCTAAGTGATTTACAAAGTTCACTGCTGTTATATTTGATTAGTTCGAGGCATTATTTCATAAAAAATTATTAAGTAATTATTGTTGTAATAAAACTTATTTTAATACTATTTATAACTACATACATACTAAACACATTCATATACATATATGTGTAATATCTATTTATTAAATCCTATGAAATGTGTATGCATAAAATAGATGTTTTATGGAATAAATTTAAGTTATTACTTTTGAAATTAACATATTTTAATTTCTGTTACAAACTTATTTCTTTTAAAATTGAGCATGTTTTTGAAAATATTAAATAAATAGCCTATGTTCTTATAAGATTATATAAATCATAATAAATCATCACTATCTTCTAGACTTGTACTTAAGATTACTAAAAATATAGTAACATTGTATGGTGAGATGGACATTAGGGAGACATCGACTAGACATTCTGTATAAATAAAAAAATTTTTTATAGTGTATACTTAGGATATAATGTGGTAATATATACCCTAACAGCTCAATATATATATATTGTAACAGGAACTGGGTTTAAACCCTGTTACAAAAGGAAAGAAAATGTAGTTTGTAGATATTTTTTTCTTTATTTATATATTATTATTATGCTATAATTAATTGTAAAAGTCGCACAGACCAAACGCACATGTATTTACTGGCATATATTTTAAGTGGCATACATACATGTAGGTAAATGTTATTGTTGAGAACAAGAAAATAAAAATTTAGAAGATTTTAAAGCAGGTAAAAGAAAAGTTTCTTTTACAATTATAAACTTCCTGAATTAATTGGCCAAACATATCTCATTGTTCAATAAAAAAAAAAAAAGAAAGCAGAATCCAACTGCTTGAATGGATTTTTTTTTTTGTGTGTGTTTGTTTTAATTAAATGGATTTTGCAGAAATAATTTTTAGAGAAATGAACATGGAATGCCATTATTTATTGAACTCTTTTCGATTTCTTTTGTTTAATTAAAGTCTACGAAAAGATTTATAATTAAAAAGTTCAGGAATTTAAAAAAAAGAATTAGATAAGTAAAAGTCAAGATCGCTAAGTGGTTTTCCTTTTGTTGACATTTTATAAGAAAATCTATTTTTGGAAACAAAGGAATACCAGCGATAAGGAGAAAGGCAACTGGGATTGATTAATTAATTTTTAAAAAACGGACAGTTGAGCTCTGCTGGTCTGATGTGTAAGAAGAGCAGGTGTTCTAAATTATTATTGAAGAAGATTTATTAAGAGAAGATTCGAATACATTAGCTGAAAAGCAGAAAGTTAGGGAAGTAACCTGTGCGAACTGAACTAAATATATGAGACCTCATGGATCTCATGGGTAAAATCACCATCGTGCCGTGGTCGGTGTTCGGACTCCAGCCATTTTACCTATGCCACGTAAATATATATACCACAGTCAACATCCCCAATTGCCCTTCAGAACTATAACTCTTTCAATCCAGTGCAGATCATCCGCCATTCCGGAATTTAGTCAAAAGAAAAAGGAACAGTAAATTGAATACGCCACTTTAGAGGGACTAAAGGAATGAAATATTTAAGTGGAAGCGATGGATGCCATATTTGCCTAGGCAGGCTCCCCGGAACTGACTTACGAGTGCACTCGGAAACACATATGCAAGTTATTCAGACTATATTATGCCAGTAAATATACACCTATTATACCATTTTTAAATCCTTAAATTTAATCCAACTTAACTGTGCGATTATTTAGTAATATATCTTTATTATTAATTTTTTTTTGCTGTTTTCTCATTAATGGTAATTCATTAAAAATATTTATTATATATATATGTGCCATTTATTGTTTATATTTTTTTGAATAAATATTAATAGATCGGAAATTAAATTAGTGATTTATTTCGATACATGTTATAGAATTTATATGTTCCAAAATCTTATACACGTGCGTGCTGGTATGCATTTAATGATAATTTAAAATGAAACAGGTTAGATAAAAAGGTGTATGAGGATTTTAAGAGGGTTATTTTAAACTTTAATGGGAGTAAAAAAAAATAGAAAGCTATAGAAAAGAATTGATTTGAAACTTCGTTCCCCTTCGTTTCTTCTCCAGCGCAATGTGCTAACATACCCTGAGCATTAAGGCGGGCATCCAATTAAATGGCTGAATCAAACAAATATTTAATAGACCCTACGATTCTTGTTAAATAACAAGATTGGTGCTTGGCAACGAACAAAAAAATATATATATATACGTTGTCCATAAACGTAGAGGTCTAATTAAAGGTTAAGTTAAAGATGGGAGGGTTCAATTTAATTACCTGATATACGTGTGTTCTGCTGTCGGTTTCTTCACTTACCCCTTTGAATGACCCAAAGTTCGGGAAAACTTCGTATGAGGGATGAATGACTCAATTTTATGGGAAAACTTCATATGGGAAGGGCTATCAGTAATGCACACATCACTGTAAAAATTCACCCTGGGAAAGAAAGAATAACTGTAGAAAAAGTTGGTTTGATAAGGATAAAGGTTTGAATTCAGATGATTTGAAATTTAAAAAACGTAAACGTACACTACCATGGTGGGAATCATTACAATGGACTCCCAACGACGGGGCTTTTGAAGAAAGGAGATCGATAGGGTGAATGCAGCTGAAGGATATAGAGGGCGCATTAATCAAAAAGAGAACTTTTTTTTTTAAAAGGAAAAAAAAAAGGGAGAGGAAATAGAGTCGTTTTTTTTTAAGTACACCTGGGTCTCTTTTTACGTGGACTTATTTAACAAGATTTTGAAGCTACGCGATTCGTGTTTCACTGGAAGTCGAACTCCGATATTGCGCTATTACTTTAAATAATAAATTTCGCGCACTTACGTTATATTGAAAGTAATAGCACATTATTGAAATTCGACTTTCAACTTAGTAATTTCAATATTTTCAGTGCTTTATAATAGTAAGATTTTATGCAATAATGAAATTAAAATCATGATTTCCATATTTTATGTATACACACATTAAATTTTACAAGATTATAATGTAAATTTGTTCAAACATTGTGCGCGTTAATTTTGCATTTTAAATCACATTCTGTTTTTGCTTTTTAAAAAAGAACGTAATCAATTATTAATCATTTAGTGCCCGCAAGTTTATTTTTAAAAGGTGAGTAATATCAGTGGGCACAATTAAAATTGAAAATTAAAGACAAAAATAAGAATTTAATTTTTAGTTGTTAGATTAATTACTAATTACGTTGTCACCAGAAAACCATTAATTAACACAACATGAGAGTGACGTTGGCGCTAGTTGTATTTCATCTTGTGAAGAATCTGATTTTTTTATTAGTTTGCAAACGAACCTGTTTACCGGCAAATAGCGATAATAATTAAAACGTGTATAAAAAAATATAAATTACTGTAAATTATGCATAAAAATATATTGTTTTGAATAAAATTAAATATTATAGTTAAAAAAAGTTTGTCTTGTATCAATTTTTTTCAAATTTGAAAATTTTTATTAATCATATTTTACTTCCTTATATTTTTTTTTGCACGAATTTTAAAGTAAATTTTACTTTGGTGCTTTGCTTTTACGCGAGTTTTGAAAAATCACAGTTAGTATCCCCCCTTTTTCAAGGTAAGTTACGTCTATTTTTGCACGATTTCGTTTGCGCGTGTTTTCTGAGGAACCTATGTATCGCGTAAAATGAGATCCAGGTGTATAAAGATTCGTGGCTGTTCAGTTAAATATTTTTTTCTGGGAGAGAAAAATGACAAGGAAATAGAATTTAATGGTAGATAGGCAAATAGGGCAAAAACAAAAAGGGGAAAAATAATAAATATTACGTGGAGAATGGTCGGGGAGCTGGGACATTGAACCCGGCACGGATTGTTAATCTCACTAAAAAAATTATATAAAATCAAAATCAGATGAAAACTAGATCACAGAGTAACATGGATTCAGAAACGTAGGACAAAGAAAAGGAAATGGACATGTTTGAACAGATCATGGTAAAGTTGCAAGAATTGGAAAAAAGGTTACAAAAAGAAATAAAAGATGTAAAGGAAGAAATGAACGAAAGGTTATCAGAGATGCAGATAGAAAATGAAAAGGGGTTGGCAGAATTGGAGAAAAAGTTGCGTGAAGAAATAAGAATCAGTAAGGTAGGGGTGGAGGAGAGTGAAAAGCAAGCGACAGATAAATTAGAAGTAGAGGAAAATGAAATTAAGCCAAAGGCTGAAGGGAAAGACGAAGAAAAGGGAAAGACGGGCCAAGTCATAGGAGAGAAGATAAGGGAAGAGCAGCAAATCACGGAGAAAGGGATAGGTAGCCAAACAAATGTTAACCAATTCCTTAAGATCCGTTCATTCGCCGGCCAAATAGAAGAGGCGCCAGTAGAGCATCTCAAGAGCCTACAGAGGTACTTTAACGTAAACGAAATGTCTGAAGGGAACAAGGTAATAATAGCGTGTAGCAACTTGGCGAGGAATGCGTTGTCATGGTGTAAGTCACTGTTTTGCCAACCTCGAACGTTTAAAGAGTATAATGAAGATGTGTATGAAACATTTTGGTTGGAAGAGCGGCAAGAGGTCATTAGATACTGCATAAGGCAGGAAATGTATAGAGTAAATGGGCAAGAGAACTACACACAATTTTTTCGGTGACAAGTGGCTAAATTGCCAACTTTGGACGAATGCAATATGACGGAGCGACACATAATTAGAATCATCAGGCATAATTTGCCAACAAGGATCGAACAGATGCTGATAGGAAATGGGAGGTCATCGATTGAAGAGGTGGCCGAAATGTTGAATGCTATAGATATGAGTGAAAGCGAACAGGATAAACCTATAGATCGAGGCAAATGGAGAAACGATGATCAGGGAAAGGATTCTAACTGCCAGAAACTATAACAAAAATAAAATGAAATTTATGTGGAATAGAAGGGAAGGGAAAATACATATATATATATAGGAAAGGGTTAGGGTCAGAGTTTTTTTTTTTCTTTGGTAGCCTTCAAAATGAAATAAACCTCATTTTGAAGTCTTTCAAACGGCGGGGTATTGTAACAGCAACTGGGTTCAAACCCTGTTACAAAAGGAAAGAAAATGTAGTTTGTAGATTTTTTTTCTTTATTTATATATTATTATTATGCTATAATTAATTGTAAAAGTCGCACAGACCAAACGCACATGTATTTGCTGGCATATATTTTAAGTGGCATACATACATGTAGGTAAATGTTATTGTTGAGAACAAGAAAATAAAAATTTAGAAGATTTTAAAGCAGGTAAAAGAAAAGTTTCTTTTACAATTATAAACTTCCTGAATTAATTGGCCAAACGTATCTCATTGTTCAATAAAAAAAAAAAAAGAAAGCAGAATCCAACTGCTTGAATGGATTTTTTTTTTGTGTGTGTGTTTGTTTTAATTAAATGGATTTTGCAGAAATAATTTTTAGAGAAATGAACATGGAATGCCATTATTTATTGAACTCTTTTCGATTTCTTTTGTTTAATTAAAGTCTACGAAAAGATTTATAATTAAAAAGTTCAGGAATTTAAAAAAAGAATTAGATAAGTAAAAGTCAAGATCGCTAAGTGGTTTTCCTTTTGTTGACATTTTATAAGAAAATCTATTTTTGGAAACAAAGGAATACCAGCAATAAGGAGAAAGGCAACTGGGATTAATTAATTAATTTTTAAAAAACGGATAGTTGAGGTTTGATGTGTAAGAAGAGCAGGTGTTCTAAATTATTATTGAAGAAGATTTATTAAGAGAAGATTCGAATACATTAGCTGAAAAGCAGAAAATTGGTGAAGTAAACTGTGCGAACTGAACTAAATATATGAGACCTCATGGATCGCATGGGGTAAAATCACCATCGTGCCGGGGTCGGTGTTCGGACTCCAGCCATTTTACCTATGCCACGTAAATATATATACCACAGTCAACACCCCCAATTGCCCTTCAGAACTATAACACTTTCAATCCAGTGCAGATCGTCCGCCATTCCGGAATTTAGCCAAAAGAAGAAGGAACAGTAGATTGAATACACCACTTTAGAGGGACTAAAGGAATGAAATATTAAGTGGAAGCGATGGACGCCATATTTGCCTAGGCAGGATCCCTGGAACTGACTTACGAGTGCACTCGGAAACACATATGCAAGTTATTCAGACTATATTATGCCGGTAAATATACACCTATTATACCATTTTTAAATCCTTAAATTTAATCCAACTTAACTGTGCGATTATTTAGTAATATACCTGTATTATTAATTTTTTTTTGTTGTTTTCTCATTAATGGTAATTCATTAAAAATATTTATTTTATATATATATGTGTGCCATTTATTGTTTATATTTTTTTGAATAAATATTAGTAGATCGGAAATTAAATTAGTGATTTATTTCGATATATGTTATAGAATTTATATGTTCCAAAATCTTATACACGTGCTTGCTGGTGTGCATTAATGATAATTTAAAGCAAAACAGGTTAGATAAAAAAGGTGTATGAGGATTTTAAGAGGGTTATTTTAAACTTTAATGGGAGTAAAAGAAAACAGAAAGCTATAGAAAAGAATTGATTTGAAACTTCGTTCCCCTTCGTTTCTTCTCCGGCGCAATGCGCTACCACACCCTGAGCATTAAGACTGGCATCTAATTAAGTGGCTGAATCAAACAAATATTTAATAGACCCTACGATTCTTGTTAAATAACAAGATTGGCGCTTGGCAACAAACAAATATATATATATATACATTGTCCATAAACGTAGAGGTCTAGTTAAAGGTTAAGTTAAAGCTGGGAGGGTTCGATTTAATTACCTGATATACGTGTGTTCTGCTGTCGGTTTCTTCACTTACCCCTTTGAATGACCCAAAGTTTGGGAAAACTTCGTATGGGGGGGGGGTGAATGACTCGATTTTATGGGAAAACTTCGTATGGGAAGGGCTATCAGTAATGCACGCGTCACTGTAAAAATTCACCCTCAGAAAGAAAGAATAATTGTAGAAAAAGTTGGTTTGATAAGGATAAAGGTTTGAATTCAGATGATTTGAAATTTAAAAAACGTAAACGTACACTACCATGGTGGGAATCGTTACAATATTTAGATTGATACTAAAAGGAAATATGCCTATGTGTTTGAAAAGGATGGTTTTTAATAAATGTGTTTTGCCAGTTCTTACTTATAGATCTGAAACTTGGACACTTAATAAAAGAGCAATACAGAATCTTCAAACCACTCAAAGAATTATTGAGAGATGCATGTTAGGAGTAACAAGAAGAAATCGAAAATGCAATATATGTCTAAGAGAACAAGCAGGTGTTACTGACCTCATTGAAAAAATTTAAAAGACTAAAGTGGAGTTAGGCTGGACATATTGTTAGAGGAGATGATAATAGATGGATAATTGAAATCTTAAACTGGATTCCAAGAGATTATAAAAGACCCAGAAAGAGACCACAGATGAAATAAGAAAGTGTGCAGGGGTGATGTGGAGAAGAGAAGCTAAAGATCGAAGAAGATGGATTGAACTTGGAGAGACCTTCATCCTGCAGTGGATTGATAATAGTTGACAATGATGATGTATTTAGATTAGCTGCCTATAAATGGTTTGTACAATTTAAACTGTATGGAAGATGTAAATAAATTAAATTAAATTTCCAATTATCATTTTATTAATATATTGCAATAACTGTTTACAATTTCTATTTTGATGAATAAAAAAAAATCTCTTTACCTCAACACAAATACTTCTAAGTAATAAAAATTTTGAAATCATGACATAGACCTAAGATATTATCTAATTCTGAATATTTATCAAAATGCAGGATGATGATATTGATTAATATTGATAATGGATGACAACCAATTAAGTCCATCTCTATAAAAATTTTTTCAGCAGTTTTACATAAAAGTACTTTGTGGATTAAAATGGAAAGCTATGGGGAAATAAATAAATAGAGATTACTTACATTGTTTAGATTTTGAAAGTGATATGATTGCTGTCATAAGTAGTACTTCAATATTAGTAAATATTGTAAAAGCTCTGATGAAAGCAAGAGAATAGCATCCAATTAAAGCAATATTCAATAACTTTTTTAAAAAGGGAAGAAATAAAGATTATTACGAATTAAGACTGAGATGTAGTGCTTTTGGGTATGAGAACTGGATACAGAGTTTTCAGACCATGGAATAAAATAAAAATAAATGTAAAATAAGAGAATTAAGGTTGAAAGAAGGTAACATTGACATTACTGAAAAAATTAAAAGACTGAAATGAAGTTGGGCTAAAAAATCAATAGACAAAATGAGAAAGATTTCTAGAGTGATATAGAAAAGCTATGGATTGTAGAAAATGGATTAAAATTGGAGAGATCCTCTTGCAATGGAATGATACTGATTGAAAATGATGATAACTTACCATCTATTAAAAAAAAGAAGATACTTTCCAGATAATAAATACTGAAAAATTTAATAGTTGAAGAAAAAGAAAAAAAACTAAATATGCAGAAATGAGATAATTTTTACGTATATGCCATTTATTTTGATTTTTATATAAAATAAATATACCAGATGTGTAAAAATTGGCTTTAGAGTTGGAAACATATTTACATTAAATATACAAAGGTGGTTATGTAAATATGCAAGAATGAATTACGTTATGCAAGTAAATATGCACAGAAAAGTTAATATCTCTAGCAAGAAGTGTCTTTTTTAAATTTCAGTAATAAATATGCTAAGAAAAATAGCTTAAAAAGTCATTATTATTTCTATTTTTGTTGTACAGACTTCAAGTGGTTAGGTGTGGTTAATAACTAATATTTCTCATAAGATGTTAAGAGGTGAAAAAATCAATTATAGTAATTCTTTGAATATCTTTTTGCTTAATATCCTATCAATTTGAAATATTTTTATTGGTTCATCAAATATCTATTAATTCTTGTCATTTAGTAATTTTTTCATGGAAAAGTATCCAAATTTTGATAATATTATCTAACTAGAATAGAACGAACTGCAATGGTGCTTCAGAAAATTTACTATTCTGTCTTCATCATCAAAAATGAAATATATATGTTAAATTTATTTAGTTCAAAATAAGATAGGACCATAATCAATATATTCACTACTAGGTCTATAATTCTTTAAACTGTTACTGAAAAGAATACATTGTTCAAATCTATAATGTTATTTTGGAGGTTTCTATATCCATGTATATGTTCACTGTATCAAAAAGAGAAGTCAAAGACTTTGTCAAGCATTGGTGGTCGAGAGGTCAGCGACAGCTGCTTTACAAATAGTTGTCCCGGGTTAGCGGGTTCGCTTCCCGGCTGAGACACATGAGAAAAAAAAAAGTCTTATGTAGATATCATTATCTATATGGAAAGTCAAAATTTCTAAACTATTATTGTTGTAAGCTAATGAAGGAATGTTTGCTTGAATATCATCTATTAAATAGTGCAAAAGAAAATCTCTTATCATGCACTGACATCTTCATTTCATTTTTGTCCATCATATTTGCTAAAATACTGATCCCTTCCACAACCAGCAAATTTACAGGGCCATAAAAGATTAGAAAATATTGCCTGCAGTGCAATATCACGATCACTTCAATTTATTAAAGCAAGTTTATTTCTGTTCTCATAAAACAATTCTATATGCCATAGCAGCTTCTCTATTTCTCAAACATTTATAGGAAATCATGCACTAGAGCCAATTTGTGATCATCTGTTTTATGCCAAGCTAAGTATTTAGTGCTTTTACATGCTCTAACAGTAAATAATTCACTTCATTTCTTCAATATTTTGTAAAACTTAACATTCAGTGAAATAAAAAAAATAAAATATTGCCTTTAAAGCCCTAGAGGCAGTCAGAATCTTATAAACAATATATTTACTGAAAGTATTTAATAATAATTATTACAAGTGTTATAGAAGTGAGGATAATGAATCATAAAATTTACGTTCAGACTTGATGAGAGAGAATTTTGTAATAAAAAAAAAGTACTGTTTTTGTCATATCTCACCTCGCCTTCAGAGGTGGTCTAGTCCAGATTCCTTCCTTATCTGATCAGATTGAGCATTCATTGCGGCTAATCAATGTGTAAATATATAGATAAAACACAGCCAATACTTAGTATGGGTAAATAGGCAATGATGCTCTCTGAATCCGATAGTTTCCAGTAAGTCTTTTTGGAGGTAAGGAGAGAACTTCTGCCTAACTAAGTGACAGTACACGTTCTCCATTGAAACAACTGCTCAGAATGAGCATTTCCATTAGAGCCATTATACTATAGGTCTATGCATTGAGGCAAGTCCACGATAGGACTGGAAGCTGCTAAAACCAGAGCCGACTCGAGGCAAGCTGTCTGGTACAGCCAGAAGTCATTGGATAAACTCACAAGGCAGGCTGTTACATATAGCTGGAAGTGAGTTGAGTCTTTCAGGCATGATTGGCCCTGAATTAATATTGCATATTATTTAAATATATTCAATCCTAATAAATCACATTAATTGAACTTCAGATGTTCGTATTTTTTGTTATTATTGGTTTGAGTCTGCCATCCAGACCAAACACAACAGTTTTATTTGATGTATTTTAATTTCTCAGCTGAAAGACAGCTTTCTGATGCATATTTTTAAAAAAACAATTTCTTATTTGTATATAAAAGGCTCATATAACTTACCTATTATCTTCTTTACTAGGAGACATTTTCTGTACATGATGTAATTTCGTTTGATGCTTTTCAGTTTCTGTATAAATTGGATTTTGAGCACCTGAATGTTCTAAAGTAATATCCTAAAAAAAATAAATATATACATATATAACTGACAATTTTACTTTTGCAATTTTTATAATTTAATTTTTTTAGGATAATTAGCAGTAAAATTCAATCAATATATTTAATAATGACTTCAAAATTCAGAATAATAGCCATTCTAATAAAACAAGTTTCACAAAATTAAAAAGTATAACTATATAAAACCATAAAATTAAGCAAATAACAGAACTGACCATCTACCATTTACTACATAGTGCCTATTCAAATCACAATCTTTTGCAAGACCAATTCCGTTTTGTCCAAATCTCACTCCATCTAAAACTTACAATCATCTAGAGTAATTCATATGTGCTTGACCAAATATTAATTCACAACTCTCAGTATTTATGGCAAAATTTTTGAAGGCACACACACATTTTCTGATTCTATCTGCTATATAAACACACAAAGAAAAAATAAGTACTGACCCAAATGTTCTTTTTCTTCTAATAGTTTTTTTATCTAGCAATGACCAGAAAGCAATATCTATTTCTAAACGATGCACATTAAATACTCCAGTTTTTATTGAAACAATATCAATCAACAATGATAAATGTTTTTATAAAGTTACGTGACAGTGCACTTTATTAAACTATGGCTATATATCTTAACTTAATGAAAGTATCCTAATTATGATAAATTAGAAAATAAAACAATGCAAAAAAAATAAAATAGAAAACCCAACGAACTTCATTATCTAATGGTAGAACAACACTGCAAACACTCAAAAAAAAAAAAAAAATCAAAATTCAGATCTATACAACTTCTAATAGCTATTCATCATTTAAAAATAGTTAATTCTAAAATCTGCTAACATTAAATTTCATTAAACTCATCTACTAAAAATACTTATAATTTTCAACTTTGTGAAGCATTACAGATTTCCTTCAATTGTTCGTAACTTTACTCAATAGTATTAGAAGTATATTAAATTTTTAGTGTTTACTTTATTCTTATTATACTTGTATTAATTTCTGGTAAGCACCCTCAAATATTTCAGGAGCATGCTGCATAACTTATCTCCTTCCTCTCCTCTAAGGTATCATCCTTCATATTTTTTCTGTAAGTCAATACTGTATTTCTTTAAAATAAAAAAAATCCATTTATATATGTATACTTCTCATTTTCAGATTTAGTTTTAACAATCTTCTGGCAGATTTCATCTCGGGCATTAATATATGCGTCCTTTCATTGAAGTATATAAATATGTGAAATTGATGCACAGATAAACAATCAACTACATAACATATATATATTAAATAAAAAACCCATATAAAACGACAGATCATTACATATTTAATAAAAATAAAAGATGAAATGTCTTGGGGGGGGGGATCTTTGTAATAATTACAGACTAATGTATACCTATGTGAATACAATCAATATATTCATATAAAATTGTTTTTTATACTCAATTTTATTAATAACTTTTATTCTTGAAAGATAATGAGTATGAGTGTATATAATAACATATATAAAATTAAAGGAAGTTTTGAAATATACTATGTATTAAAACTTTCACTTTGAAAAACTCTTATCTTCGGCAGTTAATTAAAAGATCTCCATCCACATAACTTTTGTATCTCAAGTATTAGTTAGATTGTATAAATTAAAGTTTTTCCATTAAATATACCAAGTGATTATCTAATCATAATCGGATAAAGATTAGAAAGTTTCTGTATTTTCTTTCATGGATGATTTTTAAAATAATATTACTAGATGATGAAATAAATAAATAAAATAATGGGTTTTCATAAAACTGAAATGTTGCAGAGTTCCCTATCACTTGTTTAAACTATTAGGTCTTTTCAGAATTTCAACAGATTCTCTAATAGTAAATTAAAAATGGCCAATATCTAAAAAATATGATATAGAAGTTGATATAATTGACTTTTGACTGAAAACATTTTTATGTTCTCTAAATCTTACACAAGTATGTCCATTTGTTTATATATAATTTCATTGGCATTGGAAACATGGAATTTCACAGACACCTTGATGTAATAAATATTTAATACTGATCCTATTAATGAATCCTTTAATGCAAGACAGAAAAACACTACATTCAAGAACAGTTTTTTAACTTTTCATAATTTTCTTTCTCTTGTCATCAATATAGTATAAATTTTGTTTATGTGTTTACTGTTAAAATTAAACCAGAATATTTTTAGTTATTTCTTGGCCAAGAAAATTTTTATCTCACATTTATAGTCTCTCATCAAAAGAGTCATAATCTTTGTGCTCTCAACAAAAGATTTTGTCTCTTCTAATGATTATCTTGGCAAGAAAATCTCTAATTAAAAATATCCACTCTCTAATAATTACAATAAATACATTTTAAATAAAACTTTATGTAGCATTAATGATAAGAGAAAGAAAAATAGTGAAAATGAAAAATCTTTATGTGAATGTAGAGTACTGAAGAATTTAATGATAAGATCAGCATATGACAGCATAATTCCAATATTAAGACCTCTTTTTTCATTGGTAAAAATACTTGATTTTTTTTCATTCCATAAATTAAAAACCAAATACTTTTAGAAAATCAAAGTGTTTAGTAAAATCCCATTTTTTTCTGATATTCAAAGAACTACATGAGTTAATCATATATGTACATTAATGTAAAAATTAGAAATCATAAAAATGCTTTCAATCAAAAATCAATTATATCTGCTCTTATATGACACTTTTTAGATATTAACCTTAGATTTTGATAACATTAAAATACTAACTAGATTGGGGGAAAAATATGATTTAAAAATTACGGGAGTCTGTTGAAATTCTGAAGTCTAAGAAAACTTATGCTTTCCAACTTTGTAAAGCACATTATTTTATCTCTTTTTCCATTGTCTGGCACTGTTATTAAGTCAGTTAATCAAAACAACCATGAAACAAAATATACAATTTTTTGTTAATTTTTTCCAACAATGAATTACTTAATAAAATATCTAATGAAAAGAATTTAATTCACAAACATATTCATTATTAAATGAGACACAACAATTCTTCATGACACCATTCTGTATATGGGATTTTTTTAAAGACTTCAAACAGGATTTTTTTAACTGTTAATCATAAAAATTCTCAATGCAAAGAAATGATACCTGGTTTATACCAAACATTTCTTTAATTTTGTCTTTTAACTATGAAAATTATTATAATTGTATATATACACAGATATATGGGCAATTAAATACTCACAGATCCAGATTCATCTTCATCATCATCTTGTGCAATTGCTTCTTCAGCTCGGCGTTGAAATTCTTGCTCCAATCTTAAGGCTCTCAGGCGATCTTCTTCTTGGGATGTTAAATAAGATCTTGTTTGAAGAGATGAAATTTCTTGATCTCTTAAACGGCGAGCTTCATCTACCATCCGCTGACGTAACTTTTCTCTTTCTTCCCTTTCCCATGGTGATGGTGATAATGGTGGACCTGGAGGATTGCCAATTGAAATAAGATTTTTTTGTTGAAGTATGGAATGTCTAGAAATATCAGTTTCTGGTCGATTTGAATTTTCATAAGACAATTTAGAGTCTGGATATAATTGTTGCATTTTGGAATCAAAACTTATGCGCTGCATGCGTTCATAACCTGGAGGTGTAGCCGAATGGTAACCAAAATGTAAAGAACCATAACTGGTTTTATCAGACAAACTTTCATAATGATTAAAAGAAGGAGGTCTTTCATGTAAAGCTGGTGGAGGAGGATATCCAGAGGGACCATAGCGAGGATTTGAACGTTCTTCAACACTGGATGTCCTATTAGGAGGAAGAGCTGCATCAGGTAAAGAAAGAGGTGGAGGTGGAAGAGGAGGCGATTCTCTAGTACCATACATTTCTTCTGGCGGAGGTGGTCGTTCTGGTGGAATGTTTGGTGGAGGAGGTAAATCATTAGTCTCTGACTTAGGTTTTTGTTCTTGCCAGTGAATTGGTCTTTCTTCATGTAAGTGATTTCCTATAGATGTCTGAAAAATTAAACCTTTTGGTTTAGCTGCAATAGGTGGTCGATGATCAAATGAATTTGGATCACCTACAGAATGCAATGAAGACCAAGGTGGCTGCTGAAAGTCAGTTATTTTTTGATAGGGGCTATTTATGTTATGTATTGATTGACCTTGTGCCATATAAGGCTGATATCCAACTGGATGTTTTTGATGCCAAGATGAATGATTTTGCTGTAGTTCTCTTGCTCGTTCATCTCGACGCCGAACTTCTTCACGCATTTCTTCCATCTTTGCTTCTTGGCGCAGAAATGCTCGATCACTTGGACCCATACAAGCAATATCAGAATTAGTTTCAGAAATATTCTTAGGCTTTTTCTCATATTCATGTTGTTCCTTTTGAGATAAAATGGTAGACATAGGTCGTTCAATTTTATTAGGTGGGAGGGTATGTGGATTATTTGAGTTAAGCATATTCTGATAGTTTGCTTGCTGAGGGATTGGTTTAGTAGTTTGATAATTACTAACAATGTTTTGATGGCTAACTGGTTGCTGTTGATATATTTTAATATTCTGATAATGGCCTTCTTCAGACATATTAGGTTGAGAAACTGGTCTATTTTTTATTAATGAATTTTTAGGTAAAACAGGAGGTGGAGAATTCAAATAGTTTTCTTTATTTCTCTGACCAAAATCAATGTGACGGATAATATCAGCTTGTCTGCTACTTGAATATCCAGGATCCTGTACTACTCTTACTGCATTATTTGGATAAGCTACATTGCTGAATAAATTTGAATTTTTATCAGATAAGGAATGCGTGCGTTGTTCAGGAGATTGGAATGATTGTAAATTATCATTTCCTCTTCTGTTCGCATTTTCAGATAATGACCTAAGAGGGTAATGAGTACTTGGTACTGGTTTCATAGGATAATAACCAGCATCACTGGAATGCATTACTTCTGATAAATGGTAATTCTGTTCTTCTGTTTCATTCCCATGTTGAATTTCCATTTGACGAAACATTGGATCTTGCTTTAAATTTGTTGTCGAATGTGACCTTGCATTCATACTTTGAAGATCAGGAGATTTTAGAGCAGATGTAGAAGATGCAGATGATCGATAGGAACTATAGGAACTCAAAGTTTTTAAATTTCCTGTAGATGGAGTTCTCAAACGTTCTTGAGAGTGACTTCGACCTAAAAAAAAGAGGAAATGAATATTTACATATATATTAAAAAATATAAGTTTATGCTTCAAATATATAATTAAATTTTAGATCAAAAACTATATATATATGTATTCATGTATATAATACAGTTTGAAGTATAAATTTATATTAAAACCTGAAACTTATGAATCAGACTACTGAAATGCTTACTAGTATGTTCACTAAAAAATGAGACATTAGCATTTAAGTAATAACTTATTTCTGAATTGTAAGCTATAAAAAAAACTCACAGGTCTGATGATATTGCAATGACATAGTTTACAATTCATAAGATGACTATTTTATAACCTCTAATATTTATTTTACAATGATCTTACTAGAAGTAGTTTCGACTTATTTAATTATTCAATTGCAAAATTATAATTTTCATTTTTTTCTAATTTATCAATATAATTTTAAATATGACAGATTTTATTACATGTTAATATGAGTTACTAGATTTGCTTAATTATTTTTGTTAAAGTAAAAACTTTTTTTATAGTTTATATATATGTTAATTCTAATATTCTCACAAATAAATGATGAATTCTTAATATTATTTCCAGGAGCTTCCTCTAATAAAAATATAATAGCTAAATAGCTGGCGTTTCATTACAATAACAAATATTTTTCTCAGAGCTCTGAGGAAAGTATTTGTTATTGCACTGAAACATCAGCTATTTAGCTATTATATATATATATAATATTAAGTCATGTGACATCTGACTTTTTATTATATATATAGGTCATGTGACATAACATGATTTCATTACTAATATATATAGGTCATGTGACATAACATGATTTCATTACTAATATATATAATACAATTAATCTTAAATAAAATTGATAATAGATAATTCAACATTTAAATGAAATTTATTCATAATATCAATTAGTTTTATTCCTCACAGGAAAGTTTACTACTTAATGCTCACATGATAAATTTATTCTATAACTATTGCTATTAATGTTCATTATTGAAATAAACTAAACTTAGCAAATACAATCTTATTATTTTTTATTCTATATCATACATATACTAAATATATATAAATAATATTTTATATAGTTTTAAAGTTTTCAATTATCAAACAATGATTATTTCCCATCTAATTGTACTGCTTTTTTAATCATGTTAATACATCTATTACATTTTCTTGAATATATAAAATTTCCTAACATTTCTTCCATTATAATTTTTAACATGTTTTAGAAATGGTATAATCTGCTCATTCTTTGTCTCATAATTTTTTTTTTTAAAAAAGGTCCTAATTTTGTATTAATAATACTATTATGCTCATCTTTTTCTTTTGTAGTTTTTCCTTCTGGCGCAGATAAAGTATACTGCAATAACCACAGTTTATATACTATTTTATAATGTTATTTTTATCCTTAGTATTACCTATTCATGTACTCAAAATACTACTGTCATCTACTTTTATACTTTCTGGCATTTTTTCTTTATCCATTTTTTTTTATTTTATAATATCTCTATTGAATAGATATTAAAGCCTATTTTTTTATTTATATATATATATAATTTACTATTTCTTTTATTATTCATTTTTAATATTTAAAGTCTTTTTTATATCTTTCCTTTAATAACTTTCTAATTATTTTCAATAATCTAATTATGGTATATTTGCTTCTTCTGTAATTAATATTAAATAAATAATCATTAAAAAACCCTTTTAGAGGTGATATCTTTCTGAAGTCATGATTAATATACATTAGGATTAATTACCCCTCTTTTTTCTTCATTTTTAATATACTGATTTACCACTATATTTTCAGCAATGACTTCTTCCAAAAATATGTTTAAATTTATTGTATTGTGTTATCTTGCTTGTCTATTATAAACATTTTTATTTTATTTTTTATAATTATATGTTGGACTATTTCCATAATCTAATTGAGATGCTAAATGTTTTTAAAAAAATTCAAAATTTATTTATACTTTTCTAAATGCACTCAATTATTAGTATTAACACACAGATTAGAAGATGTTCAGCAATAACCTATATATTTTTGCCAATAGTTGAATGTATTTATATATATAAAGTTTTAATTTTTCTAAAAACATTTAACAATTCAATTAGATGAAAAAATAGTCTAACATGTAACTACAAGTAAAATAACATCACCACAAACCTAGGAACAGCCATAAGCATAATACTGAACTTATTATTGGTTTTAAGAAATGACTAACTATATTTCTATTATTGTCCATAACAATTATGCCATCAATGCATTTATAATGTGCTATAATTTCTTCATTTTTATGTAATCTATAATAATAGTTGACATAATTCCAGTAATCAAACAATCCATAACTCATGCCTGCATAATTTTCCAGAACTCCTGTTTATATTAGAATACAAAATATCAGTGATCAATAACAGTGCTTCTTTAATATTTCCATTTATTGGATATATTATTTACTTATTTCTTATTTTACTTATAAGATAGTTGTGGAGGATGTGCTCGATTGCCACAAGGCGATGCTGCGGTACCATCAATAAACGGCCCGAAGCTTGCAAGTGATAAATTTCTATCCGAAAGTGGCTGAAAATTGACAAATAAAAATGCCCGAGGCAATGAATATACAACAAATACATTGAAAATACAAATAATAAAAAAAACCCCAAGGAAATGCTATAAAATTAACTTTAAAAAAAAAAAAACAGAAATCGGTGAAAATACGACAAACACAGACCCCCCCCCCCAAATCAAGAATTCTTCACTTAAATCAAAAAATGAAATTGCCCGAGGTAGTGTATATTTAACAAATATATCGAAAGTACAAATTATAAAAAAAAAAACCCAAGAAAATGCTATAAAATTCAAATTAAAAAAAAAACAGACATCGGTGAAAGTATGCAAACAAACAACAATGGAGGAACGCGGGAAATACAAAAACAGAATTTCATCAAATTATTTAGCTTTCAATATTTGCAAACAATCAGGTTTAAAAGCAACATTTATATAAACTAAAAAGAATATTACATGAGAGAATCTATTTCTCAAATTAATTATGCTCTACTTTGAAATTATGGCATATCATCAAAAATAACTCAAGCGTAAAACCTACCCCTCTCCCCCAATGAAGAATTTCTATCCAAAAATAACTGAAATGGACAATTTAAATCAAACAAATACTTCTAAAATACAAATTAAAAAAAAAAAAAAACCCAAGAAAATGCTATGCCTCAAGAAGAATTCAATCAAAAATAATTAAAATGCAAATACAGAATTTGGTGTATTACTAACAGATAAATTCTCTTCCCCCTCCCGCATGAAGAATTATAACGAAAAATGGCAGTCACTGAGTAACTTTTCAAAAATATACATTTAATATTTAAAAAATAAAAAGACTATTTGCAAATAATATCTCACAACACTTAAATACAGAATAATACATAGTAAGTAATTAAATATAATTATAGCAAGTTATTCATTATTTATTAATTAATAATTATAGCAAGTTTAAAATAATCATTGATTACAGTTACAGGAAAAATTATTATATTTATTGGCAAGAATGTTACAAGATTTTATTTTAACAAGAATTTAAGAAATTAAAAATATTAAAATAGAGAGTTTTAAAAATATATTTGTAGAAATATTACCAACTTTTTGTTCGAAGTTCAGTTCTGCGCCATTTACACAATGATGAGTTGATCGATGTCCTGCCTTGTTTACAACTCTTCTTTAATTAAAATTATAAAATTTATCTTTCTATTGTTAAATTTCTTAATTTAGCACTTTTATCAAAGACGATTCCCAAGTGAATAACCAGATTAAAAAAATAATTTAACAGAAGCCATCGACAAAACACTAGCAAAGTTATTTAAAGAAAGTTGCAGATTGAAATATAGCCTAATAGATCTGTCACACTTATATAATATCCCAATGCAATTTAAAATAATAATTGATTCTTCAGCATTTTGACAAAGAAAAAATATTTTCTTTAAAATATACTTTAGTACCATATTCTGTGCACACTAGTAATTTTATAGCATTTTCTTGTTTTTGTTTTTTTTATAATTTGTACTTTTGATGTATTTGTTGGATATACACTGCCTCAGGCAATTTCATTTTTTGATTTAAGTGAAGAATTCTTGATTGGGGGGGGGACGGGACTGTGTTTGTTGTATTTTCACCGACTTGTTTTTTTTTTTTTAATTTGAATTTTATATCATTTTCTTGTATTTTTTTTTTACAATTTGTACTTTTGATGTATTTGTTGTATATTCATTGCCTCAGGCATTTTTATTTGTCAATTTTCAATCACTTTTGGATAGAAATTTATCACTTGCAAGCTTCAGGCTGATTGTTGATGGTAACGCATCGCTTGGTGGCGATCGAGCACATCCTCCACAACCACCACTTATAATTATTTCAACATTTATCTTTCTTTCGCATAATTTAATACATTTTTTTTTCAAAATTTATACTATTATACAGTCTTTATTTAATTTTATAATATTTAAACTAATCAAAATTTCTTCAGAGTTTTTTTACACTATACTTACTAAATTTTATTATGTTAATAATTTTTTGTATATATTATATCAACATAATTTCTTAATATAATCATTAAAATCTAATACCAGCCTTAAGACACTTAAATGATAACTATAATAAAATTTTATATTTTTTTAGTCTATTTCAATCAAAATATCAAATTATGACAATCTTTACTGATTAATTTTCCATTCTCTTTTTCTATACTAAAAATATCATTGTAATCTACAGTTTTTAAATTGGATTAAGAAAAAAAAACTAACACTATAGAAATAAGAACATTTAAATAACAATTTCTAACTTTTAAAACTAATGTGTGTGTGTGTATTTTTCTTTGCTTTGTTCAAATGTGTATTTTTCCTTGCTTTGTTCAAATGTGCAATTAAAATTGCTCTATTAATCTAATTTTTTGAATGGCAAAATTTTTAAAATGCAACATTTATGAATTTACTTTATTTTTGATATACTATTAATATATTCTTAAATGTACCCAGTCATTTTATAACTTAAGAGATACAAAAATAAAAAAAGCATTTGAATCCAATTACAGAAAGTCACTCAGTGGAGATTTCGAGAAGTAATAATATGTTGGAACATAAAACAATAGTAAATTTAGAAATAATTTGTGTAAAATAATTGTGGCTATTCAGTAACACATTATTTTAATGATCTTGGCTATGAATTTGTCCAAAGACAAACCAAACACTTAGATACCAGACTTTTGCAACTACTAAAATGCCCCCCCCCCCTCTCCAAAAGAATATAGCATTAAAATCCAAATGGATGGAACTTGTTTCTGACTTTTCAAAAAGTTAAAATTAAAAATAAATCCTCATACAGATCTAAAAGTATAAGTGGAATATTTGCGAGCTATAAAAATTATTTCTTTTTTGTTGTGAAGGGTTTCATAGTTTATAATGAAAATGCCTACCATGATCACAAACTGAGGTTTAAATCCAGGTTAGACTGAAACTTAATACTTTTTTGGGTTACAAGCAAAATTAAGATTTTTCTGTCGAATAATTAGTCCATAAATAATCCAGTCAACCATTCAATTATTGGATGGTAAATGCATATCTAACTATTCTTAGAAGGTAAAAGAAAAAAATGAAAGACTTAAATACCTCTTGGATAATTGTTGTAGAAATCTTTATAGTGAAATATTTAAAGGCTGTTTTATTTTACCCCTTTTACTTGGCTACAAAATATTGTTGCTTTCTGCATGGTACAATGACAAAACTATTATATCTAAAAATAGTAGGATAAATAAAAGTTATATATTTATTAATACTTAAAAGAATTACTTACCCCTATTGTAAAACAAAACAACAATTGGATTTAGAAATTTGAAAAATAATTACAAATACATATCATGTTAAACATTAAAAAAAGGTGATATTTTCTGAATCTCAAATAAGATAATTAATAGTGGATTAAATTCTGAAAATCAGCTAAGATAAAAAGGCTGTACCAAATCTTTTTTGTAAAGTGTAAAACTATAAAACTATTGTTATGGTGGATGATTAACAAATTCTATATAACTATGAAGTACAAAATACTGTTATTTCAAAAAATATAATTAGGAATCACAACAAAACACATAAAACCACCCACTATTACTTTTTAGATAATGCTTTAAAATAGAAAATGTAAATATCTTTATAAGTTTTCTTTAAATTTCAAGTTCAATTATTTGAAAACCTTGTTGACAGGGAAAAAAAAACGGTCATTATATTTACATTTATAACAAAAAATAGTATTTAATTTATATACTTTGTATAATTTTTTTTTAACATTACAATCATCAGTAAATATTACCAAAAGTCAGGTCCTCATACATAAATTCATACTGGGTTTTTCCCCTAATGCTTCTACAACTTCTTTCCTTAAAGTCATGTCAAATTTCTACCTTCATTTTATCTTTTTCTCTCAAACTTAGTTTTTTTTTTCATAATTCCTTTATTAACTCTAAGAATATATCCAATTCAATTCCTCTTCTTTACTGTTAATTTCTTTAACAAATTTTTACTTATTCTTTTTAATACTCTTTGCAATCCAACTTTCTTAATTCTTTTTAAAACCACATCTCAAAGGTCTCCACTTTTCCCCCACTATTTTTCTATTTGTCAATCTTTTTCTATACAAAATAAACACTTCACACATTCAATTTACAAGAATCTTTCTACTTCAATAAACTCCAGAATAACTTCATTTTATTAATAGCCTGATTAATTAATGTAATCATCACCGGTCACCTTTCAAAATATTTAAAATGAATAATTTTGCCATAGAACTTCCCCCCCATTATCATTCTTAAACTTTTATTTTCTCCAATTGTTTTCATTCCCCCACTTTAATTTTCATTTATTCTCATCATAAACATTCTATATATTCCAAGAGGGTAAGAATATTTAGCATTAAATGATTTCATCCTCACTATCCTACAATACCATCACAAAATATATAATGAATACACATTTCCCCAATAGCAACTCCATGCAATAACAATACTTACTTTAACAATTTGTCTAAACTGACAATACATAACATAGACAATATTGCTGGTTTATATCTTTCCTCATATTTATTTCTCTTGAAAAAAGACCATATAATTATAATCAAATTGATGTATAAATTTATTAAGAATCATTTCTGAAAATTTGCTTTTTTAAAAAGAATATCTAACAAAATAATCCAATTCATTTTATCAAAAGATTTTCTTTTTTTGTGCTTTGCATGCAGATAATGAAGCTGATAACAGTAAATAAAATAAATAATATTCTATAGTTTAATAAAGCTGAGCACCTTCAGGAGGATTCAAATCTTCCCGAAGGCACTCAGCTTTATTAAATTGTAGAATATTATTTTATTTACTGTTATCAGCTTCATTATCTGTGTGCAAAGCACACACACATATATATATATTATGGATTTTACATGCTAATGAAGTAAATCTTTATATCTTTTTTTATGAAATCACAAATTACTTTTCAAACATCAAATAATTCACTAAAATTCTTTTTTCCACAGCCTTTAGACAGTTTCATGGAATTTCAAATCCCATGAGTTTTACCAAACTTCCTACTATCTATCACTTGTACAATCTTTGCTATTGTAACAGTCATATTTATACAACCAGAGTTCTGGAAAATTACATTAAAGCTGATCCAGATGAGGGGTTGAGACTTCGAATCTAACCACACTTCAACTCATTTACTAGTGGTCCGTGATTCAATACCCTATGGATGACATATATGAGGTTCTACTCAGTCTCAATTTAATTCACAAGAAAAGAATGGAACATGAGCCCTGGGAATGACAGATAAATTATTAATAATATTAAACAAGCACAAACTTGTGACTAAATAAACTAATGTATATAAATTAACACATTAAAACTAAATTTAGATGGATTTGGAGTAGATTGTGAGAGATACATGAAACAGAATTACAATTTAAATACTTTAATAAACAAAATAAACAAATTAATTAGTATGAAAACAAATAGATGTGCATTGGTTAAGTTTTACACACGCAGGTGATATAACAATGATGAGCTAATTTAGATTACAGGAATCTCACCTTTTAGAATGAACTTTAGATATATTATTATTGTTTATTATCTGTGACTAATACTCATGCCTAGAGATATGTTATGCCAACTATTCTGGATTTGCTACGAGATGCTTATTATTTTCTATCTTCAAAATGTATTTATTTGAAGAAGGATTTTGGAAGCTTTTTAAATTCATACATCTGGTGAGTTCTGTTTTATTATTAGCATTACAGTGACGCAGGTTAAATATAAATTGCTAAATTTGGGTTATGAAAATAGAATATTATCACTGATAATAATCAACAATAACTAACATCTTCCATCAGCACAATAATTTTTTTTAAAAATATATAAATAAATTCAATGAATGACATTTATAAGTCTATCCAATTTTATAACCTAATATTTTAACAAATTCTTTAAACAAATAAATATTTTCTTTATATTGCAGCACTAATCACAGTAAAAAAAAAGCCCATACTAAAACTCAATTTTATTATATAATTCTTGCACTCATGACTAACCATAGATTAGTTTACAAATATTCAATTCTTAATTTCATCAAATCTTAATTTTTTAGAAAATTGTTTTTAATTAAAAAAAAAATGTTTGGGATATATATATATCAAGTAATAGATAAAAATATAAAGTTAAAATAATTAAATAATTTAACAGGTAATAACTTAGCAATTTAATTATTTTCTCTGTAGTTAGACGTTCTACAGACAGAGTAATTATTAAACAATGGATTAACTTGTGTGACAATCCTCTATTTATCAAATTAATATTGAACAGAATAATGGGATCATGATTTAATAAATAGGAGTGCAAGAGTAAATGTAGTGATTCTTGCCTCCTACCTTGTCAATGAACTAATAAATGAAACTCTAATTATTGTAGTCATTGGCAACTGTACTGTCAGACAACAAAAAATAGGAGCCAGAAAGATGAGTTTCTGAGGTTCAAAAGCAAATCTAGGAACATATAATAGCACCCCCCCCCCTTTATTTAGAGAAATCTCTGGGTGGATTTACATCTGCAAGTAACTATTTTAATAAGTTTCTAAATAATATTTGCACTTTATGTATTATTGATATTTAATTCATATAATATTCAAATGTTCATTTTAAATTACTTATTTTAAAATATGTAATCGATGTTGTTTGTATAATCTATGAATAATTGCAGACCAGACTATATGTCCAGACAAAATCCAACTTATGCAGTCAAAGCAAATAAATAATGGCTGAATAATAAATTGGCTAATATGGGGACCAATACTTTCAATAAAGCCCAATTTTTAATCATAAAATAAATTCAAAACTTGAGACTAAAAGAAATGCAATTACTTGGGCATTGCACATAAAGCATGTAGACAAGTTTTTCTTCATAAAATAACATTTTAGAAAATCACACAAATACGGAAATGTTACAGGATTTCACTAGTTAAAGTAGTAAAATCACAAATTATTTATGTGAACCAGTAGAAATGTAAAGTTTTCCCTAAAATAAAATAATAAAAAAATTGATTTACATTTTCACCTATTATCTTCCAAACATAGTACTAAGCTTCATTTTAGAAACCAATATCAGACAAAGAGGACAAAAAATTTAAAAAATTTGATTCTGTTCTTAGAAGCCCAGAAAGGAATTGTGTTCATGGTAATTTCTACAACACTTAACAGAACAGTTGCTTTGAAGAATGACAGAGAGAAAATTCAAACATCAACACCTTTAGAGAAAATCCATTATTAGGTCCCCAAAATGTCAAAACAAACAAATAAAACTATCATGCAATAAGGTTAATTTGACAATAAATTTAATTATTGTTGCAGAAAATTGGGCTACAGAGCTCATAAATGTACATGCAATAAAAAAAATTGCATAAACTGTGGAGCAAAGAAGCAGGCAGAACCTAAAAAGTGAGAGGAAAAAATTAAAGCAGTACAAAAATTTAAATTGCAACAAATAAGACACTAAGGGTACCAGTAGTTACTGAAGATAAATTGACAGTAGATTGGGATTTACCCAACATAACATGTGTGGACTAAAATGATCTGGGTGGGTTTTACATTTGGCAGTATCCCCGATAATTTGTTAAGTTACGGTGATACAATCTATCGTTGTATAGATACTGAAGAAATTTTTGAATTCTAAAAATTATAACTAGTGTTTCTTTTATCAACAAATGATAATTTCTCTAACCATTTGATAACATCATAAATATATAAATTATAAGTCTTTCCCCATTGGTCATGGAGTGAATTAACATGGATACAATTCTAAAATCTGATGAATCAGTCATCAATATTTTATTCAAACTATTATTGAAATGCATAAACAATTTCTCTGATGTTAATAAAGTCTTCATTTCATTAAAAGCATTTTCTTGCAGAGATGAGTAATTCCCCATTTCTGATTTTTCTTAAGTAAACTATATCCAAGTCAGATTCTGTGTCTTTCACTTAAAAAAATTCTGAAATACTTAATTAACTTCAAAAACACTTGAAATTTCTTTACGTTTTTCAATCTGCAGGAATTTCCCCTTTATCTGAGATAAAATACCCTCAGAATTTTCATTTCTTTGTATTCCGAATACAACTGTCTATTTTTAATGTTTTACCAAATTTCTTTAGTTTCTTGCATATCTAATTAATTTGCTTTAATAAATGTTTTCATAGATTATTGTAATTAATATATCATTAAAATAAGGAACTCTTTCTATTCCATTAAGTCTCAGTTCTTTTTGAAAAATATTTAGAGCAATATTAATCCTAAATGGAAGCCAATTGTATTTTAAACAATCCTAAGTGAATTGTGAGTACTGATATTCCTGGTGCCTTACTATTTACAAATTTCTGGTGAAATACATTGTGAAGATCCCCTGTAATCCCCAGATATAAAATTAACCACTGAATTTGTTAATTATTATTATTGGACTAACCAATTTTGAATTTTCATCAAGAATTAATATAACTTTCCTTATTAGTCATTAAATGATTCCTGGACTTTTGATTTTTGAAAATATGGCATTTTGTGTACTTTTCATTTTCTGAAACTTCTATTTGGTTAAGAGTGTTTTTAATCTTCCTCAATTTCATCTTAAATAAATCTGGGAAATAATTATGGATCTCTCTTACAATATTTTTTTATGATGTTGATACTTATTCCAAGAGGTTTAAACCAATTTTTCTCTATTGAAATCCCTTAATATAATTTGAGTAGGTATTTTACACAAGTATTTAGAATGTTTCTGAATTTCAATTTCATTACCATTTATATATCTTGCCCCAAATTTAAATAGCTTAATGAATATATATACCCTATATTAATAGTATTAAAACATTCCAATAAAACTGTTTTTGTTTTAAATACAGAATTCATCACCTATAATTCTTATCTTACCATTTTTCAGATTTTTAAAAATATTCTAGTTAATTTATTCCCTGTAAATTAAATATTTTCTAAATAATATTATAGATCAATTGTGGCAATTTCAGTAATCTATAGTACTTGCTTCTATGAAGGTCAAAAAATTAATTAAATAGAAAAGACTAACATAGTGGAAAAGATGCAGAAAGAATTCAAACCTGATATCATGATGTATAGATGATAGCTTATTTATAATCACAACTGACAGAAATGAGTAAGAAAGTAGGTAATCATTTAAATATGGCTTTGTAGCTTAAGAAAATTAAAGATAAAGTGAAAAGAAATAGATTGGGGTTAGTTTTGTTAAATATATGAATTAAAAAAGCTTCAATAGATCAGAATTAAACAAAGATTTTATCTAAGTTTATTTCTATAAAAAATGATGTTACAATGATTGTTATTGTTATGCTTCAGCAGTAACGATTTAAAATAGGATTATATTATCATTAATATATATAGAAAATTAGAGAAGTAGGAAGTAGATATAGAAAATAATTTTAATAAAAAAAATACATAGAAAAAAAGCAAATATCAAGAGAGAGGCATTTTAAGATAATAGCAAAAAGAAAATAGTGTATTTTTTAAAAAATTTGAATAGGAGCAATAAAAACAAAAGAATATATTTACAAATGGAAATTGTTTTATGAAGTATATAAAGAAAATGTACAAAATATTAGCCATTATGTGAATTGTAAAAAAGGATGAAAATAATCAAGTATACATTAATTGAATATACAAAAATACAAGTTTTATATTGGAATTGAATAATTATGAGGAGATAAAATAAATTTTGAAATTTAGAGATTAGACAGGTTATAAATTAAAAATTTGATGGCTTAAAAATATTTTTGACACATACATATGAAAATTTCACTATACAAATTACCTCTTCACAATATTCAAAATTCTAGAAATCATTATTATCATTACTATTTTTGGATCAAACTTATTGTTAGAGACATTAAAAATATATTAATGTCTCCTAACATACATTTCAACATAACTAGTTTTTTTCAACTGGACCAAGCCACTCTTATTCACCAATAAATTTTGCGCCCAAGATTGGTACTTTTAATGAGAGCTTATTTGCAATAATTACTTTTCAAAAAATACATAAATGATCAATAATTATTCTTTATTAGACCCAAAATGTTATGATATTTATAAATTAAGTATATGTAATTCTTATAAATGAAAATAAAGTAACAGTGAGTACATAATAGGGGGGAAAAATGGCTATGGTTTTAAAGAAAAAAACTTAGAAAAATCAAATATTTATTCTAAAACATGGGTATAGAATATAAATATCACATGATCACCATTTCTTATGCTTGCTCTTAACTGTTATTAAAACTGGCAAAACTCTCTATACGTATTGCCACACAGTGCAAGCCAGAGTAATCAATGGATGCCAGAAGGCTTGTGCATAAAATCCCCATCTAGTGCCTACTCATCCAAAATGTCCAGACTAGTTTCTGGCTTGTGGCCTTTGTCAGTGAGAAGCCTTGGATCTGAGAGCACTGCACCTAGATTACTCTGGCTTGCACTGCGTGGCTATATGTATAGGGTTTTGCCTGTTTTAATAAGTATAGAATATAATAGCAATAACAATGACATAGCTATCAAATCACAAAAGAAGGTAATACCACAGCAATACATGAACTTCACAATTCATTTAAGTATGCCAAGGGTTTTCAATGATATATTTTATACGTTATGTGTGGATTGTTTTCATGCATTTACATTTATACTTTTAATATGTTAAATATTGTGAAGTAATAATAACAAAGACTTGAATATTTGCTACACAAACTTTTAATTATATTTAAGAGACTAATTTCATACATGTGTGACATTAATACAAGCAAAGACTTGTACAGTTATGACAGTGAGCATAGAGGAGTTACTTTGACATCCGATTTCAAGATTGCATTTATTATCTTGTTCACTTTCTATGCAAAGAAATCTAGAAATTGATATTTTAAAATATCCAACAATAACCTAAATAAAAACAATCAACATAACCACACCAATGAATTGTCATTTATGAAGTTGATACAAAGTAGTGTGACCACCACATAAAAATCGTAGTCACATGTATATACCTACTAATAGGGATAAATAGTTAGGACTAGAAAAAAAAATAATAATAGAGGAAGGAATGAGAGTTAGTAAATGTTGAGAAAAAAAAAAAATTAAAAAGAGAAAAGGTTACTTCTGATTTATTTTAAGAGAAGGGAAGGGGGGTGCATAAAGAAATGCGTCTCTTTCTCTCTTTAAGCTATATCTTATAATACGTTAAAATGAATTGTAAACTTGAAATAAAAAAATGAAATATATAATATAAGAATAATATGGTTGTACAAAATAGAGGTATGGAATATGTTGGACTAATTAAATTCCATGAATAAAGAAGAATGTATCTAAAGGAAAGGCTTCATTTTATAATTAAACCTACATTCTTTCCACTAATTAAATATACATTCTTTCCACTGATAAGAGTTCGTTGGAAATTATAAGTAAGAATTAATTAAAAATTACAATAAACAATGGACGAAGAAAAGTAAGAAAGGGATTACCCTTATCGTATTCATTACTACTAGAGAATTCAAAGGATCAGCAGCAAAGAAAGAAATGCACGGCTAGTGACATTAAGGGGTCGTGGGTTCGTGCTCGACCCACCTTACCATTGACTCACGATGAATAACATCTGTGCCTGACTTGCTAGATAGACCACCGCTTCTGTAAATGAATGACAAAATTTATCTAAATAACCAAAAAGAACCAAGGACTGAGACTTTAAAGTAACAAAATTATATTCAAAGAGAGACCCATCCAGCTGAGAGTCTGTGAAGGACATACTGTCTCTACAAAAGAAGTGGGTGAGCTCCCACAGGATGGTACGGAGCACTCGGAAGGACTGCCAATGAGAAAAACTGCAAAAAACCTAGGTAATCGTTAAGCATGCATGCATTTTATGTTGTTAAAATTTCACAATAAAAAAAAAAAGAACTAGATAATAAGAACGAAATTTTGGAAAGGATAATCTTTATAGATATAGAACACAATTCCAAGATAGAGTTTAATATGTTGTTTTGATATTTGATGTATACTGTATTCTATTTATTGTTATTATGTAATTTATATAAGTGTGTGTGTTATTAAATATTATTTATTATTCTTAAAGTGCTTAGACTTGCTTTATTCTCCTATCACCAAGCTACGGGAGGGGGAATCTCTGTTAATTTATTGATTAAAGGTTAATGTGTGCTGCTTGTATTGTGGTAGTCTCAAATTAAAAAAAAAAAAAAAAATCAAGCGCTGGACATTTGTTAAATTTTCTTAGGAATAGTTTTCTTGTTCAGCAGTTGAGAGTGCTTCATCGGGAAAGATAACGTCAAGATAATATGTTCATATTGCTTCGGGGTTTGATCAAGGGTACAGATATGGAGTTAAATTTGTAACTGTATTTGCTCTTTGCTTGTACTGTAACGTCAGTTATCGCCAAGATATAATGGGCCGATCGAATATAAAAATAAATAAATAAGAAAACAAAGGGTTGAAACTAATAAAAATTTTGATAATAAAATAAAGGGTAAAGTTTAAAAAAATGGGAAATTTTTATTTATGATGGCAAATAACTGTATCCGTTACAATTGGGGGCCAGTCCAGGATATTTCGGTGAAAAAATAACCGTATCTGTTACAGTAGGAAAAGAAAATAATTATATAAATTTGTATTTACCAGTACACCCTCAGATTGAATTTAGTTAGCATTTAATTTACATTTTTATTCTCCTTTTATAATTATCATTATATTTATTTTCATTATTTTATCAATTACATTAATATGAACTCATGATCTATCATTTTTCTCATCTTTCAAGAGAATAGAAAATACAAGAAATAGATAGATACAAAAGACAGAATCTAGGTTTAATAAAAATTAAAAAGCAATTTAATGATTATTCACTAAAATATAGCACACAAAGTAATTATTAAGTTTAAATACAATTTCAATATAGTTTAATTCATCCTCACTTATTATTTTCAATATCTATGTATTGTAACAGTATATAGTATGCCGTTACATTAGTTTAAAATTAAAATAAAAAGTTCGTAAATAAAAATAAATTTATTAAAAGCTAAAATTAAAAAGAGTTGTTTAACGTATATATTGTCGCACAGATGGAAAACTTTAAAAGTATTTTTTCTTTTTAAAATAAAAAAAAAAGTATTTGATTATACTTTGTTTATAAATAAAAAAGTAAAGATTTAACAATTAATATTTTTTTAAAAGTAACATAAATAAAAATGGAAACAGGTATTAATTAATTCCTGTAATCTCAAAATGGAAATGATTGTTCTTTTAATTAAATGAAAAGCAAACTAGCCCTTGGGGCTCATATATATTTAAAAAAGTCAGATAGGAGATAGATAAAGAAATTAAAGATTGACCAATGGAAGCACCAAGCCACAGCACGGACCAAAAAAGAGACTCTAGGATTAGGGATGTCTTGCTCGTTGGATCCAAAAAAAATGCTGATAAGAGGCTGAAAAAAATATAAAAGGAAAAATAATTGTTGTTGCGGGGCTGACTATTAATCTACAAGCAGACTATTAATCTATCTATAAACTGTAGCTGTATTGCAGGCTCCAGGATGTAGGAGCCTGCAGTAGATTTAATTTCCGGACAACCAGATGATGCCTCCAGAAGACGGTTCTTGATCAACTGAATGACAAGTAGCGGCTCCATTTCAAAGGACAAACAGTCAACAAGAGTGATCATGAAAATGGACAGACTCCAGGAAATCTACCATGGAAAGTATGAACTTTTGTCATTATAGACTGTTTCAATATATCTTCTATAAGCAAAATAAGTTAAACTTAACTTTAAAGGAACTTATCTGACTTAAAGAAAATTTCTAAATTAATTTTATGTACAAATTGGCTAAATAATCATTTCCATTTTTCTTTCTTTAATAAATTCATATTAATTAAATCATTTGAATGTATTTAAATTTAGGTTGGGTGTGGATGGCTATATAGATTCGTTAAGTTATATTAGTTTAAGGGAGAGTTAATCTTGGGTTAGTTGTTTCGCAGTTAAATTGGATTAATGGATTGGATATAGTGGTGTAATTAGTAAATATAGTATGAAGATCCACTGCATGCAGGAT
Organism: Epiperipatus broadwayi; assembly: GCA_028023455.1. Classification (NCBI taxonomy): domain Eukaryota; kingdom Metazoa; phylum Onychophora; class Udeonychophora; order Euonychophora; family Peripatidae; genus Epiperipatus; species Epiperipatus broadwayi. Next base: position 5,264,728 of record JAQFVV010000077.1, on the reverse strand, counting down.
CATCTTTACGCCGCACTTGGGAAAAGTAATCCCACTCTTATCGACCATCAGAAGCAGACGTTTTCCCTGCTCCTTAAATCACCCCTTTAGCCTATGGAATGGGATGGTAAGTCGGCAAAAAGGACCACAATCCTTGCTATGGAGTTTTCTGTTTATTCATTTTATTGTTCTTCTTGTCAGACAGATGTAACATTCCTGTATTGGACGAGAGACAATTTCTGCTATATAACCATGCTGTTCAGATGTGTATTCCTGACAGTATGGTACTATCGTATTCATGCTGCATTAAATACATCGATGTATCATATGGATTGGCGTTAGTTTGACTGTGAACTTTTGGCCTAAGGTTAAATAAGGATTATAGAATATTTTCTTTTCCGAACGAATCCATGTAGCGTATCTATTCTCAACATTATAAAACAAACTCTTATTAAAATACATCCGTGCGAATTTATAAAATTTAAATATAAAAATAATAACAAATTTAAGATCATCTTTATTCCTCAATTTTTAAATATTTATATATGCGTTAATAAATCTTTGTGTGTGTCATTTCTGGCAGTAGCTTATTTATTTATTTTATTGAAATCTTTTTTATTAAAATGTTTATTTTTAAGCAAGTTTTATTACAAATCTCTGCATCTCCTTGAGCTAATGGCATGGGCTGACAGTCGTAATAAAATATATATGTAAAAATTGGATCTTTAACAGTGCGTATCTGCCTACTATATAAATTTTCCAGGTTCCAATAGCCTGGTGGCCCCCTGTACGACAGATACGGAAAGACTTAAACTTCCAATACACCCCGACCATTATAAGTATGTATATACATATAAAGTACAGTATATATAAATATAAATTTAATACAATAATTACATAAGTTTAAAAAGTCAGTGTTAATATTAATTTATTACAAAAAGTATTTGCTTATGACAAATTTTATCACTTCATTTAATAAGAATGTTGCAAACAAAACAAAAAATTCTCTTTAAAATCTTTTTTACTCCTATAAAAAAATAAGAAAGCATATGGTGTATGGGGGGATTATATCCTTTCTAAAGTAAAAAAAAAACAAACAAACAGAAAAATTATTATATCTCTGAATTATAAATGAGAAAAATGTGATTATTAATATTATTTAATAAAATAAAAATGTCAATTCCAATGTTTTTTAACAAACCAAACAATCTACATGGATAAGTATTATGTTGGGACCATGATTTATAGATGCCAAAAGATACCTTACCTTTATAGTATATATTTCTATAGCTTCAAATTCGAGACCAAAAAAAAAATAAATGTACTGAAGAAATAGTATAGTATTAAAATCTTCTAATTAAATATAAAATTTCAATATTAGATATATGATTAGTAGGTATTTTGCCACTTAACAGCATACTCGATGGAAATAAAGATATACTTAGTCCTCTTATTTTAATTTCAAAACAATATTCAATTACAACACATTGCAAAATTATCTGGCTTTTCCCACAATTATAGTCCCTAGTTCTAGCATGCTAAGGCAGATAATAAGAATGACTGCACACTACCTTTGCTTAAATAAACATGGAGAAAAAACTATTTATATATGCAAGAGGAAGATTAAAATGGAAATAGTCTATGTTAAGTAATCAATAACACATTTTTTAAAAATAACACAATAGAATATTCATTCTAGCACTATGGTCATAGATACATATGTTGTGAGATTTGAATGAAGAAACTTGTCTGATAATGTTAATTTCATCTTAGTTAATTTACTTCTGCCAATAGACATGAAATTATTGTTTACAATTCTGCAGTCCTAACATACTTAAATATTTTATGAACAAATATTATGAATAATGACTATTTCATTAAATGACTATTTCATTAAGAGGAATTTAAAACTGAAATATATACAAATTTCTTATTAGAATTTCAAATGTCTAATGTGCATATATATTACTGACAAGAGCATTCATGTACAATTTGAAGTAGACACAGTTTTGCTGTTCCTTAGTTGTCTGTAGCAATCTTAGATTTTCAATGTTCATTATGACTTTCCAATTCAGTTAGTCTCAAAATATAGTTGTCTTGAATTTAATCTGAATATTAACCTAATTTGCAGACTTATTAAAAATTTTTCTCAATAAACACAGTTCTCAATTTTTACAGGCAAACAGTTAGTAAGACAAATTGTTTCTAAGCTAACATATTTCTTAACATGGCAAATAGCAGGAAATCCTTATCACTTAGAGCCTGCTACATTGATGATATATGGCAAAGGATATACATTTAGTGGCAGTTAACCCAACACCTTGGAGCAGTGCAAGCATAAATTTGAATTTCTCATCATTGGATTGAGAATACATTGATACTTTCCTCACTATTAGCTAGTTTCTTTGCTAATGTAATAATCAGGATTTACTATAAAGATCATTTGATAAATGCTGTATTTCTATACTTGTCCTACTTCATTATGAAAACTGAAGTCAGTAGTCTAATAGTTAACTGAATTTTTATAATAAATTTTCTCCATTAGTCATTTGTCTTTATATATATAATAATCAAAACAAGTCATAAATTTCGTAACTTGCTTTTAAGCTTGCATTTTATGATCACTAGATGGAGCTTACCAATAGCTCTTATCAAGCGTATTTTAAGTGCCAAAAGAGAAAGAATTCAAAATTTTCTATTGTGGGTCCTTATCTCCAGACCAATTGTTTTCGAGCTTGTGGCTCACCTCAGTGGAGCGCTGGGACTCTAAAAACTAGATATAAAAAAGTTAGCACTTATAAAACACATTTCTATCAATTTGAAAGCATGAACTTTTCAGACAAGCAAATGTCTTCAAATCTAGTCTTACATAACAGATAGCTATATGGTTATGAATTTAGCTCAGTTTCACCATATAGTAAAAGCCTCTGCAATAGCATCACAAAAGCCTTCAAAGGTACACTTATAATAATTAAAACAAGTCATAAATTTCATAACTTGTTTTTAAACTTGCATTTTATGATTACTAGATGGAGCTTACCAATAGCTCTTATCAAGCTTATTTTATAAGTGCCGAAAGAGAAAGAATTCAAAATCTCTATCAGGGGTCCCTATCTCCAGATCAATTGGTTTTGAGCTTGTGGCTCACCTCAGCTTGATACGAGCTATTAATAAGTTCCATCTAGTGAACATAAAATGCAAGCTTAAAAGCAAGTTACGAAATTTATGAGTTGTTTTAATTATTATAAGTGTACCTTGAAGGCTTTTGCGATGCTATATTGCAGAGGCTTTTACTATATGGTGAAACTGAGCTAAATTCACACCCATATAGCTATCTGGTTTATAAGGCTGGATTTGAAAAAATTTACATGTCTGAAAAGTTCATGCTTTCAAATTGATAGAAACGTGTTTTATAAGTGCTGACTTTTTAATTAGTATTTTAGATCTAATTTCTAGAGTCCCAGCACTCCAGTGAGGTGAGCCACAAGCTCAAAACCAATTGGTCTGGAGATAGGGACCCCCGATAGAGATTTTAAATTCTTTCTCTTTCGGCACTTATAAAATAAGGTCCCCGATAGAGATTTTAAATTCTTTCTCTTTCGGCACTTATAAAATAAGCTTGATAAGAGCTATTGGTAAGCTCCATCTAATGATCATATATATGATCATTAGATGGAGCATACCAATAGCTCTAAACAAGCTTTATTTTTATAAGTGCCGAAAGAGAAAGAATTCAAAATCTCTATCGTTAAAACCTTACCTCCAGACCAATTGGTTTGACTTATGGCTCATCTCAGTGGAAGGGTGGGTCTCTAGAAACTAGATCTAAAATACTAACTCAAAAGTCAGCACTTATAAAACACGTTTCTATCTATTTGAAATTCTGAACTTTTCGGACACGTAAATGTCTTCAAATCCAGCTCAGTTTCACCATATAATAATAGCCTCTGCAATATAGCATCATAAAAGTCATCAAAGGTACACTTATAATAATTAATAAAAACAAGTTATACATTTCGTAACTTCCTTTTGAGCTTGCATTTAAATGATCACTAGATGGAGCTTACCAATAGCTCTAAACAAGCTTTATTTTTATGTGCCGAAAGAGAAAGAATTCAAAATCTCTATTGTTAAAACCTTACCTCTGATGGCTTTTGCGATGCTATTACTATATGGTAAAACTGAGCTGATTTCAGACCCATATAGCTATCTGGTTTGCAAAGCTGGATTTGAAGACATGTACATGTCCAAAAAGTTCAGACTTTCAAATTGATAGAAACGTGTTTTATAAGTGCCGACTTTTGAGTTAGTATTTTAGATCTAGTTTCTAGAGACCCAGCCTTCCACTGAGGTGAGCCATAAGCTCGAAACCAATTGCTCTGGAGGTAAGGTTTTAACAATAGATTTTGAATTCTTTCTCTTTCTGCACTTACAAAAATAAAGCTTGTTTAAAGCTATTGGTAAGCTCCATCTAGTGATCATTTAAATGCAAGCTTAAAAGCAAGTTACGAAATTTATAACTTGTTTAATTAATTATATATATATATTCAACACTCACATGTCTTGACTGATGAAAATTTCTCCTTACAAACTAAAGCAGTGTGCTTATAATAAAGACATAAAAATACTTCAATTTCTAGCTTTGAATAATTGTGAAGGTTACTTTTACATCACTTTTTCTTTTAGAGTAAAGTTGTTCTTAATGCAAATAGAAAAACAGTAGAAATTATTTAATCCTATTTTTTTCCTTCTGTTTTCTATATATATGTATTTTCAGACACACATATATTTCTGTGATATAATTAAGATTCTTATTTCTAATATTCTTTTCTCACTAACTTTCATGACTGTATTGCTATAATAGCAAAATCTTTACTCAATGTTACTTTATTATTTTTATTAGTGTTGTGAGCTGATTTGTGGTCATTAAATCTCCTCCCATGGAACGTGAATAAAATAGAATCGTTACACTTCCATGATTTTTTGTCAATAATTTTGTTTGTATTACATAATTAATTAAATCATACTACATGGATTTAATATATATATTCCCAGTTTTGCAAGCTTGTTTTTTACCTTCTGGTTCTTGTAATACTTCTTGGATTTCTGCACATCTATCAACTACTTACTTTTGGTTTTCATCGCTTTATTGATCTGATATATTGTTTTGCTTTCTTCTTTAATAAGCAAATAATTCCTTTCATAAAATTTTACCAGTAATGATAGTTTCATGCTGTGATAGGAAAAGTATAGATGAATGCATCATCAATCCGTACAACTACTGGTTATTCTCATGTCAAACAACAGTAAAATATATATCTTCAACAATTTATATATGCATCTGAAACATGAATCACAGTTGGTAATCAGAGACTTTGAGTTAGAAAACAAAATGTGAGGATGCATCATTTAACATAATCAAAATTTTTATAGTAATAAGCCAGAATTTATTTGATTAGCATAATGAAATTAGACCAGGAATTGATATATGGATAGACAGTTTCTAGACTTAAACAACTGCAAAAGAATAAGCCACTATCACATAATTTAAGCAATCATTAATAAGACTAACTTGCACATGCAATTCTACAACCCTCTACAGACAAATGCCTCAGAAACATTCATTAATATTGGCCATTTATTTCCCCAATGACCATTGGGATTTCAGCAAACATCACATCCTTTATCTCATTTTTTTAAGCATCACACAATAACAAAAAATTTTCAGTACTTATTATTTATTTTTCTTTATTCTCCAGCATAATTCAAATACAATGTTATTTTTACCTATTAATCTGTCCACACTAGCCAGTTATGTGCTACCTTTTTAGTTTCCTTCTCTTACTTAGGAGGTAGGGATTTTCATTATTTTTTTTTATTTTTTTTAAGTCCACCCTCTTCATCTGATATTGGTTGTATATTTTCTTTTGTTAATATTCATTGCATTTATATATGGCTCAATATTCTTTAAACATGACAACTTATTTTGGGATTTGAAACCTTTTTCTTTTCTCTTAGATGTGATTTTTCTGTTGCCAAAAGCATTTAACAGTACTGCTATGTGCTCAATCATTTTCAGTAGTAGTTTCAATCAGCATCTGTTTTATATAGCTTGGGGAGTTGTACCTCACTTATTATCTTGGCAATCTACTTTTCCAATAATGAAAGTTTTAGATATCTATCTGCAAGTCTGCAGAAATTCTGTAATACTTGATGCTTAATGCATTAAGAATAATTCTCATTCCAATAACAGTTGAAAACAGCTTGTTTTAATTCCTAGAAATTATTGGATTTGCTGAACAGGAATACAAACTTAAGCTTAAAACGCCTCTTGCGAATAGTTAAAAGCTATTGCAAACTTAGGTTTCTTCAACATCATATTTAGACTGAAATATCTATCCAAACTAATGAGTTACTCAATAGGCATTTCTTCAGAGCATCCTAAAAAAAAATCCTTATTTTGAAAAATTAGTTATTAGGGTTTGTGTTTGATTTTTCATTCCCATACAGCCTGCACAATTTTTTATTTCTAAGGAAGGTTGTTAAAATATTTCTTAATGTTCATCTTTCTTCTGATCAGTCTCAAACTTCTTTAATCTGGCCATCATTTCTTCCTACTATGCTTCTTCTTCCATATTGTTAAGTATATCTGACAGCTATTTCATTCCTAATTCATTACCACACTGTAGTTCATTTTAATTATCTCTATCATTCTTTAATATGTAGCTTAAAATTTTTCATCCTTTCTTTTCACTTCTTGAATAACTTATTTCACCTCCTGATTCAGATCCTTCAACCTCCCTCCATGTCTTCTTTATATTTTTTCATCTATTTTCTATTTTTTATTGGCTATTGTCCATTTTCTTAGATATATTATTTATTTTACTATTCAATTATTTTCCCATAAGATTCTGGCTATCTTTTATTTTCTCTTTTAATTCTTTGGACATTGACTCTGGCCACCTTCAAATTTGTTCCAATTTATTTGAAAATTGCTTTAACATGTCCATCATCATATCCTCATGAAGGTTGGTCATTGATACTATTAACCATTGAAGCTTATGGCCATTCCTAAATCTGCATCTCTTGACCATTTATATTTTATCTATTGCTTCAATGAATTCTATAATTTCAACTTGCTCTGTTATTTCTGCCCTGAGTTTTCATACCCTGAGCTCGCATTCTCATTTTCCATCTTATTACCATGATGTCACTGCAACTTATTTTTCCTTCTCTTGCTTTTTTTTGTAAATCATTTAAAAGCATATCCATCTATCCATCATTCCGATTATGTAGAAGTTTTTGAATACCTTGGATGACACTTACTTGTTTTTTAATCTAGAACAATATTTATTGCTCAACAGGTTAATTTTATGTTGTTTGACCTACTATATTATAAGTATAATTAGGAGATTTGCACCCAGACTTTGAAGCTCCCTTCAATCATCCACTCTATCTTATATGAATGAGACACATGACCACATACTATAAATGATAAATTAACTATAGTATATGTTGATTTGCCAAATTTAACAATATAAATTGCAAATATAATTTATCTACATTATGACAATAAGTATAATTCAAATTTTTTAATGTTGATAAATGATATTTGATACTGATGATCTCTAGATCTTCAGATTTGGTATTATGAGTAATGGATATTTTACCATTTAACAGTTTATCCAAGGCAAATAAGTAAGTCAAATATACTAGATTCTTTCACTAATTTCAAAACAAATTTAATCACAATACATTGCACCACATATCTGGCTTTTAAGCAACCTATGATGATCAAAGTTCTTTTAGAATACTTGTTATACTTTCAAATACATCATCAAACCCTAAAATAAATAATACATGAAAGATATCTTTTTATTTATAATGGTCCACATACAGACAATGATAATGAGTGTCACTTTTTGATGCAGGTCTATTCTTCAGACCTTAGTTTAAAGTCTTCCACATTTAGATCAGTATTTTTTACCATTATAGTCTCTAAATTCTAGTTTAAAAGAAGTGTATTGACTAAGAAAAATGTTAGCCATCTAACTAAGAAAAACTTTATATATGTGACAATCGGACTAAAATGAAACTAGATTAATATAATTAATCATCAACAAATTTATTTAATTACTTGCTTATGATCTATCTTAAAATGGTTCCTTTTCTAAAATTTTTGGTAATCATAGATTTTAAATTGTGCAAGCGCATGAATGGTAAGAACTAACTACACAGCGTGTCCAATAAGCTATTCTTTTCCTTATTTTGTCAGCTTTCAGCTAATGTAAGAATTTTTTCTCTACAATAAAATTTGAATTTTTTCCCTAAAGATATATCAAAAAAATTTTTTTTCTTTCTTTTTTTAGTTGTAAGCAAAAGTTTTCATCGTAAATTATTTTAATGGAAGAAATGGATCCTGATTTGGATTGCAATCCTGAATATGATTTTCCTGTAGCCAATCCTTGTGATTTCGAGGCCTCATTTTCTGGCAGCTCATGATGATGATATCATGATTCCTATGAAAAAAAGAGTGGTAAATGAGTCATCTGTACTAGCGAATGCAGTGGCCACTTCTGCATTAGCCCATTATCATAACTGGACTTGGAAACATTCAACACATATGTATCAATAAGAAACTTTACAAAAATAAACAGTAAAGATCATGATAAAATTTATAAAATTAGGTCTATTATTGTTATTTTTTGTTGATTATTAATTTATTTTGTCTTTACTTACTTAATTACAAGAGTAAATTTGATGTTTGATTTCTTGAACAAACTTTTTTATTTGAATAATATATTAATGAATTTAATAATGAATTAATTTTATTTTTTTATAAATTATAATTTATGAATATTCTTTTTGCATAATATTTGATTCTCAATAATTGTTAACAATACATCTTTTTTACTAGAAACATATTTCCAGAAGACAACTGCATGTGAAGATAGATGTAGGTCAACTAGCAAAAATGAAACTGCTATACAAATAAAGATTTATCTCAGATAAGTCATGTTATATATCTTTTTTTAAAAAAATTCATATGTAAAGTGTCAGATTAAAATTTAACTCTCAAAATTTAGAATTTGTGAACTTATAAAAAAAGTATGCATTTGTAAAAATGTTAAAATCTTGTTTTTCTACTTTTTTTAAAGGTAATGGCTATATTTTCTCAGTATTATTTTATTTCTTAATATGTGCTCCTTCTAACAACATATAACACTTTATATCTTTCTAACAACATATACCACTTTACACCTGTAATATTCAAACTGAAGCTATTGTATAAAATATACCTAAAAAATTCAAGATGATGTCCACTGATACTCAAAAAGTTATGAAATAACCCAGATAAGACAAATGATAACAATAGAAACACATTATTGTCATAGATATATAAGTTCTCGGGTTTTAATTAGTACAAGTGTTAAGATATATTTTCAACCTATTCTAAAATGTTAATTAATTTATTTATTTATTGTCCATCAATATGTATGGAATATCTAAAATTAATTCTGGCAGAACATAAAACTTAAACTTATTTCATTCATGTCAAAAATAAGAATGATTCTCTTTTCTACAATTTCAAGATATAAAGGAAAAATTTAAAGCAGAATGGGGAGGGGGGGGATTATATTGTAACAAATATGTAAAATAAACTTGTTATATAAAATATTTAAAAGATATATTAAAAATAAACAGAATATATAGATATATATTTAAAATCAAAAATAGCAAGTAGAGAAGAGAGAGATTTGAAAATAAAGAATAAAAAAACAGTTTAGAATTTAATAGAAGGAGAAATAAAACTTCAGTCAAATTATACCAGTCTTAATTTAAAATAAAAGAAAAAATAGGAGGGAAAAAAATAATGAAATTATAATGACTATTAAAAATTTTTAATTAGATATTGGAAGAAATCTAATAAATCACTGGCCAAATAAAACCAGTAAAAAATTGCTTATCTTCTTTTCAAAAACTACAAATTCCAAAATCTTATCTGTAAAAGTATGAAATAAAACAAAAAGACTAACTTAAAATTGTATTCAATAAGTTAATGTAATTTGAAAAAAAGGTAATAGAATGTAAAATATTATCTAATCAAGAAGGGATTAGGTTGTTTCACTGAAAATCAATCAGTAAGCTAGCCAACTGATTAGATAATTAATGCTATGATTAAAAAGAAGGCTAATTAATTACTCAATAAAGAGAAAAAATTGAAAAAACTAATTAATATAGATTACTCAAGATAATGATTGGTCAAGGATATATAAGCTAATAAATTTTTATTAGTTTAGTTTTTGAAGTTATTCACATAGTTTTGAAATTATTAAAGTTATTCAGATTATTCAAGCTATTCTACTTCTGAATTTTGCTGTCATATTTCTGAGTTTTGCAGTCTTCACCATCATGAACTTCTAGAGAAGCATAGAAATGTCTGCAGATGCCCTGCTAGACATGCAAAAGGTATGTTTATTCAGTTTTTTTCACCATGCAGTTCCTATAAATTGTCGATAGCCTGAGATGTGACCAAAACCGTGATCTGCCTATGCTGACCATATACCCATCATGTCCAAGACTATTGCTGAACAATTAAATGAAAATAGATGCTGCCTGGAGAAAAAAAAACTACAAGCCACCAAGGAACCAGGAAGCCAATGCAAGAATACTGTTCATGAACTCTAGGCACTGTCAAAAAGACAGGTGATCACTTCAAGAAAATCTCTAACCAAAACCTATGTCAATGTAAGCAAAAATCAGTCTAGACCTAAACTGAAATATGAGAGGTAAGATTTATATTTTCTTATTAAATTATAACAACAAAAAAATAATAAAATAAAATTGAACTAAATGCATAAACTCTTAATTCCTAATTTAAATGAAATGAATTATGCTAAAATAACTTTGTAATTAGTTCAATTTTATTTTATTATTTTTTTGTTGTTATAATTTAATGTGTTAATTGCTTAAATAAATATTATTTAATTATTAATTTAGCTTGAATTCACATCTCTCTGAATCGCATCGTATGAAATTTAGTTAAGACAAATTTTGTTAATTATATTGTTTTGTTAAAACATTCATTATTTGATAGTTTCTTTGTTTGAGTTAGCTGAGAAATCAAGCGCTAGAAACATTTAAAATCTTTTGTGGATAATCCAATTAATTCTTTGGACAGTACCTGGGTTTTATAGCCAGTCATAAAGTGGGTGTAACAATTTTGAAATGATCTGGACGTTAGTATGGTTATGATGTAAAATATTGATTATATTTCCTCCTCTGCTTGTATAATGGTTTGGATATAAATTTATTTAAAAAATAAATAAAAGCGAGGTTCAATATATATGACACATTTAGATGTGTTACAAATAAAAATTACAAATAATAGCTATTTCATTAAGAGGCCTTTTAAATTAAATTATGTACGATCAAATCAGCATTTAATTTGCTTATATATTATCTCTAGATATGTGCAATTTGATAGCTTTGTTGTCTTTAGTTGATCTGATTCTTTCCTTGACTTTGGATATTCATTATAGATTTGATTCACTTGAACCTAAAATATGAATGAAATGTTAGTTAATTCATAGCTTTATTTGCGTTTTCTTGATAAAGTACAAATCTTAATTATTGCAGGCAAACACTTAAGCAGTCAGGCAAATTGTTAGTGAATCAGGCCAACATATTCTTTAACACAGTAAAAAAAAAAAACTATACCAGCTTTTGGGAAAATTATTTTTCTATCTAAGACACTACATGACTGATAGATAACAATGGATACACATTCAGTGGTATTTAGTTAAACATTTTGGAACAGATATTAAGCATATAATAGGCTTCTCATTTGAGAATATATCGATGATCACTTTCCTCAATATTTGTTAGCTTCCTTGCTTATCTAGTAGTCAGGATTTACTATGAGGAACAACTAAAAAATGTTGGTGAAATTCTTTATTTGAATGATTTTGCTATGAAAATTAAGTTTACAAGTTCAATGATTAGCGACTAATATCTCTTCTGCTTCAAAATAGACTAATTTATTGTTATTCAATTCTTCAAACTATTTTATATAAATTTCTTAAAAACTCAGCCTATTCTGTTTTTTCAAAAAAATATGTTTTTCAGAAGTCAGAAGCGAATTTGCTCATCGGTGCAGAAGGGTGTTAAAAAAACTCAAGATCTTTTAAGTTATTTTATTACCTATCATTTTATATTTAATAAATTGTTTTCTAAATAATGTTTTGCAAGCAGAAAATTGTTTTTAATTTTTAGACAATGCGTAAGTATTTAAAATTTTTATTTTATGGGTCAATTAAGTAAATTTAACCATAAATTACTATTATTCCCATTAGATATTTGCTTTTAAAGATATATATATATATGTGGGTGTGTGTATTTAGCATACATTTTTTGAATGACAAAACTCCTCTTTACAAACTTAACTTCTGTGTGTTTGTGAAAACCAGCCACTCTGCTAATAAAAATAAGTATAGACTTCCCATTTAAATAGCCTTCATGAATGCCCATCCATTTAAATTAAACCACATGCAATTGACAAATATATAAAAATATTCCAATTTTGAACAATTCCAAAAGTTGCTTTTATACACCCCTCTCTTAAAAAGTTAACAAGCTCTTAATAAAATTATTCAACATTGTCATTTTTTTTTTTCTGGTTTTCTAAAAAGTATTCTTGATTCTAGTGTATCTTTCTATAAAGTAAAAAACTATGAAACATAAAATAAAAATACATATATGTATAAATCTCTAATAGACAGTATTTTTCTTTTTAATGTTTCTTATTCTCTTTCTATTTTCTTTTATCATACTGTTTTTAATAACTTTGATTAGTTTATGATTTCATCATCAGAAGGCAAAATTTGACACTTATCTTAAAAGAATGGACATTAAAAAAAAAAAAAAAAAAATTAAATCAAACTAGTGGATATAAATTGATGATGATTGCTATAGTGAAAACATGTAAGAGTATATTATATACTAAAGAGTAAAGATTCTAGATTGATCTGGGTTGATCAATAAAGTGTCACTGAACTGATTGCAAAAATAAGAAAATATAATTCTAATAAACACGGATTTCATAAATAGTTGAGAAGACATAACCATGTAGGTTTAATATCACAGTTTATTTTTACCCTTCTCATTGCTTTTTGAAAGATTTCCGTACATTAATCAAAGATTTATATTTGGAATTAATATCATTTGAAATTATATCCTTAAAATTTAATGAAAAAAAGAATTTAAATCCATTTTTGATTTTAAAAAAAAAACATTTTAAATTTACTTTCCTTATTTGGAAAAGTTTTATAAATTATGTATAAATTAACAATTAAAAAAACAACAACAAAAACAACAAATAATATCAAAATAGAATTTAACAATATGAAGTTTGATTTGGCAATTTTATTTATTGCAATGAGTATAGATAATCCTCTACTTTCATAAACATTCTTTGCATTATATGTGAAGTATAAAAAATAATAAAAAAAAAGAGGCTCAGTGAACATCTCTCATTATATACCACAGAGTTTATTTTCATTTATCAAAAAATATTTTTATGTATGATCATAACTAATTATTAATATACTTCCAAATGAGATTTCAATTTTAGTAATTATTCCTTTACATAAGCTGTTGTGTATTCATTCATTTCTGTTTATCTTAACATTCTGAAATTTATCAACAAAATTAAAAAAAACAACAACAAAATATATAATTATAATTAACACATTTAAATCGCCTTTTTAATTCACTTTTCATGTGAGCTGTGAATTTAAAGTACCTGAAAAAATGCAACTGCATCATTTTGAAGTATTTTGACAAACACACACACAAAAGAATTAATGCAGATACAATTATACATATATAGAAAAATTAGATATTTGTAATGATGTTCAGAAAGTTAAAAAAATTTACAGTATACTTATTTTGATTTGAATTATAAAAATAAAAATGCTTAATTCTTAACATGAAACTGAGTTTATTCAATTGCATGAAGAAATCAAGTTAGTGCATAGAAAAGTATTTGTTACATACATAAATCTTCAGATTATAAAAAAATTTATTTAATTTCATAATTTTCTAAGTAATGATGCTCTATTTCAACATGAAAGAGGAAGTCAATAAATAATTACTGACTTTATCAGCTACTGTATTACTTCCAATTTAAGCCACACTTTTTATTCAAATTTTGAAGATGTAAAATTAAGGTGTGGCTTAAATTCAAAATGAATATTTTAATAATAAATTAGGTAGCTTATTGTATTTATATTAGTTCCTATTTAAGTAAATAAAAATATGTTATTTTTCAATATCTATTATAGAATCATTTTTATATATTTTTTCCCAATTTTAAAATCCTACTGTGGATTAAATTCAAGGGCTGATAAAATTTGAAGTAATATAGTAATTATCTTTTCTTATGATGATTGAAATTTGTGGGCAGTTGAGATAAATTTTTTGTAAATAGTTTACTTTTTTTACAGCCTTTTGAAATTTTTTTAAATATTTGCTCCTTTTTTGAATTATTAAAAAAAAACAAAAAAACATCTGTTTTGCTGTTATTGCTGCACATAATTTGATTTCAGTTAAAATTCTTAAATAATAATGATTTTAGATTTAAAATAGTAGATTTGATCAATATATTTCTTTAACCATAAAACTTTGCTGATGAAAAATATCTTAATTTGTTTAAGTGTTTGGATGTAAATTTCTCTTAGGTAGATAATTACAATTTACTGAATAAATCAATATGTAATAATCTAGGCAATGTCTTTCTTTCATTACAATGTATTAAATTCGCAATCCCAAATTGAAAGTGAAACAATAAAGTGATTGCTGATGAGAATTATTAATATTGTAAAAAAAAAAAAAAAAGTTAAATAAATGGGTTCTCTGAAAATGAAAATTAATAATTATTTTATACATAATAATATTTTTATAGATTAAGTAATAAGAAAGAACTGGTTTGAATTCGTAAATAAATAAATTAACAAAAACATAATTACTTGCAGTTATTTATATATAAAACAAGCAACAAAATGCAAAACATATTATTTCATGTGCTTACATGCAAATAACATCCAGTGAAAATGTTATCTGCCATGCTCACATACTTGTTTGTAAACAAGACCACTTACTATTTAATGATGGTACACTTTTGCTACTTTGTATCCGAGAAGGAAGTAAAACAGTATCTGCATCACCACAAGCATCTGTCTGATCAGCAGTCATCGTGGAAGACAAATCACGCTCACTTAAGCGATGAGCTTCTGTCCTGGACAAAGGCTTATTGGCAAAACTCAGAGCTGAAAAAGGGTTAAGCATCATGCAGCAAGTCATTCAAAACGAAACATGCAAAAATAGGCAAACAAAGTATATCATGCAAAAATACACAGAAAGCAACATATATTTAATGAGTGACAATTTAAAAAAAAACCATAATCTATGATTGAAGACAAATGTTGACACATTTTTAATATTGACATATTATTTAAATATCATAAGCAATATATACATATTGTATTCCATAGTGAAAAATCAGCCAGAACTACCCAGCATTTTGGAAAATAATGAAGAACAATGTTGATATCTGCCTCTAAGCATAATAAAAATTTATTTAATCCAGTACAACAATGGCCATTATCTAGATCACTATTAAAACCACACATCATCATCAATTTACAAAGTTTGATTACTCAAAGAATGATCCCAATGAAGAAGTAATAATAAAAGTTACATTTCCTTAGCAATAATAATTTTTATTTCTCTAGACTGACCATAAAAAACATTGACTAGTGCAAATTTAGCTTTATTTGCTTTGATATTAAGAATACTTTTATACAGTTCAGTGCTATCTATCCCCTATTATTCTTAAATGTTTTCATCACAAAATAATCTATGGTAATTTAAGGCACTCTGAGACTTTGTATGCTATACAATAAGGTTGAGAATGGAACAAAAGATGAATATAATTTTATTAAACTGTAACATTTTAAACAAATTACAAAAATGAAAAAGAAATTTAAGTGCAAAAATCACTTTGCAAGCATATATAAATACATAAATCACCTTTATATAGAAAGCATATCCGGGGATATATTTCTTTAAAAGTAAATGTATATCATCATCATCATCATCAACCATTATCAATCCACTGCAGGATGAAGGTCTCTCCAAGTTTAATCCATCTCCGATCTTTAGCTTCTCTTTTCCACAACACCCCTGCACATTTTCTTATTTCATCCATCCATCTCACATGTGGTCTCTTTCTGGGTCTTTTACAATCTCTTGGAATCCAGTTTAAAATTTCAATTGTCCATCTATTATCATTTCTTCTAGCAATATGTCCAGCCCAATTCTATTTCAATCTTTTAATTTTTTCAATAAGGTCAGTAACACCTGTTTGTTGTCTTACCCATACATTGCGTTTTCGATCTCTTCTTGTTACTCCCAACATACATCTCTCCATACTCCTTTGAGTGGTCTGAAGTCTCTGTATTGCTCTTCTATTAAGTGTCCAAGTCTCAGATCCATAAGTAAGAACTGGTAAAACACATTTGTTAAAAAACATCCTTTTCAAACACACAGGCATATTTCCTTTTAGTATCAAGTTATTTCTACCAAAAGCACTCCAATCAAGTTTAATTCTATGATTAATTTCCTCCATTATGTTTCCATCTGTATTAATAATCTGACCAAGGTATTTGTAACTGTTAACTTTTTCTAATTCTTCATAATCAATCTTTAAATTGCTGTAGGTAATTTTGGTTATGGTAATAGAAATGAGAGAGGACATAGACTTGTGGAGTTTGCAGAAAAAGAAAAACTTTATATTATGAATTCATTTTTTGAGAAAAATGTTAAAAGGAAATGGACATGGAAGCATCCAAATGAAGGTACAGCAGAATTGGATTATATTTTGACTAACAGAAAATACATATTTCAAGATTGTAATGTTCTTAATAAATTTAACACAGGAAGTGATCATCGATTAGTAAGGTGTAAATTACATGTTAATGTAAAACTAGAGAGACAAAAATTATTAAGAAAAACAATATTTACAGTTGATATTCCTAATCTTCAGAAACATTCTAATGAATTTAAATTAGAACTTACAAATAGGTTTCAAGTGTTAGGAGATTTTGAACATGATTCAGATTTGAATGAAATTAATATGAAAATAACTGATACACTTTTAAAAACTGCAACAAAGATAGCTGGTAGAAAAAAGCAGCAATTGACTAATAAAATTTCTACTGAGACTAGAGAATTTATGAAGAAAAGAAGGAATATGAAGATATACAAAAATGATGTATTAAAAAGAATTGAATATCTCGAATTTTGTAAAATGGTACGGAAAAGAGTTGAAAATGATATAAGAAAATATAACTGTGAAATAGCAAGGAAAGCTGTAGAAGAAAATAAAAGTCTCAAGAATGTTAAACAACATTTTGGTATTGGTAGGAAATTTATATCTGCAATAAGAAAAAAAGATGGAATTATTACTAAAAAGAGAGATGACATCATGAAATTGGTAGAAAATTTTTATCAAGAATTATATAGTAATAAAGAACAAGTACCTCCTATATCTATTATATCTTCCGAATTGCCCAGAATTTTAAATGAAGAAGTGAGACATGCAATTAAATGTATGAAGAAAGGAAAGGCTCCAGGAAATGATGGAATTATAATTGATATATTAAAAGAAGTAGGTGAAGAAATAGAAACAATTTTAGCAAAGTTATATACCAAATGTCTAAATGATAAAGATGTACCAGAAGATTGGAAGAATGCAGTAATAATATTAATATTTAAAAAAGGTGATAAAGAAGATATTAGAAATTACAGACCTATCAGCCTTTTATCAGTTTTATATAAAAGTTTTACCAAGATAATTACAACTCGTCTACAGAGAACTTTGGATTTCCACCAACCAAGAGAACAAGCTGGATTTAAAAGTGGTTTTAGTACAATAGATCATATCCAGGTATTGAGAGAAGTCATAGAAAGGACAAATGAATATGAGTTGTCATTATGTTTTGGATTTGTAGATTATGAAAAGGCATTTGATTCTATACACATTTCTTCAGTGATTAAAGCATTGGATCATCAAGGTATAGATCCAGGATATTGTCATATTTTAAAGAATATTTATAAAAATGCAACAGCAACAATTAGATTACATAATGATACTGGAAAAATCAACATTGAGAAAGGTGTAAGACAAGATGACTCCATATCTCCAAAACTTTTTACAGCAGTGCTGCAAGAAGTATTTTGTGGATTAAAATGGGAAACTAAAGGAATGAAAGTAAATGGAGAGTATTTAAGTCATTTAGATTTTGCAGATGATGTAGTTGTTTTTGCAAATAATGCTTTAGAGCTACAGGAAATGTTGCAGGAGTTAGCAGATGAAAGTAGAAAAGTAGGACTAAAGATAAATGTTAAAAAGACTAAAGTAATGTTTAATCGATTTGCTCAAAATATGAAAATAAATGTATATACTACTCAGAAACCACTTATTAATTAATTATATACAACACATTAATAAGATAAATTCTTAATGTAAAAATTTACATTGATTAGTATTTTAATATATATACACATAAAAAAACTAAGGAAATATGGAAGAAAAAGCAAAAATTAGTGATGAGTTTACCAACTAATTCTATGATTAATTACTTCTAGCATACTGCAAGTATTTTAAATAACTTTAATTACTGAATATTTTATAAAGTATAGTTTAAATTGAGCATTTACCAATATTTTACTGCTTAGTGTTACTTAGGGTATTATTTTCATTACTACCTGTTTACTTTTACCGGTCACTAAGTGATCAAAATAAACCTCTATTTGAGGTCTTTCTTTCAAATGTTGGTTTCCCCACAACAGTACTCCCACAGCAGTATTTTAATGAATTTTATCTTTTATGAGTTTAATTTTCTCCATGGCATCAGTTCTATATCATTAATTTTGCTGAATTTAGGTTGTTTATAGTTGTGTTTGTTGGTAGGCAGGCTATCGACTTTTTATATCCAGTATTCCATCAACAATTATATTGACAGATGGCAGCTCAATTAACGTCTACATTTAACCTATACCTTTATAATACACAGAGAATAATTCTCACAAAACAGTAATTGAAAATTACAATAACTTGTAGTTCTCAATGTTTAATTAGTTTGATCACACAATTGAACTTGATATTAAGTTTCTTTCTGCGGTCATTTCTATTGGTTCTCTAGAAGTTATATATTTGATTCTTTAAAAACACTGGGCCTCTTCAGTTGACAGCTTATTCAACTGATTCCAACATTTCCATTGACAATTAAACTTCATCTCACAAGTGAACTGACTTCAATTAACTCCAGTGATGTTTTTCAAGCTTTTATATATCCACAGTCCTCCTATATAATAATCTGTATTGGCCTGAAATCTAAAACAATGTTATATATTCTTCAAAAAATGTTAATTTATTTACTGATCTTATTCTTTGATTATTTTTTTAATGACTAATTTAGTTAAAAAAATTTGATCACAAAATAAAAATAATTGTTACTATTTGCACTACATGTTCTACATAAGAGATTTGAGTATTATTTACCAGATAGAGACACTAAAGCTGTAAATAAAGATTTTAAATGAATAAATAAAAAAATTCAAACCAATTTGTTTTCAAAACAAACCATTTTAGATATGAATTAATAATTTCTATTTGAAATAAAAAATTAACTAATATTTATTTGAATTAAAAAAAAGATGGATGTTCACAAATTATTGAAATAAACTATGTTTAGCTATAGATTAAATTTTTGAAACAGACAAGGTTTTCAAACCAAACAATTTTCAATATGAATTAAAATTGACAATTTCTACTGGAAACAAACTATTTGAACTATTATTTGAACAGAAAATTTCATCAATTTTCATCTCCTCTACCATTGCCATTTTTATATTGAAAACAAAACAACTTTCAGTTTTATAATTTAAATTGACACTTTGTACTCAAATCATACCATTATTCACAGAGATCAGTCTTGGTGCATTCATACAAAGTTTAGACATACTTTAAAGCTGTGTATCAATAGTGGGTAAAAGCTCTCATTTGGATCACATCTGATGGAAAATATCCCAACAGAAGCAATCAAATCCTCTTTGTAACATTCATCAAGAATATTCATGCACTAATAATATAATCTGGGAAGATTGTTTTTGTTCATAAAATTATACATTTATTACTCTGTATTGTTTCCATATAAAATGACATATTAAATTTTGATATAACATTTTGCTTTCCATTAGTTTGCATTGTTTTTGTATAAAATGAGGCATTTCCATTAATTTGTATTGCTTTTTTCTTAATATATAAAAATTTTGCACTAAATTTTAAAAAATGGTAAAATTACATTCTTAATTTAAATAAAATTATGTCAAGACTGTTTTGAAATTGTTAAGTTTTATTGATTAATAATTTTAACATGGTGTTGGTGGAATTACCTAGTATATATTACATGTATTTGTTTGTAGAATGTCTGTGCAAACAATACCAAATAATTTAATTTGAAATTATATTTACTTTTTTCATTTTTAACTTTAAATTTTTGGATTTGAATTTGTAAGAATGAAATTTAAATATTAAAGATATTGATCTTTATATGAATTACTTATTAAAATAAATAAAAGTAAAATCTAAAAAAAAACATGTGTTTACAAAGAATACATAAATAAAAATTATTTATTTATTAAAAATTGCTCTCCATTTAAATGACTGGCAACTTTTCTTAGTTGCTTTATTCCACAATAAATAATCAATTTTATCAATATTATTTATTCACTTCCACTCGGAAATAAATGTGACATAAACTCTCTCAAGAATATTCATATAATTCACAAACTTATGAATTAGCTGACTTAATAATTTAAAATTTCAATCATACTTTCACATATATAAACACTCATAAATATTCAAATATTGCAATTTTCATTTTATAATCTTGGATCACTATTCAAAATAAGTACCAACAACATCCAAGCAACAATTCCCTCTGCCATCTCAACTATGTTTATTTAATCAATAGTTATTCTTTTTTTTTTTTTTTATTTAATCTCCAAATTGATGTTATGTAGATGCTAAAATTATCACCACTTTGATAGTGTACCAAACCAATTAGTGTGTGCAGACATTAAATCCTTTATTATATTTTATTTTTTTATTCTGTGATTTTTTTTTTTTTTAAATTCAAATTTCCAAGCTTTTTGCTGACTAGGTTAAACTTTCTAACTTTACTTTTTTTTTTTTAAAATTTATCTAAATAGTGGTTTATATGATGATAAACTTACAATACCTCTTCCTAAATATGAGAAACAAATATGAATTGTTTACGCTGAAACCTTAATTATATTTTATTATATGATATAATATTTTGACTCATTTATAATCCATATTATTTTCTCCCTTCACTATTCTAATAATTGTTTTAGTAACTCCTTACAATAAATTATTTATTTATTTTTCAAATGTTAACTGCTTCCCATAGTTCATTTACAAATAAACTCATAATTCAATTTTTTTCTTTTAAAGATTCAACACTTTGGTATTATATTTATCTGACTGCTATAATAATCTTTCCTGTATGTGCAGTTGTTTCATGCACTTGACATGTTATATCAAATTATTATAGTTTCACAGATATTTGTGTCCTATTGATACAATAAAATTCAAAGCACTTCCACATCAAAAGTCCTACCATTGATAATGCCATCAGTTATATGTTAGCAGAAGATGAATGAATGCTTCATTTCTCTCAAACTATCTTTCAGGTTTGTATCAGTCATGATATCTTGTGCTTTTTCTGCCAGTCAATTTTGAAGATTGTAAACTGTATGGTAAATCTAATCATACAAACACACTTGCATTATGGATTGATCTAACCATTTGGTGCAAGAGAAAAATAAACAAATAACCGAACTGGCAATCATTACTTTGCTGATAACAACTATCTTTTCTATTTATTCTTAATTCTATCCTTCAATTAAATATTCAACTCTATTATTCTATATATATATATGATTGCTTTCTTACCATTATTATTTATTTATTTCTTATTTTTGGTCATCAATGCTGGATTTTCATTAGATTTGAGGCCCCTAATGTTGGAAAAGTCAATATGCAAATAGATAACAGACTCAACAAGGGCTTAAAAAAAGTTTTAGATAAATCATCTTAAATAATTTAATAGTGGCATGTTGATTGTGTCATTTATGTCCATTTTACTCTTTTATATATATTCAGCAATATTTTGCTATCCAGGTAGTTAGCATTGGTCAATAACATTTTGATGGGAATGTAGATTCTATATAATTCTCTTCAGAATTATACAAGTACCATCTAATAAGATTAAAGGTTATATTATAAAATAACTTTGTAGTACTGTTAAGAGACACCTTTAAAGTCCACATACAACCATTTTATTTATGGCCAGGACAATCATGTTATCAGATGATACTGAACTGCTTATCTTAATGATCATAATACATTTATATGAGCAGCAGATACCATGATTTATATAGCATTTACTATATGCATATCTATATTTACATTTTTTTTATTCTGTAAGTATTATATTTCATTACATTATCATTACAAACAACACATCAGTTTGTAGTCAGGTACATAGAGGTATATTTACCTAAATTATTCCATTTTTTTTTTTTTCATTTCATTACAATATATATATACACACCCACATACAAATAAGGAAATATAGGCAAAACCTTTATATTTAAAAAATTCCTAATATCCCTACCAATTAAATATATTTGGATTTCATTAAAAAAAAAAGATAAAATTAAAATCACACTAAATCAATTATAAAACTGTTGTTATCGGAAGTCTTGCAGTTTTATGGATATATCAAATAATATTCAATGATAAATATTTCCAGTCTTTATGATAATTAAATTGCTTGAAACCATGAGTGACAATTAGAACATGCTGATCATTTTATTAGCCTGTTGCACTGATAATTGTTAATAATTGTACATCAGTTTCTTACATAATTTGAGTGTTATGAAAGTTGCAGTGACCAAATTAAAATTCAAATAAAAGTAATGGCTTGATAAAAATAACATCTAAAAGTATCACATATTTCTAAAAGTAAGATAATAAAATTGATGCCACTTTAATTTCTGATATATATATAAATCCAACAACCACATACAAACAGCATTTTATTAGGTATTATGAAGAGACCACAAAGCCAATAGAGAATCGAGTGTAATGTCAAAAAGGCAGAATTTTTAGATTAATAAAATAATAACACTAAATAAAAATTTCAGTATTATATAAATATGACTTATAAAAATTAGATAAAAAGAAAATTAGAACCAAGAATATTTAATTATATCATAAGAAAATATATTTGTCTGAAAATTCATGTTTGGAAAACAGAAAAGAAAAAATGACTGATTACAGAAAAAATGCATTCAGAATGAAATTGTAATTAATACTATTACACAATATAAATATATTTATTTTTATATAATGTCAATAATACAGTTATGCAGTGTATGATAAATATTGATATATATTTATCTAAAAACATAAATCAATATACTAATTAAATATGCACAAAAGTTTTGTATAAAAACAATAATAAAATCAAGTTATAAAATAAAGCAATATAAAGCTTAATTAATATATTACTTTCCCTTTCATAGTACATAATAAAAAACCATTTAACTGTGATTTTTAGATTTTTATTACATGGTCAATATTATTAAATTTTGTTTTGGATTGTAATCTTTACAGTAATTTATCTGGTTAATTAAACTTTCATTAAATTTTTATTTATACTAAAGTTTATTATTTGAACTTCTACTATTTTAAATACAGCCTTTCACATTCAGTGTTATTTTCAAACGTAACAATGTATTTTTGAATGACAAGTAATATTTCATTTGCCTTTGATAATTAGTAATTCCACATTTAACATTTAAATTGTAAATATATCATTTCTTTTAAGTTTAGAAGATATCAATAATATAATATAATTTAGATCACTGTATCAAATATTTAATATAATATAGAAAATGAAAAATATTTTTATTTTAAATTAGTGCACTATTAATAGATTTTAATAGAGCTTCTATCTATGAAGCTTCAAGTTTATGAAACTGCAAAATATTTTATCATGTTGTTTTACAATTACTCAACTATGATTGTGCAAATCTTATTTATTGAGCTTCTCATATTTCTTTCTCATTTATTTTTATTCTGAAACCATTAAATAATTTATCATAGTGCAAATCTAATTAAAGTTTATAATGTAAGAGATGCTAGAATAAATTGTTTTTAGAAGGAGGCAAGCATATCAGTTGGTCATATATAAAGCAATAGATTTACTTTTCTCCAAAGTTTGCAGCTTTATTTTCTAGTCAAAGTTGCTAATTATTTCTTTTTCACATATATAAAACAAAACAACAGACTGCTGTTAATTTTGTACCTAATTCAATGTTGCTAATCAATTCAGAGCATGACTAATAGTTGACATCCATTCAGAACACACTCAAATCTAATTATGTTAACTTCTATCAATTGGTATCTGGAATCTCATGACCTAGAGTTTGAATCCAGGTCAAAAGAATGTTGGAAAATTTTCCAGGTCATATACAGGCCTAGAATTTTCCCTTTCAGCTAGTAAACTATATCCAAACCAGTTGAGTGTAAAATCAAAAACCAACTGTAATAAGGTATCCAGGTCAAAAGAATGTTGGAAAATTTTCCAGGTCATATATAGGCCTAGAATTTTCCCTTTCAGCTAGTCAACTATATCCAAACCAGTTGAGTGTAAAATCAAAAACCAACTGTAATAAGGTATGTCCTTCATCACTGGTGGAGGAACCCAGAGTTAATTATTATCTTTTTTTTATTTATCAAAGACTTTCAATAAAACACATATAATTTTCTCTTTTTCTATTTACATTTCAACATAATCTCCATAACATAATCGCTTCAAAAAAATTTTCAGTTGAAAACAGTATTCTGTTACTGAATTAGTAATTTTTTCTCACTTGAAATTAAATTAACTGTTCTAATATTTACACTTTAATGCCTTTTTATTATAAAATAATTGTTTTACTTAATTATCAATGTATATGTAAATTATTTGGAATTATAAATAAAAAAAACAGAATATTAGCAATGAAATGAAAAATCACAATAACATATAATAAAGTCAAACAATATGCCCCAAACTATCCTGCTAAAATACATTGTTTTAATACCCCACCATCAAAAAAGTCATTCCCAATTGAAACAATTTTACTATTGTAAAGAAATAGAACTGACCAACTCCTAATGCCATGTCTTCTAAAAGCCATTAAATCAAAATATCGAGGCCAATTCATACTTTAACACCAATACATAAACTAAAGATTTAAAAAAAAAAATCAAATGACATATATTAAATATTCATTGCGATTAAAATTCCAAATTGTTTCAATTCCATTCTAAACAGCTTCCAGAGAAAAATTATCTTGGGACCATATCACAGAGATAGCAAATACAAAAAAAAAAGAAAGAAAAGTTGAACAATTTGATTATTTGCTAAAATAAATTATTTTCTTTTATAACTCATTGTTAGACTATATTTGTACGTATGTATATACACACATGCAATCTATATTTTCTATTTAGTTTCAAATTAATCCATTCTTTTTTAAAACTAGAATTCTTACTTGTTCCGATTATATATTTCAAAAATAAAATATCAAAATATGTTCTTGCATATATATATATGTTAAGTCTATTACTGATCTAAAGCAGACAGAGAATCTTGACAAACATTAAGTAATAATTTTTCAATGACATCATATCTTAAATCACCAGGAAGCTGTATCACAACAAAACTCATTTCCAAACAAAATACATTAAAATAAAGGTATTTCAGGAGTATTAATATTGGTAATATATATATGAAAAAAAAAAAACCCCATTGATATTGCAAATTTAAAACTACATTATTATCTATCACTGATGTTGAATAATAAAACAGGTGAACAGTTAACATTTGCAAGTATTAAAAAAGTAACAATTACCTTAAATAAATTAAATTGCTTTCAATTCAAATTATTAAACTATATATTTTCTTCTACTTGCAAATTTCTACCATGCAGTAATTAGTAATACCTACTATGTAATGCAGGGGAAGATCGACTGTTAATTGAAGGATTATCTTCTAATGTATAAAAAGACAAATTCCCACCAGCTTCTCTATTATGACGAGAGAGCATTTCTTCACTCCTAGGTCTAGGCTTTCTTGCTGCTCCCAGTAAAAGTGTGTTAGTAAGATGTTAGTATTAAGATAAAAAAAAAAAAAAACAGAAAAAATAAATAATTAAGTTTATTATTATTAAATTAAAAACTTTCTCTTTTAAAGAGAGAAAAAAAGTTAATTTTAGTAAATGTTAATAAGAAAAATAATTATTAGCAGCCACATGTAAATGAGTACTCTATGATTCCCCTCCTTTTTCTCAAAAAATTGTAACAATACTAAATTAGAGTAAGAACTAATTTTTTATAGAACAATAAGTAATCACTTTTCTTTATATCTCATATATAGAAAATCCAATTTTATAAAGTAATTTTTAAAAATTACATTAAAAGACCAGAAATAGACCCATTTTCAATTGATTATTAAATAAGTTAGGAAAAAAAAAAGGGGTGCAATGTGTAAAGTATAATATAACTAAAACTAAGATATAATATAATAAAAACATTAAGAAATCCTATTTTTTCATCATAATTTCTTGGTCAATGAATTAATTTCAAGTCACTCTTGTCTAGACATATCTTAGTTAGCTACTTTAAGCATTCTATATAAACTTTAATTTTCGATTAGGTTGATATTTTTTTATTCTTCTACTATTTTATTAGGATCTCATTCAAGGCTTATTTATCTAAACATTAGATTATTTTAATGTTTCATGCAATAATGCCCAAAATACTGTTTGAATTTCTTATGGTCATTTAGCAGTTTACCCGTTTTTCAATAATCAATTGATAATTTATTTCTTGATTCAATTTTTCTTATTATTTTAAAAGTTTATCAGACTTAGTATTATATGAAAAAAAAAAGTTACAAAATGGAACACAAAATTATATGAAGGGAAAAATATACTATTTATATAATAAAAAGAACAAGTCCTTGTGGTAATTAAAAAAGAAAAATCTAGTAAATAGGACTGAAATAGATTGGTCAATAATAAAGAAAGTAGATATAAAATTATAGGTAAGAATAGTACTATAAGTGATTAAATTTTAATTAAATTCTTGAAAGTTAAGAAGAAAAAAAATTTCTAATAAAAATAATTCAGATTTTCTTGTAATGTAACCTAAGAAGGAATACATAAAACACCACTTTCTTCTTTCTATTTGATGTTTATTGGTACTCACAATCATTGAACACAGTAAATAAATCTAATGAAAACTATCTGCACTTTATTCAAGATCAATAAATTTCAAGAAAAAAATTAATACAGCATTGTATTTAAAATTTTTTTTTATCCCATTTCTTCAAAGAAAGAATAGCACCCCAATTCAATTAAATTTGTATTTTTTTTGAAATTATAATAATTTATTATAAAATAAGCAAATATATAAATAAAAAGTTTAATGAAAAATTGATATGAACTGTTTTTGAATATATTTGCAATATAAATGAATGTTTTAAAAATCTGGTTGAGCTTTATATATTGTAAGTGAATTTATTATTAAATTAGCCTTTTTAAAAAGATAATTTTGAGAATTATTCTTTGAAAAATTAATACCAAGTTTGAATTTATGTACATATATGTATTAGAATATTATTTAAAATTTTACAAATTCTTTAGTTTTATTATTATTATTATAACATTTATTACATTTTAGCAAAATGTGTATGTATTTATATATTTATAGTTATAATTGCAAGATGAATACTATATTATAGTTCCTTGATTTTCAGTCCTTTTTGGATAAGGATTGTGAACTTGAATAATATCATTCAAATAATTCTAATGATAAACATCGAACAGTCTCAAAAACAAATTAAAAAAAAAAAAATTACAAAGCATGAACAAAATTAGATATAATTTATTAGCAAATTTATAAAATATAATTTAATATTCCTTAAAAAAGAAAAAAAAATGCATAATATATATGGAAAAAAATATGATAGTGAAAGCCATTCCCTTTTACCATGATGTTTTTACCCTATTTAACAAATCATGATCTTTAGTCATCATGTTAATGTAAAAATGATTCATTAGATGATTTACCATTATTTTTTAGCTGAAAATTGTAATTTCTTGCTTTTATATTTGCTTGAAGGTTACTGAAGATGGTATATTGGATGTGATAATATGTTGGACTATTTCCATCATCTATCAGTAAATGTTGAATGTATAGAAAATTTTAAACTTCTCGTATACAAACAACTTATAAGTAATAACATACCAACAGACAATACAGGTTAGTAATTACCCAACATTTCGAGTAGTATTATTCTCCACTCTTCTTCAGGTATTGCTGGCTTGACTAGTGATAATATTAGCATAGGATTGTCTATTTGTATGTTATTACTAACAAATTGCTTGTATTTGGGAAATTTAAAATTTTCTATACATTTAATATTTACTGATACATGATGGAAATAGTTCAACATATTATCATTTCTCTATGTAAATTGTAGAAACAAAAGTAACCAGATATTAAAAGATTACCATCTACTATCATTTATTTTGAGGATAAATATTTAGTATAGAATCACACAGTAATTTTTCATTGTCTAGTTTTAATGCAAACATTGCATTTTGAAAAAACAAACAAATGATTTAAATGAGGAATGATCTCTAAATTAATTTTACCATATAATAATTAGTTAGATATATATGTATTTCACTGATTTAAGATAGTAACTATATTTTTAAAATTTCAAGATATTTTCCACATTTCATATTTAGAACATATGCAATACTTTATATTATTTAAAATATATATTGACAGAATAAAGAAGAAAATTGTGATGTTTGTAATTGGACCAGTTGTAAGTGAGAGATTTAACTTTTTTTAGAAAGTAATGTTGATGTTTACTTTAAGTTTCAAATATATAATAGTGTGAACTAATTTGTAAAAATAAGCAATTTGTAATTTGAAGTTCATTAGAATGCAAATTCTTCTAAATTGAATTTTATAATATAAGCTAATGTTTTAAAATTATGGTATAAAGAAAAGAAAATCAAAGGAATCATTTATAACTTATAAATAAATATGTTTTTTTTTTAAATTTCAGCAATAACTATATAAAATATATTAATAAATTAGAATAAAAACTAAATTTTATAAATAAACTCTGTAAAAATTTGACTTTTTTTTTTGAAAATCAAATAATTTTGTAGAGAATGTTTCAAATAGAAATCAATTAGACTGTAGATGTAAATAAATAGTGGATTTATGCCTAACTATCTTAATTTATAATGCACAAATTACTTCAATGTAATTGGTAATTTAAGTATTAAATAACAAATAGTATTACAGACATTCAAATTATATAATCACAGATAAGGTATATGTATTCATCTTAATAGCAATGAAGTCTCTTCTATTTAGATTAATTATGATATATAAAAAAAACAAGTCCAGAAAAAACTCTGTGTTTGTGCATGTGGTTATGTTTCTAAATCTCTATCTCTCTTATAAACATATATAAAAAGCAGTTTTTATCTCTATATTCTTATACTTTATTATGCAAGAATTTTAATGTTACAATTGCAAAACATATGCATACACACAAATAAACAAACATACCTCTTTGCATAATTGGAGAAGGCTGGTTTAGTAATGTTGCTAATCCATGATAAATGGCACCTTGTTTTGCCACTTCTAGAGTAACAATTGGACCTGTACGAGTCATAAATTCAGCAGCTCTAAAATAGATATATATACACATGAGACTAATGTTGATAACAATTTTGATAATTTGAAAGTGAAAATACAACCATTTCCAATCTAAATTTTTATTCTTGAATTCCAATGCAGCAAAAAATAAGTTAATGTCATGTTTTACAGATTATATATGTGTGTATTTATATATAGTGAAGCTTTGAACTATTTTGTAACAATACACATGACTCCAATAATACACTATTCCTCCCCCTCATAACCCAATAAAATTTGCAAATTCAGTACATTTTATGATACTCCAGTGATCATTTTCTGTTTCTGAGCCTTATATGTGATCATATTAAAAAAAAAATTTAAAATTTGTAAATAAATTTTCAAATATGCCAGCAGCTATTTTTCCATCTCAGAATGCTGTACATGATTATGTTCATTAATAAATAAAATTTCTTCAGTTTATGCTGAAATCACACATATTTTATGTATTAAGCATAATGCTAAAAGTTTTACAAAATTTTAGAATACTTTTAAAGTTAATATTGACTTAAAAACATCAAAACAATTATAGATCATAGTTTCTTGATAATGAGACTAATCTATTATGTTTCTATAAAAGAAAAGTTCCTGACAAAAAATAAAAATAAAAATAATGCCCAGAGTATAATTTAACTGGGTTGAAAGTCAAACATTTTGCTAATAACTTTATTTAAAAAATAAAAATATATGTAAATATGTATCTACAATTTATTATTAAAAACTATATTATTATTTTAAATTTTTGTTTGTACTATTATTTTTATTTATATATCCATACTATATATATAAAAAAGTGCCTATGTTATAAATATGCACACATTGAAAAATGTTCATACATTTGCAGATCAATAAACAATATGTATTCTATTCTAATCAAAAGTTTATTAATAAAATGAGCTATTGTACACTATACACGATGTTTGTGAAAAGAACTTGAAATAAAATATAGCATATATTGCAGCTCCACAAAAGAAACTAATCTCAGAGTCAATAAAGTATAACACTCCCACAGTGCATTTTATAAAATTTAAAACTTCTCTCACTGCATCATATTATAATCATATTTTAGGTCACAAACAAACTTGGAATTTTTCTCTCAGGTTGATAGCCCATAACAATCAAGACAACTGACTAGTATATCTAGCTATTCTTAAGAGTATAAAAGTTCTAAATGAATCTCATTACATCAGATAACTATCAATGTACTAGATGCAAAAATATGATTATAATATGATGCAGTGAGAGAAGTTTTAAATTTAAAATTCCAAATCTGTTTGTGACCTAAAAATTTTTCAAAGTTCACCTGAGCTGGAATCAAATTTCAGATACTGAACAGGCAGATGCACTAACCATGACTTCAAAAAGTCCTTATACATAAATACAATTTTATATGCTTCAAATATTAATCTATAATTTTAATTTAAAATTAACTATTAAATAACAATATTTAATAACATTAGAAAAGTTATATGGTCAGAGAAAAAATGCTGAATACATTCATAACATTAAAATATCCCTCAATTTTAAGATGGCAGTAAGAAAATTTTATTGTATTTAAGTCATCACAAAAATCTCAAAATTCTTATCGTTACATAACCATTAAATAAGATTAATCATTATTATATTGGTTTAATTTCAAAGTAATGATACACAAATGATCTATTTTATGTCATAAGAATATAATTAAAGCTATATACATATTCCAAAAATAATATCCATCTTAAGTGATTTAATCAGAAATAATGTTATCATTAAATTACTACAGAAGTTTAATTAACAGCAATCCATGAGGTGAAAAGAAAAATGAATTATTTGGGTTACAAATTGAAGACATGATAGGTTGAAGACTAGTTTGTAGAAAAACTTTAGTACAGAGAGATTAAATATAATAAAAAAAAAAAAGGTAAGAAAAAATCATTACAAATTGCTAATATCACAAAGGATTATTCTACAATTTAAATTATTGTTATGCAAATATGAAGATGATTATAGATTCTACAATATATCAATTACAATGGCAGTCATAATATAGTAAGATTATATATGTGTGTGCGTGATCGACAAGATCACACAAATAAATAAAAAACACCATATGGTTGTAAAGATAATTCAAAACACATACTTATTTTATTAGTAACATTTTATATTCAAAGTTTCAAAAAAACTGATAAACTTACTTTTCTTGAGTGATTCCTACTAATGATTGTCCATCAACTTTCAAAAGTTGGTCTCCTGCTTGCAAACGACCATCCTAAATATATATATCAGATTTTTACTAAACATTCAATATATAACAAACACATATAATAAATATGTAATGTGTATATATATACATTGTAATTAGGAGGGCCATATAAAGGCTAAAAAATATATTCTTTATATATTTATGTAAATGAGTATATTTAAAAAAATGTTAGACAGAATGCAGGAAAATCAATAAAAGTTTCTTGAAATGATTGCCTGGTTGGTAAAAGAGCATGATTTTTGAATAAAATTGAAAGGAGGCAGACAATGAATTCAGTGACATGTATCTTCAAATCTCATGATTTAAAAACTGAACTGTGGAATGATCATATGTTTTTAAAAAAAGATCACAAATCAAAAACATGAATTTCTAAGTTACTAAGATTGAGGGAAAGGTTTAATCCTCATTTGCTACTGTATTTTTCCAAGAAATCAAATGGAAATCATAGCATGGAAAAGCATACCATGGAAATATTAGCAAGGAATAACTGAATTGTACAAATAAATTTCTCTTCAGAATTAATGAATATCTTATAATTTATAATATTTCTCAATCAACTAGGAAGCAAAAAAGATATAAAACATTATTGTTCAAAAACAAAATCGATATTTAAAGCTAATGGTTAATAAGAATAATTCCACTTAATCATCACATTGCCAACTTAGATCTGGATTACTCAGGAAACTCTAAGAAACCAGCAAGGACAATTGACAGATATTATATCATTCAGGTTAAAATAAATATATAAAAAAATAGTAATATTATTTTACATTTAATAAAAAAATCTAATTTCTCAGTGTTCTAGATAAAAACATAATAGTAATAACATTTTTATTTAACAAATATTAATTTAAAAAAATGTATTAAGTAATGATTGATATATACATATGTAAACCTATTATAAAATTGAGGAACACATACTTTAATTAAATTTTTATTTTTATTCACATGATAAACATATAAAATATTTATAAATAATTATACATATTAACTTGTGTTATATATTATTATTATTTTTAACTCGAAACAAAGCAGATCTTTATCACACATGGTAGAATTAAATATTGTTCAATACTGTACACATACTTGTGCTCTGTTTCTGATTCTAATATCCAAATCAAAAATAATTTAAATCGTAAATGGCAAATAATTGTCTAACTATTGCAATTATTATAGTATAATAATTTATAATAAAAGAGTCTGAAATAATGTTGTTTTATAATACTATTTAAGTTTAATTTTAACAAGTACACTTTTTAAGGCTGTAGAATTTATTATTGAAAATAGAGGACTGTATAATTATTAATTTATTATTTTTTACCATTATTTATTTGGTATTTTAATTATCATATTTATATTGTGTATTATATATAATAAAATTAATATTATCAACTGCTATGGTGTCTTTGATCTCTATTTGTGCATTAATCTATTTTTATGTTAATGTTGAATCTATCATTGATGGATGTTGCATCTATTCATTGTGTCTTTTATTTTAATATAAAACTTTGAATATTCATGTATAGCACAATGCCATAAGGTCATTGTAACTGGTTAAATAAGTGGCATCCATATTGTTGTAATTAAACCATCTAGCTTGCATAGCACTCATTGTTATCAAATTATAAATTTTTGCAGGTTAGAGATACTCAAGTCTGATGCAGCAGTTTATATATATTTATTCTGTTACAATATAAATATAGTAAACTTAATTGATTAAAATGATTTGTATATACATACGTAACATAAAACTAGTGTTGACATTAATTATATCAGATAAGTAATAAGCTACAACCAGCTTATACTATACCTAATATTCTTACGTAACATAAAACAATGGCAAATACATAAGTTGGCTGTAGATTAATAGTGATTTGATATAATTTATAATCAATATAGTAAATACATTATAAGAGTTCAATGCCACTTTCATAATATTGCACATTATTTTATATATATATGAGAATACAATTAAAAAAACAACAACAAAGAATTGTATTTGACATTTTAAAACTTAACTTTAAAGTATAATATGTTTATTTTTTCCTATAATATCATGTACAGCATTATATATATTTAATAAATATATTTTCTTCAATGACTAAAAACAAAATTAAATTAGGACATCCTATGACAAATAGAAAAGCAAATACAACTTAGTTTTTTATAATTTTTCATGTGGTCCTTCATATATTTTTTTAGCAATATATATTTACTTCAAGGTCATGTTTGATTCATACTCATCTATTCATTCATGCTTTCTTTCATTTAGGTATAATGTAAATGAAAGATATTTCCAATTTTCAGCCAATTTTGGTTTCATCAATTATAAATGACTTGTTACAACAATTCTGAGAAGATAGCAAAAGTATTTACGTGAATACATATAGTATTAAAAGGCTGTTTATCATATTCATTAAAAGTCAAAGTACTCAAAATATTATAGTTTATCTATTTTATTTTTTTATAATAAATTTATCTTCAATCATTTTGCAACAATTCATTGTTACACTCCAAGAGAATTTATGTGCCAAATTGATAAAATTTAAAACATTATGACTAGCATTATTTCATGATAAATAAATGTAAAAACATTAAAAGTGTTATTAAATATCCATTTTATAAATTCCAATCATTTAACCATAATCACTTTAAAGAATTTTTAGAGTTTGAATCTGAATATAGAGATTTGGTATTCTATTGTTGAGTATACTTAGAGAAATAAGCAAAAAAGGACAAAAACTTTTTTCCAAGTTGAAGAAATTAAGTGTACAAGTGATCATGTATTTCTGTTCGATATAACAATCCATTTAAATGATATTAATATAAAATTGCAAAAGAAAAATAAGTTAAATCATGAATGTATATTCAGAACAAAGTTTTTTAAATGTAACTTTAAAGTTTGTGAAAATTATTTCAGAATTAGTGATATATCAAATTCCCTGGGAATGGCTAAAAAATGCCTAATCAAAAAAGGTTTCACATTAAATTTTAATTACAATAATTTTTTCTATTTTTTTTATTATATAAAAGTTATATCAATTTTTTTTAGTAGTTTGGCCTGATTTATAATAATGAATATCTCAAGTAGTTCTGCTGCTTGCAAAAGATTTCCCATGTTTGGTGTAGAGCATAGTCATGCAATATTTTGTTTTGATATATATATATGTCAAAGCTTTTTACTTAAAGTTGCATCACTGGTCAAAAAAATTCACTTCTAATACCCCCTCTCCTTTTTATACTTAATATGCCATATTAATATATTTTAATCCAATTTTGTGTTACTGGTAAAGTAAACAAATCATCAACACAATGGTAACATTGAAAGTAGACATAGAATGGAATTAAAAATTTATCATTTTGTTAAATAAACATATATATATATAATATCCCTTGTTAAAATTTTACTAAAGCCTTTAAGAATATTATTATAAAAAGTAGAAATTTAATTATTATTAAACTTTTTAGAAAAAATTATTATAAAAATTGAACCAAAAGTTAACTTTATACATTTTTTTATGTGTATATAATATAATTTCTTTAGTCAGTATAATAAAATTCTATACCCTTTATTAAAATGACATTTAAAAAAACGAATAAATGCTTTGTTTTTCTTATTCTATTATTTTTACGTATATATTTAATACGTATACTACACACACACAGTCTCATTAAGAAACTATATTAATAATATGAATTTCTTATCTATGGATTATTTGAAAGACTGACGACAATAATAATTCTGCATTTGTGAAAGTTATATTAAAATATATATTTATTTTAATATCAAAGACAAAACAATTTAAATAAACAAATCAAACAATGAAAAAAGACGAAGTTGCAATCAAGATATTGAAACTAGAAATTCAATATCTTGACTTAATAAAAAAGAAAACATTTTTACAAAAGTGAAAATCAATATTAGAAGAAAAAAAAATTATAAAAAAATGTAAGTAATTTTTATAGGAAAACAATTATCAAAGTTAGCAAATGGAATAAAACTCCAGAAAATCGAAACAAAAAAATTTGATAAAAAGAGAGAGAGTGAGAAAAATAAGTAATATAAAACTGTAGAAGGTCAATTACTTACAAAAATATACAGATATATAGAAGCATAATAATTTCATACTATTGAAGTATTTATATAAAAAAAAACCAAAATTTAAAATTGAAGAAGATAAAAAATAAAAAACTAGAAAACATGAACTGTTTGAAGTCAGAAATGTTGTGCACAGACAGTGCAACTATGAACTAAGCTATACACCTGGGTCTTGTTTTATGTGGTAGATAGGTTCCACAGAAAACCCACATTAAAAAAAATCGCACAAAAATAGACTTAACTTACCTTGAAAAATGGGGGATAGGGTCTGTAATTTTCTGAATTCGCATAAAAGCAAAGCAACAAGGAAAAATTACTTTAAAATTTGCATTAAAAAAATATGGAAATAAAATATGACTAATAAAAAATATCACATATTTGAAAAAAATTGGTACAAGACAAACTATTTTTACTTTTTTTATTAACTACAGTATTTAATTTGACATTTTTTCATACATATTTTAATCATTATCGCTATTTGAAGATATGCAGTTTGTTTGTAAACTGGTAAGAAATCAGATTTGTCGATGTGAAGTGATGTAGCTTCTCCTTGAACAAAGTCAAGAATCTCTCAGCAATTATGCCCAGAGAAACTTGTTAGCCACTTTATTTTCCATTCCCCATTCTAAGTTTTCCCATTTCTGCTCCATCCCATTTACACAACTAGTGCCAATTTCAGTCTTGTGCTGTGTTAATGGTTTTCTGTTGACAACTAATTTATACTACTGAAATAAATTTTAAATGTTTACATTTTGTTTCTATATTAAAAAAATGAGATCGTAATCAAAACAAAAAGATTATTAGAAATATTATTTTCAGTTTATAAAATCAATAAAATCTTCGCTATTTATTTTAAAAATCTACATTATTTATTTGTTACACCTAACAAAATATGTTTTAAAAAGTTTAAAATTTTTGAATATTTACTGCGATATTTTTATATGTAAGTATAAATCTATTATTATTATTTACTCATTAGTATAAGTAGGTTATTTATTCTAAATACAGCTTCAGGCCATATTCATGTTAGCTGCTATTATAACATTATATTTTTGAAAAACAAATAAGTATTTCAAGTCAAAATAAGTTATTAATAATTTAAATTTCTTGATATCTAATAAATATAGTGAAATATGAAAAATATTAAGAAGAAAGATGAATCGCATAACTTCAAAATCGCATTAAAATAATCCGTGTAAAACAAGATCCAGGTGTATTTTATTATAAGCCCATTTCATATTCAAGATATATAGCATATAATAGCTCATGTTTTGTTGATAAGCCTTGATTATAAAATATAAACAAAATTTTTAAAAAATAATAGTTATTAATAAATTAAGAAAGCACATTTACACATATATTTACAGTACTGTGTGTTCATTCATTCACAACTCTGTGTCATCACAATTAAATACCCGTTTTAGACTTTTTCCTTCAATATTTAAAATTTTTTTTTAATGAAAACATAGTAGCAATTTCATTATTAGCAGATGGAGCTTCACTGGGTATTTTAATATTTTTAAGATTGTAACTATTTCAAAATCTATACAATTACTCCCCTATTTGCAGTAACGAGCTTGGAAGTGTGTGATCCACATTCTTGAGCTAAATTCTTATAAAGACTTAAGGTTTTCTGAAGCAATACAAGACTGTCAACTGTAAGGTTTTTACCAAAGCTTTTTTGTTTTAACCAAAAATTTATTTCTTAATTTAGTAACAAATTCAGTTATTTCAGGAGCATAATCAGTGGCATGAATCTGCCTCTTTTGAAACTTATAGCATGTTTTGGTACTTTTCCCTATGAAGTCAATATTTTTTTCCTCATTTATTGAAAGTTTTTTACAACTTTTTCTGTATTTATGCCCATTGTATTATAATACATTTTACTGAAGATATGATATGTACTAAATACAGTGGAACCACAAACCATACTTTATCTAACTACATAACTTCATTATATACACTATCCCCCACCATCACAAAAATGTAGGTAAACAAACAAACAAAAAAAAAACATTAAAAATTGCAAATTTTACGATATTTGAGTAGCCAGCCATATTAACTTTTCTGAATGGCATGCATAATCATATTTAAACTAAATAAATAAATTTTACAATATGCCAGTAGCCGTTTTCCTGACTCATAATGCTATATACAATTATACATATTTTATTCTTCCTTTATTATCATTTCTGAATTTGATGTATAATATTTTGCATAATAATAATAAAAAAAGAATTTTGCCTAGAGTGTGTTAAATCAGACATTTCACTGTTTATTTTAAAAATGCAAGTTTTTTTTTCTCATTGCTTCAGTGAGTGCACGAGTGAACATACACTCAGTAAAATATATATAAATGGGTCCCCTCAATTTATTATTAATAAACAATATTATTTTTTAAAAAAATTATTTACACTATAATCTTAATTTATATATGCATTGTATATAAATAAAAAAAACACCTGTCATATACCTGTATGTTGAAAAGGACTGTATACTTGCAGTTCAATAAATAATATATATTCAATTCTAATCAATGTTTATCAACAAACCATGATCTTTTATATGTTTGCATGTGAAGGGAGCTTGGAACAAAATATATTGCAATTCATGGTTCCACTGTACAGTATAAAAATTTTTTGGGAAAAAAAAATGCAAAGAAAAAATTCTGTATAAGTGCCTTTTAGCCATGATACTAAAACTGCATTTAAATCATGAAGAAAATGTGATTTAATGATCAAAACAAACATATGCAAAGACTCACTTTCAAGGATTTTGATCAATCAAAGAATTTATTAAATCAAGTTAGCGTGTGATTAGAAAGAACTAGCATGTGTGGGATATATCATTATTTCATTACATCTGTAATGTTCTACTTTTTTTTCCCTTTTATAAAATTTGAATTTTTTATGAAAGTTTTATAAAAAAAAAGATGTTTTTTTTTTTGTGATATAAAATTATATAATTTATAATGCTGTCTAACAATGGTCTTTTGTATGTGGACTGTATTTATAATCTTAATGTAGGCAATTTTATTTCTACATTTTTTGCAAACTACAGTAATTTTGTACTTTTTTATATAAATATTATTTTTTTCATAAGTAATTCTTATAAAAAAAAATCAACTTTATTTCACTTTTACAACCAAGACTAAAAGCAGTACCTCATTCATATCTGTTTTGTGTGTATCCGTATCACTATAGTCTAAAAGTGAGCAATTATATTTCATTTTTTGTAATCTATGGTTATTATTTTTTCTAGATTTTGTACATTAATATTATAATATTTTTTTTTACTTATGCTTATAATCATATTTATTTCTTTATAACAACTGATTCTAAATTTTCTAAAATAAAGTTATTTACTCCACAAGGTTAAAGATAGGACAGATAATAAAGAGCATCAGTGTTTTGACTATTCATATTAATATTTTATATTGCATTAAATAAAAAAAAAAAATTTCCCCCCCGTTTAGTTATCATCACATGTAAAATGGGATATAAATCCATCCTGACAAAGGTTTTTAAACTGTTTCTCTTTTTTCTTTGCACTTTTATATTATATATTATTTTGGTACTTGTCAGTTAGACAGGCCAGTTGATTGGCAGCATTCTTTCTCTGCAAAAGCACAGAAATATGCCATTTAGGCAGCAGCCACCGTCTATCTTATAGCCAGGACAGACGCTTGGTAGCATTCTTTCTCTGCAAATGCACAGAAACCAAATGCTGTTTTTTAACACAGCCTATAATAGCGGTTATTGTTTTAAAATACATTATAATTTATTAGTTTTCTTTGCATAATATTTGATTTACTATAATTATTATTAAATGTTAATGTCATTTATTAGGAAGAAATATATTTTTAGGTCTGAAAACATCAAAGATTAACAAGACTGCTGGTAAAATTGCAATGTGCCAGAACAACTAAGAAGTAACATTTTAGAGTAAAGAATTATCTCAAGTCATGTTACATATTATTTTCTTAAGAATTTGAAGAGAAATATAATGAACCTATTTATAATAATTTGACTTTAAAATTGAACTCTCAAATTTCAGAATTTGTTGATCTATATAAAAATAAGCATTTTTTAAAAGTGTTAAAATCTTGTTTTTGTATTTAGTTTTATTACATTCCTTGGTATTTGCTCTTTCTGTCTATATATAATACTTTACTTTGATGTGTTCAAATTGAAGATATTGTGCAAATTGTAGC
This sequence comes from Epiperipatus broadwayi, assembly GCA_028023455.1. Classification (NCBI taxonomy): domain Eukaryota; kingdom Metazoa; phylum Onychophora; class Udeonychophora; order Euonychophora; family Peripatidae; genus Epiperipatus; species Epiperipatus broadwayi. Next base: position 5,224,194 of record JAQFVV010000077.1, on the reverse strand, counting down.
TATCAATTTCTCTAAAAGTTTCGATATGGCCTCCATTTGGCATGATAAAAATTAAGCAGTAGAATTAATATAAAATTAGCACTAATTATCTCTACTTTATCAATAATTTATACATAAAACATAAGTGTGTGTAATAACTTTCACTAATTTTCAATCATGCATCAATGCTAATGAAAATTATAGATACCCTACTTTTTATACCATTTCTCTACGTAATAGTTTGAGAATAATATGATAATGATTTGAATTTATTGTGAGCACCAGCTATAATTGTCAAAGTTTAGCACCATAATCACCACAAAATCAATCTATCTCCTATAACAAAACAAAATTATTTTAATAAAAAACAAGTAGTAATTGCTAAAGAGCAGGGGTGGGCAACTGCAAGACCGCAGGCCACATCTGGTTCACCCCGTAAATGCCTAAACATAGAAAATTCATATCTGACTACATTTGCTGTAACCCGCAATCTCTAGGCCTTTATCTATTATCTAATGCTATGAGAAATATAAAATTCTAATTATAAAAATTTATCATAACTTGCAGTAAATTTAATTATAATTTCTAAAATACCAATTTTATATTACAAAATATAAAAGTATGGGAGGAATCACATCACATTAACTTCGGTTTTTAAAGAATACTTCTATGCAGCTTCAGAGTATTATTTCCTAATTATTATTGTAGCATCAATCAAATGAAGTTCCTTTAGGTTTAACTTCTTATTGAAAAAAATAATATTGGTGCATGATATTTTATAAATATGTTTATGTCTTTTCTAATTATCTAATATAATTTATAGCCTATAAAATGACTCGATTAAAAAAAAAAGAAAAATTGATGCCAAATGCCATATTTTCAATGATAATTGGAAATTCAGATATTTATTTGCAGCTGTTTATTTGATTTGTAATAAAACTATTTCCATTTTTAAAGAATATAATCTAAAAAATTATTTTTCAACAAAACATTTCGTAAAATATAAAATTATCTATAATCGATTCCTATTTAAATCATTAAATATTGTATTTACTTTTTTAAAAAATACATTGGTAATTTGGTAATTCAAGAATATAACATTTTTTAGTTTGTGATTTTTTTTCTTCTAAATCATTCAATCTATTCTGGCCCATGTTATGACATAAAAATTTTATTTGATCTGCTGATGAAAAAAGTTGCAGATCCCTGCTAAATAGGGTTTGAATACAGCATAAATAAGCATTTTACTACAAAATATATCATTTAAAAATTTAATTATTATAGTAATAACTTTATACTATATTCTATCTATTAATTACCAAAATAATTAGCTTTAGTGTGCAGTTTATTTAAAAATACAAATTTAAAATGTCTAATAAGAAAATATACACAACAACAACAAAAATTATAATACAATGTAAAATTATAGCTAAGACTAAGCCATAATAATAATAATAGTAATGGTTTAATAATCTAATACTAATAAAAAATTAGTTATAAATTAGACAAAATAAAATGCTCATCTAGGTATTTATAATCTTAACATTTGAGCTATATATATATATATATATTGTTTTAACAAACTCTTGAACAATTTGACTTTTCATATACATGAGATTGTTACTAGATTACTTTGATATTTTCAATTCAGCGTTGCCATGGTCTAGATCTTGTCTTCTTCTATGATCAGACGTCTTTGATTCTTTTCCAAATACTTTTCTCTTCTTACGATTCTCATCAAATTTTACTTTAATTTTCTTTCTTGTTGTATATAATTCCCAGTTCCACACATAATATTGAAAGTAAGTATTTGCTCTGTTGATCAGATATGTCTGTAAAATGAGAAAAAACATCCAAAGTTATGATAGGTCATCTGGTAGTTTCAACAAGGCTTCACTAGTCAGGCCTCCAAAAGATCCCATCTAGATAAATTTCACAGCAAGCTTAGACCAGTAAAGCTGATATATTGATTTGGTCTAGTGCTCCATTCTTAAATTTCAAATAACACAATGAAGTTTTTCTATAATGCTATAATAATGTCTTTTCTACCAGAAATTCTTTTAACTTCACAGAGTTTGATGATAAAACTTAGTTTGCCATACAGTGATCCATTAAGAACAACTTCTCCCTTGCTGTTTGAAATAATAAATCTTTATTTTTTTGACAAACAGTTAATTTTATTATACCTGATTGTTTTTTTTTTTTTTTTTTTTAAGGATTATCAACTTAATTATTACCTAATCCATCCTTTTTCATTTTCTTTTGTAAAACAAGTTAATTACCCTTAATTAACTTACAACTTTAATAAACAAGACAATCATTTTGCAAATCAAAATTATGATTGAATTTTATATTTTTGTTCTTTCTTTCAAAGTAAAAAACCCACCAAACAACATATTTCATAACACGATCTTCATACATATACTAAAATTACTGTAAATTAAAGTTGACAAATTTAGCAAAAATTAGAATACATATTAAGTTATCAACTCAACTTAATATTTATTTACCTCTAAGTATTACATTATTTAACATTCATTCCTTTTTTTTATTAAAAAAGCAAACAAAAATTCATTTATTAGGGGAAGATTATACAAGTTTATGTAATTCTTGGTTCAATATATATTTGCTAAACATGTATGCCTACATTTCAACAAATTATACCCTTCATTTAACAAAATGTTTGTAAATAATAGTTACTGTTATTTCAAATTTAGATATTGTAAATGTAAATAAATAGCCAATAATAAGATTAAAAAGTAATGATACAATAAGACAAACAGAGAATGTACATACATTTACATGCAAAACTTAAAAAAATACAATGAATTCAAATAAATGCATTACAGATTACATTAAAAAAACTTCATTCCAGCAATTAATTGATAAAAATGCGCTTTTCTACTATTATTCATTTTATCGTGTACCCCTAAATATTATGGTTTACACTGCTCAAGGTATGTGTATACAAAGATAGATATTAGTATTTTATTATGATTAATAAAGTAAAAGGAAATCTACATTATTATTATCCATGAAAAATACTCATTAAAAAACAAGTTTGGAAAAGATCAAAAAATTATATCTTACTATAAAATCCATTTTAAAAACAATCTCAATAATTCTGTCAAAATGAAATATAAAATATGAGAAAAAGATAGAAAATAAATAGTGAAAATAATCTCTTTTTTAAAAAAATATACTATGTATATACTATCTTATTTCATATATATTTGAATCAAAAACTTTCAATACTTCATTCTCATTGTTAATATTTTAAAATATATTGTAACTTTTGCAAAATATATTGATAAGTTACGATAGAATGACAGCCTGTTAAGCTAATTGCGCAGACGCTGTGAGAATGTTATTAATAAATGAATACCTTTGAGCAACCACATGATATAGTATTTATATAAGAGTAAAAAGATTCCTTTTTATATAAGAGTAAAAAGATTCCTTTTTACTCTTATATAAATACTATATCATGTGGTTGTTCAAAGGTATTCATTTATTAATAACATTCTCACAGCGTCTGCGCAATTAGCTTAACAGGCTGTCATTCTATCGTAATTATAATCGCATGCAAGACGTTATAAAATAAATGCTTATTCAAAATATATTGAATAAAATATTATACAACTCACAAAATACTTTAATTAAAAGAATAATAAAATAAATATATAATCTACTTACACTTACAGAACAGAAATATTTTTGAAATTACTTTCAAAATAAAACAATAAAAAAATTATTAGTAATCTTTAAATCAATCTGAAATTTTGTTGACTGATACATATATTAATTTATATTGAGTTATTAATATAGAACATTACTACATTCATTAGCTGCAGCCACTTGCAAAAAAGTATGACCATTTCAATTCCAAGAGAGAGGAAAAAAGACAAAGACAAAAATAGTAGGGATTATAATGCAATCTATGAAATACTAATATGTTCATATACAGGAACATGATGATCCATTATTCTGTTTATTTGATATTATGTGAAGTTGTTTTTTAATTTCTGCAGAAAATTTTCCTTTCTGAAATACTTCAACACCATATCTAATTGTAGTTCTATAATAACAATGCACTTCTTTAGAATATCTTTAAGACAATCTTTATAATGTAAAGAGATCTGCCTTTCCCATAAAAATAATGTTAAGTTCCCTATAAAATATTTTTTGTTAGAAAGTCTTGCATTGCTCATTCATTTAGAATGTCTAATCTAATAAAGTTGTGATTTTACAATAGTGAATTTTATATTATCATATTGGACAAATTAAAGAACATACTGACTGGTCCTATGATATTACTTATTACTATTGCATTTTTAGAATTTTACAAACCATTATTAAATGAAATTTTTCTAATGCATTTATGATACACTGACAGGTTTCTAAGTCTCACTTTCATACTAGATAAAATAACTGCTTTATGTACAATACTTATTTCAATATGAGAAAAATATCCTTTTAACTAGTTAAAACAGTATTTTTTTTTGATTCTGTATTGCAGTCAACAGCTAACTCCAAATTACCACATAAAAAGTTACCAAAATATTTCAAGTTATTTAGATTCTCAAAATGATTACCATCCACGATGAAATTTACTGACGGTTTTTCTCCATTCAGGACTGCTGTATGGATAAGGAACATCTTTATGCAAATTAAATTCCAGCACCATCAATCCCATGAAATAAAATTTATAAATTAAAACAAAATGAATTTTATAAAATTTTAGTTAACAAAAAATATAGAAACAATACAACATTAAAAAATAATAATTATTTACATTACTTACAATTTTGTCTTTTTATTTACATATTAATTCTTCTCACTTTGTCAGCCACAAAATAAAACTTCTAGAATTTTTCACTCTATATAATAAATAATGATAATATGATTCTGAAAATTTGTGACCAGACTTGTCTTTAGGAAAATTCTTACTAACTACCTGACCAATAGAATTTTGAACTGATTTTTATGTTAATAATTTTTGATCAAAGGCCTGGAACAATAACATTAAAATCTAATGTTTTGAATTCTAGATAATTTATTTGGCACTTTGATCTTCTTGGGTCATCAATTGGGAATACCGAAACAAATGAATATAAATCTTTCACAAACAGAATAATAAATACACATTGGACACAATGACCCAATAACAGATTCAATAACAAGAAGAGTAATTTAATATTAATTTAATGCAAATAATTAATTATATATACAACAAAATTAATGAATATATTTGGATTTTTATATATAACCTGATATAAGTAATTCTACTTCTAATTTACCAACCTTTACAATCTACATGGTCCTGTTGGGCTTATTAAAAATATGATAATATTGGGATAACCTGAAGACTCTATTGACTTTTATCTAAGCCAGGGTCCGATTCTCTGGAATATGAGGTCCAATGTCATCTCCTGCTGCTTAGTTTCCGAAGTCTGAATGATCTTGTAGTTCCATTTCCCACCATAAAGAGAAAACATGATTTGTTTTCTCTAATCCTTATATATTGTCTTGTCTCTATTATCTTTTCTGCAGTACAATAGTTATAATAAGACTGATGTAACTCTTAGATTTCATTAGCCATAATTAGATAATGAATGTTTTAGGTATTTGATATTATATGGTTGTTACATTCAAAAGATTGGCATTAAATAATATTGGTATAATGATTTTTTTTAAAAGATTTTATTAAATATTTTAGTGCATAATATCTTTTTTAAAAAATTGTGTTTTTATTATTTTTGTTTCTCTTGAATTTGAATTGCCTGTAATCAAAAACGATAATTTTCTGATATATTTGAGCTATATTATAGACCAATTACAAGTTTTTAGCTAGATAACAAATTCCACAATAGTCTAATTCTAAGGAAAAGCAAGCAGATCAGTAAACATGTAAGAAAAAAAATAATATTGATATTTTAAAAAAAAGATAATATTATCATAAAAAAAAAAAATTTGAGATAGCACTGGAATTGACCCAGAACCCACATACCCTACAATCTGACACTTTAATACTATGCTAGACCATATATACTTAAGTGGTGCTTATAAAAAAATGAGTGATAAATATAACTAAATAGTGAAGAATTATTATACGTAATAATTTATTTTAAAAAAAAATATTAAATGTGTCATTTTTTTTATATAAATTAAAGTATTTAAATAAAAGTTATTTTCTTCAAATGAATTGATTATTGCAACAGTTTTCAAAGTAACAATATAACTTCTGAATGCTCTGCTCTAAAATTGCGATATAGACTGTTTGGTTTGGCACATTGGTAGAATGTATAATATGTAAAATATATCAAGCAATTGTCACAAGAGTAAACAAAAAAGTAATCTTCTCATATTTAGACAAAAAATATATTTAGTAAAAACATATTTCTAACAATGAAATGATTCAGAAATTTAAACATTTTCCTTTATATATAAATTTCATTAACTATCACAATGACATGGCATTCCACCCATTAACCCATGATAAAAAGCCTTTTTTTCAGATACAACTGCATGTGTGATAAAAAATTTGAATTTTCAGAATATTAATTACTAAACCAAAGTCTTTATATAATGCATTCAAAATATTAAGTACATTATATTGAACCATATTAAAATACATATAGTTCATGAGTGTTTTGGCATTTGTAATATTTAAAAACCAAAAAAAAAAAAGTAAAAATCGTTCAAAAGATGCAAATTGGTTCTTTTTTTTGGTTAGTATGATTTATTCTTGGAAACATACAATGAAAATTTGTGCATTTAATAGTATCTATTTAATTAAAAATAAAAGTTAAAATTGGAAGAAATAAAAATACATGCAGATTACTAAATCCAGATAAGTAAAGGAAAAAAATTCCAAACGCAAGAGATTACAATCAGTTTTAACGGTAATTAAAGATGGCAGAAATAATTTATTAAAAAAAGGAACTTTGTAGCTAAAAATACAAAATAAATGCATAAGATCATCAATTTGTATTTTGATAACAAAACAAAAGATAATACATGCGCGGAAATCTAAAAAATTGGTCGCAAGTATAAAAATCAAATAACTTCGAGCAGTTAGTTCTTGTCTTCTGCTGGCAGTTTTCCGTACATCCTGGATGAAGGGACAAGGAGCTAATTGCAGTTGTCTTGTTCTCACAATAGTGGTTAGATTCTACTATCCAGGACTACTCATATTGCTGAACTAAATTTTCATGCAGGGGTGGAAACCAGAGAGTTTATGGATGCCTTCTTTCATCATGAAGAAGTCACTCAAAAAAGACTTCGAGCCCAGTCTTAAAGTGAACCAGGAATGTAAAAATGTTGACAAAAATCTGAGTTAACTTACCAACGAGTTCTTTCAACCCAAGAAATATATATATGCTACACGAACCTATGGTTTACACAAACTTATCGGTAAGCTACTATTATTCATACCATGATTTGGGGCTCAGTAAATGTTTGCAAACTAACCTTAACTAAGAAACTTCTAATACCAATATAGACATTCGCCTAGCAGAAACTTAAATGTAATATCAACTGTTTTAATTATTTGACCAATATTATCTGGATGAGCATGTGTATGTTCTTTCTATTTTATTAATAATTTATCATTTAAATGTTTTAATTTATTGTAATAAAATATTTATCTTTAAGGTCAACTATTCCTTGTGCATTCCTAATTTTAGTTTATTAGATATTATTAAGTTTAGAAAATTGTATAAATTACCTTTGCCAACATGCTTGTTTAAGCCCGGGGAAAATTCCTAAAGAAATTGCATATAAAAGATTTAAGTGACAAGAGAATAAAATCATGATCTTATTTTAGCTATTTATTTCTAATTGACGATGCAATGCAGGTTTACCACCTTGGCGCCCTTTTAAATAAATAAAAAACTGATTCCGCTGGCAATGAAAATTGTAATAAATAAAATATTAGGTCAGTTAATCAGGAAAAATAACTATGTTCTTGAAATATCTGAACTCATATATGAACAGAATATTCTTTTCTATTGTTTGATTAACATGCACTTGCTAGTGCATAAAACAGAAAGCCTAAACCCACCGTGAACGTTAAAGTATTGATCAACTTTTTTAATAGCAAAGATAGCACAATCATCAGTATACTGTAAATCCAAAATCCAAGAAGATGAAGTTCTTGTTTTCACTTTTAATTGATTCAAATTACAAATTCTATTGTCAAACCTATCATTCTTGATTCCTATTTCATTAAACTACCTGTAAAATTGATGACAATGTTGGAGAAAGTACACATCATTCTTTAACACCAGTGTTCATTTCAAATGCATTGAATTTTTCACCTGTAGCAACAACATTTCCTCTCATTCCATCATGTAAAAGCTGTATAATATAAATAAACTTTGGTGGATCAGCCAATTGATTTTAACAGTATATCTATAGTGCATCTTGATTCTCTAAAACCACAATGAATTTCATAACCATTCATCTCTGAATGGAAGCAATCTGTTCAACAAATCCTTAAAAATACTGTTGTTGCAGTGGATAACAATGATATTGCATAATAAGTGCTGCAATCTTATCTAAGAATAATAAAAATATTCTTAAGATCAGATAACATCATTTTATGAGTCCATATATTCTTTAAAAAAAAAAAAAATTCAATATTTTTTAATCTAACATATCAACACCATATTTTAAAATTTTCCAGGTATCTCACCAAGAATTGCAATCTATCCATTTTTAAGATTACAAAGAGCTGTTTTAATTTCACTAATCTAGTACTTTTATCCAAATCTAAATGAATAGATAAAAATGAATATACTACTAAAAGTCATCATATCAATTCCTGGATTATTATTCAAAAGTTAATAAAAATATTCCATTTATTTGAAAGATTACAAAAATGTGCCATTAGTGAACTTAATAGAATTATGATACCATTTATTCACATCTTTATAAACTATACTAAAATCATATTACTGTAATATAAATTTTTATAAATCATATTTTCTTTAAAAATGATTTCATACAAATATTAATAACTCTATATAAATATCTTTATTTTAATTAAATAAATTAAGAACATAAGCCTAAATGAGTATTCAAAAGATAAAATTACAATTACATATAAGCAGTGAATATAAAATATTAAGTTTTATAATATGGAATCTACTTTCTTAATAACATCTGTTTATTTTATTTGACATAATATCCATTAATTTAAATTTAAAAAGAAAACAAAATTTTTATTATTATTTATTGTTATAGATTTTGTTATTTGGCAATAATAATAGGGAATAAAATTTTAGCTTTCATGAATAAACCATCAGATTTTCAATCATTCAAGTAAATAACATCACCAAATTTATTAATACAACTTTACAATTCAGAATATATATGTTTTTGACATAACATTATTTTGTAAACCACAGATTTCAAACTTAGTACTAAAAATTCAAGGAGGATATATATTTCTCTCACATTCTTGCAAACTATCACATCTGTATTCCAGTCATCATCATCATTAGTAACCTTCTGTCAAAAGATAACTTTCAACATCTTTTTATTCTTTAATTTTTATATACTTTATATTATTTATTTAAAACAAGCTATAAACCTTTTCTTTTATTTATCTTTCTTTTATAATCCATTCCAAGATATCTTTTATACTCCCCCCCCCCCCCCATTCAGAATACATGTTGTTACATTCTCTATCTATGAATCAAGTGAAATAACATTTGATTACTGCCAGTGATAGTTTGCCATTGGGTATAACAAACAGCATTAGCACAATTTACTATGGCATTTTAATTTTAAAGTTACAACATAAAAGTATATACCCAAATCCAATAAGAAAAGAGTAAAAGTACACACTTATTTTGTGTTATTCTACAATACTCAATTTTAATCTTTTGTCAGCCAATAAAACTATACTGACATTCATATTGAAAGATTTCTAAAATTTAAAGAAAAGTGAGCAGAATTAACATCAACTAACAGATAGACTAAAGTCATTTCCCCAATAATATTATATAATACAGTTATTAAGAATATACTGCAATCTTTATAATTTAAGAATGTTAGCATGAATATGGTGATCAATGACAAAAGGAAATCAAAGTACATAGAATTCCAGCATATATTTGAAATTTTTATTAATACTTTTCAAAATCTAATTATTTTTTTTTACTTTGGTTAATGAAATTACAGCAAATTAAAAAAGATATAAGTAATAATTTTAATATGTATTATATTAGTATTTAGCAATTTATTTTCATGGAGAAATATAATACAGTATAATATAGTGAATTTAAAAAATGAATCAGTTTCAAAAAAAAAAATATGAAAAATAAATCATTAATTTCTAAGCATATGCTTATATTAATTTATATAAAACTAAAATAATAAATACATATTACATTATGCACTTTATCTAATTAAATAATAATGAATGTTTAATTAATAAATGAAGTTAACATTTAAGTCTAAATTATTATAAGAGATAAAAAAAGAAAGATAATACTTGGCAATTTGAATACACCAGAATGTTGAATAACAGAAACAACATAAGATTGAGATTCTACTGCATTTTTTTATATATTTAGTTTCACCATACACACACACACAATTTATTATACATTTGTATGACTATTTACAATCTATGAACAATGTAAAATCTAACTTACCAGGTCTGCAGCTCCTCCTTTAACTACTGATTTAATATAGATACCTAGCTTGTCACACCCAACACCCTATAGATAATAAAAAAAATTTAAGGTAAAATCAAATGCATAATAGATTTGAATATTCTATATACAAAAAAACTCCCGAACTAATTAATATATTATAATCATCATCAAATCAATGTTGATTCCTGCCAATTACATCAATAGCATCAAGTTTCTTCATTAAATTTTCAACATATTATATAAAGCTTTCTTTGGCACAATTTAAAATATATACTTATCAACACACAATATATAAGGAGAATATATAAATATTATGCAAAATATAGTTAATTTTTTTAATAATTTAATATTTTTACTTCTTTATGCAAAAAAAAAAAAAAAATTCAGATTCCTATAATATTAATGAATATGTTTTACTATCTGAACTTTATATATTTGAGGAATTTAAAATAAATTCTTGGTGATTTTAATTGAATTTTTTTATTAAACCAATGGACAAATCAGCCAATCAAAAATATAAAATGGGTATTATTCATATCTTAAATAAAATAATTTTCATTTTATTAGTATTTCCCAAAATAGAGATGCTCTTTTTATTGCTTAAACTGTTTATTTCAAATATTTAAAATTTCATTGCCTTTAATTCAAATTCAGCTATTTCAAAAATTTTCAGATCATGGTAGTGATAATTTTTTTGTGTCTCAAAATATAAACTTCATAACAATTATTGCTAATACTTTTAAAAGATTGCCACTGTCCCAATTTTATCTTAAATAGAGATAAATAGTTTAGTTTATCCATGATTAGTCTTTTTTAAGTAAGATGTGAAAATGAATAAAAGATTCTAACAAATTATTTCAAAATATTTTTTTAATTGATACAATTATTACTATACCATTATCTTAATTAAAAAAATAGTCAACACTCTGGGGAAGTCATCATCATCAACCATTATCAATCTACTGCAGGATGAAGGTTTCTCCAAGTTCAATACATCTTTTCCTATCTTTAACTTTTCTCCACATCAACCCTGCACACTTTCTTATTTCATCCATCTATCTCACATGTGGTCTCTTTCTGGGTATTTTACAATCTCTTGGAATCCAGTTCAAAATTTCAATTGTCCATCTATTATCATCTCTTCTAGCAATATGTCCAGCCCAACTCCACTTCAGTCTTTTAGTTTTTTCAATGAGGTCAGTAACACCTGTTTGTTCTCTTACCCATACATTGCATTTTCGATCTCTTTTTGTTACTCCCAACATGCATCTCTCCATACTTCTTTGAGTGGTCTAAAGTCTCTGCATTGCTCTTCTATTAAGTGTTCAGGTCTCAGATCCATAAGTAAGAACTGGCAAAACACATTTATTAAAAACCTTCCTTTTCAAACAAATAGACATATTTCCTTTTAGTATCAAGTTATTTCTACCCAAAGCACTCCAACCAAGTTTAATTCTATGATTAATTTCCCCCATTATGTTTCCATCTGTATTAATAATCTGACCGAGGTATTTGTAACTGTTAACTTCTCCTGCAACATTTCCTGTAGCTCTAAAGCATTATTTGCAAAAACAACTACATCATCTGCAAAATCAAAATGACTTAAATAATCTCCATTTACTTTCACTCCTTTAGCTTCCCATTTTAATCCACAAAATATTTCTTGCAGCACGGCTGTAAAACGTTTTGGAGATATGGAGTCACCCTGTCTTACACCCTTTTCAATGTTGATTTTCCTACTATCATTATGTAATCTAATTGTTGCTGTTGCATGTTTACAAATATAACTTTAAAATATGACAAATATCCTGGATCTATACCTTGATGATTCAATGCTTTGCTTTAATCAAATGCCTTTTCATAATTTACAAATCCTAAGCATAATGGCAACTCATATTCATTTGTCCTTTCTATAACTTCTCTCAATACCTGGACATGATCTACTGTACTAAAACCACTTTTAAATCCAGGTTGTTCCCTTGGTTGGTGGAAATCCAGTGTTTTCTGTAGACGAGTTGTAATTATCTTAGTAAAAATTTTGTATAAAACTGATAAAAGACTGATGGATCTGTAATTTCTAATATCTTCTTTATCACCTTTTTTAAATATTAATATTAATACTGCATTCTTCCAATCATCTGGAACATCTTTATCATTTAGACATTTGGTATATAATTTTGCTAAAAAAATTTCTATTTCTTCACCTGCTTCTTTTAATATATCAATTATAATTCCATCATTACCTGGAGCCTTCCCTTTCTTCATAAATTTAATTGCATGTCTCACTTCTCATTCAAAATTCTGGGCAATATGGAAGATATAATAGGTATAGGAGGCACTTTTCTTTATTACTATATAATTCTTGATAGAAGTCTTCTACACATTTCATGATGTCACCTCTCTTTTTAGTAATAATGCCATCTTTTTTTCTTATTGCAGATATAAATTTCCGACCAATACCAAAATGTTGTTTTACACTCTTTAGACTTTTATTCTCTTCTACAGCTTTCCTCGCTAGTTCACAATTATACTTTCTTATATCATTTTCAACTCTTTTCCGTACCATGTTACAAAATTTGAGATATTCAATCTTTTTTAATGCATCATTGTTGTATATCTTCATATTCCTTCTATTCTTCATAAATTCTCTAGTCTCAGTAAAAATTTTATTGGTCAATTGCTGCTTTTTTCTACCAGCTATCTTTGTTGCAGTTTTTAAAAGTGTATCAGTTATTTTCATATTAATGTCATTCAAATCTGAATCATGTTCAAAATCAAGTAATACTTGAAACCGATTTGTAAGTTCTAATTTAAATTCATTAGAATGTTTCTGGGGAAGTAATTGGTCACATATGTGTGTGCAATTAATGATATAATTTTATTCTTTCAAATTATGGAATAAATTATTGGATTAGCTAATATCTTTTTTATATATCTTGTAAAAGAGGAAATAATACTTCTCACTTATCATTTGAGAAGATATGAACATTACATAAACATTTAAGTATACACTTTCACTTTTTTTATTATCAATGGCACGAATTATCATACCCAAGACTTTTACATATTTTCATCATAATTTTATGATAAATATAATAAACCTATTATTTAAATGTCTATTTTAAAATGCATTTACCAAAATCCACAGATTATGATTAAAGACAAAATTAATAACCTAAAAAAAATGTTTTAATAATTTATCTATTGGCACCCATCTAGTTACAGTATCATATATTATTGCTAATGTTTTATTTTAAATGAGTTTAAAGCTATTTCAACATATCGTTTAGCAATTATATTTTTGAATTATGCTTTCACAATCAGTTATTTTGTGACCTATATGTTTGTTTGTTTTTTTAAAAAAGACCATCTTAAGCTTTGCAATTATCATCTAAGCTAATAAAATAAACATTTTTTAGTTTATCATACTTTAATCTTTTTTTTTTAAAATCTCATGCTTGAGAATTAGTAATATGTATGCCAGTTTTTAGATTAAATGTTTACTTTAAAAGAGTCTAATATTATATAAGCAGCTTAATTTAAATTAGAAACACTCCATCAATGTATACAAATTCTAAATATTTAATAAGTTATATCTTTAAACTAAAAAGAATCATAATCAGTAATTGGAAGTCTCATGAGTACTGCATAGGAACACGAAAGCAAATTAGTAAAAGCTAGAGATCTGATCATGACATTTGTCCATTTAATGAAAGTAAATGTCACTTAAATTTTTTTATTTAATATACACTGTACATATATTATTATTGTTTATTCATCTGGTATAAATAATTTATCTAAAAAATTTAATGAATAACATATGATAAAATAATAATATAAAAAGGATTACAATTAAATTTATTTATTTGGATAAGATGATTAATAAAATACTAATATTATATTTTAAATAATTAATGTCCCTTTTTTGCATCTAGCTAATCATTAGATAGCTTTCTGATGTATGTATATCTGACTGAGCATATCAGATAGAAACTAATAAGCACATCATCCATAGCTGGAGTGTAATATTTAATTATGTTCATGTGTTTATATATATACATATGCACACACGAAACAAGTCAATTGATAGATCTGAAAAGGATAGTGATTGCATTTTTTTTTAAATATTTGAAAAAGTATAATGAACAAAAAGTGATTTAATAAATTAAAAAATAATGGATAAATATTAATTTAAAATTGTTTTATAATCTTTAAAAAAAAAAAAAAAAACATTTTTGGTTATTACTTCTGTCACAAACAGATATTTCAATAACAGCTGTGATATTAAAATTTTAGTAAGCAATCTTGAATATCATGCATAGCCATAATAGTGATTTCAGTACTAACCATATTCTGATCTGATTCCATATTAATTCTTTTCTATCTTTTGACATGAAAATATATTTGATGTTTTTTTTTAATCTATAAAAATATTTATCTTAGCATATATATTGTAACAGAATAAATAATAAATATATTACGGAAGCTAAAGCAATGATTAACTTGTACTCTAAAGTTGGGTTGCCAATTTATGTACTAGTAATATGAAAGCGGCTGCAGAAAGGAGTTTGCTATTAACTGAAAGGAGACCCTTTGATTCCTCTTGGAGGCCTTAAAGGAATCGAGCAGGGCAAATTCCTAATGTCCACTCCATACGTTCTTGTCGTTGCAGCTGTTATTACTATGTGATTATTCATATAGTATACGAACATGGATGGGCTGCTCACCAACACGCATTAGCCAACGTGGTGAGTTTATTGGCTATTTACCTCTGAGTTTAATATCAAGAAACACCATGGTCTTTCTTCTCAGTGCCTAATAAGGCAGAATGAATGAATGTGTAAATGATAAATATTTTTCCAATACATATATACAATTATGACAGACAAAAATAAAGCATGGCCCTTATTCCCAGGAGGCTGTAAAGTCATCAACCAAGGCAGCGGTTGGTGGCTGAAGGCGGAGGGTGCTAAGAATCCCCTGATTGCGGACCCAGGCTGCCATTTGATGACAACTTTTTATTTAGGTACTTACAACTGCAGGTCACTTTCAAGTGAAGGAAGATTGCAAGAATTATAACTGTCTTATATTAAATGGGACATTATTGGACTTTGTGAAGTTAGAAGAAAAGGAGAAAAAACGATTGATTTAAAAAGTGGACATATACTCTATTATAAAGGGACACATATTGGAAATACAAGTGGAGTAGGATTCATTATAAATAAAAAGTGGAAGAACAATATTGTGAAGATTGATGGTGTATCGGACAGAGTGGCAAGATTAGTTATACAACTTAATAGCAGATACCAAATGCAGATAATTCAGGTTTATGCCCCAACAAGTTCTCATAGTGATGAAGTAGTAGAAGAGTTTTATATGGATGTACAAAAGGCTTTTGATCAGAGTAAACAACATTTTAAAATTGTTATGGGAGACTTTAATGCTAGAATTGGTAGACAAATGAAAGATGAAATTGCTGTAGGTAATTTTGGTTATGGTAATAGAAATGAGAGAGGACATAGACTTGTGGAGTTTGCAGGAAAAAACCCCCTTTATATTATGAATTCATTTTTTGAGAAAAATGTTAAAAGGAAATGGACATGGAAGCATCCAAATGAAGGTATAGCAGAATTGGATTATATTTTGACTAACAGAAAATACATATTTCAAGATTGTAATGTTCTTAATAAATTTAACACAGGAAGTGATCATCGATTAGTAAGGTGTAAGTTACGTGTTAATGTAAAACTAGAGAGACAAAAATTATTAAGAAAAACAATATTTACAGTTGATATTCCTAATCTTCAGAAACATTCTAATGAATTTAAATTAAAACTTACAAATAGGTTTCAAGTGTTAGGAGATTTTGAACATGATTCAGATTTGAATGAAATTAATATGAAAATAACTGATACACTTTTAAAAACTGCAACAAACATAGCTGGTAGAAAAAAGCAGCAATTGACTAATAAAATTTCTACTCAGACTAGAGAATTTATGAAGAAAAGAAGGAATATGAAGATATACAAAAATGATGTATTAAAAAGAATTGAATATCTCTAATTTTGTAAAATGGTACGGAAAAGAGTTGAAAATGATATAAGAAAGTATAACTGTGAAATAGCAATGAAAGCTGTAGAAGAAAATAAAAGTCTCAAAAATGTTAAACAACATTTTGGTATTGGTAGGAAATTTATATCTGCAATAAGAAAAAAAGATGGAATTATTACTAAAAAGAGAGATGACATCATGAAATTGGTAGAAGATTTTTATCAAGAATTATATAGTAATAAAGAACAAGTACTTCCTATATCTATTACATCTTCCGAATTGCCCAGAATTTTAAATGAAGAAGTGAGACATGCAATTAAGTATATGAAGAAAGGAAAGGCTCCAGGAAATGATGGAATTATAATTGATATATTAAAAGAAGCAGGTGAAGAAATAGAAACAATTTTAGCAAAGTTATATACCAAATGTCTAAATGATAAAGATGTATCGGAAGATTGGAAGAATGCAGTAATAATATTAATATTTAAAAAAGGTGATAAAGAAGATATTAGAAATTACAAACCTATCAGCCTTTTATCAGTTTTATATAAAATTTTTACCAAGATAATTACAATCGTCTATAGAGAACTTTGGATTTCCACCAACCAAGAGAACAAGCTGGATTTAAAAGTGGTTTTAGTACAATAGATCATATCCAGGTATTGAGAGAAGTCATAGAAAGGACAGACGAATATGAGTTGTCATTATGTTTTGGATTTGTAGATTATGAAAAGGCATTCGATTCTATACACATTTCTTCAGTGATTAAAGCATTGGATCATCAAGGTATAGATCCAGGATATTGTCATATTTTAAAGAATATTTATAAAAATGCAA
Organism: Epiperipatus broadwayi; assembly: GCA_028023455.1. NCBI lineage: Eukaryota > Metazoa > Onychophora > Udeonychophora > Euonychophora > Peripatidae > Epiperipatus > Epiperipatus broadwayi. The sequence continues at coordinate 5,206,657 of JAQFVV010000077.1, read as the reverse complement.
CAGCAACAATTAGATTACATAATGATACTGGAAAAATCAACATTGAGAAAGGTGTAAGACAAGGTGACTCCATATCTCCAAAACTCTTTACAGCAGTGCTGCAAGAAGTATTTTGTGGATTAAAATGAGAAACTAAAGAAGTGAAAGTAAATGGAGAGTATTTAAGTCATTTAGATTTCGCAGATGATGTAGTTGTTTTTGCAAATAATGCTTCAGAGCTGCAAGAAATGTTGCAGGAGTTAGCAGATGAAAGTAGAAAAGTAGGACTAAAGATAAATGTTAAAAAGACTAAAGTAATGTTTAATCGATTTGCTCAAAATATGAAAATAAAGATTGATTATGAAGAATTAGAAGAAGTTAACAGTTACAAATACCTTGGTCAGATTATTAATACAGATGGAAACATAATGGAGGAAATTAATCATAGAATTAAACTTGGTTGGAGTGCTTTTGGTAGAAATAACTTGATACTAAAAGGAAATATGCCTATGTGTTTGAAAAGGATGGTTTTTAACAAATGTGTTTTACCAGTTCTTACTTATGGATCTGAGACTTGGACACTTAATAGAAGAGCAATAAAGAGACTTCAGACCACTCAAAGGAGTATGGAGAGATGTATGTTGGGAGTAACAAGAAGAGATCGAAAACGCAATGTATGGGTAAAACAACAAACAGATGTTACTGACCTTATTGAAAAAATTAAAAGATTGAAATGGAGTTGGGCTGGACATATTGCTAGAAGAGATGATAATAGATGGACAATTGAAATTTTTCAAAGACCCAGAAAGAGACCACATGTGAGATGGATGGATGAAATAAGAAAATGTGCAGGGGTGTTGTGGAGAAGAAAAGCTAAAGATCGGAGAAGATGGATTAAACTTGGAGAGACCTTCATCCTGCAGTGGATTGATAATGGTTGATGATGATGATGAATATGAAAGCTGTGAAAAATAATACTGAACATTAATAACCTATGCGTACTCATGACAATTCCAATTACTGATTATGATTGTTTTTAGTTTAGAAATATAACTTATTAAATATTTAGAATTTGCATACATTGATGGAGTGTTTCTAATTTAAATTAAGCTGTTAGACACTTAAAGTAAACATGTATTGGCAAGAAATGATATTGAACATTATTAATTATATATCTTGGCAAGCAAATTACGCACTAGAAAATAATAACAATGAGCAATTTGTCTGCTACTCTAACAATAATGCTTAATTATCTTTAAAATTATTCTAACTAGCTTTTCTTTCTATGAACACAACAACTCTAAATTAATTGGTTTTATGTATAAGGAAACTAAGTCTATATACTCATATATTAATGTTAAAATTCCTGATTACCGAGTAACAATCACAACTATTATCAGTATATTCAAGGGATTTGATCAAGGAAATAAAGAATTAAAACAAATTTAATAATAAAAGAATATTTAATTGAGAATAATAATAATAACAAAATGATTTCACAAAAAAATAAAAACATATTCTAATACAAAACTATAAGCTGCAAATATTTATGAAAATAGTTATAGAAAAATAGATTACTATTTTTGCTATGATATTTTGATTCACATATAGTTTACCCCCAAAATAAAATATATTGCTCAGTAAATAAATAAAAGAAAGACATAAATATTAATAACGGAATTTTATAGAATTGATATAAGATCATTATAATTATAAAAGAGGTTATAGAAATATAGAACTCTTTTCAAAATTGCCTAGATTTTTGAATAAATAATAATCAGTTTGTATATATATTTAATAAATAATAACACTTAAATTTGAGAATTAGTCTTTTATCAAAGATTCTTGCCATAATCATATTTGTAATAAATCTGCTTGCAGTTTCAAAATTTAAAATGAATAGTAATCATTTTTTCAAATTAATCAAATTCTTTGAATAATTTCATTTATCTTGTAGTTAAACTGGGCAAGATAATACTTATGTTGACAGAAACTTGGTTGAAATTCCATGCAGCTTTTATTCAATTTTGAGATGAATATTTAAAAGATGGCAATTAATAATCATGAGGTAGCCAGAAAACAAATGATTCAAGATAGATGTTTGTCTTCTCAGTTTCAAGTAATACAAAAGAATGTTGATATAACAAGCAGGACTTACTTGCAAAAGCTTAAAGTTTGGTTGCTAACAATGAATAAATTTATCCTATTGTCCCAATAAAAATCTTATTTCAACTGAATTAGTGGATTATAAATTTCTTCTTTTATGATTTATCATACTTTTTATTAATTATAAAGCAAGTGTTTGGTGACAACAAAATTAATTTATAAATTCAAAATCACTAAATTGACTTTAGAGCATTAATAGATATCTCTTCAAAACATATTACTAAAACATATAAACAAAAATTAAATCAATGTATTTTTCAAATAAAAATAAAAATGCATATATAAATAAATGTAATAAACAATTTATATGGTTCAAATTTAATACATATTTAATTTAATCATCATAACAATAAGGCCATATCATGTCAATATATATATCTGTTAAATTTATTAGGTATTATTTATAATTCAAATCTATAGAATACCTCTAGATTAAAATTAATAAATATGTCTGATCTCTGAATGGTATAGTGAGATCATAACACTGACTGGTATGAATATGATGACTACTTGGTAATAGTCATAAATGTATTTATAAATTAAATACTATTTATGATTGACAATTAAAAGTATTTTAAATGTAACAACTATCTCTTATCTCCAAAAAATACATTGATTTAAATATGAAATTTGACTCTTTTCTAAATACATTCAAATTTACAAGCACATGGCTAATGTGCACAATGGATTACACTTCTTGTAGAGACAATAATATATGTACAAAATATGAAGTTCCATCTTTTGTACTTTTAATATGTTAAGTATTTTGAAAAATAGTTGAAAAGTTCATTAAATTAATTACTCATAACTATTAATGTATGACTTACAATTGTGGGTTAAAGTAAATTAGGAAACAATGGAATTTTCATGTCAAGCATCAGAATTAGTCAGCATAACAATAATTCATTACTGAATGCTTCATAAAAGAATTATTGATCTGTCATGATTAATCCTTTATAGATAATGGGTGCATAAAAAATTCCATCACTGATATGAAATGGAAATAATTATAATTAGTGTTTTATAAATTACTAGTTTGTGCCATACATGCTAATTAATTTATGTGATAATCTGTGCAAAATCATTATTTCTTGTAAAAATGCTCTAATAATGATAATTATAATATACAATCTCCAAAAATAAAATAATTTTACATTAGTGCTAATTCTCTCAGCAATCATTCAACAGTGTATAATACACACACACAAGGGTGGACAAATAATCAGATTTCCTACAAATTCTTAGATATCTTGCATCTTACAGAAACTATCATATTTTATTTAAGTCGAACAATTATCATTTCATTAGCAAAGTTCATTATAAAGTGTGCAACTATAATTATAGAACAATACCTTTTCCAAAGACCACAATTTTATAAGTATAAGCCATCACTTAAATATTTTTGTTGATAAAAAAATGTTCAAATTAAAGACTGCCTTACAAGCAGTTGTCCCGTGTTCGCTTCCGGCCAATGCTTTGGTACATGGGGGAAAAAAAAAAAATTAAAGACTGCCAGTATTTTCATAGAAAAGATTATTAATATAAACAGAGAACTATTTAGAAACAGAAATTATTTAGACAATTTTGAAAAAAGACATTATTACAAAGTTATGGTTGTTACTTTGTTTGCGAAATAAATAATAATTAAATTTTGATGTGTTATTTATTATATGATTATAAAAGTGGTTAAAGAGATGAAATCTTATTGAGAATTGATGAGTTCATGATATTTTAGGCTCTCAAGAAATCTAATTTACAAATATGCATAACTGCTTGTTAGTCTTTATATAATGATAAGATTAAATAAAACAAATCTCCCTGTTTGGTAATCAAAATGATAACTAGTTTATTCAATAATACAGATTCAATCTTGAAGAGTACACCTTGGCTCTTATCTTAAATACCAATCCTTCAAAGAAAGTCATTAGATAATTCTTTACTTTTTTTAGCCAAATTTAAAAGCAAATATTGCTAGATTGGTTTTCAACAGTTGGAAATCAAAAATTAATGGTCTATCCATATTGGTACTAACAAATACTCCAAATCCCATATATACAGAATATTGCCATTTCTCCATAATTCTACACAAATGATTCCTAATGTACCAGAAAGTGACATTGAATAAATTGATGGAGATTCTTAATTCTGTTCATCACAACTTTCAGAAAATTTTGATTGATATTATTATTATTACAGATACTTGAGTCCACTTCAAAATTTGCCACATTTTTTTTATGAATGAAGTAATGCCCTTGATATGATATCTATGAAATATTAAATAGTAAAAAGAATGGTAATATAATTAGTATTAAGGCTTAATGTCCAATTTACAAAATAAAATACAGATGGCTATGATGGGTATTTATTTAATAATAATCTTTTCATTTGCAAATAATGATGAAATATTTTGCCTCTTTTACTATTAATCATTTCCAATATAATAGAATGAGGATTACAAGAGAAAGGGTTCATTTTTATAAATCAAAAACAATTTGTAAAGATCACTGAGAGAACATGCAATTATAATCAAGAATAATAATTTCCATAATCATGGATATGAATCTTTTTTCCTAGCTATTCAGATATGCCTATGTCCTTTGCTTTATTTTCAGTATTTGTTAAAAAATGATATTCAAAATATTTTATAACAAGGAGTTGAGAAAATAAATTCAAAGAATAATCATAATTTTAAATTGTCAATATTATTTTTTTAATTAAAAATCTGTAAATGATCAGATAAAGTACAGCAAATAATTATCTATCGTGCAGAAGCATAGCTCTTTCTAACTCTTTCACAAAATCTCACTTAAAAAATGTTACAATAAATACAAAAAAAAAAAAAGTTTTATATGAATGGTGATTATTATATGTATAAATCATACAAGCTATGGTTTGAATTAAGATAGTAAAATAGTTTATGAGATTTAAATAAAGCTTTTTAGTTTTCCACATCAGTAATCCAACTATGTTTCTTTAGAAAACCCTTTAGAAATAAAGTTCAAAGACTATATTTGTGACAAACTTGCCCCCTTATTGCAAGATTTAAAACAATTTAAAAATAATAATTATTAAATAAAATATTTGTTATTAAATAATTTACATAATAAACTCTTTAAATATACAAGCAATCAAATTTATTATTATATAAAACACACAACAGTTTCTATATAGAATGTTAAAATGGAACATATTTAATTTTTTCAACAAACTGAAGAATCATTCATTACAAAATTAATCAAGAATTTTTTTTTTATTCTCATCACAAACTCATTTAACAATAATACATTCTTAGTGTATTATCACTACTCATATTTTAAAAACATTATCACAGTAATGGTAACTTGATTAGCATTTTAGTTAGATGTGCTTGTTTGTGATATTTGAAGTGCTTACTAAATAAACTTTTTCAATAAATAAGTTAAAAAATTATTTTAAAACTTTTTTTTCCAGAAGATTATTTTATGATGATTTAATAAAGTATGCAGGTATAACAGTGAAGGCTTATTCTTCACTATATGAAAGCAAATTAAAAAAAAAAATTAAATTTAATGATTTTATATTAAACATTTTTAGTATTTCTTAGTTAATAGTTTAAGTAGTAGTCAGTCCATAAACAATAGATAAATATCATTTCCAATTTTTTAAAATAAATTTTCAGATTATTTATAATGTTTAATAAAGCACACAAATTAAAATTTCAAGGTGTAATAAAGTTTTTTAATACACAGTAACTAATAGGCAATATAATTTTCAAATTAAATTTTTCAATCACTAAATTAATATAAATATTTTTTAGTTATTTTTTTTTTTTTTAAATGAAGTTACCTTTAACACTTCTGTTTTAAGAGCTATATTAATGTCACAGCACCAAAATTAGTTCCTTTGTTATATCATATATCACACTGAGAATTTAAGATTATATTCAATACTATTTTATGTTTTATTAGCATGAGTTTGGTTTTACTTTAAATAAATATATATAAGAGGGTACCAAAAGAAATCAGAATTCATTTATAAAAAAATAGCATATTTATTTTTACATTTTGAATATCTGTTAAAAAATTTTCCCATTGCTCAAAATATTTTTTAAAATCGTTATTGTTACTACTTTTTAGTGTTTCAGCCATTTTTATTTTATTACAACAACAAAACATTTTCCATTGAAGTCTCTATTCATCTGATGAAATAAGAAACAGGTTGCAGAGGGAGAGATTAAACAAATATGGAGGATGAGCAAGGGATGTCATACCAATTTTGGTCAAAAATTATTTAATACTCAATTCATGTGAGTAGGGGAGATAAGAATTTTGAAGCAATTCATTTCATGCTCAATTCTGCCATTACAATTCACTGATAAGAATTCCATGATATCCCAATCAACTCCACAAATTAATCAACGATCTGATGACAATCTTCCAGAATGGCTTGGCAATTTTTTTTCCACATTTTCAACAGTTTGGGATATCCAGAATGGTAATGAATAAGCAAACCATTCATAAACTTGTGTTTTACTCATGGTAACTTCCTTGAGGGTTTTTTGTAGCATAATAATTGTTTTTGATGCTTTCTTCTCCCAAAAAAAAAAAAAAAAAATTATAGCCACATGTTTGTGTAAATCAGCTACCATAAAATAAGTGAAAGATAAAACAATTTATTAAAAAATTTTTTTTACTTGAACCAAACACACATTCCCTAAAACTCATCTGGCATACTGACCCAGAAGAGTTCTGAGAACACTGACCCAGCAGTGGAAACCCACACTACAAGTGTCCCACCTTCCAGAAGTCAAATTAATTTCTTTTGGGTACATCCTCAAATTCGAAAAATCATTATGTCTCTCTCTTTTTTTTTTTTTATTAGTGAAGCAAAATATTTCTTTTTCTATTTTTAATTCAACTTCAAACAATGGTGAACACTGTCTTTAAAATATTCATCAAGTATATATTTAGCTTTTTAAAAAGATTTTTCTGGAGTTAAATTATAATAGGCACATAACCTGCAACAAAAACAAAAAAGAGGGGGAAACATTTTTCAAAAAGATAAAGACATTTTTAAGCAAATTCTTATCAGATGTGTGATAAATGATGAAAACAGACTTGCTTCAATATATGTAAACTTTTCAAATTCTTTATCTAAGTTTTTAAAATCAGAAAATAATTCTATAAATCATATACACCCGGGGTCTCGTTTTATGCGGATTATTTTAATGTGATTTTGAAGTTATGTGATTCATATTTCTTCTTAATATCTTTGTATGCAGTTTTCTTTTATGCGATAAAAATCATTAGATCAGAAGTCAAACTCCGATAATGCGCTATTACTTTAAATATTATAAATTTCGCGCACTCACACATATTTAAAGTAATAGCGCATTATTGGAGTTCAACTTGCATCTAATAATTTCAAAATTTTCAGCGCTTTATAATGGTACTGTAATAGATTTTGTGCAATAAAGAAGTTCATAATTCACTTAACATCAGGATTTCCCCACTTTATATACATACATTAAATTTTACAAAATTATAATATAAATCTGTTCAAACATTATAGATGCCTATACTATGCATTGTTTTTGCATTTTAAATCACATTCTATTTTTGTTTTTTAAAAAAAGAGTACGTAATCAATTAATCATTTAGTTTCCACAAGTAATAAATTTTAAAAGATTATAATGTAAATCTGTTCAAATGTTATAGATGTGTATACTATGCATGTTGTTTTTGCATTTTAAATCATATTCTATTTTTGCTTTTTTAGAAAAGAGTATGTAATCAATTAATCATTTAGTGGCCACAAGTTTATTTTTAAAAGGTGAATAACAGCAGTGGGCACAATTAAATTTGACAATTAAAATCTGATTTTTAATTGTAATTAACAATTTAAAACTTACACAATGTGATCTGAAATTAATGTGATGTGAAATGATGGAATTTGATTTTTAAACAGAATTGAAAATTAAAAAAATTAAAGACAAAAATAAGAATTTAATTTTTAATTGTTAGTTTTAATTAAATTTTGCCCAATAGTGGTGAGTAGGTGTCTTTTTATTATCATAAGAAAAGTTCTTATTTTTATTTTAAACTTTTAGTTTAATGGAGAGGAAAAAACATCTAAGAAAATGAATTTCTTTGGAAATAAAAATTTCAATTTTAGATCACTTAGTGAAATGGGAAAGATCAACAGCAATTGGAAAACATTTTAGTTTGGGCGAGTCCACTATACTACAAGAGCTATTAAAAAAATGAAGTTGACACTAGTTGTATTTTCTCTTGTGACAAATCTGATTTCTTATCAGTTTACAAACGAACCTGCATATCATCAAATAGCGATAATGATTAAATACTGTACAAGTATAAAAAAATGTAAAATACTGTAAATTACACATAAAAATATATTGTTTTGAATAAAATTAAATACTGTAGTTAATAAAAAAAGTTTGTCTGTATAAATTTTTTATTAGCCATATTTTATTTCCATATTGTTTTTTATGCAAATTTTAAAGTAATTTTATTGTTGCTTTGCTTTTATGTGATTTTTGGAAAATTATAGTATGTATCCCCCATTTTTCAAGGTAAGTTAAGTTTATTTTTGTGCGATTTCTTTTGTGTGCATTTTCTGAGGAACCTATCTACCCGCATAAAACGAGACCCAGATGTAATATCAAAATAATGTGTTTTTTTTTTGCTTTTTTTTTTGTTAATATTTGGCAACATTTAATTTAAAATATTACAAAAAGAAAGAAAATGAATGTTGGACTATTTCCATCATCTATCAATAAATGTTGAATGTATAGAAAATTTTAAACTTTTCAAATACAAACAACTTGTTAGTGTTGTCTATTCGTGTCATTAACAAATTGTTTGTATTTAAAACGTTTAAAAATTTTCTATACATTCAACATTTATTGATAGATGATGGAAATAGTCCAACATATCACACACACACACAAAAAAAGATCAACTTGTCTTTACACTTTCCCCTTAGTAGAATAACATATTCTATTTAATATCAATTATGCATTATCATATTAGCAGAAAAATTATAATTAAAATTAGTAAAAAAATTTAATTCAAATTGTTATTAATTTATATATGAAAAATTACTGATATACACAAACTACTGTATGGGGTTTTAAGACAATATTATATCAAGTTATTTTAAATGTATCACTTTTATAAAATACTTAAGACCAAAATATTTATAAAATAACACTATTAGGAATCTCTTTTTCAAATACTTTGATTTTCCAAACTATTGCAAAAACATGATTTCATTCTTGCATCAACTAGAAAATTTCAACTGTTTAATAGTATTCCTTCCCCGAGGATAAAAAACCATAATTCTGTGAAAAATTAATACACTTTAACATCATGAATTTTATATTAAAAAAAAAAAAAACCCCCCACACACAATAATAATGATTTTTTAAGGCAAAAAATGTAATTAATTGATTACCACAGATTCAAAATATACAATAAAACTTAAATATTCAATATATATATAATACTTTAAAACAGGGAGGTGAGCTGTAAACTGCATTTTAATGACAAAAAAAAATTAATTATTTTTGAACATTTTAAGATAAACACTTTAATTTTATGAGTAATAGAAAAAATAAAAATTATAATGAAAAAATGATAAAGAAAGTTTTATATGTTAAAAAAATAAAGCTTACTTCGAATATAATTAATGAAAGAAAAGGAACAGCTTTACACTGGACAAAGATAGTAATTAGTGTCCAAAATAACTCTTAGATCAAGAATGTCATAAAAAATTATAATGACATCCTATAGAATTTTTTTTTATTTCACTACAGATTCAAAATATCCATTAAATATTTAATATCTGATTAAAAAGTTTAAAATTAAAATAAATAATTTTAATAAATAAACATTTTACTAAGCATATTATTAATAAATAAAAAAGTACTAACCATAGTGTAAATATATTATTATTATTTTTAAAAAAGATTTTACATATTTTGGAATTATTTTGAATCATGTTAGATTAGAATATTTTATTGAATTACAATTCCTTAAATTAAAACATGTGCAAAAAAAAAAAACATTTAAATCCACATAATATAAATTTTCTATGTTATTTTTATTGCACTTTGTGTTGTGATATATATTTTTTTTGTAATTATCTATCAAATAAAATTTTGAATTTTCCTGTAATCTAATTAAATAAAAATTACATTAAAAATGCAATGTATTGTTGATTTACAATAGTTTTAATAAAGTTTAAGAATACTTTTTTTTTCTCTGTGAATACTTTTTACATTTTTTATGGGAAAAAGCATTTTGATAAATCAATACAGATTTATAATAAACAAAAATTAGATAGGTACTAAATCATACTTTAGTTAATTGACACATTTTAAAATTTATTTTGAATTATGTAATGATTGGGGATAATAAGAATTTTTATTATGAGAATATTAAAAAAAAAATTAGTTAAATGAATTGTATTTAATACAATGCACACACTTTCCAATTTATTTTTAATGAACCTTTAAATATAAAAATGCAATGTATTGTTGATTTACAATAGTTTTAATAAAGTTTAAGAATACATTTTTTTTTCTCTGAATATTTTTTACATTTTTTATGGAAAAAAGCATTTTGATAAATCAATACAGATTTATAATAAACAAAAATTAGATATGTACTAAATCATACTTTAGTTAATTGACACAATTTAAAATTTATTTTAAATTATGTATTGATTGGGGATAATAAGAATTTTTATTATGAAATTATTAAAAAAAAAATTAAATGAATTGTATTTAATATAATGCACACATTTTCCAATTTATTTTTAATGAACGTTTATTAAGTGATAAAAGTATATTTACCATTATGGCTGAATAAAATTAAATGCACACATTTTCCAATTTATTTTTAATGAACGTTTATTAAGTGATAAAAGTATATTTACCATTATGGCTGAATAAAATTAATGAAAGAAAAGGAACATTATTTTGGACAAAAAGGGAAATTAATGTCCAAAATATTTTTAAAAAAATTAGTTAAATGAATTGCATTACACATTTTCCAATTTATTTTTAATGAACCTTTATTAATGTAAGTGATAAAAGTATATTTACAATTATGGCTGAATAAAATTAATGAAAGATAAGGCACAACATTATTTTGGGCAAAAAGGGAAATTAATGTCCAAAATATTTCATAGACCAAAAATCTGACATAAAAATATAAACAATTATAATGGTTTCTTATGGGATAAGAATCAATCCTCCACAGATTTTAATAATTAATAAACTTTTAAATAGTTGAAATGTTTGAATAATGGTATATATTTTTTAAGTTGATTTGGGAATAAAATCAAGTGTTCAAGAATTTATAAAATTTATTTATATAATCAAAATATTTATATCTGTAAATGTGCTTAAGTTTTTTTTTTAAACATTATTTTATTTGGCTTAAAATTTACATTTTATAATACACTAGACAAATTATTATTATTACTTTTTTTTTTATTAACATAAAACTTGTTAAAAAAAGTTTATAGGCTATAACATGATTTAAGACGAACTTTTCTAAACTATAAATATCTTGACACACATCTTCATTGGCAGCTAACATTTAAATATTTGTTCCACAAAGATAACACCATTGTATTAGCAGCAAATTCCATGACCAAATAATAACATTTAGCTTTCTCTCATTAAATAATATTTATGGCTTAACCATAACAAACACTTTTTTAATTCATTAAAATTGTAGTAGAAAATCTATTTTATTATGCACAAAATAAAACAAGCTGATGGGGAAAATATTTAATAATAATAACTTTTATAAAAGAGCCGGACATGTTTTCACCTCATCAATGTATCTTCTAAGCATAAAAATGATATGAAGTAACTTGCGTTATGATTATTTAGTTCATCACTACTGGACTGTTAAACAATAGCTTGTGGCAGGTGGTATTGTAATTTTGAATATTTGAAACATTTAAAATTACTTATGTTTTTAAATTCTTTAAAATAAAAATCAGAACTTTTATTGATAAGTTAAATTGAATATAAAACTTTTATATTCTAAATTTTTGAAGTGCTTTCTATCTATTTCAAGAGTTTTATAGTTCTAAGTGTGAATGTTTGCTATGAAAAAATCTACTGAAAAACAGATTGACAATTTAAAATAATCTTAATAATTTCTTTATTGTTATAATAGTCAAATTATTATCTTGAGTAGTTTAGCACAATAGTAGAATCAAAAATGTAAGACTTTTGAATTAATTCCCAAATGGAAAAAAAAAAAAAATTCAGTTTGATCAAGTAAATGGAATTAACTGATGGTGCACTAATATCACTGGATCTCTGGGGCAATTAACTATAAAATTACTTTTTAACATACATTATTTCAGAAAATAAATCTATACCATGATATTAACTTTATGGGTTAGTAATTCTAGTTGCTAACTGGTGAGCAAAAGGTTCAGATTTATTTCATAACTAAAAAAAACTTCAATCTGATAATTAGAGATGTCCAGGATCGGCTCTATTAACTATACAACTTACACACTTGCATGAGCATCAAAACTGAGTTAAACTGCTTCTTCTCTGTTGAAACATGACTTTAGAATAAAGTTAATTATATTTTTATGTAATAAAACATTGTATTGTATATTTTTAAAAATCATAATCATTTAAAATAATGTAGTATATTATTTTACTAAATGACTGATTACATTACTAGCTATGAGCTGATCTTGACCGGAGGTTAAAAGTCAGGCTGCAGTAAAGTGAAAATTGCCTTTATTTGAAATGTTTGTTATAAATTTGTACAAGATATATTTTTTAATATTCTAATTATTGAAAAACATTTATTGATAAATAAATTTATGAATATTTGTTTTTATATTTTTAGTTTATAGATAGAATCAATGAAATAAAGTGAAAGTAATGAGATAATTAGCTAAGAGAAAATCAGTGTGATAAGGAACAAGATAAAGTATTTCCTACAATTTCTACATCTAAATTGCTCAGCATTTTAAATGAAGCAGTGAGACATGCAATTAAACCTATGAAGAAAGAAAATGATGGAATTATAATTGATATCTTAAAAGAAGCAAGCAGGTGAAGAAATAGCAAAATTATTGGCAAAATTATATACCAAATATTTAAATAATATACAATTATTAAAAAAATGAACTAGTAATATCAATATTTAAGAAAGGTAATAAAGAAAATACTAAAAATTGTAGATCCCTCCTCCTTCCCCATCACTCTTTTATCAATTCTATACAAATTTTTTACCAAAATAATTATAACTAGTCTACAGTTAACCTTGGATTTTAATCAACCAAATGAGCTGCCATTATGCTTTGGATTTGTAAATCTATAAAAATGCATTTGATTCTATAAGCATTTCTACAATGACTAAAGTATTAGATCATCAAGAGAGTGAACTAGAATACTGTCACATGCTGAAGACCATTTATCAAAATACAACAGCAATAATTAGATTATATAATGATATTAGGAAGATTAACATTGAAAAGGGTGTACATAATGATGATTCCACATCTTCAAAACTTTTTACAGTAGTTTTACAAGAAATATTTTGTAGTTTAAAACAGGAAACTAAGAGAGTAAAAGTAAATGAAGATTATTTAGTTAACTTGATTTTGTAGATGATGTGCTTGATTTTAAAAATAATGTTCCATGATTTCAGGAAATGTTGCAAGAATTATTAATAATCTAAAGATCAGCTTTTCAAGCTAAGGCACATGCACTTTATGAATCTTAATAATAAATGAATACTTTCATTTCCAACCCAAGATAAAATCTTTGTGAAAGAATAGAGTGAATTACCTATTCTTTCAACCCAAACACTTAAGTATGAGCAAATCTTAAGCACTGGAAATGAAAGAATTATTAATGAAAATAAAAGTAGGATTAAAGATAAATACTAAAAAGACTAAAGTTCAGTGGATTTTCTCAGAAGAAGAAAATAAAGATTGATAATGATGAATTAGAAGTTAATAACTACAAATACCTTGATCAGATTATGAATACAGATGGAAACAAAATGAATGAAATTAATCATAAAATTAAACTTGGATGGAATGTTTTTGATATAAATAATATTTTATGACAGTGTTTGAAAAGATGTATTTTTTTTTAGCAATTCCTTTCTTATGGATCTGACACTTGGATGCTTAATAGAAAAGCAACCCAGAAACTTCTGACCACTCAACAAAGAATAGAGAGATTTATGTTAGGAGTAACAAGAAGAGATTGAAAACAAAATACATGGTGAGAAAACAAACAAGTATTACTGATATCATTGAAAAAATTAAGAGACTGAAATAGAGTTGGGCTAGACATATTGCTAGGAAAGATGATAATACACAGACTGCTGGAGTTTTAAACTGGATCCCAAGAAATTGTAAACAAGATCTAGAAAGATACATGTGAAGTGAATGGATAAAATAAAGAAGTTTCTGGTATGATATGAATAAAAGAGACTTGAGAGTAAAGAAATTGGATTAAACTTGGAGAGAATTCATCTTTCAGCGGATCATTAATAGTTAAAGATGATGGAACCAATTAAAGAAATAGAATCAAAATATATAGTACAGTGATTATGAATAAAACTTTTTTGATACAGTTATTAGTTTTTAAAATAATTTTAACATTCCAATGTGTGTGATAAATATTTACCAAGCACAGTATATTGCAGATGAAATCGCACACTAACACACACATAAAGATATTCAGAAATAATATTTACTGCATAATATCTATTGATTGCTCACATTTTTTTTTGTCTCTTTTTCTGTAAAAATTATACTTTATGAACATTTTTTTATTAATTTAAGAGAATTTTCATTTTCTAATGCTACTATTTAAAATTTATGATCAGATATATAATGAAGCCTAACATTAAGGCTTTTAAGATGTCATTAAAGTTTTCTGAGAGAAAGGATGGTAAAATATTATTGTTCATGGCAGCAAAATTTTTAGGGTCAGCTCTGAAGATATTGCACCCATAACTAATTCATAAGAACAGAATTAAAAAAAATAATTTAAATGATAAACAATTTTCATATTTTAAGCAATTTAGTCATCGAATTATGACTTGCCTTAATTTTTTTTATCTACAATAAAAATAGATTTGAACAGATGTCACCAATCATATATCGAGAAATCTATAATCTAATTAATAAGGTTTGTGAATGATTGTTTTTCATCATCTTCATTAGCCAGAAAGTCCTATAATACGGAATACAGTCAATCCACTATATGGAGTTTTCATAGTATATATGTATGCACACATACATACAAAGGAATTCATATATACCAATAATCATGTTTATATGAGAATGCATAATAAACAAACAGAAATATTAACTCTACCTTCTCTAATTTAAGTTAGTCTCATCCATCTATTTATCTAGATAAACAGCCAGTAATAAAAACACTTTCTTAATAAACGCATTTTAAAATCAATTCAAAAAATTATCATAAAATTCTGAAAGCAATCCTCTCTCATCTTTACCCATAACTATTTTTATTTACTTCACAAATATAAAATCTGACAAATTATGTCTTTTTATTTAATGCTGATTAAATACCCCATGGTATCAATTATTAGAATTTGTAAAATCAAAAATTGAATTACTTGACATCCAAAATACTTCAGAGTTCAAAATACACTCAATACTGATTAGTTAATTTAAAAAATAAAATAAAAAAAGATTGCATTCAAATCAAGACATTTCACAGTCTTAATACTACTATTCATAATTTATAGTTTTTAAAAATATTGCTGCTATTTTTAATGGCATATAAACATATGTCAATATTATAATAAGACATTTTATAATACACTTTACTGCACATATTAGGATGACAACATACACCCAATACACTAGAATAAAAATTAAAAACAATTTGATACAAAGCTCATAGTAAGAAAACATAATCAGATCACCATAGTAAAATTGTGATAGATTAAAAATATTTCAAATCAGGAAGAACATATAATTGTAAGACGCTGAAAACTATCATTGTTACTTGAGTATTAATCCTGCAACACAGGGGAGGTGGTATGTCTTTTCATATCCACAATAAAACTCGAATTTTACTTCATTTTATTATTATTACTTTGCATTTTTTTTTTTATTAGTATGGCTACATTGAATAAGATAAAAAAAATGGACATAGACAATCACTCATTTCAAAAGAAATGGACTAATGCATATTTTTTTTTTTTACAGAGAGAAATAGGAAATCAATATTTCAATTAATAAAGAACACATTATTAAAAAGCACCGTTCTGATTACAATAAAATTATTAGAGAAGAAACAAATATTAAAATAGAAAACTTGAAAAGGAGCTTCATCAAGTAGCTGACAATTTTATAAAAAGTAAAAACAAATCAGGGAAAGCTGAAACTGTCCTAGCAATTGAAAAGATTGCCATCTTTAATGATTAGAGATACATTAATTAAATTTTTGATAAAATATAGCAGGCTAATTTTTAAGTCGATAATTTTGTATGGCCTGATAATTTTATAAATATTCAAATGAGCTTTGGCAGAAAAAAGATTCCTGTCTCTAGCCTAGATAAATAAGAATACAAATAATAGCAAAATTCATAATCAATTCTGGAAAATAATATGTTTTATTTATCTCAAACAATCCTAATTAAAAAACAG
Organism: Epiperipatus broadwayi; assembly: GCA_028023455.1. Lineage (NCBI taxonomy): Eukaryota > Metazoa > Onychophora > Udeonychophora > Euonychophora > Peripatidae > Epiperipatus > Epiperipatus broadwayi. The sequence goes on along the minus strand of JAQFVV010000077.1, from coordinate 5,189,818 downwards.
TACTTGAGTATTAGTCCTGCAACATGGAGCATATATTAGACATGCTATGCCTTTTCACATTCATATCAATCTGCTGATAACTTTGTAATCTTATGATTTGACCAAAATAATGTGTACATGGAATTTGTATATATTTTTTGCAAGATTTGCAAAGAAGTAATGTGGACATAGATCTTGTACATGATATTTTCTCAAGATTTACAAAGTTATCGGCAGATTGAATACATATGTGAAAAGGCGTAGCATGTCTAATACATGCTCCATGTTGCAGGACTAAAAATACCACTTTCAAATGAAAAAGTGGTGGAATTTAAATTGATAACAGTAATAAAGAAATATGAATTTGAGCAAGAAATCAGTATTAAAAAGTTTAAAATTTATAATAGTAAATTGAATTAACAAAAAAACATTAAAAAAAAAATATTGATTTGCCATCCACAAAAATATATATGACTTTCACAGTGTAAAATTGATAACAACACTAAAGATATGAATTTCACAAAAAAAAAAAGCCGATCTTAAAAAGTACATTTCGCAGCCCAAAAATATGTAAGATGCGAAATGCCATTACTCTAGTACCAAAATGTTACTTTAAATATGAACAAAACAATCACTAAATTATTATTTTTTAAAATATTAAAAAAAAACAACAACAAAATATACACATATGCTATTTACCGTCAAATATATAACAGGAATTTTCACATTAAAACAAGCAATTTGGCATTTACATTTTTGATACAAAATGAAGATGTCAACTGAAAAATTTCCCCCCAAAATGAAGTTTTACTGAAAATGTGATTGCACAGTCTATCAGCTGAACGGGATTTTCCACAGAAATGCTAATAAAGGAATATATATACTTTTAAAAACAAAACAACAAAAAAATTTTTACAAAAATAAAGAAATATAAATTACAACACTTTTATTAACTTTTCATCCTGTGGAACATTTTTTTTATATCGTTCAATATGCAAATGAACGTGTGGTCATTTTTTATGCAATTTATGCAACACATAAATTTGGTGTTGCCTTGATGTTTCTTGCTGCTTATTTTGCCACCATATAGTCTTTCAATATTTTGTATGTGAACCCCAGTTGCTGGATTCATGAAGTTTATATCTGCATTTCACGTGAAAATGATCATAACCGGCATTAGGAAGTTATGAAAAGAAAATCAAAAGGACAAAAATGAACACTATGTATATTTACACGATTAAGAATCAAATGAACTCAGAAGTAGAAATAATGTAGAAATAATTGAATGAAGGAAAAACACAATTGAAATGAAAGTTGTCAGAAAGAAATCTGGACAATAATTGAAAATGTCTAAATATATATATAAAAAAAAACACACATTTTCACATGAGAACGGATAACATCGCAGGGTTTATTTTGCTTAAATTTGACATGATTGCAAGATTAAATATTTAAAAGGTGTACTATCTCCCCTACATTGTAGGACTAATACTCAAGAACCCTTAAAAACTATTAATCCCAACAAATATTGCATTATAAAAAGTTATAAAAATAAACATGGTTGAAAAATCAGAAGCAAAAAATTGTTTATTGATACAGATTTAAAAAGAACAGTTTGTTAAAAAAAATGTAGATGTATAATAGCAAAAAAAAAAATTGAATCTGTATTTAAAGGTAATTTAAAATGTTGATACACTTCCTTTTATAGAAGTAAATACACTCGTTCCAATATGCTGTTATCAAAAATTCTATCAAGGCAAAAAAAAAAAGAAGCATAAATTAACATATATATTATGATGACTCACATTCTAAAAAAAAATTAAAGACTGAAGTTAAAAAAGTAAGCATTAAATTTACTCAATTTTATAAAAATCAATACAGAACTTTGGAAACATTAATTCATAAAACATTTTTGTTATAAAAAGATAAACCATTTTATCATTTACAAGAATAATTGTACTCATTAATTGTTTTTTCATTAAACATCTTATTGATGAAAATTACAAATTAAATTAAATGTAAGACAGTAAATTTATTTAAAAACATACTCAAAGAATTATTGCATTTCCTGTCAACATTATAAATATTTTTTCTGAAAATTTAAACTTGTAGTTATTATTATAAATAATAAACCTCAAATTTATTGCAAACAATAACACAAACTTTATTTTTAAAAATATCACAATAAGTCAATGATAAAAGGAATCATAATTTTGTTTAATATGTAATACCTATGAAAACTTTTAAAACAATAAAGAAAATTGCTAGAAATTCTTGTCAACACAATCAACTTTTAAATAACTTATGATAAAAATGTTTTTAACATTGACTTATATTTTGAAGACTTTTGAAGTTTATAGGAATAAACATTTAGTATTTATGAAAGATGCAAAATCATACTTTATCATATACTAATATTATCAACATATTTAACATTTTAATGGAAAAAAATCTTTATAATATTTGTAATAAAAAAAAAAGTTTGTATTACTTTTCATAATATATTAGTTGCAGGAAGATTTTTAAAAAAATTTATTATTGATAACATATTCTCTGTTTTTTACTTAATAAATTTGAAGTTTTTTAGTTTTAAATAAAATCTTTATATTTCATTTTATTTAAAGTTATTTACATGTTGATATTTCTATATATTTTCTCTTTTTTAGTATATCTTTCTTCTTTTTTTTTTTTTTTTTACCATATCTCATATCTTGATGAAAAATTTGTACTCCATATTTTAAAAAAAATTTTTGCTTGAAAGATATTCAGATTGTTATATGTAAAATATCCACCATCCTTCATTCAGTTTTTAAATTCAATTATATTTTATTATCAAAAACAATTTATCTTATGAAAATTTAGTTCATGAATAAAAATCAAATTATTACATGGGATAAATTTTTAATAAGACTTAATATTTGATTTTTTAAAGACAAATTGGAGTTTGAAAACAAAGTTTCTTAGGACTGTGATTGCTTCCCAGCCTTTGATAAAATATAGGATTCTGCTCTTTGCTTTTTTTATACAATGAGATAATTGTATCTAGGATGGGAAAATGAGTCCTTTGTTTAAATATACATTGGTTAGTATAACTTTATTCAGTAAATTAAAGTTAAACATGAACTTTAAGAACAACTAAAATGTGTATGTTTTTTGAAGACTTTTAGATGCTCTAAATAATGAAATGTTTATAATGTATTATGTATTGTTGCTTATTTTCTTTTTGTTTTATAATTAGTTATTTAAATATGGAAAATTAAGTTCACTTTGAAGATTTTCATATGCTATTATTAATTTACAAAAGCTGGAGCATCTCTATCTTGGTATTTTGGTTTTATTATTTTTGTTTGTGGAATAGATGGATAAATATATTTTGATTTTATTATAAACATGTATATTTTCATTTTATTATGATATATATAGAAAGGGAGCATTTCATCTTGGTTAATGATAATGAATGTGAAGAGTTTCTCTAAATATAATTTTTAGCCCGGAGTTTATTTTATTTACAATTATGTTGTAGAAATTTATCTATGGCCCATAAGAATTTAAGATTTCCATTACTCATATATTAAAAATTTGGATTTATTGCAATTTAGGATAAAGTGTTTTAATTTAAGTATTCAATAATTCCAGTTTTTGGTAAGATACAGTAAAATGTCTAGAAAATTGCTTTGAATTGTCTTTAGTCTATTACCAAATTGTTAATTTTGTTGTTAGACATAAGATCTTGTTTTGAATTGAGTTTCCAATATATTAATTATAATTTTCAAATCTAGTATATCTTTGATAAAAAAATTCAAATCACGAATAAGGACTATGAAACTAATTCCAGATGAAGTAGATATAGTCCTTTAATAATGTTTAATTTTTTTAAATAACGAGTCTGTATAAGTTGGAAACAGTAGTAATACTAATAAGATCTTTGTGATAGTGAGTATATTCTTGGGATAACTGATTCAATGAATTGAGTTCATATTCCAATGGCTGACATAAAGTCTATTTTAATACTACCTACAATATTTTAACAATTTAGATTCCTTTATGTAAAGAAATGTTTTTAAATTTTTACTATTGCATGCACAGCTCATTTACTCTTTATAGAAAGATGAGTTTATTAGAGAGTTTGGGATATAATAAATAATGTAATTCTGCAGCAGTATTCTATCATATATTTATGAATTTATAACCTCATACAATTTGCTTTTATGCACAAATCATTTTTCAGTATGATAAATTTAGAGCTATAGAAATACTTAATCAAACTATAATTTTCTTGGTAACTACTGATGACAAATCATTGTCCCAACCGTAATATTTTTTTAATTTAAAAATAATAATTATAACGGTCATATTTTTTCTCTCTTAATCCTTATAATTCAGATATAGTAACTGTTTCTTTTCCTTTTTATTTTAATTCATGAGAGATTTAATTCCCTTTTCTTCTCTCATTTTCTTACATATTTTAAAAAGAGAGATTTTTTTATTACAATTTTCTATTAAAAATCTTAAGAGATTTCTGTTTTGTTTGCAATATTCTATTAAGTCATACCATTTTAAAGATAACTAAAATTTACCATAAGCAAATAATTTCCAATTTTTTAATTGTATATAATTATTGTATAAAATATATTGAATTTTATATTAACATACACATATTTTGAATAGTATCCAATGTAAACTTTATTTCAGTAAACCATCATTAATTTGCTTTTTTATTTTAAATTTTTAATAGACTTACATTCTATCATTTTTCTTAATTTATTGTTTAATAAAAATAATAGATTGACACTGTACTGTAATAGATAATGAATAATTTTTTTTTTTTTTTGAATTTTCAGAAAGATTTTCTGAAATGTTTGAATCTAACATATTAAGTTCTATGTTATTTTGGGTTAATAAATTTGATGATCATTTACTCATTTGACATTTTAAAATGTTTAATAAATATTATTCTTGCTTTAAAAGTTTTTAATCTTTCTTAAATATATATTTTTGGATGTTATAAAGAAGCTTATATATATATATAAATTACTACAAGATCAAAAGTCTCTTTTACAATTTTTTTTTACTATTTACTGAGTTTTTATTGACTAAATAACAGTTAAAGAATATATACTTTTTAAAAATTATATGCTTCTATTGAGCTATGACTATTGCAATGTTGTTTAAGTTGGGTGGGGTGTGTGTGTGTGACTGTTTTTATGCTTTCGGCTAAAGGAAATATGAGTAGATGTACACATTTACCTAGTAAGCGAACTCAAATGGTTTCCCAACCAAAATCTCACATAAAAAAATAAGTAATTATAATGAGTTCCTACAGGAAAAAAAATAATGCTATCTTAAATTCAAAATATATAAAAACCTGATTAAAAAAATAAAGTTTAAATTGGGAGAAAAAATTATTAATTAATGAATAAATATTTTGCTAAGCTCATTATTGCTAACAATGTATCTTTTAAAATTTATTTTTGGAGCACTTAAATCTATTATCAAAATGTGTTTATTTTTGTAATATTTAACCAAAAAAATTGAATTTCTTTTTGTAGAGTTATGGTTATTTTTTTAAAAAATAACAGTTCATGAATTTATTTATTTTATATAGATGCAGTCAAAATTAAATAAAAATTAAATTAAAAAAATGTAACATACACTGGATTGCAATAGTTTTAATAATGTAAATGATTAAATCTTTTTTGCCAATATTGTATTTTTTATTTACAATAAAAGTTATTATTTTGAATATGTGAGAAGCAAATTATGATCTTATTGATTTAAAATTGAACAAATAAATGACATTTTAAAGTTATGATAAGTAAGCTTTGATTGTATAAAGTTGATTATTAGCTCCATAATGTACAAAAGCATTTTTTTCTCAAAATAACTTGTAGTTATGATGACTGTATTTTACAATTGCAATAATCATATTTTTGTTACAGGCAAAATAATGTTTGTAAGAATTTTAATTTATAAAATTGTTTTAATGAATATATTTTAGTTAATATATACATTTTAAAATTTAATATTAATATACTTTGTTAAGTGTTCAACAAAGTATGTTTTTGATTATTTACTGTACTGAATGAAACTGACATTTTTTTGTTTTTGTAGTTCCTAACGATGCAAAATCTTTTTTATTTTGGATATGTCATTAATGAAAGCACCGATTATCTTGCAAAAACATTGAATGAAAATGAGATAAAACACATTAATTATATTTTAATTGTATAATCAAATCATAATACTCTATATATAATAAACTCTTAAAATTACTTCAAATTCACAACTCAACCAGACTAGCCAAGAAAATAAACTTTAAAACACTACCAATAGTTTCACTGCTACAAGAAGATTTCTCAAGTATAAAGAACTACAAAATAACAAAATATTTAAACTAAACATTACCCACAATTCCATTTATCTCCCATCCACCCTTACTATTAAAAAAACCTTTAAATAAGTTAACTGATTCAGAATCATAGATTTTCAATAATAAAGATTCTTTAATTTTTCTTTTTATTTCATTTCTCTCAAAGAAAACAACTTTAGCTTCATCAAAATTAAAAGTGTGGCCTGAATCATTTTCATGGATATATAAAGCAGAAGTAATATTTATTTCTAATCCTACTTTTATCTATCTTTATTCTTTCATTTAAGCTCAACAAGGAATAATATATATTACTCCAGGAATAGTCTTTCTATGAAAAATTTCCTTTATATTATTTAATAAATTATTTAAAGCAATATCCCTTTTCCAAGTAATTTTCTTATTTAATAGTAATAATATTTGTAATGATGTAAAGGATAAAGAAAAATGATTTTATTTCTTTGCCATTTAAATTGGTTTCTTATAAATGTTTGGAAAAAAATTACTTGGAAAAAGGGTATTACTTTGAATAATTTATTAAATAACACAAAGAAAATTTTTGATAGACAGACTATTTGTGGAGTAGTGTATATTATCCCTTGTTTTTGTAAAAAGGTATATATAGGTCAGAGTAATTTGAGCTTAAATGAAAGAATAAAGGTACATAAAAGTAGGGTTAGAAATAAATATCTTAGTTCTGCTTTATATATCCATGAATAAGATACAGGCCACACTTAATTTTGATGAAGCTAAGGTCGTCTTCTTTGAAAGAGAAGAATTAAAGAATCTTTATTACTAAAAATTTATGATTCTGAAGCAATTAACATATTTATAAGTTCTTTTAATATTAAGGGTATATAGGAAGTGGAATTGTGGGTAATATTTAGTTTAAATATATTGTTATTTTGTAGTTCTTTATACTTGAGAAGTCTGCTTGTAGCAGTAAAACCATTAGTAGTGTTTTAGAGTTTATTTTCTTCGCTAGTCTAATTGAGTTGTGAATTTGGAGTAATTCTGATTATTTATTGACTAGTTTAGCTTTATGCTTTTAATGTTTATAATTAACTCTGTACTATACTATAAATTTTTAGCAAAAATGTCACCATTTTATTTGTGGATAGCTTTAATCAAATCACTACCCTATGATGTCCTTAATCTTACAAAATACTCACATTTTGAAAAAATGGAGGTTGTTTTAAAAGAAGTTTCAACATTTTTTAAAAAAAAAATTGTAATAGTACATAAACAATTGTGAACTAAAATAATGAGTATAAATTAATGATGATCACTATGGCAGATCATCACATATAGGTTCATTGCTAATTGGAATAATATATATATATGAATTTATATTAAGTTCTCTGCTAAAAGACCAAGAGTGCTATGGACAAATGACTATTTGTTCACCAATAAAAGTTTGCCATATAGCCATTCTCACAATTTATTACACCAGCTCAAGATTTATAGAGTTGCATCATAAACTTTAAAGAGTTCTTTATATCATTAAGATGCATGTATACTTTAATTGTAAGATAACATTTATTATTAACATTACTCTAGCTATTCAAGCAATAAAATTAAAACTTTAAAGTTCAAATTTTTACAAAGAACAATTAAAAGTGAACATAATTTTATAAGATTAAAATTTAAAATACATTGTTATTTTTGTTGCAAAAGTCAACTTTAAAATTAAAAAATAATTAACTTTATGTGACTCAATATAAGCAAAATATTTTATAGCTTATCTAAGTTATGCTTAATCTGAAAGAGAAAATTTAGATTTGAAGTTGCTTATATATCATTTGCTTTTAACTATCCCTCAAATCTATTTTATTACTAAGTTTTAATATCATCAAATTAGTGTATGTTTGTGATTATATGGAATGTACATCAATATTTATGCACAAAAAAATCATCTGAACTTAAAAAAAAAAATTACACAAGAAATTAAATAGTCAAAAAATTAATTCTTACAAATGTGATTATTAAATATAAATCTATACATTTAAATAAATAGTAATACAAATTAAAACACAAGCAATAAAAATAATGGTTAAATTAGAGACTGCTTCAGACATCAATAAGATTTTTCAATTAATTATTAAAATTTAACAATTTTACATTATAATAAATTATGAAAATAAAATACTTGGTACCAATATTTTCATTTAAACCTTCCCCCACTAGGGGTGTTAAGTCAGGAGATCAAGAATGACTTTATCAATATCAAATCAAATTAAATGAAAAGATACCCCTCCCCATTCTACATTGAAGGAATTTCATTTAATCCAAATACAGTCTAATCTCCAAAGGAGAAAGAGAACAAAATCATTGTTAAATTTATTAGCACTTCATCTTTATAACAATATAAAAGAGAGTAATTTCATTTCATATTTTTTCCATGCACCTTTAGGCCAATGAAAGCTGTCATTCATCTTAATGATAAACATGTAACATCTTGATATTACAAGAATAGAGAAAGACTGCAACACAACTAAGTATTTATTAAAAAAAAAAAAAAAAGTACATTGTTGTACAGCATAAAATAAAATAAAATGATAATGTAATAAATCTAAACATATATTTTTTTAAAATTTTAACTAGAAACTATGTTTTAATAATCATATGTAATTGGGGGAAAATCTCTTACCTTGGCAGCCACGATGCTTAGCCCCATACCATTACTTCCCTTTTTAAAGGTGACTGAGATGATTTCTGGTGTATTGCTCTGACGACTAGTATCCAAAGGTGGACCTCCATGAGTGGAATTTCTCTGTGAATCAGAAAATAAAATAACCTCAGTCAGATGATACAACATATTTAAGGAAGACATGAGTTGTAATCGGACAGGCATCGGTACAAGCCGACTCTGATCCTTTTCAAAATCCCCATACATGGCCAATATCATCTAGAAAAGGAAAAATCTACTGGCAAAATAATAGTGAAAATCTGCCTCCACAGATTATCCATATTTTTGAAGTCCTCTAGATTAGTCCGTCCGACCAATTATTCTTTATTTTCTACATTCATGCCACTAAACACATGCATCCACTTTCAGACACACACTCAGTTTAATGAAAGAAGACAGGCAGTCAAAGGGGAGGTGGAAGGAAGAAAATGAGGGAAAAAGCAATTTTTACCGATTGATTTTATCAAAATTAAAAAATTAAAGTTATTATATTTTTTTCGTAGAAAATAGTAAAAATAAAATAAATTTAATTCTTCATAATTAATAAACACAATTTTGGGAGGGGTAAAAAAAAAACCTATTTTTGAACCTTTCTGTTTTTAAGGAAAAAACAAAATAAAATGTCAAGGAAAGCCATTCCTATAAAAATGTGCTAAAACGTAAACATAAAATTTATCGGCTCAAGCACACACAAAAGAAGTTAAATCTCCCTCATTTTTATTATTTTTCAAAGAAACCGTATTATGAAAATAAGTAATTTGATTCAATGATTAAATGAACGTCATATTCACCCAGCATTCTCTCTTTCTACAATTCTTTATTCTTGATCAAAACACATTTTAAAAATGACTATAGTAAATAAATAAATAAAAGTTAATTGTAATACTACATTGCGTATGATTTATATTCACAGACAAATATGTTACAGAAATAAATAAGACAGATAAAGGTATACTTAAAGAAGTAAATATATATATGCATATTATATGCTTCACATATATATTAAGTGAGACTGACCAAGCAATAACACTTTATCAACACCAATTGTACTTTGCCATTGTTTCTTATTCTAATTAACTATTCTATATTCAGACTTAAAAAGCTACTGCATAAACTTTAATTATCTTTTTAAAAACACTCAAAAGTTATTTTAACATTATTGCATTTTTCCAGTTTATACACGTTTTCCAAATAGACAAAAAATGTTACTATCTTTTTTAAAAGTCTTCCATTATATCATGAAAATTATCCTACCCTACCAACAAAAATAATGCAAATCAAGCAAAACTCATCACATATAGATTAGCATGGAATAATGATACACTAATTAAACATATGAAAAGAACCTAATTCCAGTATTTCAAAGCAATGATAGGTTGTAAACATTCTTAATAGCTAGTACTATTTAGAACCAATTACTTACTACTTAAAACTAAGGACAATACTAGAATATTCATCAGATAATTATTGGGGGTATTTTAGACAGACATGTTTTAAATAAAGCAAAATGTATAAACTGTCACCCCCTCCCCCCAGTCTGGAGATAACCACAAGAATGAATGATTATCTCTTTTGTTCTAATTATTCTAGATAACATGTTTTTTTTTAATGAATAGGTTCTTAGATTATTTTTGATAACATAACTTTCTTAACTAATACATTTACTAACTTAATTAATACACATATTATAATGGTATAGCTATGTAGCTCTGTACAATGGGTAGATTTCATACTCCACCAGTATCAATTAATTTTAATATATATATACAAATTGTATATTTACTTATATTAAAATAAAAATATTATACTTTAGTAAATTATAACTCATCCTAAAATAATATCTGGCCTGTCATAAAATTTTAAAAAAGCAATCCTTAAATACTTTGTCCAGAATTTAGGAAATTAATGGTATTTTAGCTGTATTTAAATAATATTACCATAAATTAATAGCAAATGCAGTCAATTTCAAAACATAATATGTACCTAAATACATAGATAAATATATTTTATATATGAATAGTTATTGTTAATATGCAAGTTAAACTTTCATTCTTATTATTTTTATATTGGAGATATATGTATAAATCTATATATTTATAATCATTAATAATATAGTGATTTATATTTATGTAAAATTGTGGGATTACTCTTCACACAACTGCTTGAAAATTGACATACACTCTCTTCTTTAAGTAAACCAACAATTATTGACCATGCCTAATTTACGAATCTATTTATTTTTAAATATAATACACATATATATCTTTTTGGACAGATTATATAACTCTTTTTGGTATATCGATGTATTCAGGCATCTACATTCCATTTTTTGTTTGCTTTTTTTAAAAGCAGTGTTCATGTTATAAAATAATATTAGGATAGCTAATCAATAAATTTGAGATTCAGTATACTTAACATATGTAAAATATAGTTCATAAATAGTTAAAAAATACTACAAAAAATAGTTTTTTTTTTTAGAAATTAATTTAAAAATAAACATTGTGTTCTTTATTTATATTGTTAAAATGTTTTTATTTGATAAAGAAATGCAAACATAAAATTTGAGTTGTTCATTTAAATTGTTTTATTAATTTTTCTTTAGTTTTTTACATAAAAATAAACCATGTGTTCTTCATTTTGACCAAAATGTTTTCTGAATGATGTACATTTTTATTCTAAGAAAGTTGTAGATTATTTAAAATAATTGTTATTCAAAGATTTCTATGGCAGTAAAGAAACTGCATTGGCATTTTTTATGACAAAATCTATGAAATATTATAACTTTATCTTTCTTATTGTCCTATCCATATAATATTAATATCATTTACTTTATTAGTTTTACAATGCTTTACGTAATTATAATGCACTATTGGCTGTTTCAATTGCCTCAAAATCTTCTTCAGAACTATAACAAACACAATATAAAAACATGAATACAAATACACATGAACATATAATTTTACGTTATATATATTCTATCGTATAATCAATACTCACATATATCTTTATATACTTCTCTATTTTAACCTTTTTATATTTTATATTCATCAATCAATACTTCCTATAATCATATATATATATTATTTTTATTTCATTTACTTTTTATTATTTTATTCTTATTAATCACTTTTTTTATTAATTTTTTAAAAAAAATATTTACTCCAACATTATATATTCTTTTTTATATATATTACATTATTATTTATTATGTTAACATTCAATATTTATAATTTTCTTACCTATAATATTATTTATTTTTCTTTTTTTTTTTACTAATTATTTTAATCTATTTTTTAAATTATTTTTTTATCATATTTTATACCTAACTTCTACTTATATTTTCAAAGCCAATTCATAAAAAAAAGTAATATAAATAATACTATAAATGATTGGTACTCAAATACAAATATAAAATAAATACAATACATTCTAGAATTCATAGAGCAATAAATTATTGCTCAAGTAAAAAAGATTATAAGAAACAAATACATTATAAATGATAATATTAAGTTAATAGAAAATAAGATATATTATATAAATAATAATAAAAAATAAAAAAGACACAGTAATGATAATAATAGATAAAATTAATTATATAGGTATAAAGACAGGAAAAAACTATAGAGTTAAAAATTTAAATAAAGTTATAGGTAAAATTAATAAAAAATTTAATAATATAATAAATGTTAGAATAGTTAATAAAATAAAAAAAAATATGATTAATATTTTAGCTAATATATTAGTAATTATAATAAAAATTCAGATAATAAAATAAATGGAATATATTTTAATTTTAAAAAGTATCAAATTAATAATGTAAAAGTAAATTATGTAGGAAAAACAAAAAATTCAATATAAAGAAGACTATTACAACATAAATACGATAGGAATTCACCCATATATTTACATATGTTAGAAACAGGATGAGTTTGGAAAGGATTATATACAAATGATACAATTTACCAATAATAAAAGGAATAGATAAATAAAAGAAGCTATTTATATTAATATCAAGCCAGTATTAAATAGAGATTTACACATGAAAACATTTTGATTAAAAAAAAATATTAGTAAAGATTAAAAATAAGAATAGATTTAACTATATAAAAACTAGAAAGAGAGACAGCTACTATGGATAACTGGAAAATTTAAAGGTAGGTATAAAATATGATAAAAAATAAATAATTAGTAATAAAAAAATATTATAGGTTAAAGAAAATTATAAATATGAATATATAATGTTAAATATTTTAAAAAAATTTTTTATAATAAGAATAAAATAAAAATAATATATATTGTGTCAGGCATTATCAAATGTCCATGCACAAAGTGTGCTATAAAGAACATTACAGTAGTTACACATGTAAATTTGTATATATTAAGCACAACAAATATATAAATGTGCTACATTAATAATGGAAGTTGGATCTGAGCATAGAACATTCAATTGACAGAAAAATATTGTACACAAATATGCGTATAATAAACTCATATATATTTTTCTTTTTTGTATATTTTTATTATATGTCATTGAAAAAACTCAGAGAAAAGCAAACTTTATTGATCAAATGGATCACATATTGGAACATATTCGTAAAATAAATAATTAAAATAATTGTTCCAATATACTTATATATATTAATTACTTTTCTAAAAACTGAATTTTATTTGGTAATCAAAAAAATGTTAATTACTTTGCTAAAAATCTAATCAAAAAACAAAATGTTTGATAATGAATGTTATAATTAAAATGTTTTTTTTTTAGATAAAATAATTTGTTTAAATTGATATCTGTAATCAAGTGATCAGAGTAATCCAAGATAGAAACTAAACATTATATCAAACCATGCTATGTAGAATTTAATCGGAAAATAGGAATATTTATAATCTAAATGATAAGCTATAATAAAAGGTTTGGCTGATTCATACTTCTCAGAGGGGTACCTGAATTAGTTCTGTACAAATGGGGTTGATAAGTTTTAGCAAGTGCTGTGGGATTCTTTCATTCATTCTTTGGCATTCATTCTGTTTAAGTCATTCACTACTTTGTCTCTGGAATTCTCCAGTCATCCAGCCACTTAAAGATTCATTTACGGACTAGACTAATGCTGATATTCCTTAAGAAGAAATTCATTACACAGTTCTTTTAAGAATTCTTGTTTTTTTGTGGATTTAATGAACCATTCAAGATAGTGAATGAAAATTTAATAATAATAATTATTGCATTATATTAGATAGAAAATATGGAGAAATCTACAACTTCAAATAAAATGACCATGGGGTAGACAACCAGCCAGTGCAACAGCCCTTCCTCTGCCCAAATCACCAAGATGTGATCATGCTAGCCCAAGCTGGCCATGATGATGACCGAAGCTGCCTTACCTATGCCCTAATGATATAAAATCTTCACCACACAGCCAGTTGACCTGAAGGCCAGTCAGGAGAAAATGAAGACGCCTACATAAGTTTATTTTAAAAATATTTTATTAATATTGAATTAATTAACTCTGATATTTCCGATAATTAGAAATATCTTATTTTTATTATTATTAATCTTTTTTAAAAAAAAGGAAAGAGAGCGTTGTCTCTTGCATATATATTTGATTTTACAGTTATTACTGGCATAATGATATAACTTTTACTTAAATCTTTTGATTCATTTTTCTATCCCAAATTCCAGTATTTTCAGCAAAGGTTGCAATTAGTTTTTTTTGTTGTTGTTTGTTTTTCTTCTTGTTGTTACTCCTGAAAATTGTCATATGTAAATATACATGTGTATATAAGCGCACATACACTTGTAATATTTGGTAAATATGACACCTCATGTTGAATGTCTAAAATGTATTTATCCGTATATCCTTTTAAGTTATTTTTGGTCAGTGCAGCACCTTATGATGAGTGTCAATGGGGTTTATTTATTGTAAATTTCCCGTAAGCAAGTCCACTAATAACTTTCTATTTAGAATAGTGATGAGAGTATAATTGTGCTGCACGTATATACATGTATAAAAATTTATCTATTGTAAAAGGCAAATAGATACAGCACCTCATATTGAGTGCCCTAAGGTATCTGAGTCAACGCAACTTTATTGATATGTTGTAAAATATGGAAGCTACTATTAGTTATGTAATGAAATATTTTATATTGCAAATATATTATACATAGTTTTTTTTTATATTTACTTAAATAAAACAGGTTTTAAAGTCGAGAATAAAAGCATATGCCCGTATAACCGAAAATCTTTTATCCGAGAAACAGATCAAATCACATAAAGTATAACTTATTTAAAGCTCAGACCACTTCCATTCATTAGTAACCATGAAGATAGCTGTAAGGGTTTATTATTATTCTTATTCATGTAGATTTCATGTATTTCATTTATTTTCATGCATCAAATATATATGGGTTTATGACAATAATTTTTATTTATTTTGTTTATTACATCATTATAAGTATACATCGATGATGGATATCGGGATTTCAATAAATATTTAATCATGATATAAATTTGTCTCTTTTTTATATTATTTTATTTGATAAAATGCACTCTTTCCTTATCAATCACGTACTATAATAATCACCATTTAACTTACCCAGTGAAGACCCTAGATGTAGAGTACACAGAGCTAGTCACACAGAATATCGCTCTACCTGGGTATTAAATCTTATTCTCATGCTCTGCTGAACATATAATTTTGCATATCCTTCTAGGAGGGGGAAAAAATTCATTTTTATTCTTTTCCAGGAGTGGCACGCAAAAGCTATTAGTAAATAGACTTTTCAAAGATGTGTACTTACCGTAGGACCTAAACATTCGGGCATTCGAGAAAATTACTAACTAAAAGGGTTTTTTAATTGGCAGAGTCCTATCAATTCACTCTATCAGTTTAGCTGGAGGTACAAATATGTTATGAGTACAGACAATCGGCTAAATTGGTATCCATTTCTTACCCTGTTCAATCTGTGTAACTTCATGCTCAGTGCAAAATTAGGAGCATAACTCCACAGGGAAGTTTGGGCCGGTACAATATATGATTATAGAAAGTATTGATTGATAAATATAAAAAGATTAACATGTATTACATATAAAAAGATAAAAATATATAGCGGTATATGAATATTGATTATAAGATAGTATATATAAAATTAAGTGTTCATGTATATTTGTATTCATGTATTTGTATTGTTTCTTATAGTTCTGAAGAAGATTGCTGAAGTAATCAAAAACATTTATAGTAGGTTATAATTATATAAAATATTGTAAAAGTAATAAAGAAAGTAAATAATATTAATATATTACAAGAAGATGTCAAATGCAAATCAACTTGTGTCAAATGCAGGTCATTTACTATGATAGAGAAAACAAAGAAATACTCTCCGGGGGGGGGGGAGCAATTTTGTGTTATCCACATCATTGCTGCCACATTGCTCGATCCATATGAAGCAGAAATGCCTTTTTTTATTTTTGTGAAGTAAAAAGAAAACAATTATTGATGGTGATAATCAAAAGCAATAATTTTCTTTTTAACCTTCTTTTAATTTATTGTTTCAAAGCAAGCCAGTTCATTTTTATTTGGACTGTTGCAATTTATATTGAATAACAGAAAAGAAAAAAAAAATTTCTTAGATGAAAAATAAGAAATTTGTAGCTGATTATTATTTTGGCCATTGGTATTATTGTTTTCATAGAAGTCGATGATAATAATTAACCGTATTTTTTCCCCTCACTTTTTGAAAACCAAATAAATTTTAAAAGATTTAAATAATAATAAAAAATCGAAACATACCTGTCAATTACAAGCAAAAAGAGATTGTTTGAAATTATACATAAATGAATTTGTAAGTCAATATTAGGTACTATTATGACAAATCAAAATAAATCTTGAAAATTTAAAATTGATAATATTTTTTTTTTCTTGCATATATTTCCCTCTTTTTCTCAAAACCAAATAAGAAATTGAAAAAACAAATAATACTAAAAGTTTAAAATAAACCCATCAATTTATAAATTATATAATTTTAAGAAAAACTGGTACTTATGAGTTTTCAAATAAATCAAGAAAGCACCCCGTATTTTTGGTAAATATACAGTTGAGGATCTATAATCTATCAAAGATGTGTTAGTTGTTAAATTAAAAATAAAAATTAATAAATCGATTGTTAAATTTTAAAAAAAATTCTGATAAATTTCATTAAGAAGTTTTATTTCAATTTTTTTTATTTATTTATAATGTAGAAAGTAATGGGACGCTCTTAATATTATCATACTTTGGTTCAATTCAACATGTTGCTTTTTGTCAGCAATTTTTTTTTTTTGGTAAATTGTCATAATAATAAAAATTTAGGACCTTCTTATCATGCAACATAATGCAGTGAACGATTTCCAAAGGTATAGGATACTACACTCCCGAAAGGTGTGCATTAAGTCATGATATGATCGCATCCTGCCGACATAAATAAAGTATAAAGATTGTATTTATAAACCCCCCCCCCATTATTTTGTTAATAAGTTAATCCAAAAAAATATATAAAATAAAATATAAATATTATAATTAATTTTCCCACAATGATTTCTTTTTTTAAAATAATGTAATAAAAAATAAAATTGTAATTATTAAATACATTTCCTAGCAGGCACTTTTTTTGTAAAGATTTCTTAGAGCCTCCGAAACTGTAGATTTATCAAAAATATAGGCTGTCATCTTGGTTTATTTTAAAACTTATAAATGCTGATAAATCGTTCATTGTAATTGTTGGTAAGTCATTTCTGATGAAACAGCAAAAATTCAGGCAGGTGATTAAAACATCCAGTTGCCATGATAATGAACTGATGTTTAAGCTGGGCAAATCAGTAAAACTTTTTCAATTTCAAGCAGATTTGGAATTTTCGGATAGCTGCTAATAGGTAAGTCAATTACTTATCCAATAATATGGTAAATGAGCATCAACTTAATAATAGCTAAACAATATAAGACCACAGTTTAGCCTAACTAGTAATCCACTTAATCCAATGAGCAAAATGCAGAGTGTAAAGCAAATAGTCATATTATAGGATAGACTTTCCTATTAGTAAAAGTATTATACTCCTACAGACACTTAAACTCATAGTTTACTTTTACATGCTTGTAATGTTTATATGTGGCAAAGTAGTTTGATTAATGGATATAATTTTATAAATAAGCTATACATTAATATACTTGAAATGCCAAGTATATTAACGTTAGACTCATTATTCAGATTAGTGATGAAGTTAATTTTTTAAAATTAAAATTGTGAAGCAAAATAATGCAAGATTCATTACTGATAAAGAGGTGATTCAAAAAAAAAACAAGTGAAAACATGGCTGACAGTATGATGCTGAGCTAATAAGAATACTGCTAAATCTTTTATCCATTCTACTTATTTTCACTCATTTAGTTTTACATTCCATACTAATTAAAAAAAACCCCACCAATCTTAATTAATATTTAACTAAGCCCATCATCACTATTAAATATATATGATCTAATTAAACAGTCCTATGTCAATGCTAATTCCAACTTTATCAAACAATTTATTAGCAATGATACATACAATTTTCTTATCTTATATCTCTCCTGATGATTGACATCTGTAAAAAAGACTAAATTTAAACTTTCAAATATTATTTTTACATTTCCTGTCGAGAATAGTAATTCACTGTAAATAACATTATCTGATAATTGAAAGAAACATTTACTTCCCTTCATTTTTGACACTCTAGTAATTGTGAAGATGGATGCTTTACTAAAATGTTGAAAGTTGGACTAACAATATTCTAATTATATTTGTAATAGTCTTTTAAATATAATATGCATTTAATAAGTATATATATATTAATTCACACATAATGTCTTGATCTGAAATGATTCTGCATAATTTTTTTCATGTGTAAAACATATAACAAATTAAATAAATAAAAAAAAAAAACATTGAAAGGCCCAAGTTACAACATTAATAAAAAAAAAAGTTTGAAGTTATAAGAATAAAAAAATAAATAAGATCATTGTATCTATTTAATAATTTAGTAAAACAAATTAAATTATTACAATTTGATATTATCCACTATATATAAATCATTTAATAATTATAATTATTTATTTATTAATATAGAGATTATCATATAATTCCTAGCCCAGATATAAACTTTAAAACCAGTTAAATATTAATATGCTCTTTTTTTTTAAAAACAAAACAAAACAAAAACAACAAAACAAAACAATAACATATAAGCACATGGTATCATTAATCCAACTTCTTTTTTTTTTTTTTTACATGTGTAATAATTTTTTAGATATACTTAAAATTTCCATTCTACTCCACAATTTTTGAAACATATGAATAAAGACATCTGAAAAAAAAAAAACAATGATTAGTCAAAATGTTCTTCATGCTGAAAATGTACTCTTCAGGTGATCCAGATCACAATCTCTTACATATGACTATATCATATGTTAATACTTATTATGCTTTTGGAATATGTGGTGGAGTGGAAGTTTTATTAATATCTAAGAAAAGATATTATGCACAGGAAAAAAAAAAAAGAAAATAGATGGCATTGGATTGATTATGTTTATGTTTACTTTAAAAAAAAACTATAATAACCTTTAATTGGGTTTAAAGTTTAAATCTGGGATAAGAATGATACAATAATCTTTAGATTAAAAAATGATTACTAATAATCACTAATCTATTTATCTAAAGTGGATGGTATCAAAATTATAAGTGCAGAAAGTTAGAAACTTGTAGATCATATTGTAATAATTTGATATTGATATATATATATTGTTTAAATGATAACAACATACTTAAGAAATTGTGACCTGGGTCAAATAAATGTGCTTGTTCAGCATTAAATGCATTTTGAGAGTCATTTGTCTTTAAATCATATATTTTAAAAATTGTACACCTTTACCCCGCTTAGCAATTGGCTACTTAGCAATAGTTCACAATAGCGATCATCATCAATTTGTACCCACTACTTTGATTTACAATCAATTATTCACTATAACAATCGGAAAAAATAAAAATAAAATTTTTTTTTGGCAGCCATCTTGAATTTTGTGTCACTGATAACATCAGAGAATAGGTATTTTAAATTCATTTTACCCAAAAGCAAAAATACATTATTGTAATACGTATACAGGTAATGACTTTATTGTAATTGTATAGCACATATAATATTTTATTCATAATACAATGTTAGTGCTGCATTCAGTATTTTGATTATAGAATGTATAAACTTAAAATATATATAATTACTGAATCTATAATACTGTATACGTGTAAGTGTTGAATGTCTTTAGAAAAATTAAACTTTATTTAAATATAATGTACAGTACTTGGATTATTTAAATAAAGTTTAATTTTTCTAAACATTCAACGCTTAGGATTAGATGATGAAAACAGTACAACTAAAATACCATCACAAACTTTCAGGAAAACACTAAATACAGTACTAATGTTAAATTGTGTGTGTGTGTTCCTTAATTACATACACCCAAGTGGTTCCAAATCAAAAGAAAAACAACATTTTAAAATGAGAATGTTGAATTAGAAAAAAGTTTAAAAAGAAAAACAGATTGCATTTAAAATAAGTGTTAATGAATTATCTTTCTACACAAATGGGGGGGGGGGAGCACTATCACATTACTAAAAATATACAGTAAGAAAAATAAATTTAGCGTATGTTTTAGAAAATTAGAACAGTTTGATTTTTTTTTCTTTTAAAATAAGTTGAATTTTTTTTTCTTTCTAAAGTTGACTGATTTACGATATATATTAAGCCTTTTGTTACTCTGGAGTGCAGTATTTAATTTGAACAATTTCACATAAGTAATAAACATAAATGTACAGTAATATGTACTGTAATACAAATTTTAAAAAAATGCACTTTGCTATGGATGTTTTTTTCCCATTATGATGAAAAACTTCTGCGGAAGAATATAAAAACTCTTAAATTCAAATTTAGTTTTACTTTCTCTTTACTTTTGCTCTACTGTACCTTTTAAACAGTGAAAATATGCATTTTTTTTCCTAGTGATATAAAACTTTTCTTTTTAAATACCGTATTTAGTCATCATTGCCATGAAAAAATCAAGAAAATCTTTGAGCTTGGAAACCAATGTGGATATTTTACATCGACCACATTTTTTTCCCCATTATAAATACGTATTCTGTATACAATATTCTTGCTTAACAATGAGTTTTGGAGGACCAATTGTCATCGCTAAGTGGGGTAAAGGTGTATAGTAAAATAGAGCTTTTAAGCAGATTCAAAACAAATTAAAATAATTTGAAATGTCAAATTATATGTATAATGAAGCCACAATACCCACTATATTTTTTTCCAAGCCTTCCTCACTTCCATTTCATTTTATTGATAAACATTGATTCCAATAGAATATATATTATTTTAATGAACTGCAGATATATAATACTTTTAAAACAAACACGTATATATAGCATAAATCCTTTTTCTACATGTATAGTAAATTAACATTATAGTATAAACAAAATTTTAAAAAAAATGTAGTTATTAGTAATAGAAGCACATTTATATATTTACCTTCACATTCACCCCAAAAAACAAAATGAATAATAAAATGCTAGACTTTTATTATAATTAAACAAGCTCTAGACGTTATTACTTTTTCTTTAAAAACTCCTTCCCCCTTAGAAATGCTATAGCAGCCTAGTTAGTAGCAGATTATGGTCTCTAGTTGTTTTGATATTTTTAAAAAAAGGCCAAATCAAGTTTGAAATCTATAGTTAATTCTACTTGCTGTTATTTATTTAAGTTCTCAGTTTTCTGACACAATTCAAGACTATTTTATAAAAAAAAAAATTTCTAACACTACTACACTGCTAGCTTTCATTTTATCATTTAGAAAAAAATTAAAAATTTAACAAATTTTCTTAAATATTGCAAAACTTTTAGTTTTATGCTTTAAAAACATTTTATTACAAAAAATAACATATCATGTTAACATTTGGAGGGGATAAAAAAGTAAGTCAGATAAAAAAGTAAGTCATAAAATGTGTATGCTTTCACTGTAATCTGAATAAACATAATTGTGTATGGCATTCTGAGACAGAGAAAAGGCTATTCATAAAATTTATTCAATTTTAAAATGTTAGTATTTTTATTTTTGTTTATTTATATTTTTTTGGATAGCATATAATTGAAATAGTATATATTAGTATTTAATAAAATTTACTTTAATCAATTTTACACACACACACACACAAATATACATGAATATATTGAACCTTAATCTACCTATCTAAAATAATATTTAAACTTAAAGTTGTAATAATTATATTTATAAAGTGCATACTTGTTACTTAAAGTAATATTTATTAAGACTATAACCATAAGACTATATTTATTAAGACTATAACCATAAGACTATGTGATGTACTGTAGCTTCTCCTTAAACGGAGTCAAGAATCTCTCAACAATTATGCCCAGAGAAACCTGTTAACCACTTTATTTTCCATTCCCTGGTCTATGTTTTCCCATATTCTGCTCCATCCCATTTCCTGAAAAAATGACAGTAGGGATCTCTGCAAATCTTTAAGTTGTCTTTTAAATAAATCTTGTGTTAAAGATTTGCAGAGATCCCTATTGTCAATTTTTCAGGCACATAGTCTTAAGGTTATTACATTATTTAAACTTAAGGGAATTGTAAAAAGATATTTAATCAAAATACAATTATTTCTAAAATTCATTTCAAGTATTATTATCAATTTTATTAATAATATTTGGATGAATAAGAAGGACATTATGACCTATTGATTAGAATATTTATTTGAGATGTCCATGACCTGAAGTCCAAATCTGGTCAGGTAAGAATTGGGAAAATTTTCCATGTTTCATACAGACTTAGGATATTTCCCCAGATAATTACCCAGTTAATCATGAAATATTAGCGGCAAATAAAGTCCATTTTTTTACAATTTGTTTTTTTGGGGTGGACAGTGAGGATCAAAAAAAAAAAAAAAGCTTTTGCTCTGAAGTGATTGCTTCTTTAACTGCATATAAATAGACACAAACAAATATACTATTGTAAATCTAACTTTTATGAATTTTTTTTTGCAATAGATTCTTTAGCAAAAGTATTTGAGATAATGTTTCCTGAAATGATTTTTTTAAAAAAAAACCTGCTGAAAAGTTTGTTATAATTAAGAAAAAAAAAGCACACATACAAAAAAGTTGGCAGCCCATCAAGAAAGATTTTAAAAGTATATTTGTGATGCCTAAAACAATTAAACCATTACAATATTTGAAATTAATTACAGTATTGCAGTATTTTAAACTAAAAAAATAATGATATAATGTCTGGAAATTCTTTTTATATATACTTTTTTAATTCACTGACTCTTATTAAACAAGTTTTTTTTTTTACTTTTAGAAATAGTAATTTTCTTTATTTACTGTACTCTAGAGCTTTCTATTGTAAACTTAAGTAATTAATGGACACTCAATGGTAATTATTACTAACATCTCATATTAATTTTTGGATAATGTACAAACATATAGTCTAAAGCTTCTGCAGTAGAAAGCTCTTATCCAGAAACTAGTCTGGGCTGTGAATATTAATACTATCATCTAGTATTCAATAATTACTCAACTGAAGTAGAATATTAGAGTAAATTTCAAAATTTAAAATTATTTGTTGAATGTAAGCAGAGAAAATTATATGATAGTTTTGTTGGTATATTACCAATAAAAACATATCATGTACTTTCAAAACATCTCTCTTCATCCTATTTCAGAAGCATCTACCGGTCATTAGATGATACAGTGTTGTAGTAATCCTATTCTCAGACTGGTTCTATATTCACGAGTAAGATCTAAGATTCAAAACGTGATAACAAACCCCATTCATTCATTTTTAATAGCCATAGTTTACTTATTTAAAGACTATTCAAAAATCACTAATATATATTTATCTGATATCAGATCTCTGCAATTAGACAGTGAGTTGTCTTTAAATATAATAAAGTAGCAAATTATATTGTACCCTATTAAACAAAGAATTAAAAAAAAAAAAGAGTATTAAACATTTTATTTGGAGTGGATTTTTGAGAGAACAAGGACTAGGTTGTTTAGAAAAGAAAAATATTAAAAGCTTGTCAGATATAAATTTCAAAGAAAAATGGAAAAAATAAATTGGAAGGCTATAAGAGTAAAACAGTGAAGACAATAAATAAATAAAAAAGACATGTATTCAATATATTCACTATTAATTATGATATAACTTGCAGTAAATCATTTCTTCCAAAGTGACTTTTTTGCATATAAAAAATCTGGGGGATAGACAAAATAATGAGAATATTTGTCATATTAGCATAAAATTATAACATGATATTCTAAAAAAATGATATAAAGTATCTGACAAAAAAAAATCAGTTCTTAAGTCTTCTAGTAGAAAGAATGTGAGACCTATCCAAGATTAAATCAATCACAATATTTAGTTTTTTATGAAGTATTATAACTTTATCTTTCTTATTGCATTGCCAAATTCATATAATATTAACACCATTTGCTTTCGCAATGCTTCATATAATTATAACCCATTATTGATAGTTTTGATTGCCCCAGCAGTCTTTTTCAGAACTATAACAAACACAATACAAATCCATGAATAACAAATATACAAGAATATATGATTTTATATTGTGCCCTTTTCTATAGGTCAGTAATAGTCCATCTCAGTCAATTACTAAAAATTTTAAATTTTAGAATATGTTCTTTTGATCTATTAATTATGGTTTATCAATTATATTATAAAGTACAGTTTGAAGCTAGAGAAAATACGTAGTATATAAAATTATAGCGAATCATTTAAAAATAGTTAAATAAAGCTTAAAATATTGTTTCATATGGTTGTAAAAGCTGGCCCTATTAAATAACACAGCTATAAATATTAAAAATATATTTAATAAATTCGATTTTAATAGTTTAAAACTGATAAGTTAATAAATACAGTATTTAAATTTATAATCATATTTAATAATCAATATTAATATAATATATTTTAAAAATAAACTTTATGATGGTGAGAATTGTATTTAATTCTATATTTTAAATTATTTTCCCAAATTTTTATAATATTTTATTTAATATAATAAGTGTATCAATTTTATAAATCTGGGCAGAGAAATAGATTAAAAATCGTCTGTCAAAGTTATTGATCATGTGACTTGTATAATGCATACTTTCACACACACTGCTTGTTTGAATTAATAACAAAGTTTAAAATATTTTAAAAGATTGCATTATAGAATTGGATGGAATTATCACCTAGCATAAAGCAAATATTAAATATTAAGTTAACTATCGTATAACATGCTTAAATGATGTAATAAAGACGAATACACTCATAATATAAAAATTAAATATTTTGTTTAAATAAAACAAGATAAATGGAATATTAAGAATGGAATAGATTATTAAAATTATTTTAAAAGTTATTTTAAATGTTTAAATAATTTTGATAAAGTAATAATTGAATTAAAAGTAGTATTTTAAATAATATTTTAAGTAATTACGTCATAATTTGTATTTTTGAAATTCAATTCTGTAAAAAATTGAAATTATGTAAATTTGTCCTCAAGCTAAAAGTAAGAATCAACCAATCAAATGAGGTATTCTTACAGACTATAAATATGAATTGCACGGGGGGTATCAGGGGAGATTAATAATGTATTGAAACCAGAGAAAGGTATATTAGCAGCTATTAAAGAGATAGTATTTTTAAAATTTTATTTTAGTCAATTTTTAATACTTTCTTATAGTTTTATTTGCAAAAAACTAATTGATATTTTTAAAAGTATTTTGCAAAAGAGAGTTTAAAAAAATAATATATTTGGGAACTTCGTGAAAATGATTTGCTAGTTTTTAAAGTACTTGCCAGGATTATTTTATCTGAAGTTTGACCTAAACTTCGCAATGAAAAGATGGATATACTATAGAATAAAATGCATATAAATTCTAATAATATAAAAATGTTTTTGGAATATTTTGATACAGCTTTGTTAGTGCTTCACCGGAGAACTGTTTTGGTGCATAAAAACCCGGACATTATACTGATACAGTGGAAAGTTATTTTCCGTTTAAAAAGGAAAAATTGGAGACGCATTATTATTTAGATAAGCTTATCCAAGATTTATTTTTTTAAATAGTAATAAGACAATTATATCTTATGAATCGTTTTATAAAATATTATATCAAAAGGAGTAAAATGTTATATCCTTTCTGAAGGTAACATTTTAAAAAAAAATATTTTCAAGAGTTAAAGAAAGAACCCAGGAGAATATGTTACTGAAGCGTTTTTGATATTAAAACCTCCAGTCTTAGAATTGTTTAAAATGTATTTAGAAAGATTTGTTTAAAACTACTTGAAGTTTTTTTTTTTTTTTAAAAAGTGATATATAAAAAATACCAAACGAAAGTTTAAATGTATTAAGAAGGAAACATATATAAAAAAGTGAACATATAGTTGAATAAAAGATGGATCCATGAAAATATAAATAGTATTTAAAAGTTTATCGAATATTTTTAAAGTTAAATTAGATGGAGGATGCATCGGATACGCCGCAGAGAATATTGGCAGAGAATATTGGCAGAGAATATTGAAGAAATTTCACGGGATTAATTAATATTATGATTTAATAATTATCGTCCTAAATACTAAAACCAAGGATTATTTTCTATAAATTTTACTAAATGGATTAATATTTATTTTTATTTTTAAACTTTAACGCGCTTGGAGAACGTTTTAAAACTCTAGAGAAAATAATAAACATTTTGGACTTATCAGGAACTATTGTCAAGAAAATATGTAATTATAGTTTTGATTCCTTTTATTTTATCAACTTAGTTTAAATGTAAATTTTTCTATTTTATAAGATTAGGAAAACATAAAAACATTAATTTATTAATATAAGAACTTTATAATCTAATAATTTATATAAGAATATTTTAAGATAAAGTGTATGGATGTATATTTTCGTTTATATATGCAATGTTTTTTATATCTAGTGGATGAAAAAGCCTACTGAATATGATGACCAGATAAAGGTTATTTTGGTAATAGTAATAACTATTAATAATTTATAATGTATATTTTTGTTTTCTTTAGATCATCTATGAATCGTAAGAATGAAGTGTAAAAGTTTTAATTATATGTAACGCATTTCATACAACATTTTAAAAAACATTATGAGATAGGATTGATTTGAAAATATGCATACAATGATTTTTTTTTTATATTAGTGATATAATCCAACATAATAACAAATAATTATGTGATTCTTTTAAAATGTTCATGTTATTGGATATTCAAATATTGTCTAAGTAGATTGTATATGATTAAACATACAGAATGATGAAGTGGACAGACTTTTCTTATGGAACAGCTAGATTGTTTTAAAATTATCAGTGAATTTTATTTATTGTTTTGTAAACGCAGATAGTTATTTATCGATGTAAGATGTGGAAAATCTTGAGAAATAATGTTGAGATAGTGGCTTGGAAGTACTTAGTGAACAGGAAACCAAGATGATGTTTTTAAGAAATAGGATATGATAAGGAATGTGAATAATATTTAGTCTTTGTGTGGATATCAGCATAGTTAACAAAGCCCTATGACTGGTACACATTTTATTTGGACAGTGTTTTATATTTCTTTAAATATTTGATGTTCTAATAAAGCTGAAGAAATAGCTTTAACATCGTTCATGTATTAAAGGTTATTAGACAGGTAAAGGTCATACCTCTTTCTTGTAATGCACTGTGCCATGTTTTGAGATATATTATGAGTGATACTCTAGCTTTCTTCCTTAAATCCTATGCATCTATTTCGCTATCTTTATTTCATGTAACTGCATCGTTCAGTAAGATATTTTGAAAAGAAATGATAAATAATTTAGAACTTAGGTTATGCTATCGTTTTTGTATAAGATTGGTTTATTTGCTTAGAAGGAATAGAATTTTATAACTTGAAATTGAAGGACCAGTGAATCCTAAAGGAAAAGAAAGAATCATAGAATATATTTTGAATTTTATTTCAGAAATGAAATATAAATTTTGGAATAGAGTATCTAAACAAGATATTTTCTTTAAAATGTTAATTATTTTTGAATGCTTTATTATTATTTTTTAGGAGAAAAATAAGTATTGCATATTTTTAAAATATAATAGTACAAAGTAAATTATATAAACAATATGCATAGTATATTTTTTTGTTTATTGAATAACAGGAATATATTGATTATTACACTTATATCATACTAAAGTAAGGCTAAATAAGAATATATTATGATTAGTAAACATCGTGTGATAAAACACTAAAATCTAGTACTGAATTTTGGATGAATATTTTATGTAATATCTTTGACTTTGCAAGATGAAATTTTTTTTAATATTTTGAGAAATCCATACTCATTATAAAGTTAATTTTGTTTTCTGTGGAATGTTTTCCTATGAATGTTTTTTAAAAATAAGCTAGTTTTAATAATATTAAGGATGAAATATTTTGCTAATAAAATAAGTAAATATATTTGCAATAAGTTAACCATACCGAGAAACCAAATGGTAACATTTTTATTTTATCTTAAGTCTAAATAAAGATATAACTAAAATATAAATTTTTTTTTTTTATAACCTAGTAGATAAAAATGTAAGAATAAAATAAGGATATCCATTGTAAATAATGTAAATAAATTGTTTATTTTATTTGTTGTTGTTAATAAACTTTGTTAAAATTTGTTTTTCAAAATTTTTGTGTCTTGATTGTTTATTTCTCCACTTCACTGCATGAAATCACGATATATTCATAACAATTGAAACAAATATATAATTTTGCACAAAAAGATAAATAGAGAATTATGTTTAAGAATTTAAATATTTTATTGGTATTCTTTTAATTAAATAATCATAATTTTATATTATTCTATTGGTCACAAATCAGTTATCACAATAGTATACTGAATTATATGCTATCAGTTGCCACACATACTTTTGTTTGTCAAATTATCATATGCTACCACGTATTAATTATATTATTACATGAAGATAAAAGATTGTATAAAATTATTTTATTATGGTAATAAAAATATAATGAAAAGAAAAGATATCCAGTAGTAGTTAAACAATGAAGAATATTATTATTTATTATTATTAGTTCAGTGTAGTAGATTATGATATAAAATCCCTTCTCATATTTTACTACCGCATTTTTAAATTAACTTAGAATAAACTTTATGAACCTGAGATTATTTTATTTGAGCTAGATTATTACGGATAGAAGATTAAGATGTAATTATTAACTTAATCTTAGTGAGTAGAAGTTATTAAAGTCGTAAGAATACTATGAGTTTGTTATTTGAAATAATAATAAGGGGGGAATAGTGTTCTTATGTCATTGAGGTAATATCCTGTGGGATATTGGCTCAATGTAATCTATCTTGTCACCTGTATTTTCACTTCAAGTCTCATGAAAATATTAAACATTTATTTAATTTATTTTTATAAACTGAACCTTATTCGTATTTTAAATTTGAGCTAGTGAAACATTTTAATTTTAATGCTGAATATTTTATTTATTAATTATTAACTGAGCTAGAACCCGTTTTATTTTATATCATATACTATTCTGAAGTGAGGATGCACAAGACCAGGTTAGAATATGTATACATATATTCTATCTTATAATCAATATTCATATATATGTCACTATATATAATTATTACCTCTTTATATATAATACATTTTAACCTTTTTTATATTTTATATTTCATTCATTTTTATATTTTACATTACTATTTATTACATTAACATTCAATATGTATAATTTTCTTTAACCTATAATATTATTTCTTTTTATATTTTATTATTAATTATTTTAACCTATTTTATTATTATTTTTTAACATATTTTATAGCTACCTTCTACTTATATTTTCAAAGCCTAACTGCTAACTATTCAAACTTTTAAATTTTATAGTTATACTTAGTAGCTCCCTCTTTCTATTTTTTTTATATAATTAAATCTATTCTTATTTTTAATCTTACAAATATTATTTTATTTTTTATTTTATACCTAGTGGTTCCCTCTTTCTATTTTTAATCCCTACTAACATTATTTATTTTATTATATCAAAATATTGGTTTAATATTATTAATATGAATGGCTTCTTTTATTTTTATATAATCCTATCCAAATTCATGTCCCATCATATTTATATTGTAATATTCTTTTATATATTGAATTTTTTGTTTCTCCTATATAATTTACTTTTATATTATTAATTTGAAACTTTTTACAATTATTTTTATATATTCCATTTATTTCATTATCTAAATTTTTATTATAATTACAAATATATTTACTTTCTAAAATATTAATCATATTTTTTCTTTTTTTATTAATTTTACCTATAACTTTATTTAAATTTTTAACTATGTGATTACATCTATATTATTATTTATATAATCTATCTTATTTTCTCTTAAACTAATATTATTATTTATAAATTTTTCTTTACTTGAAAAATACGTTACTGCTTTATGCATTCCAAAATGTATTGCACTTATTTTATATTTGTATTTGAGTGCCAATTAGTTATATTATTACCTATATTGCTTTTCTTATGAATTGATGTTTTTATTCTATATTTCCCTTCTTTATTTAATTTAATCAACTTTATATCTAAATATGTTAATAAATTATTATCCTTTTATATATATATATTAATTATTATCCTTTTTTTCTACAGTAAATTTAATATTTTTATCCATCCTATTCATATCCTCTATAAATAAACCTATTTGTCTTTGTATTTTATTAAATATCAATAAATAATCATCTATATACCTTTTAATAAAAATTGGAGCATTATTATTCACTAACATTAACTTGTCCAATTCTTCCAATATAAATATTACTCACTATTCCATTTAATACTCCTCCTATTAGTAAACCTTGTTATTCATAAAACATATCATTAAAATGAAACGTTATTTCTTTGCAACATATTTCTATAATCTTCTTTGTTTTATAGGTATATTTATTTCTTTATTATTATTTTTTTATATCCATTAATTATTATATCAATATGTATTGCTTTCTCCACATTAATATTTGTAATTAATAGATAAAATTGTAATTAATACATATAAAAAGGATAATAATAAAGAAATAAATATACTTACAAAACAATTAAAGGAGATTATAGAAATATGATGTAATGAAATAACATTTCAATTTAATGATAGGTTTATAAACAAAAAGGTTTACTAATAGGAGGAGCATTAATTAAGTGAAGAATTGAGTAATAACAAGAATTGGAAAAGTTAATGTTAGTGAATAATAATGCTCCAATTTTTATTAAAATATTTATAGATGATTATTTGTTTGATATTTAGTAAAACACAAAAAAACAGATTTATTTATAGAGGATATTAATAGGGTAGATAAAATATTAAATTTACTATAGAAAAAGAGAATAATATACAGACATATTTAGATATAAAGTTGAATAAGTTAAATGAAGGGAAATGTAGAATTGAAACATCAATTAATAAAAAAAGTAAAATAGATAATAAAACTAATTGGCACTCAAATACAAATATAAAATAAATACAATATATTCTAGAATTCATAGAGTAGTAAATTATTGTTCAAGTAAAAAAGATTATATTAAACAAATAAATTTAATAAAAGAATTTATAAATGATAATATTAGGTCAATAGAAAATAAGTTAAATTATATAAATAATAATAAAGAAGAAAAAAGTAGTAATAATAATATAGATAAAATAAATTATATAAGCATAAGGACAAGAAATAAAAATTTAAATAATATTATAGATAAAATTAATAAAAAATGATTAATATTTTAGAAAATAAGTTAAATAGTAATTATAATAAAAATTCAGTCAATGAAATATATGAAATTAATTATAAAATGTGTCAAATTAATAATATAAAAGTAAATAATGAAGGAGAAACAAAAAATTCAATATCTAGAAGACTATTGTAACATAAATATGATAGAAATTTACCGATGTATTTACATACATTAGAAAAGGGCATGAGTTTGGAAAGAATTGTATAAAAATGATACAATGTACAAATAATAAAAGAAAGAAAAATAAAAAAAGCAATTCATATTAATATTAAGTCAGTATTAAATAAAAATTTGGGCCTGAAAAAATTTTTGACATAAAATAAATAATATTAATAATAATTAAAAATAAGAATAGATTTAATTATATAAAAAATAGAAAGAAGGAGCTACTAAGTTTAATTGTAAAATTTAAAACTCTGAATAGTTAGCAGTTAAGCTGTGAAAATATAAAAAGAAGGTAGGTATAAAATACATTAAAAAATAATAAAAAATAGGTTAAAATAATTAGTAATAAAAGATAAAAAGAAATAATATTATATCTTAAAGAAAATCGTACATATTGAATGAAAATATAATGAATAATAATATAAAATATAAAAATATGAATATATAACAGTAGAGTTAAAAAAAAAGAATAAAAAATGAATGAAATAAAAATAAAATATAAAAACGGTTAAAAAGTATTATATATAAAGAGGTAATAATTATATATAGAGAAGTATATAAAGATATATGTAGGTATATAAATATTGATCATAAGATAGAATATATGCATATATATAAAATGTAAAATTATATGTTCATGTATATTTGTATTTATATTGTGTTTGTTATAGTTCAGAAGATTGCTGGGGCAATCGAAAACATCAGTATGGGTCTTATATGAAGCTTTGTAAAAGTAATA
This sequence comes from Epiperipatus broadwayi, assembly GCA_028023455.1. Classification (NCBI taxonomy): domain Eukaryota; kingdom Metazoa; phylum Onychophora; class Udeonychophora; order Euonychophora; family Peripatidae; genus Epiperipatus; species Epiperipatus broadwayi. The sequence goes on along the minus strand of JAQFVV010000077.1, from coordinate 5,156,938 downwards.
AAGAAAGTAAATGGTATTAAATTTTTAGTTCCGAATATCTAAAGCATGCATAATTTGACCTATTTAATGTTTCAAAACTGGTACCCTTAAGAATAATGACAGCTTTAATTAAACTGGAGGAATCATTATTATCATTTTCAGCCACTACAGATCCACTGCAGAATAAGTCAAGTCTCTCCAAGTTAAATCCACTTTTTCCAATTAAAACCAAATGTGATCAAAAATCAAAGATTACTAAGAGACCAATTATAAAAAATTATATAGCAATAAAAAACAAAATGATAAAGGTAAACCAGGATTCCATGTTTATAAAAACTTCTATCACAAAATCTCAATGTATTTAAGCACACTTTTATTAAGTTATGTATAGTAATGAGCTCCTTACTGCCCTGAAAACAGACCTTCTAAAATGTATACAGGATACATGGAATATATATTCAACTGGGTCTGGTTATTAAATAATCTTTTATCCAACTATGTTATAAAATGAATTAAAAAGAAACTTTAAATAATAGTTTCTAAAATTTATGCAGGATGCATGAAATGTATTTTCAACTGGATCTGGTTATTAAATAATATTTCATCAAACTATGTTGTGAAATGAATTAAAAATAAATCTTAAGTAAAATTGTAACATAGCCTCTGAAATATGGATAATGATTTTATCAATCAGTAGACTAAATCAAATATGGCATGGCTAATATTATGAATTTCATAATCTGATAAAAAGGTATAACAAAAAATGAAAAAAGAAAAGACTTCAATTAATATATCTATAACATCTAGATCCAGATAATGAAAAAAAATAATACTAATAGATTAGTTGTTAATAGTACAGCTTCAAGTTGTGGAGTGAAATGTTGACAAATTCATGCATTTATAAAAGCAATAAATAATTTTTGATATGGTGAGTTAGATCTCACTGAGTGATAATAAAATATACTGCCAGAAGCAATATATAAGATAAAGAGTTCCAGATGAAAAGATTTCAGCATTTTATTAAATTTTATAGGTGATATCATTAAGAGTAGGCAGTCATAGATTATATTATATAATATTAAAATTTCTTTGCAACACAGATGTGTCATGGAATAATAAAACTTGATTTTGTTATTGCATTTACTAACAATGGCTCAATGAATATCATGTCCAAAAAAAAAGGCAATGGCTCAAGTTTCAAATTTTGAAAAATATTTTTACTAGTAAGTACATTATCAAAAGCTTACCAGAAGATCAGGAATATCAATATAGTTTTAAAATTATTTAAAATATTTATAAGATCCAATAATATTTAAAATTCACACACACAGAAGTTATCCAACAAAAAGATGAAATGGGCAATTATATCAAGATAAGGGATGTGGAAATCTTCCACAGCTACAGCTTGCACATATTTTATTATCAAATTTATGATAATAAATACACGGTGACTACTGTTGAAGACTTTGGGGCATGCTCTAATAAAACAAATAATTGTGAAAGATATAATTCTTGAAATATAAGCTTTTATTAGCTGATAATTGTAACTTTCTGGAATTAAGTGCAGATACTTTAGAAAGATCTAACAGTTTCAAGATAAAATAACTTTAAATGAGAAATCAAAGATGGGCTTTAAACAATATTTAAATCACCATAAAATCAGTATGCTTATGTTCTTGGAAAATAGAATTGCCCCCTGCACTTCCTCAATGACTCTCAATCTTTGTGAAGAAATAATAGTTTAGAAAATGCCAGTTTTTTTAGTCTGATCAATATCTTCTATAAATAAATTTTATTAAACTTTCACACATACACACAAAAAAAAACCCCGATAAAATTAGAAAAATATAAATAAATTCAACATGTGAACAAGAAAAAAAAAAAAGGTACAATTAAATGGGCCTTTCACTACATGATATAGTTATAAATTTGAAATGTTATAATAAATTATATTAAAAAAATGGCTAGCAATAAAAAACATCGAACTGATATTATAAGTTTATAATTCAAACCATATTAATTTTATCATTTGAAATTTTATAGTACATGTATACATTCATGTATATGAGTGCATATTTTTATTATTATTACTTCAATTTGTTAATCATGTGCAGTAAAGCTTACACATGTTATATACTCTTAAAATATAAGGCTAAAAAAATATGAAAAAAGGAAACGATATCCAAGATTCATTTTGCCATTCATTGGTCGATCCAGATACTTGCCTTCATGTTTTCATCATCATTATTTATTATTTAGTTGTAGTAAATTTTTTTACAATGCACTCATTTATGACAGCAACATTCTGGGTAAAAATGTTAAAAGATTATTACTAATCATTTTTTCAAATTATAAATTATTTATTTTTTTTAAATTCTAGATAAAAAAATTTAAACTCAGTTAAAAATTAACATATCAATTATTAAATCACTGCACAAATACTATTTATTTATTTGCTATCTCTCATTTTTAAATTTATACATGGTGTATTCAATATATAATCAAATTTAGAAAGTCTTTAAACCTTTAAAACATATGAATAAAGACATGAAAAAGCAAATGATCTCCAAGCCACATTTCTGACAAAACCATGCTTTCATCATCACAGTTTAGTATGAAAAGAGAACTACTAAATTCAATTCACACATTCAACACTACTTGAATGCAATTCATTTTTGATGATATCATCTTGGATAAATATGTTAATGACAATTAATAGTCACTTTTTTCAGATTATAAAGGTTTCTAGGAATAAAATGCACAACTAATGTGATGAAAATATGTATGAGCAAAAATTTCAGCTAAGCAATGAAAGTTCTGCCATGAATGCAACTTGGGAATCATTTCTTTTTCCATATGCTTTTATTCATAAAAGTGTTATAATTTTTATTGCATAATGAATATAGCATACATAGGTTGGGAGAAAAAATAATTTATAGCAACTGAAAAATATTTAGTAATAATCTTTAATATATTTATCCATCATGATGCTGACAAAAATATGCATTCACGTAATATCACAATTTTAAATTGAGTTGTAATAGTCTGCTATTGATAAATACTAAAATATGATCACAAAGACATGTATTTACAAGAATCTGAGCCAACTGATGAAGACTGTTCTATCAAAAATGGCTTTTGGGGATCATTAGTTTTTTTCAAATGTCTATATCTATATGTTTTAGTGTATAGAGTTTGAAAATCTTGTACATTACATGAGTAGAAAAAGAAAGGAGTTAAATGATAATATTCATGCAAAGACTTAATAACTGATATATTAATCTTAACTTGAATTTAAAATTCATATGTGGGCTAAAAAAATGAGTAAATTCAAATAATATCACACTTATACATAGAATTGTAATAGTTTATTAATTAAGTCATCAGTTTCAACCATTATCAATTTATGTACGATGAGAGACTTTCCAAGTTCAATTATTTTCTCTGATCCCTAGCCACTCTTGTCCACATCACCCCAGCAGAGGCTTTCTTATTTCATCCATTCATCCCACATGTGATCTCTTTCTAAACCAATTTTACAATCTCTAGGAATCCAGATTAAGATCTTATTAATTAAATATATAATATAATTTTGTTAAATATATATATGTGACAAACTGCTTTTTTTTATGTAATAAATTTTTTGCTTTTAGAAAATAATGTTTAAAACAAAAAACAAACAATTATATAATAAACTTTTTAAGAAAAAAATAAGTATTATTCTGTAAATATATTATTTTTTCCTTTTTTTAAAAAAAATTTAAAATTAATTTGGTTCTTATATTATTCTTGTCATCTTGCACATACAAAAAATAAAATAAAAAACTGTCTTTTTAATCAATTTTTAAAAATCAAAATTCTTTAAGTATAAAATAGAGATAAAAAATGATAAAATTTTGCAAAATGATAAAATTGAAAAACTTTTCTTACACTATAATAAATTATAAGTATATGTGCTGACGTGCTCTTAAAATAAAAGCTATAATTGTCTGAAAATTATCTAAGCTAGCACTTTCAAGGATATTCATGAAGTTACCTTAACTCAAGACAAATGGCAAGCTTGAGTCTAATCACACAACTATATTGTCTATAAATAAATTAGATTCCACATACACGGACAGGTTGCTTTGTTTACATATTTCATTTTCTTAGTAATACTTTTTTATGTATATAATGAATGGTCTTCCAAACATGAACCCAAAATGCTACTGGCTATTATTATATTAATGTAGTTTTTATTTGGAAATAAATTTGTGAATGATCAAAATGATTTATTATATATTATCATCTTCATTCCCTGTTTAAAATTAGTTTCCTTCCAGAAACTTAACATAAATTATATTTTGGAAGGAAAATGCTCTACTTTTAGACAGAAATTTGAATCAACATTCTTTTCTCTTTTTTTTTGTTAAAATTTTTCCACAAATTTTTTTGGGGTGGTAATTTAGTGTTCACACCTAGTCTATAAACATTTCTGGTACTTTTTATATTTATAATATCTTGTAAATATCTCAGAGAAATATTAGATATAATTCTCTCTTCAATATTCTCTTTCCTAACATTAAATATAACTATGACAAAATTACTATATAAATGTGTAATTAATTTTAGTATTAATATAATGATCAAACTTTTTAAAAATATAATCAAATAATTATTTGCTTAGGATATCATGTGATTTTTGAGCAAAGACCAAAAATCAATCTCTCTACTTATGTGCAAAACTGTATACAATAATAACTCTTTAATTGATATATATATAAACTTTGGGCTGCTATACTACTTGATAAATTTTATAAACAAATAAGAAACATCTGTTCTGAAGAACTCAATATAAAATTTTAATTTATTATGTGTTAATAATATCAAAAATATAATCAGTGTCATGAATAAAAATCTTGCATCATTTAATGCAACAAAACATAAATAAAACTGTAATATAATCTATTACAATGAGACATGAGTTAATGCACATAAATACATATCAATATTTACACCAATAAAAAATATCCTTTTCTTATCAAAATATGTCATGTGTCAAGGTCTGATCGCTCTTAACATCTGATTGGCTGACTGAGAAACAACAGTAGGCGCATGTGAAAGACTAGCAACCTTTCAATTTATTACCAATAAAAATAAAAACAGAGATATGGTTTACATCAAACATTTGCCAGGCAATTAAGCTAATAATAGCATCCAACTCAGTAACTACAAGAACTTTACACCATGTTTATTTTATTTCACTTCATTTTTATTGTCGAAGCCTTAAAAACGATTCTGGTGTACCGGGAATGTGTTTAATTTGCTGAACCCCCCCCCCCTCCGATAAATTTAAAATTTATGTTAAATAAATAAAAATTAGAATATAATGAGCATCTTAGTCAAACAGTTGGGTTATTTGGTTCTATAATATATGAAAGATTATTGGAATAACATCAAAATTCTGTTATATTAGTATAATATAATAAGAAAAAAAAAAGGATTATAATCTAGATATGGCTTGAAGTTTAAGCCAAAAGAAATGTTGTTGCATAATAAATATGTTAATAAAATATTTGCATACAGCATTATTTATGTAGAAGTTTTCATATAAGATGTCATTCGTTTGCACAAAATTTTTAAAACTTATGATTGAAGAGATGATATAAATAAAAATAAAAAAATAAATCACATCTCTTTTCTCTCATAGAAGCAGATTAAAAAAGCACAATGGCACATTTCATGTTGAGATTTTATGCTTCTGCAAGCATGCCATGCTTTTCTAAGCTCTAAATGACAATTGAACATCAATTTAACATCTGTGTAGAATTGTAACATAAAAAACTAGTATATTTAATTAATGTCATTTAATTATCAATATAAGAAAAAAATCAGATAAACCTAAAGATTATGACAAGTCAAGGTTTCAAGAAGTTTGTAACTTAAATTGTACTTTATATTGAAATATTATTTGAGGTTATTGTATTCCTACTCTTACTTATTATATATAAGAGTGAAGTGCAACCAATTAAGTCATACTTGCATTGAAAGAATTATTAATATGAAGGAATCAGTCCACTATGTTTGTATAGGTAATACTAATGTCTATTGTAATTAATAAATAAAGTATAGATTGAACAATGGATAAATTAATTAAGAATGAGTGAATTATTTTGGTTATAATTCTGAAAACTGAGATTTGACTAAAGATGAATAGGATTTTGACTACAATATTTTTTATTGATTATTTCAACATGTTCTAAATACTAATTACTTGTATAAGTTTTCTAAAATCAGATGAAATATAATTACATTTTAAAGTTTTGTCAGAAGAATAGACTATGCACAAACTGTGACAAAGGGATAGTGAGTTGAATAATATTAATATAATTTATTATTTATTTATTTTTTGTTTTTATCTTTTTTTTTCTTTCTCTAAGTTAAATAACTTACTTCTTTACAAAAATACACGCAAGATTTGACAAGAAACTGAATAACTTTTATTATAATGATACTAAAATGTTACTATATTAAAAAAAAAATCCCTTTTTATGACTAAAAAATCATACAAATGCAAGAGCCAATTATATATAATGTAAACTATTAGAAAATAATCTATATTCAATAAATATATTATAACATTTTTTTTATATTCGTCTAACAATATTTCATTTATTTAAAATGCCTTCTATATTATGTTTTATATACACAGTTTATTTGAATACATCTAAACACATATATTGTGGTGGGTCCGTTCAGTAGATGATCCAGCGTACTTTACTTGCTAGGTTAATCTGGGTTTAAACCTTATTATTATGACTTTATATAATAACTATTTTATGAACGGATCGGCCCTTCGAGCAGAGGGGAGAATATTATTGATAACAGAGCTGTCAACAATACCCACAATCAGACCGAGCTATGCAACGCATAACACGATCACATTTCCAGACCGTAGCCCACCTCGACTGCCAGATTCAAACCCCCACTATCCAAGCACTTTATTTGTTTCGGAGTAAACCCTGGGCACCAGCTAGTTTCTAGACCTAACATGTTTGGACAGTAGACCCATAATCCAGCACTCGAAAATATTCCATGACTAGCTCAGACACTTGTAATAGAATAACAAATTATTGCTTTGATTAGTGGTAAAAAGAATTGACCAACAAAATTAAGTTTAAAGGTAATTTATTTTAAATACACATTTATTATTCTGTTTTAAATACTTTATAAGAGCTTAATTAATTTAGACAATGATAATTACATATACTGACTATGCACATACTCTGCATTCATATAATAAACTATAAGATAACAAGCACTAAATAATATATGGCATTTAAATACACAGGAAATCAATATAATACAACAAAGAATATTCACATACATGGCATTTCAAAGCACGCACATCAATAGTTCATTTATGCATGCTATAGAGTTCATTATTACTTGACTCTGGGAGGCTTCAAACTAATGCAATGGCTACTTTAGAAATGGAAATAGGAAAAATGTTATTTGTTACCTAGGATTTTAATGTGGACTACTTCTTGCTGTTTGCTGCTTCAAATTGAAATCTTTCCAACCAGTTGTATATGAGGTTTTCTTGAGGAGGTTTAATGCTTAGTATTCCAAAGTATTTTTTTTTATTCATTTAGATATTGATAGCGGATTTTCAAGTTGTTAGGCAGGCATTATTTTCATGGGCAGGTTAGCTGTTTCATCGGACTCAGGCTAGAGCAAAGTCGTATGTTTCCGAGGTTTTTTAACACTGCATTGTCAACTGATCGATTGACTGATTTAATATGATGTGATCTCACTGAACTGAAGTCTTTCGCAACTGTAATCTCAACTGATTGTCCAATGAAAAACTGGACTATTTATTAATAAGACCTGTTGTCATTTTGATATCCTCCAGCTATATCTGTTGTCGAAATTCCTTCCTTGTTTTTAAATGCATTCCTTTGATAAGCTTTTAAGTACGTGTTTTTGGAGATCTTTTAATTAGCAGCCATTGCGAACATGTTATCTTTGTGGATTTTAATTAGTAGCCATAGCACCTTTTGTTTATATCATTTATGAGCGTATATAATATTTAAATCTTTGAGAAACATTTCAATTACATGCTTTCATTTGTTTTTTTATATTTTTAACACGCACACATTTATCATATTTACAATCATTCGCGATTACGCACATATATAAACCCAATATTTAGTTTTCCTTTTTTTTTTCTTTAATAATTTAAATGAAAAGAGATAATATAAATCTTTAAATTTTTTTCCCCTTCCAATTAATTGATTTTTTAACAAACTGTTTTTAAAAATACTCTTTAAACTATTAGTTTTATGTTTCTAAAGCACACTGCATTTTGTTTAATAAAAATTAGATTTTTTACAAACTTATTTATCGATTTATTAACTTTCGCGTTATTTCTCATAATTTTATTTTAATAATTTTTTAGCCAAAAATTATATATGTACAGATAGAACATCGGTACAATATATATATATGTAAGAATATTTTGTGTGTAATTGATTATTGATTGGTAAACATATTTCACACATACATCTTAAATAGATTTTAAAAGATTTATAAACTAATCATAATAGTTTCACTATTTAAACAATGAAGAAACATGAATATTTAATTATAAATTTTCTTATACTTAGAAGGGATATGAACCCAGACTTTCAAGCTCTCTTTAGTCATCCACTCCATCTTATACAACTGACACACATGACCACATATATGCAAAAAAGATAAATGATCAATAACATATTTCATGCTGAATCATCACTCATTAATTGATCCAGTTCATCATCACCTACATGAAATACTTATATTGGAGATCATTTATCTTTTTCGCATGTATGTGGTCATGTGGGTCGGTTGTATAAGATGAAGTGGAAGACTAAAGTGACTTTGACAGTCTAGGTTCAAACCTCTCTAATTACACTAAACTTAAAAATATATATACTATACTTGACTTTAAATAATATTATATATTTTCTTTAAAAAAAAAGAAGAATTTTAAGAAGAGATAATATAACAATGGTACTAGATGATAAGAATTGAGAAAAAAAGAATGATTTATTATATAGTCAAAATAAGAGTCATAGATCACATGATTCCTATCTCTTAAGCTTGTAAGTTATAAACAATGAGGTTTGCCAATTCCTCTACAAGCTTTGTGATAAATGCTTAGCCAGAGCCAGCACTTAAAATATCTCTGCCAGGAACCCCTCCCCAAATCCCTGACCATGGTTTCGTGCTTTGGCACTCCTCAGAGAGGTGTCAGGGTAGGTTCAGACATTAGAACTAAAAATACCATATATGTTTGTTTATTTATAAAAAAAAAAAATTTATGTTAATATTTTATTATGGATTTTTTTTATTTATTTATAATTCTTATTTAAACATGTTCGAATTTTGAATGTACATTTAAAAATATTTTAAAACAAAAAATTTGGTGTGTGGGAAAACATTTTCGCACTATTCCAAGATGGGTTTGATGATTGTTATAGTGATTATTTATTTTGTCATTTAGGAAAGATTGTCATACAGGGGAACTTATAAATATATCCAAAACTATTTAAATGATTAAAACATTGGACCATCAAGGTATAGATCCAGGATATTGTCATATTTTAAAGAATATTTATAAAAATGCAACAGCAACAATTAGATTACATAATGATACTGGGAAAGTGAACATTGAGAAGAGTTAAGACAAGGTGACTCCATATCTCCAAAACGTTTTACAGCAGTGCTGCAGGAAGTATTTTGTGGATTAAAATGGGAAACTACAGGAATGAAAGTAAATGGAGATTATTTAAGTCATTTAGATTTTGCAGATGATATAGTTGCTTCAGAGCTGCAGGAAATGTTGCAGGAGTTATCAGATGAAAGTAGGAAAGTAAGACTAAAGATAAATGTTAAAAAAGACTAAAGGAATGTTAAATCGATTTGCTCAAAATATAAAAAATAAAGATTGATTATGATGAATTAGAAGAAGTTAACAGTTACAAATACCTTGGTCAGATTATTAATACAGATGACAACATAATACATGAAATTAATCATATAATTAAATTTGGTTGGAGTGCTTTTGGTAGAAATAACTTGATATTAAAAGGAAATATGCCTATGTGTTTGAAAAGGGTTTTTTTTAACAAATGTGTTTTGCCAGTTCTTACTTATGGATCTGAGACTTGGACACTTAATAGAAGAGCAATACAGAGACTTCAGACCATTCAAAGAAGTATGGAGGGATGTATGCTGGAAGTAACAAGAAGAAATCGAAAACGCAATATATGGGTAAGAGAACAAATAGGTGTTACTGACATCATTGAAAAAATTAAAAGAATGAAGTGGAGTTGGGCTGGACATATTGCTAGAAGAGATGATAATCAATGGACAATTGAAGTTTTAAACTGGATTGCAAGAGATTTTAAAAGACCTAGAAAGAGACCACATGTGAGATGGATGGATGAGATGAGAAAGTGTGCAGGGATGATGTGGAGAAGAGAAGCTCAAGATCGGAGAAGATGGATTGAACTTGGAGAGACCTTCATCCTGCAGTGGATCGATAATGGTTGATGATGATGATTTAAATGTCATTCTATGGGAGAATAAGAAGCTTAACTTTTTCTAAGGCCTTTCATGATTTCATAAAATGTGTTAATAACATTGGATCAAAATTATCTAATAAAAATCATCATACTTCAAGAAAAGCAACAACAAATAGATATTTTAGAATGGATCTTTAAAGAATAACATGAGCATCGTAAATGAATTTTTTTAAAATAACCTTTTAAAAGAAGTTCTAATTGACTGGTTTATTCATATTTTGAAGATCTCTATTGAATAATAAAATAATATTTATGATGTTTTAAAATAACCTTATCTTTACAAAATTTATTAATGCAGATTCATTAATAGGTTCCATAAAAACTTACAGCACCACCTACTTTATTCTAAATCGCCAAAAAGAAGAATCACAAATCAGAGAAATAACTTTTATTTTATTTTAGTTTGTACTATCAAAAAAATATATATAAGTATTTAAATTTGCTAAGCATAATCACATATATAAGAATTATATATATATATATTACAAAAAAAAAGAAGAAGAAATATTTCAAATTTAGCACTTCCTTCAGAAATTCACCGATTACTGACCTTACATTTATGTTTTTTGCATACACTGATATTTCTTTTGTAGGCATGTATTAAGTAGATGTGTATGGATGATCACTAATAAATTGGGTTGGTTATAATTTTATATTTAACTACTAATTTATTAATTTTAAAATATGGCATGTTTTAATGATTTAATAAAAACTTTTATTTATGTTACAAATATATTAGTCTTTGTTTGGTGGCTATTAATTAAGAAGTATAAGCATAGATACTGCTATGTTCCTTATTGCATTTTGATGTAGTTGCATAAGTAAATGTATTCTTTTTAAGACATTGTAAGTAATGGTACATACTGAAGGATTGCTACCATTTATTGTTTTCTTCAAGAATAGTATATGGTATAATCATTGACTTAGTTTTATTTATATTATAATAAGTCTATTTAGAAGATAATATACCTTCTTCACTATTGCCGTACATAATATTAAATCAGCAATATTAAATGCGAGGATTCTCTCATTCCAGTCACAAAATAAAGACTGAGAAAATAAAAATGACTATCTTAAGTGTCTTGAAATGAGAGTGTGAATATATTAAATCATTCACTTTACACCAATTTCTTTAATAATATTATTAAAATCTATAAAATATTATAATTTATTTTGTGTCAATATTAGCTGTTAAACTATGTAATAATCAATGAATTTTACTAGAACAGTGTCAGATTATAATTCTATTTATAAGGTAATAACCCCCCTTCACTAATGCCATGCATATTAAATCAGCGATGTTAAATGTGAGGATACTCTCGTTCCAGCCACAAGAGAAAGACTTTGAGAAAATAAGAATGACTGTCTTATTTTCAAACCTAAATGCATTTATATAAGCCAATCAATCGTGACTATATTAAATCATTCATTTTACATCCATTTCTTTTAAATAATCTTACTAACACTTGTGAAATATTATAAATTACTTTGTGTTAATATTAACATATTCTAATATCAGCACAAAAAAAATTATATTTCCTAAGTGTTAATAAGATTATTAAAAGAAATGAATGCAAAGTGAACGATTTACTATATTCACGCTCTCATTTCAAGAAATTTAAGATTGGCCTATATAAGTGCATTTAGATTTAAAAATAAGACGGTCATTCTTATTTTCTCAAAATCTTTATTTTGTGGCTGGAATGAGAATATCCTCACATTTAACATCACTGATTTAATATTATGTAAGGTGCTAGTAAAGAGGGTTATTATTTTCTAAATAGAATTACAATTTTGCCCTGAGCTCGTACAATTCATTGATAATTACATAGTTTAATATAATTTAATATCAGCTTAAAGTAAATTATAAAATTTTATAAGTGTTAATAAGATTACTAAAAGAAATGGATGTAAAGTGAATGAATTGATATACTCCCACTCTGACTCTTAAGATTAGTCTATATAAGTGCATTTAGGTTTGAAAATAAGTTGTTCATTCTTACTTTCTCAGTCTTTATTTTGTAGCTGGAACAAGAACATCCTTGCATTTAACATCACTGATTTAATATTATGTATGAGCTAGTGAAAAGGGTTTACTACTTTCTAAATAGAATTATATTATAGTAGAGAAGTTATAATACAAATGTAATTGTAAATTTAGCAAAACAAAGTCCGGTTTTATTACATTATGAAACTTAAAAAACATAATAAAATAATTTATAATAATTTCAAGCAAATTTTATGCTCAAAATAATATGGACAACCTTGTTTATTAAATTCATGAATAAATACTTATCATTGTTAAATATCATATCCACATATGCACACATGCAAAATCATATAATTTGTTTTGCAATTTATTCTCTTAGGAAATAAAGATAAAAGTAGAAATAATTTTAATTGGTAATATAAATTTTATTAATTGTAAATAAATGAAAGATATTGCTTTTTTTTTTTTTCAGTTATAAATAAATTGATTTTAATTGTATTTTTTTATTTTACTTAGTTAAGATTACATTATATTTATCAGCAATGGTCACATTACAAATATAGATATGCTTATACACATAAATAAATATATATTATGAATCCTGAGAAGAAGAGTATTATAATTTGTGGAATAAGACATTAACGAGAAATTTGCAGAACAATATATATTTAATATTTATTATATTATTATTTTGGCTAAATTAAATTTATATCTTGTTAATAGTAAATATTTCATTGATTTAGATGTATTTTGGATGCGATAAAAATACCCTTCGTCATTTAAGCTGCAACGATATTTGCACACCACTGTTTAAGTCTCATCATGTATACCAGTATAGATAATTTGTCACCCAATGTAAAATCTAATTCATTTTATCTCTAATGTTTATCATCAGATTATTTGATGACCCTAAATGCATGGCATGATTAAAATTTTGATGTTTTACTTTTGATAAATATGACATGATAAGTAATTTTAATATGTAATCTTAAGTGAATGTTTTGGCAATGCTAAAGTATGACTTTTTCATATTTATTTTTGCATATAACATAAATTTTAAATAGAAATGAAATGCATTCTTATGAAGCAGGTAAAATTTAGTTACTAACTTTATTGATATATACATACATTGTAAATAATCTTTCTTTTAAGATAATTATGAAAATTGTAAAAGGACTTCAGGCAAATATAATATTTTGCATTAGTGCTATTAGTTTTACTTTCTTACTGTTACATTTGGTTATAGTATAGATACATGTGTTTTGTTTGGAGTAATTTTTTTTCATTAATTATTATGACTGACATTAATCAAAATTTGTCAGGAGGGTCTGAAGATATAGAAATTCTGATCTAATAGAGCTAATTGAAACTATGCATGCAGAAACCACTAAACATCACATGATCACTATCTCATAGTAGCACAATAATTGTTATTAAACAATCCAAAACAAAGCAAAACACTCCATATAGTAGTGCCATCTTGTGCTAACAAGAGCAATCAATGGATGCCAGAAGGCTTGTGCATAAAATCCCTATCTAGTGCCTACTCATCCAATATCCCCAGACTAGTTTCTGGCTTGTGGCCTTCATCAGTGAGGAGCCTTGGATCTGAGAGCACTGCACCTAGATCTTAGGATCTAATGCAACCCTCCAGCACCCACGTTTTAACTCTATTTAACTACAAAACTATGAGAATGAAATTGAAAACACTATTAATATTTTCAATCCAAGCTCAATAGCTTATATAGTCATATGGGTCTGAACTCAATTCAGCACCCGTACATTTTGGTGTCTTTGGCTCTTTAACAACCATAGCCACCACTATCCTATTAGGCAGGATTGGTGTTAAACCACTAAACATCACATGATCACTATCTCATAGTAGCACAATAATTGTTATTAAACAATCCAAAACAAAGCAAAACTCTCCATATAGTAGTGCCATCTTGTGCATCCATTGATTGCTCTTGTTAGCACAAGATGGCACTACTATATGGAGAGTTTTGCTTTGTTTTGGATTGTTTAATAACAATTATTGTGCTACTATGAGATAGTGATCATGTGATGTTTAGTGGTTTAACACCAATCCTGCCTAATAGGATAGTGGTGGCTATGGTTGTTAAAGAGCCAAAGACACCAAAATGTATGGGTGCTGAATTGAATTCAGACCCATATGACTATATAAGCTATTGAGCTTGGATTGAAAATATTAATAGTGTTTTCAATTTCATTCTCATAGTTTTGTAGTTAAATAGAGTTAAAAGGTGGGTGCTGGAGGGTTGTATTAGATCCTAAGATCTAGGTGCAGTGCTGTCAGATCCAAGGCTCCTCACTGATGAAGGCCACAAGCCAGAAACTAGTCTGGGGATATTGGATGAGTAGGCCCTAGATAGGGATTTTATGCACAAGCCTTCTGGCATCCATTGATTGCTCTTGTTAGCACAAGATGGCACTACTATATGGAGAGTTTTGCTTTGTTATGCATGCAGAACTTAAAGGATGTAAAAAATCATAAGCTAGGTGTGAAGCTAAATTAGATGAACCTAATACTGAATTAGAAAACTTTTGTCGTGAATTTAATGAGTCACAAATTGAATCTAAAGCTGAATTTAAAGAATTTATGAAGTCATAAACCAAGTCTGAAACAAAATTGAAAAAATTATAGGCTGAATTAAAAAATTATGAGCAGAATGTCAAAATTTTCAGAAGCAAATATTATGGCTAACAAAGCTCTATGAGATGAATTCAAAATTTTTAAAAGTGAAATGGAAATAGCTAGCCATAAAGCAAAAACAAAAAAAAATTATTAAAATAAAGCCAAGGCTAATAATAGTAGATTAATTAAGAAATTTAAGGATCAAATTAAAACAATTTCAAATTTCACTCTTGGCCATATTTATAAAATTGAAGCGAAAATCAATAAAATTAATATTGAATTTAAAAGAAATAAATAAATATAAAGACTTATCTCTGGAGATGAAATGTTTAAAACTTAAAAGGCCCTTGCTATCATGAAATGCATAGTCATAGGTATAGATATTTTGATAATGAACATAAGAATCTTGTTAGATTGCAGTTTATGGAAAATATTAATATGACTAAATATTTAGAAGTAATATATAAAACAGAACATGACAAAGAGTGTGTGAATACATTGTTTAAATATAAGATTTGTAAGTTATTTTTGGATAATTTGAATTTAATGAGATGTGATTATGATCTTAATCAGATTCTTTTATTTCATAATGTGGGAAGTAGAGATAGCATTTTCAAAACAAAGCTTACATATCTTAGATTATCAAATTGTAAATTATGTTGGAGATAGCCAAGTATATATAAATAAGTTGTCAGAAAATAAAATAAATGAAGGCATTAAACATTTAATTTATCATGAAGTAGCTAATTTTGAAGTGTTTATTGCAAATGATTATCAGCTAATATTTTATGAGGTAGGAAGCAAGCTATACATGGAATTAATTTATGAAGAGAACAATTTTATGAACTTACTACAACAAATAAAAATAATAAAGGAATAATTTTATATACATATACTCTGATATTATAAGATCTTAAAATACCTGAAAAACAAAGCATGGTGAAAAAATGTGATTCATGTAATTCTATAGATAATCCATGGTAGAGCTTCTGCTATCTGTTTATAATTTATAATAATTTGAAAATTTCAACTTCTTATAAGGCTATGGTAAAATATATTAATTCTTATAAATTTAGGAATAAAAATATATTCTTTAATCATGATTCTATTTATAAATTTTATTTGGTATAAGGAAACTATATTTTTATGGTACTTAAAAATATTATTCAAAATTCTCAAAAGCAGCACTATATAATCTCTAATTTTCTTAATAGATGGCCAGTCAGATTGAAACTTAAACACCCCAATAGGAATAATCTGTACATGATGTTCATTTTATTAATAGTATGTAAACTTATAGAGATTGCTTATGTGATTTAAACTTTAACAAATATAAAGGATTGATATAATGTTCAAGTTCAGAGAACTATGGTGTAATATCAAATTAAATAACATATTTCATTGGACTTAGATCTTTATATATATTTATTACAAAACTTTATTAGCTTAAATGATTTGTTTCCATTATTGAGCATTATAAATGGATTGTAGCAGTCCACTTCCTGTTACCAGCTGGAGCAGTTGACTGTTCACTGGCACCAGAAGAATGAGACTCATTATGCTTTCAAGTTTGAGTTTATGGGGGGAAAAGTTTGCCAAGATGTAGGTAAGTACTTGTTTTATCATTTCATCACTTTTACAAGAAATTTAAATCAGTTTTCACTCTAAAGTATTTGAAATTATCAATCGTATCATTCTATGCAAATGGCTGCCATTAAAAAAGGCAAAAGCCAGTACAAGGAAATCTTAGAATCATTTGAGCAAGAATAAAACTAAGGAAAAAGATTTTAAAACGAAACCAAATAAATAAAAAAAAAAAGTTACTAGAAATCCTAAGCTTAATGATAGGATTAATTGAGATATAGTTGGCGGGTCAAATTTTATTGAAAACGTTGGAAAAAAAAGAAAAGGCTTAATAAAGATAGTCTCAAGAATTTCACAATAGCATCAGATATAGCAAGATTTTACAGCTGCAAACAAATCAGGAAAAACAGAAAATAGAACAAGAAACAAACTAGACACAAAAATAATCATAAACCTATGGAAATTACAAAAAAAAAAAAGAAGAAATCCCAGCATTAATTCGTTCATAAGAAAAAAGTTATGATATCGTGACTGAATGCGGTAAAACAGTGCAGGAGGGGGAAATTATTTTAAATATGAATTCGATCTCAATTTTAGAATCAAACATTATAGATTATGTTTTAAGCCATCTCGCTGCACAAGAATTAATTTTTTCTGATGATTAAATCAAAGTTACTGGGCCACTTCCAGTGCGATTGAGGCACCACAAAAAGAATAGAAAACTTTCAAATTGACACAGAATTAGAACGAAGTGTTTCCTGAGCCAAAAAAACAATGATTTAAAGATAAAAACCAAGTTCAAATGATGGTATAGAACTAAACAAAGATATTGAAGCTGCAATTCACTCAACTACTTTAATCCAACAATGATTAGGAATAATCCAAAGATTACAAACTTTTACACTACACAATTGAAATGTGTTGGTTACTAATCAAGACTTGGATTACAATTAAGATAAGCAGAATTCAATTAGGATCAATACAAGAGTCCCAGTTGGAATCCTACTACAATCAAGTCCACAACATGGTTACAGAGACTAATTACTATAACAGGTTGGTTGCCATTCAGCTCTACTGTACAACCAAACAATAAGCAAGAATCCTACAATGCTAATCACTCTGTTCATAATTGGAATAACCAAATGGAAATATATAAACTAGATCATAATCCCTGGAGAACCTTGCAGTCGGATGAGTTGAACTAGTATTTAGAATATATGACACGTATCAAGAGTTAACAACAATGAAGCAGACTTTGGAGGTTGTTTCAACCCCCTGATGGCTTGTTTATTATGGCAGTGTTGATTTGAGCTAATCATTTTTTTTCTTTGGTTAACTTTAAAATTAGAGAGTTTGTAAGGTGGTTGGTCTGATTTGGGCCACCTCCAAATTTTATAACTTTGATGGAGGCTTTGCTGCAATAATTTTCCGGGCATGGGTCTGCACTCCTCTTTTCTTCCTCGGGAGTGGTGGCGGTCGTTAGGAGGCTGGTTCTTTGGTGCAGGCTGTTGACAATTATTGCCTCTACCTGGAAAACCTGCTGGGAGGGTACCTGGTCAAAGTCTCAGCACCATTACTGCTCTGGTTGGCTACTGTGCCCCCTTGATAGGTTGGTTTTAGGCAGTGCAGATCTGTGTTCATTATGTGTTAGTTTTTCTTAGTTGGCTTTCCAATCCTGGGCAGGTAGACCGAATGCAGTCCCTGCACATTTGGACTGTTGATTGGGAGACAGAGGCATCTGGAATGGTCTTGACATGGCTCGGCTGCAGGTCGAGAATTTATTATTCAATGGACTAGAGCCTTGGACCCCGCTGCCTGTTGTGGTGGTTGGCGCAGTGCTGGACTTGTCCACCTATTCAGCTGAAGCATTTGGGTCTTCGCTTCGGGGCCCCAGGGGTGGGATCATTGGGTGATGGATGGCTTCTCGGTAGCTGGGCCATGTAGATCCATGTATAGATACTCATGTTCCGATACACATTAATATCAACATTATAGCAATTCTTTAATGGACATTACCTTGTTTGTCACATTGAACACTTTGTAATTATCAATGGGTAAGTGTACCCAAAATTTTTGTAATCCTTTTACTAATAAAGGTTACTTTTGAAAGAATAAATGGATTGTATTTTCTTTTATGAAACTGTAGGATAACCATGTCCAAGTCAGTCACCCACAAGAATATAAATTTAACTTGTACGAAGATCCTTATAAAATCAAGCAAAGTTATATGGCTGAAACTTTATATAGAATAAAAAGAACTTATAATGCAAGAATTTTAAAGCCCATGGTTACATTATGAATAAATGTAGAATAGGTAACTCTGTTCATACCTTATTTCAAAATCATTTCATTAATTTAAACATTAGTTTTGTATAGCCTATTTAGAAATCGATTTTAAATTAACAGTAATGTAGAGACACTATAATATGAGGGTTAGTACATTTTAGAAATAAATAAGAAAGTTAAATGTGAGAATTATTTATATATATAAACCAGATACCCCTCTTCGTCCAATAGTAAGCGCAATAGGATCTCCAACTCATATTTTAACTAGATATTTATTTGATTTCATTAAACCTACAATCCCATCTATTAAATCATATATTAAAAACTCTTTTCACTATTTCTGTTTTAAAAAATTTTTAAATTAATGCTAATGACATTCTGGTCAGTTTTGATGTCATGTCTTTGTTTACAAACATTCCAATTGATGAAGCTTTAAATGTAATCTCACAACGCTGCAATTTACCAAACCATATTATTGCTTTGATTAAACATGGTCTCTTGAACACATATTTTGTATACAATAGACAGCATTACAGACAAGTTTTTGGTAGTACTATGGGATCACATATCTCAGCAGTAATAGCTGATTTATTCATGTGAAAATATAGAAACTTGTGCTTTAGAATTATCATCTTTAAAACCTCTCCATACAGTATTGCCACCCTATGCCAACCAGAGTAATCAATGAATGCCAGAAGGCTTGTGCATAAAATCCCTATCTAATGCTTACTCATCCACCATCCCCAGACTAGTTTCTGGCTTGTGGCCATTATCAGTGAGGAGCTTTAGATCTGAGAGCACTGCACCTAGATTTTAGGATCTAATGCAACCCTCCAGCACCCACCTTTTATCTCTAATTAACTATAAAACTATGAGAATGGATTTGAAAACACAAAAATATTTTAAATTTAAGCTCAATAGCTTATATAGTCATATGGGTCTGAACTCAGTTCAGCATCCATACATTTTTGGTGACTTTGGCTCTAGTATAAGATAGTGATCATGTGATGCTTAATGGTTTAACACCAATCCTGCCTAATAGGATAGTGGTGGCTATGGTTGTTAAAGAGCCAAAGACACCAAAATGTATGGATGCTGAACTGAGTTCAGACCCATATGACTACATAAGCTATTGAGCTTAAATTGAAAATATTTTTGTGTTTTCAATCCCATTCTCATAGTTTTGTAGTTAAGTAGAGATAAAAGGTGGGTGCTGGAGGGTTGCTTTAGATCCTAAGATCTAGATGCAGTGCTCTCAGATCCAAAGCTCCTCACTGACAATGGCCACAAGCCAGAAACTAGTCTGGGGATAGTGGATGAGTAGGCATTAGATAGGGATTTTATGCACAAGCCTTCTGGCATTCATTGATTACTCTGGTTGGCACAGGGTGGCAATATTGTATGGAGAGTTTTGCTTTGTTTATAAACAATTATGTGCTAGTATATAGTATAAGATAGTGATCATGTGATGCTTAATGGTTTAATCTTTAAAACCTCTCATTTGGTTCAGATACATAGATGACATTTTTGTCATATGCAACATGGAAAAAATAAATTAGATGATTTTTTTCTTACATTTAAATAATATGCAACCTCATATTAAATTTACAATGGAGACAGAATCTGATGGAAAACTCCCTTTTCTTGATGTTCTAGTCACCAGAACACCAAATAGTTTATCTTTTTCGATTTACAGAAAAAATACACACATGGACATATATTTACATTTCCATTCTTATCATCACCCAACTCAGATAGTTTCTGTAGCCAAAACTCTTTTAAATAGAGCAATTAATCTTTCAAATAAGTCACACCTGAAAGAAGAAATAAAACATATTAATAGTGTTTTATTAACAAATAGTTATAATTATAAATTTATTCAACAAGCCTTATTTCAAGCCCAAAATGGACAAAATAGGAAACAAAAAGATGATAAATCAGCTATTAGGATTTGTGTTCCATATGTAAAAGAAATTACAGATAGTATTGGATGTATATTAAAACGCTATAATATAAATACAATGTTTTCTATTCATCAAAAGATCAGCAATATAATAACTAAGCCTAAGGATTCAAATCCCTCTTGAATCTCATGGTGTTTATCAAATCTCATGGTGAAAATTGTAAAGCTTCTTATATAGGTATGACTAATCATCACATCATTGTTAGGAGAGATGAACATGCTAATGCAGTTAAACAACATTCATCATCATCAGCAGTCTTACTCCATACTATATATTCAGGTCATAAAATTGATTTTTCTAGTCCCAGGATCATATCCAGATGTATAATCTCTACCAGTGCAAAATGAGAGAAGCCATTGAGATACTTAAAGGCCAGATTGTATCAATAAGTGAGATGATACATGCAAACTTCCTCCTATTTGGAAAGCTTTTTTTAAATAACATTCTTAATTTAACATTTTTGCTATTGGTGGAACTTTATTGATTTTTTTCAAATCAGTGATTGTAGTGCCTCTACAACTGACTTTCTACCTTTTATCCCCCAGTAGATGACTTGTGTGATCAAGTCGAAACATCGGTATATAAATATTTAAATTTTTAACATGGATGAACCCACAAAATATGTCTTATATATATATAATTGTTGTCCTCTAAATAATGAATTTATATAATTAGAAGAGAATTTCCCCATACTTACAATTACTGTAAATTAATTGATATATAATATTTTATGTTTAGATTTTAGAAGAAATATTTCTATGGTCTGTTAAAGATTTCTGTACATTTGTGTAATTTGATTTTAAATATTGTAGTAAATAGTTTATTTAAGTTTTAATAAGCATTTGATATATCATTTAATTACATTTAAAACTATTATGTTGATAAAGATTAATTTATCTATTGATGGAAATAAATAATATAGTATTCTGTATTTTTTGGAAAAAATTATTTAATATGATTAAAACTTAATATAGCTGCAATAGAGCTTAAAGAGTAAATAAATTTTTTTTTAAAAAAATTTTTTTTATCAAGAAGGTAATGTAACTAGCTATTAGAGAATAATCTATATTCAATAAATATATCTAAAATTTATTTTTTGTTTGATTAGCTTATAAAACATTAATTTTAATTTAATAAAATAAAATATGCATTGAAAAAATAAAAAGGTGAATGTTTGACTTTTTATTATTTTTTTTTATATACACATAGTTTATTTATTTGAATATGTCTAAATATATATATATACATGTGTCTAATTGAAATGGAAGTAACTATCTTAGAGTTACATGATATCAAAAAGCACAAAAAAGACAGAATGATACCACTCTGTCTTTAAGCACTGTTTTTACATAAGTTTAGTTTTAGACATAGTTTAGTAATTATTGGATGAATGTTATCTATTATTTTAGTTTATGTACAGACTAAATGGTCTGGAATGACCATTAATATATTCAGGGGAAGAAGAATATGTCTTACTTTTAACAATCTCTGAATATTAGATAAAATATTAGTTTTAATAAATATAATAATAGTAATAGATAATTATTATAGACTTCACATAATTCAGTGAGAGGTAGTTATTTCATTTCATTTACAGATTTTAAAAAGTTAAGATTATTTGTAATTATTACATTTATTAAAACTAATATATCATCTAATATTTAGAGGTTTTTAAAAATATGATTCTTTCATCATCCTCTGAATATATTAATGATAATTTCAGAACATTTAGTCGGTACATAAATTAAAACAATAAGCAAAATTCATCTTATAATTTCAAAATTATATCAAAAACTAAGTTTACATAACAACAGAGCTTAAAGACAGAGTGGCATCATTCTATCTTTTGCTGGTTTTTGATATCACATAATTCAGTGAAAGCAGTTACTTGCATTTCAATTATAGATATTTAAAAAGTTATGAATATTTATTATTATTACACTTGTTAAAACTTATCTTCATTTAATATTTTATAGATTGTTAGAAGTATGACTTCTTAATTCTCTGAATATATTAATGCTGGTTTCAGATCATTTATTTAGTCAGTACATAAATTGAAACAGTAGACAAAATTCACCATATAATTTAAAAACAAAATCAATAACCAAGCTTATATAAGAACAGAGCTTAAAGAAAGAACATTCTGTCTTTTCATGGTTTTTGACATCACATAATTCAGTGGGACGATTATTTCAGTTCCAATTACAGATATTTAAAAAGTTATGATTATTTATTATTATTATAACTATACATATATATAAGTATAGAGGATTTGAACTCAGATTTTCAAGCACCCTTCAACTATCCACACTATCTCATACAACTGATACACATGACCACACACATGTAGAAAAGATTAATAATCACCAATAAACGTATTTCATGCTAAACCAGCACTCATCAATTGGTCCAGATTATCATCTCTCACACATATATATAATCAATGCTCAGTTTATATTAAGATTGCAAATCTTCATACTTTAATGGACAGGCTTCAATCCACTGCAACCTCCAACTTTTCAGCCATCCATATCATTGAAAATCTGATGATGAAAACTCAAATCCCATGCTGATGCTAATATTATGAAATACGTATATTGGTGATTATTAATCTTTTCTACATGTGTGTGGTCATGTGTATCAGTTGAATGAGATAGTGTGGATAGTTGAAGGGTGCTTGAAAATCTGAGTTCAAATCCTCTATACTTACAATTAAGCTCCCAGGTTTGTGAAGGGTGCCTGGTTTTCATCTATACATATATATGAGAATATTTTATGTATTTGGTTGATTGGTAAACATATTTCCCACATATATCTTAAATAGATTTTAAAGGCTTTATAAACTAATCATAATAGTTTTATATGTGCATGAATATTTAGTTATAAATTTTCTTTAAAAAAAACCTGAAACTTAATTTTAAAAAGAGATCATGTAACAATGGCACTAGTTGGTAGGAAGAGGAAAGAAATAAAAGTTTTATTTATTGTATGTTTGTTTACATATCAAAAAAAAAAAGTATTTTGTTTTAATATTTTATTTTGGATTTTTTGTTTTTATAATTCATATTTAAACATATTTAAATTTTGAATGTATATTTAATATTATTCTAAAACAAAAATGTTGGTGTGTGTGAAACTATTTTTGAACGATTCTAACACGTATTAGCTATAGTATTTACTTTGTCACCTAGGCAAAATTAAAGTAAAAGGAACTTATAAATATATCCAAGACTACTTAGTCATTCTTCCTGCTCTACATTCTTTCTTTCATCTTACTGATTTGAAACACGAACAGTTATAGAAGAATAAGAAGTTAATATTGCCTAAGATTTTTGGTGGTTTCAAGTTATTTATGTATTAGTAACATCTGGATCAAAATTATCTAATGCATGCTTCAGGAAAATTATCAACAATTACTATGTTAGAATGGATCTTTGGGGAATGACAATGTAAGTCAATTTTTTTTATAACCTTTTAAGAGAATTCATACTTTAGAGATCTAATAAGGAAATAATATTTTTAAAATAACCATATCGTTACAAGACTTATTAATATAGACACATTAATGAATTCTTTGAAAATTTATATCATAAGAAGAATCACAGATCAGAGAAAAAAATTATTATTTTATTTTAATTTTTACTACTAAAAATAAAATTGTATTTAAACTTGTTAAGAATAATTGCATGTATAAGGCTTATATATATCTTTAAAAAAAAAAAAATTCAAATTTAGCATATCCTTTAATTTATTTAGTTATAATAAACATGCATTTGTAGACTTAACAAAACAAACACCAATTTTATTACAACATGAAATTTGAAAAACATAGTAAAATAATTTATGTTAAAAAATAATTTTAAACAAATTTTTATGCTCACAATAATATGGATAACGTTGTTTATTAAATTCACGAAGAAATATCTATTATTATTTAATATCATATGGTTGCATACATACATAAAAACATAAATAAATTAAAATTTATTCTCTTAGGGAGTAAGAGAAGTGAAAATAATTTTAATTGATAAGATGAATTTTATTAATTGTAAATAATTTATTAATTTGAATTTGTATTTTCTTTATTTAATTTAATTAAGATTGCATTATACTTATCAGCAATGGTCATACTAGGAATATAGATATGCTCATACACATAAATAGATATAAATTTTGAATTATGAGAACAAAAGTATTACAATTTGTTTGTTTATAATTTGTGGAGTGAGATAAATAATCATTGGAGTAATAAAAAAAAAAAACATTTCAGTCATGGCACTCAACTAAACTTATTGTTATTTATAATAGACATGAATATACCTGAAAGAAGATATTTACTCTACTAATATGAAAATATTTGGTTTATTAATGAGAATATTTGAATAACAAATAATATATAATTAATATTTACTGCATTATTATTTTGGCTAAATTGAATTCAAATCTTGTTGGTAGTAAATATTCAATTAATTTGGATGTAAATTAATAATTTTTATTAGTCACTCATTAGACTACATATTATTTAATAATGAATAATATTTCTGTAGTGTAATTTTCACATCACTTTAACACAAGGTAGCGTTGAATTCCACTGACTTTTAACACCTTGTGTAAACATACGGCTAAAGACTGTGAAAAAGAACTATGATCCCAAAGATGCACATTTCATGCTGAACCAACATTCATCAGCTGGCCCAGATCACAATCTCTTACATGTATCTTTATCATTGTTTAGTATATGTATATATAGGTAGCAAATTATTACAGTTTAATTGATGTATCAAATGAGCAGCACTCACAACTTTGACACACTCACTTAATGAAAGTATATTAATAATTTTTATTAGTCATTCATTGGACTAAAAATGATCCAATAATGAATAATATTTCTGTAGTGTAATTTTCATTACACTACTTTTACACAAGGTAGTGACCGGATTCCAATGACTATTAATACTTTGTAGAGGGATGTAATCATCAACATATAACCAAAGGCATGTCTATGATCCCCAAGATGCATCTTTCATACTTAATCAGCACTCATCAGTTGACCCAGACCACAATCTTTTGCACATATCTTTGATGTGTGTCAAAGTTGTGAGGGCTGCATATTTGATACTTATCAATTAAACTATATAATTTGATATATATATACTAAACAATGATCAAGGTATATGTAAGAGATTGTATTCTGGGTCAACAGATGAGTGTTGGTTCAACATGAAATGTGCATCTTGGGGATCATAGATCTGTCTTTGGTCATATGTTTATGATTACATCCCTCCACAAGGTGTTAAAAGTCGACAGAATTCAGTTGCTATCTTGCATAAAAGTGATGTAGTGAAAATTACACTACAGAATTATTATTTGATTTAGATATAGTTTGGCTGTAATAAAAGGTATGCTTGTATTCAACATTTAATGTATTCCACTGCACTATAGTCTTATCACATGTACTGCTACAATATATATTGTTTTTTAAAAGGAAATGATACTAAATATGAAAAAAATAAAACAAGAAAATATGAATCAAATTTCCTTATAAAAATTGTTTTTAATTATTTATTCATTTTTGCACAAACAGAAAAATATAGCAGAAATTTTAAAAGTGAAATTAGGAAATATTATAGATGCTAAGCTATGATTTCAACAGCTTCATGTCTTTGTTGTGATAACTACAATTATTATTTAACTGTTTAAATTGTCTTTTTGTTTTATCAAGCCACAGTCTTAGAATGCCCATTTGAAAAAAAATAGAAAATATTTTTTCAATAAACCAAAAAGTTTCTTATGCTTGCTTATAACTGTTATTAAAACAGGGAAAAATCTCTATATGCATTGACACTCAGTGCAAGCCAGAGTAATCAATGGGTGCCAGAAGGCTTGTGCGTAAAATCCCCATCTGACTATGAGCTCACATACGAGAAATGAAAAAACATAGCACATGCAGACACATTAGCCAGATGTCCAGATAAAGCTGAATTGCCTAGGACAGAAACCTATGTAATTGACCAGCTAGCTCCAAATAGTATTAATAGTCAAATAAATAGCAGAATGGACTAATGCAGACTCTGGCTACAGAGTTCTTAAAAAATTGGATAAGGACCAAATGGCCCGCTAGGTGTCCTCCCTACCTAGATAAAGGATTGTGGAAAGTACGCAAAAGGCTATCCGTAAATAAAGACTGCATACTGATGGACGACAAAGTGTTCATACCTGGCGATAGCCACATAAAAGTACTTAAATTACTACATCAGGGTCATCCAGTAATAGTTAGGGCCAAAATCCTGGCACACAGCTATGTATGGTGTCCAGGAATAAATAGAGACCTCAAACTGTATATTAAGAAGTGCAAAGACTGTCAAATCACTGTTAACCAACCACCAAAAAAATATATATCATGGCCTACGCCGGAGAAAGCTTGGGAAGGATTCCACATTGGACATGCTGTTCCATGGAAAGTTACTTAATAGTAATGGATTCATATAGTAGATGGACTGAATACCGAGTTGTAAAAAACATTAGTTCATCTGTAACTACAGAGAAACTTAAAGAAATATTCACTACACACGGAACACCAGAGATCCTCGTGTCAGATAATGGCACTGCTTTCTGCTCAAAGAAATTTGAAAGATTTCATTAACGAATGGAGAATAAAACACATAAGATCACCATCCTAAGTCAAATGGAATCGCTGAAAAGGCAGTCCAAAGTATGAAAAAAGCTTAATATAAGCAAAGTTAAAACCAAAAACATAAACAAAGCCTTATTTGAAATAGCGTTTCATCAACATTGCATGCCATCTAGTGCCACTGGGAAAACCCCAGCTGAACTTCTGTTTCAAAGGAAAATACGGAATAAATTATCAATCTTGTTGCCTCCTAGACATAAAAGTAATGAGAGAGTAATGGGAGGGAAAGGGTTTGAAATAGGCAATAATGTTTGGTCACTGAACAAATTAAAAAAGACTTGGGAAAAAGCAACTACGACAAGTAATATTGCAAATCAATTAGCTGAAATTGAAACTAAAGAGGCGTAAAACTGCGGAAACATAAAAATCAGTTAAGAAGCCGATATCTGTCAACCACAAATAATGGAAATGAAGAAGTAGCAACCGGCAACAACATGGAAGCAAGATCTACAGCATCAAACAGTCCGGAGATCTATAATTCCGAAGAAAAAGAATTGCCAACAGAAAGAAACTCTTCCGGAAATGAGATAGCCACACTGAAATCACCATCAACAAACAGCAAATTGGCGAAGCAAAGCAAAGACTGCCAGCAACCGGCAAGAACTAGAAATCCTCTGACTCATCTCCAAGACTATGTTAGGTGAAAAACCATAAGCTTCTGGTGTAGGGGAGGAATGTAGTGTTCAAGATCAAGCAAGATATATAGATATATATGTTGTACAACAATAAATGTATAATGAATGTAGAATAAAACTAATAACTTTGTAATGTATAATGAATATGTAGAATAAGAATAATAACTGTAATTATGTATAGCGATCATGTGTAAACATTTATATTATATAAATAATTGTAAGATCAGAAAACTGTATAAAACACCATATATGGTGAGGAATGTAAAAATATTATTATGTGTATGTGAAAATGCCATATATGGTAAGGTATGTAAGGACTCTGGAAGTCTTGAGGGGTATATAAACCCCAGAGCAGGGTCCACAGGGTTCTGAGTATTTAATATAAGTCGGAAACTCCTGTCTCTGTAAGTCAAAAAGCAGGATTAGGGTTATTATGTGCAGATAACCATGGCCTTTTATTATTTTGTTGAACCTAATAATATAATAGGCAATGTACATATGTAAAAATAATCGTATTTACTTAAATTAAACTATAAGCTTAACATCTCAATTCTGCCTGACACAGCAATTACTTTTTTTTTCATATCTGTATCTAAATATCAATTTATGAAACTATTTTTCTTTCTATGTACAGTGGAGTCTTGAGCTACACTACATCTAATTATATGAGTACAATTATATGTTATCCAAAGAAAAATGTTAACAAACAAAAAAAAAAATTAAAATTCATAAAATTTACGATATTCGTGCAACTATTTTTTTTCTCTGAGCACTGTATGCATTCATTTGGAAAAAAATAAATAAATAAAATTTGTGAATAAATTTTACAATACACTAGTAGCCATACACAATTATGTTTATTAATAAAATTTCTTCATTTTATGTCGAAAGCACATACATTTTATTCTTCCTTTATTATCATTTGATGTGTACTATTTTGTGTAATAAAATATTTTCTGAACATAACATTAAAAGTTTTACAAAATTTTAGAACATACTAAAAGTTGATAATAATTTTTAAAATGTCAAAATAAAAAACAAAGCCATTCTTGTGTTTATATAAGAAAAATAAGTTATTGAAATAAAAAAATTGTCCAGAACATATTTAACAGTGACAAAAGTTAGATATTTCACTATTTACTTTATTTTAAAAATAAAAATACATAGTTGGGTTTTTTTCTTCTTATTGTTATTATATCAGTTCATGCATGAACAACACACATTCTGTAAAATATATGTAAATTAGTCTCCTCAATTTATTATTTATATAAGCATACTATAAATATAAAAAGTGTTATATATGTGTGTGTGTGTTGACACTTGAAGTTCAATAAGCAATACACATTCTAATCCAACCAATATTTATCATCAAAATATAGTTAGTTTGCACCTCCACTGTACTGATGTGCATATTCTTGCATATACATATTAAATATTTTTATTTTTTAATTTATAAAAATTACGTGTATGTATATATAAAATGAGATTATTGCATATTTATGTAAAAACATAATGCAGTACAACTGTTTTTTAGATCTGAAGAAGGCTGCTAGTCAATCAAAACTATTATAGGAAAGGCTAATAAAGCATTGAGAAAAGTGCATTAAGAGGAGGGTAGTTTTATTAAAGATTCGATAAAACAATGCATAATGAGCAAAAAAGGTATTGATCATCTTGAATAATAATATGAGTTTTTGGATTTAAAAAAAAAAAAACTGAGAAAAATACACTTAAAAATATATATAATTGGGAAAAGGAATGAGGGTAAAATATAAATAAGAGCACAGAGTCACACATTCCAGCATATATAAAGATACATATATTACACAAACATATTTTTCTTACCTCACTTGGAGTCCTAATGGAATCCTGGTCAGAAGACATATAAACTGTCCAGAGGCCATTACTCATTGGCTGAATAGTGAGACGACATAAACCTATTAAAATAGTAAATAGCATACATAAAAACACAATTGTAATCAAATAATATAAATCAACTAGTTTTTGCTTACAGTATATTTAAAAAAAAAAAAAAAAATTAAATATACTATTTTTAAAAAACAAAAATATTTAAAATTTTAAATATCTTTGTACTAATCTAATGTTTATATGTGCATTGCCAATTTTGTACTTATTATACAATTTTTTTGTGTAACAACACAATCTAAACATCATAAATCAATTTATCCTTACAGGATTCAATAAGCTGAATAATTTACTCATTTTGATCCATAAAAATATTTTTTTAGTTAACATACACACTAAAATGAAGCTATAAATCACATTATTTAAAATGAATTCTGTAAATATAACCTAAATATAAGTTTAACTTTTTTTATATTTTCTAAAAATATGCTATTTCTATGGATAGGAAATTTTGATGTTTTAACCCTCTGCAGACTATTGAAAATACATATTTTCAAGTAAGAGAAAATCAAAAACTGATCTGTAATTAATGCAAGAATTATTTGGAATGGATTCTGTGTTATATAAATTATTCTAAATAGTTATCTTTTATAATATTTGTTTTTCTTTTGCATGCTTGAAAATATGTTTTTCTGCATTTTCTAAATCATATGATTAAGATTATCTTTCATTCATTTCTGCTTTCTTTTGTTTTTGAGTATAATAAAAATAAATTCCATCTGATTTTATTATCTTAATATAAAAATTAATTTTTTTCTTTTAGCCCTCACAAATCCTTAGGACAGATTATCATTAAGATTTGACATAATATTAAAAATTCTTAAAAGAACGGAGTAGAGGGAAATTATTTAAAAAAAATAAAAGAGCATTCTTATTCCTTTTGTATTTTTATAAAACATCACTTTTAAAAATTACAATACAGACAATTATTTTTAATCATATCATAATGACTTAAATGACAGATAGAAGAAAAAAAAGTAATTATAGAAAGATGGGCAAAAAAAAAAAGTCACCATAGCTGATTTAACATTGCATGTTTTAAGAAAAAAGTTATTGTAAAATGATGAATTAAATAACTAAAAAAAAAAGCTTTTCTTTCAGGTACTAAATCTCCATACTTTGTTAAATATTGGAGAAATATTGGTAACTAAAGGAATTATAGTTATCAAAAATTATGAAAAAAATGATTAAAGATATTTCTTCCAATATAAAATTACATAAGAATGTTGACATTTGTACTCATTCCAGATAATGATGTATTTGAAGCAGGTCTATTAATAATAATTTTTTTTTAAAAAAATACAAATACTTTGGATACAAATATGTTTTTACATAAATTATGTTTGTTACTCAGCAATGAAGCTTCAGAAATAGTGAATAAAACATTACATTATTACTTATGTAAAAGAGAAATTTATTTTGTATTTTTATATTGTACAAGATATTTTTCTTTTTGCAATAAACCTGGGTCTCGTTTTACGCGATAGATAGGTTCCTCAGAAAACATGCGCAAAAGGGGGGATGCGGTCTGTGATTTTTCAAAATTCGCGTAAAAGCAAAGCACCAATGTAAAATTACTTTAAAATTCGCGCAAAAAAAAAAAATAAGGAAATAAAATATGACTAATAAAAATTTTCAAACTTGAAAAAAATTGATACAAGACAAACTTTTTTTAACTATAATATTTAATTTTATTCAAAATAATATATTTTTATGCATAATTTACAGTACAGTAATTTACATTTTTTATACACATTTTAATTATTATCGTTATTTGCCGAAATACACGTTCATTTGCAAACTGGTAAAAAATCAGATTCTCGTAAGAGGAAATACATCTAGCACCAAGTTCACTCTCATGTTGTGTTAATGGTTTTCTGTTGACAACGTAATTAGTAATTAATCTTCGAGATGATGACTTTATTAATTGTTTATGAACTTAGACTTATGATAATAAAAAGACATTTATTCACCACTGCTGGGAAAAATTTAATTAAAACTAACAACTAAAAATTAAATTCTTATTTTTATCTTTAATTTTCAATTCCATTTAAAAATCAAATTTCGTTTCATTGCTATTACTCATCTTTTAAAAATAAACTTGTAGACACTAAATGATTAATAATTGATTAAGTTCTTTTTTAAAAAGCAAAAACAGAATGTGATTTAAAATGCAAAATTAACACGCACAATGTTTGAACAAATTTACATTATAATCTTGTAAAATTTAATGTGTGTATACATAAAATGTGTAAATCATGATTTTAATTTCATTATTGCATAAAATCTTACTATTATAAAGTACTGAAAATATTGAAATTACTAAGATGAAAGTCGAATTCCAATAATGTGCTATTACTTTCAATATAACGTAAGTGCGCAAAATTTATTATTTAAAGTAATAGCGCATTATCGGAATTCGACTTCCGGTGAAATATAAATTGCGTAACTTCAAAATCGTGTTAAATAAGTCCGCGTAAAAAGAGACTCAGGTGTATAATACTATTTTTAAATATACTTTGGAATTAGTAATAAAAAAATCATAAATTTTATAAGAGTTGTGTCAATACAATATAAACTACTTATTTAAAAAGTTATTAGGAAGGATGAGATGGCTTAGTAAGAAAAATATTTTCTCAAGCTAAGCTATGAAATAAAATAATTTTTCAAAGCAAAGAATGAAGTTTATGATCTATTTGTTTAATATAAGTCTTTCTATCAACTATTATCTAAAAATCAAATAATTTAAATATTGATGTTCCTTGTGATATTAGTAGATATTTAATAAAGTCAATCTTTTTAGAAATTACATCGGATAAAAAATAATAAAATTTAGTTCATTTTTCTAAGATATTAAAAATATTTTTAAGAAGTCCTTCTGATTCTAAGTTATTTCTTAGTTGTGTCACAAATCGTTAATAAAAAATTACTGAAGTTTCATAAAATAGAATCCCCTAGTTTGTTTTTTAATAAAAATACATTTAATACATTTGATCTCAGTGTCACTGTAACAGTATAAATTTTTATGCTAATGAGAAATATTTTGAATTGGAAATTTTGAAACTTCAAAATATGACTTTCAAAGCCTGTGAAGTGGATATAAAATTTTTGACAATCTCAATTACAAAAATTTAGTATCAATATACATATCTGGAAATCAATGTTGTTTTCAATGAAAAATATTAAGAGATATTTGATAAACCAGTTTCTAATCTGAAAAACAAAAGCAACATAAAGCCAACAATCTCATTATGAATTCATAAAAAGATTTGTTACTTGTGATATCAATTTACACAATTCTAATTGCTCATTAAAACAGGTTCGTCGTTTATAGTGGTGACATGTCATTGAAATTTTGTGTTCTTTTTAAAATGACGTAAAAAGTACAAGCATGACGTCACAAAAAACACAGCTTTGTTTCATTTTTCAATTCTCTTTTAAATGACATACATTACATGGAAATCTGAAAAAAATTGAATTTTTTATGAATATTTTTATTTGTACCTTCATTTAATTTTATTTTTTTGCTAAGTTTACCATTTTTCATGGAGAAGATAAAAGCAGAAATTTTTAAATGGCCAAAGAGCTTACGAAAATGGATTAAAAATGTGCCAATAAAATTCGCATTTCAAGGCCTTCAAAACGTAATTGGAATATCGGGTCGTAAGTAAAATTTTATTTTTAATTATTGGAATAGTAAATTTTTTAAAAGTATTTGATAAATAAATGGTATGTTTGCATTTGTATTGATGTCTATATAGTATATAAAATATCATTTATGTTATTTATTATATATATAAATTTAAACATTTGTATTCAAATACAACAAAAGTAATTTACGTAATTTTGGAGCTCTGAATTAGAATATAGTGTCGTAAGAATTAAAATTTTTTATTTTTAAATATCTGAAAATTTGTTTAAAATTATTTGATAAATGGTATGTTTACATATGTATTGATGTCTGTAATATATAGAAATTATATATCATTTATGCTCTTTATTATATGTATATAAATTTAAACATTTGTATTCAAATACAACAAAAGTAGTTTATTTAATTTTAGAGCTCAGATCTCAGTTCAGACAATCTGATTTTCTAGACATAATGATTCTCAAAAGGTTTAATAATTTAGTACTATGTTTATATTTATATTACTGTGTTTGTGTTTGCAATTACAGGTTTGTATTTATATAACAAGTAATGTCTATATATATATAAAATTAAGGTATTATAGAGCAGTACAATGTACATTTTAGAACTGATTATCAAATATACAAAAAATGAGAATATTCCTCAGGTGTTATAAATTCATACAGCATATGTGTTGGAGGATGATTCATTAATGACTGTTACAAATAAAACACAGTGCTAGATATAATAGTCAAATATATATATAAAGAATATTTAAAAAAATCAAGTCAGATGTCACATGACCTAGCAGAGGTGTGCTAGAGTTGAAGGAGAAGGGATTGGCAAGACGCACAAAATTTACTGGGCATAGTACCATGTGAAAATATAAACATTTAAAACCAACAAAGAAAGATTTCAAATGGTGTGTGTGTGTGGAGATAACCACAATAGTTATATATATACCACATGAAATTGTATGCAGACAAAGAATCAAATTTTGATTTTTGCTTATGCCTTGGTACTCATGCTGTGAAGTCAGTAGTTTTGCTCACATTATTTTCAATCCTATAGCTAGTAAATGAGCTATATGCAAATAAATTATATCTCTGTGGGACACTAAATATAACAAGATAGCATCACTAGTGTGCATAAAAAATATAAACATCACTAATGTACACAAAAAATATAAAATGAAGGGATGAAACTCATTTTATCAATAATAGACAGTAACCTACAATTTCTAGTTTTAGATAGACAAGAAGCCATTAGGATGAACCTTTTTCTTATAGATGCCTTTGAGATTTGTCACCTTTGGGGTTTAAGATAAAAATGAAGAATTCATATGTGACTTATTTTGGAGATTCTGAAGCTATGGATTATCTTAGGTAAGAAATATTATATATGGTTTGAAAGATAATTTTGTGAGGAATACAAAGAAATTATCAATGAAGATGTAATTTAAACTTAGTTAATAATAAATTAGAAATTATGAACAAACGATAAAGTAATAATCATGTCAAATGTTGAAATTTCTTTTTTCATTATTTTTTAAATAGTTATCACTATTTATCTTAGCCTTATTGGTTTCCTTAGTTGTTCTAGTTTCTATCAATGTAAAGCTTTTTGCTCTAACATTATGAACACTGAAATTATTGTGAAAATTGTGACTCTAAATCAGTTTTTTAAAAATTCAATATGGCATCAAGGATAGCAAAGTAGTTAATGAAAATTGATTTAGTCTATTTTAACAATACTTATTTAATAAATAACCATTAGAAAAAAATACATGATCATAATAATGTAGATAACAATAATGAAAAATACAGTTTAAAATATATCATTTAAAATTACAAGAAAGCATTACAAGATACTATTTCTTGTTAGGAAACTTCATCCTTTATGTTTTATATTATATATCAAACATTTATCATAATATCATCTAAATACAACACAAACTATTATTTAAGACATAAGTCAGTCATACTATAATATTCTAGTAAAATACTTTTAAACATTATGTGAAGAGAAATTATAATTGAATTATCTTAATATCATGACTACATGTTTGATTATTAACTCTAAATTGTTTAATGGTACTTGCATTTAAAAACAAAAAGTGTCAAAAAATATAGTTCAATGCAATGCTCTGAAGGAGATCTGATAGTAAATATTGGCAAAACTTTAAACTCTGAGTTTTCCATATTATATTTGATTTTTTTGAAACCCAATGTTATATTGAAAATAAAGACAGTTCATTTAAAAATGCTTCATGTGTTATTGATACATAAATTATCAATATTAGGAACCATGTCACTTGATCTATCAAATATGTAATCAATAAATAATTACAACAATTAAAAATAAAAATAAAAAAAGGATTGAAAGCTTTTAAAACATGAAATTTACAATTAAAAGGATTATATAGATATTATTAAGAAACAGATATAAAGTGAAAAGATTTAGTAAAAAAATATTTCTTAATTTGACCCGAGCATATAATTAAAGGTAGCAGAATTAGAAGATTATGTTAGTGATAATTTACACAGTGAGAGAAAGAAATATATATATGTTGATATGAAGATTTTCACGAGGTGCATATATAAAAGACATATTTTGTGGGTTCATCCGTGCTAAATATATATATAACTGTGTGATGGAAAATGGCACATAATTAATAATAAGCTATTTTTTATAAAAATAAAATTGATATATTTAAAATAATAATAATTATAATAATAATAATAATAATAATAAAAGATAATAATATAAAAAATTCATTAAAGTTAGCAGTATAACTCTAACATTAAAATGATATAAATAATTTATATTAAAAGAATAAAAAGCAATGACAAATTATTACAGATAATGATCAAGTGGTTTTGCTTAATCAAAGAATCCTTTTTTCCTAGTTATCTCTATTTATCTTCAAGCAAAGAATTAAAAATACATATATAATATTTCTTTTAAAATATTTTCAATTTTATAATTTCTTAAAATAATCAGCAATGAAAGAAAAAAAAACTAGGCATATTATGTTTTCACACACACACACAAATATGTTGTTATCGATATTTTCATGAATAAAAGATGTCAAATTTCATATTTTCTTGTATAAGAGTAGACAGAATATTTTCAATAGGTATACAATATTGATCTTTCTCAATGTGAATGGCCTTTTGCTCGTCTTTCATTTAGTAAATAAATAAATAAAATATTTGAAAATATAAATATATACAGAAATACAATTTCTTTTAGGATTGCCAATTTATACACAAGTAGGATTGCCACTTTATATACATGTACATATGTAAATAACTCAGATTATATGTAACTGAAGCTTCCAATGAATTATATCATGATTGGAACCCAAACCCAACCATCCATCAGCCAGAAGTCAGATCAACCTCTCAGACCATAGATACATTAGAAACATACACTTTGTCAAGGAATTTATATAGCACATGTGACAATTCAACTTTTCCTTTTCACGTCTTTGATCATATGTTTCGATAATCTGTGATAAAATTGTAATTACTAAAAAAAAATTATATACATAAAAAAAATTCAAGTATATATAAAGTCGAAATGTCACATGTGCTATATAAATTCTTGACAAAGCATATGTTTCTAAAGTGGGTCTAACTTCTAGGCTGATGGATAGTTGTGAACTAATTGGAAGCTGCAGTTACTTCCTATTCAATTACATATACATATGTAATTGAATACTATTTCAATATTTAACATTTGTAAACTAAAGGTCAATGTACAATGAGATGAAAATGGAGGCGGAACCCTCCCAAAAATAATGTTATTAATGTTTAATTCTTTCCATAGCACAAATTTTATGATACTTATTTTTAAATATAAGCAGAATACCATTAACTTATAATTTGCATTATGAGCAGTAAACTTGAGTAATTCAAGTCATATAATGCTTTTGTTTGGTTATCTTTTAATATGATCAATAGACTATATTTTCTTAGCAAAACTGTAATTTACTTAAATAAGATTTTTTATTTAATTATAAAATGACATATAAATTAAAAAAGAAAATCTGGTAAATGAATTCAGTTTACATACAGTTTACATACACAATTCAAAATAAATTAAAAACAAAACAAACAACAATTCACTAAATATATATATAAGTTAAGCCAAATCATAATGAACATCATATTTCATTTTTATTTCGAATAAAATATTTTTAATTTTTTTTCTAGGAAATAATTTTTTAAAAAACCCATGACACAATTTATCTTTAACATTATTAAAGGTAACTAATTACCAAATTTTATAAAACTTTACTGAATCACATTGAGAAAACAAATTATTAAATAAGTCTATTTCATTTAATTAAAAAAGGATCAATTTAATAGAGAAATATTAACTTTTTGATTAATATGATATAAAAATATTAAACAAAATAATAACTACAAAAACAAAGAAAAATAACTAAATGGGAAATGTTCATTTATTTTTGTTTACTGCAGTAGTGAGACCACAACATCTGAATTTATCAGTACTCATTAATTTAACTATCCATTATCAAAAAAAAAAAAAAGAATAAAATTTTTTTAATATTTCAGTTCATATTTAAATCACTTGGTAGCATACTCTATGTGTTTAATCAATTTACTTAGATATAATGTG
Source organism: Epiperipatus broadwayi (assembly GCA_028023455.1). Lineage (NCBI taxonomy): Eukaryota > Metazoa > Onychophora > Udeonychophora > Euonychophora > Peripatidae > Epiperipatus > Epiperipatus broadwayi. The sequence goes on along the minus strand of JAQFVV010000077.1, from coordinate 5,118,336 downwards.
TTTTGCATTTTGTCATTATTAGTTTTCATCAATTTATTATAAAAAAATTAAAATAATTTAAAACAAAATTGAAACAGACAACTCACAATGAATAAAAAATTTATTTAATACATCAACTTCGCTTTCATTCCTTGTTAGCACTTATCAAGATTTTTTTTTTTTTTTACAAAATCACATAATCAACTATTTCACAGCAACTCCACCCAAATGGACATAAAATTTGCATGATATTAAAACAAATTTAATACATACATGTATATAAAAATGATTAGCCTATTTATTACAATCCTTTTTTTAAAATATGTATTTACAAAACAATCTAAAAATATATTTAATTATAACTCTAAAGTTTCCAATAATCTAATAATGCCCATCCCTAATTGTGCTGGACCATTAACCATTTATCGTAATGTAATGTAAATAATGTCCATTGGCAGTTGCTGTAGAATAGTAAAACAAATTTAATTAGTAAAATACATACATGTATATAAAAATGATTAACCTATTTATTACAATCCTTTTTTTTTTTTAAATATATATTTACAAAACAATCTAAAAATATATTTTAATTATAACTCTAAAGTTTCCAATAATCTAATAATGCCCATCCCTAATTGTGCTGGACCATCAACCATTTATCTTAACGTAATGTAAAAAATGTCCATTGGGAGTTGCTGTAGAATAGTTGGTTATGACATCTCTTTGGCTGCTTGGCTATGCCAACTTGCTTGTTCTGTGCTGCAATGTTTTTTTTTATGTGATTAATCATCTGAGATCATTGATACAAAGACTGTTTGCATATTGTGTGAAAGTGGAGTAAATTGTGATCAAGAGAGATAGATTTAATTTGATTTGGAAAGATCAGGAATTGTTAATGTTTAGAAAGTGTTTCATCATTTTAAAGAAGTAAAAAAAAAATATTTTGTTCAATATGTATTAATGTAAGAATATTATATAACTAAGTTATATGTAAGATTAGTTGGTTTTTTAGTAAGCTCGCTACTAAAGAATTTTTTAATTTAACAAAAGTGATTTATTTGAGAAAAAAAAAAATGTTTTGGAGGCCTAAGGTTGGAAAACATATGTTTATCGATCGAATGTCATTAAAAGAAAAGGTTTTCTCCTTTGTGTAAAGGTGTTTGAAATAATAGGAGAGGAAGTATAAAGTCAAATATAGAGTAGGTGACTTGGAAAATAAGAAATATGGATTGCATTTGTATCCCACAATGCATATATAATGGTCAGAAGGAATTGGGTATGCTGTGGTAGAGTATACTGTATGTGATGAGGTTTATAACTTGAAATGTTTAAATAAGACTAGGAAGGATATAACAGGTTTATGGCTACTAGATAGTGTGTAAATGTGATAAGAGGTGAAAAAGTGGTTTATAAATATAGATAGTTTAGAGAGAAAGTCAGGAGAAATGGAGCAAAATGTAATTGAGGAAGATAGGATAGAGTTTGGATTTAGTGGAATGAAAGGAAATATGGGTGGAAAAATTAGTAGTGCAATGGAGATGGTTAGCCAAAGAATAAGTAAGATAGCGGAAGAGGTAAAGGATGCAGAAGCAAAATTAAAATCGTTAGAGACGAAGTGGGAGCAGATAAAGGAATTATTGAGTAGAAGTAGATAAGGAAGACCAGAAGGTAATAAAGAATATGGATGAAGCAAAGAAAGTAGACTATGGGACAATATTGATAGGAGATTCACTAATTAGAGAATGTGGAGATATAATTGCAAAGGAAAATGAAAACAGGTATGTAAGAGTATGTTTGCCTGGAGCAGAGATGTGTATGTTATGATAGGGACTAATAATTTGTCAGAGCCATCAGAGAGAGTAATGAATAAGTACATAGAATTGATTAGGAATTTGAGTAAAATTAAAGGAAGAGTAGGAATAGGATTATTACCAAGATTTTTCAAGACGCATGTGTTAGATAGGGTATGTCCTATAAATGAGAGATTGAAAAAATTGTGTGAGAGAAATGATGTTATGTTTGTGGATGTGTGAGACGTTTATATTAGTAAGAGATAAAGATGGATTGTACTTAGAAAAACAAGAAAGTGAAGTTTTAGGGAATTTGATTTATAAAGAATATAGTTCAGGAAACTTATAGGGGGGGGGGGGTTAAGTGGCAGTGTTATCAGAAAGAAGAATGGATAAGATGTAAGAAACTATCAAAGAGTATGTGGATAGGGAATGGGTCTGTAAAATTAATGGTAAGCAAGTTATTTATAAATGTAATGGAGAAGAAAGAATCAAAAGAATTTATAAAGTAATTAGGAAAGAAGAAATTAAAGCAGGCAAAACTATCTATACGTATTATCACTCAGTACAAGACAGAGTAATCAATGGATGCCAGAAGGCTTGTGCATAAAATTCCCATCTAGTGCCTACTCATCCAATATCCTCAGACTAGTTTCTGGCTTGTGGCCTTCATCAGTGAGGAGCATTGGATCTGAGAGCACTGCACCTAGATCTTAGGATCTAATGCAACCCTCCAGCAGCCACTTTTTACCTCTACTTAACTACAAAACTATGAGACTTAAATTGAAAACACTATAATATTTTCAATCCAAGCTCATCAGCTTATATAGTCATATAGGTCTGAACTCAGTTCAGTACCTATACATTTTGATGTCTTTGTTTCTTTAATAACCATAGCCACCACTATCCTATTAGGCAGGATCGGTTTTAAGTCAATAAACATCACATGATCACCATTTCTTATGCTTGCTCTTAACTGTTATTAAAACAGGCAAAATTCTCTATATGTATTGCCACTCAGTGCAAGCCAGAGTAATCACTGAGTGGCAGCACATACAGTGACTTTTGCCTGTTTTAATAACAATTAAGAGCAATCATAAGAAATAGTGATCATGTGATGAAAGAAGAAATTGTTAAAATTGGGTATTTGAATATGCAAGGTGGTAGGAAACCAGAAAAGTGACTGGAATTGAACAAAGCAATTAAAAATGAAGAGCTTGAGGTAGTAGCAGTAGTGGAAACACATCTAAGAGAATAAAAAACCTATTCTGGAAGACTTTGTATGGCAGGGTATAAATAGACAAGAAAAAATGGTGGTATAGGAGTTATGTCAAAAAAATATTTAAATACTGTTAAATGTCAAGAATATTTGTTGTTTTGAAATAAGGTTAGGAACAAGAATGGATGGCGGCTATAGTGTATATAGCCACTGGAGATATAATGGAGTGGAACGGCAGCATATATGAATGCCTAGTTAAGAATATACAGAGTTTCAAAGAAAAGGGGAAGAGAATAATGGTTATAGCGAATATGAATGGGCATATTGAAAAAATTGATGATGTAGGTAATAAGAATGGACAGCTTTTGAACAATTTTTGTCATAAAACGAATCTGAGCATTGGAAATTTGAATAGGGAATTGAAGAACTAGTATAGAGAATAAATATATAGAAGTAAATGGAATATTGAGTGTGAGTTAACTTATGATAATAGCAAGGAAAGTAGTTTACTGTTTAAGGCTCGAATGGGATCTTTACTAACAAGGGAATATACACATAAATGGAAAAATGTGGGTGATTTAGTCTGCAAGTTGTATAAGGAAGGCATAAAAAATATTAGGCATCTGTTAATTGAATGTAAATGCCTGAAAGCAGAAAGGGTACAAATAATGAAGTAGTGGAAGAATAAATATAAACAAAGTGATTATACAGAAAGTGGATTATTGGTTTTTATGCTGGGTTTGGGGAAAAATAAGGGGGATTTAGGCCATGGAGTTGACAAAGATTATGTTGTGGAAATGGGGGAAACTTAGGGAGTGGAATGGAAAGGGAAGATAAAATGATTAAGATTTCTCTGGGCATAGTTGCTGAGAGATTCCTGACCCTGTATAAGAAGTCATAGTGTATAATATCACATCACATATGAATAAAGGGTAGGCAAAAATGTGAGAGAGAAAAATAGTATGGTAAGCAGAAGATTTGCATAAAGAATTTATGTCAGTATACTTATACAAAAGGTGGGATGATTGTGTTAAGGGAATTGTTGAGTGCTATAGTGGCAAGGAATGGAATAGAAGAATAGATGCATTAATAAAAAATACTAAGTTGGAAAGATGGAGCACTTTGGTAGACAAAAATTGGCTATAAAAACACTGTTAGTTTTATTCTAACTTGGAATGAATTGCTTACCATATCCACAAGAGATAAACTCTGGCAGCTGTTATTAAGAGTTTTTCTTAAACTTATCAAAGGAAGAGGAGATTGGATACATTCTATTGACTTCAGTTAGCCTTCAACTATAGGAATACAGATTTCAATAATGATTAGGCTACATTTATGTTGATTATGAGAGAAATGATCTAATATTGTAATAAAATGTAAATCAGGAAGTATTTCTGTTCCATCTGCCTGAATGGAACATTCCTCTTTGCTTAGCATCATAAGGTAAGTGCTTATTATTTAGGTTTATTCATTCTAAAGTTAACAATCTGCTTTATCTTTATTTACACATCCCAGTGATTATTATGAGAATTGAAATCTATAAAATCTGGAAGAGAAGGGAAGGGTTAATTTATATTGGGAGGTCTGTAGAGATTCCATGAAAAAAAAATTAATTATCCAAACTGTGATTGCAATATAATTTGAACTACCTTCAAAAAAGTTATATTTGCTTTATAAGATAATTTGAAACAAAGTAGTCATATTTATAAAGCATTCTATCATTAATTAATATAAATCTAGAAATTTTAAAAGGTATATATTATTAAAAAATTACGGATTCTCTTGAAGTACAATTATGTCAATTTTATGCTGAACAATTAATTTGTAAATCTCCATTTTTGATTTTGATATATCCTCAATGTTAAGTTGAAAATTTTTTATTGTTTTCTAAGTGAAAAGAAAGTGGTTCTGTGAAAAGTATATTTGCCCCTTGAAGTGTTAATTTTTCATTTTGGAGTTAAGAACCTTTATCTTTGTAATACTGGCACAGCTATTCCCCAATAATGAATTAAGCACAAAAATAAAAATAAAAATATAATCAAAACAAGTTATAAATTTAAAAAAGAAAACACTAGATAGTTTATTTTTTAGCATAATAAAGAATGTCTTTTTTTTAATATTAGATTTCCAAATGATTGGTAGACAATTTCTATTTTTTTTTAATGCTGTATAAATAGCCAAAACAGTATTACTCAATCTTTTAATGCTTTAAAATGAAAAGAGATTTTTTTTAAAACTTGTTTCTTTAGCAATTAGAAGCTTATTGAAATGGATAGACTTATATTTCATTTTATTTTACATTATATTATTTCAATTTATTTAAACGCACATTGATTACGTAAATAATATTCATTAAGGCTGTAGCCTCAAGCACATGCGTATAAAATGCGATAGTAGGGACCTCTACAGGTCTTAAAACCACAAGCTTACTCAGTAGGGACCTCTACAGGTCTTAAAACCACAAGCTTACTCATTCCAATGAGTAAGCTTGTGGTTTTTAAGATCTGTAGAGGTCCCTACTATCGCATTTTATACGCATGTGCTTGAGGCTACAGCCTTAATGAATATTATTATATTATTTCTTAAATGATTACAATTTTAATTGTAAACTTTCCTTTTATTTGACCATTAATTATTTTTTATCATAATCTCTAATAATGGCCAAGATAATAATGTATTTCAAATAACAGGTGATAATATATTTTATTTACATCTAATAATTTCTGATTTCGACAAGTTCAATAAAGATCCCAGCATTCCATAACATACTCAAAACTTCCCTATTACTTACACATACTTGGCAAAATGCAAATTAAAAAAAAAAATACTCAATGCTACAACAGAATTTTACACCAAACAGAAAATAATTTGATTCTTTAATTTTTGTCTAAAAAACTGTCTATATTATAAAGATCTTTGAACAAAAAACTGCATATCAAACCTCCATAAAAAAGACATCCTAATACTACACTTTTTTTGTAAATACATAAAAAAAAAGTTGAACTCTCCTATCAAATAAAGTAAAAAGAGATTATAAAATCTACAATTTTAAATCTGTATCTCATTTTTCATATTTAAAAATATCATTAGCTAAGACAATGAATGCAGTATTCTCCCTGCATTAATTATATACATATCCACAGATACAGTTATTCACAATATAAAAAATAATAATAATAATAAATAAAATTCAAAAAAATTAAAATATTTTTTTTTAAGATTTTCTACATTAAAAATTTTTTTGTTTGTAATGCATATGCATGCACATTTACAGATGTGTGTTAAAAACGCATATTGTAATAAAATATGGTTCTCTATTATCTTCAAATTTTGGTATTCATGATGTGACTTGAAACCGCATATCACCGATATGGAGGGAGGGATATTGTAATAAATTTCTTAAGCATTAATGTTTGTATGTTTTTAAAAAGTATTCTGATTTATACAATCATAGTTTTTGAATGTTTAAAGTTGCTATGTATTATGGGGTTACATCAAGTAAATCTATTGAACATGTGATGACCACTTTACAATAAGTTACATGTTCACACACAATATCTAAATCTTTATGAGTTAAAATATCACATTATTGTAAGTAGAAAAAATATTTTTGTCTCCAGCTACATCCTTCTGCTTAGGTAAAAAATCACTGATATGGATTTTTCCTTTCTATATCCTACTGTTATGCAACGAATTTTCATCTAACTCTAGCTTTTTCACTACCATAATGACAATATCTTTCTCTTGTTCTGGATCTACTCTTTTTTCTTATCATAGAATTTCTTTATAAGTAATCTCTTCATTGCAACTATACAATGTATAAATAAATAAAAATAATAGTATTTAAAAAACAACATAAAGAAAAAAAGTATAGAAGAATTTCTATAAATTTTTAAACTTTGATAAAATACCTTGTTGACAAAGCGGTTCAAGAAATTCCTGCAAGCCTGTTGGAAATCCTCTAACAATATCACAGGAATATCCATCTTCAGGTAACAAAAATGGCAACTGGAGATCAGAATCTTCTTCCAATTTGATATCTCGACCATCACTACGCGCTAATTCATCTGCAGTATTTTCGGCCATCTTTAAAGAAAAAATATTTTAATATAAAGTGACAAATGTAGAATTCTAAATACTATTTAACTATCTTAAATTAAATTTAAAAAAAAATGCAAGTATAATATAAATGAGATTTTAATTATAAATTACTTAATGGGAGTGTAAATATTTCTTTATATTTACACATTTTAATGATATAAAATCTGAATCATTTTTCAATCAATGTCATTTAAATTGTATTGTAACGAAGAAAGCAACAAGACCTTTCCTGTTTTTTCCAGTAATTTAATGTTGCAAATTTAAAAATGTATTAAATTTTAAACTTCAAATATATATTATATATTCTGATCCAATATAAATATTTAACACAGGAAAACTCACCAGAGAAAAGCTTAGAAGTGAAACTAAAATAGATAGCAGTTTAACATAATAATTAAATAGCATTTGTATATTTAAAAAAAAAAAAACACTCTAGTAATTAAAAACAAATGAAAATCAAATATAAGTTGTGCTTTTAAACTTTCCACCAAAATATTTCAATGTATTAATATGTTAAACATCTTAATAGTATCTATTTATTACAAATACTTAATAAAAAATTCCAATTGTTCATAATTAATATTTTCCAATATAATAAGATTAATATAATAAGAGTAAGTTTAATTGAGCAGTCTGCCATCACTAAAATTGTTCATATAAAAACTGTTGACCATAAATTTCAAATTGATTAAATTTTATGTTTAGTCACGCACACATACATGCATGAGAATTTTAAGTTTTTTAAAATAAATAATGATAAAGAATGGTTTATTGCTCAAGAGATCATGTGATATTTGAACACCAGAAATGACAGATTTGAATTAATGATTTAAAAGCATATTATTTTCACACAACCATTTTTTTTATTTCATCTTATTTCTTTTATTTTAAAAAAAATCAAAAATTGTTACCTGAACCAAGTTTTCCACCATTTCTTGGGTCACCCTGTTTTCTTCTGAATTAGACTGGTAGTTTTCTAACAAAACACGCAATTGTATAGAGTTGAGTTTAAAGCAGGCATCACTAATGTAATTTATTTCTTCAGGAATGGCTTTGATGCATTCTAGTAAATGTGCAGCCTAACAATAAATATACAAAGCAGCATTTTAAATCATTTAATATATTAAATTATTTAGATGCAAATGAATTTTTTTTTTTTACTTCAAGATTATTTTTGTCTAGTTTAATTGTTTTTACTTAATTATTTCTTATAAATTAACAGATCTACTTTTCAATCAATACCATACTAAAAGAAAAAATAAAATTGAAAAGACTGAATGGATAAAATTGAAGAGATGTTTAACAGGTTAATGAACCATCTTCAATTCTTTATAACCTTTACTTAAAAACAAATAGTATTCAAAAAAACTTGGATGAAAAAATAAGAAGATATTAAAATACAAAAAAAAAATCTATTTTTGTAAATACAGTGGAGCTTCTGTATCAAAAACCCTTAGCAGTAATATAAATTACCAAATAATAGTAAAGACTTTATTTACAATATATATTGTTTACATAAATATGGTAAAAACATTTTAACGGTTCTCATCTTATAGCTAAAGACGCCCCTCGATGGCGCCGTTTTCCTGCTAAAACACATAAAAATGCCGTTTCCGCGGCTGATATGTTCGAACCCACGTTTTCTATAATACAACTTTTTTGTTGTGCTACAGATTGCAGGCCGCTATGTCGCATCGCAGTACAGCATGTATGTCGCATCGCAGCAAATAAATTTTCCGAATTCGCACAGTTTACAAAATTGTTACAGCTTGGTGAGAGGGTGTGTGTATTTGAATTGGATGGAAATGTTGTTTTCATTGGATTTTTTTTATTTTAAAGTGTTGAAATGTTCAGATTTTGTAAAGTAATAATTATCAGACTTTTTACATCATACTGTATTGAAGTTTTAAGTGGGAAAATGTTGACAAGATATATGTGTAAAGTGAGTTGGAATTAGATAACGCGTCAAATAGCGTACTGTTCGTAACATTCAACGAGACAAACAAGATTCTACCGTGTGTATATTTTTGAAGTAAAAAAGAGCGGTAACACAAAAATATCCAGTAAGAAAAGTACAATTTCTGCATGTTTTTTTTAAATTTCATAAAAAACATGTTTGGTAAAAGCCTGAAATCTGGGCAAAGCCGCTTGGAGCATTGATGCTAGACAAAATCTATGAAATATAACGTTACCGGGCCGCCACAACTTTTCTTTTTTTTTTTTAGACAACAAGGTTTTTTTTTTTTTAAATATTGATTAAAACGAATAATTTTTATTTCATTTAGAACATGATTTCTTTATTATTAAACAAATTTTGATATTCATTTTTGTTACTTTTTGTGGGTTTTTTTTTGGAACCTGCCATTTTCTCAACAAATTTTGCTAATTTTCTTTTTTCTTTTGATCATTTTAAAACTTTGGACCGTTTCACGACGTCAAAAAATTTTTTTGAATCTCCCCACCGCCGAAAAAAATAGAATACAATTATTTGCGACTTGTTTAGAACTTAATTTTACCTTTATTTGTTGTTTTTTTTTGGCTTGACTAAATGGTTTTTCTTATTATTAATTTTACTTTTTTTTAAAACACAAATTGTTTTCACTTTGATTTATATTATGTTTAAATTAGCCTTTTTTTTTGGTCTACTACAAGAAACAGCTTTTTGAGCGGAGGGTGGGGGTGGGATTTCGTACTGTTATTATTAACAAAAAGTCAACCAAAATAGTCAATTATTTTAACAGCGCTGAAAAAAGAGAATCAACTTTGGGACTTGTTTTGAATTTTGATTTCATTTTTGATTGACGTAATTGTTTTTCTTAATATTAAATCAAAATTTACTTTGGTGTTTTGCCGATTAAAAAATTGTTTTCAAACACCCACTCCCACGCTCGCAAAAAGAATTGTAACCAAAAAGTTAAGAATTTACCAGGTTTTTTTTTAAACAACTTTTTCTCACTTTTTACTTTGATTTCTATTTAGTTTGACTTACTTTTTTTTTTTTTTTTTTGGCCTTCTACAAGAAACTGCTTTTGGGGGTGAGGGGAATTCATAATTTGTTATTACTAACAAAAAGTCCACACCAAAATCGTCATTTATTTTAACCCCCGGCTGCAAAAAATTGAATCCAAATACTTGTCAATTTCTAATAAAATGAAATGAAAAAAAAAAAGGACACAAACTTTGGACTTTTTTAAAATTATTTATTCTTTTATTGCTGTAATAAAATGTGGACTCTATGTGCCTGAAAAAAAGGACACAATCTCACACACTTTCTGTACTCGGCAATTCTGCAGAAAAGTTTCAAAATTGCACGTTCGTCTCAGACCTTTTAGTGGCCTCGAATATTTTCCAGGCTGAAACGTGACTTAGCGCGTGAGCTTTGTCGAAGCCTGTTCGAACATACACTTTGCAATTTTTTTACATAGTAACCTTTTTTTAGGGAAGGGTGGGGACCATATGACAATTATTAATAATTAATATTTTTTAAATCGAAATGGCATTACTCTATTACAGAGATTTGAAAAAGTCGTACCGCCTTGAAATTTCAACACTCTCATGCGATACGGTAATCAGCTATGAATACAACGAATACGCGTAAATAGCTTCGAAGCACAAAACAGGCTGTAATATTTTTGTGCAATGTCATGTAAAACGGCCTAGCTAATGGGTTAATACAATACGTAAATGTTGTTATTAGCCTGTATAGGTCATGGCTGCCGAAACGGCATTTTTATGGAGTTTGACACGTAAACAATGCCCCAAGCGACCGTGCCCAGATTTCAGGCTTTTACCAGCATATATTATAAACATGGTTAATAAGTAAAAAAGACATTATATATATGTGTGTTTGTTGCTGTTTAAAAAAGTTTTACTTTCTTTCTTTTCTCCGACTACTATTATACTTTGTTGAATATAGTTTATGTTTATTGTTATCATTTATTTTATAGATGTTACTAAAAAAAAATATTTACAAAAATACGATTTTGATATTTTTTATTTTAGCATTACAAACAACAGAACACTAACCCTAAACCTAACAACGTTTACTTTTTATTGTCATTCTATTTGAAGCAAAAAATAACGATAATATCTGTTTGTCTGTAAAAAAAAAAAAAGTAAAACGAAGACTAAAAAAGTAAAAAATAGTGGTAACACAATAATATCTGTTTCTCTGTAGAAATAAAATGTAAAAGGAAGACTAAGAAATTTTACTTTTTATTCCAATTATGAGTTTTTAAACAACAAAAAAAAAGCCATAACCCCAGTAAAAAAATATCGGATAGAAAATTGATTTTTCTAATAAAGCAAAATAAAAAACACGAATCAAATTGTAATTTGTTTATTTTATTTTACACTTATTATTATCATTTAATTTGTATACGTTAATAAAAAATAATATTTAAAAAATACGATTTTGTTTTGTTTTTATTTTGGCATTACAAAAAACATATCAAAATGATTAAAATCAATGGCCGGGGAATGGTCAAAACGGCGCCATCGAACAGTCTTTATCTATAAGACAAGCACCATTCTAACATATATGAACATATACATATTTACATCCATTTACATTTTAATTTAAAAACTATTCAAAATACACATTAATAAAAAAAAGAAGAGTATTTATATATTTTTATTATTATTATTATTATTATTTGGAAATTGTTTTAATTATCACATTTTGAATCAAAATAAAAATCTGACTGAAGCTCCTTTTTTTTGGGTGTTAATAATATGGCAATGCTTTTCTTTATTATTGAGTTAAAGAAAGGTTAACAAAATTAAAACTATATATAAGGCATTGTGGCCTAGTGGTTAGCATAGCTGCCTTCCAAGCAGCTGGCCTGTGTTTGCTTCCGGTCAATGCATTTGACATATAAAAAAAAAAAAAAAAGTTGTTAAGAATTAGACTAAGTGCTAATAAAAGCAATCTTCTTTTTTGTCTTAAATTAAAAACATATTTTCTCTTCATCATTTTATCAATGATGACTTTAAGAATTAATATAAAAAGTGTCAGGAAGTTTTTTTGTGTTTGCATGCATCTATAAATATTTTAAAAAGATGTTATAAACAAAAAAAACCTTTAAAGCCAGGATTCTTAATGGACTCAATGTAAAATCCCTTAATGGTGTACAAAATTTTGGAAAAAATCTATGAAACTTTATGGATCAATAAACAAGTAAAATATTTGTTATACTTACAAAAATTTTATAAATTTCAAATAAAAATAAATAATTTGACGAAAGATTGTTTACTTAATTTAATTTATAATTGTATGACAGCAAGATGAAAAAAGCCTCTCCATTTATTTGATTTAACAAACATCAATCTAACTGCACAACATTGCAAAAAATAAATTGACTATAGTTTTGTCACTCTTGAGTTTGTTTCAAGATGTTTTTTTTTCCTGATAAAATACACTTTAGTAAAGGATGCACATTTATATATACTTTATAATATGTAATGGATACATATTTTCATTTTTCAAGTGATTTTTAGGTAAAAAGTTTATACTTATATATATAAAACTACTGAGAAAAAAATTAATCATTTTCAAGTTTCTAAAAAAAAAAAAAAAACTTTGATATCATCTGAAAACTTTGCACGTTTAATTTACATGATATATTATTAAAAAATTCTCAAGGGGTAAGTTAAAATTCTAAAGAAATTGGTGGAAAAAAATAATTTCTAGATAAAAGTCAATACTTAAAAAAAGTTAGGAACACCTGTTTTAGCAATGTAAATAACTGTTTTTAATACTATAAGTTAGAAAAAAATAAATATTGCACTTAAATACTTTAAATAAGTAATATGTAAATGTATTTTTTTTTTGCAATAATTTCAAATACATGGATCACATTGCCATCACCAAATAATTATAAAGTTAATTAGAAATTAAAAATTTAGTTTTGTTTATAATTTTTTTTTTTAATTTACTATATCCCCCCCCCGGAAATAAATGTTTAGGTATTGATATGGCGGAGTTGTGATTTCACTATAAAAAAATAACAGGAAAAAATTGATTTTATATGATTATTATATATAATAGAGAAGTAATATAATTTTCTTCTTCTTCCTTTTCCTATGTATTGATTTCTACTTTTAAGAAAGTTGTAAATGGTATAATAGAGAATTAAGTAATAAATACAGCCAAAGTGAGGTTAAAATAAATTTGTTTCTTTCGACACAGAGTGTCTATTTCAAAGCATAACTGATAGATAATTAGTACAGTGTGATAGTAATTCCGATTATAAAAGATTAAACTTGGAAGTGTTCAAAAGATTTCCATAACTGCATATGATGTGATGCACTGTGACTTCTTCCATGGAGTCAGGAATCTCTCAACCACTATGCCCAGAGAAACCTGTTAGCCACTTTACTTTCCCTTTCCATTCCCCACTATAAGTTTTTCCCATATCCTTCTCTATCCTGCTCCATCCTTGTCAAGTCCATGGCCTTTAGATCTAATTCTCCCTTATACTTTTCCCAAACTCAGCATAAAAACCAAGAATCCACTTTCTGTATAATCACTTCGTTTATATTTATTCTTCCACAACTTCATTATTTGTACCATTTCTGCTTTCTAGCATTTACATTTAATTAATGGATGCCTAATATTTTTTATGCCTTCTTTACATAACTTGCAAACCAAGTCACCCACATTTTTCCATTTATGTGTACATTCCCTTGCTGCTAAAGATTTTGGTCAAGTCTTAAACAGTAAACTAATTTTCTTGCTATTATCATAAATTAACTCGCACCTAATATTCTGTTTGCTTTTACAATAGGTAATTGCGAAGTGCCACCTATGTTGAAAGATTAAACAACCATTGTCTATTGAGGGAAACATTATTGGCTCATATATTTAGTATGTGGAATTATTATGTGCTAAGCCTCTTTAATCAGAATTACTATCACATTCTGCTAATTATCTACCATTTATGCTTTGAAACAGACACTCTGTGACGAAAGTTAATTTAGCAGATTAATAAACAAATTTATTTTAACCTCACTTTGGCTGTACTTATTACTTATTTTTCTATTACATACTTTCTATGGTTTTAAACTTCTGTTTTACAGATTGTTATATATATAAAACTAAAAATGTTAAATATAAGTGCACATAAAACTTGAAGAAAACCAGTAGCTTCTGCTACTTGAAAAGATTTTTTTTAATTAGACAACAATCAATCAAGGGAAAAAAGAAAAAAATAATAATCAATGGCCATATGTGACAAGTGCAAAACTCTTCAAATAAAATTACTGGGTAAAAAAATTTCAACTAAAAGATAATATTTTTGTCCTATTTTATAATGGGCAAAAGAAATTATGAAGAAAAAAATCCCTAAAAGCTTGCAAAAGATAATGTTGGAAAGAAATGTGAAAATAAAGTGCATCAACAAAACCAAAATATCTAAATGCAAAAAAACAACTCACACAAATTTAATACTATCTAAAGATGGCATGTCTGGAAACAAAAAATATATAATAATCTATATTTACTGCTGTGATACTAGGTGGGGAGAGGAGAAAAATACAGAAACTTTTAAAAAAACAAGGATATTAGTATTTAGCTTCTAATTACATAAAGACATAAAAAAATTTTTTTTCCATTTTATGCAATTAATAACTGTTTTTCTTTTTCGTTTTTAAACTAGATAATTTTATTCTTAAATATGTTTGAATCAATCTCAACTATAACTTCTATAACTGATCTATTACTCTGTAACCATTTTATCTTCACATTTTCATTTATAATTTCCCTATTTTCAATTGTTATTTTTTTTAATAATAATCTATTATATTTCAATCATGCAGCTTTATTTTATTCAGTGTATTACATTTTACCAACTATTTAAGTAATAATCTAAAGCTCTTTTGTTCTTTAATTGTTTATTTATATTTTTCTTAAATTACTGCTTATTTTCTATTGGAATTCCTTACAGTTTAAGCTGATTTTTGATTAAAAATAATTGAAACTCTCCAATTTATCACTAACACATTTCTTCCTTGTCGTGGTTATTATTATTATATTAAAAAATTGCTCAACTTTATTATAATTAATTATAATACAAAATTAGATAAGTTTCAGGTTAAAGTAAATAACTTTAGATAATATATAACTTAAATAAAATTTACTCTAATGACCTGATTTAAATTTTCTTCTTAAGATTTAAACTGTTTTCATTGTATAGGGAAAAATTGTTTGCACTTTTTGAAGACTTATTGAACCTAGTTTAACAACTGTCAATATTATATTAGTTTCCTTTTAAAAACTGATTAATTTTTCACTTCTCTCACTTCTTGAATAAATTTATAACTTTTTACAAAATTCTCTTAACTTTCTTATCACATATAACATTTTAAAACAACATTATCACTATCTTATTATAATTACATTTATTAGTAAATATATAAACCTGACTAACTCCTACAATATAATCCATAATAAATTCTACTCCAATCATTATTACTTTCTCATTTATAAAGAGTCTTATTCAGGTAGCTCTTGCTCTTAAACAGTATTTAATTCATGTTATCCATGCTCTTTATTATGAATAATAATAAAATATTATAACTAAAAATAGGTACAATACACAAACTTCTTAAATTCATATAATGTTAACATCATTATAATATATGTATATATATAAAGTAAAATACTTGGTTTTTATACTTTTACAATGCATAAATTTTTGTTAATCAATATCTATTTTGATTGCTTACAAATCTTCTTCAGAGATCTAAATAGAAAATTACAAATTGCATTCTATTATGAAAATATTACTTAATTTTATATTCTACATAAATCCAATTCTTTTATATTTACAAAATATATTTTATATATTTGAATACACAGTATCTGATTATATTCATCATAATTCATAAACAACCTATCTTTTTAATTATATTATTTTACAACACACACAACAAATTATATAATACATATATAAAAAAAATATAAATTTAAACATGTATTTTAAAATTATGTAATTTTTTTATTTAAGCCTCTGAAAAAGATTGTTAAGCAATAAAAAGACATTAATTAAAAAAAATTTATGCATTAAACAATTAAATGTGAAAATCAGATATGAATGGATATGATAGTTATTATAAAAAAAACCTGCATTTAATCAAAATAATTAAATAAATCATTAGTAGATATTAGTGATTTAATTATTGCAATTATGATTTTTTTTTTTTTTTAAAAAAAAAAAATGTTTATTTATATGGCACAACTTAGTCACTTTAAACCAGGAGTCCTCAACTTTTTTGCACTTAAGAGCACATTCTATAATACCGGCCAGGTGGCAGGCATCATTTATTTTTTCAATGTAAATTTATAGTTGGATATTGTTAATAATACACATAATGTATAAAAAAATATTTATTTCTAAAATAAAATTTTAACATATAATTTAACGTTTATATTTTTATGTAAATTACTAAATTATATATAAAATTACAAGTCAATGTGATCTTTAAATTTATTTGTATCAGATAAATAATTTTCTATCGTGTTCGGATAGCGGCAGGCACCATGGTGCCCGCAGGCACAGGGTTGGGGACCTCTGCTTTAAACCAAATAATTCAAATACTATAATAAAAAATATTAGTGTTTAATTTTTTATTTTCAATAAAATATTTCTCATGATTATCTTTTCTTTTTTTTAAATTCAAAAAGACACATAAAGATTAATTTTATTAAAGTGCATTTGTTAAATATAATTTTTAAAATCTAAATTTTATGTTATTTAAACAACTCTGTTGTTTTTATAAGATTAATTTTGTTTACTTGAATTGCACTGAAGAGTGTTTTCATTTTAATACTAAACATTTTTTGGTTGTCTAATAATTGTTAAATATACATTCTCTTTGTAACTTTACAGTTCTTTCCATTTCTCTTAGAGAAACTTAATCAATATGAATAAAATTTAATATCCTATATATTTCTGTTTATAACATTATATTATGAAGTATTTTATTTTTAATAATATATTACAGTTTATTATTTAGATTCATGATTTTCCCCTATAACATCTTTTACAAAACAGTCAAGCTTTTGACCTAAATAAAGATATATACATATACAGATAGATATACATTTACAATTTTAAAAAAACTCAATTGTTTCACAAATGTCACTACAACTGATTTTAGTAAGTTATGAAAGATTTCAAGTATTACCTGGATATTTTCATATATAGGTTTATATTCTAGAAAAAAAAGTATTTCCCTTTGTATTGTTTTCTGTAACAGAAGAAATATAGAGTATTCTACATTAAATGGTTACAAATTGATTGAGATTTCATTATTATCTGTACACATCATTAAAGGAAAGGGGGGGGGGGATGTTTTAGAAACATAAATCAGCTTTTGATTGGATTTTGGAAAAATATTCTAATTTATAAAAACAAATAATAATAACTAATGTTTTCTGTCTCTATGATATTTTCAGACTATTTCTATTATATGAAAATTTATCAAACTGTATATTAAAAATATAAGGTTTCTTTTTTATTTAATTCTTTTGTGACTAATTTTAGGAGTGGTAATAATTTATTAAATTATTTACTATTGTAATAGGTTTAGTTTAAAAACAAAAAATAACATTAGGTACTGCTAAAATCTGAATAACCACATAATTTATTACATGTGAGCATTTTCTTTTAGGTTTTTATTTTCTTAAATCAATATTTATTTTCTACCACAGTAAATTTTTATGTTAATGTTGAGTTTTCAAGTGACTTGCAAGAAAAAAAAAGATCAGCCTTAAGCATTGAAAATTCAAAATGAGATCAAGAAGAAAAGACCAATGGTTTCAAATGATTAATAAATAAAACCTTTCACAATTCAAAAGTGACTATACTTTTAAATATATATATTAAAATAATTATGTTTTATTTTTATGTATAGAATATATTATTATTATATAACTACATAATTTAGAAAAAATGAAATCTAAAAATAAAACATGAATATTTTCTTATATATTTAAAAATATAATTACTATTAAATTAACATTAAAAATGAGATTTGAATCTTAGCACAACTACTAAGAAAGATCTTTAAAACCATTGATCTGATGTTCCTGTTTTTATTAACAGTATTATTTATATATAATGTTTAAAAATTACTTGGATTATTCTGCTGAGATGGCATTCAGCAGCCAGCTCCAATCCTTGTTTTTCAGCCCAGGCTTGGATTTTTCTTAATCTATGCTTCAACCGTTTCCCCCAAATCTTAGAGCAATAATTGTGTTTTGCAGATGGTGCAACAAGTCTATTAAAGAGCCACATATTAATAAAATGAAACAACTGAGAGAATAACTGAATTGTTAGAGCAGCATTTACACGACATCTCCGTAGTAATGACATTGTAGAAAACAAAACATGAAGAACATCTGCAAGAAATAAAATGAGGGAAAAAATTGTTTAAAATTTATAATGATTAAGGAATATAAAAATAAAAGCATTCAAATGCTTGCAAAATCTAATAATTAAATTCAATACAAAAACGCAACTGAATATCAAAAATCAAATCTTAAAAATTCAAGATATATTGTTTTAACAAAGTGCACTATGTTAATATCAATTACAAAGTAATTCCATTAAATTGCACATATAATAGTTTCTGATAAAAAATCCCATACTAAAAGCAATCAAGCACTCTAATCAAGTTATTTTCTTAATATCACATACAAAATAAAATAATATTGGAAATTTTTTTTAAAAAATAGTGCTTTTATGTAAATAACAAAGTAATCTGACTAAAAAAACATGTTGTGTCATTTCATAAAAGTATTTGAGGCCTTTTTGATTTTTATGGCCTCAAATGTTTCTATGCAATGACTGTTCTATAGTCACACCTTCTGTGCCAGTACTTCAGATTTGCTCATATATAAATATTTGAGTCGTAGTAATAAGACGATTCCTTTTATTGCTGCATAAATTCTATATCTTGTATGGGTCAGAGGTTATTTATTTATTATTTAACACTCGCAAAAAGCGTTTGCTCAATTTGGTTTGAAAAAAGCCGATATGAATGTGATTACAATTGTATACAGACGCTAGAAAAAATAAATGCTGATTTATATAAATGATACAATATGTTTTTTTTAGTCAATACACTGCTAGTCGGATTAATTTATTTTCTACTTTTTAGTTGGCTGTTTACATAAAAGCATTATTTTTTTAAAAAAAATGTTTTTTAATATTATTTTATAGTTATAAATAAAATATATAATTTCAATTTAATGAAAATAATTTTCTTCATCAGTCTTTTTTTTATTATATTTTGTGTCCTCTCCACAAAAGAGAACCTGCTATCAATAATTTTTGACAGTTTTAATGGTTTTGATTTTGGAAATGAAAACATATAATTCTCTAACCCTTTTTTTTCACATTTATTACTTTTTTCATAAAATGTTTATAAAATATTAATTATTTCAGGGGAAAAAATTCAGATTTCAGTAGAAAATATTTACTTTTAATAAATTAAGTACGAGTTAAATCAATATTAACAAAATTTTATTCTGCAAATGTAGCATTTCCATTGGCTCAGATGCTAATGATTTTCTGTGGAAAGTATAAGAATGTGAGTTAGAGTTCTAAATGGGAACTTTTTTTTTTTTCATTATTAAAAATTTGAAAATGTGGATATCCTTACAAAATAGACAAAAATGTCTGTGCACAGACAGGGCAGCTAATATATAAGCATTTAAAAACTCAAGTAAGATAGCCTAGATTCCTCAATGAATTATCTATTTTAAAAAGACAAAACTATCAGAGTCTATTTATAATGGTCAGGAAAAACCAATATTCCCTTATGAATAACTATTGCATGCTATATTCATTTATTTTCACATCAAAGCTGAATTCTTCAAAACTAAATATTAGAGCACGTTTACAAAATTCTTATTTATTTGTCGTTGTCAACTATATAAGATTTTGAGTGAACTTCCTTCATGCAATCTAATCTTTCTACTATCCATCTAATGTTTTCCTTACTCCTCCCCCAAATGACAGTTTCAATGTATTTAAAACTGATCAATGCCAATCAACTGGAGAAAAGGTGCAAAAATGAATGTATTTTGTATTATTAATTTTAATCCTCTGTCATTTTACTGAAATGAAGGTGTTCTAATATTTGAACTATCACATTAAGTAATTAATTCATACTAAACACAGAGATATTCTCTGTAGAGCTAGCTATATAACAATTAAACATTACATTTACTTTGAATGCAAAACTAAAGATATTATTTTGCAACTATTACACAACAAATTGATTGGTCTCTGTGCCTAATTTATTCTGTAAATACAAGATAATAAATGATATTTTTATCAAATATTTAAGAAATTTATTAATCTTGCTGGGGAAATTACTGTTATATCGAGAATTATAATTCTTACAAATGATCAAAGATATTGATATTATATCCTTGATATATGCTGGTATAACTAAAGAAGATCCAGAAATCTTTTTCATTCTGTATATTTTCACTACAATGTAAATACAATTCATTTATGAACAATTTTTCAACTCTTGAATTGCTTGAAAGGATTTCATGATGATGACCTCATGTAACGATTCTATCATAAATTGAATAAGTCAATATTCTAACAAATTAATATCTGTCTTTTAAATTTTAATATAAATTGAAATGGTAATATCGAGTGATAGTAATTTCTGGTGATCAATGCTATAAGCACTATGATTAAAATATAAACAGTTATATATATATATAGAGAGAGAGAGTGTTGTGTGGTATTGCATATGTATGTTTCTGTGATGTATTTAAGCCAGTATGTTTTAGATGTAAACATCAAAAGTCTTTCAGTGATCTCTGTTAATCAACAGAATCATGCAATGAGAACTGTTGAAATCTCCAATACAAAAAATTATAAAGATTGAAAGAATAGTATTAAAGTGCCTTTCAATGTGAGAAAATCTGCAATTTTGCTTTAAAAAAATTGGAGTAAAATTGAGGACGATTTTCATTAAAAATAATTAGAATAGAATCTGCTAAACATAATTAACTTTTAACATTGTTAGATAAACCAAGCTCATTATTATAATTAATATTCTGGGGATCTGGTTGATCAAATAACTTTATAATCACATACACAAGTCTATATTTCAATACACTATAGATGATTTAAAAAAATAATCAAAGATAAAACTAAATCATGAATACATCAATTGATATGACAAAAATTGAAAAAGATAAAAAACAACATACATAAATGTTTATATATTTAAAGAAGATTTCATATTATAGAAATTTCATACCATCCTTTATAACTTTTACATAAATTTACTTTTCTTAACAATTTAAATATATTAATTTTGTGACTTAATAAGACATTTTTGGTGATCACTCAAAATTCTTCAGATTCTTTTCCTTAATAAAAAAAAAAAGAAGTTAATTTACTACTTGTACATAAAATTTCAACATTTAAAAAAAAGTCAATTAAATATATATATATATATGCCAAACGGTTACCATTTCTTATGACCACCATATATTTGATCCTCTCTATGAAGAGTAAGAGTAGAAGGCTTGTGAGTTAAAAGTTCCCAGGTCAATTTCCAGATTAAATAAAAAATAAATAAATCTCAGTTTGAACAATTAAATAAATTATGTATTTAGTTGTCACTTGATCTAAACAAATGACCACACAAATAAATAAATAACAAAATATGATCAATTACAACTTTAGGCAATTTTCAAATAAAGAAATAGTGCATGAATTGGAAAATAAATTATCATATAAGTATTTTATTATAAAAGGCCACAAAAAATGCAAGAGAAATAAAGATATAAATAATGTGGTAGAATTACATTATGGAATTTGATGGCATCTAGATAGCAAGATCACTTATTCAACTTTCCATAAGATATCAAATGCTGATAATGTACATTCATGTCCTAACAATTTCTCATTTTGATTAAAAAAAGAGGAACTTTTATGTATTACAGCTGTGAAAAATATTTGTAAACAGACTAAATAACATTTTAAAATTGACATGGATAAAAAAAAAGCAAACAAATCACATACTGCACATTTTTTTCCTTAATAAAATTACAAACAGAGCTTGGAAATATCTACATGAAAGCAGAACAGAAAGGGATCATATCTGGATTAACAGAAAGTATATATATTCAAAAGGCTTAATACTAACTCAATACAAGAATTGACATTAATTAAAAAGAAGTAATAACCTTAATCTTCAGAAATATTCTAACAAATTTAAGCTCGAATTTATAAATCATTTCAGAATTAAAAAGATTTTGAAGATAGCTCAATCTTGAATGAGGCCAAAAGAAAACTATCTTGTGTTTTAGTGTAGTAAAAATGATGGATTCGAATGAAAGATTCCCATGTCTTCTAGTGTTGAATGCCATAAGACTTTCCATACAATTAACTAATTATTTGTTTTAATAGAAATACATATATATTAAAAAAAACTTTACTGAAAGTGTTTTTACATATACCAGGAACAAAAAAGCAGTATGAATGTATTTATATAACAGTATAGAAAGTTATGATGACATATAAAAAAAATCAATCGTGAAATCACAAAAAAAGCTATATCAAAATAATTGCATCAAATATATAAAATGTTATTCTGATTTAGTAATAACAAGAAAGGAACATGTTTACTACAAAGAGTGATAATGTTAAAATATAGAAGTTTTTCTTTCTTTTTTTTTTTTTTTTATATAAAAAACCTACTAAGTAATAAATAACAAGAAAACACCAGAATATACAAATAAAGAAATGATAAATCATTATAATTTTAATCTAAAAGTAGTAAATATTTGTGATAAAACTATATACAAAATGTTTATCTAAATGATAAAGATATACTAGCTAACGGAAAAAATACAATAATGTGATATTTAAAAAAGATTTACTATAACAGTGAACGAACATATTCCATAAAAAATGAAAATATAAATATTTATTATGTTTAACAATTATCAATCCAATGCAGGATAAAAAGTTTCTTACAGTTTAATCCAAACTCTCTAATCCTTTCTTTTCTACATCATTTCAAGAAAACTTTCTTATCTTATCCTTCAATCTCATATGTAGTCCCTTTAATTAAGAATTACTAATTTATCACTATTTTATAAATTATATAAACAGTATTTTACTAATCATCTAAAATTGAATTCAGCCTACCTGAGAAACAAATTGGGTTTAAAAATGAACATAGTACAGTTGATCACATCCATTTAAATTTTTTTTATAAAAAATATAAATTATTATTTAGCAATAGTTTTCTAAATTATGAAAATACTTTTATCTAGTATTTTGAAACATTAAAACACAAACACTAAATATTGTCAAATTCTGAAGAATATTCTTCAAAATTATACTAGTAGTGATTAAATTATATGATGACATTAAGAAGATTGTTTACAATAGAGTATTTCCATCCTTATTTTTAGTGCAGATTTATAAAAATGGAAAGCAAAGAGAAATTTTGCATATATTGCTTTCACAAACGATGCTTCATAGATGCAGGAAATGTTACTAAAGCTACTAGATAAAAACAAAAAAACCTAGGGCTAAAGATAAATAGAATAAGACTAAAGTGATGTTCAATGGGTTTTTTAAAAAAGAAAAAGATTGATAATACATGAGAAAATAAGAGATAAAATTAATCATATAATTAAACCATACAATAAAAGTTTTTCTGAGCCTGATCTATAGCTTCTCTTATCTATACTATTCCAGAAAACTTCCTTATCCATCCACTTCGTACATTCTCCTATAATTCACTCCAAGATTTCAGTTATCCATCTATTATAATCTCTTTTAGCTTCATTTCAACTCTTAATTCTTTTAATGATATCCTATTCGGTCTCCATCTATGTATATTGCTTTGTGATCTTCCTTGTTGTTCCAATATATTTTACTGAGTAAGTTAGTTTATATAATGTTCTGCTACTAAGTATCCAAATATCAGATTCACAAATAAACACTGGTAAAACTCATTTGCTAAAAAAAATCTTTTTTTTTTTTTTCAAGAAAATAGGCATATTTTCTTTTTAATATTATATTTGTTATTTTTACTAAGTCCCTAAATTTAATTCCTTAATTAAATTGTTCTCCATTATATTTCCATCTTATATATATGTTTACAGTTGTTAATTTTTAATTTCATTTCTATCAACCTTTATTTTCTTTCTTTTATAAAAACTTGTCAAATATAACTTGAATCTTTTTAATATTTATCTTTAATCCTACTTTTTAGATCTCATTTGATTAATATTTTATGAAAAATCTAGATGACTTAGATAATTTATATTTATTTATATTCTCTTAATTTCTCATTTTAATTCACAAAATGCTGTAAAATGTATCGGGTAATTGAATTATCCTGTCACATATTTATGTATTTCGATATGCATATGATATGATGTTTCAAAGCTGTGATTACTACAAAAATGTTAACAAAATCAACTGCTTTTATAATATATAAATCTAATGCAAAATAGCAGCTTGATCTAATTGATTTTTTTTGTAACTTTTATTAATAACTTAGAAGTAATCTACTATTCTCTAAGGAATTTTAAATCCCACTTGTTCTTTGGATTGCTTAGAATCCAAAGTTTTTATAGAAATTGTAACAATCTTACAAAAAACTGACATAAGACCGATATGTTAATAATTTCTAATATCCTCTTTTATTTGATATACTGTATAGGTTTTCAACAATTGCTCTATTTCTTAGAATCCATTTTAAAATATCTACAATAATTCTAGCATTTATTTGAACTTTTACATTTAATTGCATATTTTAATATTTTGTTTAAAATACTTAGCATTTCAAATGACATTGTTGAATTATAATGGACTACTATATTTCCATGGTTTTTTTTTCATTATTACACTCATTTTTTATTTCAACTGTTTCTTGATTTCATAAAAACTGACAATTCCCATTCAAAATCACAGTTCTTCCAATTTTTGTAATTTTTCTTAAGTAGCTAAATACAAAATTATTATCAAAAGTAATCTAGATTCATAGTCTGATATTTTTAGCAATTTTTGCATTTAGTCAGTAACAGTTCCTGTGACCAACTTCTTTACAATATGATGTCTGTAATTTATTCATATCACACATTCATTCTGCATTTGAAAATATCAATTGATATCTCAGTTAAAACAGACAAAAAAGCAGCACACTGTTTGACTTTTAATTATTATAAAGACAAGCATGTAGTAATCACAGTTACAATAACAATAATATGTGAAATTACTATATCACATGATCACTATTTCCCATATTTACACAATCTGTTATCACAATAGCAAACTCTCCATACAGTTGTGCCACTCAATGCAACACCTTAGTAATTATTGGATTCTAGAAGGTTTGTGCATAAAATCTCTATCTAATGCCTACTTATCCAATATGCCCAGACTAATTTTTGGCTTTCATTAGTAAGGGGCTTTGGATCTAAAAGCACTGTACCTAGATCTTAAGATCTAATGCAATCCTTCAGCAGCCACCTTTTATCTATTTAGTTAACGATAAAACTATGAAAACCCAATAACGTTTTTGATCCAAATTCTTTTGCTTGTATAGTCATATAGATAGTGAAAACATTACTGTGTTTCAACTTGGGCTCATGGTTTTATAGTTAACTAAATAATTAAAAGGTGGCTGCAGGAGGGTTGCATTGGATTTAGATGCAGTGCTCTCAGATACAAGGCTTCTCACTGATGAAAACCAGAAACTAGAAATGACTTTAGGGATATTGGATGAGTAGACATTAGACAGGGATTTTATGCACAAATCTTCTTGTTTCCATTGACACTAGTGTATAGAGAGTTTGCTATTGTTTTAATAATGTATGAAATGGATATTAGGAATTTGCCCTGTTTAGTTTTTTTAAACTCAGAGAAAGAGAGGGGGAAAAAATCAAGATCTTTCTTTTTGATTAATAGTTAATTCCTTTCTGAAACTATCACAGTGAAATGCTGAGGCATTAGTAAAATTTTATAATTAATTACACAACCCTCATGAAAAATGTGAACTTTCTTTTCAATACTTAGATCATTCATTAGCAATAATTCTCCGTTAATTAATAACATTCATTTATCAATTCTTAGGTATAGAAGTGATTTTTTTTTTTTAAGTCTAGAGTAAAGTACTTTAATTAACATCTAAAATATTACCTGATACTCCTTCATCTTCATTAACATTATTTTCTGATAAAAAGCATGGCATTACTCCAGCCAATTCATTTTGAATACATTGCACTAGATATCTGAAGGCTAGTTGCACAGACTCTGCATGTATATCCTGTGCATCTATACAATATGGACTCATATGGCGATCATGTTTTAAAAAATGAAGTAATTCTGAAGCATTGGCCATCCAAAATGATAACTCCCCAGAATTTGAATAATGAGCCTTAAAAACAAATAAAAAGAATGGAATTTAAGTACATTACAATATAGTATTTATTTCTAAATATGAATATAAATCCTGAATTTCACAAACAATCAATTACTGTCATTATTTATTAAAAATGTAATCAATTTATTAACATATACCACATTTAAAAATGTTAAACTAATTATATCGCTTTTTTTTTTTTAACAGCTATTGTTAATATAGAAGAGAAGAACATTTTGTAATCTACTAAGAATGTTTAATTAAATATTAGCACAAATTTATAATAATATAATAACTGAATAGTTTTTTTTCAAACAGTCTTTAAAACAAATTACTACTTTTTTAAAAAAGCTTAACAACCAACACACATCAAAATGAGACATTCACTACCTGTTGATTGAGCTTTCTTAGTAATTTTTTTTTTCTTAATCAGAAGATAGATCCAAGAATTTAGAAATTTGACTGTTTCAAAAATTTCTGATAGAACCAACAATGATTTTATCAAACATTATGAAATCCAGTTTTTTTTCTCTACCACTCAAGTTATTCAGGTATTAACATTGCTTAAACCCAGTAATTTGAATGGAAAATTATTTTTACCAATTATATACAGACTTTCAAAAAAAAAAAAAAAAAGGAAAGAGGTTTTTTTGGTAAATTTGCAATAAAGAATAATAATCATTAGCAATAATTAGTTTTACAAAAAAAAAAAAATTCACATTATTAAGCTTCCAAAATATTGCTCTAATTTGCAAATATCTATTCAGCTATCTTCTTTAAGAACAACTATCATATTTTTCTTTGATATTTCTTTTGCTGAAGCATATTCCTTATTCATCACTTGCCTTTAATATAAATTTAATTTTAATACTCCTCTTCAAATTTTTTTAAACATATATCACCTTTTCATTTATTCTTTCAATACTTCGAAATTCCATATAAACAAACCATTTCCCATTTTTCCTTTAAACTCTCATTTCAAAAACTTCTGACTAATTGATCCATCTCTTCTTAATCATCCAAATTACTAGCCGATGATAAAAAAAAAAAGCCATATTTTAAATGAAATATGTGATATTCTGCTTTTTTTTATATTTATTATCCCAAATAAATGATTCACAAATTTGATTATTTATTATACCTATATAATCATTATTCAATTATTATTTAATTTTTCATTTTTACTCATTTTCTTTATATATTTTGATTTCCTGTTCACTTTAATTAATCAAAAATTATAGATTTCATCAAAAAATGAAAGTGGCTGTTTTAAAAATAATTCTATCTAATAATTAATATTTTGTTCATCAAATTACATATATTAACTAATTTACTTTGTAAGTATCATATTTTATCATAATAATTTTTTAATAAATATACAGATGATTACTTATTAGTCTTTATTAATAATAAATTATAAAATTTCTTTTAACCATATATATATATAAAGTTCAAACACATCTGTAATATTTCTGATAATCTGTCTTTTTAACTATTCATCACTTTTGGCTTATGTATTGTAGGAGTTGTTAGTATATTTTGTATAACTGTATGTGTGAAATATAAGAATGAAAAATATAAAATTGTGGCACATTGAATGCTTAAAAAAAATAGACTGTCAAAAATATATATAGAGAGAGAATAATCCATAATCATATATTTATTGAAAAATGATTTGTAAATAAGTTATTGTCAAAAAGATTGCACATGTAGAAAAATCTTGTATAATAACCACAATAAATACAAACCAATAATACAAACAAGCTCTGATTTACACATATAAATCAATCCACATTCTAATGTTAAATTGGAATATATTTAACTTGAATAATGCATATCTTATACTCAATAACAATTTAATAATACTAATAATAGCAATATCATATTAATAATAACATGTTTTTCACCAGTCATTTTTTAAGAAATAAAAAAACAACAACAATAAATGTAAGAAGAAATAGATATCCATAGGAAATTCAGATATGTTTTTGCTTAAGTTACGACTTTCTACAATGGCATTTAGGGAAGTATTTGTGGTTTGGCCTAACTGAAGAGATAGGATTGAGTAAAAATATATTTTAGTAACCATTAGCATGTTTTTCCCCTAATATTTAAAATAACTTTTTACTAACGGTAAGTAAAAGTAAAAATAATTTTTAAATATATATTTAATATCACAAAATATTTCTTGTATATTTATGTATATCTATCTGATAAAATTTGGGAGATTTTTTTCAATTGCAAAGCAAATTTAAAATTTTTCTTTCAGCTAACTGATTCGTTATATAACCAATCCAGCCATCCAATTTGAAAGAGTACTGTTTTCTTTTCAATGGAGATATATTGAAGGGGCATTTGCATTGCAATTAAGAGTTACACCAGTATTTACTAACCAATACTATCTGCCAGTACTAAGGGTAGGAAGAGAGAATAAATTTAAAAATATTTTATATTTTGGAAAAAGAAAAGAAAAGCAGTTTCAACTACAAAGTTATTGCATTTAATGTATGCTAGATGCTTCATAATATCAGAAATGCACCAATTTCATTGATTAAAATTTGGAATGTGAAAAGGGAAGTGAGCAGTATTTAAACATGAGAATTAAAATACATATTCATAATCTTAATATCATATTTTAGTGTATTTATTATTTTGTAAAAAAATATATTTTAATGCAATCACCTGCTTCAAACAAACCAGTGGGGATCGAGGCAATGACCCTTTACAATGAAATTATAAAATAAATCTTCATTAATAATCATAACTTTCTATTTTTAAAAATAACTTTTTACTGGAATTATTTTTTAATACAAGATACTTCAATGATATTATTTTTGTTTAATAATACAAAAATTAAATACTATCTGTTCATGCTTATCTCAATTAAGTCTGAATAAATGTAACTATAACCATTTTTACATTCAAGGCTCTGCCTACTATCATTTCAAAATACAAAAGTTAATATGATTACAAAATTAAACATCATTAAAAATACAGATTTCAAAATAGCTTCAAAAAATATTTATTAAGGAAGTCACGTGAGGGTTGTTAGTATTAACCTTTCTAACTAAAGAGAAGGGTATACAGCTATATCATAAAACCGAGGTTTCTAAAATATATAGAAACTGATATGGTGGTAGTCTGGGTTTGAAACCTTAGAATTTTTTTTAAATTTCAGGATATTAGCTTGAATAGTATAAAAAGGTAAAAGATGACTAATAGATGCATAAATGCATTAATTCCAGTGGTGAATACTAATTTTCACTGATGAAAGACATAAATTTGGAGATGGAAATTTTATAATACTATTTTCTCAAGTTTATAATAAATGGCTCAGAAAGATATAGAATAATTAACTGTAATGAAAAAGTGATGTGATATTGTTGATATTTTTAATATTAGCCTTTTATTAAATTTCATCATAATAAATGGCTGGCTAACTTTCCTTGTAGAATATTATTAATAATTTAAAATTAGAATAATTTCATTGTTAATCACTTGTTATTTATTGTAATAAAAAAAAAATGTTGGTAATTATAGTATATGCAAAATCTATTTAAATGTTGTTTTTATGTAAATTCGGATTTATGTTGTAGATAAATAAAATATTCTTTTGAAATCTAAATTTTATTTTTAATTTCAAACCAATGTTATAGAAAAAAAAAATCAACATAACAGCATAAGTACAATAATCTTGTAACTGGTAGGTTTTTAAATATGAACCTGACATTCAGTAAGAGAATGTTTATTTTCAAAGTCATATAGCTGAGAACTTTCAAGCAAGATTAGGATTTTTTCTTCAGATAGCCAATCCACTATCAACATACATAACTATCCAATTAGTTAATAAAAAGATATTTAACTATTTATTAGATAGAGATTAAAACAAAAGGCTCATAAAACCCTCTGAATATCTTCACTCCTTGTTCCTTTATGAATAAATATTGAGAATTTGTTATCCTGCAATAGACTATTTAAGGCCGCTTTATTTTTTACTATATGTTAATAAAAAAATAATAATTCACTCTAAACATGTATGGTCATTCCAAATTCCTTAGGGAGAATGAGACAAAAAAAAAAAATTGCTCTAGAAATTAGTGTTGAGATGATTATAACAAACCAGTTTGTTAACCACAAATATGTCTATTTATAAAACATGCTGGCCCATTTTTCCATTTATTTGATATTTTATGCTGCTATTTTTTAAGTCTTCATATTTTTTTTTCTTTCTGAAATACTTCAATATCATGTCTAATTGTAGACCTGCAATGCATTATTTATTCTATTCTCTGTCATATCTTCCCAATTGAAACAATCAACATTACATTTCTTTAGAATGTCTTTGAAATAATTCTCATAATATAGACAGGATGTACCTTATTTATGAAAATCAAGCTCAAATCTATCACAAAACACTCTTTTAAAAAAATTTTTCAGTGTTCTTTCATTTCACATGTCCAGTTCAATTACATCCAGCAAGTTAAAGAACATATTAAATAAAACATTTCTTATGCTTTTATATTATGCCTATAGATGTTTAAACCTCATTTCCACACAATATTTCAATACCGTCTGCGTTTGTAGAAATAAAATATTATTTACAATAAATTAAATAAAATAATAGTTCTATATACAACTAATTAAATTGCAGAAATTATTATCATTTGATGAAATATTCTTTTAATGTGTTAAAATCAACAGCACGTTGAAATCTGTGTCATACCTCAAAATGTAAAACCACCTTTTTACTTATAAAAGTACCAAGGTATCTAAAATTGATTTACATTCTTAAGTTAATAACCATTCAAACTAAATGTTACCAAGAATTTCTTTCTTCCTTTCTGGTTGATAAAGAACTTGAGTTTTTTGAAAATTGATTAAAAAAACAGTCGTTATATATTACATTCAAAACATTAAGTACATTTTGTAAATCACCTTTTGAAAATACTATATATATATATATAAATGTAAAATACAATACCCATTATAAAATATTATATATAAAAAAAAAATTAAAATTTTAACAGTAAATACAATATTATAGTTTAAATTTTTTTTGTAGCGTTTTCGATTACGAGGATTACCACGTAATCGAAAGTGCTACAAAAGAATTTAAACTATAATATTGTATTTACAGTTAAAATTTTAATTTATATATATGATAAACAAAACAAGTTATAAATTTCGTAACCTGGTCTTAGCTTGCATTTTATGATCACTACCCTTTACTGATGTGGGCCAACTAGCTCGAAACTATGGTTTAAAGGTTGGAGACAACGAAAGAGATATTGAATTCTATCTCTCTCAGCATTTATGTAAACAAAGCTTGTTAGTGAGCTATTGGTATATACAAACTTCATAGTTATACTGTAATAACTATTTGCTTTATTATAAATATATGTATTAATTAAAACTTGAAGGAGTTTTTTGTGCGCTTTAATGGATTACCATATCATTATTCTAGCACTGGCTTTTTGAAGAGGGTTGCTTTGCACAAAAATGCATTTAAGGACTAAATGAATATTTTAGAAATTTTTGCTCTTTGCAAAAAGTATTTATATTAATGCACAAAATTATTACACATATATGTATGTTATGTTTGTGTGTATAATATGAACACTAGTTACTAGTTTCTGTAATACATGTGCGGAAGCAATATTAAAGTATCATTGATGACAAGTTTTATATTTGCTCATTGTGATCATTTTCAAAAGATACTTGAAACAGAAAATCTGCTTTCCAAAAGAACTTTTAATAGCAGTAAGATTTTAAGCTGCCATATGCAGTGATATTCATTTTTTAAAACAACTGTTTACAGTATTAAGAAAATAACCACAAACACACATACAAATAACTCTTAACCAATTTTTTACCTGGAGAAAATCCAGAATCATGTTTTCGGTTCACAATATTATAGGAGAGATATATTATAAATATAATAATGTTAATTTTTTCTTTTTTAATAAAAAAATAACTTTCAACTATAAACATAAATACAAAATTTACTAAAACAATTTTATCTATCTCCCCCTAATTTGAATATATTTTAAGGATAATTGATATATCAATAATATTGAAAGCGGAAAAAAAAGTTAAAAATTCTATCACTACAATGCGCTTGTAATGAAAAATGATAATCTTTCATAATAATTTAGGATAACAAAATCAATTAAAATCCTAAAATAGATTAGAGATATTTTGGTTTCTTTCACAATGTAATTCATTAATTACAAATCCTACAAAAAATCAATTTATCATGTAATTTAGTAAAATAATATGTATTATATTGAATATCATATTTCACTAGTTCATTAATTAGTCCTATTTAAATCACAGAAACAAAATTTTATAGCATGAAAACATCATTTTCTATTTTATGTATTACAGTATACAATTCCTTCCTAAAAATTTTATACACATTATATACATATATAAACACACATATCACACATGATTTTATTTACTTGAATAGTTTGTTGAATCCTATTGGCTACTTTATTTAACAAAGCAGTAAGTCTGTGTGCACGATCTGCAGGTGTACAATCAGGACGATATTGTGTGGAAGATCGATACCGTGCTGCAAGATATATTGTGTAAGTAGGAGCCAGTTTAAAATGAATAACTGAAGCCTGGACAGAATTTATTATAACAGTTAAAAATGCATCTTCTCCTAAAAAAATACAAAATTATATGCATATAAATTTTACATGCAGAAAGATAAGATTATAAATATATATCTGTTCATAAATATATTAATCAATAATTGAGATAAAAAATTTTTTTATATTAAATGCTTTTATTGATTGTGCATTAAAAAGAAATAAAATAATTGTTTGTTCAATCACAATTGGAGTTTTTAGATTTAACTTGAAATAAAAGCAGGGGGAGTCCAGAAATTAATTAAGTCAATTCCTCATTATAAAAAATAGGGATTGACTTAATTAATTTCTGACTCCTCCCTCATGCTTTTATTTTAAGTTAAATCTAAAAACTCCAATTGTGTTGAAGAAACAATTATTTTATTTCTTTTTAGTGCACGGTCTATAAAAAAGCATTTAATAAAAAAAAAAAATATCTATTATTTTTAAGTTTTTAGTATTGGCAAAGTAAATGAAAATGTAAAACTATATCATATTTTAAATTAACTGGACACTTAATAGTTGATATATATCACTAGATATTTTTGCTATAAGTTAAAATATATACTAATGTATATATCATATTTATTATGTGTATATAATAATACATGTGTATATATTGTAAATAAAGTTCACTTAATACATATAATTTTACTTTAAATCAATATCACACATATAGTATATGTAAATTAATATATATATACTCTTAATGTATATGTTATATTTAGTAGGTGTACATAATTATAAATGCATAATAAATCAGTAAACAAGACATTTATTTTCTTATATAGCGAATTTATTATTTAAATTGATAGATTTATTTTTATTTTAAAAGTTTTTTTTAAAAAAAAAAAAATAGTGATTTTTAACTTTTCTAGATTGTTAAATGCGTTTTTCTAGTTTACTTTTTTTTTTTAAACACAATTGTTTTAAAATAAAAATAGAAAGTTTTAAATAAAAAATTTAATTAATGATTTATTATACATATATAATTATGTGTACATTTTAAACACGATATATACATTAAGAGTTTAAAATGATTTTAAAAATGTTATTAAACTGAAAGAAAAAAAATTTAAACTGCCCTCTTGCAACCATAATTTAAAAGAAATGAAAATTTTAAGAACAATTGTTAACTGCAAAATGTCAAATTATTAAATGTTTTCCATATTTTTCCCTGCCCTAAAAGATAAGTGTTTTAAGTGAATTGGGGTGATAAAACTTAAGTTATATATCATTTTTCAAGCAATTCTATTGAATTTAAATATATTAAACCTCAATTTTAAAATTTCATTCTAAATTGAAAAACAATAAGTTAACAAACAGATTTTTCAAAATCAATTAAAAACATTTAAAAACAATTTTCATTTTCAGTCAAGTATTAAAAAAAGAAGGCTAAACTAGAAAAGGTGTAAGAGTTTATACAAATTTTTTTAAAACATTGGTTTCTGCAATTAAATTATAAAAAAGTAAGTTTTAATTAATAGCATAATTTTTATTAACAATAACAACAAATCATCAAACACCTAACTTAAACAATGTAAGACAAAAGCAGCATTTCATTTTACTGCCATCTAGAGTAAGCTGGACTAAACAGTGATTATCAAATATGAACATAAAAATCCCTAGCCTTAGTATTTGAGCACCCATTATCAGATTAATTTTTGCATTTATCAATGAGTCCTGGAATTCAATATTGGAATGAATGCAGAGACATACATCCAACAATCACTTTTAACTACACTTTATTTATTAAGACAAAAACTAAAATTCATATTGACCGAAGATTTTGAAACCAAATCAATCTGCTTGAAGTTATGCAGATATGAAACCAGATAAATGACTATATATTTGTATCTTCAATTCTTCATTAGTTATAGATATTTTATTCTGATTGGGTAAAAATATATAATAATAAAACACCAAACAATTCAGCTTAACCATATAAGATAAAAGCAGTTCACTTTACTGTTATCTGATATAAATTTGAGAAATCAGTGATTATTCAAAATCTTAAGATGACTTGAAACTCAAGTTTTTAGCTTGACAGGTGGAATTTATTGCATTCCTTCCAATTTTGAACCTCAGGCCTAATTAATAAAACAAAAGCCATTAACTAGTCTGGTAATAGGGGTTTGAACATTAAGAATAGGGATTTTATATACATCTGATAATCAAAACCTGAAGATAACACAGGATGGTGTAAAATGGAGAGTAATTTTTGTCATATTGTTTAAGTTGAGTATTTTGTGATTTGTTATTATTAATATTTCTAACCAGGGAATAAGGTACCTATAGTTAATAAAAAACTAAAGGTACTAAACTATATAGTTACTGAAATGATTTCAGATCTATATAACTATTCAAGGAAATTAACTTGGATTCAAAATCTTAGACTGATTAGAATTTCAACTTTTTAGTTTGGCAGGTAGTGAAATTCCAACTTTGAATCCTAGATCTTTTATTTTTTATCAAATAGTAAACCAAAAATCTGTCTGAATATGGGATTAAAATACTAAAAATAAAGATTTTATATGCATCTGATAATTATTGATTATTCAAACTCCACTAGATGGCAATAAAGTGCATTTGTCTTATAATTCTTATTAAAATTTATTTCAAATTTAGCATTTTAATTAATAAGTTTTACACTGTATATTAAATCAATTTAAATTAGAAATTAATTTAATTACAATGTTGATGGTTTGTAAACCTGTGTAAAATTTATGAAGTAATATTTTTCTTTTTCCTAATCCACTTTAATTTATTCAAATCTACTAATTCAAATCTACTTTAATTATGATTGTTATTATTTCAAAATAGAGAAAACTGAATTTTATAATTAATTTTATTCACTACATATTATTCAAAAAAATTACAAAATTAAATTTGTTGTATAATAATAATAAAACTACAGTAACAGTTATTATTCCATCAAATAAAATTTGTAGGTAAATAATATTTCTAGAGCAGATGCCAAAAAATTGGTGACATCAAAATCCACATTTTTAATAAAAAAAAATTTCTTTGAAAGTAATAATTTATTCCATTTATTTTACTCCAGAGCCATCTATTGTAATAATGACTGGACTTGATAGATAGTATTATATTACCACAGCTCAGATTAATTTCTGAATACTGGTCTTCATTACCATGAAACTGGGTTTTTGCACCAATTCATCTAACAGCTTGTTTATATTAACAAACTAATAGCATAAATTTAAAAAACAACGTATCGTTTTGTATCTAAAAGATCTTGATTGTATAGCTATATAAATCTGATACTAGGCTAATAGCTATATTCTTTAGCAATCTTAGTTTATATTAACATTAGATACTTTTTGGCTAAAATGATATATTCCTTTTCGCATATTTATTTAGGAACAGTCATTCATTCTAATTATTCCTTTACATATCTATTTATTGAAAAGTCAATGAACATTAGATGGTAGTGCTATGATCAATATTGCCAGACTAGTTTTAGGAGGTAATTTTATATCTTTTATACTATCAAGATAATAGTGTGACAGTATAAAAGGGCCTGGGGGTGTAAATAAAATATTATTACTTAGTATCATTAAATGCTAAACCTTTGTTTCTAAAAAACAATTAGTAAGCAGAGAATGTCATGATTTTTCATTGATTAAAAAAAAAAAAAAGCTAAACAATAACAAATACATAGTTCATAAATGATCAAGAGGGAGTCAAGTAAATTCTTCACAAAGGACTACCTAAATGAGTCATCCTACATTATATAAAACCATAAAGAATTCATAATCCAAAACATAATAAATTTCTGATAAAAAAGAACAACAACATAATAAATCTTGCAAGACTTATTGTAGTCAGACTTCTAGTAAAAAAAAAAAAAAAGCATTATAACTCTACAGCAAACTACAGGATAAATTGCAAATCTTAAAATTATTCCCACTAGAAGATAATTCACTAATTCCTACTTTAACTTTTTTTATAAATTACTAAGTAGCATTAAGGAATATTTTAGGATTCAGTTTGATAACTTGATAGTTTGATATCTGGGAAATTCTTTGTGGGAACCAAACTTATGAAGCATCTTGTTAATCTCAGCACTGATTAATTTATAAACAAATAATTAATCTTTGTAAGTGAATAAATAATGTCTTATTTTTATTTCTAAGAATAATCTTAAAATAATCAAAGCTGATTAAAACTAACCCAGTAGGAAAAAAAAAAAGCACTATAGCTATAACAATTAAATAGGTAGTGTTAAAAATAGACAATTCTAAAATAATAATCATATAAGTAAAAAAACTTCATAAATCAAACTTTGTAGAGGCATGTTAATAAACTTGCAAATAATGCCTTCTCATATCAATCTACTAATGAGATGAAAAATGATCTCATTTTCATCTGATTTCCAAGATTTTATATGAGTAACAGGATAATCATTAATATTGGTAGAGGGAAATCATGATCATACAGATGCACATATAAAAATTATCTTAGAAATGTATATACTATCAGTATTATTTAATAGCCATTGTTGTTAAAATTAATAGAACTTATATATACATAATGATCTGAAACTATGAGACATTTAGATCAAGATTTTGTTAAGATCATTATCAAACAAAATCTTGGTGATTGGATAAAAAGGGATTCATTTTTTAATCTGGTTAATAGATTGACATGAAAGTGTTATATTTAAGTTTACTAAAGTGGTTCTAGAAAGTGTGACTTCTAAAGAATTCTTATAGTATGTACACAAAAAGAGTAGTAGTTTAGAAATATCATTTATCAATAAATGAATAAATAATGGGCACAATTTTCAGTCAAATGCTGAATATTTGATAGTTCAATTGCAAAATAACTGAAATATTTTTATTTCCCTAAAATACTGCTTATTTTCCATTTCTTGAATATTATAGTTACTAATATATTCAAAGCTAGCATTTAAAAGTAAATAGTAATCTTACAGTTGACAATCATATTAAAAAAAAAAAAAAAAACAAATTTAAATATTGCATCTTTTATTTAAATACTGCATCTTTCAGTTTAACTCAATCATAACACAACCAACCATCCATCAGCCCAGAAGTTAGACCAATCCCTCTCTGGATGCATTTTCGAAACAAGCAGTCACTTTTTTTTTCTAGTGAGTAAGACATATATAGCTTATTCTGTAATTTTAACTTCATATACATTTTTTTTTCCAGATATACTTTTAATATCATATATATATATTTCAAATTTCTAATTAGAAACATATAAGAAACAGATATAAAAATAAAGAATAAGCAAATACACAGGGAAAAATCATAATCTGTACAAAATAGCAAAAACAATTACAGAGATTAGATCGAACCAATCTAACAAATTATGAAGACTATTAGCTAATTACTCAGATATTACATATAGTTTGTATGTTTCCTGCTACTATTAAAAAAAAAAAAAAAAAAAAATTTCTAATAAGTATCAAAAACAAACAAAAAATTATTAATGACTGATTTATAAAAATAAAATAATAAGTTACTATTTCAGTGATTTTTAAAAATGCCTTGAAAAAAAAAAGTTCAATAAGAAATTTCTACTAATTTGCAGTAACATTAAAAAAAATTAAACATGACTTAATCTAATCAAAACGACACAATAATAATAATAAAAAAATTGTAATTAAACTTAAAAAAGTGCATCAAATTTTATATAACTAAAACTTGAACGAAAGGGGGTGGGGTATTTTTCGAGATAAAAATAATTAAAGAATTTCTACAACTTAAATTATAAAAAAGAAAATAAATGTCAAACATAATCAGAGTAAAAATTATGGGTTGTTAGATTATAAAGGATTTATTAAAAATCATCATAAAAATTTACCAAAAAGAAAATAATTGGAGGGGGGGGGGTACGCTAAATTAATTTTAAAAATACTTATTTAAAACTGAAAAAATGATATCCCATTCAGAGAATAACTATTTGACTTTTCTAAATTTATTTATCATAATTGTATTGTAGAAAAGTGGGACTTTAACTCATTATGAAATTAGTTAAGTAAAACTATCATTTGGCTTGTATGAAATGAGATCTGGCAAAAGATGATATAATGTGGTTAAGAGATTCATTATATAACTTTACGTGCATAGGACGTTTTCTTTCAGGCACATACCATCAGCCCAAAAGGCAGATTTAAATAATATATCAAGATATAATAATATACGATGAGAGAGATAAGAAATAAATGTTGTATTGACATGGACATCATATTTCAAATTTTTTGTGCTTTATATTAAGAATTGTTTTTCTCAAAATCAGATTTATTTAAGTATAGAGCTATATTTTATAGAAAAATCATGTACTCGTCAAAATGTCAAGAAAATTTCTTGATGTGTTACTAATCTGCCACAAAGATTCTCTTAAGCTATAGAGTGATACAAGAGATAGAATAAAATGCCATTATGACCAATGGATTTACTCGATGCTTAGTTATTTTAGTCTTGGAAGACTTTCTATTCATGCAACATATATATTTCAACTTTAAATATGAACTTATAATCCAAATTTGTTATCATTTTCTAAATAGTAGAAGTCATTCAGAGATATTGCAGATGCCAGCAAATCAAAAAGTATGTTTTCATTTCATACCTGTAAAAATTGTTAAAGTATATATATATAAATCCAGTATTAGATGATTTCTCAAAGATTTTATTGATATTAGAATTTATATATATATGTCTTGCATATTTTGCATAGTCCATAAAAACTTTTTTCCACACACTTTCTCACATTCATGCATTTTATAAAAATATTTACCTTCTTCCTTCAATTCTAATGTTGCAGGTAATATAGGATACTTCTTTTCAAATGGAAGAGAATTTTGTGAACTAAAATATAAAATAAAAATGTATTTATCAGAAAAAAAAAAAAGAGAAAAAAAAATTGGAAATATTTGTAAAAATTAAACTTCTATCTCGATCACCAAGTACACTTTAACTTTTGTATTCAATAAAAGACAAATCTACCTCTTTACATTCTAACATATCAAATATGATTATTTTTGATCATCTGCTTACTTATATATCTTAATCAATAATCTAGTTAACTTCCTGAAGAGAAAAAAATGTTAAGATTTGAGTAGACTTATTTTTTGATATTCAATTAAAGGATTGTCCCGTTGTTCTATTGAAGCTTATTCCATATGGTATAATTGGAAAAAAAATATTTTTTTTTTAAATGGTTAAAAATGATTTTTTTTAACCAAAATGATTTTTTTTTTAACCCAGTAAAAACTTGGCGATGAAGAAATTCAATTCAGATATCTATTAATTACTGGGTAAAGTTAAATTAATCAAATTCAAACTTTCTAAAAAAAATTTTTTAAAATAATTTTCTAGGACAAATAAATCATTATATAAAAGAACACAACAATCCTACCAATAACATTATAGACATTAACTAATGTATTAATACAATATTATTAAAAATATCAGTTATTTAATTAACTAAGTATAATCATATTTGAATAAATACTATATAAATAAAAAAAATTTGAACAGTAAGTTTGTAATTAGAAAAACCCAGCTGTTTATTAAAAAATTATTTAAATGGAGAGGGTGAAAATATTTTCTCACTAATTATTTGGGAGTGTGTTGCCTACTAAACACTGCAGGGAAAATTACTATCTGTGATTGATCAGTTAAACAGAACTCGTGACATGTGTCTTTATCACATTAGACAAAAAGACCCATGATGTAAAGTTCCATCAATATATTTTTCCAGAGCTTATATAGTGTTAAAATTCCTACTTCCACAACTTTATGTGCAAAAAATAAAAACTTATAAATGCTAGATCAACTGTTAAAACATTACGGAATGCAAATAAGGACCCCCCCCCCCAAAAAAAAAATTTTTGATTTTATTATCACATGATAAAAGTTATTGCAAAGGAGAAAAAAAAAACAAACTAATCAAACACATATGAAACAAATATATAAATAAAAAAGTATCATTAACAAAAATAATGATCAATGAATCTCTTTATAAATAATCCCAAAACAAAAGAGTTTGGTGGACAAATAGGAGCATTGCAAAATCAGAAGACACTTTTCAATTTTAAAATTTCCACACTAAAAAGAAGTAAAGCCCACAAGATACCAAAAAAAGTTTTAGAGGTCCATTTATTAAAACATTCATATCTTTAACTCCAGAATACATTTATGCAAAGATCTCAAGATTAGCACAGTGAAGCTTTTAAAACTACCTTTTAAACTGTAGTAATCATAACTCAAAATTTATTTTCATGTATCATAATTAATTGTAAGAGACTTATTTCTTTCAGAAATGTTTATTTTATCACAATCAGAAATATCAAATATTCCTGAAATTATTTTTGCAGAGACTATTTGAAACATAACATTTTAAAATATTTTTAATCATAAAATGAATTTCAGATAAGCAACAAATCCTTTTTCTAAAATAAATATTTAGATTTATTTTAGATAATTTTCATATATTTACTTATATGTATATATAAACTTTTAATTAAACATAGCTCAATATAAATGTATATATATATATTGTAATATCCATGCCAATATTACAAGCTCCTTAAGTTTAAATTTAGATTTAATTAATAGTTAAATAATAAATAATTTTCTATATGTTTTATTTTAATAATAATAGGTAGTTCATTTAATTTAATGTTCTTTGTTACCAAATGATAATATGAAGATTGTAGACAATTTTTCTAAATAATTGTCAAACATTTTTTTAAAAACATAATATTACTTTAATAGATAATATAATTAATTCGTAAATGGTAAAAGAGAGAAAACTATAAAAACATATTTCTTTTGTTCTCTCTTCAGTAATTGTAATTATTAGTTTTAATTTTAACTTTGCAAATGCATTACGAGAATACATTTTTCTCTTCAGTAAATTACTTCATAAATTTTAATTCTAACTTTTAAAAGATAAATAAATAAAGTTTTAAAAAAAAAAAAAATTAACATTTATTAAATTTTGTTTTAAATAATGTTTTTTTTTCTTTTTATCTCTCAATACAATAGACAGTATTTATCCGATCAGTATGATTATCTTGTATTACTTTTGGAAAAAAAAACTAATTAAGAATTTCAAAGCTATGATAGGATTTTTTTTTTAATTAAAAAAAGGAGGAAAATAAACAATGTTTTTTTTTGTAAAAATAGATCTAATTGGTCAGTGGATACATTTTGTCTTGTAGGAGTTCGAATTGTGATTGGTTGAAGACAGAAAGTTCCAAAATTAGATGTGGCTAAGGAGAAGATCGAAATATCTAGTAAGAAGCAATCCATCATATCTCACCTTGCCTTCAAATAATGGATTAGTCCAAATTCCTTACTTATCATGAATGGATTGAGCATTCATTGTTGCTAACCAATGTGTATATAGATAATGAATAGCCAATAGCAAGAACATGGACAATGATGCTTACTGAATCCAAATATTTCCATTAAAGTTAGGGATCTGGCAATAAAGTCAGCTGTTTGAATATAGGGTCAGAAAACAACTGCTAAACCTGAATAACAGTTGCCTGGTTCCCCCTATATAATCAAAGAAAACTCCTGCTTACCTGAATAGTAGTGATCATTCTCCAGACTATAGCCATTTAAGCTAATAGTTACACAGTGAGGCAAGTCCATATTTAGAACAGAAAACTGCCAGAACTAGTCAACTCAAGACAAGCTGTCATTACAGCCAAGTCTATTGAGGAGGCACTGTTAAGAATAGCTGAAAGTGGGTAGACATTTATAAGGACCTATTAGTCCCCTCTTCAACAGTTCACTCTAGAACTGGGAACTACAAACCACTAACAGTAGCAGGTGAAGCTTAGCTATCTATAAATAATTGTAAATTGAGTGCATGTTTGTATCTATACATTACTAATAATATATATTATAAAATGTGTATATACCCATTTGTGTTTATACATATAATCGTGACTAAACACAATACATTCAGTCCTGATACAACTGCTAAAGAGTAAAAGATGGTCCTGACACAGCTGCTCAAGAAAAACAGCATAATTTTAACCAAGCTGTTAGCTCACTATGAATTTAGTTATAAAAATGTTTTCACAATCAAAACCATGTGCTAGGTTAATTAAAAGCTAGGCATCATCTTCTTCCACGTAACCTGCTTCACTGCAATCAAATGTAGGGAATAAAAATACACCTGAAGTAATCTGCAACAAAACCATGTCTTTAACTAAGAGCACAAATCTATGTTAGCCTCATCTTGAAATTTTATTCGATAGAAAATGGATAAATTGTGGTTGTTAGTCTGAAAATACAGCATACCAAAAAGGACAAATTAACCAAGCACATTGCATAAAAATCTTCAAAAAGAAAACTTGCCTGAAAAAACTGGAAATGATAAATGCAAAGGATTCTAAAAAAATTTAAAATGATGATTAAAAGTATTTTTATGTGCACATTCTATTTTCATTTAGATAAACATTTTTTTAAAATAATTGATAATTTTGAACAATTTCATTAATTTAATATTTTCTTGTGAAACATTTTTCTTAATCAATTGAGTTTTATTAAATTTAAAATTTTCTTTTGAAACATTTTTTTATTTGATTTTTCCCTCCAAAACTTAACAAAAAGTTAATTAAGCTAAGTTAAAGATTGTTATCTCTGATTATGGAAAAATTATTTTCTTTTTTTTGTTATTTAAAGAAATAAACCAATGAAAGCAAAATACTAAATTATTTAATGTAATGAAATCAACTAATTTATAAATTTTCATATCATGTCATTTTATTATTAATCACTTAGTTTATTAAATAATTGTTTAAAAATATTCTAGTGTTAATGTCTTTATTCCTCCACCTAAATGTTACTTGAATTGGCAGTGTGTCTTGATTTCAATACAGTTTAGTTTGAGGAATTGTTTTCAAATTATCCTAGCAAAGTTATTTTAAAATAAGCTGTTATATTTAGTTATCTCTTATTCACCATAGAATTATTGCTTTCAGATAAACCTGGATAAGGCAAAGGTATCACCTTTAAAGTCTATGCACTATTTTTTTCTTTTTACAAATTAAGTTTATAGTTGGTCAGTACATTAATAATACTATGTGGCTAGAGGAATGATGATAATTAGCATGTTTCAATATCTCAACATTTGATTTTTTATATTCTGATAGATTAACACTTAAGTATGTGCATCCAGATAATTATTATATTTCTGCCCTAAGTTTGACAGTGGTTAAATAATTGTTCCATCTATAGTGGATCCTTTTTAAATCCAGTCACAGGTGTAAGGATAGCTTACATTCCTATCAAAACCAGCTTATATTTGTCCACATCACCATAACAAACCCATTCAAAACAAAAGCTTAACCAATAGGTGGTCGAATATGCACTATCCTTTCTCTTAAGCATATATATATAGCAAATATTTGCCTTGTTAAATAAACATCAAGCTGAATAAATGTTGCAGTGAACAATTTTCCTTACTTAATAAAAAATAGAAACACATTTAGAAAAATCATTAAAATATATATATACTAACAATAGACTAATTATCGATGTATGTAACAAATTGAGACATAGACTGAATAAACATAGTGATGATCCAATGTCAAGCTAATCACTAGGCAATCAAGTGTGAAAAATAAAATTAGGAATTGTTATGTAATTATATATATATATATATTTTATTAATTACAACCAATATAACTTGTGCAA
Source organism: Epiperipatus broadwayi (assembly GCA_028023455.1). Taxonomy (NCBI): domain Eukaryota; kingdom Metazoa; phylum Onychophora; class Udeonychophora; order Euonychophora; family Peripatidae; genus Epiperipatus; species Epiperipatus broadwayi. The sequence continues at coordinate 5,073,470 of JAQFVV010000077.1, read as the reverse complement.
CAATAGACAACTACGGCAATGTGAAAAGAAATGGAAAAGCTAGTATAGCAAATACCGGAAACTAAGCGTGGTATAAAAGCCCAGTTCATTTCCGTCATCTTTTATTATTTTTAAAAATAATGCATTAGCCAAATAAAGCCAACATCCTGAGACAAAATGTTCAAATGCAAAAAAAAAATGGATGACATTTGAATACTTTGAATTATCTATATGTTTCTTAGCATAAAATCATAAGAGATTAAAACCGATGTTTGGCTTAAAAGAAGTTTAATAAGTAAGTGCACTTTAATAAAATAAATAAACCATTTTTAAATTGATATCAGAGAAACTGTGCTATTATTGGAACACAAACAAAAAAGGAATAGAACATCGCCAGCACTTAAACAAAAGATGAAGTACTTTTTTTTTCTTATAAGCCTTTGAATACCAAATCGCAAATAAAATTTGTCTGTTATAAACCACTGTGCAATGTATTCTGGCTAAATTAAAAATGCCATAGTACTGAGCTCCACCATTGTGACCCTGTAAATGCAATAAATTGACCTACTTACTCTAGTAATGCCTAACGAAGCCCCAATTGTTCTATGCCAAATGTCTACATGGATTGAGAGGAAGAGCAACTGCAGAGAATGGATGTAAGATCATTTCTAGTGCATTGCACATAATTGAAAGGAAGAGCAACTGCAGAGAATGGTTGTAAGATTTCTAGCGTGTTGCATAGGAATTCCGAGTGACGAATACGAATCAACGAGAGTGAATCAAAAAGATAGACTGTACCCATGAAGGACATTATACTGCCAAACTCATGAACATTAACCAAATAACTTAATGAAAGCATTGATTTTGTTATATATCCTTGTTATATATATATGTATTTGTAAAAAAAAAAATTTTAATTTTATTGTCACGCTTGGAAGCATGTCTATAATTTGGAAGAGACCATTATAAATGAAAGCATCAAAACAAGGGGGGGGATTGCAAGTTAGATATTTTTTTATGTTAAAGTTTAGGTCAGCATTCCCTCCATAGCAACTTGACATTAATCATTATATGGAATAAGTTAAGATTATTCCATATTAAATACATACACTTGTTACAGGACAGAGTTCATGTTATTTGTTTGTTGTTAACTAATAATCGTTTATATTTATTTTTTCAATATAAATGATTAATCTTCTTGTACAAATGTTTTTTCTGTCAACCGTAAGAAACTATACATACATAGAATGATCCCCAGATCGGACACTGCTAATTTGGATTGGACAATGAGGCTACCACAATTGTATCAGCTTAATATTTTAAATTAGATAGTTATCTTCACCATCAAATTAATAATAAAACTTTTTTTATTTCGGCTTTGTAAATAATTAGTGCCATGTCTTGCATTTCTACCATGGAATAGGGTTTGGAATAGTGAATATATTCACTTGCTGATATGATAGAAATTCATCCTCGACACACACAATTATACAGTATTATTTTGTTAAAAAGTTCTAAATTTTTTTTGTTATTTAATAAACGTTAAATTTATTCATATTTGATTGGTCTCTAATTTATCAAAACCAATAACCGAGGATGTGTATACACACACATATCTCACTCATATGATAACATAGAAATATACTTGGAAGAATCTTTAAATCAATTGCAACCTATATAAATTTTTGTGTGACAGTTGTGATTTCATGTAAGTTCATTCCCGAAGAGAACCGAATGCAAATTTCTCCTTGAGTTCGAATACTGAGGCATAACGAAGCCTGAAGGAGCGGTGAGGTATGGATGAATTAGCCCAAACTGTATTTAAATTTAATGTGTAAGCACAGAGCTAGCCCATTGGAGGTGGATATGATCATTGGTTAGGTCCTTCATCATGGCATTGATAGCACCCTAGGCCTGACCATGGTGAGATCCCCTTTCTCATGGAAACTAGTCTGTTACATCTGGTACCCAAACTTTAGGGGCATGAAACTGGAGGTTTCTGAGATCCAGTTGTTAGACTGGTGAATAAAAATTTTTTTTTGTTTCTTTAAACTTATTCTTTTGTCAAATTCCCACAATACACAACCCTGATAAATTTATGCAGATAGCAATCAATTGATACACCTAAACATAAAAGAATGAACTTCTTGAACTTAAACCATTTCTAAGTAAACACATCAAAAAAGGAAAACCCAGTGTGAAACATTGAATGCAAGTTAACTAATGACTGATATGACAAACTGATTTCCATAAATAAATAATTAATAATCAAATTAAAATAGATGAGTTAGGCAAAGAAAGGGATAGGTGAGAGAGGAGGCATTAAAAACATACATAAAAAACAGAGAAGTTAAACATAAGTGCTAAATGGCAAGAAGTGGCTGAAGGTCCTATGACATATTCATTTGTATCTTTAAAAAAAGTATTAACTTGATACTCAAATATTGAAAAGAAATTTAATGGTAATCAGGAGTGGAAAACAATTATTTAAGATGGACGTGAAATGTTTCAAAGAAACAAAGCAGTAGTGATAGTGAAGTAGAAGGTACTGCTATTGGCAGTGGGGAAGGGCCTTCACATACTCAAACACATCTGGGAGATCCGTGACCGAGATTAACAACTCTTCATAGGTACACTTTGCAGACCGAGCGACACCTCAAACATCCAAAACCAAAGTAGTACAAGCTATGAGAAGAAATGAACCATAACATGAGCAGCCTAAAAGATGACATGAGCAATACAGAAGCGAAGATAGACCATAGGATAATCAGTATGGAAGATAAATTTAAAGGCAAATATAAATATAAGGGCAGATTTAAAAATAGAAATAAGCAATGTGAAAACTAGACTGTCCACTGACATGGAACAGTTTACAATAAACGTAAACAGTGTCCAAAGGGATAACACTGAACTGAAGCAAGCACTAGGTGAGATGAGAAAAGAAATACATGAGAAGGTTGTGCATCCTTATCTATTTCCTTTCTCATGGCAGTTTAAGGAGTTAGTGTAGCATCGTTAGTCACTTAAACATTAAGTACGATGAAGTGTACAGAAGCCAGGAGACTTTTAGGGGCAAAGTATGCACAGACCAAGAGAAGCTCCAAGATGAGGTCCAAAAAGAATTCCAGGATATCTACTCAAAGATGAGTGGAGGGTAGTAATACCTAAAACATTGCGAACCCACTCATAAAGTATATACACTGTTTGTAGGGGCCCACAAAATGGAACATACGCTGAAGAACCGGTTCTACTGGCCAAGAATGTATAGAGACATCTTGAGATCACTTCGAGATTGTCTAGTATTATTGCAACCCAAGCCAATGAACCAAAGTTACAATAATGCCCTAAAGTCCATTATATCAAAAAGACCAAATGAGATCTTAGTAATTATTATGGGGCATTGCCCCCATTCAAAAAACAGATATACTTGGTAGTCACGGATGATCTCTTTTCTAAGTATATTTCCGCTTACGCAATATCCCAAACTAATACCAGACATATAATCAAGGTATTAGACATCCTCCAATTCATGATGATAGAAAAGCCTAGAACCATCTTAACAGATCATGGCACACCTTTCCTATTCAAAGAATGGAAAAAATGGGTAGAATCTCAAATAAGACATGTGCTCACATTCATTAAAATCCACACCCTTGAAAACGTGTAATGCGGGAGCTCAGATGTCTGTATAGGACTTACTTGAGCAGTGGTCTTCAATCCCTGGTCCACGGACCGGTATCAGAAGTTTTCTGCCAGTCTGCACTAGACTGGCAGAAAAGTTTGTAATAACAAAATAATAAGATTTTAAACTTTTAATTAATATAAACAATTTTTATTTATTTTTTCATCACATTTTTACCCGATTAAAAAAAAAGAAACAGAATGAAAACAAAATCTAATCAATCATACATAAATTAATTTGTTTTTCTATTTATCACAGATGTTTAGGAAGGGGAATAGAATTAAATTTTTTATTATAAATTTTTTATTATTTCTCTAAAAAAATTCAAAATTAAAAAGAAAAGTTTTTTATTATACAAACTCCATATATATATAACTTCATCTTGTATATTTAACATTAAATACAGATATTAAATTTATCATAATCATTGTCATGTAATTACACTAGCTGTGACATTTCCCAATATTCAGGTGAATAACATTTTACTCTTGCATGTTTTAACAATAAAATAATAAATGTAGAAATGCAAGCACATTAATGAGAATGATAGTTATTTTGTACTGTTTCTGTAGCAATATGACTGTGCAACTCGAGAAGGTGTTCAGCATGTGAAGGTAAACAACACCATTACAATACACAGTAACTAGCGTGCTGTTTTGGTCAGTTATAACAATTATGCTCATCAAAGGCTAAGCAGTTTTTAAAAAAAAATTATCTGTAAACTCCTGCCAATCTGCAAAATCTTATCCTTATTTTTGCCGGTCTGCAGGTATGAAAAGGTTGAAGACCACTGACTTAAAGGATGAGCAATAAATAAAGCAAACAGAAGGTGTAGTCAGGTAGAGCAACAGGTGCGTAAACGAATTGACCAGATTCAAGCCCATTAGACTACACTTTAATCAGCCTATACCTACACTATTCATGAGATACCAACCCATGGTTAAACATGGTGAAAGCGATAGAAAAAAGGATAAACAAAGAGCATATAAACAGCTCGTAGATAAGGCTGAGCAAAGGAATAAAAACAAGAAAAAAAAATCCATACAATTTTAAGATAGGAAATAAGGTTTTATAAAAACACTTTGAGTAAGCAACAGGAAAACAAGTACCAAAATTTTACTATCCATATGCAGAACCATTCACTATTGTGAAACAATCAGGTCCAAATGCGTTCTGGATAGACATAGGAGATTAAGGTTACATATAATGCCCGCAGTTTGAAGCTATATTTTGGTCAATCTGAGTGACCACAGAATTAACATACTTAGCTTATGTGCAAATTAAAAGATAGACAGAAATTATAGTTGAAACAAGAACAGGGAGACAAAAAATGAATAGGGTCATTAAATTTTGATGAGGGTATGTCCAGAAGAGTGCTCAAAAACAATCACTGAGTTACCTAGGAACTAACCAAGACACAGGAGTTGAACCATACTGAATGATGAATACTCCAATATTTCATTTAGTCCTTCAAAGAAATCCAGTAAGTCTCAAAAAGAGAGCAGGATGAAGGCTAACGAGTTTAACTATGTGCCATCTGCAATAGGTTAAGTTCAGGCCATAAGACCATCAAAAAGAAAAAAAATCCTATATTTAAGTCTTACCTTAGTATGATGATGCCTAATCAATTAAGGAATTAGGAAGAAATGGATATAGTTAAGGGAGTGTAAAAAACTAAGATAAGTAGATTTTGTAACCCTTCTTTTTTTTAAAAAAAGGTCAATCCAACACTAAACAAATGCATACACTGCTTGAGTGTTAAAATTTTGGGCATCTCAAAATTTTAACGCTGTAAGGGAAGGGAAGTTCTAAGGGTAGCTTACAATCCTATCAAAAACAACTTATATTTGTCCACACAACCAAATCAAACCCATTTCAAAACATTTTAACTAATAGGTGGTTGAATATACACTATCCTTTCTCTTAAGTGTACATATATATATATATATACGCGGCGAATGTTTACCTTGTTAGACATCAAGCTGAATAAATGTCACAATGAACTAATTTTCCTTAATAAAAAGTAGCCCATTTAGAGAAATCATTAAAATATATATATAATAATTATCGATGTACTGTACTCACAAATTGAGACATAGACTGTAAACATAGTGATGACCCAATGTCAAAATACTCACTAGGCAATAAAGTGTAAAAAATAAAATAAAATTCTGTTACATAATTTTATATACTTTTTTTATTAACTACAACTAATATAATTTGCATAACAATAGGAAGCTATGGCCATGTTAAAGGAAATGCAAAAGCTAGTATACCAAACACTGGAAACTAAGCTTGGTATAAAAGCCCAGTTCACTTCCGTCAACTTTTACTATTTTTAAAATAATGCATTAGCCAAATAAAGCTAACATCATGAGATCGAATACAAAGGAAAACGGATGACTTGTTCGAATACTTTAAATTTAACTTAAAAGAAATTTAATAAGTTCGTGCAGTTTAATAAAATAAATGAAATTTTTTTTTTCTTATAAGACTTTACCAAATCGCAAATAAAATAAAATTAAGTCTGTTATAAACCACTGTGTAATGTATTCTGGTTAAATTAATAGTGCCATAGGATTGGGCGCCACCATCTTGACCCTGGAAGCGCACTAAATTAACCTAGTTATTTTTGTAATGCTTAACGAAGCCTCAATTGTCCTATGCTAAATGTCTACATGAATCGAGGAAGAGCAACTGCAGAGAATGGATGTAAGATTATTTCAAGAGCATTGCATAGGAATTCCAATGAGTGATGAATATAAATCAAGGAGAGCGATTCAAAAAGGAGACTATACCCATGAAGGACATTACTGCCAAATTCATGAACATTAGCCAAATAATTTAATGAAAGCAATGATTTTGTTATATATCCTTATTATATATGTATTTGTACAAAAAAAAATTATTTTATGTCCACACTTGAAAGCGTGTCTATAATTTGGAAGAATCCATTATTAATAGAAAGTGTCAAAATAAGGGGTGGGGGAATCGTTAAACTAGATAAAAAAAATTTTATATGAAATAGTTTAGGTCAGCTTTCCCTCCATAGTGACATGACATTGATCATCATGGTATGGAATAAGGTAAGATCATTAAGATTATTCCATTAAGTACATACACTTGTTACAGGACAGAGTTCATGTTATTTGTTTATTGTTAATTAATAATCATTTATATTTATTTTTTGGTATAAATGGTTTTCTTGTATGGATGTTCTTTCCAGTCAACCATAGGAAACTGTACATAGATAGGAGGAGTCCCAAGAAAACTGGATACCGATAAATTTGGATGAGGCTAATGCAAATGTACCAGATCAATATTTTAAATTAACTAGTTAGCTTCAAAGATCGAATTAATAGTAATAAAACTTTTTTATTTATTTTGTTTGTAAATAATTAGTGCTATGTCTTACATTTCTACCATTAGTAAGGGTTTGTAGTAGTGAATATATTCAATTGCTGATATGGTAAAAAACTATCCTAGACACACATAATTATACTGTTTTATTTTGTTAAAAAGTTCTAAATTTTTTTTGTTTTATTTAATAAATATTGTCAAATTTATTCATATTTGACTGGTCTCTATAATTTATCAAAACTATCTATGCATTCACTCATCAACAGATAACCGAGGATATATATACAGACACATCTCACTCTTACACAATAACATAGAAATATGTTTGGATGAATCTTTAAATCAAATGCAACCTAAATAAAGGTGCGACAGTTGTGATCTCATTTAAGTTCACCCCTGAAGAGAGCCGAAGGTAAATTTCTCCCTGAGTTCGAATACTGAGGCATAACAGAGCCCAAAGGAAAGGTGAGGTATGCTAGCCCAAATTTTATCTAAATTTAATTTGTAAGTACAGAGCTAGCCCGTAGGAGGTGGATATGATCATGGGTTAGGTACTTCATTGCGTCATTGATAACATCCTACCGGAAGACCCTAGGTCCAACTGTAATGAGATGCATCCCCATTCTTTTGTGATTTTGATATTGATTTTAAGATTATTGACTATTCTTTGTTGATTGTATAATGCTGGTAATTTTTTGATGATTAATTTTCTTGTATAATGCTGATGATTATTATAACTTGTTTATTTTTGTATATGCTTTTATGTTAATTCAGTGCTCAGTGATTAAGTTATTTTACATTTGTTTATAGGGATGATGCTGTATTTCCATTACTCCAAGTTGTCCCTTATTCATAACAATACAATATATTTTTTTTATTATGGCGGGAAGGCTGGTTTTGGCTGGATATTGTTTAATATGAGCTCAGGTATTTTTATAAAAATATAAATTATTAATCCGTGTAAGCTTATGCAAAAATATGAGTCATAATAGTGATTGAACTCCAGTTCTTCATGAATTGCTCTGATTAATCTTGATGCCTTTCGAGATGAGTGACCCTCAAATATAAATGCATTTTTTTATTATAGTATTTCAAAATGATTGTATTATATGTTGTAAAAGTAATTAAGAGACAAAGTTTTTCAACAATTCTATATAATCAGGTATATAACCTCAGCATAATCATATTCTTCTCCATCACTTTACTGCAAGCAAAATAAAGAAGGAATTATAAAAAAGATTGTATTAAAGTGTATAAGAGGAGATACATGAATATCATATCAGTTAGGTTACTTGATTGCCTTTTGAAAGGATCTATTCAAAACAATCTGTTTATAATAAATGTGAATCTTAAGACTGCTACACAGAATATGCAAAAGATATGTAGGAATGATGAATATATAATGAACACAATTCATTTATATAATGCCCTTTCTTTGTTTAGCAGATATTTGTGTATTATAATCTGTGAAAACACATTAAAGTGTAAGGTTCTTCAATTTCTTTGAATATTAATAACCATTTAATCAAAATTCAATGATTGTAAACTAATGTCTTATATGAAAGAAATTAGATGTGTATAACAGTAAGAAAAGTAAAATCATCTTTGTGTTTTGTTTGTATCATTGTTATAATTATGACTTATTTATTAACTTCATATCTGAAGGTCTTTTATATTATCATGCTATCTATATGTGAACCATGAAATTTATTTAACAATTGTGCTGGTGAAATGCTCAAGTATGAAAAAGTTATTATTTTCATATCATATTCTCAATTCTAATAATATATTTAGATAAATCTAATCATATCTTATGAAAACCAGAAGTTAAAATTATATCACTTTAAGTTTGCAAAAGAAAGAGTTATGGTTTTCATATCAAATTCTCAATTCTAATAATATATTAAGATAAATCTAATCATATCTTATGAAGACCATAAGTTAGAATTATATTACATTTAGTGATGCATATATGAATAACACATTTTCCAGTAACAAATCATCTAGCTGAGAATACAATTGATTTTTTAATGGAAATATTATATTTCGATGAATATCCACATGGATATGGTTGAAATAGTCAGCCAGATGTTAATTCATATATTATATATATTGTAATGTTTTCCATGTCTTGCTAGGCCTCTATAAGCAATAAAGGCGTGAGTTGATCAAGTTGTGCAAAAAGAAGAAAGTTTCTTTCCTATTTCTAAAAACCTAACTATATTTCCTGATCAACTCTACCTAGTAAATGTTACGATTTACGCTATTGATGAAATCAGCTTTTATTTCTGTTATCAGGGTACCAGGATCGATATAAGAATCCGCTGAAATCTGTCGCATAACGTCTCGTAAATTAAAAAGAAAAATATTTTTAAAATAATCGGTATTATATTATACCATAACTAGAATTAATTTTTTGATATTATTATTCCTGGAGTTTATTCAAAACATATTGGCAAAGATAAATTATATTTCTAAATCTTACTAAACTAATAATAAATAATAATAATCAATATTAATAACGTACGAGGAAAAGTTGATATTAAAAATAAATATTTTTATTCTAACAAATTAAAATGTTTAAAGATAAATTATATGTATTAAATAAACTGGAGAGAACACACACACGTTAATCCAAACATGAATCAATTAATAAAAAACAATTTCACAATTACAGTTCACTTCCAAATTTCTTCTAGAAAGTTCCTTAAAATGAATGTCTCTTGCATAAGAAAATTAATGTCTCTATCGGGGTTATTTTAAGCATATTTTTAAGAATTGTTTGCAAACGCTTAATTTTGTCACAATCAGGAATAAGTAATCTTAACTTACCGGTAAGTTTGAGTTCATGAAGTTTGTAGATTACTATGCATAGTTTTTTTTTATGGAGAATGAGCTCGGCCATCGGTTATAAAGTTGATCTTGTGGTCTATTCTACTGGTCGGTCATGAAAGCTTTTCTGGTGTCCATCTTCAGGAGCGATGTCAGCAAAAGCTTCGGCTCACTCCAACATGCAGAATTATTTCAGCATAGGGGTGATCCTGGATATATTCTTTTGTTATCCAGGACCGACCATAAGAAAAACAGACGAAGCAAGACATTGATCAAACTGGTCTTGGCCATCTTTAATTAGCTAAAATATTTTTCTTTTAGCTTATCTAGATTGGTAATTCATGTATCTTTTGTTCTCTCCAATATGAACGACAATTTTAACTTTCATTGTACGTTTTAAAAAAATAAATTATACTAATCAGAAAAAAAATCTAAAAATGTTTTTCTTTTAAAAGATCACTAAATTTACCCTTTTTTAGCTTTTACCAAATGGCAATATATTTGTACCATATATAAATAAACAGTACAATATATACTGCTCATTAAACTTTTATAAAATTGTTTATTGAATATAGATGTACACACAACATTTGTTTTTAGTTACATAAAAATTGGTGCTTTCAACACGAGTCTCCATAAAAATACTTAATATATCATTCCATTATATAAAATTTTGCATTCCAGTATGGGGACAAATAAAGTAATTTACATATCTGACACTAAATACTATATATATAAATAATTTATATTAATTTTATATTTCAAAAATTTCTTTCATTGAAAATATTTTTCTACATTTTTCTTTTTCTGTATTCCTTATAATTATGAAAATTTAAAAAGTAATTTAATTTATTTTGCAAGAGGTACAGTTTCTTTATAACTGATCAATAATTAAAAATATTTCTTCATAATATATATTACTTTACTAATGTTAATAATAATAGCTATATATGTTCTTCTAATAATGTATTCAATCATTATTGATATATGTATATGTTTCACTTAAATTTATAAATATCTGATTACATACAGATATTTCATTTAATAATTAATGAGAAAAAAAAATTCAAATATCAGTAAGTCTACACCAATTCATTTAAAAAGAAAAACTAACAAGGAGAAAGAAGTGAGTCTCTCAGACATTTCTGATTTCTCCCTCTCCTCACATAATAATCTTTTATGATAAAAAAAAAAAAAACTAAAATAAACAGCTTTAGAAAATCATCATTGTCATAAAAAAATCTCTAGAATTTCTTTAGTTTATAAAAACAATAAAAATAATAACATTTATTTTTCATTATCAAAGTTGGAAAATGTTTTTGGTATCATATGTAATTATTTTTATATAATGTTTCATTTGTATATTTAATATTTGAGTGCTAATTTCTACATATTTGCATGTATTATTTATTTGAAATGTTTTTAGAAATCAGAATCAAAACACCATCTAAAAATTGGTAGTTATCTTTTACGTTTATTTTCAAATATTATCTAATTTTTATATTTTAAAATACAAAAAAAAAAAAAAATTATACAAGTGTGCAGTAAGCAAATATTAAAATTTAAACAAAAATAATAAGTTTTATCAATAATTGTTCAAATTCAAATTATCTTAAGAATATTCTGCATAATATATATATATCAAATAATAATAATAATAAATATTCAAAAATTACTGATATATATTACATCAGTATTAAATATAAAGCAGGGAAGAGGTTGTGTAAATTCAGAAAAAAAATAATGTAATTGGAAAAAAATAAGAGAAAGAATTGGAATTAGATTACATTTATAAAACAATAATTTTAATTCTATATATTAAGTGAAGAAAAGCTTTACAGTTTTGTTTGATGTCCATATGATATTATTATATATAAGTTTAATGCACTAAACAATGGAATTGAGCTTAAGTAGACTTGAGAATATGAAAAGCTAAGTAATATAAAATATTTAGAATTGAAAATAATCATGTTTTGGATTACAAAATGTTATTGAAATATTTTAAAGTTATTCATTCTCCAAAGTCCAAAATTCCTGTTTCTTTTAAGTTTTCTGGCTTAGATTGTGAAAATATGTATTGTGTAAGAAAAAAAATGTTGAGACAAATATCAGGGACCTTATATATGTTGGTTACAGTGTATAATACATGAAATTTTTTTATTATATATTAACATATTATTGAAAAAGGGAAATTAAACAAGCTATAAAGAGATTATACTTTTGATTTATTATCACCAATTAAATCTTAAGGATAAAGCAATTGTTGCCTATGCCATTAAATGTGAGAGGTAAACACCAGTATTCTATGGTAAGATAAGTTAACAATTTAAAAACAATAAATAACATATCTGTCAATATGTCAAAAATAAGATAAAATATTTATTTTTTGTTAACTGTGACAGTGAAGTGGGACAGGTATTTGATTTTAATAATGATATTTCTAAAGTGAGGGATCATCATAAGCATATGATAAAAAGAGTTAGGCTACCCTGTAATTTAAATAATATTAATAGAGAACTAAAAATATGTAATTTAGTCAATATTGGAATTTTAGAAAATAATTTGAGCTTCATTTAGTTTGTTAATGTATTGTGGCAATGAATATGGCATAAGAATGTTGAAAATATGCTAAACAAATTGTTATTAGTCTATTCCAATTTAATTTTTCTTATATACTACATATTTACATGATATAATTATTTTATTGCTTATTATATACACTAATTTTATTTTTTAAAATTTCTTATTAATACTTTCTAACTTTACTGCAAAAAAAAAAAAGCTAAATGTATTTATTATTCTCCTATTACTCTTTAACACTCATCATATTCTCCTTCTGTACATAGTGTTACAACTACCTTTCTTGCTTAATAACTGATATCATAAACATAAATTCAAGAGAATATTATACAAATCTGATAATTATTCAAGTATGTAAATAAATGTGATAAAAAAGAAATAGAAAATATGTACTAAGAAACCAAAAATTCATTGAAAAGAAATCTAAAAAATATTTGTATAATTGACAATAGAAGTGGGGGGGGGGGTACAAAGCTGTGGTAAAACAGGAAAGAACTGGAGATTATGGATCAAGATGAAAAAAAAAAAATGTGGTTTAAAATTCACAAGATAAGGATTTGTAACTGAAAAACTTTAGATAATTAAAATAGATTTAGAAACAGTATTAAGAATGCATATTCTACAGCTGATATAGATTCATATTATAAATTTAGTAGCAATAAAATTAAAATTATCTATGTAAAAAAATGTGGTGTATGAAATAAATGAGCAATTAATAAATTAAAAGATATTGAAAAAAAAAATCAGAGTTGTTGGATAAAAATAAGCATAAATAATAAAAGATTAAGTGACACAACAAATTCATCTAAAAGATAGGAATTATTTAAAAAAATTTTTTTAAAAATCTGAGATAGAGGAAGTGGATTACAAAAACAATAAGAAAGCAAAGGAATTTTATATTAGTAATGAGAAAAATAATAAAATGGTAGAAAAAACAAAATGAAAAAATGTGAATTCATAAAAGACAGAATGGCTTTAATAATGACTTGAAGCTTGAAATGAATAAAACTAGAAGAGAATAGTTAAGAGAAAGGATTAAAAAAAGTCAATGTCAGATGGTAAAATATCTGTAAAAAAAAATTTGCAATAAAAAATATATCAGGGATTTATAAAATAGAAATAATATGCCTTTACTTATATGAATTGAAAAAGAATGCCATATATTTATGGATAAAATGAATGTAAACAATATATTTAAATAGATTGTAAAAGCATTTATTGAAATAAAAACTTGCAAGCCATAGACAATTGATAAGATCCTAATTTAATTATTAAAAGCTATATTTAAAAAAAAAAGTTTAGAAAATTGATTGATATTTGTAATGTAATTTACATCCAGGAAAATAATCAATAGATTTTCTTTTAATAGTTACGATTTCTATTATAAAAAGACCTAATTCAGAGAAATAGAATTTTTTTTTTAATAAATAGCCCCCATCTCTTATATAGCTAAGATGAAGTTGTGGGATTTAAATATATGGATTTCTAATTTTTGTCAGAAGAACAGTTGGATTTAAAGAAGATAGAGAATCAAGAGATGTAATCAGAGTGAAAAAACAATTATTGAGAGATAGAAAAAAAAAAAATGCATTTATCATTTAAAAAAAAGATAAAGATTGACAAGAAAGACATATGTTGAGAAATTTGTAATATGTCAGAACATGTATGTATAATTGAATGATCTTACAGAAAAGATAAATATAGGGAGAGTCTAAGGCAGAATATTATCTATATTGTTTTATTTAATATGTATTCAGATAAATTGTTAAATGAACACTATTATGATTTGGATAAAATTAACATTGAAGTAAGAAAGTCAATGGTATGAGATTTGATAATAATATGATACTATTTGCAGATAGTGAGTTGGAGCACAATAAAAATGATGAAAGATTCACAAAGTCTAAAAAAAGTTTGGGAAGAAAATAAATACTTATAGAGCTATAAAAATAGGTGGAGAAATGATTTTTATTTTCAAAAAATTACAATGCCAAAAAAGATTTGCTATATCCTAAAAAGTAAAGAAATCACAAAAATATATTAATATAAAGAAAAAACAGCTAGTGGGTTTAAAAAAGTAAAATAAAAGACAAAAAGACTTGGTAAGTGGCAGAACCCGAATAATATGTGCATCTATATATATAAAGATATCTACAGAACCACACACAATATCTAAAATTTAATATAATAAGCAATAATATAAAGTTTAAATTTTTATGTATTTATATATATTTATGTGTTAAAATGCCTAACCTCCAAAACATGTGAGAATGGGTGTTTAATAAATATTCCAACAAACTGGTAAATTTAAATAGCAAGATTATTCCACAATTGAAATATCAATAGTCCATATTCTGATTTTATAAATTTATTTTTGCAATCATATTACTATTAATAAATTAATCATTCATAATCAATAAAGGAATCTAATAATGGTACTGCAGCAAGAATGTTTGCAAATTGAGACTGCACATACAAAAAAAGCTATAATGCAGGAATATCAAAGTAAGTTTAAAAAAAATCAAAATCTAAAAATTAACAGCAGTCTAAAATATACTTATGAGAAATGTTTGTTTAAATCAAAATATGCTGGTAAGAAAAAAAATACAAACACATAAATAATATTTAGTCATTTTTTAACTTTGAGTGTGAGAATACTATGTTCATAGATACATCAAAAATATTGAAAATGCTACATTTGATTTTATTATTTTCTAAATAATAACAGATTTAAAGATCAGTCTTTTTTTATTTATCAAATGCTAAGAACGTTAACATTTTATAATCAATAAAAATCATTAAAATATTAGTATACAGATTTTCACTTTCTTTACTATTATTTTTTGCATTAAAATTATGTACTGATTTCTATTACAAATAAGAGTTTGTAATTTCAAAAATAAATAAGATTTACTAAAATCCTTATTAATCCAAATGTATATTATTTATTTAGTGCGATGTTTTTATTTGTAATAGTCATACGAAAATCACTCCAACATGTGCTGTATAAATTTATAACACTGAGAAATACTCTCACTTCCAAATACAAAATAGAGTCTTTGAAAAAATAAGAATAAATCCACATATCTTTTTTACCTAAATGTATATATATAGGCCAATCTTAAACACTTAGAAATGAGACTGAGAGCATGAAGGTTTTAATCAATGACTTTTAATTCCATTCATGTCAGTATAAGATGTAATATTAAATATATATAAATTTATACAGTGCATGTGTCAAGATAATTAGTTATATATGTAACTGTGCAGTAAATTGTAATAATTTCACAAACATCATTTATTAATATAATGAATGGAATTAAACATGATTGATTAAGAATGATCTATTATAAATTTAGGTAAAAAAGATAAGGTGGATTCATTCTTGTTTGGAAGTGAGAATATTCCTCAGAAGTTATAAATTTATGCAGTGCATGTGTTGGCGTGATTCCTGTATGATTATTATTACTATTTGAATAAAATATTATTGGTCTAATTTTATAATTTATTATTATTTATACCATACTGTTTTAATTATTAGTTAATTAAAAATGTATTTAATAAAAAATAATTTTTTCTAGGCTTAACCAGTACTTTTTTCCAATAAACAAAACTGATAAATGTAATTATTAAGGAAACAATGGTAAAAAAAACTGTTACATAAAGACAGTACATTTTTAAGCAATGGCCTTGAATATATATTTATATTACCATTAAATACAATTTAGGTAATAATAGTTATACAATCCAATAGTTAATATATTACTTTAATCATTCATAAAAAAATATTATCATTTTTAACAACTCTATTAATAAACAATAATTATTAAATATATATTGTTGAAAATATATACTTATGAAGTAATAATCTTCAAATGCATATACGCTAAGAATCTTTTACAAATCAGATTTTCTAGAGTCAATTTTAATAATCTTGCAAAACAGCATCCTTTTGCATTAATGTAATCCATTAATCAGAGAAAAGTATCAATCATTTTTTATTTGATTAATACACAATGTGGCATTATTTTGCAGGTTTATTAAACATAACTCTGATCTATAAAGGATTCATATATTTTCCATTTAAAGATTAACATTTCATAAATATCAAAATAATTATTATATGTTACTTGAGTTAGTTTTTAGCTATTGATGATAGTTGTATAAAGAAAACTGAATGCTTGAGTGCTAATTCTAATAACTTATAGTAATATCATTCAACTCCAAAATCTGACTAAAAATAAAAATTAATCATTCCAGATTCAAATAATATACAATTTATGTTCCAAGTTACTTTATCATTAAAAAACATATTCTTTTAGTCAAGTAATTTACTTGCAATTGATGAAAACTTTTAAATAATCTGTTACAAATATTGTAAGTAGTGCATAAAAAATAAATACCTATATTCAGGAGGATGATCATCTCTTCTTCGTAATGGCGGGTCATCCTGCTAAGACAGTAATATACATATGTATAATTATAATTAACATATAATTTGAAATAGATAAGAACAAATAAATGTATTCAATACCTGAGGTTTGAGAATTTGTGGTTTAGTTGCTACAGTTTCTATGTGCCCATCTACATCAAAAGTTGTTTCATAATTTCCATGTAATGATCTTCCATCTTCCTTAGATAATGGTCTTTATATATATATAAAAAGTTATTGTAGAGAAAATAAAATAATAAGCATTAACAAACATTATTGAATAATTTTTTTTATATCTCAGAAAATATATAAATAAAATGTTCAAAAATTAGTAAAAAATTTATTATTAATTTTTGTTTTTACAAAATTAATCCTTTTACTTTCCTTATGTATGCATATATATATATATATATATATTAATCATTTGTTAAATAATAATTTCTTGATTCTACAAAATCTATAATATAAAAACATTAAAATCATATTTTGTTGTAACATTCTACCAAATCTTATATCAAAAAATTATTAGTGCCTAATATTCAAAATTCATTTTAAAGATTAAATCAGATATTAGACCATATATAAAAATCTGAATTGAATAAGAAAATCCAATATGAGTAACAGTGCAGAAGTTGAATTCAGAAATAAATATTCATACTTAAAACAAAACAACAAAAAACAGCATTTAAGCAAAACTAAAACGAATATATAAAACTGATTACTCTAATAATTGCTAACTAAAAAATCGACAACAATGAAAAATCATCAACAAATGAGGATTGACATTCAAATGTTATAGATTTATTTAAGATTCACAGGCACAACAGGGAATAAAAATCTATTTCTTTGAATTTATTTATTATATAGTGAATTGCTTCAGAGATCAAACTACAAATCAGCATTAAAATAACAGGCAAACCACAATTATTTTCAATTGAATTAATAAATGATTTTATTTTGCTCTTTGATTTTCTCTTTCCTCAATCAGAAATTAGTCCAGGAACTTTTATTCTGGGTTATCCATTGATTATATTCAGAATTTACTTCTAAATAGTAATACTGTAATGATATGAACAATAGTTTTTTGTTTGTTTCTAAAATGGATTATATCATTGAAAACAAAATTTTAAATACATTCTCTAAAAACATGTTATGTAAATGCTATCACTTGTAATATGTTTTTTAGCTTATTATAATTTTTAGCATTGATAAATTGAAAAATGTGATATGCTTAATTTATGAAGATAAAATGTAAAAAACCCTTGCAGTTCTATGCATAAAAAACATGCTATGTAAAACTGACAAGTTGGAAAATGTGACTAGATTTATATGCATTACTCTCAGTTCTACGTACAATTTTCATGATGGAAGGAAAGAAGAGTATCATATTTGAATTTAAGATAGTGTCAAATCTGAAAGAAAATTATTACATTTAGAGATAAAAAAACAATTGTCAATAATGATAATAATTATTAAAACCATCATCAATCAACTGCAGGATGAAGATTTCTTCAAGTTTAATCCAATTCCTTGAATCTAGCTTTTCTCCACATCACTCTAAAAATCTTTCTTGTCTCATTATCTTTCTCATACATAGTCTTATTTTAGTTCTTTTACAATCACTTTAAGCCAAATTTAAAATTTCAACCATTTATCTAATGTCATATCTTACAACAATATGTTCAAACCAGTTCTATTTTAGCTACTTAATTCTTTTAATGACACCAATTTCTTCTCTCAATCATATAATTTATTTTCAATCTTTTCTTGCTACTGCCTATATACAATATCTCTGTATTTCTTTATATAATTTTTTTATATAATTTTAAGTCTTTGTATAGTTATTTTATTAAGTGTCCAAGTCTCACAAACATATGTAAATACCAGCAAAATACATTTATTAAAAATTTTATTTTCAACTATATAATATTTCCATTTAATGTTAAATTATTACTATCAAAAGCACCCAAACTATTTCAATTCTATAATTAATTTCATCCAATTATTTATATTTTTGCTAACTTTTTCTAATTTATTATTATTAATCTTTATTTTCTGTTTTGGCAAAGTCACTGCTCATTAGTTCAGTTTTTTAGCACTTATTTTATCATACATTTAGGATTTTGTCTGATAGCTCTTAATATTTCTTAAAATTCTAGAGCATTAGTTGCAAAAACAATCACATCATCTGCAAAATCTAGATAACTAATCTCCATTTGTTTTATTCTCTCAGCTTCCCATTTTAATCCATAAATTACTTCCTACAAAAAATGTAAAATCATTGTTCTATATTATCATTAATGTTAATCTTGGTGTTACCATATAATCTAATTACTATTGTTGCATTTTAATTAATAAATATTATTCAGAATTTGACAATATCCTAAGTCTGTATCTTGTTTTTCCAAGACTTTAAATTTTATTGCAAAAATGCAAAACAGAATAGTGACTTACATTCATCAATATTTTTTATAATTTCTCTTAATGTTTTTTCTATGTGATCTGCTGAATTAAATTTAAATCCAGCTTTGTTCTTTTAATTGATGTTGTAATGATCTTAGTAAAAATCTTGAACATAACTGGTAATAAACATAATATGTTTGTAATTTTTAATATTTTTTTTCTCCCACTTTCCATAAATATTAACATCATTTTTCTAATCATTTAATATATTATTATCATTAGATATTTGATATATCTCTCTCTTTATCTGCTTCTTTTAATATAATAATAATTTCATCAATTTTCAGTAGTTTTCCCTTTTTTATCACTACTTTTTCTCCATTTTATCTTGTTTCTTCTATTCTTAAATATTTTTTTAAGATCTTATTAATATATGTAGCTGATATAGTCTGTGAAAAAAATGATAATCATTATGGAAGAGAATGTATAATCTCAATAGTGGATAAAAGCAAATGATAATAAAAATCACTGCATTGACCAATCTCAGGAGTTAAGAGTAGCTTGCTTTTAAGTTTTCCAAGACTAAATGGGTCCCTCAAATGATTGTTGATGTATTGACCATAAAGAATAATCCATGAATATGATACAACTTTCATAAAAAGTAGTTATTCAACTTGAATGACATGGCAAAACAAGGCCCATATAATTAATTGAGCAATCAAAGTTGTGCCAACATGTAACTTGTATGTTAAATCACATGCAGTCTGTGGAAACGTCTAAACTTTAGAGGGCATTGGTGAACAAGACTTACATTCAATATATAAAAATATGTAATTCTTAAGATTTATTTTCACAGAATGCATGCGATTTAACATTCAGTACCTCACTTATTGGCTCAACTCTAATTGCACTCAATTGTTTTATCAAATAACAATCAAATATTATGAACAAATTTTGGAAAGTTAAATAGTTGTGAAGCCAGTAGGGCAGAAAAAAATAAAATAAAAAAGCATAAATATGTTAGAGTATAAGACAGTCAATGCAAAAATGATATCAGCTAGATTCAAGTATGCCCTATGTCAAATAACACACACAATAAAATATAAGAATTTTAAAACTTATAAATACATTAACATCACTGGAGGAGCTTAGACTGCAAAGATTGGAGTAAATGAAACATTGGAAGAAAAAAAATACAATAAAAGACCATTAGAATATGATATAACATACTTCAGCATGTAGAAAGAGAACATAGAGATCCAATGATAGAATGATAAAGCTCATGATAAATATGATATCAGTGAATAAAAAATAGTCAACATCAATATAGCATTGCTATCCATTTCATGAAACAGGTATCAGGTTGAAGCTTAAAAAATTACAAAAAACTTAATTTTCAAAAACAAAATGATCTTATCAAGATATCAGAACTAGAAATAATAAAGCATATCAGTCACTGTTTACAAAGAAAATCAAAAATATTGAGAAAAAAAAAATACTACATTCAAGTATGAACAATTTCAAAAAGTTTTTAAAAAACTGGTATTAAAGTTATATATAGAGGAAGTAAAGTAGGAAGACTGACACATAAGAAATATTAAAATTAGTACAGAAAAAGGAATTAATGAAACTTATAGAACAGCAAAGTAATAAAAAGCAAGCAGTACAAAAAAGCTTAAACAAAGATAGTTGAAAATTCAATAAAAAGACAAAAAAATATAATAGTAAATAAAAATATTAAAAGAAACTGGCAGCCAAAAAAAGGATAATAAAAAATGAAAATGTCCAACAGCGAGAATGAAATTTTAGTGTTATGAATTATATATAAAGCGAATTTTAATTTTAAAAAAAATCAGATGAATTAGTATTCTATTGATTTAGCAAAATGGTAGAGTGATAGATTTGAGAACTAAAGGTTCCTTGATCAAAGCTCAATCTGTCACTTCTGTTGCTCAAATATTATATAATCAGCATATTATAGAAATAAAAATATTTCATTAAACTTGCCAGTAAAATAAAAATTTAAAAGAACAATTAATACTTATAGGAGCTCTGGAAATGATAAAATATCTGGAAAATGATCAAATAAATTAGATAAATATTTTGCTTTAAGAAATTTACAAGAAGATACGGTACAGATAAAATGATTGTTAGCATTAGACAATGAAAAAAAAAAAAAGCAAGACAAAATGTAAATATTACAGAACAATTATGCTAATTATTCAGAATATCTTAAATGAAAGATTAAAAATTAAGTTAAAGAAACACTTAGAAAATGAACAAGCTAATTTAGAAGAGTACCACACAAAAAATATAATCTCTCTGCTTTAAAGAAAGCAAGAAGAAAAAAAATCTATGTAAACACAGCCAGTGTCAGCACCAACTAAAACAAGATTTTAGCAATACTTAAATCATATGGGGTAGATATCTTCTAAAAATATCTATAATGGTTCAAAAGTAACTATCAAGTGTAAAAAAATTAGGAAAAGGTTTTGATTTGGAAAAACACAAAATAAAATGATCTAATCTCACTAAACATATTCATCACAAATCTGAAAAGAGTAATAAATAAAAAATCAAAATGCAAATAAATATTAGTGTATAGACTGATAATAAACGATTTAAGATATGCAGATGACATAGTAATCATTGAAGAAAGGAGTAGAAATAATGAACAAGGGAGGAAAAACCAATTATATATAAGCATGAATCAAACAAAATCAATAAGGCTTGAAAAAGGAAAAAAATAAAGAAAAAAGTCAAAATTGATGGAAATGAAATAGACAACCTAGAAAATATATTTTCAAATATACAAAAACATATCATCAAGCTATAAACATGATTTGGAAAAGCAAAGACCCACATTACATACATATGCAAACATGGTGATGACAAAACATTTTATTTAAAAAAATCATGACAATTAAAAAAAAAATTACAACAGAAAGCTATTAGAAATTGAATAAATGCAAAAAAAAGATTTCAATGAACAACAGTACAGTAAAGTAATGAGACAAAGATTTATTGAAGAAAATTATTAAAAAAAAGAAGATACAATTGTTTGGCCACATATAATGAATGAATAATGATTGGAATTAAATTTACTAATTTTTGATAGTACACAAGGCACTAACAAAAATAAAGACCTTGCAAAATATAGACAAATGATGTTAAAGAAGGAAGTGGGTCTAATTTGCACGCACTTAATCTTCTTACAATAGCTAACAAAACCATACAGTTGGTGAAGAGAGTGTAATATACCTGCAGCATAGAGCCCGCACGATTTCTGATAAAGATGATTATTATTATTATTCTTTATTAAACATTTTTACATGAGAGTATTTTTTTTTTATTTCATCATGTACACTACCTATTTCTAAATTCCTGAATTGTCAAAATCATTTCAACTATGCTTTTAAATTTTATAATAGCATTTATGCTAATTAATTTATTTAAGTACAATTTTTTTTTTTTTTTGGTATATTCTCAAACTTTATTAAAAAAAAAAATAAAAAATAGAAATTCTATCTGAAAAAGATCACTCACTTCTGCCATTGTATGCATAAAAAGGACAGTCATTATCAATATGGTTAGAGATTTATGTTTTGCCAAAAGCACATGAGCTGGAAACTATTGCATTCCATTTCTGAAATAGATAAGCAAAGTGGCTATGAGTGGCTGATGAGACTGATATCATTCATGAAGATTAAATTAGTTTGGCTTTATTGTTGTATTTGAAAAAAAGACATTTATCTGGGCCTAGTAAGAAGACTATTTCCTATGCCATAATTCTTAATTGTTTAAAGGGTTTTTTGGCTTAATATTGAAAAAATAAAATTTAAGATGCATCTTAGGTAGTAAATCTATGCCTTGAGTTAGTGATAAGCCTGATCTACTTAATAACTTTTAGATATTTACTGTGAGAGACAGGTTATCTTCTGATATCTACTAAAAGAATGCATGAAAAGTTATAAAATTATTTCAGTATAATACATTTGAGTGTCCAAAATACTTCTGGTAATATATGACTAATTATGCAGAACTTTGATATGATTACTTTTTCTCAGCATTTAGTAATAGATGCTAGTGTTGAAGAAACATTAGTTAGCTTTTAAAACAAATTATTCCTAGAGAGGTTGGAAAAATGAGAGACTATAGTTCAAGATTATCTTAAATAGAATTAGTCATGTTTTGGTCTATTGTTACAGAAGCCTGTATGTAATATTTCCACATTTGTTTATCTAGAAAGTTGAATATAACTTTATTTACGAGATTAGTTATAAAACTTTATTATATAAACAAGATTTCCAAATTTGTTTCATTAAAGACCCTTTTCTATTCATGGGAAAGATTGTTATGCACAACAACCCCATCAACAAAAATGAATTTCTTGCATTGTATTCCAAGAAGATTACTGATGAATATAATAAATAAAATAAGTTATGAGAACTGAACCCCGTAGGAGGCTATTTGAAAAATCTTGTATTGCTGTAATTATCAGTTAGTCATTTATATTTTCTGTTGGAAAACATTTTGTAAATAAATTAATGATTTTCATTCATTTAAAACAAAAATTATTTTTCCAAACATTATTATAAGCAGGAATTAAATTAATAATAGAATTTTAAGGTCAATAATTAAAGACAGCACTTGTTCATAGTAGTTTCATTCTGATTTAAATCCAGGGTATTCTAGAGATAAATGATTCTCAACTATTTAGTTAAAATTATTCTTTCAGAGTTTGTACAAAACATTATAATATTAGTTTATTTATACGTTTAACTATTATCAAGTTATGTGATTCAATAATATGATATTCCCAATAAATATATTTTTAGTATTCTCAACATGAACAAAAAAAAAACCCACAATATATTTTTTGAGCTCATTACAAATTACACAGATCTAAAATTACAAACCTACAATTTAGTGTAGTAAGAGGTTGCAGCAAGCAATGGCAAACTATTTCCAACAATGATAATGTGATAATTCTTACTTATAATGCTCCATCATATAATTACTTTACTAGACTTCAAACAAAGAACATATATATACATATTTAAAAAATATTTTTATTTAAAATAAAAAGTTTTGATAAATTTCAAATTACTGATCAAAATTAAACTCACTAGTATTAAAATCATTAAAAGAGAAAAAACAGTAAATGCTATAAAATTCTTGTTCTTGTATACAAAATTGTTTTCTGCTATAACATAAATTTCATCTATCATTCTTTTTAAAAAAAAAAATCAACTAGAAAATACAGATGTTACTAAAATAAATATTTTGTTAAAAGGCTGTATGTGAATTTGCATATACATGCAATAAAAATAGTACAGAGTTAATATTATATATTTAATTGTAGCTATATGTTAAAAATAATACCAAATAAATTCAGATGATTTTTCTGAAACAAATAAAATAATCACCTTATACTCACCTAGTAGAAAAAACATCAGGCCTTGGTTGGACACCCATGTCTGATAACTGTCTTTTAACATTTCCATTTCTAGACTAAATAAAAATACACAAAAATTAAGATATTTTTGAAATCTAACATATATTTCATGTAACTAGTAATTTCATCAATAATGGAGAAAAATTTAATCCATTATCTATTTTTTGATATCTAAATAAATCATATAATATTAATATAAAATATCATTATATATTAGCAATAATTATGTATATATTATAAAAATAATACAAAAAAAATTTTTCCAGCAAATATTTTTTTTCTTCCCCTTATTAATGTGGTGGAAAGTTTTAAAGCTTCAATTTAACACATTTATGTATTTCATTATATATTCATGAATAATATAAATTCAATTTCCATGTAATCTAACTAAATCAACCAGGAAAAAGGGGGGAGGACTTACAATTAATGAGAACATGTGCATTCAAGTTTATTAAAATATTTCAGATCCATAAACTTCTTTCTCACCATTTTTCTAATAAATTTCTTTAATTTCATCAGTCTTTAGCTAAGTTTTTAAAGATCTAATTTAGAACTTCAGCAGTCTATTTACTATCTCTTTTTATTAAGAATTTAAGAACTCAATTTCAGTTTAATGTTACTGCCCCCTTCTTCATCCTAATATACACCTTTCCATATTTCACTGTCTCTGCTCCCCACTATCTTGATATTGCCATTCTACTAAGTGTTCCAAGTTTTGGATCCATAAGCAAACTATTTTTAAGTTTAATTTTATATTTAGTTTGGTAATAGTATGAAAACTGAACCCTATCATCTGATGGCGCTGTTTTTCACAAAACGCACATCACTATACCGCTTTAGTGGCCTTAACTTATGGCTGACAATACACGAGGTGTTTTTTGAGCCATAACAGGCCGCCCGAGGGCAATGTATTCTACGATTACATAACGAAATGCTATGCCCATTGCATTGCGAAAGTATTTGTCAAGTGAGCGCTCTTGAACTCTCGCTATGGTCTGATTTGATGGTGGCCATATTTGAAAGAGACGAAACTCTGCAAAAATTCATTGTCGGAAATTTTTTAGAAAGTGTAGTGGAATTATTATTCCATATTAAGAATTGTCATGTCGTCACACACATTTTTGAACGGCACACAACTTGAAAAGGTTCTTCTTTTCAGCAGTTTTTTTCCATTTTGCATGCAAAAATTGTCAAATGTCGTCTGCAAGTTGTTCGAATGGGTTGAAGCTGAGTGAATTGCCGGCTGGCCACACAAGTGGACGCACAATATTGTGTTTTCCCAGAAAGAGAAACTCCTGCAAGCGTACCTATATAAGTCTATGTAATAGAAGTTGTTGGTTCGAAGGCTCCAAAATCCTGTTACTTACAGCTTTGAGGTTTCCCTGTTACTTTATTTGTGTGTTACTTTTGGCTGCTGTTTTTTATGCCTTGTAAATGGTGGTGTTTGTTTTTTTTTTTTTTTAACTTGTTTTGCTTCACAACTTGTCCAAAGTTTAGTTTCTTTTTGATTCAATAAATTATTTTATGGGGAAACTTGTTGTTTTTGTTGTTCACATGATTATAAAGTAAGAAGGTAATATTTGATAAGTTTCATTAACAGTTAAAGTAGGTAATATTTTATTATACAAAAAAAAAAAAAAAGTGTTTAAGAGTTTATTCAAAAGGCCCCACTATAAAAAAATAAAATAAAATAATAATAAAGAACTGTGCAGTAACATAATAAAATGTTCAAAAAGAAAATCCAAAAAAAAGTCGATAATTAAAAATCAAAACAAATCTTCACCGCCACCCCCAGGCTTAAAAAAAAAGTGTTCTTTAAAAACAAATTGCTTATGTCTTTTTTTTAAATTAAAGGCCCAAAAAATTAAGGAAGAACTTTTGGCTATATAAAGCTTTCTGCAGCGTAAAGATTTGAAACAAAAAAAAAAAGACGACAATTCAAAATCAAAAGAATCCCTCTCCCCTCCACCCTCTAAAAAACCAAGTGTTGGTTTATTCAAAAGTATCAAATTGTTGGAGTCTTTCAGCAAATCAAAACATCAATCAAAAAAAAAAAGATAAGTTAAAGCAAACAACCATTTAAAAACAACAAAGTATTTGTTACCTTATTTTTGTATAAACAAACCGATGGATCGTTAATCGATAATTTAAAAGCAACCAACATCCCTACACCATCTAAAAACAAAGTGTTTGTTTCTTTCAAAAAACGAACGAAAAAAAAAACCTGTGTGAAAAAAAAATTTGGTTTACTGTAAGTAATATTATGTAAAGAAACCTACGGACAGTTAGTCGTTAATTTACAAACAAACCAACACCCCTAGACCATCTAAAAACAAAGTATTTGTTTATTAAAAAAAAAAAAAAAAACCCCGGTGAAATAAAAAAAAACTTTGGTGGTTTACCGTCACTGATGAAAAAAATTAAAAACGGTTGGGGGGAGAAAACTTTTACCGTAATATTATGTAATAAATAAAAACTTTGGTGGTTTACCATCGCCGACGAAAAAATAATAAAAACCGGTTTGTCAAAAAAAAAAAAATTTACCGTAATATTATGTAAACAAACAGACGGTCCGTGAATCAGTATATTGATGTGAATTGGGCGAAAAAGAGCGCCATCAGACGATAGGGTTCAGTATTCATACTATTACTAAATGTTCCAAGTTTTGGATCCATAAGTAAACTATTTTTAAGTTTAATTTTATATTTAGTTTCTTTCCATTATGCTGCCATTTGTATTAATAATCTATCAAAATATTTACCCTTATTAATTTCTAATTGAAGATCATCTAGTCTTCTTAATATTTACTCTTAGCTTTGGTTCTGCTTTACTGCTTTCATGAGATACTTCTTATATTTTCTGCAGTTTTAATGTATTAATTTCTAAAACAATCATATCATTTGCAAAATCCAGATAACTTAAGTAATATCTCCCCTTCTCTCTCTCTTTTTATGCTTACTGTATTACTATGACAAATTTATAATGAATTGAATCATCCTGCCATATTAACAGCTTGAGCAAGCATAAAAAATGGTGATCATGTGATCCTGACATATATTTTATACTTTTATTAATATAAGCTATCATATATAGTCTAATTATTACTATTGTTCTTTGGTAAATATTTTTTAGCATTAGACGGGTTATGATGTTCTAAAGCTTCAATCACTTCCTGAAATAAAATTCAACTATATCTTTCACGTTTTTATTTAGATTATATGGCATTTCAACTGATGATATTATTCCACTAGCTATTTGTTTTCTGTTCTTTATTACTATATAGTTTTTTATTCCTGCTATTTGTATAACTGTTTTTGTTAAAGTCGTCATTATTTTCTTACAAATCTGTGTTCAAGTCTAAGCCATTTTCAAAATCTTAATATTTTAAAAGCAATTGTAAATTCTAGCATAAATTTATTGAAGTAGTTAGGGATATTAACTGTAATTATTCTTTTCTTAATAACTTTGACTCTATGGACATTCATTAAAACTGATCTTCCAACACACTAATCAATCATTTATTGAATCTATTAAGCATGATACTAGTCTTGAAATATAATTTTTTTATTACTCAAAGTACAACACATGGATTATTCGGTTACATTTTCATTTAGATCATTTACTCCTGATATTGTTATCAAAAAATAATAATAAATTACTGTTGTACTCCACCCCCCTCCAAATGCAACAAAATAAAAGCTCCTTTCATTTTAATCTTCATACCCAAATTTACTAACTTTTTTCATATTTTAACTAATCACCTACAACAAACTATAGTATAAAATTAACTCAATCAAAAACTTTCCATACATCTATACAAAGTTCTTCATTTCTCTATCAGAATGAGAATTTATTTCAATAACATGAGTAATTAATTATGATATTTTGTCTAATGTACTACCAATCTTTACAATGTTCTTCTTCCATAATTAAATAATAATAAATTTCACTTTACTTCCTCTTTTCAATACTTGTATCTTTACAGAATATATAAATCTCAAATGTTCTTTTGGATTTTTCTTTGTATAAAAACATTAAAAAAACATTTAGTATCTTTTATCAGTGAAATAATTCATATCAATGTATATAAAATTTGATAAATAGGTATTCAATTTTTAAATATAATGATTCTTGGATATACATTTGATCTTAACGCTCAACACAATATTCCTTGTTTACTTGATTGGGGGAGACAAAACTCACTACCAATTAAAAACAATTGAGATAGAAAACAATTCTACAAAGATATATATAAATATCATTAAATATCTTGGTTTGGTTTCAAGCAATTTAAATTCCACATTGACAAAGAGGATAAAATTCAGAAACAGATAAAAAAATATAGTAATATCACTAAAAAAAAAAAAAAAAGAAATTAAGGCAGAAAGTCAACATTTGCAGAGTTGGAAAACATACTTTTCTATTGCTATCAGAATGCACAAGAGGCAAATATTCTAGTTAATGAAACTATTCTTTTGTGAATGTTTGCAATAATAGTTAGGGAATAGAGGATTACAGTGTAACAATTAGTAGGTAGCAACATAGCATAATATAAAAAAAAATTTGCAAAAGAAAGTGCTATAGTAAATTTTGAAAATGCAGAAACATAAAGAAAATGACTGCCTTTTTTTTTTTTGGAGAATAAATTGAGAACTCACCAAATACAAAACCTTATAGAAAAAGGGGATCCCATGAGATAAATATCATATTGTTGCTACACAAAATCCCTGTAGTTAGAGATAGGTTTTCCTAAAAAAATCATTGGCATATACCACATTATGCTAATTTTACCGCTGGTTACAATATGTGGTGAAGAGTAAAGCATTGCTATGATCTTAATATTATATTGTGGCAGTTAATAAATAATTTACAAAAATAAACCAAATTAACTATCCATATTTTAATTACTTCTTCCCATCATTAATGGAGGAGGGGATGCAATCAAATATATGCATTGAAAGAATGTGCATTTTGACATTTTTGAACATAATATTTTCATATTTCCTAAGCACAACTTTGTCTGCCTTGTATATCTTGATCAGAATGAATTTGTTTTTGAATACTTATCTATTTGCATATATATAATTTTATAAAACTTTTTTTTCTTATTTAGTTTATAAAGTGACTATTATTTAATTTGAATAATGAATAAAAACTAAAAAATAGCTTAATGACAATCACAAAATTAATATTTAATTATAGCATGGGATTCTTTATTTCAGTAGCAAACTCTTCATACAGTATTGCCACCTAGTAAAAGCCTTAGTAATCAATGGATGCAAAGTTTGTGCATAAAATTCCTATCTAGTGCTTATTCATCCAATATCCCCAGATTAGTTTCTAGCTTGTAGCTTTCATCAATGAAGAACTTTGGATCTGAAAGTGCTGCAACTACATCTTAGGATCTAATGCAAGCTTCAAGCAGTCATCTTTTATCTATTTTGTTAACTATAAAGCTATCATTCCAAAATGAAAATACAATAATGTTTTCAAATCCAAGCTCATTTGTTTGAATAGTGACTGTGATGTTATAGTGATACTTTGTTTCCTGAAGATAATTTTTTTTAATTTTATAATAAAAAATTGTATTATGTCTGAATCAAGTCTCTTGCTTTTATTTTCTCTCAAACTTTTATATCATTCAGTTGCAGAACAGGATAGAAGTAAAAAAAAAATTGGAAAAGTCTATATGTATGTTATAATTATTTATATTTGCATACATGATTACTTTCTTTTGTAAAATTGTTTAAAAATATATTCAATTATATATGTCTACAATTAAGAAAACAGAAATTAAGAAGGAATCTTATGTGGGTGTATTATTTGAAACCACATGCTATTTGTTGTCTACATAAAAGTAACCCTCTTTTCAAGAATAGAATTAAATGTTTTAAGAAATGAAAAACAACCAAATTAGTTATTTATCTGTTGGTTAAGGGATTATTTTAATTTATGTATTAATATCTGTATTCATCTATAGATTAGGATTTTATTTAATAATATTTTGCAAGTGCGAAATAGTTTTAGATAATTATGCATACATATGTGGCTATTTCTTTTTACATATATTGATATCCATATACATACTTACTGCTTATCTATATTTCCATTACAATTTATATCTTGAAATATTTTAAAACATGAAAATTTACAAAAATAATATTGAAATATATTAAGATTCCCATTTAAATATGTATTTTCAATATATAATTTGCACATTGTGTGTCTGAAAATAAAATTAAAAAAAAAACAAAGATCAGTAGGCAAAGTGTAATATGAATGGAATGGTGTGTATGAAAAAAGATAATTTTATAACACTTAAACCTTTCCCCAAAATAAGAAATGTTAACTATTAACTCACTTCTGGTAAACCTTCAATAAATCTAAAAGTATGAACTTTTCCAAAACGAACTAATACTCCATGTTGTAAAATAGTAGTTTCATAAATGCGTTGATTATTAACATATGTTTCAGCATCTCGACTGCAAGGTGTAACTGTAACAATACCTTCTGTGTGAGCAATTACACAATGGCGAGGCATCAGATGTGGCCCAAATAACTGAAAAACAAAAATAAAACAATTTGTGCTAAAAATAAAGATTAATATGGGTGTAGATATATAAAATATAGAATAATATTTCACTGAAATTTCATGATATTTACAAAATCTTATATGAGAGTTTGCAGACAGTCAGAGACTGCAGAATACAGTATTATAATATCAAGAGAAGACATTCTTACAGTTAAGGAGAGATCAAACATGTCAGCTATTTATGCAAATGTTAACTCAATTAAATATGATCAAATGACACCAAGAGAGATTATAAAAAAAATGTATAGATCAAATATATTTTTATAACTTAAGAAAATGGGAAAGTTTCTGATTTGCTTCCAAAGGTATAGTCAAAAAATAGAGCAAATCAACATCTTTCTCAAAAGAATTTAAGTTCAGATAAAGCTACTATCATGCATACAGAATTTCACAATTAAAAAATCTTATATAAACATATATGTAGAAAGATTTTTAGAACTGTTTTGCTACAATGCACATACTCCGAAATTGATTGATAGAATGGTATCTTAAATAATGATTGTTTTAAAAATTAATTACTATTTACTTTTAAAAAATCATTATTAAAAATATTTTAATTATTTATAAATCTGAACTTAAAAATACCAAATAAATTTACCAATCAAAAATTATTTTTTTCATTATTATCATAATATATTAAAATGCACTATCTATGAATAAGCAGATATGAAGATATTCCAAGAATAACTTCAATTGACCTTTGGAAGATAATTTTGAAGAAATAGTAGTGTCCATTTCATTTTTTACAGAACTGCAACCAATAGAATACTTGGGATTCATAAAGGAAAGATTTTTGGACAGAGACACTTCAACTTATCAAGTCTCTTCGGTAAAGAAAAGGAGGAACATTTTTAGAGTGTAGGAATTTCACTTATCTTAGTTGACTCATTCTTAGCCAAAGTATCTTAAACCACTAATGGTTATTATATTCACATATTATAAATCCTTTTACTTCTATTAGTGTGAGAATTTGTTTCAAAGTTTCTCTTGACAAAGAGACGCATGATTCTTCATTCTTTATTATTTTGTCACTATTATTTTATCTGATATAGATAAAAAAAAAAAAAAAGGGACTTCTAGTTATCTGATATTGAATTTGTATTTAAAAAAAAAAAAAAAAATTTCAAGCAATTTATATTCTATATTGGACTTACTTCATGTAAACAACTGAAAAAGTGTCACAATTTTTACTTCATAGGATCATTGGAGATTTGCCTTTGCTGTGAATTTCTTTCCATTATCAGATTATCACATATTCCTTTAACATAGATAATAGTTGCATAGAAATATCATTCAGCCTTGATGACAAATATATGAGATTTTTTTCTGCTTTTAAACTATGCAGATACTATATGAAAAATAGTACATCATTTTCAAATCTGGTAGCAGTCCTGATTTTAGGCATGAGATATATTTCTTTTGAAATAAATCAACAGCTATTGTGTCCTATTTATGATATTTAGAAATGGTTTTTTAAAATTTTACATTATCAGAATCCTTGTAGATGACTGCTATGAGAAAAATTATTGCTGGTCATTAATTCAATAAAAAGATTGGACTTTAACTTGTAAAACAAAAGTATAATTTGCCACAATCTGATTTTTTTTTTTTTATGTTCTCCTTCAAATAATTGTAATGATCCCTACTTTTGGGCTACAGAATAATGCCTATTCAAAATCAACAACCATTCAAATAAAGAATATAGTTTTGGTCAATGTTTTAAATGTAAATTTGGCAACAACCACCCATTATTCATAGGTAATATGATCTATGATTTTTTTCTTCGAGCCTCATATTTAATTCTTATTTAAAATATTCTGAACCAGGACATAAAGCGCATTCATAATAATGGCATGCTGTACCTGCCTCATCAAAGATAACTAAAGCGAATCTTTTTTAATTTATCAACTTATCCTTCTTTATACATTGATAAAATTATAAAAAATTAAACCAAACAATCTTTTCTATTACTTTTACAGTGCTTAGTTTATTAAAATTAATCAAGCTGACAGTTTGATTAACTAACAATCCTCATCAGAGCTCTTCCTCTGAAGAAAAATGTTAGTCAATTGAAACTACAAGACTGATTAATTTTAATGAAATAAGCATTATAAAAATAATAGAAAAGGTAGAACTCTGAAAAGAATTGTTAATCAATCGAAATTGTCAGATTTATTAATTTTAATAAAATAAGCATTGTAAAAGTAATAAGAAAGGTCAATTGATTTAACTTTTTGTTCTTTGTTATTATGTGCCACAAAGTTCATATTTTGATATGTTGTATAAATGAAGCTGAGTGAGTGCCACTTCCTTCAGCTAAAATATAGTATTTGAGTCTTAGTTAGCAAATTTTGAAAGTTCTATCTTTTCAGAATCTTACCCAGCTCTTTAAATTTCCTAATATCAGTTTTTTTTTGCATATATTTTCTAACATTTGTCATTTGTTTTCGTTAAAACAAAATCCTTTTCCAGATAATTAACACTGGTATACAAACTTTTAATCTTTTTTTTTAAACTTTCCAAGCTTTGTGGATTTGGTGTTACAATTATACCTTTTCCTTATACTAAAGCTAATTTTTTCTTATTATTGGGCTGCTATTTCCAAATTCCTCTTTTATTTTATCATGTCTAGGTTTTTGGTAGCAGTGATAAAATTTAAATTTTTACTTACATGCATGTTGTTTAACAGGTTTAAAGCTTCTTTTAATACCTTGGTGTTTCAATTTGTTAAATGGATGGCAGCATAAAACCTTAGCAGTTTTACTTATATTATCAGCAACCATGAATTTCTAATACACTCATTCAACACTTTTTGTGTACGTACCCTAGATAGACATTATATATTATACAGACTAAAAATTTATTAATTAAAAAAAAAATACAATGTGCAGTGCATATTCACTTCTTGATCTCAAATTATTCACTGATTTATATCCATCATGCATTATTGTTAATGTTCTAAATTATGAAATTTTGTTTTCTAATATTCTGCTTTAAGTTAGTTTATTTTACACATTTTAACATTCTAGTAAATATCCTTGATATAAAAACTTAGAAATTAAGTTATAATTTGGAACTTTCTGTAGTCTACTACCTTGAATAATTAACAATTCCTCGTGTGCTTGTGTATCAATTTTACACTGAATTCAAAGCAATTATAACTTTGAAACTATATCAGATAGATAAAACTTCAAATTTAAAAAAAAAAAATCCAAAATCAAAATTTTAAAATAATAGATTACTTGACATGAAATAGCCCAACTAAAACCTATCTTACTGTTAAGCAAATTCTAAAGTACTAATTTTTTTTTTCTTTATTATTTCTATAAATAAATATTACTTTCTTCATGTATACAGGCAGATTCATGCTGATAAAATGACTCATTATGAGTATCCTGAAAAAAATCTAAGACGAATGGGATATACACATTAGAAAGTCAACAATTTATGTACCCCCCCCCCCCAACTAAAACTAATAATATTATTGGAAATTTTGCTAAATGCTCTGTAAAAAGATTTGAATAATTTTTTTCTTATTTTCTACAAAAGATTACTAAAGCAACCTTTCTGGCTTTCTCATTTTTTAAACTGATATTTACTTATAAATTGTTGATTAATCAAAACTAAATTTCAATTATTTTAATAAATTTTAGTGAAAATAATAATAATTTTTAAAACTGAATAGATACATTTAACAATCATTCTATCTCTGTTTTATAAATTATCAGAAGGCTTTTGATATTATATGCCATAAAAAACTTTGGATAACAATATTGTACATGAAATATTCTTCATGTGCTGCAGCTGTAATCTTCCATATATTGTAAACAAAAAGCCAAAATGACAGCTGTGCAGACAAAATTAGATTGGCTTGAAACGAGTAAATGTATCAGATGGAACTATGTTTTGTTACCATATGTATTTGATATTCTAAAAGAGGTGGCAATGAGAAATACTTTAAATGATTTTCAGGAGGGAATTCTTTATTGGATGAAGATAAATCATTTGCAATATGCAAATGGTACAATTTTGATATCAATAACAGATGAAAAAATATAGGATGTTAGACTGATTGATAAAAACAGAAGCAAGATATGGACTGAGGGTAAATATGAGTAAGACAAAGGTAGGCGCTGATTAACTTGAGGAATAGTAGAGATAATAGTAGGGAGAGCATTTGGTTAAAGCAAATTTCAGAGTTTATCTATCAGGACTTCAGATTAAATAAAGATGGAAAATATCATACAAAGACAAATATATGGTTATTGCTGACATGGAAAGCATTTTCAAAATTGTCACCCATATGGAAAAACTGAAGCAAGAATATGTGGACAAAGTATAAACTAGTGAAAGGTCTATTAACAATGTATAGATACAAAACATGGACAATAAGAAAACAAGAGGGGGTGAGGATAGATGCTTTTGAAATGAAATGTTACTGAAGGATGATTGCTTTAGCTTGGACAGCCAAAAAAAAATAAGGGTTTTAGTGAAGACAAATGCACAAAGACAACAGCTGAAAATCGTAAAGTGAAGAAAACTACACTATTTTAAATATGTGATGAAACAAGAACACAATGGAAAAAGATGTCATGAAAAAAAAATGTATAAATGGATCAAAAAAGAAGAGAGTGACCAAGATTATTATGAATGAAGTAAATAGCATGGGAAATGGCTGAAAGAGCAAGAAGAATGCCCTGGAAGCAGTTCATCTATATTGTTACCTAGTGCCAAAATGATGGATCAGACAGATAATGATAAAAAAACACAATCATTTATCTAACAGTCAACTTAAGTTATATATAACAGCAGTACAGTGAGATGCTCCTTCATTATGACTAGATTTAGATTTTTCAGCAAGTTGATGGCTTCTTGTTGAAAATACAGTTAAATGTCTAGATCTGGCTTCTTGTTGATCAAATACTGATTTTATTACTATGTGGCATTCACTGATCAGTTTATTGTCTACTATTGACTACTTAAATTAAACTACAGTGAAAAACTGATAATCTCTACTGTATAGTTTATGAATTTAGAAAACAAAAACAAAATTTAAAGTACACAGAGGCTAAACTTTCTATTCAGTAGCACCATTTAGTGCAAGACAGAGTAATCAATGGATGCAAGAAGGTTTGTGCATAAAATCTAGTGCCTACTCATCCAATATCTCCAGACTAGTTTCTAGCTTGTGCCACATGATCAGCATTCTTTATGCTTACATACACAGAGGCTAAACTCTCCATACAGTAGTGCCACTTAGTACAAGCCAAAGTAAGCAATGGTGGCTTCTGGAGGGTTGTATTAGATTCTAAGATCTAGGTGCAATGCTCTCAGATCCAAGGCTCTTCACTGATGAAAGCCACAAGTTAAAAACTAGTCTGGGAATATTGGATGAGTAAGCACTAGTTGGGGAGATTTTATGCACAAACCTTCTTGTATCCATTGATTAATCTGGCTTGCACTAGGTGGTACTACTGTATGGAGAGTTTAGCCTCTGTGTAAATAGCTTGGGTAAGCATAAAGAATGGTGACATATATATTTAGTGGTTTAAAATTTAAAGTATATGCAATATTCATAAAAATTGTTATATCTTGCTTGGAATGACAAGTTATTTATTTTTTCCCTCAATATTTAAGTGATATATATATCATCAAAATTGTAATTCTTTACAACAAGTTTTTTTCAGCACCTGATTTGATGCCCTTGTTTTTGGTGCCCCTTTTCAAATGTTAAGGGTATCAAATCAGATGCTGAAAAAGGGTTTTATGTATATTTAAAAAATTTTGATATTTATAAAGCTGTTGTAAAGAATTTATTATTTTCTGATTATTATTATTATATATATAATATAGGGAGTGTACCAATAGCTCTAACAAGTTTCATCGATAAGTGCCACAAGAGAAAGCATTTAAAAAATCTCTATCTAGAATAATCCCTATCCTCAGACTGTTTTTGAGCTTTTGGCCCACTTCAGTGAGGCACTAGGACATTCAGAAACTAGATTAAAATACCAACCCAAAGCCAGCACTTATCTATATATATAGATTAATGATAAACTAATGCTTCTTGGTGTTTGTGTGTACACATACAAAAACAGATACATAGTGATGATGCATTTATATAAAGTCTCACATACAAAAACAGATATATAGTGATGATGCATTTATATAAAGTCTCACATACATAAATAATTAATGAATAGTTTATTTAATAATAGGTTTTAATATTTAATATGAAACTTTTCACATTCCATAAAAATTTACTTGACTCACAAATCAAGTATTATTGCGTTGTTGTTTTTTTCTTATTTTACTTTCTTAAATTTATTCACATAAATAATAAATTAACAGTCTAATAAAGAAGATAAAATTTAAATATTACATATAATAATCAAATTGAAATCATCAATTATTAATTCAAGATTTGGGTTTCCCTATGAACAATATGATAAATTTTTCAAGGTCTTGTAATTTTTTAAAAAAGATACAGATTTCTAATCAAAGACTATAGTAAGAATTTCCCATTTTTATCGAAGCAAATCATCTAAATTACTAACCTGTAAATACTGCCCACTCAATGACATGGATCGTTCACTTCCTACTTCTGTTACATTAAGTTGTAGTCGATGTTGCTTTGCTCTTTGTAGAGGAATATCACTCCCATCTAAAAAAAATATAATTTTTAAAATTAAGTATTGATGTTATACATCTGCTATATAGTGATCAAAAAATACTCATTATTGTAAAAACTATCAAATCAACAATAATTTCAAAAATAAATTATAAAAGTTTTTTTAATTAGTATCATAACAAATAATTTATTTTTGCATTTAAAAGCAGCCCCCTCTCTCAAATGTAAATAACTACTCATACAATTTGAGAAAGTAAGGACCAAGGTAAACTTTTTAATCCAACAATCTGAAAGATATAATTAGTATTGGAACCTGTCAATTAAATTCTCAATTCATAAACAAAGGCTTAAAAAAATATATAAAAAAATAATTAATTTGCATCTTTTCTATTATTTTCCATCAATTTTCAACATTCATGCGTAATGTGATTTCTCTAAATAGATGAAAAAATATACAAATAAATAAAGATTAAAAAAAAAAAAAAAGCAAAAGCATTTATGGTTAAATAAATAATATACTTGTAGGAAATTATGTGTGACCCACAAAAAGCTTAATACATGCTATTCCTTGAATATTATTTTATAAAAAAACAAAGACAGATAATTAGAAAAATAAAGATTGAAGTTTTAACGATATGAATTTTAAAGAATAAGGAATAAAGTTGAAAAGATAAAACAAGCAATGAAGAAGTTTGAAAATATTCAAAAAATACTATTTACTAAGGATCTATTTTAGAGATTGGAAACATTTTGTGAAAGATATGTTGGATAGAATTGTTAAGAGAAAAATTAAAAAAGTATAAGAAGAAAAAAAAGGATTAATAATCTAAATAAATAAAAACTACTAAAAGAAAACAAAAACAGAATAGCTCAGACAAATAGACTTTCAAGATTTGCCTTTTGATAAATAATTAAGAACAATTTTAATAAATAACCAATTTTAGTAACCCCTGGCATTTTTTTTTTAAGACACAGATTAAATGAAATTTTATATAGTGCATAATAATTCTGTCTCAGAACAATTTAATTAACAACTTATCATTATAACAAACAATTGGGGTTACTATCACTTAATGACAATAATTATGTTTTATTAAAGTTGATAATAAATAGTTCATTTTTAATTTTTGAAAATTAAGACTAAACTATATACATGTAAAAGATATCATTTGCAAGTAGTTTGCTAATTTGCAAATATAAAAAATTAATTGGAAAATTGCAAGAATACTAATAATTGTTTTAAAATGAAACATTAATGTTAACTTCTGATTCTGTCAGCTCATTTTATAAAAATTTGCTTTCAATAATATTACATTCAATTTGTGATATTAACATGATTTTTTACTGACACTATTATTAATAAAAATAAACCTTTAATGCATTAATATTTCCTTTTTATCAAATTCCTAATAAAATCTGCATTAGTTCTCTAAACTATGATTTAGAATGCTGTAACAAGTGTTTAAATAATGGCTATCTAATATTAAATAATCCAAGGTCCATGTTAATTTTTTTTTTTATCTAAATAGCATCTAGGACCAGCCCAAGAAAAAAACATTCAAGAAAATAAAATATAATTGTTTGCATTATGTGTATTTTATTTTACTTTCAAATACAAATTTATTCACATTTAGGTCAATTATGATACATTGATATTTTTAAATTAATGACTATGTTTCAAAGCAACTTTATTAAGTTACTAAAGTATGATCCACCTGTGCAGGGACCATATTCTGTCACCTGCAGCAATGGGCAATAGAGACTACAATGATACATTTATATTCTACAACTGGGCGGTGGCTCAAAGCAATACACCTGCCTAGTCCAATAGATTGGGTATTACAGGTATCTGAAAAAGAAAAATACATTCGGAGTATAAACATCTAGAAAAAAACACCAAAAAAAAAACAAGGACATGAATTATCACAGATTAAATGTCAGTCAATCAAGAGGATGCGACGTCCATTCGAAGCAATGTCTATGCGGGACAATCGACTCTCAACCCGCCTGGCATGTCCCCATGCAGCACCCTAGACTCCATCTATGACCCGTCAGCCAGAACTCAGTTTAGCAAGAACCCAGACCCACTCCTTGGACAAGGTTAAACCACTTTGGCCCCTGCCATAAGTGGGTTGCAATTTATCTGGGTGTAACATTAGTTCAGCATATCCGGAACACCAAGAAAATCAGGGAGGGCCACGAGAACCTTGCCAGATCATCCCCAAACCTGGGTGGGGCAATAATTGCCGACTGATCCTGCCGATCAACAAACCCTTTATGTCCATCGCCTCTACCCTTGAGACTGAGAATTCAAGCAAAACCCAAAAGGAAAAAAAAACCAATTAGTCTCATGGTCCCATTAAGTCCTCAGGGTTCTTGATCCAGTTCATATTATATAACCTTGTTCTGAACTGAATTGTGACAAAATTTCAATTGTGATTCTGCTTCACTGATCCTATTGAGTTCTTCTAATCCAAGTTGAGTTCTAATTCTTGATTCTTAAAGTTCCAATTATAAAATCTAATGATTTGTATTTAGTCTTTGGGTTTTTCTTAATAATTTAAATCTAAAGGGATTGAATAATTAACCGCTTATGTTTCTGAATAGGCCTATAACCTCTTATAAATCCATTTTTATCTCTAAATCATTGTTTTTTATCTTCTAATTCACTTCATCATAATTCTAAGTCAATTTGAAACTATTTTGAAAAATTTTTATTTTTTGTGGCATCCCAATTGCACCGGGAGTGGCCCAATAACTTTTGATCTAATCATCATAAATTTATAATTTTTTACAGGGAGGCAACTTAAATCATAATCCATAATGTTTAATTCTTAATTTGGAATCGAATTAATATTAAAATAATTACTCAAATATTGAATCAATAAAATTGCATAAATTGGTAATTATAGTGTTTAAATTATTAATTATTTATTATTCACACTTCACATTAACACAATCAGAATTTACAAAACATTTAGTATATATGATGTATGAACAACCATTACATCTACAATTATATTACTTCACATGTGAGTCATCATAGATCTAAAAATTACAAAGTTTTAGCAAAAAAAAAAAATCCAAGGAAAGGTAATTATATTTAGTAATGACAAAATGTTTGATTTATTTTTCAATTTTTGCCAAAAAGTAGGTTATGCAGGCCTGAAATCTTGTGCCAATACCCTCTCAGATAGGCTTTGGTCACATCCAAATTAATAAATAAGAGTACATATATTAAATTATTGGTTACAGATGAACTATAATTGAAAAGAATTAAATGCACACTAATCTGTTTGCTGTGAATGTTCAGAGTATGTGCTTTTGCTCAAAACATTGCAAGACTGTTTTCTTTGACACCACTTATATTTGAAAAACACGAGGATACAAAAAAATGTAAAAACACCAGATAATAATATCAACATAAAGATTATCAATTGGTAATAGAATTAAAGTATTTACTAAGCATTTGAATCAAATTTTTTACTTGAAAAAACCCAAAACCTCTAAGCAAACCATACAATCTCTCACTGTAAGCCGCCCATGTTTTGCATAGTTCTGTTTTAAATCATTAAAATAATACAAAGTATTAGGTACAAAGCTATTAGCCTAGCTTTTATCCTCCCTAAATTCTGATAACTAATTTTCAATATTTAGAAATTATTTACATCAACTTATTTAAATTATTAGATTTCTAACAGCAGTTTCACAAGTTTTTTTTTTTTTGAATGATTGTTTTTTTCTAATGCACTTCTCATAAATAAAATATTTATTAACATTATTCTTAACAGACATTAGGGAATCATTCCCCTACACAGTGCTAGATAAATAAATAACATATATATTTAGTATTATTATTGTATATAAAAATTTATTTAATGAATATTTTTGTTTTCTATTTTGCATAAAAATAATTAATGACAACAACGTAGATTTTCTGAAAACAAACTGTAATAAATTATGCTATATGATATCATTAATAAATTTACATAAACATTTACCTGGATTTACTTCAACTAAACAAGGTAATCTTTCTTTTAGTTCTTGGAAGTTTAATGATTTGGAAGAAGAATCTCCCATGGATTTGGTTTTCTTTTTGCGTTTGCGAGGCTGGTAGTCTGAAGGCTTGGGTTTGATGTGAAAGGTAATTATTTCATGATTGGACGGATTATTTCTAATTATCGCTAATGGGCAATCTTCTTCATCTAAAACATATTCTCTAGCACCATGGTATTCATTACTTTCATCATTACTATCGTAAGGCTGTATAAGCTGAAAATTAAAATAAAGTTCATATATATAAATATGTACTGTAAATTTATGTCATGGAAGCATACAATTGAAAAGAAAAAAAAATTGTTAAAAGGTCAAGATCAAAAGATGATGAACTAAAACAAAATTTTACTTGAATTCAGACTTGCGATTTTAAATTTCTAAAAATAAAATACATAAATAATACTAATTAAAAAAATTAAAGCAAAACTGCTGTACATATTTTCTTAAAATATATTTTTTTAGTAAACATGTATCATTTTAATGAATGAAAAAGGAATATGTAAACAATTATATTAATAAATTAAGATAGATAAAATAGACTAAATAAAAAAGTTTGAAAAATAATTATGAAAAAAATATTTGTAGAAAAACAAATGTATTTTTTTAAGTGAGCTTATAAAAGAGCAGAACAAATTTGATTGAGTTAGCTCAATTACATTGTGTAATATTATTCCAGTTAGGTCAGTTGGTAAAACCATCATAATCTCTGAAAACAGTTTAATTAAAGTCACATAACACTACAGAAAGATATCAATCAGTTGCTATTCATTCTTAAAAGAATAGTCATGCTTATATTGGGAAAAAGATCTTGAAGCTTTATTAGCTAAAGTCACAAATTGTTGATCACTTACATTGAAAAATTTATTAAATTTATGCCAATTAACATCGAACACTAGAAAAATAAAAATCATTATAGAATAAATCATTACTTTGTAAATTCTGTTCAAAAGCCATTAAATTTAATAATAAATTTGCCAAAACACTATGAGTTTATTTATATCTGGCATTCAAATATTTAAAACAAGAATATAAACTTCCTGCAACTTCATTACAATTTTAATATTCTGTTTGTTTCAAATATTTAAAATATTTGCATAAAATTATACGTATACATAGAAAAAAATAAATCTATTATCTGTTATTTTGAAATCTTTTTACATTAAATAAATATATGTAGTTAGTAAAAAAAGGAAATTTATAACAGTTTTGCTTCCATTTTTAAATGCTTGTATTTAACTAACCTGTTCAATTGAATCAAATTTTACAATTCAATTTCTACCACGTCCCAATTTCCAATCTAGTTGAAACTTTGCATGCATACATATTCTCAAATGACAATACATTTCCTTAGTTTGTAAAAAATTTTAGTAGTGAAAAATTTAAATTTTTAATATCATATGGAATACTGATGCAAGTGGTATCTAACTACATTCTCTGTAATTTAAAACTGAATGATTCATTGAAAAGTGATTTTGGTAAATCAGTGTTTACATATGCAAAACTAAAAACTAGAAAATAAAAAATTTTAAAAAACACTTTTATTCAAGTAAATACACTAAAAACCAAAAAATAAATATTCTTCGGCTTTCACATATAAAATTTTTTAAAAAAGTTACAAATCAGATTATCAAAAGAACTTTTTAAATAAACTCACAAATAGTGCCCATTTTCTTATATCAATGCTAATGATAAATAGATTGGCATTGACATAAGAAAGTAGGCTTATTTACAAATTTATGATTGTTTGAAAAAATGTTTTTATATATGAAAGTTGAAGATAATTAATTTTTTATTTTTAGTTCATTTACGTGAATAGATTTTAAAACAATTTTTTTAAAACAAGGGGGGGGGGGCAACAATGACAATGGAAAAAAGAATATAAACCTATATTAACTTTTTAGCAGTCAAGTTATTTTAGTGCAAAAACACGAAAAGATACTATTTTTCTCAGAATGAGTCTTCTTTACAGAGCTTTCCGACCTTATAGGAAGGTGGAGGTTATGGTTGTAAAAGAACCAAAGACATCTAAATGTATGGGTGTTGAACTGAGTTCAGACCCATATGACTATATAAGCTACTGAGGTTAGATTGAAAATATTCTTTCAAATATTCCATAATTTCATAGAACTTAAAATAGGCAAAACTCTCTCCATACACTAGTGTACCTCAAAGCAAGACAGAATAATCAACAGATGCCAGAAGGCTTGTGCATAAAATCCCTATCTAGTGCCTACTCATCCAATATCCCCAAACTAGTTTCTGGCTTATGGCCTTCATCAGTGAGGAACCTTGGAGATCTATTAGATCCTTAAGATCTAGGTGCAGTGCTCTCAGATCCAAGACTCCTCACTGACAAAGGTCATAAGCCCGAAACTAGTTTGGGGATATTGGATGAGTAGGCACTAGATAGGGATTTTATGCATAAGCCTTCTGGCATCAATTGATTACTCTGGCTTGTTTTGAGTGACACTACTGTATGGATAGAGTTTTGCCTATTTTAACAACAGTTATGAGCAAGCATGGGAAACAGTGATCATGTGATGTTTTAAGGTTTAATACCAATCCGGCCTTATAGGAAGGTGGAGGTTATGGTTGTAAAAGAACCAGACACATAAATATATGGGTGTTGAACACCCATATGACTATATAAGCTACTGAGGTTAGATTGAAAATATTTGTGTGTTTTCAAATTTTCTCATAATTTTGTAGTTATGTAGAGATAAAAGGTGGCTGCTAAATGGTTGAATTAGATCCTTAAGATCTAGGTGCAGTGCTCTCAGATTCAAGGCTTCTCACTGATGAAGGCCATGAGCCAGAACCTAGTTTGGGGATATTGGATGAGTAGGC
Organism: Epiperipatus broadwayi; assembly: GCA_028023455.1. Lineage (NCBI taxonomy): Eukaryota > Metazoa > Onychophora > Udeonychophora > Euonychophora > Peripatidae > Epiperipatus > Epiperipatus broadwayi. The sequence goes on along the minus strand of JAQFVV010000077.1, from coordinate 5,028,618 downwards.
ACTAGATAGGGATTTTATGCACAAGCATTCATGCTCTCAGATCCAAGGCTTCTCACTGTCGAAGGCCATGAACCAGAAACTAGTTTGGGGATATTGGATGAGTAGGTACTAAATAGGGATTTTATGCCCAAGCCTTCTGGCATCCATTGATTACTCTGTCTTGCTTTGAGTGGCACTACTGTACGGAGAGAGTTTTGCCTATTTTAACAACAGTTATGAGCAAGCTTGGGAAATAGTAATCATGTGATGTTTTAAGGTTTGATACCAATCCTGCCTTATAGAAATGTGGTGGCTATGGTTGTAAAAAAACCAAAGACACCAAAATGTACTGAACTGAGTTCAGACCCATATGACTATATAAGCTACTGAGCTTAGATTGAAAATATTTGCGTGTTTTCAATTTTCTCATAGTTTTGTAGTTATGTAGAGATAAAAGGTGGCTGTTGGAGGTTTGCATTAGATCCTTAATATCTAGGTGCAATGCTCTCAGATCCAAGGCTCTGTGTTTTCAATTTTATTCTCATAGTTTTGTAATTATGTAGAGTTAAAAGGTCACTGTTGGAGGTTTGCATTAGATTCTTAATATCTAGGTGCAGTGCTCTCAGATCCAAGGCTCCTTACTACGAAGGCCATAAGCCAGCAACTAGTTTGGGAATATTAGATGAGTAGGCACTAGATAAGGATTTTATGAACAAGCCTTTTGGCATCCATTGATTACTCTGTCTTGCTTTGAGTGGCACTACTATATGGAGAGAGTTTTGCCTATTTTAATTAACAACAGCTATGAGCAAGCAAGGGAAATAGTGATCATGTGATATTTGAAGGTTTCATAGAACTAATATAGCTGGTCATTTTTATTGCTATTTTCATTTTTCAGAAAAATTTAAAAAAATTCAAGAGCAAAACATACTTGAAGCTTGCCACTAATTACAGTCAGTAAGATAGTTTTTTTGACCATGCCTAATTCTGATGTAGCATTTTGGTGATGTCTTGCAACATCATTTTCCTGAAAAGCAATCTCAACTCATTTACAAAAATAGTTGAATTTCCAGCTATTATGTTTAGTTCTTTTTTTGTTTGTGAATGTTCATAGAAACTGAGCTGCATCACTAGTTGCTTCCATATGGAAGCAACTTTTTTAGTATTCAGTCATCAAAAATCAAATCAATTACTTCAATATTTTAACAACTTTGTCTATATTAACAATGATACTTGGTCCCTCAGTGAAGAAGAACAATGAGGTTAGAGAGCTTTAATGCTAGAATTGGTAAACAAGTGAAAGATGAAAGTGCTGTAGAGGTAAATTTGGTTGTGGTAATAGCAATGAGAAAGGACATAGACTTGTAGAGTTTGCAGGAGAAAAACTTTATATAATTTAAAAAAAAAAAAAAAGTTCAATAGAAATGGACATGGAAGCATCCAAATAAAGGTATAACAGAATTGGATTTGACTAGCAGGAAATATGTATTTCAAGTTTATAATATTTATTAATAAATTCACTGCAGGAAGTGATAACTGATTAGCAAGATGTAAGACATATGTTAATGTAAAACTAGAAAGACAAATATTAAGAAAAAACAATATTCACAGTTGATATTCCAAATTTTCATAAACAGTCCAATGAATTTAAATTAGAACTTAACAATTGCTTTCAAATATTAATAGATTTTGAACATGATTCAAATTTGAAGGCAAATCAATAGGAAGATAACTGATACACTTTTAAAACTGCAAAAAAGATATCTAGTACAAAAAAGCAGCAGTTGACCAGTCAAATTTCCACTGATACAAGACAATTTATAAAGAAAAGAAAGAATATGAAACTATTTAAAAATGATGTATTAAGAATGATTGAATGTCTTGAATTTCATAAAATGGTGCAAAAAAGGAATTGATAATGATATAAGAAAGCATAATAGTAAACTACTAAGAAAAATTATAGAAGAGAATAAAAGTCTGAAGACTGTAAACAACATTTTAGTATTGATAGGAAACTTATTTCTGCAATAAGAAAAAAAGATGGAACTATTACTAAAAAGAGAGATGACATCATGAAATATATAGAAGAGTTCTATCACAAATTAAATAGCAACAAAGAACAAGAAAGAGTACCTCCTACAACATCATCTGAACTGCCCAGAATTTTAAATGAAAAAGTGAGACATGCAATTAAATTTATGAAAAAGGTAAAAGCTCCAGGTAATGATGGAATTATAACTGATATCTTAAAAGAAGCAGGTGAAGAAATAGAATTTCTTTTAGCAAAGTTATATAGTAAATGTCTAAATGATAAAGATGTATCAGATGAATGGAAGAATATAATAAAGATATTAGAAATTACAGTCCTATCAATCTTTCTTTCATCAGTTTTATACAAAAATTTTATTAAAATAATTACAACTCACTTACTGTGAACTTTGAATTTAAAACAACCAAAAAAAAAACAAAAACAAGTTGGATTTAGAAGTGGTTTTAGTGCAGTGTTTCATATACAAGTATTAAGAGAAGTTATAGAAAAGACCAATGAATATGAATTACCAACATGCTTTGGATTTGTAGATTATGAAAAGATATTCGATTTCTTCAGTAATTAAAGCATTGGATCATCAAGGCATAGATCCAGGATATTATCATAATTCAAAGAATATTTACAAAAATGTAACAGCAACAATTAGATTGCATAATTATACTAGAAAGATTAATAGTGAGAGTCCATATCTCCAAAACATTTTACAGCAGTTTTGCAAGAAGTATTTTATGAATTAAAATAAAAAGCTATGGGAATAAAAGTAAATGGATATTATTTAAGTTCATCTAGATTTTGTATGATGTAATTGTTTTTGCAAATAATGCTTTAGAGCTTCAGGAAATGTTGGAAGAGTTATCAGGTAAAAATAACAAAATAGGGCTAAAATTAAATGTTAAAAACACTAAAGTAAAGTTTAATGGATTTTCTCAAAAGAAAATAGATAATTTTAGAAACATAAAGATGAATTTATTCATAGAATTAAACTTGGTTGGAGTGCTTTTAGTAGAAATAACAATATTAAAAGGAAATATGATCTATGTGTTTGAAAAGAAAGGCTTTAAATAAATGTGTTTTACCAGTTTTTACTCATAGATCTAAGACTTGGCCATGTAACAAAAGAGAAATACAGAGACTTCATAGATAATAGTGAGTAAACAATTGAAATCTTAAACAGGATTCCCAAGAGATTGTAAAAGACCTAGAAGTAGACTATAATATAGAAAGTATGTTGAAAGATGTAAAGAGAAGCTAGAAATCAGAGAAGATGGATTGAACTTGGAGAGACCTTCATCCTGCAGTGAATTGATAATAGTTAAAAAGGATAATATTAAAATTCTACATATAAAATATACATCTAAACTCTAATGCCATTTAAAGTATATAAGATAAAAAAATAAAAAAAATTACTGTATTATAAAAGAAATTTTAATTACATGTGTATAAAATAAATTTATCAAAAGCCTTTATAAAATATACATTTAAAACCTAAAGTATAACTATTTTGAAACATTTCAATATATAAAAATGTAAATGTAAACTGGACAATCTAAGCTATTAAAAGCATTCAGGTACTAAATATATATATCAAATAATATTATATCAACAGGCTAAAATATTATATATATATAAATCTAAATTGAAAACCTTTTATTACAAGATAAATAAAATTGTAGTTACAAATTATTTTATGAAATATTTTAATGCATTATATTGTTATAAAAAATAACTTCTGTTTAATATTAATTAATTAAAGAAAAATTATTTTTTCAATAGATCGTGGTAGAAAAAAATTACCAAATAAAAAAAATTATATTTGATTTCAACTAAATCTCAGAAGAGATTTACATTATAAAAGCTGAAAATCTATATTTTCGGTGGTTTTAGCGCCTCTCTTAAAAAAAAAAAAAATTACTAGAATAACTTTTCTTTAATGTTAAACAAAATGGGCACCTGGATATATAAAACTGAGAAGCCCTCCCCACTTTAATAATATGCATTGAAAAATCAATAGGAAGCAAAAAATAGGCACAACAGTTGGGAAGCCATTTACAAAGTTTTAAATTGATCTTGTTTTAAAAAATCGTAAAGGATGGCTTGCATCTTTTATGAAAGTTATTTTGTATGTAGATATTATTAATATCTATTAAAGATGTGTTTTCAATAATTATAGATATAATAAACACCTTCATACTGCCCCGTTCTTTTTAAATTCATATAAATAAAGATATAATAAAAGACAAATGATTCCCAAGATGCATTTCATGCTGAACCAACATTCATATGAGAGATAGTGACCTGGGCCAATTGATGAGTGTTGGTTCAGCACGAAATGCATCTTGGGGGTCATTTGTCTTTTATTATATCTTTATTTATATGAATTTAAAAAGAATGGGGAAGTATGGAGGTGTTTATTATATCTATAAAGATATTATATAAGGGACAGAGAAAAGTGAATAACTCCGTGTGTAAATTTAAAAAATCAGATATATTAATCTTTAACTGAGGTTTAAAGTTTATATCTGTGCTAGAGATAATCTCTAGTTTTGAAAATGATTAGTAATAATCATTAGTGTATTTATCAGAAGTGGATGGCATCAAAGTTGTGAGTGGAGGAAGTTTGACAATGGTAAATGAAAATGTAACAATTCAATAATTATTGCAATTAATTTCTGCTACTGTTAATTTAAAACTGAATAAGTGTCTGAAAATTTTATGATCTACTAAAGCAAGTTATTGTATGTGTATGGAAGAGAATAAACATTGAGGAAAGATAGAGTGCAAAATAAGCACATACCATATATGTATATATTTGCCATTAATTTGTGGTAAATCTAATAACATTCCTCTTTGCTTTCATTCCACTTATGGGAATCATTATTAATTTACTTTGATATAATTTAAATGGGTATCATCATCATAACTAAGATCACTAGTTAAACAATTATTTATCTGTCACTCCCACTCCTGCCATAAATACTTATTTAATTATATATTAGTGCATCAAGGTATAGCTATTTATTTATATATATATATAAATCATGAACTTTTCATACTATTACTTGAAATTCTTTTTGAATAAAATTTTTTAAAACTCATGGCTATTTTTAAAATAATATGTATACTAAGAAGAGCCTCATTACATAGGATAATTGCCTCCAAACTTGTGACTTCAAATACAGATTTTGATAAGACTTGAGTTTTTTTTTTTTTTCCCCCAGGTAAATTGACTAGTCAATCAAAAATTGAGTGTAAATGAATTATCCTACTATTCTAGTTAGAGATTAAAATATGGATGGAAAATAGTTAAAATCCTTACCACCCAGCATTTTGCAAGCCTAGTGAATAATAATGTCTTCATCTTCATTGTTTACTTTTGACTTGCAATAGGCTATATCATTTTACTATTAGCTTACATATAATTAAGTGAGCCTAAATTTTTCAAATCATTTCATAAAATTTAACATAAAACATTATAAATTCCTTTGCAATCAGAACTATAAGTTTATATAGATTAACATAAGGATACAGATTTTGTTTTTAATTTATTGGATTGGTAACTATTAAACTGCTGATCATAGTAAGTAATGTTCTCAGTTAACTATTATATGACCCCTCATTGCTTATTATTAATAAAATATTCATTTCTAAAAGCTTAATCCAAACTATGCATATAGATAAGTTGGATTGTAAAATAATAATAATTTATAAGATTTTGGTATCAAAAAACTAAATAGTTGTTCAAATAAATCATTAAAAAATAAGAAAAGCACAAGATACTTTAAAAATATTTGAGACTTTTTTTTTACCTGTAATATGAATAACTTTAAAAAATGACATGCATTATGATTTATTTCTTGATAAATAACTTAAAAAATATATTTATTTAAATACATATTTAAATAAATAAAAAATCATTTCATTGAAATTTCCATTACTTGGAAATAGTTCTATTGTATAGTATTTTCTATTTACTTTAGTTAAAGTTGATTATAGTAAAATTATTTATATTAGAATTTTAAAAAAATCAGAGGGGAAAATGAGCTCCTTCCACAGCTAACTATATACAACAACTTTTAAGTTTTTATTATATTCATTGTTAAGAGTAGATTTGAAGTATTATTTTAATGTTTGACTTCTGTGAAGGTTTATGAATTATTTTCAAGGTCAATTTCCACAACTGTTTTTTTTTCCAAGACAACAAATTAATAATTAACTCTTTCTTCTAAGTAAAATAATCTTTTACTGGTTGGTTGTTTAGATGTTAAGTCACGTTTATTTTTAATACTTTCAGTAGTTGAAAAGATAGAAGTGAATTTTAGGAGAAGGAAAATATGATTATTTCACTTAAAGGAGAGTATACCAAGTGATGAGAATATTCTATGAAAAAATAACAGAAAGGAGAAAAAATCAACAAATCAAATAATAATGACCTCAATGTCTCCAGTACCGCTTTAATTAAATACTAAAAGCATAAATAGCTAAGCGTTATCAACGGTTTGCATTATTATTTAATGACAAAAATGATTAGTCATTTGTGAACTAAAAAGATAACAGATCTATTGATTATTTGAAACAATATTTATTGTAGATTATTTAATTATAAACATTACAATAAGAAATTCTAGACATAGATTTAAATAAAAACATAATATTAAAGGAAAAGGGATTATTCATAATTACAATTAAATAAATTTATAATATTTATATATAAAGATATGCATTTAATTTTTTTTTAAAAATATTATCATTTGTTTATAAAACAAGATTTATTTACAAATAAGTAAAAAATGATTACTAATAAAAGCACAATTAGAGTGGTGATCTGTGGCTGGTGTGAAAGTCTGTGCTCATATACCCTACATATATTGATATAGGTATATAATAAGCCAGTAAAGCACAATTGTATTTTTTTTTTCTAAAATCTTTAAGTTGTACAGTGTGAATTTTAAGTATAGGATTTAATATTTAAGTTAAATCCTATACTTAAAATTCACACTGTACAACTTAAAGATTTTAGAAAGTATAGGATTTATAAAATAAATAAAACAGGGAAGAATAAACACAAACAGAACAATTATCATCACAAAGACAAATTGAATTTTTCCCCCTAAAGTGCTTCCTTCAATCAAAGTAATACTAAGGTTTCTTTTATAAACCTAGAAGTTAATAAAAATATCAATCAATTGAAGGGCTTTAAAAAAAAAAAAAGTGCTGAATTAATATCCCCTCACCTCATCTTGAAATAAAAATACAGTACGTTATTTCCCTTTCCCATTACATATATTACTATTGGGATATGAAAAAAAAAAACACTTTTTTGTTATCTTAACTTCGTTTTTTTTTTTTAAAAAAAGTATAATATTTTTCACTGATGTGCGATAAATAATATACATTTAGAACAAATTGATAATTATGTGAGAAGTATGATTTATATTGACAACAGTTGTCTTGTGGAGGTTAAAGGAAAATAATAGTAACAAAACATGTCTTTCAATAAAAATATGGATATAAAACAGAATGAAATTCATTAAATCCATTTAGAGAATATTAACCTATGGTTGTGAGTCATGATCTTTGGTAAAGAAAAAAACCTACTGTAAGGAATGAAAATGTGACTTTGGTGACGATTATCTAGAATTGAGTTGGATGAAAAAAAAAAGACTAATTAATTATCAAATGTTTAGAGAACTGCAAGTGAAAAGAGAATTACTGAACATGATAAAAATGAGAAAGATTAAGTTTTTGGATCATATTTTAGTCATGGTAGATTTTTACAAATATTTTAAAAGAAAAATATTGAGAAGCAAACCAAGAGTATTATTCTATCTTAATCAGTGAAATTGTTTTTCATATGTAAATATGAAATGAATTGCTGAAGATAGAACAATGTGCTGCAATGACAAGGAAAGTATCACCTTTAGAAGCTGATAATTTTTTTCATATGCACACACACACACACACACACATTATATTTTAATTTTGATTCTACAAACAAAAATTTCTTTTCTTTGTTAAAAATTCACAATTTTTTAATATTTATTCTACAATTTGATTTTAGTTATTAATTTATTTTAAATAAAATTCAAATTGAAGGTGCTGCATATTTATATGATCATAGGTTGCATATACTACTTATACAGCATTTCCATAAAATATCAAATCTTTAGTTTACACAAATTTTGACAAAAGCAATCATTATATATTTTAAATGACTTATCATATAAAATAAAATAAAAAGATCATTATTGTCTCAATACTAATGGAATATTTCTGCCAATAGTAGATTTAACAAGCTATTCAGTTACTTTCTAAATCCCTGTATCTCTTTCTATACTTCATTAAATTTCCCTTTTTCCATTTTTATAATTCCTTTTAATATATCCCTATTATTTTAATTCTACTATCATGTACAATCTAATTATTTTAATTTCTTCAATAAATAATATTTTCATACTTTTTTAATGTATATTTGTATGACTAATCTAATTAAAACTATCTTTTTTGTTCTCTTTCTTTTTAATTTATTTCTCACTAACATCACAATTGCATAATGATCTCTGTTTGTGCAACACTTCTCTTTTTTTTACTTCTTGTCTGATGTTATATCTAATTTTACTTCAATCTATGTCCATTTCCAACTTATTACAAACAATTCTTCCATTTTATTAATAAATCAACCTCATTGGTTGCTAGTTCTGATATAACCATATAATTAATTAATGAATTTTTCTAATGAAGTTAACTTCATTGGTGTTTAATTAGTCTTCATTTACCTTTTTTTCTTTTTTGTAAAAAAAAAAAAAGTCTCAAATTATGCCTTGCCTTTGAAAAAAGTTCAAAGTAAGTTAATTATTTCAATTAAATGCCTTTTCAAATCAATTCAACAAATATTAGCTAACTTTTTTTACAGTTCCTCTATAATATTTCTTACATCTTCATAAACTTATTTTTCCTAAATTTTATTCTATAATAAGACTTTTCCTTATTACAAGTCTAAGTGTTCTAAGACAATAAATTTTGTTGCAAATATTCTCTATAGCTTAAATAATTCAAATGTCTCAATTTTCTACGCTTTTCACTTTATTATAATTTGTCTATTTTTAATCTTTATTATAGCTTTTTTAACCTTGGATTTAGCCTGTATAAATTCAACATTACTGAAAATTGTCCTTATTTATATTTCATCTTTTTAATGTTTTTATCTCTTTTATTAATATCCAGCTTTTGCTTCAAAAACTGCTTGATTCCTATAAACTGATTTATTACACCAAAGAAATTGATTTTTATTTTAAAAATAATATAAGAAACAAACTGTTTTTATATTATATTTAATTTTTAGCAGCAATTCCTCTCTTTACTACATATATATTACTTTTTTGAAGCAAACTTCCCCAGATTATTTATTTTTCTTAGCTATTATTAATCTTTCTATGCAGACCAGACCGATATACTTATATTATCCCTCTTTCACTTTCGAATGCATTTAAGTTAAAAATTAAGAGAATATTAAAAGTAATTAATTAATAATATTACAGTTGGTAATATCAACATTAATATATTTTAGTTAAGAATTTCCCTAATCAGAAGTGCCCCCCCCCCCAAAAAAAAAAAATGTTGATGTAATTTTATTTGAATGAATGAAAAAATATTAAAAGCTAATAAAATTTATGATGTACTTTGTATCTCTAATATGAAGAAACTAAAATTAATTGTTTAAAGTTAGTAGTAAGCAATGATAAATTATTATTGAATGATGATGAAGACCAAGTAATTTTTTAATTACTATTATTTGCTTTCAAGTATAAAATACAGGTATTTCCCTTTTCTTACAGTATAGTTAAATCATTATTTTCTTTTTTGCTTATTTTACAATTTGCTTTAGAACTAATCCCTCAAAAGATGCACATATTAATTTAATCTTAATCACTATACTCATTATTTTTATTTCAGAAAGTTGGTCCATAGCCATTTTGGCTGGTCATCCAAATAGTTTGATAGATTGGTAGCTAGATAAAAAGTCTCTGGTTAATCCAAAATATTCTCATATGTGCTACTGCAGAGACCATAAAACATAAATGCAATATTCTATAGTTCTTGCCACAAGTAAGAAAATACTCTTCTTTAGGTACCATGTTCATGATTAATCTTTATTACCTATATGACATATAATTTGCTTTTTCTAATTTATTTGTTATAGGCTTATAATAAGATATGAATTCTGGTTGGTGGTACTATGTCTATATCCAGACTTGTTAAAGCCATAGGCCTTCTTTGGTGAGAATTTTGGGAGAAAAATATTATCTTATTTCTAATGTTTGTCATGCTTGCAATGGATGGTACTGAAATTAAATGGGTAATGTAATCTTCAATATACATATTTCATTCTTGAGCCCAGATTTTCAAGCTCCCTTCAGCTGTCCAATCTATCTCAAACAACCAATACACATGGCTGCACATATGTGGAAAAAAAAAATCTTCAATATATATATTTCATGCTGAACCAGCATTCATCAGTTGGCCCAGAACATCATCTCCCACACCCATATATATAATCAGTGCCCAGTTTATATTAAAATAGCAAATCTTCAAACTTTAATTACATCTAAACTCCAGGAATATAAAGTATACTTGTATTTAAATATTACAGATTTGGCCTGTATCTTGCCTATCCCTCTTCTCTGTAAATAAATGGACATGGTCCTATACATGAGGGGTCAGAATGACTTAATGTCAACATGGGCATAACAATAATATTCACATCATCAAGGGATTTTGGTGTTCTATCATCAGATTTTCAATGGTATGGCTGAAGAGTTGGATGGCAGAGTATATTGCAGCCTGTCCAGTAAAGTTTGAAGATTTGCTATCTTAATATAAACCGAGCACTGATTATATGTGTGAGATGATAATCTGGACCAATTGATGAGTGCTGGTTCAGCATGATATACATATGTTGGAGATTATTTATCTTTTTCGTATGTGCATAGTGTATATTAGTTGTTCAAGATAGATTGCACAGCTGAAGGGAGCTTGAAAGTCTAGGTTCAACCACCTATAATTATATATATATATATTACATTGGATGGAGAAACTGCTAGAGTTAATTAGATGAGAAAGTCCAAAAATAAAAATCTTATTATATTTGTTTGTCATTGTATACCAGATTATCATGTAGCTTACTTTTCAATGAGTCTTGTGGTTAATGACTCATTTAATAAATTGGATACAAAATAAAAACAACTTAATGACAATTATATCTTCAAACAATCTTTTAAAAATTAATGTTTAATCCTTAAAACTATCTTTACAAAAATTAATTATTAAAATAATAAAAAAAATCATTTCATAATATCCAAACTTTTCAATTATGTAGTAATTTTAACATTTAATTACATAAGATTGTGTTTTAAAATATTTATGAAAATTCCAGATAATAAAATTATTTCCTACTGACAACTGCTGTTCCTTTAAATTCAATGTGATTTTTATTTTATTTCATACCACAATAAATATTAATTTTAACAGTTTATATTTTGAGCATCTTCATTCCATCTTAACTATAGTAGACACACAATTCAAATCCTTAAACTTGTTCAAACAATTCAGATATGTGAATAAGATGTTTAAGTAGTAAAACATTTCTTTATACATTTACAAATATAAAGTTTTCATATAGGCACAAATATGTTTAAATAACATATACATATGAATATTATAGTTTTCATCCTCCAATATCAACTTCTTCATTACTTATTATATTATTACATAATGTTAGCAACTTTTTGTGGATGCGCACATACTCAAAATTTTATTATTGTTTTCTTTTTATTCCATAATTTTATTACTTCAATTTCTAGGTTGTCTCTTGATTTATATTTTTTTTATCTACTAATTCATATAATATTATCATTATATAATAATAAAGAATAAATTTGCATCATTTAAGCTGAACTCTTACATTTATTTTATTATTTGACTTAATATTTAATTCATATTATTCTTTTTTTACTTTTTTAGTAATTGGTGGAATGTTTTTCAGATGTTCATTATTTAGAGCTTTTAATTCTCTGGCATAATTTATTGCATCAGTACTATATCTTTCTGAAGTTTGTTCTTTTGATTTCTTGATCTTTACTGCATTTGATAATTTATATTAAACTATTGTAATTTTATTGGTATCTTTTTCTAAAGTTAATATGTTATATTTGTTACTTCACTAATACAAGATTTAATGCCTTCTAAAGCCAAACATTTCATCATTGCTAATTCCATCAATCATGTCATGGAATGGGGGGAGGGGCATATATGTTTCATCTTCTCAAAAATTTGTTCTCCAGTTTTACATCCAGAAATTTTAACCAATATTTCTCTATCATTTACTATAATTTCAGGATTGTAAACATGAAATAATAAGTCTAATCACACACATATACACACCCACAGTATTGCATACCATAAATTTATCAGCTATTGTAAGAGAAAAATGCATAATTACTGATTAGAATACCATTCTCTTGGAGACAATAACTATGTAAACCCTATTTCTGCAACCAGCAAAATAAAAATACATAAGACCGGGATTCTGCCATTGGTATTATCAAAAAGGATATGTATATTATGGCATACTTAGTCTTGCAGACTTTCAAACTTCGATAATTAACCACATTTGAAACACTCATCAATAAATCTTTTATTTTCTCCATCACTTATAACACTCAACAAAACTCCTTACATACACTTCTTATCTTTGTACAGTTTCTTAAGACTTTAGAGGTAATTTAAGTTGATCTATATCACAGTCTCTTTTTGAACACTTTAATTAACAAAGCTTAGACATAATCTTTATGGCGTTATCTTGTAATGGCGAGATAATACATTTCTCTTTTTAGATATTTATTGATACTTGGATTATTTATTTTTATGGTTTACCTTGTAATAGTTACCATTTTCATGTCATGGTATTATACTATTTAGAATCTTAACTCTCCTTAACCTTTTATTATTTATTTATTTACTGATATTTTAATAGAATGATTTGTCACTTCAAGTTTAATTATCATGATTTTATTCTATTAATTCTTTTCAAAATGATTAATGTTAAAGTTATCTTCAATGGTATATTAATAGTGCCAAGGCTACCTTCAACAGGTTTTTGAGCCAGCAATAACATTTACCCATACTCAAAATCAATTGATAGAGAAAATCATCGGGATTAAAGAATTTTCATTTTAATTATTATACTTTAACTTAAGTTTTATTTGTATATCTCTCTTTATTCTTTCTTAATTGTGTGAGGGAGTTCTAGTACAATGTGATTAAAATATATCTCAATGAAGATTATTAAGTTTCCTTCTGACTTTGTTTTCAGATAGTAAAATATCAAATTCAATAGTATTTAAAAAATTGCTGCTATCTCTATATAATTTTTCCATCTGTTTCTTATTAGTATTTATTCTATCCAGTTAGATATGCTATGTCTCATGGTTCTACACTTGTTTTCATATAATGGGTATACTGTCTAGACTTTCACAGACTGACACTCTATTATCAAAAGAATGCTATGAAAGTTTCATTTTCTTTATATTTCTCATGAGATGTTATAATTTCAGTTCAGTAAAGATCTCTCTATATCTTTGGAAATGGTTTGGCTTATTAAACAAAGATCGCATTATTCTTTTTTTAATTAATGAACAGAATATTTACAAAAAAAAAAAAACTCTTATAGTTTAGATTACATATATGAATATAAGATGAATCCATAACTTTTACCATCTCATATGTTATCCAAATACCGCATATTAATAATTCAATAACTGCATTACTTAAAAGAATAAATGGATGTGGGGAGTGGGCTTACAAGCAGGTATATGATATAGTCAGTTTTCCTTATATAAGGTTTTTAGAGTAATATGTCTTCCCAAGCTAATTAAATGCTCTATTGGAGGAAAACTGTTCAGATTGTTCTCTAAATAATCTAATTTTTGAGGGCTGGTTGATATTTGAACATACATTTATTTCTTGAAAAATCTTCATGACATCTGAATTTATGACTTAGGTGAGGTAGATCTAGATGTTTATTTCCTAATCTCTTCTTGCTTCTAATTTTTCTTCTTAAAATACCCCTAGGCTTTCTCTTAATGATGTGCAAATTATTTTTTTCTCAATGGCTTCTTTAATATTATATCATTTCTTTTTTATATATATCTTTGCTCTCATTTTTTCTATTCATTTTCTTTTTACTCTCTTCTCAATTTCTTCCACTGCTCCTTCTATTCTCAAAGTAGCTTTCTGATTTTTCTGAAGGATTTGAATTTTATTCACCATTTTTTCTATTTCCTGAATTTATTTTTGAAATATTCATTTTTTTTCCTTCTAATTATTGATTGTCCAATTTCATCTTTTTTCACCTGTTCGATGATTTATGCCATCTTTTTACTGTTGTTCTTCATTTGCTCATATATGTCTTGGATACTCTTGTTCATCTGACCATTTAGGTTTTTAATATTTTCATTTATATCTTCCAGATTATTGTTATCAACTATATTTCTTGGATATCATTCTTTATTTCTTGAATTATTTTACAATTTAAATTGTTCATGTTCTATTAATTGATTCATGTCTTGAATTTTTTAATTCATATTTTCAAGCATCTTTTTGATTCATGTATCAAAGTATTTAAAACAATGCAGCCACAGTTTCAGAATTATAACTATTGTGGGCCATCATTTTTAATTTTGCAGTGGTTTGATATTAATTATAAATATATAGTATTAATAATATATAGATAATTATTAAAGAAGCTTTTGTGAATAATTATTTCTTCAGGATTTTTATCTTTATCTAAGAATGTATACATATATATATATTCTCATATATTGCTTACTAATGTGAGTCCAACAAAATAAAAGCAATATTCTATAGTCTAGAATAATTTGCTATACTATTAGAATAGGTAGCCAGAGGTCAGTAGAAAGATTTATAATATGAAAAAAAAAAGCACAAACAGTAGATAATGAATAAAATATACTGTACTTATAACAAATGTTAAGAAACACTCAATATTTTAATATTTTCCAAATAACTAATTATGAAAAATTAAAAAACAACAACAAATATAGCATAAAAGTCTGTGCATGTTTGTGAGAGCATATATATATATATATATCCACATATATAGATACACACCAGCCTCTTTCTATAAACAGAAACGTCAGTCAAAAATAATGATATTCTAAATATTATTTTTTTTGCTTCAAAAAATATAAACTAATTTTTAAAATTAGTAAAAAAATTAATTCATTAATGAAGAAAACAATAATCTAATTAAACCATGTCATTATGGTTATACATCTACATTATTCTAAAAGAAATGACTTATGTAATCTAGAATTTTTACTTTTCACTTTATAATAAAATAATTCAAATATTTTAAGATTTTTTTCTATTTAAGATTTTGATATTAATTTTAATATGTTATCTTAGTTAAACTTATACAAGCAGATGTTTTTTTAAAATAATCTTTAGGGGGGGGGGGGATAAAACATCCTTATTCAGCATTTAACATCAAAAATATTAAATGCTATTTGTCAAGAGACTTTCTACAATTAAACAAAAACAAAAAAACGTTTTTAATAGATGATTAACATACGTTATAAGAAGTGAAAACTGCACTATTAGCAAATAAATATCATAGAAATAACTCATTCTTTCAAGCAGTCTTTTAATATTTTCCTATTCTTCCTCATTTAAATATACTAAACCACCTTCTATTTAAATTATCATTTGCTTTCTGTATTATTTTTTTCATTCAACTATCTTTCATATTTATTTATTTCTAAAAATATTCACAATCCAATAAGCTGAATCAAAATATATTTATCCTATCATCTTTTTTGATAGCATATTTCAATATTATTGACTTTTTTAAAATAAAGTCGGTGTGCAATTTAAAAAAATTTACAACTTTATTAGTATTTGTGATAAAAAAGCTTAATATACCTAGCTTTAAGTAAAATTATTTAATAACTCTTCAACACAATAATTTTTTGAAACTTTAAAAATATTTTTTCAGAATTATGTGACC
This sequence comes from Epiperipatus broadwayi, assembly GCA_028023455.1. Taxonomy (NCBI): domain Eukaryota; kingdom Metazoa; phylum Onychophora; class Udeonychophora; order Euonychophora; family Peripatidae; genus Epiperipatus; species Epiperipatus broadwayi. Next base: position 5,012,506 of record JAQFVV010000077.1, on the reverse strand, counting down.
CATGGCTTTAACTGAAGAAAAACTCAACTGTGTTCTTTGGTTGGCCGAACTGAAATCTGCTGTTGCTGTACAAAAAAAGTTTAGAACTGAATACAATAAAGAACCACCTCATAGGAACTCTATTGCCAAATGGATGAAAAAATTCAAAGAGACAAGCTCAATCCATGATAAGCCATGGTTTGGTAGGCACATGTCAGAGAAGAAAATGCAGCTTTCATAGAACAATCCTTTAAGGTAAGTCCAAGAAAGTCATTAAGATGAACATCACTAGAGCTGAGGTTTTCAAAGTCCAATGTTCATAAGATTCTATAGAAAATATTTCATATGAAACCTTACAAAATTCAATTGCTTCAAATGTTGTTAGAACTATCATGCACAGATAACTTTCTGCCATCAGTTCAATAGAAAACTTGGCAATGATGATGCATTTGTGAGTAGTTTATTGTTCTCTTATGAAGCAACATTTCATATTAGTGGTAAAGTCAACAGGCATAATTGCCGGATTTGGGGAAATGAAAACCCAAATAAAACTGTTGAAAATGAAAGATCCCAAAGTTAGTGAGAGATGTGCTTTGGGAAAAAATCAAATCATAGAGCCATTCTTTTTTGAAAGTCATGTTATTAATGGTAGCATTTACTTAGATATGCTGCAGAATTACTTTATTCTTCAGCTTGAACTATTAGGATTGAAAAGATGATACAGTATTGCAACAAGATGAAGCTCCTTGCCACTTTGCTCTGCACACAAGACAGTTTCTAAATTCGAAATTTCCTAACAAATGGATTGGAAGAGATGGATCATTTTCTTAGCCTCCACATTCACCAGACTTGATTCCATTAATTTTTTTTTATGGGCACATGTGAAAACAATAGTGTATGCAACCAAACCTTGATCGTTAGAAACCTTGAAAGCTAAAATAACTAATGTGATTTCAGGCATTACTGTAAATGAATTGGCAAATGATTTTAGAGAACTACAAAATCGTAATACTCTTTGTATTATTAATGATGGTGGACATGTGGAAACTTAATAAAATACAATAAAACAACAACAACAAAAAAATAATAATTTTCTTATTTCCAATATATTCTACATAAATTCTGTATCACAAATACGATCGTTAGAAACCTTGAAAGCTAAAATAACTAATGTGATTTCAGGCACTACTGTAAATGAATTGGCAAATGTTTTTAGAGAACTACAAAATCGTAATACTCTTTGTATTACTAATGATGGTGGACATGTGGAAACTTAATAAAATACAATAAAACAACAACAAAAAAATATATAATAATTTTCTTATTTCCAATACATTCTACATAAATTCTGTATCACAAATACTAATAAAGTTACAAATTTTTTAAATTGTATACAGACTTTTATGCCTGTATATATTTCTCTAAGCTTACATAGCTATAACTTTCAATTAACTTTCTTTTATTGGATAATTATGTTCTCATTCTATAATGTAATATATATATTTAAAAAAATCCTTTCTTTAAATTCTATCAACTCTTAAATACCGCTTGACTGTTTCATTCTTCACACTTTTGTTAGTGATCCTTTATCCAATTACAATTTTTTTATAAATAAACTATTTTATTGATTTGTAATGTTTTTTTTTTTTTTACAAAATACATAAAGTTGATATACCTAAGCAGATTTTAAAGCAAAATCAAAAAATAAAACTAATACGGCATATATATTGTGATAACTGTAATCATTATCATCATCATAAATAATGTATATGTGTAGGTTTAGATATATAGATTGTGAAATTATAGGAAATAAGCCACATTTAAAATGATAAGCTGCATAAACATTGATTAGCAGGCACCTTTTTTGATCCACCATATTGTAATATAGAACAAGCACAAAGAATATTTAATTATATGAAGAAATAATCCCAAATAAAAGGGAGATATACTTAAGTTTGCTCTGAATTTTACATGTTTAATGTCTAATATGTAGTTAAGGCTTGGAATGCATGTGCCTTTATATAGAAGTTATTGCAAATTACTCCAGGTTAGTTTGGAGTCTCATCTTAAGTAATAAATGCTTTTAATAATGAGTAAAAATAAAGTGTATATTGTTAATAATGGCTTTTGACATTATTTCCATAATATGGTTGATTTCAAATCCCAGATTAACAGTAAGAATCACAAAGACCAATCTTGTACCATTTTAAAGAGGGAAAATATTTATCTAGTGGTATATAGTTCATTAATGAGACATTAAACACTGAACTGATATACAATTTCAAAATTAAGTTGCTTTGAATTTTTTTGTTTAGCTCAAATGGATGTATTTTGTAACTTCTTTTTGTTCAATGGTTAAAAAGAAAAAAGAAAAAAGGAAAATTAAATAGTAATTGAAAATCTTTAATTAAGAGCTAATCTAAGATAATCCAGATGTAAAGGATTATCATGTTTTCAGATATGATTTTAATTTGAATCTGAAATATAGACTTTAATTAGAAAAGTTTATCATGATTTTCAAATATAATAGTTTTAATTTTGGACTGCAACATTTTAATTAAATATGGAGGAATTTCAGAGACTACATATAAAGGTATTAGTAATTTTGTTTTAGAAAGGTTATTAGTCAGTCAACGAGTAGTGCAGGGGACAGCTAAAAAAAAAAAAAAAAAAAGTACATTTAGAGAAAAAGCTAGTGCTCAATATTAGAAAGACTTGTAAAGTGATGTAGTATGGAGCATAGGGTAGCTGTTTACATTATTTTTTTGTGTGTGTCACAATTAAATTGACTATGCTTAATATCAATTCATTTATGTAGTTTGTTCCTCTTAGCATGTGTTAAAACATTCTAAGTAACTGTTGAGTTATTGCACATCCATGTAATTCAGAAAAATATGATGAAAATCTTGATTTTCTAGATAATGGGTGATGACTTAATTGTATAGCCTGCTGAAAAGTAACACTGTCCATTTTAAAAGAAGACTCTGTGAACAAAGTTAGACCATATATCAATGAGAAGTAATCCAAAGTATTAGAATTTGAAATACTTCAACCTGGACAATTCTAAAGCCAAAGACATTAGTGTAATGTAATGAAACTGTATGGATCCAATAAAATATCTTTAAGCTTACAAATTATTGTAAAATCCATGGTAAGATATGTACATATGTATATTATATTGTTACAGTTAATATTTTTGTTGTTGTTGATTATTACATTATTTTTTTTATAAAATTTATCTTGACTGTTCTATAATGGATATTAAGTTATCAATTTATTAAATCATTAGTTAATATTTTCTTTTCTCTCATTTACATGTATTATTTTTATATGTATATTTATCAGGAAAGAAATACTAATCAGTATATTGTAATTTCATGTCTCTTATTATTATTTTGCTTCTTGTTCATTATTAATTAATTAAATAAACTTTGTTATTAATATAATAGAAAATATTTAGCTGTGTGCAATTTTTGTTCACTGCCTCATTCCACAAATTAGTTTACTATTCAAATATAAAATCAGCATTATCTAGACTGGACTGAATCCATTTTCTAAACTGTGCTACTGACAGAATATTAACAGGGATGTTATTAGAATTGTATAGCTGAGATCTGTCTTGCTTATGTTTATTGATGACTCTTCAATTAACCTATAATATATTACTACACCAACTGAAACAATCGGATTGTGTATTTGAGTAAGCATATTCCCATTCTTTACTTATAGATATAACAATTCTGATTCCCATTTTTTTTTTTTTTTATAGCTTGTCTTTTTCTCTAGATTTTTTTTCTTCTGAAGTCAGAATGGTTATGCACATTTAAAACAAGTTGACATTTATAATTATTATTGTAGATTTAATTTCAAAACACATGGACGTGGTATTAAAAGAGTTATCAGGCTTTTTTGTCAAGTGCATTTTGTAAGAATTAATTTTTCCCTAATACAATGAATTCTCAAGTAATTATTTATATATGCATAACTTTTCTGTATCTGACACCTGTCTTCAATTCTAAAATCAATGATATAGAAATAACATTTGTTTATAAAACTATCACTTTTCAAACTACTATATTTTTCACATCTATTGTAGATAATTACACTGTCTACACAATATTTACTGCTTATATATATATTTAATTTGAAATATTTTTATTTTATTTAAAAAAAAGTCTCATCTCTTTTAATTAATCAACCAACTTCATCTTCAATGTTCTTTCATTTTGTTACTTATTCTTTTAGAAGTGGATTTTTTTTTTTTTTGCTTCTTTATCTGCAACTTTTCCTTTCTTTTAAAACTCTTACAAATAAATGCTTTAGATTTTCAGAGTTAAATCTCAAAAGCATAAAATTTATTCAAAGCTTCTTTTTTTTTTAGTAAAATTAAAAAAGCTAAAACAAATAACTTCTTATATTAAAATAATAACATAGGATTACTTACTTTCAAAAAATAATCTTATCAGTATAATTAATATTAACCCTGATTTTAAAAATGTGTTATTTACCAAAATTTTCTTTCATTTCATCTTTTAATGAAAATTTTTTCTTTAAAATATATTATATATACAAACATAATACATTTTGCAATTATAAAATGTGGATGTTTTAAATTACATCAGAGTTGTATGTTAGGTTAATGGTTAGCTTGTATATGTAGATATTCCATAAATAATCATTAAATTATTTTTCTATAATTTTTTTAGTTATGTTTTTTTTTTTCTTTTAAAGATCTATTAAATATGTACCAATGAGAATATATGATTATTCTTCTAAAGTAAACTTCATATGCATATAAGAAACCTTTAAAACAAATCACTTTCTGGAGATTATTTTAATAAAACAATGTCATCATGGAACAATTCTACTAACTAGATGAAAATAAGTCATTTCATCAAATCCCCAAATGAAATATAAATAGGAGGCTAATCATTGATATTTAAGTAAGACAGAATAAAAAATGCTAGTAAACAGGCAAAAACTCTCCATATAGTAGTGCACAAGCCTTCTGGCATCCATTGATTACTCTGGTTAGCACAAGGTGGCACTACTATATGGAGAGTTTTTGCCTGTTTACTAACAGTTATGTGCTAGCATGAGATGGTGATCATGTGATGTTTAGTATAATAAAAATGATTCATTTTCATCTGATTAGTAGATTAATAAGTGAGGTGACTTGTTAACAAGTTTATAAAAATGATTTCTAGAAAGTATGACTTATAAAGGATTCTTATAATAAGCAAATAAGATTATTATTCTCAATACTATATATTTAATAGCTATTGTTTAATTGGTTATTAAAATTAAACAAATTTATATCTGCATTGCCATCTGAAATTGTAAGCTTATTAGATCAAAACTTTGCTAAGATTAATGCTAATGTAACATTTCATCTCTACAAAATATTAATGATTAGTCTGCTATCTATATAAAACCTTGGAGGAACAAATAAAAATAATATATTATCAATGGGTTAGAAAATTAACATGAAAATGACACTGGTTTGCATAATTTCTAAAACAACTTCTAAAAAGAGATTTATTATGTATTCTTATGGATTAAACATATGAAGTTCATACTTAATTTAATATATTTTTTTAGTAGTAAAAATTTATTAAATATTTAGTTTAAAAAAAATACAACAACATATAGAATTACATACTTATTGAGAATTTTGTTTACCCATATTGAAATAATCTAGTTAATGGTTAGATAAGTCATCCTTTCATTTTCTATTATTGATTTTATAGTTGTCAGTAAAATTATCCAAATTATTTTCAATTAAATTTTTAACTTTCTTTAACATTATTTATCCAGAATCTAGATATGCATATATGCTTCAGGTCTAATATTTTCGGATAACATTGGATTTCCAATAAATATCTGATATGAAACTGCCACTTATTTTGGATATTGTTTTTTCATCAATTAATTATAAGTATCAAGACAATTAGATATAGTTAATAACATTTATTAGTACTTTTAAATAATATGAATAATAGTGAAAACTTTCTCAATACAAGTGATAGTCATAAGCATTAAAAAAAATACAATAATATATGTAGTTATATACATATTGTACAAATTCTTATCTATATATATATATATGCATAGCTGTACAATAAAAATGTATAAAGTTTGCTCAACAAAAATACATTACTAACATGAGAAAAATGAATTTCAGAATTGCATTAAAGCAACCTACAATACAATAAAATTCATCAAAACAATTGAAAATACATTTTGTATTTAGATGATGGGAAAAAAGTTTTATTACTATAATATTAATTATATTTACATTTAAAATGCACAAAGAAATTACTTTTTTTAAAAAAAAAATCAGTACTTCAAAGATATTAATTAAATAGTAAATTAACATTTACAATATAATTAACATTACGGCAGCACTCACATGACTCTCTCCCCTCCCCGTGTTTTTTTTTTCCAAACAAAAAAAAAAGAAGATAGTTTTAATATTTAAGATAAAATTGTTCAGTAATTAAAAATGAATAAACATGTTTTTTTTTTTACAATTATTGTTAATATAAAAATATTTTCTAAATGATTAAATAATTAGGTGAAATATGCCTCAATAATCAATTACATTATTAACATAAGATGTTTTTATATTTACATATTTATCACAATATGTACATTTTTATCAAATTGCTCATTTATTTATTTTATTTTTGTTTAGGTAAGCATGATTAAAATATTAACTATTTCTCAAAATTAGTTCACTACATGGCCACTTAACAAAATAAACAAACTTCATTTTCCAAATAAAATCATTCTCAATACTTGAATAAATCTTTTATATATATTAGCATTCTCAACATTTGAACAAATATTTGTCAAATTATTAATGAAGATTAAATAACTTAAACTAGTGCCATAAAAAGGTCACATTAACAGTTCTAAAAAGATGGTCAATAATAATATATGTCAAAGAAAATAATCAAGATACATGCATATTCTATGCTCAACTAAAAATAATGTCTTATTTTTAAGTACCATATAAATGTGTGCAATAATAATTTGCTGAAGGCAGTAAAATGTGATTGACAATGTTCATACTATGATGTATGTATGCTAAGTTGCTTGTCCATAATCAACTTTGAAATTGGATAGTTTGAAATAGTTTACTACATTCTTAACATATTTTTACTTTCATAACTCAATATTAGAGCTGCTAAAATTATGGTATTAAAAGGATAGTTAAAGATATCAAACTACAACATATAATACATAACTCTATGCAATTTAGTTCTAATCGTAGTGACTTACTAAAACTAAAAAATCCTTGAATGATTCTCAACTGAGTAAAATATAGAAAAAAAATCATTTTGGTTAATTGAACCTGCCATTTGAGAGCTCAAACATTACATGACCTTCCCAAAAGAATTACCTATATAATTATTATTTATATGCATACATCCATATAATAAATATATAAACTGAAAATATAAACAATATATAGCTATAATATAGATTGGTCAAATTATCTGTTGAGTCAACACTACCATAATAATAATGTGCATATATATTTTTTCAGTTAAGAGTCAAGACACTACATACAAATAAATAAACATTGTACAAATAATAATAATAATAATAATAATAATAAAAAAGAAAGAAAAAAAAGTAGACAGTAAAGCAAAAACAAAACAAAAAAATGTGAACCATAAAACTAAAAACTAAAAAAAAAGGCTGGTAAGCAGATAAAAGCCTGCATAAAACAAGAGCAAATCAAAATGGAAATATAAGAAAGAAAGAGACAGACAGAAAAAAAAAAGTGGTGAAAAAACTAAGACAATTGGGTAAGAAAAAATGAAAATATTTAAATTTAAAAAAGATTATAAAAATTAAATTATTTATCATACTTGATTTTGTTATAAAAAAAAAAAAAAAGATTATTAAAAAATAAGAAAAATGGCAAAAAAAAAAAAAATGAAATAAAATAAAAATAAAGACAAAATCAAAAAGTAAAAAAAAAAAAGAATATCAGATTACAAACATATACACCTTTACTCCACTTAGCATTTGGTCTTTATGCGAGGATTCACAATAGTTAGTGATCACCATCAATTTGTACCCATTATGTAAAAAAAAAAAAAAAAAGTAAAAAAAAAAATTTTAGTGGCCATTTTGTAAAACTGATAACACCATAGAATTGTTATTAAAGTCATCTCATCCAAAAGCAAAATAATGACTTTCATGCTGAAATTGTACAGCACATATTTTATTCATAAAACATGACATCATAGAGCTGCATTCAATATTTTAATTATAAGCTTAAAATATGATTAATGAATTGTGTAGTATTTTATTTAATTTCCATCTAGTATTTTTATGAGACAATTAGTACTTCATTAATAACATATCTAAAGTAATGCTTTTCATTGTTAATGATTACAAAAGCAAACAAAATAAAAAGGTTCCTCGGTACACGAATATAAATCAGCACAGTACTGTAAAAATAGTAAATTCGTTCAGCATAAAATTAAAAATGTACAGTATAAACATACATTAGCAAAAATATTCAGTCAATTAATTTTGAATTAAATTTTTTTGGTCAAATTGAAGCTGTTATCATCGTTAATATAAAATATTTTCAATAAAAAAAAAGAAGGGTGCAAAGAGGGTAACCGTTTCAGATTTATACAATTAATATCAAAAATTTCTAAATGTAATTTAAAAATAATACTTACTCTACTTCCTCAATTTTAAATCATCTCCTAATTCTTTTTAGATATCCAAAGCAATAGAGACATTATCTCACATTTAAAAAAAAAAAAATGCATTATCAAGAAAAAAATATAAATTTCACTTGGCATAAAACTAAATATTAATTTTTGGTTATATGTATTACCAATATTAAATTTTAAATTGTGTACAGTATAAATATTAGCTAAGATTTCAGACAATCAGTTTTGGATTAACATCTTTATGAATGCTAATTTCAATCAAATCGAAACTGCTATCCATCCTATTTGAATTGCATTTTGGGGTAAAAATGTGAGTATGATTTTATGCAATTAATAATAAACAGTTTATGATGAAAATGCAATACAAATAAGATTGTTTTTAATTTTTACTTAAATAGCCTTAACTCTGCCATCAAAATGTATTGCGTTATTTGACAAATTGTTAAGTCATCGCAAAAATATGACTAGTGCACTTGATAAAATAATGGCATCATGCCCAAAAAAACCGCTACAGCTATCCTATTTGTTTATTTAGATCAGCACAGTACAATATGCAAACTCAGAACACATTAGATTTTTTTTTCTTTTTTCAATATCTGAAATTTTTTTTTTAAAGTTGTCTGTGATTAAGTTTTTGTAATGTATTGTATGTTTATTTGGCTCTTCTTATACTAATGATAAATAATAAGATTTTATGGTCAATCACATGATTCATTATTAAACATTGTTTTTTAATTTTAATAATTTAACATAATATAATATAAATACTATAGTACAAATTTTAAAAAAATGAAACTTCAATATGGATTTTTTCTCAGCGTAATGCTATGCAGAAGAACACAAAAAAAATTGTTAAATGCTACTTTAACTTCACTTTCTCTGACTATTTTACGGTAATTTTTGGACCGTGAAAACACACATTTTTTTTTCTAGAAATATTAAACATTTTTTTTAGAGATGCTGTTTATTAATATGTCCATGAAAAAATCAAGAAAATCTTTGGGTGAGCTTGGAAACCAAACTGTATTATGATGATTGGTGGGCGAATGAATCACAGGAAGTAACAACATGTTTTTTTTTTTTTTACATAGACTTAAGTCACATTGTCATACATACTTAAATACATATTTTAAATGAATACATCCATAATACACACAGTACAGTTTATACAAGCATATAGTGTATATTAAAAGGTTTTTAAATTTTGATACATTATTTTTTTAATGTAATATTCCCAATTTATAGCGTAATTTTTTAGCTGGAGTAATTGGCAATTTTTCCCCACATACACAACTATTATAAATGTTTATTCTGCATACAATATTCTTGGTTAATGATGAGTTTGGCATACTAATTGCTTTTGCTAAGCGGGCCAAAAATGCATATAAAAGTGTCATTAAATAAAATTAGGATGATTAAAAATAGATGGAAAAAATACAAAAAGATAAAAAAAAATAATAATGAAGACTGGATTAAAAATTTTAAAAATAATTAAAAAAAAAATGGTAAGTAAAAAAAAGATAGTTTTTAAGATAATATATTGAAAACATTTAAAATGTATATTATAAAATAATAATGCTTAAAGAAAAAAAATAAAGAGAAATAAAAACTAGGGGAGAGGGAGTACAGACAAATAGCAGAGCTTAATAAAATTCTGTGAAAACATAAAGAAAATGATATAAAAGAAATGAGAAAAAATTAAAACTGAAAATATTAAATACAAATTTTTAAAAAATAATAGAAACTAGATAAATATATAAATAGCAAGATATAATGAACAGTCAACATAAGCATCAAAATTCAAATGGTTGATAACTAGCAATGAAAAAACTGCTTAGGAAATGCATCTATAGTGAGAAAGGGTAATCTGAGGTTTTATACTGGTACATGATTGTGATATCATGGTTGCACTGAAATAAAAATGCAAAAAACTTAAGATATACTCTTGCATATGTTTTTATAAAAAGAAATTCACATATAAAATTATGTAATTTTAAAAACTTAGCAAAGCAAATGATATATTAATATGCTAAATCAAAAGAAGTGCAACAACAAAAAACAAAAACAATATAAATATATTCAAAATCGATGAACAAATTATCTAATAAAAGATGCAACACAGAATTACTAACACAAAGATAATATCAGATTAAAAAAAAGTTAAGATTTTAAAATGAATAAGAATAACAGTTAATCAATCAATTATTTGTAAATTATATTGATAGAAAAAATTATGAAGCAATTCTGGTTTTAGAATTATAACTAAGTTAAAAAACAATGATCTAAATTTCCTTTCCAAGGCTTTTTAGAGGCAGCATAGGATCCTGCTAACATTCAAATAATATTGACATGAATACATAAGCAACCTTTTTTTTTTTTGGTTTATAAATATGAAAATATTTCTCAGACAGAACAAATTATTACAAACAGACTAAAATAATTATAATGATTTTAGATAATAAAACCAAATGTAAAACTGACAATATATATCAGTTTTTGTTTATAAAATATTAATTCATGTAAAAAAAAAAATCATTATCAGAACTTGAGAACATGGAGAAAAACAGAGAGAAAGAGAAGAAATGTGTCAATATTTCATCTCAATAAATCCAGCACTAGTAAAGGAGAGATCATTTCAAATCTTTCATATAACTTAACAAATTTGATAATTTACTGTATTTACCATATTTCTGAGCTATAAAAATAAATTATTGCTGGAAAAAAAAAAAAAAAATTATTGAAACTATTTCCATATCTAGTTAAATTTTCAAATATATATTCAAAGATTAATTATAACTTTCAATTATATTTAATTATTGTTATAACACATAGATTCTACACTAACCTATATATTATTAACAAGTGAAAATAATTTCAAAAATATATTTAAAGTTTTAAGTTTTTAAGAAAACATTTAACAATTCAAGCAGATGATGGAAATACTTTAATATATAACTACAAATAGTTTAAATAAAAGCTTTATTAAAATAAAAAGTTGATATGTGTGGGTTAAATTGTGCATTTTTTAATTACATATTAAATATAATTAACATTTATACAGTTAAATACAGTTATTTGTATTTAATATGATGATTTTAGTCATGTTAATTAAAATAAATTACTGTTTAAACTATTTTAATTGTTTTTGTTGTAGAGAAAATATTTCAAACATTATATTCCTACTTTTCATTCCTCTAAAGATATTTTATGTAAATATCATTTGAACAAAAAAAAAATTGTATATAAAAAAAAATCACTGCTTTAAATGTAATGGTTAATTTTACTTAATGCCTCTCTACTTAACAATGTTCGATAAAGACTTGTAAATACTAATAACTTTTTTTCAGCAGAGTTCAAGACCAAAAATGATTAAATAATTTTTTAAAAAGATACCTCCCGCTATCCCTCTCTAATTGCTATCCCTCTCTAATTGCTTAAGGGTATTCTTTTTTTTTTTTTTTTTTTACAAAAAATGCATGCTGTTTTAAATAAATATTTTACAAATGCTATATTATTTCACAATAATCAGATTATTTTATTTCTAGCTTTTATTTATATTTAATAAAATATCAATAAAGAAAAAACATTAAAATAATATATTTTGTCATACTAATAAAGATAGTTATATATTTTAAAATCCCTTCAGGAGTTCTCTGATTATATGTTTATTAAAAGCTTTATTTATTTGTAGGACTTATATAATAGATATTTAAAAAATATTATACAAAATTAATAGTTTAAAAAAGTTTCTAATGTATACAACTTTATCAAAAATTTTGGAATGTTTTGTTAAAATGTTTTTCCATTTTTATGACTGGTAATGAGATTCAATTAATTTAACTGTAAGTGATCATGTATTTCCATATTCATTTCTAACCATAGTCAAATCACAAATAACTCACCTGAACTAAAATATAATTATTATAATTTTCTGTCTCCAATCCATATTTTTCTAATGTTTCCTTGATGACAAATGGTACAGTATCTGTTAGAGAAAGTAGAAGTGTTTTATAAGGCACATCAGGCTTCAAAGACTCACCGAATACTTTTAAAGTACCACCTAAAATTAAAAGTTCAATTTCATTAGCAATGCTAGTATACCAAATGCAATTAATTTTAAGATTTAATTATAATATTAATTATCATTTTTATTTCGTTTAATATAAATATAAAATGAATAATTGATTAAGAATTAAGAATAGCAGTGTAATAACTAAATGATTCTCTCAAATTAAATAAATCATGAAGTATATTATCAATGAATTCCATAAAAAATCAATAAGAACAGAATAATTTTTAATGATTATCATGTTGTCAAACTACTACATAATTATATTTCTGGGTGAACATTTCTCTTGAAGGCAACTTAAAACAGATAAATTGAACAATCACTTTTACAAATTTCTGAATTACTATTAATGAATGTGCATCTCTCTCTGTGTACGTATACATATATACATAGAGTTAAGTTAGTAAATTAGTTAATAAATAATGTATATGTGTGCACTGCTCTCTACTTTTAAAATTGAATGTAAAAGTTTTTCTCACACTTATAAACTATTTTACAAAATAATCTAACAAACAATATTTGAGCAAAAAATATTATAAAATTATGTGTTACTTTACAAAATCACCTTACAAATAATATTTAATTAGCAACGAAGAAATAAAATTAAAACAAGTTTATTTAATTGCTTCAGTAAAAAATAGATAAAATTTTAGAATATATATTAGTGCTAATTGTTACAATGTAAACTTTATATGTGCTAGCTAATTGTTTTAATAAAAATATCAAATATTGTTTATCAAAAGCTAGAATTTACAGTATGTCAGATTAGCAACTTTCTCCATACAATATCACCACTTAGTGCAAGCCATAGTAAACAATGGATGCCAGAAGGTTTTTGCATCTAAATCCCTATCTAGTGCCTATTCATCCAATATCACCAGATTAATTTCCAGCTTATGGCTTTCAGTATTGCACCTAGATCTTTAAATCTAATGCATTCCACCAGCAGTCACCTTTTATCTTTTAAGTTTAAAGCTATAAGCCCAAAGTGGAAATACAATAATGTTTTCAATTCAAGCTAATTCATTTGAATAGTCATCCAGCAATGGTGGTCATGTAAAAGATGGTATGACTATGGTATTTGAAACATTTGAATCAAAGTCTTCAATAGTGGCTTGAATTAGTTATATTACAAAGTTGCATGGAAAAAAAAAAGTTTAATAAAAAAAAACAAAATTGTCATTGCAATTTAAATAAATATATGAACTGCCTAAAAAACTAAAAGAAAAGTTAGTTTATGCATTTGATCAAATTATTAAATATTTACTTTGTAATATATGAAAAATCTAATGATAAATTGCATTGTAAAGGAAGAAAGAAAACTTGTTTTGACATGTGCAAGAAGTTTAAATTGTGTAATTTATAAAAATCTAAAGCATTTTGGATCTTTTCTCATTTGCTTTTTTTTTTTTTGAATGGATTTTAATTAAACAGCTTGTCAATCTCTAAAGTAATTTTGATGGCAAACCTAAATATATTAAAATTTTGAAATTGGTAATATCAATCAAGTTTCAAAAGTTGGAGACAATTTTTTTCTTTTTTGCCTATCACTAATGTAAATAAAGAAAGAGAAAAAACTGTTTTTTCCCCTTTCTTTCATGCATTTATTTATCAAATCATAATATATCTGCAAAATTGTTTCCATAACATGTTGTGAAGAGAATAAAGAAAATGTTGTAAGAAAACAGCTCAAATCTTATAACTAGTTGGTGATGAATTCATTGTTGAAATATATGTTGTTGAACAACATCAAATTTGTATAAAAAGGTTTGAAAGAAGAAACTAGGGGATTCCAATCCAGTCCAGACAGTCTAGTCTACTTTAGTTTGAAGACTCGTCTCAAGAAGCGGGTGCTTCAGTGATTCAACGCCAGGAGAGAAATTATTACTGAAAACTGTTTTCCAGAACTTAGATAGCTGTATCTTGCTGTTTATAGTATTTTTCAATATTTTAGTTAAACTGTTTTCCACCGTAACTTGGATAGCCACATCTTGCTGACTGTTTAATAGTATTTTTCATTATTCCAGTTAAAACGGCAAATATAATGATTTTATTTAGCAGAAAACTAGGTACCATGTGTGGCCTAATAATCAAAAACCACCCAGCCAAAATACCTGGAAAATAGAGTTGGATCCTGAATGATGAAGTTTGTCAAAACCAGCCAGTGCCTGCCTTAATAATGCCACGAAGGAATAAATAGACAGTGTCACAAAAACTACACAAGAACATAACTAGTACTACTACATCTTTTTCTCTAGCACCACCAGTGCCCAATGAGAAGAACTACCATCTTTAAATGAATTAATGAAGACAACCATAAATATATCAAAAGAACGATATCTACAAAAAAACCACAGTATGGAAGTGTTTAAATATTTCATGTAAGTTCTTATCATTACACATATTATAAGCCCTTAAACTTAACCATAATTTAAAAATATCATTTATTGCCATTGTATTTCATATTCTGTCTACACATTAATAGTTGCGAGTATATATGCAACTTTTTAAATTTATACATTGTTAATGAATTGTTAAGTTTTTTTTTTAATAATCCATTTAGTTTGCTTCTTGAACTTATTCCAAACATTAACACTTTTAACATTCAATATGCTACATAATATACACAACCCCTGAGAAATCATGCAATCCACTGGGAAATGTAGAGATGGCAGTAATAATTTGTAAATGATGATAATCGTACATTAATATTTTTTCCAAAAGTAAACTTTCTCTTTAGAAGGTTTGGCATTTTAAAGTTTCATTTTTTATTTTATTGAAACTGAAAAACAAATACTTTTGGGAAGATTTGTACTTTGGTTATAACTCATTATCACAATGGTTATTATGTATTTGAATTGAAAAATTTTATTTAAATTTTAATCTTTTACTTAATATAAATATTTATTTGAATCAAAATTTATGGTACATATTTAATATATCATTGCATAGTTATGGCTCCTTGTTCAAACTTGTTTACCGTGGAATAATTATTACCATTACAATATATTTAAAAGACATATATGTGCATTACAAATGCTTTTAATGTAAGTTGTACAATTTAATTGCAAAATATACAGAATAAAAAAAAAATAAAAGAAATTAAATGATGTAGTTATAAAAAAGATAGTAAAGTAAAAAAAATGAGAAAGCACATTTACATATATATGTACTATTTTCAAATCTAAGTGTGTGTGCATGTAAATGTGTTGACTTAATTACCATCTCTCAAAAAATATTGAACTTACTATTCTTCTTCATTCATTTTGTAATAAAAAATTAATAGTAATAAAAATTATGAAAGGCAAAAAATATAATGATCGTAAATTTATAAATTTACAAGTACTAGCTATATAGAAATAGTAATAATTTCTTGTAATGTTTTATAGTGTCATCTAGTCTTTTCAATGGATCCTTTAACATTTTGGCATAAACCAATAAACATCACATGACCATCATCTCTTATGCTTGTGTTGTTAAAAGAGGCAAAACTCACTATATATATTGCCACACACAGCAAGCTACTCTAGCTTGCTGTGTGTGGTAATATATATAGTGAGTTTTGCTTATTTTGGCATAAACTGAACACTTTCTGATTGTTTATTAAATTATTACTTTTTTGTTCATATCATCCACCATAGATTTACTTTAATGGTTTGTAGTCTTCATTAAATACTTTTCATGTTTACAATATATATAAAATCTTAGCAGTTCCAAGAGGATAAATAATTTTAACACAAATACTCCTTTTTTTTACTTTTATCTAGTCAGTTCCAGTATACTATTTCCTTTTTGCAAAACTAAATCAACTATTTTCATTTTATTATATAAAGGAAATACTTCATGACTTCTTTTAAGCTTAATAGAATTGCAAATATAATTAACTTTACATTTTAGAATCACTTCAAATAAAATTTTAATTTTAAAATTCACTGTACCAAACCATTATCATGAATGCAAACTCTACTGCTACAGTCTCATCATCATAGACTATTAAAAAAAAAAAGACTGCTGCTGTATATGCAAGTAATGTACATAAGAAAATTGAACAGTAATTATTTATCCATCTCTTCTTTCTTCTGCTCTCTCTCTCTCAATAGACATTCTATTACAAATTTGTTCTTTTTATTTTTTAACAGATCTCAAAACAGATTTGTATATAAATTTTTTGTTAATTCCTTCTGTTTTTAAACCCAAACATTTTAATCAATTTTGTTTTTCGCTCATGCTTTTTAATTTTAGAAAAAAACTTTTTCCCCTCTCATTAAAACCAATATCTTAAATTTTATTAACACTTCTTTGTAATTCATGTACACCATCATGGTATCAACTAATCTTCGGTTACTGCTTTTTCACCCTGCAATGTACTTGTTTTTGCTACTAATTTTTGTAATTACAAATTTACTTGCATAAAAGTAAAATATTTTATTCATACTTTTATCAAAAGATCAATCTTCTGTATTCCAAAAGAATTGTATTTTCCAGCTATTAAAGATGACAATATGCAGAAAAACAGCAACTTCAATGGACACTGCTGTATGTAAAAAAAAAAGGGAAGTTTTTTTTAATTTATTTATTTACAATTATAATCTATAATGATATATATGTTTAAAATTAATTAAACAATATACCTTTTCCATTAAACTCATTGTAAAACTTCAGTGATCTCAACTCTTAATTTGATTATTTCCCCCCAATTCAACAATTTTTATTATATATGTAAAAGAGCATTAAAAGAGGGATGAGCATGAATACAGTAAATAATTAGAAGAAATAATAAATACCTCTTCTCAATTGTCTTATATTCATGAATCTAGAGAAGTTGGCCATTGTGGATATGCATTAATGATCTCTAGACCTATTAATATTGCCAAATTATTACTGGGCTTGCAAAAATTTATGAATATTTTCTGACAGATATGATAAAGATCACTTATGATATCCTTATGTAGTATTTAACAAATAACATTGTAAATGGTGGGCCAAATTATTAGAAAGAGTACAATCTATAGTATCAACTGAGTATATATTAAATAAATCATAATACAATTAAATGTATAACTAATTCTCTTTTTACATGAGAGCTTGGTTCCCAAATATTACGTGCAAAGGAAATTTGTGTAAAAAAAATACAAAAATGATTCTGGATCTAAGAAATCAACAAAAATATAATTAAATAAACCATATAAAAAATTCCATTAGAATATTATATTTTTTGTGTGCTATCAAATTTTACTTCATACACATTAGATATGAATAAAAAAGGAGTCATAGGAATATAAATTTCATTTGAAAAATAAAAAAACTTGAAAGTGATAACACAATGAAATATATTATGTTTTGTCTGGATTATAAACATGATTTAATAATTACAGGCTCATGTAAATACATTCCTAATATTATATTTATTAATAAAACACGAATACAAATATATACTTGTATTTACAATATATTTACAACAACTATACTCCATCTGCTATTATTGGCGAAGTATAGCTCTTAGTTCTGGGTGAACTAAGGAAGAAGGGACTGTAGTCGCTTTTATAAGTTTTCTACCACTTCTAACTGTATTTTGGCCAGCCTGCCTCTTGAGTAATTCTGATGACATTTCTGACTGTACTATGATAGCTTGCCTTGTGACAATGGTTCTAGCAGCTTCCAGTCCTGAATGTGGACTTGTCTCACTGCATCATCCATTTAGTTTAACCGCTATTATTTGGAGAATGTGTATACTGTCATTCAGGTTTGACAGTAGTTCTCTAGATAACATATACACTGCAGTTCAGGTTTGACAGTAGTTCTCTGACCTTAATAACTATTTATTGCCAGATCCCCAATCTTAATGAAAACATTCGCGTTCAGTGAGCATTATTGTCTATTGGCCCATTCTTGTCATTAGCTATGCATTATCTGAATGCTCAATCCTAGATAAGATAAAATATGGTCTAGTCCATTATTTGAAGGCAAGGTGAGATATGACAAAACACTCATTGGTTTCTCTATATAAACCATCAAAAACTTTTAAGTTCAAAGCATATTGTCACTTCCACAGTATGATTTTAAAAAAAATTGAAATAAAAATTATTAAAGTAATTTATCGGGATTTATTACTTTTATTTCATTTAATTTAGTAATTTTTTTTAATTTAACAATTAACACATTCAAAAAGAGAAATTGTAGGCCCTCTGAACTATTCATTTATCAAAAATATAGGGATATCTTGCTTGCAAATAGAAAAGTACTCAAGATTTTATTTGCTGTAACTTGCTGACAATAAACACACACTAGCCCATGATTGGAATACCATTATCACTAAAACTTGCAATGTATAACTTACCATCTATTGATTTTTGGCAAAATTAATAAATATAAATTTAAACAAATTAATCAATTAAATTTAAATAAAGTAAATTTTTTTTAACAGCAACCCCAACAAGGAATTTCTTTTTAAAAATCTAATGTCAAAATGCAAACAAAGCATCAATACCAAAAAGGTACTTCCCTTTCAAATCAAAATGTCAAAAACGTGACAATGCAGACAAACAAATTTCCCCATTTGTAGGAATATTGTAGAAAAAGAGACTTTTGTTTTTAAAATAATGAGAAATAAAGAGATGAAATTTTTTTTAAAAAATTTGATGATAATAACAAACATATTTTTTTTAACTTTAGTGACATAATTGTGATGAACTCATCTCAGAAACAAATCTGTAAATAAACACTGAATTAAAAACATTTACAATCTTCTAAAATTTTAAGGAAATAAATTATTTTATATTACTTATATGAAATTATTTAAAATTAAAAAAAAAGAAAAAGTTTTATAACAACTTAAGATAATCTAAGAATTACTTTGAGAATGTAAGATGATTTTTTTAAAGACTTCCAGACACTAACGTTTGTTTCTTCATTCCAATCATGAATATGTCACAGCTGCTGTAATCCCAAAGTACTGATATTTTTTTTTTTGCTGATCCTGTTATTTTAAAACAATTCATGTAGGAAAAGAAATTTGTGTAAAAAGAGAATTAGGTATATTTGCATATTTAAAACATGATAACAAAGAAGATGTATGCAATATTTTTCTCTTTTAATAATACTAAATAGAACATATATATATTGAAGCAGTCAAATCTGTTGCACATATTTTGCTTCACTGTCTAGTGATGTTTGAAATCTTCAAACAGGGGCTCGAACTCAGCTGTGTAATAATAAATCACTAAGGAGTGCAGGTCTACAGATGCACGTGATTGTTTATTTTTTTTGTTAAACTTTATTCTCATTTAATATCAATTTAGTTATAAAACGTATAAAATTCTGTCACGGTAAACAATCATGCATGTGTGTGTGTGTAACAGATAAACCTTATAATAATGTTATTAAATGCGTTTATATTACATATATTTTTATTCATGTATTTTTATTTGAGAAGAAGTTCGAGAGAGTAACGTAAAATTAGCAAACAAAAGACGTCCTTATTTTAAATTCAGAAAAGATTTTTTTTATTTGACATAAGTTTATTTTAAAAATTCACGTTATTTAAAATTTATCCCGTGGGTCTATTTTCAACTCGAAATAGACTAAAACCGGCTCTCTTGAATTTTATCTTGTTCATATTTTAAAATTAGAGGTATCACTGTTGACCGTTAGCGGACATCCGGGGATTACCAAAGGCAGTCAAAATGAGTATAAATTCAGCCGCAGTTTCTAGCTAAAGGACTCTGCATTTGATTTCTAAAAGTTGTTGTAGAACGAATCTACGTCACTCAAAATTTCAACATGAATTGTGAGTAGAAAGAAAATTTGCTTCCCCGATCTCTCCAAGATCGGATCCATGCTAATGTACTCGTAAGCCATCGCCTCATGAATGCTGCCAAAATGAACTATAAAATACACTAGGAAAGGATGTTAACCACTATTTCCCCAAAATTATGCCAAATTGACTATATTTCTCCAAAATGAAATCAACACGTGTGTACATGGCCATCAACTCATCCAATAGAAAGGTAATTCCCTGCCGCCATATGAACTCTAAAAAGTTTCATCTAAATATTTTTTTTATTATTCGTAAACTGTAAAACTCAACCTCTATCTATGTAAAGTTATTTCGCCTAAAGTATATCTTTGTAATATTTCCATTTTGTAGTCTTTATTTTCATTAAAATGTAATTGCTTATTTTCTCAATCGGTAATGCCACGCCGATTATTAACTGCTTTAACAATGAGTTTTTTTTTGCTTTAATATATAAATTTTGTTATTTGATTTTCTAAACTCGATTGCTGGGTTCTCACTCTTACTGTCTTATTATTTTTAAATGCGGCAAATTTTTATTTGATATTATGTTAATCATATGCTAATAATTCAATCTGGCGAGCCGACCTTATCTCATTTTACCAATCCACCATTGTGGAATTTTAAATTGTAAACGTAAGCTTTCTTACAAAATTATAAAAGGTTTCGCCCGATTGAAAATATTCCTAAATTGTTTTTAACATTTCATATTATGCTATGTGTTTATCATTTCAAAAATATTATTAACTATTATTTCATGCTATTGATTTAGTATTAAGTAAATATAGTATTGAATAAATTAAAGTTCAGGTCCTTACCTTTAGCTGGTGATTCAGTATATAATTAGCCCGCCATCTAATGATAATTTAGTTAAATAATTTTTCAAAGGTATTGAAATGCATTTAACGAAGAGAATCCTAATTTTCATTTTTATTATTGATATTCTAAATAATCTTTTAGGCAAATTGCATGCCCTTTTTGGGATTACTTATATCTTATCATTTCATTATGCTAGGCTTACTTACTCTCTAAGGCCATAATAAATCAGTGTTAATACAGACCTGAAAGCCTTCGCGATGCGTCTCGATGTTAACGTTCATAAATCAAAATGTTGCTATGTCATACTTTCCTTCGTTGCCAGAATATTTAAAGCACATTTCTCGGCGGAGTGTGGAGGCCCCAACCCCAAAGGTTGTGTTTGGTTGCAGCGGGCTCTATTATGGGTTAACATTCGGAATTCACGAAACCATAGTATCTTGCCAACCACACCTTTGGATGCTATCTGTCACAAGCGCAGATGAGCTCACATATTTTCGTTATCAAGTTGATGAAGCTTCTCGTCTTTCCTTGCATTATCATTCGGTCCGCACGCTATCATTTATACTTCCTCATATATTTTATTCATCTGTAAGTCGTAATGCTATGATTTCTTAATCCATCCCATGTTTCCATGTTATCATATAAATTTAGCTAGCCCTATCATGTGTTATAGCTTATTAGCGCTATCCACCCTCTCATTGAACCGCCTTAAATACATTGAGAATTAACTTCTTATAAAGCCTATAAAAATCAGATCATGTGACTGAATGTAGAGATAACTATGCTCTTTCCTATTCAAACATAAATCGTAAGTGTTGAATACATTTTATAATTGCCAATATAATTAATCTGCAGTTCATATAATTATGATAAAATCCATGTATAATTATTAAAATTCATTAGATTATTTGTTATTTAAATTATCATAGCATTCATGATAGAAGCCCCACGTATAATTATTGACATCCGTTAGATTATTTGTTATTTAAAATATCATAGCGTGAGTAATAGAAACCTCGTAAATCTTATATCTTAAATTAGTATATTAAGCCGCATCGTTTTGATTAATTACTGTTTTCATTAATATGTGTATTTGGTATTTGCATATCTATCAATCCTTAAGATATGTTGCTAAGGTCAGTATGGAATGCACAAGTAAATATTATGTGAAACCCAGATAGAGTATTCATTATGTGTAATCAGATTCAGGACGGATTTAATCCTTTATATTCATTTGCTTATATACCAATTTAACCACATTATTAATATTGTTATAAATAAATCCATCTTTAATAATTTATTCTTTGGATATTTCATTCATTCATGCATGCACATCTGTTATTATATTGCATCATCCTTTAGTTAATCCTTAGATCTCTTGTGTCTCTGCTGACGCTCTGGGAAGGGAACTGTTAAAAATTTCATTTGCTATCGTCAGAAGTATTGTTCGTAATGTTATAGATTTGGGGAATGGGCAATAGGGCTGAGTTCATGAGTATTCCTGACTTGTGTATCTCGCATATGATTGAACTCTAGGTACTTTTGCTTAGATGCTAATTCTTGTTAGACGAACATACAATTCTGACTGGTACAATATATACAAACAGATATCTCTACCTATAGATATCCTCTATTAACATCAGTCAGTTCAACTTATATTGAACATAAAAATATTTATTATAATCTTCATTTGCATAATACAATCAAATTAGATTGTATTTGAAATTATATAAGAAATGATTACACTCACTCTGGATTTGTAATGGATCTCATACAGCACATTATAAAGGCAGTGATGATTACTATATCAGATAAAATGTTCCACTCATTTTCTATGCACATACTTGCACTCATGTGTTCAATGCTTACTGAGAAGAGTACTATAGAAATATGAGCACACCACCTGGACTAATACCAGAAAACTAACAATTTTGCATGATCTTATGCGAAACTCCGACAGATATTCTATTATGATTGAATAATTTTGTGACGAAACTTGTCTCTTCATGTTAAACACAATGCCGATTATAAACATAATAAAATGATTCATAGTTTTTTAAAAAACCTTTTTTTTATCATACCATTTTATTTTTCTATGGTACCTTACATAAATAATCTCTAATACTCCTTTTGATCCAGACAAATATGTAAGATAATTATGACAATGTATCATCTGTTCAAATGAAAAATTCTCTATCATTAAAATGCTCAATGTGTATGCATGTTGACTTATAAATCAAATACAACCCTCAGATTAATATGTATAAATTTATAATGCAGTCATACTGTTATGTATCCTCACATACCCATATTAATAATGTTTAACATTCAACCATTAGTCTAAAAGACAATAAATTTATATGTGAGATATGATAAGAGTGTGTATACTGTGAGAAATATTTCATTTAACATTTGTCAGTAAAATCTAACATTTTTCATAACTGTGCTCTATTTTTTTTAAATATAATTTCAAACTAGAAACTGAAAAATTATACCAAAATAAAATTCCCAAAACTGGCACATATACCTATATATGTTATTGACTTGCTTCATTTTAAAATAATATATATTTTCACATTAAAATAAAATCAATTAAATTTGCTTTTCATTTAAATAATTTATATGTAGTCGTAATTAAAAATCAGATATATTAATCTTTAACTTGGATTAAAGTATATATCAGTGCTAGAGAAAATCTCTAGTTTAATAAATGATTAGTAATAATCATTACAACATAGAAGTTGGGAGTGGATTAAATAGAGCTTGAAAATAAAAATGAGACAATTTGCTCTACATAAATACTCTTCATGTAATAAAGATGTATATGAGAGATAATGGCCTGCCCAACATGATAAGTGCTGGATCAGCATGAAAAGGATCTTGGGGGTTATTTGTCTTTTATTGTATCTTTATTTATATGAAATTATTTATGAAATAAAAAAGAATGGAGAAATATGGAAGTATCTATAATAGTAATTGACCCTCTCCCTTTTTTTCCTCTAATATATTGCAAATATTAAAAACCATAGAGAAAGAAGATGATTATATAACTCAATTTTAAAATTCAGACTTCAACTAAATTTTTTGTTTTTTCTTTCTTATTACTTCTAAAATTGAAATAAACCATTTTATAGATAATAAAAACAAACAAACAATTGAGAGTTAGAGACACATAATTGGGATAACAAACCATTCAATTATTCATTTATTTTATTATTATTATTTTTTTTAATTTTATTTCCAGTAACCATAAAATAATTATTTTGTTGACTTAAATGAATACAGTAAAATTATAATCAAATCTAACCCTTTTTCTATGATAGTTTCTTTCTTTTAAATTGGGACAATTCAATAAAAACATAAGAATGAAATTAAGTTTGAACTCTCACCATCACAAAGAATTAATATTTTGCTAGCATGATAAATTAAAATTGTTATATCATTGTTTCAATATTGTAATTTATTTTCTGACACTCCCCCTTCTCTTCCATTTCTATGTAGCCTTTTGGAGATAAATATTTGAAATTAGTTTTTTGGAGAAATCAATTTTATAAAGTTTCACTTACAAAATTTAACTTAATCAAAACTGTTAAAATCTCAAAGGTTTGCTTTTATCTTATTTAATCTTTTCTTATATTTACAGACAAATGCATAATTTCTTTCTCATAAACTCTTCAATTTATTAAGAACATTAAACAGGTCAAGATATAGGTTTAAAGATTTCTTTTATGTATTTAAATGGATAAGGCCCTACACATGAGGAGTCAGAGTGACTTGAAGTCAACATGGGCATGGCAATAATATTGGCATCAGCATAGTATTTGGGCGTTTCATCATCAGATTATAGTGGTATGGAAGGCTGAAAAGTAGGAGGTTGGAGCAGATTGAAGTCTGTCCATTAAAGTGTGTATTTCAAAGATTTCTTTTAAATAATAGGAACTTAATATAAATATAGATCTTAGTAAAATTTTGATTTCACAAACATTGAATTACCTTAATTCTAATATTTGTTTTATTTAAATTTTTTCACCATAAACCTATAAACTAATCTATCTAGCATTATAAAATTTTAAATAAAAAACGAACATATAAAACAACAAAATAAAACTTTGTGACCTCTCGTCCAATTAACTTCTATAACATCTAGATTGTTTTCGTTATCCATTTTAGTTCTGGGTTGTTCCTATTTCTTTTCTAAATAACAATTTAAAAAAATTTAATCTTAAAGATGTCTTATATTTGTTTATCTCTAAATCAGATAACACTCCAATATTATTTAACATCAATCAGTAATAATTCTTGGAAATTATTTATGTATCTAAGATATCCCTGACTGAATAATTCCATTCCTCAGAGACAATAAGTTACCAAGATTTCTCCTCCCTTGGTTATAAGCAGTTTATCCAATCCATTGCAATTTGTGATCTCTTCCCAATTTTCCAATGAGAAATCTATAAAAGCTTATATTATTGGACATATCCTCTAGGATATTAAAAAGTTTTGTCGTCTCAATATTTTATCAATCTGATATTACCACAACTTGGCCAGTTTGGGATACCTGTATCAGATGATCCTAATGATCTGCTAACCCAAAGAAAAAGCATTAGGGACCTCAATTTAGATGCTTATTTCTGAAAAATTGATTATAGCTCTCCCCACAGCTTGATCAATATTTTCCCTGGAAAACTTAAAAATGGAACTAATGTTATTTCTCCTAACATCAGAAATTCAAGAGGATTGCATGCCTTAAGCGCTTCCAAATATTAACCATCACTTACTTCTCAAGAAATTGACAAAGAACTCCTTAAGACTAGACAAGTGCCCCATAGAATATATTATTTAAGAAATGGTTATGTGAAAGAACTGGCCGCTCATACTATGATATCTCTCTTCGGTTGATATTCTCATTTGTAAGCATGATTTAAAAACAAGATCTTTTATCCAACTTTTTCTGAATCTTTTCTTTTTATTATATAAAATAACACCAATCATTTCTAGTGAATATAAAATGGGAAATTGCACTGGATATTGTTGTCAAAATAAAGATGCAAAACAATTACAATGGGAAAACGGTGGCAGAGCGTGTCACCAAATGTAATTAAGGATTTTAACTGATAGTATATTTTAAAACTAATTTTGTATTTAATATTTCAGTCACACACTGTGTGCTTAAAAATAAGAAGCTTAACTATAATAAAATAATAAACTCTGATATTTAAAATATATTAATATTTAAAAAATATTTACTTGTATATAACCATCTGTATAATACCTATATACATTACCATCTAAAAATAATTAATAATTATGTGTAAAGATAAATTCTACATAAATACAATAACTAATGCTATATTGCTATTTTGAAAAATTAGCAATCTGCACATTACTGTATTTACAATTTGAAATAGTAATGAATAATATTTTATCTAATGTTTATTTTAAAAGTGCGTATTTAAAATTTTAAATGATTTGTTTGTAAACTTGTTAACAATTTTTTTTTTTTGCAGAAAATTTAAAATATATCAGATTATTTTGCCTGCTTTGCAAAAATAGGTATAACATTTATACTATTTGCATTATGTTGCACAAAGTGCACTTATCTTTACAATAGTAATGCAAGAAATTTTAACACATTTAAAAACAAATTAGAGAAAATAAAACAAGGAGATAAAAAAAATCAATCCATCAGTCATTTTCACAGCCATTTGGCCACTTGTCCATCAGTGCTGTAATCTCTAGTGAGATGTATTTTCTGTTTCCTATTTTGTTGTAAATGTTTTTAATAACAGTATAATTCACTGAATGCTTTAGAAAACACTTAATGTGATATCTTTTAATTAGTTTTGTATATATTTATTTTTTCTTTTAAACTGAAATATCTGTAGATAAATATTTCCTTGAATTAAGTTCTACCAAAATCAGACTTTTCTTTATGTTTGCTGTAATATCAAATAAATACAATTTATCCAAACTTCAAACACTTTTTAGCAAAACTTTATTTGTACATACACCTACGTTTCGACTGACCTGCAGTCTTCTTCAGAGCTATGATATAATGAACAAAAAAAAAAAAACTATATAATAACACCATAAAATTTTTTTAAACAATAAAAAACTAAAAACAACATAAAATATATATATTAAAAAATTGAAATAAATAATCAAACCCAAATAAAACAATTAATATAAAATAAAATGTACTACATAAATAAAAAATAAATATAAATTATACATGTGTATTCTTAACTTTATACATATATACATTCAAGGACAACTATTAATCTAAATATTATCTATTTTATTATTATTAACAATCTCTAATTATCTGTATTCTTCATAAACTTAAACTTTATGATTAGTAACTAAAATTCTTTTAATTTTAAATCATATTTATTATTTTCTTACTCATTCTTCTTTTAAAATTAATATTTTATATTTATTATTGCTGAATATTTAAAACCTATAAACTTTATAATCTTACACTTACTAAGGTTATTCTGATCTTCTAAATAAAAAAATGAAAAATCGTTTTTTTTTTCAAAAAATTATCTTATACCCTAGCTCCCTCTATTACATATTATTTAAACTAAATATATATCCCCTACAACTCTTTATTTATATATATTTATTTACACTTTAACTTTTATTATTATTATATAATACTCATAAATTTATATTATACTTCTTTATATGTTTTTATATATATATTCCCTACAACTTTATCTACATATATATTTTTTTATTTTATATACTTTAACTTTTATCATTATTTTTATATAATTCTTATAAATTTTTTTTATTTTTTATACTGTTTTATATGTAAATATTATGCTAAGTTTATTAATTTATTATTTTTTATTATTTAATATCTATAAATATACCCAAATTTATACTCCTATTTAACCTAACCATTTTTTATCATCCCCAACTTATTTATAAACAATTATCTCTTTACATATTTACCTCTATATATCTTATTTAATAGCTATAACTATACCAATCTCATCCTAATCCCAGAATCTCTATTAAATTCTGGTTTTATCTTTCTTATTAATATAGCTTCTTTTATTTTCCTTTCTTTAATACTTTTCATATATAACTTCATTTTTATTGAACTTTGTGTAAATTTGTGTCCTGTTTCTTTTGTATGGAGTATATGTGATAAAATGCAAACAATGTCTAGACAGTGGGATTGATAACAAATATGTGGGAGAAACAAAAAATTCTATAAAAACAAGATTAAAACAACATATGGCAGATAATAAATCACCAATATATATGCATACAAAAGAAACAGGACACAAATTTACACAAAGTTCAATAAAAATGAAGTTATATATGAAAAGTATTAAAGAAAGGAAAATAAAAGAAGCTATATTAATAAGAAAGATAAAACCAGAATTTAATAGAGATTCTGGGATTAGGATGAGATTGGTATAGTTATAGCTATTAAATAAGATATATAGAGGTAAATATGTAAAGAGATAATTGTTTATAAATAAGTTGGGGATGATAAAAAATGGTTAGGTTAAATAGGAGTATAAATTTGGGTATATTTATAAATATTAAATAATAAAAAATAATAAATTAATTAATAAACTTAGCATAATATTTACATATAAAACAGTATAAAAAATAAAAAAAATTTATAAGAATTATATAAAAATAATGATAAAAGTTAAAGTATATAAAATAAAAAAATATATATGTAAATAAAGTTGTAGGGAATATATATATAAAAACATATAAAGAAGTATAATATAAATTTATGAGTATTATATAATAATAATAAAAGTTAAAGTGTAAAAAAAATATATATATAAAGAGTTGTAGGGGATATATATTTAGTTTAAATAATATGTAATAGAGGGAGCTAGGGTATAAGATAATTTTTTGAAAAAAATGATTTTTCATTTTTTTTATTTAGAAGATCAGAATAACCTTAGTAAGTGTAAGATTATAAAGTTTATAGGTTTTAAATATTCAGCAATAATAAATATAAAATATTAATTTTAAAAGAAGAATGATTTAAGAAAATAATAAATATGATTTAAAATTAAAAGAATTTTAGTTACTAATCATAAAGTTTAAGTTTATGAAGAATACAGATAATTAGTAGATTGTTAATAATAATAAAATAGATAATATTTAGATTAATAGTTGTCCTTGAATGTATATATGTATAAAGTTAAGAATACACATGTATAATTTATATTTATTTTTTATTTATGTAGTACATTTTATTTTATATTAATTGTTTTATTTGGGTTTGATTATTTATTTCAATTTTTTAATATATATATTTTATGTTGTTTTTAGTTTTTTATTGTTTAAAAAAATTTTATGGTGTTATTATATAGTTTTTTTTTTTTTTGTTCATTATATCATAGCTCTGAAGAAGACTGCAGGTCAGTCGAAACGTAGGTGTATGTACAAATAAAGTTTTGCTAAAAAGTGTTTGAAGTTTGGATAAATTGTATTTGAATTAAGTTCCTTCTAAAATTAAGATTGAATGTTTAGCTTTTAAAAAAGTTGTTTTTTAATCATATATATATATAATAAAAACAATTACAAAATTGGGTAAAAAAATTCCCCTCATTTTTATGATTCTATATTTCTATTACTATCTTCTTTAATGATAGATTCAATGGTATCCCATACTTCTACTAACTTTTTATTATTATTTTTGACAAATGTAATATTTTTATTTTTAAGATTAAATAATCTTTTTATTTTTTTCTATTAGAACTTCAAGTAATTGTTGTATTTTTATACAAGATAGGACCAAAAAATTCACAAGATTTGAATTATAACAATTCTTAATAAATGGAATAATAAAATATATAAGTGTGAAGTTGAAATACAACTACTATTCTAGTAAAAAAAAAAAAGGCAAAAAACTATAACAAAGGCAAACATTGTGTATTAAAAAAAATATTGTAAAATTTTGATGGCATTCCATTTGATAGTATATAATTTTAAAAATATCTATTAATGTATTAACTGTCAAAATAAATTTTAACAAACTGCTCAAAAGTGGCCATTTGAGTTAGCATTTTATTTTATTTAAATCCCAATTTAACATTCATTTTTCATTAAACTTAGAATAAAAGCATTTTTTATTTTTTTTTTTGCTAAAATAAATTGCAGTAATTAAATTAACTCATAAGTAGCATATAAAACATAATTTTTCATGGTTTTCATTACAAAGTAATTTATTTTCTACTATGATCAGACTTAATTGTTAGTATTTCTGCTTCATTTAATAATGCTTATATGTTTTATTTCTAAACATATATATATATGAATAGTCTCAGAAAAACTTTTATTAAGTAGGAAAAAAATTGATTATAAAGCAATTAATTCTCATACATATGACTATGAATTTTACTCACAATTTATGTGAAGATACTAGAAATAGTATAAACATTTTCTGAATGAAAATAATACAAAAAATTCACTGCATTTTTTTTTATGAGAATGTTATTTTAAAAATTTATATCTTTGAAAAATTATATAACAACAATAAAAATAATGTTAAACACAATGTAAAGACATATTATTATTAATATTCTCAACTTTGAATAGCTGACTATATAAAAAAATGATGTATTTATGCAAGATTCCCCTACAAAATGTATCAACATCTAGTAATTCAAACTTACGCATTAACAAAAAAAAGAAAATTAAAAATTTATAAACAAAATGAAATTTAAATTTTTTAGTTCACATTTAAACCAATAAATATAAGTAAATTATTAAGAAATATTCACACACCCATAGTGTACAAATGTTAAAATTATATTCTATTATAGATATCTAACTGAATAAGAAATAACTGATGCTTCTAATGAGTTATATAATGTAAATAAACTCTTCAAAAGACAGATATTATCTAGCTCTTACCATTTCTTCTTATATATGCTTAGTTTATTTACATAATTTTAAATAAGGGAGTGAATTCGATCTATTGATTATATATATTTATAGAATAAATAATAAGAATTACCATTTAATTGATCAGAAGATCAAAGCTGAGATTTTTGAGCTAAAGAAAATGTACACAATAAAAGTTTCATTAATAACTATTAATATAAAATTATATAAATAAATGATTTCAGTTTCATTTGCTCTTACAAACAAAAATGTTTAATTAAATATATATCAAACCAACCAGAATCAGGCCCTCCATCTTCATTTCGAAATTGCTGTAATTTTTTTTCAAGTTTTTGTTGGCGTCTTCTCCTCATTACCGCTTCAGGATTAGAAATACTCCTTGTAAAACTGGTTTCAGGCAGCTCAGAATATAGTTTCTCTGCAATATTGACTCCATCTTCTTTTTTTTCAAGTTCTGTATTTTTGATAGCTCGTTCTTTTTTTTCTTTTTTCTTTAATTCTTTCTTCTCTCTTTTCGATAATTTTCGTTTAAAATTCTCCATATACTGGTCATTATCATAATTATCACAGATCTAAATAAATATATATATATATAAGATTAAATCTGGAAGAAATTTCAAGAGAACTATAGTCACAATTAAAATAATAATAATAATAATAATAATAATAAATGAAATCAGATAATAGTAGAAGAAACTTTATAAACTATTAAAAGAACATAAAATTTAATGCAAAAAGAGAATGATGATTTATCATGATTATGTATATAAGGCATATATTCTCAATCATTTGAAATATGAATAATTAATCCACAAGCAAAAGCATGTTTATAAAAGAAAATTCTATAATTTGTGGTAACTACTAACTACTTTTAAAACTATTTTAGATACTGAAGCATACAATATCCAATTCCAATCATATTAAAATTTTGCAATTTGTTACTAACTCATAATTTTTATATATAACTATAACAACATATTAAAAAAAAAATACCTGTGAACTATCATCTTCACGTTTTAATAAAAAACGACCTTCTCTGTCATCTTTATGCCAATTAAGTTGCACCAACAATGGTTTTTCTTCATCATTTAGTTTCCGTTCTTCTGGAGAAAAAAAAAAAAATTATAAAAGTATCACTAATATACATAAATTACTTTTGTAATCAGAAACAGCAGCAATCATTACAAAGGAGTATGGCCATTTTAACAATAAAAAGTGGGGAAAAAAGATAGTGATAATAATGATAATAATAACAATAATAATTAAATATACTAAGACTATTAAACCAATCTGTGATTAAATACAATTACACATAAAACATAATGATTAATGTCAGTTTTTTTTAATTTATTCAATGCTGTCTTTTAAATTCTACAATAAACCTTTCTTCCCAAAAGATTTCACTATTTTGTCTAATTGTAGCTCTCCATTGCATTCAATCCTCAGCCATATCTCTCTAATGAATGCTATCAAAAACTGAACTTCTTTAAGAGACGTTGAGATAATCTTTATAACAAACAGATTCTGCTATTTCCATAAAAACTGTGTTAAATTATTAATAAGCCCAATCCAATAAAAGGTGTGAAATTTTCAATAATAATCTCTATAATATCAAGAAAGCTGAAAAACCTATTGATTTGGTTTTATGATCTTGCCATCATATTTTTAGGATTTAATAGAATATTCTTAAATGAAATTTTTCTAATGCCTTTATGTCATTAAACTGATAGGTCAAATATCAGTTCCATATAATAAAATAGTAAAATAACAACTCTATATATAACTAATTAAGTTATAATATTTATATTATTGTAATAAAATAGTCTATCTTTTAACTTGTATTTCTAACATTTAAGACCATTTTTTTCTATGTAAATAGTTGTTAAGACAATCTAAATTAGCTTACATTCTCAAGTTGATAACTATCTAAGCTAAAAAAATTGCTGTAGTCTTTGTTTCTTGAATTTTATTTAGTAGACCAGTCTTTATATGTCACATTCAAACATTAAGTACATTCTAAAGATTATCTTTTGAATTGGCAAGGATAATACAATCAACAGAATACTATAAATCAAAAAGCCAAACATTTGAATTCTTGTTTTTGCTTTTGACTAAAATTAAAAACATCTATATCAAATCTTGATGCTTGTAATGCAGATATATTAGCTTTATCTGAACTATAATGTAACAACAATAAATATATGCAACACATATATAGCAAAAATTTTAATGATTAGTTTAGCTAAAAATTAATATGCTTAGCTAGATTTCGATTAATTAGATGTAGCAATAGTTGTAATAGAAAATTGATGTGTATATATATATATATTGTTCGTGCTAGAATGAATAAGTCATTTCTTAAACAAGGGAACGCAGGATTCTTTATTGTTAATGGCTTATTTGTTTTTAGAAATGTGCATGCTTCCTTAATCTTTTGTTTACCAACATTGCGTTCTGTGCAGACGATATTGACTGAGGATGGAACAAATACGTGTCAAATTGAGGAAGTAGTTGAAAAAGATTGAATGGGTTTCATTGCTTGTTTTTGCCTTATTATAAATAGGTGCATTGCATGATGCACATTAAAAGATTGGCCCAAGATATGGATAGGCAAATGGGGTTATGGTTTGTACACGATCTGGGAGTAAAGTTCAACTGGAAAACTGTCCTTTGAGCTGTTAAAAATATGTTGCAGAGATGGTGGTGTGTGCAAAGCTATTTTATGGGTGGGAGTAATAACTTTGGTAATGTGATGAGTTATGGCAGGAATGTAGGGAAGGGAAATCCAGGGCATCTCATTGATATTGGTGGAGAGGGGATGGGAGTGTCATATTCTAGGATACAAATTTTTAATGGTTTATAGGGCAAAGACCTTGTAACTTATGCTATGCAACTCTAATATGTAAGTGGTTATGTTATCCTTCCTTTGTGATCCAAGCTTACACAGGTGCAAGTTACGTTGGAAAAAAAGCTTGTGGGAGAGCGGTGTGTACGAATTTGGATGGATGAAACTGCATACATATATAGGCTTGATAATCATTTTATAGGTCAAGGATATGCAATCTCATAGAATACAAATATCAAGATACTTAATTTCATTCAGGCTGTCCTAGTTCTCTCATGTTAAGGTTAATGATGTAGCATCCACGAGGTTCTGCTGAATTTGAGAGATTTTGGCTTCAGGGGTTCATATAAGATGTCATTTACATAATGAAGATATAATAAAAAAAATATGAGGCTAGATGTGAAGGTATGATCCTTTCTTCACCATGGTTAAGGAAGATCTTTGAAATGATGCCATTGATGGGCAGTCCCATCGGCCAGCCATCTTCCATTTTGTAGTAAACAATACTGAGCAAGGCAGTGACATCATTATGGACCCATGTTAAGCATTTTTATCCAAACTAATCATTAAAAGTTTGCTTTATATGTGCTGCATACATTGTTATCTTGATGCTTGCTTCATAAAACTGCCTAGTAACAGTTTCAAAGATCATTATTAAAAAAAATTAAACAAATTTGGATCTAGTATATATCCTCACTTATCATCAGTTTTAATTTCATATGTTTCAAATTTTCTATTCAAACATTTCTCATTCCAACATATAGAAGCTCGACTAAATCAATAAAAGCAATATATATATATATATCATCTCTTCAATCCCAATGCCATTCCTTATTTTAAAAAAAATAACACAATTTTAACTTTTTTTTTTTACAAATATTGGCATTACCAAAATTTAATTAACATGATATTTTTAAATGAACACAAAATCCAACATTACATTTCTGCTTATAAACTGGTATATTGTTAAGGAGATTAATCTACAATCAAAACATAATTATAAATGAACCAATCAGTTCCTTTTAATTTTATGAATATGTCTTCATATGATTTATTTCTATAGGGAAAAAAACTATACATAGATATGTAGAATTTATAAATGGATGCCCTTTGCAATTTAGTACAATGGTAAAATAACAGACTTTCTGGATCAAAGTCTATGGATTACAACCAGCTGTGTCATTTCTAATGCTAGAACTTTTTATGAATTCTGAGCAATAAACTAATGGATTATTTTTTATTGACAAATAAGAAACCAAAAATATTTTAATAACAAATATATTTATTTGATTTTTTCATTAAAAATAAAACTTTATGTTTGAATTCTAATAAAAATAAATTATTTTATATCAACAAACTAGATAAATAAATTTTCTAGCATAAACACAAAAATTTCATTATTTCTAGAAGGCAAATTAATATAAATAATATTAGTCATAGAAAACATTTGCCTATTCTAAAACAATTAACATTTTACAGAGAAATTTCAAAAGATATAATTTTAAACATTTAGCAATATTTATTCAATTGTCTACATTTAGTGGATTAAGAATTATAATAAATAGCATCCTTGGTTATTCAGTAAATGCTTTTCCTACTTTCCTATGTAGTACAAATACCCTGAGTTGTCTATGATAAAGCTGTATATATTTATATTAGAAAACTGCTAAGAGTCTTTCACTGGGTTCAATGTTGGTTGTTGATGACAGTGGGTAAGATTAATCTATTTCTTGTAGTATACAGATTGTGTAATACCTTATTAATTAATAAGTTAATATAAATTAACATATAAACTCACAGCCTTTTAAGTTATATAAATAGTTATGTAATTCTAAATATTTACTTCTCTTTTCATCAAATAAGCAAACTCATTGTAATCAAGTTTTATGAAAAAGTAAAATTGAAGTTCAAAAGTTTTATAATGCACTAAGCATGATTTTGGCAGATTAGTGGCTGAATCATAGTGCTGTTTCAAGTTTAGCAATTAGAACTATGTCCATATATATGGATGTATTTTGATATGTAAATGAAGCTTAATATATAAAAGCGTCTTTTAAATGTTCCACTTTTCTGACAATGGAATGCATGAATCCTTTCTGTTGATGAAATATGGATTCTTTGCAATTGCCCAAGCGTCTTTATATTTCTTTCGTCTCTTTTGGCATAGATTGTTTGCATGTAGGTAGAAATGAAAGTGTGTGGTCTGTAATGAGCTCGTGATCGAGAAAGATTGATTTGTATTCATTATTCTGTTTGGACTCTATTATACGAGTATGTATGCTGGGCAATTCTCATGGATCTAATTGCTGCATGTGATTTTTTACATGACTTGACGAGTGTGCTCAGCAGGTATTTTGTCTTTTGAGTTGTTTAGTAATGGAGGTGATCTAAAGCATCTCTGTGTTTGTACATATATTCCTTAGATTTTTTTTGCAATCCTAGGGACATAAGATAGGTTTATCCATACATTTGGCATATTATTTATGTTTTTATTTATATTGGTATTTATTAAATGTTTCCCGCAAAAACAATAAAAAAATTCTAATTTTCTTAAGCAATCATAAATTCAAAATACTATATTTTAATTAAATTTCACATAATTAAGTGATATATATATATATATTTTAAAAAAGAATGCAACAATAGAGCAATGACAAAGATTTTAATCTTTTTTATTATTGTGGTAATGTAATTGTTAATTAATCTTCTTTGCTTTTGCTCAAGTAAAAAAATAATCAATGTTTACTGCTTGGGAGTTCATAAGAAATGTGAACACTGGAAATTACAGATGGAGCCATAACCTATAAACATTGAACTAGCAAGTCTGTATTTTATCAGTGTACTAAATCACCCAGGCACTGAAAGTTTACTGTATGCCTTTAAAAGTTGGGCTGATTGCTAAATATGACAACAAATAATAACTTCCTGAAACCAGTGATGTGGCTATCATAAAGCAAATCAAGGTAATACATATGAGTCCCTGGTCTTAGGGGGCATTGTGGCTAAAAATTGTAATTATATAATTGACTTCAGCACTAAGATTTTTTTTAAAAAATCTTCAAATCTTATAGAAAGCCATAAAATAAAATAAAAACTAAAGTAATAAATATGAAATTTTTTTCCCCCTACTAATAAAACATATGAAGATATAGTAAGAAATAAATAATGCCAGTCTTTTAATTTCAAGATAAAAAGTAATACTAGTTTTATTAAAATTGAAGACTTTATAAATGATTTATTGTATGTCTGACACTTACCATTTAAAAATAAGGTAAATGTAATTCTTTATTGGCAGTGCAGTGACTAGAGAGACTCATATATATATAAATACAAAAGACTTAGGAGAAACAATGAAAAATATTGCAATGGATTTACAAAGTTTTATTAGTTTTAATGGAAGTAATATTTTGAGCCAACAAAATATATTTTTGGCGAATTATGTGTGTGTATATTATTATGTATGCCAACACACAAAAGTAGTTATCAATAACAATATGAATATTTCAATGATTTATAATTTCCTATAAATAAATTCACTAGAAGAATTAAAAGATTTTAATTTTAAAAAAATTATGATAAGTAAAAATAAATATTAAGACCAAAATTGAATAGCACTACTATCTCAATGCAGAAGATAGTTTATGTTTATATAATAAATTCTTAACAACCAGAGGTTGAAAAAATGAAAGAATAGGATTAAATATCTTAAAATATTAAACACAAATGATGGACAATAACAATAAAAAAGCTAATTAAGAACATTAATATTAAAGTGCAGCCAGCATTTGCATGTATGCTTTACCTATTGCAGGAACCATCACATACATACAAACTATCAGAATATCCTAATTGGTAAGATTCTGTTTTTCCATAGAAAACAAACAAGAAAAAAATGTAATGTTTGAAAACATGAAAATAATCTAATTTTTTTAGAAAAGAAACAAGAAAGAAATATATTTTTGAAAAAAAATTCAATGAATGTAAAACAATGTTTAAAAACAATGAAAATAACATGTCATAAAAATATATAATTTCCTATTTTAAAACAAATTTATACTTTCAGCACATACAATTTTTTATGGAGACTTAGTTTAGATTTTATTTTCAAAATCAATTATTTTATTTTTATATTTTTAAATATATTTTATAGTGCTATTGCATTAATTGATCATTATTAATACTGATCTGCATGGTTCAATATAGTGATGGAGTGACAGACTAGAGCTCAAAGTCTATGGTTAATGACTCAACTGTAATTCCTAGTGATTGAATTTCATTTGAAATATCAACCAATAGTCCATTAACTATATATTATTCTTACAAAAATTTGACTTCTAAGTGATTATAAAATATATGAATATACATTTATTCACAATTCTGACAGCAGAAATCAAAACATTTGTAATTCTGTATTGAAAGTTCATTTTAAAAAATGCTTACAGTTTTAGTCTTTCCACAATCTGACAGAACTCCACTTAAAATATATATTATCAAAATTTATTTCCTCTTTATGGAAAAGTTAAAACATTTAAGCCATGTGAAATAAAAAAATCAAAATTCTATGATGAATGTTATCATATTATGACACAAGAGAAAATAATTTTCTTAAAACAATTACTTTTACATCATAACAGCTTTTAAAAACTTAAATTTTTGTTTACTACTTAAATAGTTAATAGATTTGTGCTTACTTACTTTTTTTTAAAAGCAATACAATTACTTCCTAATCAAAATTATCTCAAATTCACAACTCAACCAGACTAGCCATGAAAATAAACTCTAAATCACTACCAATGGTAGCAGTGAAATCATTGTTATGTTTTAGAGGTTTTTTTTTTTGGTTAGTCTGGTTGAGTTGTAAATTTGGGGTAATTTTTGATTATTTATTGACTAGTTTAGCTTTATGCTTTTAATAAATTAATTACTAATAAATTAACTTTTTTAAACATTTTTTTTTTTTTACAATCAATTTTTATGATTTCTAAAAATGGCAGAATTTTTATTACATGTACAGTACAAACTTCACTTCCTAATACAAAATTTCTTTGCAATCAATGAATTAAGAAATTTACTTATTTTTTATTAAAATAATTTTTAATAAATATTAAAGTTACATTTATGCTAATATATTACATTTTTAATTTTTAAATATTCTTCACTTAATTGATAAAATTACAGATTTGTATTTAAGTGACTTTGTGCCTTTCTGAAACTTTTTCAAAACTGAACTCAACTTTGATAGCAATCTACCTGTAATATATTTTTTTTGATTTAGCTTAATTACAAAAGCATTTTTTCTTATTATAATAGTCAAATATCCAGTACAATTTATTTGTCCATAATGTTGTCACAAATACATAAATAAACAATCAATCCAAATAAAATTGAAATAAACAACTATTAATAACTATATTATATTTATCGAACCAGCTTTCATTTTCATTGAGACCTTCTCTCAAGATATAATATATACTGAGAAGGTCTCAATGAAGATAAAAGCCAGTGTGATAAATATAATAGTTATTTATAAAGCCGGTTTGATAAATATTATAATATAGTTGTTAATAGTTGTTTATTTCAATCTTATTTTATTTATTTAGCAATTTTTCTTTTTTAAAAAAAACATACCTTCCATACTTTTAAATGAATAACATTAATTTATATTTTGAATTTCATTAGATTCTGAATAACCATGACTAAAATTTATTTATATATTTGAAACTGTTTTAAAATAACACAATTAAAAAAAAGTATGCATAATTAATACAACTTTAAATTAATTCAACATAATTAAAAGGCTTTTCAATAAAAAATTGACAATTTCTTAATTAAACAGGAGAGAGAATACTCTTTTATATTCAGAATCCTTATGTTAATGCTTTAAATTTAAAAGAAAAAAAATATTAAAAAATGAAATTTTCTATTTAATACAACAAGTGAAAAATATTTTCTTTATACACTGAAGTAATATCTTTATTCATTTAGCTTTAAATACATACATATCAGTGTAAGCAGTACTAATAACTTGGTTCTTAAGTTTCTTACTCAAAATATAATACAATGAATAGATAGATATTCAGATTAATTTCCTATGCATGCTTAATATTGATATAAAAAGTCACTTTCTATCATATATCCATAGATCTGAAAACTGTAAAAGATTTAAAATTACCTAGACTCATAAAGTTGTGCCATTTGAACATAAGAAGGATTCTATTATTCTAATTTACAAAATAAAGAAAAGTAATGAGAATAAAAATGATTTACATTTTGCTTTTATTGATTTGGTTAAGGCATATTTGGCTCTCTTTGAAATTAAGTTTTCAAGCAAAATTTATTTATATTAAATAGCTTCTACATAATGAAAACTGAATTAAACAAGGATGCATATTAGTTCCAACCTTGATTTTGATTTTTGTCTATAATAAATAGTCTTTGGAATTGTTTATAGCAGCTTCATGAATCTGGCATCAAAATACAAATATAAATTTGTTGTTATAATTTTTATTTTTAAAGTGAATTGATTAAAAGCAAAACCAAAAAGGTTGTCTTCTTTATTTCTGGTTTCATAGTAAGATTATGATTGTGCTATCCTTGCCAATTCAAAAAACAATCTAAAAATATACTTAATATTTCAAATGCAACATATAAAGACTTTGGTTTAGAAATTAAGTTTAAAAAAATTCAAGTCCTTTAGTTTATAAGACAGATGAATAAATTCTTCAGCAACTTTAGTTTTAAATAGTTATCCACACGAGAATGTGAAACAATTTAAACAACTTGGTAACTTATGAATAAAAAGGTGGACTTAGAAATTGAGGCGCAACAACAGATTTTAATCTGCTGATACTGCAATTAAATTAATTGAATATTAAAAAAAATCTAATTAATGCTTTAAAAAAACTCAAATCCTTTATAAGACATATGAAAAAAAAAATTCTACAGCAACTTTTAGCTTAAATGGTTATCAATTTGAAAATGTAGCCAATTTTTATCTTGATAACTTTTAAGTAATAAGGTGGACTTTATTAAGGTGTAACACAAATTTCAACCAATTGATTTGCTGCAGCTTAATGGAATATAAATAAACCTACTGTTTTAGCTAATTTACTATATGGAAATCAGAATTAGAAAACTAATAATATAATCGAAAGATATTAGAAAAATTTCACCTAATTAAAAATGCTCCATAAAATCATAAAGTACTAAGGCAAAATAATAATCAATATATTTTTCAGTTTCTTTGACAGTGATATAATAGCCTGCTATTATAATGTTACTTACATCTTTGTTAGTTTGGACATAAAATGAATGATCAAGATTTCCTAATATATAGTTTTCATGGAAAAGAAGATTCTATTTATATAATAAAGATTATCACAAAGATACTCTAAAGAAATGTACTATTCTCGTTATCAATATTTTTTCTTTCACAACAGATTAACACTTGGATTAATTATATGCACTATTTACAGTTTCATTTCTTAAAAAAAATATCCTTCCTCCTCAATAATTCGAGACTAATTTTCATGCCCCCCCCCCCCCAATTATAAAAATTAAGTTCAGCAATAATTCTATTTAAAATAATTATATATGATATTAGGCACGTGAAAAGAGTAGCTTTTATTGCTATACAAAAGAACATCATGTCTGCCTTCACTTCGTTTTCTACTGAGAATTTTTTCAAGCTTTCTTACTTTACATAAAATCCCTTTACTTTTATTCATGGCTAATTTGCTTCTCAAAAAAAAAAAAAAATTAAACATAATTTTGAATGAAAAAATGATCCTGTCTTTTTTCCTTTAAAAAAAAAAAATAAAGTTTTACTCTTAATATATTTTTTTTTTATCACTTATAAAAATCTTGCTCAAAAAGAAAATAAATTATTTGATATATATCTTAATAACCAACTCATGAAGTAGATAGATGTCTTATATAGATAATTCGATTATCTTCTGACCAGAAAAAAAAATCCTTCCACGTCTTTAGAACATCCTAATAAATTATTCTCTCAACTTCTCTTTGACTTTTAATTAATAAAGATAAGTCATCAATGTATAGCATATTTACAAAAGACAAATACCTTTATCTATCAATGCTCTTTCCCTTAGTTTTCTAGGCTTCCCTATTCATCTTACATTCAATATTTTGACGATGATAATACAAAATCATCTTCTAGCCTAAATCAAAAATATAAATTCCATCTCAAAAGTTTATTTCTCTTTATAAGCACAAGTCTCCATTAACATATATATATATATTGCCATTAATTCCAGTATTGCCATTTTATATTTTATTTTACTTAGAATTGTTATATATTATTACTTTTATGTATGAGCAAATATAGAAGTGATTCATAAACAATATTTTCAGTCATCGGAATAAAAATTTTGCAATTTTGAATTTTACAAATTTTCATTTTGAAAATATTTTGATAACTAATTGGAAAATAGTTTTTGAATACCTATACAATATATTATATATGCAAATATTATTTATTTATGGTAATTAATGTAATTAATTATAGATTATTCTGCTTTATGTATAAAAATTTATTTATTGTATATGCAAATATGTTTAATATATGTACAATTCATCATATTACCTGAATACAGATAATTAATAATATGTCTATTGTAAGGACTCAAACAAATTGAAAGCACTTGGCAATAGTGTTTTTTATATTATCTTTAAATTTCTGTTTTATACAATAGAAGTATTATTATATTGTGATTTATAATATCAGTAGTAGTTTGGTTAACAGAATACAGTTAATTTTATATAACTTAGATCAGTATACATTAAGATATTTATTTTAATGTACGTTAAAATTTTTAAGATGAAGATGGAGATAATAGAGAAAATAAGAGAAATACTAAGCCTGAAAATATTGAACACATAAAGTCAATTCAAATTTAGTTACAAAATCTTTACATTAAAAAAATACTATAAGTGGTAGTAAAAAATGCTATAGTGCACAAAATGAAATATTATTAGAAATGATAAGGACTTAGTTAAACTAGAATTTAAATATCTATGCAATATATTATACTTACAGATATTATTTATTTAAGCTAATTAATTTAATTAATTAAAGATTATTCTGCTTAGTGTATAAAAATTTAGTAACTGTAGGTACATATAAATACACATGTGTATAATTCATCATATTAATTGAATACAGTTGGACTTATATAACTTTAATCAATATGCATTATTTTTATGGACAGAGAATATAAGTTTAAAATTTTTAAGATGAGTTGGATATAATAATACTAAACCTGAAAGCATTTTGTTCTCCAAGATTGAATACATCAATCCAATTAAAATTTAATTCCAAAGCCTTTATTTTTAAAAATTACTAAAACTGATGATAAAGATGCTATAGCAATAAAAAAAATCTGCTATTAGAAATGAAAAAGATATAGTTACGAATGGCAGGATTGTGGAATGAAAAATGAAGAAATGTAATAAAAAATTATTTGAGATGAAAATAAAAGCTGTTCCAAAAATAT
This sequence comes from Epiperipatus broadwayi, assembly GCA_028023455.1. Lineage (NCBI taxonomy): Eukaryota > Metazoa > Onychophora > Udeonychophora > Euonychophora > Peripatidae > Epiperipatus > Epiperipatus broadwayi. The sequence continues at coordinate 4,968,882 of JAQFVV010000077.1, read as the reverse complement.
AGTGGTTATTGATTAGTAATATAATGACAAAGACAATGAGATTATGTATAAAAAAAAGTTGAAAAGATAATTATAAGAAAATTAGTTATGAAATGATAATGGGAGATTAGAAAAATACTGTAGTAAATCAGAAAATTATAATGTATTATTGGTTAAAAGTTAATATGTGTGTGAGAAATAAAAGATCAGGTTTTATAAAAAAAAATAATAATCATCATCATCACAAATACATAGTTGAATAATCAAGAGTTCAGGAAACAAAAATAGATGACTACATTACATATTAGTACAAAATAGGCATACAAGCAGTATTAAGAATCTATGTACAAAGAGTCAAATCACAATTTGACTACAGTAGAATTAAAACTAAATTTTAAAACTACAGACATAACCCCAGTTTATTCAAATCTCAACTTTTAAAAAAGAAAAATATGATGTACAAATCACCACCTTCAGTCGCCCTTGAGTAACTCATGCAATGTGAATATCTCAAGTGATAATGGAAATGCTTAATTTCATTTGTTAAAAATATTTTTATATTTTGCATCATGTCTAATCATAAACATAAACCAGACTAAGAAAATCTAACATAAACTTCAACTCAAGTAAAAAAAAATCACAGACAAGATTAGATACATAAGTCTGGAACTATCATTATCTGAAGTTAGGTGTCAAAAAAAGAAAACGTTTTTAAAAACAAGCTATTAATAAATTAAAAAGGAACATAAAACAATTGCATTTTAAGTTGTAGTATGTTTGACACTTAAAGCACTATAAATAATAATGTAAATTAAATAAAAAGTGAAAAACAATTAAGATAAGAAGATTTAGCAGTAAAATCAAAGGAATGGCAAGTAGGATAAAAAGATAGGTAGAGTATTTATGTCATTTATCTGATAGAAATACCAAGCTCTCATTTATGTTAATAGAAAATGTAAGATAGATAAAATATAGTAAGTAATAATAGAGACCAGAGATTGTAAAGCACAGCTAAAATGATCTGATAAAACAATAAAACTAATGAAATTCCTGCTGAATCAATAAAATACATAAGAGAAAAAATGGGGAATAATATATTTATTATGTAATGTATGATTCAGGAGAATGGTCAATAGACTTTTAATCAAAATTACTTTAGGGGAAAAAAACCTAATGCTGTAAAAATGCTATATTTTAAAACAGTGAGATTAATAATGCAATTATAAAAGAACTAAAAATATGTTTATATTATTAGATTTTGACAAGTTAATGCCTAAAGAATAATAAAACAGTAACAACATAATAATTGATAATAAAAAATAAAATGAAATATGGAAAACATTTAAATATTTTTTTTTAAAAAACTTGCATACATATTAGAAAAAACAATTAGGAAAATATGCATTGGATCGTTAAATGGAGAATGTAATATAATAAGATAAATGAATCACACCCAAAAACAGATACAATAAAAAAAAATAATGTTGAGATATATTTAAAAAAAATCAAAAAAGAAATTAATATTTGTTTCACTGACTTCGAGAAAAGTTTTGATAGCATAAAAAGGGTTATTTTATTGGATATTTTAAAAAACACAGATACAGACTGAAAAAAAAGATAACTTAGGAAAGTTGTTCATAATTCTAAAAAAATATTTTTTAAGGTTAAACAAACTCCTTAGAGAATATACACACGCACACACATATAGGTATGCTGTATCCTGCCAATAGGAGGACGACCCCTAGAAAATATGACGTCTCTAAATTAGGCTACCTAAATATTCTATGACTCACAATATTGCCTTAATATAATAAAACATCTATAATTATTAAATTTAAGTTAACCTCATTAATAAGTTATATTATCATTTTATTGTGTATTGATCTTTTATTATTATTACTTTTATAGGATTATCATTAAGAATAACCATAATAATATTATACTAAAGAGATCTGAGGATTATCATTGATTTTAATTAATTATTTATATGGCCTATAAAATATCAAGAGGGATTTTACTTAACTTTATAGGCACTTTCATAATGAAGAAAATACTTATAACCTTAATCTATTATTGCAGAGCTGGATTCAAACCCTGTTCCACAAAAGGGAAATTTCCTATATGCATATGTATATAATTCTGATATTATTTAATTGCGTATATTTGATTTTTTTTTGTTTTAAGTTGATAGGGAAAATGTTAAAATAAATATGTAGAAAGGAAGAAGGGATACCTGTGCTCTTGTATTTTATTGAAACACGAGTATATACATATATTTGCTGTGTGGATGGATGGATGAACGACGAAATTAAAATAAATATATAAATTTGATTTCAAAGATGGAAGCTTATTTTACAAAAAAAAGAGATTTTAAATGAACAAAAAATATTAAAACTATACAGATTGTTATCTGAAGAATTTAAAAGGAAAAACAAAGAAATAAAAAATTGAAAACAAATTACAGATGATTAACAGAATTTCCTAACCTTGAAAGTAGAAAAAGGTGCTAAAAGCTTTTTGCATTGTTTACAGTGAAGCCGGACCTCAACACCACATGGTAATGAAGAAGAATAAGAACTTTTTAGAAAAAAAAAGGGGGATTGGCCAAAAAAAAAAAATGGAGGTATAAAACAGAAGCAAAGTGACAGTATTGACAGAGCTTTAAAAAAATAATTCTCAATGCGTGATGAAATATTAAAAATTTCGGAAAACCAGCCAAGGCATTCGCCAGCTATGAACATGTGGGCCTAAGCGTGCTGGGATTTAAACCCCATCCCTGAAGAGATGTGTGCTGCTGTGTGATGAAACAAGCGCCGATACTGGAAGGAAGCCTATTCTGAAATATTGCAACCGTGACCTACTCCGAAAAAAATCAAGACCAAGCCGGGAAATAAATTGGATTGTTCTCATAAGAAGTTGCCTGTTTTTACACACCATCCGAGCGAATTATTACCATTGCTTTCATATTGCTGCCATTACCCCTGGGAGAAAATGCAGGAAATATAAACTTTCATGCATTTCTTTCACTCCCAATATTACCACATTCTCCATATTATAATAACTAGAGACATTTAGAAAGTGATCAACTGTTGAATTATATCTGTAATTTTTAAAATAATGATCTACAATTAAATCGGATTTGATATGATTATTTTTTTTGTCATATAAATTTCTGTATTCATTTGTCAATCTGCACAGTGTGTGTGTGTGTATGCTTGTGTTTTATACATGAAATAAAAATATTTGAGCACAAATATTAGTATTTATGATTTATTAATGATGTCTAGTATTACAATTAATAGCAAGCTTATACATATTTATGTTGATGACTCATTTTGCTTTGTCTGCAGAGTGTAGAGAGAGGGTAAATTTAAATGAAATAGAAACGGTTAGTTCGAGTTAGTAAGATTGGTTTATCATTATCCCTCATATATTTACCCATGGTTCAATAACCAGCCGCCCTGAGGGGTTAGCTAGTGGCATTGTATTACCTCTCTTCCGGCATAATTCTTATGAAAATAAGGTTGGTGCTTGGAGTCATAAATTGATGTCCATAAATATGCTGGGTGAGAAATATGATCGGATTTTACAAATTGTTAATATATATATATAAATTTCTATATTATCGGAAATCCAGAGGGTCAGATATTGTTTAAATAAAATATTATTAATACCATAAGGTGGTTTATTCAAATTTATGCATACGTTTGAGGGTATGTGATATTCATTAAATAAGTAATTACATTATAATTATATGTATGTGTGTAGGGATACAGAGCAGCGTTATAAAGAAATGGTGTGGCCCGTTGCCCTATAATTAAAATTATATTACTATTTTATATTTATGTTCTCTGCTATTTAATAAGAAATAACTATTATTATCCAAATTGTAATCATAATTTATAAATTTGAATAATAACCAATCCATGATCTGATTTCCTATAAACAAACTTAATAAATTTGCAATAATGTAAGACATATCTTCCAAGATAACTGTTATACAATATCTTGTACTGAATTTATTTCTCCTCCAAATATCAAATTGTATGTTTTGGTTAATATGTATATTGCAATTCATAAATCTCTGATGATGGTGTAGTGATGATGATCTTAACAAAAGAAATGCAACTCTAGATACTTAGTTTAGCTTTAAAACATTTTAATAACATCTTATTTACAAATTTTTAATAATTAATTATAACTAATAAATAAATTAACATAAAATAATATACAAAATTACATAACAATACAATATAATAACAGATATAAACCTTTGAATATTTATATTCCCTTTTAATATAATAAAGTGTTGTGTGATATTTAATTTTGTTTCATAATCACAAAATAATGTGTATTAAATAATCCATTTTTTATGGATTTGATTTACATTCATTATCCCTTATAAATTATGGAAAAATATGATTTAAAATATGGATTAATGTTTTATTTCTTAACTAAAATAATGTCATTATAATATTATGAAATATTACATTTTTATCTGGGTTTATATTTTATGAAATTCACCATTTGATCTTTCTCTTTACCTTGCACTAAGAAGATGTTAATACAATAATTATGAAATCATGAATTTGTTTTCTGATCTTGCATTCAATTTTCCTATCGTCTTATTATCAAACTATAATAAAATACAACAAATAAAACTTTTATACTAGACTCTATGAAATATGACTACTTATCTTTTACCTGGACTAATTTCCATTTACCATTTAGGATATTAAGCTAAATGTTGATAAACCACTCTTTGTTGCATATCTTGAATAAAAAATTTAAAAAATCTTTATCTTCATTTTATCTAATAACTCGGGCTTAATTTCCTATTTCCAATTTATACCTGTTTTATAGAAGTCTTATAAATATTACATATAAAGACTTATAAAGTAAAATTAGCTACAATTATATTATAGCATTAATAGTTAAACACAAGATCAAACTTTAAATATCACCATTTATCATTTTTAATATTATATTAGAACAGACATATCCCCTCTTCTTATAATACATATATGTAACTACTTTTGTGTGTATATTTTATTAACTCATGGCTTATATGCATTTATTTTAATTATCTAATAATATTCAACCAAATAAAAAGAACTTTAAACAACTACTTGTATAGATAAACAAAACAAATTAATCATTAGTTTCCTTACCTATTGACTTATCCACGTATTGATAAGGATTATTTTAAAATATGAAATTATATACAAACATTACATTTTTTTTCTTTCTAATATACAAGTTTATCATAAAAAAACTTTAATTTTTATTAATAGTATTCAATTGTTTCTCATGCTTCCAACTTGTCATGCTTTAATCTTCTCACTTTTACTCTTTTTATACTTATAAGAAAATTATTAAAATTATAGAATTCCAATGCCATCATGTGATTTACAATATTTAGGAGTTGTTGTTTTTTTTTTCCTTTCACAATCACAACCAAAAGTTATTTTCCACTTTTATAGTATATTTTATACTTCCTACATTAATTATACTTGACTTCATATTATTCTTTCTGTATTCCTTGTTAATGTTATCATTTAAAATGGAGTGTTTTACACATTCTCCTTAAAGATAAAAAAAAAAAGATATTATACTCAATCTAGTTTATATTCTCAAATAAGTGTCTAGTTTATATTCTCAAATAAGTCAATGTTATTGATAACGATTTATTTCACTCTTTTCATCCCATATGTATTTATTCTTTGGTAGTTATTTCTAGCAATTCGTTAAGTTCTTTTACTTAACTTATACTTTTTTTTTTCCATTGACAGTTTTCTTAATTAATTCCTTCATATTTCATATAAACCGCTATCATTTATTCTAAGTATAAACATAATCCTCAGTCAAAATTTTCCATTTCCATTGACCCTGAATTACATCCATACATCATTCTAACTTTTAATCCTTCATTCACCCTGTCTATAATTTATCATAAAAGTTTTTATTATACATTATACATGAGTTATACTCACTGAGAATAATCCATTTAAATCTTTTCTCCTAGTAAAACTTTCATTCAGAAATACATTTATAAGTTGCATTTTAATACTAAACACATTTTTCAATATGCAAATATTTCCATTCTTATTCATTCCCAATTTAGTTTTAATTATCTTGAGAACTATACATTTAACTTGGTCATGAATAATTTTCCTGTTATTCATATAGCTATTCCATTTTAATCTTGCATAAATATTATAATAGCTAAAATGCAATAAATATTTTATCTTGCTTACTCATCCAATTATGTATCAACATAATACTCACAGTCTGTTCTTTCTGTTCAGCAATTACTCGGTAACACTTTGGCACAGCAGAGATTTACCTTGTTTACTCTTCCATGTTACAGAAAACCTTATAATCTAAAGTTTGAAATCCTTCCATAGAGCATAATCAATTATATGTTGTTGTTGTTTTTTTTTTTCCAAAATAATAATAATTTAAAAGATTTAAGCAAACTTTTTTTTTTAAAAAAAAAAAACAACCCAGTTACTTGATTTTTATTTCTAATCTGTAATTTTTTTTTCAAATCTAAAAGTTTTCCTTCTGATCTTTTTTTTTTTTTGTTTCAACAATTATCATTTGCTGCTAATTTATTCCAAATTGCACATTCTGATTTTTAATATTTTTAAAAACAAATATTATATCTTTAAAATATTTATTAGAAATAAAAAAACAACAATATTTTTAATGAACTTAACAAAACTACAATTTAAGTCATTTTCATTTTATTTCTATACAGATTAAATTCGGGGTTAACCCTATGAACTTTTAACCACAAAATTCAGAACATGAATGTTACTTATTTAATTGGGAAAATAAATTAATTTTTTTTTTTACCTGAAATAGTTATTGTTAACTAATACCAGATATACACAGACATAATTATTCATCTATATAATGCAAATTAGATCTGAAGTTCACTATAAATTTAAATATTATCAAACAATTCCTTAATACCAAATATTATTAATCTATAGTTTATTATTTTATCTTTTATATACCTTTGAAAATAAATGTTTTACCCAGGATTTATATTTCCAAATTAAATCACTAAGCCCAAGTTCAAACTCTACGGTAACAAAAATAACTTATTTTTCATAGTTTAATAAGTAAATATTTGTGATTTTATAAAATTTAAAATTATGTATCTTAAAATTTATTCCCAATTTGTTTTTATAATGGGGCATACCAATAAAAAGGGCACAATATATATATATATAGAGAGAGAAGCATGCACCAAAGTAGTATTGCCAACTATTTTAATATATATATTGATAAAGCTGAAATTAGTATTAGAAGAAGATTCTTTGCATTAATTTTGCTGACTTGGGAATATTTGATAATACCAAAAATGAACTTAATAAAATGTGGGCTAGATGAAATTAGCAGAAAATCTAGGATAAAAGGTAATATATCTAAGTCTAAAGCAGTGACTAGACAAAAAAATTAAAAGTGGCAGATAATAGAAGTTATAAAGTAGACTGTTGCTTTTAAATACACCTGGGTCTCGTTTTACGCGGATTTATTTAACATGATTTTGAAGTTACGCGATTCATGTTTCTTCAGAAGTCGAACTCCGATAATGCGCTATTATTTTAAATAATAAATTTTGCGCACTTACGTCATTTTGAAAGTAATAGCACATTATTGGAATTCGACTTTCATCTTAGTAATTTCAATATTTTCAGCGCTTTATAATAGTAAGAGTTTATGCAATAATGAAATTAAAATCATGATTTCCACATTTTATGTATACACACATTAAATTTTACAAGATTATAATGTAAATTTGTTCAAACATTACGCGTGCTAATTTCTAATCAGTTGGCAAATTATTTTCTTATTAATGACACTAATCACGAACGTGCTCTTTAATTCCAAAGAGAGCTAAATGGTTGTATGTCTGGATATCGCGAGCTTCATAAACAATAAAATCATCATCTCAAAGATTAATTACTAATTATATTGTCACCAGAAAACCATTAACACAACATGAAAGTGAAGTTGGCGCTAGTTGTATTTCCTCTTGTGAACAATCTGATTTTTTACCAGTTTGCAAACGAACCTGTTTATCGGCAAATAGCGATAATAATTTAAAGGTGTATAAAAAATGTAAATTACAGTAATGTACTGTAAATTATGCATAAAAATATATTGTTTTGAATGAAATTAAATATTATAGTTAAAAAAAGTTTGTCTTGTATCAATTTTTTTCAAATTTGAAATTTTTTATTAGTCATATTTTATTTTCTTATTTTTTTTTTTTGTGCGAATTTTAAAGTAATTTTATGTTGGTGCTTTGCTTTTATGCGATTTTTGAAAAATCACAGTCCGTATCCCCCCTTTTTCAAGGTAAGTTACATCTATTTTTGTGCGATTTCTTTTGCGCGTTTTCTGAGGAACCTATCTATCGCGTAAAATGAGACCCAGGTGTATTCTGGAAAGTTGTTTGTCTGGTACAAGAAGATAGAGACATTATAATAACAAATAAAATAAGCAGACTTTAAATCAAAATCAATTATTTTATGATTCATTAAAATTAAGAAAAAAGACATATTAAATGTTTTATTTGTGATGTAGTTTTCTACAAAGTAAAAATATTAGATGCTAAAAACAAAAAAGTAAAGTAAAGAGGAAGAGGAAAGTATAAAGATTTGAGAGCTTTGAGTTGTTAATTTGGAAAAAACTGGATGATAGAAGGGATTTCAATATTGATGAGTTGAAAATTTTAAACAACAGACTACTAATGGTGGAAATAATAAAGAGAAATTGAATTGAAAATATATTTAGAGATGGAAGAATTATAAAGTTTATTTGAAAAGAATCTGTGAAGAAAGAGAGAAGTAAAGTAAAAAAAGTTAGATAATAAAAGCAAACAAAGAAGCAGAAAGCTTGTAGAGTTTGTACAGTTGATAAGCAAAGAGCAAAAAGTCTGATAAAATTTCACAAGAAACTAAATTCTATCGAAATTCCTTCTTTAATTTTGAATTTTATATATGGCTTTAAACTTCTGCAGTCATGATAATTAATATTCTTGAAGAAAGTTATGTGCTTACACATTGTTTTACACAAAAGCAATTAAAAAAAAACAAGAGCTCACTTTAAACAAAAAATTGAACAACATGATGATCATTCAAGTTTAGACTTCAGCATAATATGATGCAAAACTTATCCCTAAACACATATATTTTATTGAGAACTGCAACTCCAAAAAACTTCATGGACAAACATGGAAATAATGTGATGCTTGCATAGATGTAAAAAAGATATGTATGTGATCCTCAATGAAAATAAATCTTGAGCTAATAACTGATTGTAGACTAATTTCTTTGCATAATAGTACTGAAGACAATTATGTAAAATTACAATAAAGTTGTGATAATCAAAAAAATGACCCCCCTCCCCACTTTTTGCAATAAATTTTTATTGAATGAATTCATATTTAATATTTCATAAAAAATATTTCTATTATAAAAAAAGACTTGAAAAATATTTTAACATTTAAATCTTGGAGAAAATGCAAAAAAATAACAGAAGGTAATTTTACAGTGAATAATTCTCACAATATGATGAAATTATTGGAATAAAATGGTATTATGAAATGTGGGCTTATATAAAAAGTAAACGATTCAATCTTCAAATACAAAAATGTTTTTGTACAAAACAAAATTCTTATCTAAAGTAGAAATTATCATAAAAATTATTATCTCATGGTTCCACATTTCATGCACCCATACACAAAATCCATTCAAAATATTACGATATTTCAATTTTATATAACAGTGAATCTTAGATGAGCCTGTGTAAAAAAAGAATAAATTATTGTGTTCAAAATGCCACTCAGACATTTGAAAATCACATGACTTTTAACCAATTGACCTACTATTACATTGTTAGATATGTATTAACTACATTAATACAAATAAACCTCATTTTACTGATATTACATATAATATTTAACATCCACAAATGTGCAACTTCAGATTCTGAAAATAGGAATGAAAATTACTCAAAAATTCAGTATACTGAGGAAAAAGCAATGGCAAATTTGTTATCCTAAAATTCTACTACTCAAATAGTGTGTCCAAGTGAAAAGTTGACTGATGATTGATTCTTTCTACAAAGTACCTGCAAACACCATTTTAATGCATCTGCTATGTAGTGATATAGTATAACCATTCACCACAAAAATTTTAATGCACTGACTAGTATAACTGGATCATGAGTTATGACATGTATCTTAACTCACAATCTAACATTTATCATGTTTTAATTTTAAAAAATTTGAGACATTTGAAATGATTTAAACTATATATATATATAGCAATGAAGACATGAGTCACAAGAACATTTTCAAATTGTTTACAAAATTTTGTGATGGAAGAATGATCAATGAAGACTATCTATGAAGATAGGAACACATTGTAGCATTCCATATTGTAACTAATGATCCAGAAAAGTGCTACAGGCAGCAAGAACAGAATCAGTCATTTTTTCATTGGGACACTATGTACACAAATATCACATTATTTTATGTTGTTTTATTTTTAAATTATATATTGTTTTATAATTAAAATGCAAATTGCATTTAATACAAAAAAAATAAATTAAAAGCTATTACATTAACAATCATATTGATCAAACATTTTAATGACCTTTTTTTTTTTTAGTCATTTCAAAATATTGTTTGAATTCATTGTAATTATTTTTTTAAAGGTAATTTATTTTCATTTCTAAAAATAGATTTTGCTACTACAAGTATTTATAACTCTGTGAATGATTTTTTTTTTAACATTATTAGACTAGAATGCTGATTGATCCCTTCAAATGCATTATGCAATCATCTTTATTTAAAAAGAAAGTTATGATTATTCAAATTTAATATACCGGTATTAAAAATGATTTTCAAAAATATATTCAATGACAAGTTCTTTGTTCAGCAGAAAATACAACATATGCTTTAAAAAAATAAATTAAATTTATTTACTAATTTAAATTATTTTTAATTGAATGTTAAAACTAAATAAAATCAACTGATTTAAATTATTTTTAATTGAATGTTAAAATTAAATAAAATCAAATGTACTGATATTAATTAGCTGCTTTTAAAATATATTTAGGAATTCCACAAAAACTAAATACTGAAATAAAGGCATAGTATTAATATTTTTTTTATAATCCTCAAATGTAACAACTCAAGTTTGGTTTAATGGTTGACTGAAAATTGTGTAACTAAGTATTTAAAACATTAGTTTTTGAATGTACTTTTAAAAAATGTTTATGGTCAGTTTAGCTTTAAATATAATATTTAAAAATACTTGTAAAATATGTTGTTGTTGTTTTTTTTTTTTAAAAAAAAAAAAACTTATCAACTATAAATTATTACTGTACTATCAATTAAAAAAAGAGTAAATAATTCCTATATAAGGATATGTGTATATTTGCATATAAATTGTGCAGACTTATCAACATCATTTTCAACCATTATCATCCACTAAGATAAAGGTCTTTCCAAGTTCAATCCATCTTCTCCAATCTCTAAACTCTCTTTTTTACATCATCCCAGCACATTTCCTTATTTCATCCATTCATCTCACATATGGTCTCTTTATAAGTTTTTTACAATCTCTTGGAATCCAATTTAAGATTTCAACTATTCATCTGTTGTCATCTCTTCTAGCAATATGTCCAGACCAACTCCACTTCAGTCTCTTAATTATTTTGATGGTCAGTAACACATTTGTTCTACCACCTATTTATTTCATTTTTGATCTCTTCTTGTTATTCCTAACATGCATCTCTCCATATTTTATGTAGTCTGAAATCTCTATATTGTGCTTCTATTAAGTGGCCAAGTTATAGATCCATAAATAAGAACTCAAAAAAAAACACACCTATTAAAAACCCCTTTCAAACACATAGGTATATTTCTCTTTAATATGAAGTTATTTCTATCAAAAGCACTCCAACCAAATTTAATTCTATGATTATTTTCATCCATTATGTTTCCATTTGTTAGAAATAATTTGACTATTTATAATTGTTAACTCATCATTATCAATGTTTATTTTTTTCTTTCGAGAAATTCCATGGAATATTACTTTAGTCTTTGCACAAACGTGTAGTGAATAATATATAAATGCATTTTCAATTATCAATCTTATTTTAAGAAACATTTGACAACAAATGATATCCCTCATTTATCATCTGTGATCATATGGGTATTCAAAAAAATGCAAGCAGTTCCATTTTTTGAGTACAAGCTGCATTAACTATTTTAGAAAAGTCCTTTTTATATATGATTTTAATTATAACTTTAAGAGGAATATAATAAAACTTAGTAAAAATTAAAGTGACAAACTATGCTCCTTTTGGGAGTTTTGTACTCCTTTTTATTATTGTACTTTGAAATGTGTAGTCCAAAAGTATTTCTTTTTAGTTGTTTGTAACTTTTGGGGTGCTGCATCTTATTTTATTTTTTCTTTCAATAATTTAAATTTATTGCCATTTCATTGGATTACAATGATCTATAGTTCAAGACTATTCATTAGATTACAATACAATTTCAGGTATTCCCCATTGTTTTGTATTTTTTATATTATTGCTAAATGTATGTTCTTTATTTATCCACAATAGTTTTCATTTTGTTTTTATATTTGTTATAAATAATAATCATTCAAATTGGTTTTTTCAAAAAAATGGGATTTTGAATCATTTAATTTTTGCTTTCAAAAATGATAAATCATATGAAACGTTTGAAAACAAATAGTGTCTCTAATAAGATCATCTAATAATATTCTTACATTTAATCAATTAAAAGAATTGATAAAAAATTAAAATGAGGTCAAATTATTGAACTATTGATGTATAAAAATTAATGATACCGTATTAAGCCATACTTTTTTCCCAAATTTTGGATCCCTAAAATAGGAGGGAGGCTTAAATTAGAAGCAAAAATTTTTAACATCTTTTTTCTGTGGATCTTTGTTTTACACTATAACATGCACATAGTATTATGATTGTTTCCTATGTAGAATAGTGTGTTAAATCTTTTTTAATCAATATTTTTTTGGATTAATTTTGAAAATGGCTTTAACTCTCTTTCAAACTGCTACTTTAAATGTTATTTTGCAAATTTTATTGAGAAAAATTTACCAAATAAGTCTTTAGAATGTTTTTACAACTAACAAATTAATATAACAATGAGATATAAGCTTGCTTTCCAAAATGTTGATTAGTTGGTCGTTGTTCTCTACACATGAGTATGCCTGTCAAAATTTTGAGAATTCTGATGTTTTCATTTTGATTTTTAAAGTGAAACAAATGTTTTAGAATCTTTTAATATTATTTTACTAATGTTGACAATTCCCATATTTTTGTTCTGATTTTTAAAGTGAAAATGAAAGTTTTAGAATCTTTTAACATTATTTTGCTGATTTTACCATTATTTTATCAAGAAAACTTTATTGAATAACCATAGAATAGTTTTACAACTAACAAATCAATATAACAATGAGATAAGAGCCTGCCTTCCAAGGCACTGATTGGTTGATTGTTGTTCTCTCTACAAGAAAGCATGTGTCAAAATTTTGACAGTTCCGATGCTTTTGTTTTGATTTTTAAAGAGAAAATGAATATTTTAGAATCTTTTAACATTATTTTGCTGATGATGACAATTCCAATGTTTCATTTTGAATTTCAAAGTAGTGAAAATAAATGTTTTAGAATCTTATTTCACATATTTTAAATTTTTTCCAGAAAATATTTGTAAAAATATAAATTATTTTAGAAGAATGATTCAGATTTTAATAGAAACTTTTTGAAAGCAAATTGACAAAGAAATTATAACATTCAGCTGCAATTTAAATGGCCTGAAGATGAAGCACCTGATAGAATAGTGAAGATGAGAGTTCAATTATAACGATCCAAAAGAAAGTGAAGATTAAATCTTACCATAATCTGCACTACAAGGGCGCCATCTAGGCATTTGAACCTAGAAAAATTTATAAAGTAGGCAGATACGCGATGTTAAGATTCCACTTTATTTAAATATTTAGACCGTTAGCCCATTGTCACTATCTCATGGAGACGCAGAGATAATAAATAACTTGTTTAATTGCATCTTAAATATATCTAAAAAAATAAAAGCCACTGCCAGTAAATAACAAACAAACATTTATTTATGCACATATAAATTTTGAATCATTTTAAATTTTGAGGAATAAATTTAACATTTTAGATTTTTATATTAACTTTTAATTTTACATTTAAATAGATTGCAATGAGTTTAATATTTTATTTAGAGGGTCGAGTATGAATAGACTACATAGATCTGCATTTGAAAAGAAAATATTCTATCCCTTATTTAACCTTAGGCCAAAAGTTCGCAGTCAAACTGGCGTCAATCCATCTGATACATTAATGTATTCAATGTAGCATGAAAATACAACAGCACAAAATATACTATACTGTCAGGAATGGACATCTGAACAGTATAGTTAGAGAAGACATTGACTCTTGTCCAATACAGGAATGTTACATCTGTATAGCAAGAAGAACAATAAAATAAAAACTCCATAGGAAGAGACCGCGGTCCTTTTTGCCGACTTACAATCCCATCCATAGGCAAAAGGGTTTGTGCGGCGTATACAGGGATACTGTATGTAGCGAATCTCGTACTACATCTACTAACTACACCAATATATCCAATCCATTGACTTAATTCAACTACGAAACGAATAACCTAAGATTACCCTCCCTTAATATAACTTTACAAAACTATATAGCCATTCATGCCCGACTTAAATTTAACATTTAGATACGTTCACACAGATGAATTTTATAAAATTTGTTTTATAATGTTGAGTATAGATCGGCTGCATAGATTCCACGGTTAAAAACATTTCAAAATAAACACAACCGATCAAAATACAAAGTCATCGATAACATCAATTGCAGAGGGAATACAAGAAACCCAATGGCATTCATCATAAGATGCCGCATTGACATTGATGACCTATATATTCTAATCGAATATGAAAACCACAACATAATTAACCGCTAACGAATCCATGCAACGTCCATACCCAACTTAAATTTCATCATTTAAAATTTAAACAATAAATATTAATACAAATAAAAATAATAAAATGGAAATGATTTTAGAAAACTTAACTATATAAATTTAAACATCAATTATTAATTTGGAAATCAAATAAGAGTTCATTTTAAAATTTAGATTAGCTGAATCTTTTTAAAAAAAACAATGACAAAGTTCTTAATTACCTTTTTTTTTTGTTAATTTGTAAAGTTCATAGCTCATGGTAAAAGAGTCCAGTTTCCTGGTTTTAATTCCCGAGACGTCTCCATTGGAAGATCGATCTAATGTTCTGGAGATGGCACTAGCTGGTTCATGGTATCACAGTCTTTTCATTTTTAAAATAAGTGAGAGAGAACGACAAGTGCATCTTATCGTTCTTCTCACCAAATTAGAAAGTGAAAGTACCACATATCCGAAGATTCAAAATAAATTAGATGAGTTTGCTGTATTTATATTAGTTTCCTATTTAAGTACATATATGTCTTAAATTCGGGGCTAATTTTTTTTTTCAATTTTTCGGGCTTAAAATTCTATTGCGGCTTATATTAGAAGTAATACAGAAATTTAACAAAGGCATAGAATCCTACAGTTCTACTAAATATCTAACATCTGTTTTTCAAGGTCTCATATTTAATTCAATCATTTTGTGAATGTTTAGTATTAACGACAAATAGCCATGTTAAAATATAAATATATCTCCGATTTTTAAAAATATTTAACTAAAACATTATTTATTTCACAGTTTAGAATCAAGAATGGATGGTTCAAAGAGATAAAAAAAAAAAAAATCACTACAATGCAAATTTAAAAAAGAGAATTTCTATTCATATCAATATTAGAAAAAAATGATTCATTCAAGAAATATACAATTTATAGAGCAGAATTTTCCAGCAGTGGGTGGAAAGTCTACTATAACAAAGCAGCATATTAATACTGATAAACACAAACAATACTTAATGTAGCAGCACCAATGTCAAAAGTAACAATTTTTCAAACTTACAAATTTGGGATTGGCTGAAAAACAATAAGCATATGTGATGGTAGTTGTTTTTCATACTATTGTTTATATCCACAATTTTCTTATACAAAAGCTTCTGCAAACAATAATAATCGATATTTAAAAATTATTGTGAAGAAAAATTGGTCAAGATTTGCAAAATATGTCGTTTGTCTCTGTTTTATCCGATGTATCAAATCACATGAAATTAGAATGACACCCAATTACTAACTTTAAATTTAGAATCTATTGTGGAAGAAACTGCAGAAATTTTGTCAAAACATTTATTTCAAGTCATCAATAAAAATAATCTACATTCTAAAATTGTAGCTCTATCATCAGATTATACAAACATGAATTTTGGAGGATACAAACAGAGGAGCAGCAATAATTTAAATACAAAATTAAAAGAGTTATTGAAAAAAATATAATAGGACTTGGTTGCAATGTACATATATTGTTGAATGCTATAAATACAGCTTCTAATTCCATGCCAATTGATGCAGAGGTTGTAGCCATTTTAAAGTTCATGTCACAAATTTAAACTTTTTCAGTTATTCAAAAGATGGGTTGCAATAGAGCACTGTCTTAAACCATAATGATCATATTTTTTGAATTTGAATAAATGTTCTAAAATACTGAAAACATTTTTCAATAATGAGTATTCAGAATTGGAATTTCTTTGTTTTTAACAAAGTTGCACAAAAAAAATAGAATCCAACAATATTTCAGTCACAAAAGTTACAATTACTTTTAAATAATGTTATACTACAATATAAGGCAAGATTTCAAGAATGTTTCTTATCCCAAATTATAAAAAATAAATTGTTAACTATGAAAGAATCAAGCCCAGATATAAAGGCAAAATTTTCTTTAAAAAGTTGTGATGTTTGTAAGTTGTGTTTTCAATTAATTAACATAAACAGTTTCTAATGAATTCTTTTAAAAAGTAAAATAGAAAGGACAGATGTTATTACAACAGTTGAATTTATAACTGTAACAGTTTGGTGTTTTACCCACAAAAGAGGAGGAACGCATCTCACTATAGTCGGATCTAGGATCTTCTGGTAGGATGTCATGAATAACGTGATGAAGTACCTAATCTACAATCATATTTATCTCCAATGGGCTAGCTCTGCATTTATACATTAAATTTAGATACAATTTGAGCTAGTTCATCCATACCACACCCCTCCTTCGAGCTCTGTTATGCCTCAGTATTTGAACTCAGGGAGAAATCTGCTTTCAGCTCTCTTCAGGGGTGAACTTAGACTAGAAAGCAACTGTTGCACCTCTATATATGTTCCAATTGATTTAAACATCCATCCAAGCATATTACTGTGCTATTATAAGAGTGAAATGTGTAAGTATATACTCGTTTGTCAGTTGATGAATGAATGCATAAATGGTTTTGATAAACTAGAGACCAGTTTAATGTAAATCAAATTGACACTATTTATTAAATAACAAAGAAAAAAAAATTAAAGCTTTTTAATATGATAAAACAATACAATTGTGTGTATCAAGAATGTATTTCAACCATATCAACAATTAAACATGTTCACTACTCCAAACCATTACCCATGGTAGACATACATAATATGGCACTAATTATTTACAAAGCAAATAAAAATAAAATTTTATTATTAAATCAACCGCGAAGCTAACTAGCAAATTTACAATATTATATGGATATATCTGTAGGAGCCTAGTCCAATTTAAACAAGCGATGTTCCATTGTCTTTGCCCCCCCCCCCATGTATGGCTCTCTAAGGTTGATAGAAAAGAACTATGGGGGAAAAGCTGACCTAGACTTTATTTAACATAAAAAATTTTTTTAGCTAACTTAATAACCCCCACCCCCTCATTTCGTTGCTTTCACTTATAATGGACTATTCCAAATTGTAGACATGTTTCCAAGTGTGGAAATAAAATAAAACAAGAATTTTACAAACATATATAAAAAAAATATACATAATAAAATCAAAACTTTCATAAGGTCATCTTGGTTAATGTCTATGAGTTTGGCAATAATGTCTTTTATGGATTAAGTCTATCTCTCCTCAGATTACTCTCTTTCGGTAAATTATTCATCACTCACTGGAATTCCTCGGCAAAGCACTGAAAATAATATTAGATCTAATTTCTGCAATTGTTCTCCTTCTCGATCTATTTAGACATTTAGTGTAGGACATTTGGTGTTTCTTTAGGCATTACACAGGGAAGTAGTTTAAGTCATTGCACTAACAGGGTCCGGACAGTAGCACTTCAGTCCTATGGAACTGTTAATTTAGCCAGAATCATTGCACAGCAGTTTATAACAAATGTAATTTTTCTTGATTTGCTATTTGGCATTTAATGGCTTGTATATAAAAAGTTACTACTTCATATTATTTAAATTCTGGCAATGTTCTATTTCTTCTTTATCCATGTTCAAATAATAGCACAATTTCTTGAATATCAATTTAAAATCCATTCAGTTATTTTATTAAACTGCACAAACTTATCAAACTTTTCTCAATTGAAACATCAGTTGTAATTTCTTATGGTTTTGCGCTAAGAAAATTATACAGATAATTCAGAATATTCGAACAAGTCATCCATCTTCTTTTGCATTCGAACATTCGGTCTTAGGATGTTGGCTTTATATAGTTAATGCACTGTTTGAAAAATAACAAAAGATGTCAGAATGAACTGGGTTTGCTTTTATACCATGCTTAGTTTCCAGTGTTCAATATACTAGCTTTTCCATTTCCTTTGACATTGCTGTGACTACCAATTGTTGCGTATGTTATATTGGTTGTAGTTAAAAAATACAATTATGTAACAGAATTCTAATTTTATTTTCCCCACTTGTTTGCTTAGAGATTGGCTTGACAGTAGGTTATCATTATGTTTACCAAGTCTATATCTCAATTCGTGACATACAACACATTGATAAATATTTTATTGTTGGTATATGTATATATTTGAATGATTTCTTTAACTGGGCTTTTATTTTTCATTAAATTAAGAGAAATTAGTTCATTGTGGCATTTGTTTAACTTGGTATTTAACAAAGCCAACATTCATCATATATTTATATGCTTAAAAGAAAGGATAGAGCATATTCAATCACCTATTAAGCTTATGTTTTGAATAATTTTGGCTTGGTGGTGTGGATAAATAAAGGCTGGTTTTGATAGGATTGTAAGCTACGCTTACATAACATAAGAGTTAAAAGATATTATTAATGATAATTTTTTGTTTGAAAAAATAAGAATAGTAAATATTTTTTAAACTACTAAACAATTTTAAAAATGGGTGGATAAAAGAATTGACATTGACATCATTGCTTCTGCTAAGAGCAAATTTTCAAAAATCCCTATCATCTGTAAAGACTTTGTTTGTCATAACCATTAAATTTAATGCATGTAATATGTTGTAATGAGATTAACAAATTATTAGAAGGAAATCAATAATTACTCAAATATATTCAATGAAAAAATTTGATTTTAAAAAATAAAATTTTTGTATTATTTAATATTGTATTAAATAAATAATAATAATAGATTACTCCACTGCACATGCGCTCTACAGGTCAAATGCTTTTTAATGAATACTCTCCTTTCCAAACACAAGATAAAATCTTTTTAAAAGATAGAATGAAACCACTCTTATCTTTTTCACCCAAACTATATGTATAGGCAAATCTAAAGCATTTGGAACCGAGATCATGAAGATTTAACTAATCACTTTAAATTACTTATGAGTTTTGTAAAACTGTAAAGCGCATGTGCAGTGGAGTAATCTACTATTATTATTACAATTTATAACACCATGCTATACAAATAAAATATTTATTAAATAAGTAATAAATATTGAAACAGATGTTTCACATATTATATTTTAAAATAGTGTATTTCATTTCACTCAGATTGCGTGTATTTCTTTAATTTAAAACTTTGAGTGTGCTTGTAATATTGCCGAGTATGTGCGTGTATAATCAACTTGTTAATTATAATATGAAAATACAGTCTTAAATATTTATATACGCGCATATTCATTTACGTTTGTTAAAACTGAAGTAAACATAATGGTATGTAGTTAGAATTTATGTATATAATAAAATAACAGGTTTAGATTTATAAAATTATTTATTCAAATTTATAAAATTATTTATTTAGGTTTCAATATTCATTTTAAATAATTTCAAGTTCCATAGTTTGTTTAAAATTACACAAGCTGTAATTTTATTTATGAGTTTTAACATTTCGTCTAAAAATAATCTTTTGGCTGAAACTTGACCCATTTAAAATTATGATTAAGACCAATTATAAAATTCAGTCAGGCATAAATCCACAGTGCTTTTGCAAAACTCTAGGGAATATATTTTGGCTCTGGATGTAGCTATGACGCAAATTGGAAAATTAAGTCCAGATTTAACTATAGCAAATATTAAAAACTAAATAGATATTTAGTTAAAGGCAAAGTTCAAACCAGTAAACAAGTCATGTGGCAAGAGTAAAAAGGGGAGGAACCTACTCTCAAAAGTAGAATATAAAAAAGGTCTGTAGTAGCCATAAAAAAGTTGTTGTCGTTGCTGCTGATATATTTCCTGAAAGATCAGTGCCAAAAAATAATAAAAAAAGC
This sequence comes from Epiperipatus broadwayi, assembly GCA_028023455.1. Taxonomy (NCBI): domain Eukaryota; kingdom Metazoa; phylum Onychophora; class Udeonychophora; order Euonychophora; family Peripatidae; genus Epiperipatus; species Epiperipatus broadwayi. Next base: position 4,948,150 of record JAQFVV010000077.1, on the reverse strand, counting down.
CGTTCCTGCATTAATTTAGCAAGCTAAATTCTAGAAAGCCATTACCCAAGCTGTTCAAATGATGACCGTTGCCTAGCAACAATAGAGGGCTGTCTAGTTGTCCCGGACAAGCTGCTACCGCATGAGAAAGCATCAACCTCAGCCATGCCCAGTCCAGTGCTGGAGAATCTACACCTGAAATCCCTGAGAGTTCCTGACCAGAGTAATGGGGAAAGCCGCCACAGAAGTAAATTTTCCAGCTGCATCCAGACTCAAACCTAGAAAAGCCACAGCCAATTTAACAGAGAGAAGACGCACAAGAAAGATGCCTTGAAAGACTAACTACCAAGATAACAGGTAAATCATTCTGCAGAATACGTAATTTCATAACTAAACTCATTCTAAATGAAAAGCTAGCTAAGTAATCAATCTCGTAATTAATTATATCATTTAAATGTTAAATTAAACTGTTTATATTAAATTCATTTTAAAGCTTAGAGCACTCTCAAAATTCTTGCTTGATCATTAATATTTTAAGTAAGCATAAATATTTAGTTTCTATAAAACAATTTCAAACAAATTTTTCATTTCTAAATTATAATTTTATTGATCATTTCTGCAATTTGTTCTTATGCCATCTATCTTTAGTTTTAAGTTCATGTTTATTAATTTATGCTATGTTCATCAGAACGGAGTTTTGTAGGTTAATAATTATTGTATGCATGATTAAACAACTTTTCATTATATCAGATTATTGTAATATAAAGAATATAGGCAAAACTCCCTTCTGAAATCAAACTATTATTTACACTAGAATGAATCAGTTACTTATAATGCCCAAGATAAGTTATTTAGAATGCATCTTTTGTGCAAGTTATTTAAAGTGTATATTTTGCACAAGTTATTTAAAATGTATATTTTATGTATGTTATTTAAAACGCATATTTTGGGTATGTTCTTAAAATGCATATTTGCGTAAGTTATTTGAAATTGATATTTTACGAGTTATTTAAAATTAATATTTGAGTAATTTATTTGAGAATCAATATTTTGCATGAGCTATTAAAGAGACCATATTTGATGTAGATTATTTAAAAATCAGTTCGTTTGATATTAGATGTAAATTATACGAGATATCAAATTAATGTTTCAAGTTCTAGTAAATCTTTAAATTTTGCTATAACTCCATTTAATTAAAGATTACGAAGCTATGCAGAGATCCTTAAATCAGATTCTCATTATCGCCTTTATTATGTGACTTAATAATCTCCTTATTGAACTGACCAGTGGTAGTAGCACTGAAAAAAGCTAAGATTTTGGCGTAATTAATTTATAAAATATTAATTTAGCATTGTGACTGTGTTGCTAATTAGCATAAATATGCATCTCTCCTTGCTATACCCATAATGGCCTACATCAGGATCGTTTCCATGTCGTCACACCTCGAAAGTTTAGGCAACTGTGACATTTATTTGTATTTGAAGGAACCAAAGCGTTCCAAAGGGCCCGTAAACCACTCTTCTGCTCACTTGAATAAAAAGGCCTCTTTGTATTATAGCAAGTAGCCCGGTTTGTGGAACCGTTTACTAGGTAATAAACCTCAATTAAGAACACATTCGAGGCGCACTTATTCTGATACTATAGTTTATAATGCACTAGAATCTGACGTTCAACTGCCACACCTAAGTTCAGCTTCCCTAGCAAGTAACTTCGGCTTTGATCTGATTCGGAATTTGAGTTAGTGCGTTTATCTGTGTAGCAATTATATATATCACGCAAATATCTTTATAGTTGAGTTTAAACTTAGTAAAAATAATAATATAATCTCTATCAGTTATCAATAAATTGATCACACTATTACTTATTTCCACTATATAGAACATAGCATGAGTTATGAAGATGGTATGGGCATATTAAAGTCGTAGACCAATTAAACATTCTGTAACCGCAAAAGCCACTCACCTGCGCATGAGCACTATATAATTTACTTTACTATATTATTTGTAACCCTGAGTATTTACTCACCTGCATATGAGCACTATAATTTGCTTTATTAAATTGTAACCCTGAGTCTTCATTCACCTGCGCATGAGCCAAGTTATACCCAATTTATTTTGCTTTATAATTTATTAAGTATTATATTAAATTTATTTTGTTTTATAATTTATTGTTCCATTAAATTTATGAAATATAAATTTATCTGTCTCCATTCTTGCTCATTACCTTATGAATCACTAGTTAAGTTATATAACGTGTTGGGGGGAGGTATCATGTTTTACTGCTTTGCTATTGCTGGAACGTGAATAATATAGAGTGTAACCTCAGGTATGCCATTCGCTATGGGTTGACTTGGAAGCACGAGTAAGCGAGTGGAAGTATGATCAGACATAGGATATTACTATCCCGACCTGGTCAGCTTTTGGTTCTCTGGTTCGAACTCTCAGTCTGTTGAACAAATGTACAAACCTGATCATTACAATATGTGCTTTTAAAGGTAGCATTTGTAATGTTTGTAAGATTGTTCCATAAGACAATACAGGATTTTTTTTTTAATTTACTATAATCCTTTTTCATTATAAATAGTTATCATATTAGTAAAATTTCAATTTTAAAATGCATCTATCAAAATTCTAATAATTTATTAGGAAATAAAATTACTAATTTTTAAAATGCTTATTTTTAATTTTTATTTTAGGATATCTAAGCTTTACCACTTTTCAAATAATGTCAACTTTATAGCAACATTAAATGTTTTATTTTTGCATTATATAAACTAGAGTAATTGTTAAAATCATATCTTAAACCAAAACAAATGTGACAAAATAATGAGTACATAATTTAAAAATACAACTGTTATAGACAATCCCCATTACATAAGTGGCTGTTACTATGAGGAGATACTGTAATAATTAGTAGAGAAAGGAAATTGTATAACAAGTTTAATAAGTCTGATTATCAGACTAATTAAAATATAGAACTTAAAAATAAATTAATTATTACATTCAAGATAATTATATCTATGCCCTACAAGTTATAAAAAAAAAATAATAACCTAATTATAAAATTGATTGTTTTCACATTTTTAATATTGTTTATTTTTATTTATAACAATTCTTTATAAAATTAATAAAAATGAAATAATGTATGTAGTTTTCCAATTAATAATAAATAAATACCATTTTATCCTTAAACATAATGGTGATGAAATAAGCATAAAAATTTAACTTTATAATGTAAGTCCTTCAAAAAACTTTAAATAAACTAAGGTGAATAAATGTATTTGGTTATCAACATTTTTTTTTTTTGATTATACAGTCTCAATCAAAAAAAAAGGATAAATCAGTCAATTTATATTCCTGTTTAATAAATCATATATATATATGTTAACAATTAAATATTTCTAATAATTAATTAAATAATTTTAAAAATTATTGCTTAAAATTTTTATTCTTAATAAAATAAGTATATTCATTTCTGAATTACATTAATTAACATTTGCATTCATTCTATCAATCCTTTACCAATCTCGTACTTATATAAACCTGATTTATGAGTTATGACAAGTTTGTGAACTCATCCTAGAAAAAGTGCTATGTATCTCATTGCTGAATATCACTGTGGTCACCTTTGAAGTATTCTCTTGGGAAGATATGCACCAATGCTACCAATCCATAATTCAAAACAATTTTGAAATTTTTTCTACTAATGACTATCAGAGCTTACTTCTGAGGTTCTGAATGTTGTCAAAATGTCTTCTTTCCAATGTTTCATTTATCTTTGGCTAAAGAAAAAAGTTCTTAGAAGGCAAATCAGTTAAATAGGGAGTGTTCCAATCCAGTTATTTGTCAAATGGCTAAAAACTTCCTCACAGACCATCTCATGTTAGCTAGTGTTGAGATTTTCCCATTTCTATCAATGTTGCTCTGCTAAGCTTTTCATAGTCAGATGATAGTTTTGATATGCAATTCAACAAATTTTTGCAATGTTCATCAGTGATACTTTCTCACCCTCAGAAAAGCATTTAATCCATTTATATAATGTTGTTTTCTACATGGCATTATACCATAAAAATTTAATGTTTGTTTGTGTTTTCTAATCCATACTATGACATTCTCATAACAGCACACAAAAACACAAACAATACTACTAATAAATGTTACTCAGCAAAACACCACCACAAATCAACAAGAACATAGCTATGAGATACTGATATACCAAGGTTATGAACTCATCAAATTGTTTGTATAGTACTGTCAACATAAGGGTTTGGTGACAGGTTTGCAAACTTAATTGTCAGACTTCGTACACTTCCAGGCATATTCCAAACACAGCCTCCGTTCTTGTTGCTATGTGACATTTATTATATTATAATGTTTACTCCCATTTGTTAATTTTTTTCTTTCTATTCTGCACCAAGGCTAATGGTTAAAATGCATCTGAATGGAAATTTGATTTATATAAAAAATTTGACATAAGTTCAAAATTAACAATCTGCCAGTTAAAATAAATGAAAAAATAAATAAAAGTAAATCTTAAGAGTTTCCATATTACAAAAAAATATAATTAGAAGATATCCAGTGCATCATCAAAACAAATTATTATAATATATAAATGATAATTTTCTTCATTTTTCTATTGTTTAACTGATTATCATAAGTTCACTATGCAGTTAATGAAAATACCTATAACAAAGTTGGTACGTATTAAATTTCAGCACTATGGATCCAAATTAGTTGAAGTAATTTTAATTAGGAATATGAATTATCTTCATTTTTTGGTCCATTTTCTATTCACCATTTGAAAACTTTCAGATAAACTTTTTACTTTAATTTTTATCTACTTTTTAAGTCATTTAAAATAATGTGTATAATGTGTAACACACTAGTAATTTTATAGTACACCTGGGTCTCGTTTTATGCAGATTATTTTAATGCGATTTTTAAGTTATGCGATTCATGTTTCTTCTTAATATCTTTCATATTTCATTATATTTATTAGATATTAAGAAATTTAAATTATTAATAACTTATTTTGACTTGAAATACTTTTTTTTTTTTAAAAAATATAACGTTTTATATTAGCAGCTAATGTGAATATAGCCTGAAGCTGTATTTAGAATTTTAGCTTCTATGTAAATAACCTACTTATACTAATGAGTAAATAATAATAATAAATTTATACTTAGATATAAAAATATCGCAATAAATATTCAAAAATTTTAAACTTTTAAAACGTATTTTGTTAAATGTAACAGAAATAAATATTTTTTTAGATTTTTAAAATAAATAATAACAAAGATTTTATTGATTTGTAAACCAAAAATAATCTTTTTAATGATAATGTATAATCTTTTTGTTTTGATTGCAATCTCATTTTTTAAATATAGAAACAGAAAACCATTAACACAGCACAAGACTGAAAGTGGCGGTAGTTGTACATCACATCTGAATCTGATTTCTTATCAGTTCACAAACGAACGCATATTGTCAAATAGCAGTAATGATTAAAATATGTATGAAAAAATGTAAAATTAAATACTGTAATTAATAAAAAAAGTAAAAAAAAGTTTGTCTTGTATTAATTTTTTTCAAATATTTGGATTTTGTATTAGTCATACTTTATTTCCTTATTTTTTTAATGCAAATTTTAAAGTAATTTTTCCTTGTTGCTTTGCTTTTATGCGATTTCTGAAAATGACAGAACCTTTCCCCCATTTTTCAAGGTAAAGTAAGTCTATTTTTGTGCGATTTCTTTTGTGCGCGTTTTCCGAGGAACCTATCTACCGCATATTCAACATTATTAAATATTTATATGTCTTTATATATTTTGTGTGTTAGAAACAGCTAGCATATTCTAAAGATATACCCTAGATATCATAATTAAGTATAATCCATTTCAAAAATAAACTTTATTCATAGAAAAGATACAATACAGGGGATAAAATAAAATTTGAATACTGTTGGGAACTTACATTTGTTGTGTTGTTCCATCGTTTTGTGAAAAACACTAATAACAATTCTGTAGAATGTACAAAAAGAGGTATACAAACAAATTTTTATACAACCAGCCTAATGATTGAGGTGTACATCAAGCAAGTTACAAACACCACAATATTTGGTCATAATGATTTAAAAGATTGGGTATAAATGTGAAATACAATTAAAAACTTGCATATGGCGTTCCATAATTATTTTCATTTCTTGGCAATACTTCTCATCTTATATTGATATCTACATTAAATATATTTTTTATTTCCCTAACATAAAAAAAACAACAACAACAATAGAACAAAGCAAACCTAAATATAAATCGACTTGCTTTGTTCTATTTGTTTTCTTCTTAATGTTTTATTACTAATATCTAATTTATATAGCAGTGATGTAAAAATGCCTTAAATGTTTCCCTTATTTACTGGAAACTTTATTTTAAAGATAAAAAATATTACACAATAAAAAATGTGTGTTCTTGTACATAATTATATAAAAGTGATGAAAAAAGTTTAATTACAATATGCCATTTTGAAATCATTCAAAAATGAAAGGAATAAATGTTTATTCATACTATGTCTTAAAATTTTTCAGGATATGGTATCAAAGAAATCTGAATGCAGTTTTTTCTTTTAATATGTTGCAATAGGTATTTTGAGTCAACACTAAAGCATATGGCTTCTGATGGTACAGCAAGAAAATCATTAAAACACATATTAAAGAACTATACAATATAGAATGATAATGTGATAGATGATCACAATTGTCACTAGCAAAATGGTAGTTGTACTGCATGTGAAATTGCCAGCAGTAACTAAAGATAATCACTCAAAATTAGCAACTATCAAAGAAAGAAAAAAAACTTGATATTTTAAGTGATGTTTAAAAATGACACCACATACATTCTTAAAATCATCATTTCAATGCTGTAGATTCAAATTTATAATTTTTTTGTTGAGTTCTGACATAAATATTAACCTCAAATAGAAATTATTAATAAGATGCAAAATAAATTTCAATTAAATTTTCATTGTAGCAGAAAGAGGAAGAGGGAGATTATCGGCTGACCATTACACAACTATATGGTCTTTATAATAGAGAATTATGATAGTTAACAAGCAGCAATAAGAGCACAGTTATTTTTTAAATGAATGCTATCAATTTTGAGAATGAAATAAAAAGGGAGAGGGGAATAAATAATTTTTAAAATGCATTCTTAAAAATAGATATATATTTTTTTAGTAAATGAAATTATTTTTTAAAAAAAAAATAAAGAAATATAAATTATATTAAAAATACCATAAATTTATTATTTTCTTAAAAAAAATTATTTCAACACATTCATTATTATTATTAGAATAAAAAAAACAGACTCCTCCTACTGAATTATAACTTTGCACTAGTATTAAATTCAATAAAGATTGAATGCAAGCAAATATGTGAAATAAACATTGTACATTAAACAAATTAATAATAATACTGAAAATCATCCAGAAAATTTTCCTGCCTTTTTTTTTTTTTGCAATGTACACTGTTCTACAATCCATTTCATTATATATTTTTTAATTGTATATTCAGGGATTACACTAAGTACTAATTGCTGCTTATCACAGTTTTCCACTTTTTCTTGCAATATGTTATTTTGTGATCTAATTTATTCTTTATATTTTATATATATCAGAGATTTTATTACATAAGTATGCACAATAGAAATAAAACAAACTAACTCCTTTTTAAAACTTGTTTTTTATATGACTATTACATGGAATAATGAAATAAAACCAGAATTAAATAGAATGTTAATAGATAAACAACAACAACAAAAAAAAGGTTTTTAATTAAATATTTTAAAGGATATATATAGATTTTTTTTTAAAGGAAATTGTTTCTCTTTGAGTTGTGTTTGTTGGTAATAGGAAAGGGGAGTGAGATAAGGTATATTTTTGGTTATGAATATATTTTGTAATTTTTTGTTTATTTATTTATTTTTATGAAATATGTGTTATTTGTTATATATATATTTTATTTTATGTGTTACTTAAAATAAAAATATATATATATATTTTATTTTAGTGTGCCTTGAAAAAGACTATATAAAATAGTCGAAACGTTGGATTTTTTTCCCATGTAATAGTCATATAAAAAACAAGTTTTAAAAAGAAGGAGTTAGTTTGTTTTATTTCTATTTTGGATATTATGAACTATTTTGGCTTGATATATTAAAGTATGCACAATGTATATGTAAAAAAAGAGATTATCAATACATAACATTCAAAAAGTCCCATTTAAGCAACGAAAAATATGAATAAAAAAATAATCGAACGGACTCTAAAACACTTATCCTTGCATTAAAAGACAAAATATAAAGACATATATGGCTATAAAAAAACAAACAAATAAGAAACTATGTATAGAATATATATTTTAAATTCTTGAAAGTCTACAATCCCATTCATCACATCATCGTTTTAGATTTTGCATATTTATGATCGAATAATTATAGAATTTCATTTTAAAAAATTCACACCTTCATAAAAAGAATCTTCATGGAATGAAAGTCAATTTTTCATAATATGTATACTCACTCAAAAAAAAAAAAAAAAGCTTGCAAATGTATTTAAAAATAAGTAGGCAATTTTCTGTCAAAATGGAAATAATGATAAAGCTATAAAAATTATTATTTAAAAAATAACTAGTACTATGGCTGATTGCTGACTATTATAATTCTCCATCATAAAAATGAAATAGCTGTGTAATGGGAGAAGATATCCCCCTTCTTTATGCTACAATGAAAATTAATTGAAAATATATTTTGCATTTTATTAATAATTTCTGTATGATATAAATATTTACATCATTGGAACTTCAAACAAAAAAATTAGAAATTTTAACCTAAAGCTTTGAAATGATGATCTTATGAAAGTGTGTGATATCATTTTTAAATATTTATAATTTCAAGTTGCCTTTTTTTTTCATTTTGATAGTTTTGAGATATTTCTATTCTGTATATATAATTTTAATATCACAATAATCAAACATTTTTAAAAAAATCAAAGTTAATATTAGTCACATTACTAATTTGGAATTATCTTTTAATATTTAATCATTAATTTATTTTAAAAAATGATTTACTATTTTTTTAAATCATATATTAAAAGAAAAATTAAATTAAGATTTATTATGTTTCAGTTCATCTCTGAACATGTAAACAATTAAAAGGTAAGAGTTTAAAAAAAAGGAAGAGGGAAAAATTGCAAATAAAAAAAACTAATCCCTTTTTAAAAAATTAGTAATAAAATGAAAAATAGTTACGGCCAAAGTCAATTATTTTTATATTTTGTTATAAAAAAATACTTGTTTCTAAATTATAAGATATTTATTTTTAATGAAATAATGAAAATGTTATTTCAAATTAAAAAAAAACAAAAAACTATCTTGCAGAAAAATACTGTGATAGAATTGAGATTAGACAATGTTAGATGTAAAAATATCAATGTGAAAAATGTTGGATACACAAAAAAAATAAGTATTTTATGATATTGATTTTGGAACCAGAAAAAATTACATGGTAGCTGCAGAAAAATAATACACAAGAATATGATGGATCAAGAGTAAAAGTTACTTAATATATAAAGTTAAATTCATTTAACAAAATGTTATCAATTATACATTAATAAAAGAATATTATTAACAGGCAATTACTCATTTACATGCAAGATGAAATAAATTATAAACCCTTTATTTTTTTTTAAGTGATTATATTTTCAGAGCTTATTGAAAACATTTTTATAAACTTAATATTTTAAACATTTCTAATAGTATTAAGAATAATGGATGACCACAATTAACAATTCTACAATTAATAAAGCAAAATCTATCACTATAAATGTGAGAATATCTTTTTGCACTGTTAAGTTGAATGAATTATTGTTCAACTTTCAACAATATATTTGCTGTTAATAAAGATGTTACTCATTTTATTTTACTGAACACTCAAGGCGCATGTACTAAGGTTTTAGTCTTATATAAGTATTACATGCTGACATCGCGCTTAATAAGAATTAATATTTGAACTAAATTATTAAAATGTAAACAATATGATAAATTTAATTGGATACTAATAAATGATATTTTCTTTCTCTTTGTCATATTGTTAAATTGAATTTTGCGAATCAATCCTCAATGATATAACATATTTAGAATGCTTTATATAGTTTGTATTTCTCACTACAATATTCTAAAAAAATATTTGCTTTTAAAAAAACATTTATTTATTTCTTTGAATCAATAATAACATACATATTCTTTTACATTTCAGTATTTCATAAATTAAAATGTTATATCATTCATACAATTTAATTTAATAATATGAAAGGGAAAAAAAAAGAAAAAATATTTTGGTTAAAATATAAAGCTTTTTATATAAATATATATTAATTGTAATTTTTTCTTTTAAAAACTTTATTTTACAAAATCCTATTTTTCTTTTTAACAAGGGTCATACTATACTACATTCAAAACAAAATATAACAGTATGACAAAAGATTATAATATATGAAAGAAAATGGAAAATATACATTTATAAACAACAAATAATAAATCATTATATATAAATAATATTAATTTACATATTTTTTAAAATAAAAAATAAAAATGTAAAAATAATATTAACGAAGAATATTATTTATATATAATGATTTATTGCTTGTTGATTATAAATAGTCAGTCTTCTACTTTCGTGCAATTTGCTATTTCGTACTTTCAATTTTTATCGATATATATGGAAAAACACAAGTACTTTCATGTAATGATCCTCTCCTTCTTATGGACTATTAGTCATTAGTCTCTCCCCATTTCACTGACACTAATCATGTCCATTTTTGGCATCACAAGTTCAGTCTTGAACAGAAATGTCTTGAGTTAGCATGTGTGTTGATAAGTTGTGTCCTGTCAGTTTATATTAGGATATGTTATTAAATTTATGAACATTTCTGTTTTGATTTATAAATATCTGCACTTAAACACTATCCTAAAAAAAAAAGAAGCTATTAATGAATGTGTAATTTGCTCTCGAAAGCACTAAGCTTCAATAAGTATGCATTCATTAATAGTTTTTCTTAGGATAGTGCTTAAGCGCAGATGTTTAAAAATTATAACGGTTTAAGAAAAGTTTGTTATATTTTTAAATTTCTGTTTTGGTGAAAAAATTTGCCCTTATTACTTCATAAACATGAGTCAAAAATTAAAAAACAGAAGTGTTGATACAAACAAAAAAGAAATCAAGGTCTGATAATGTCCATATGATGGAGACAAAAGTGAAAATAATAATTAGACATTCTGCAAATGGCGAGTCTTTTGGTTCAATCGGTCATTCCTATCATTTAAGCCAATCGGCAATCATGAAAAAATGTGATCCCAATGACAGTGTATATCTCAAATACAAAGTGCAATAGAAAAAGACACAGCATGTAATAAAATCTTTATCAAGAAAAGAAAAAAAATGAGTGAAATTCAATTAACTTTTGACAAATTTATAAAACACCAGATACTAATTAATAAAAATTAAATATTTTGATAACTCTTTTTGAGATTTTTTTTAAAATTGCTATACTTTAGTACATTTCAACTTTCATACACATTTCAGGAACCAATTAGATATGAAAGTAGAGGACCACCTGTATATGAATTTTCATTGTTTTAATCATATTTTTATATATTGTTTTTCAGACAATATTGTATAATCCTTGTTAATGATCATACAAAGATGGATGAAACATTGGATCAATGAAAAATAATATGACCAGATAATATTGTATAATCCTTCATAATGATCATATAAAGATGGATGAGACATTGGATCAATGTAAAATGATATGACTTCCTAAAATAAAACAAGTTTTAAAAGTTTGGAAGAAAAATTATTGTATATTTTTTATATTATTATTTAATTATAATAAATTAATACCAAAAAAGAGGTAAAAATAATATTTATAGAATTACATATTACTTAATTAATAAAGATTATATACATTTTAATATTAAAAGTTTTAATGAAAAAAATTTATATGGAAAAGATAAACTATATATATATAATTTCTTTTATATGTTTATTTAATTAATTAAAAATTACTGTTGGTTTAGCAAGTATTCAACATGGTTGCATTCTACCACAAAGAGTGCTCTAACCCATTTCTCATAAAAGAATAATCAATAAGAAATGAAATTATAATATATACAATAAATGTATTTATTTGCACAAATATAATTGCATAACCACAAAATGAATTAAATTACAATAAACATGAAAGGAGTTCATTACTATTAAATATAATTATAAAGAGCAATAAATTTACCTACCTATGTTATACAATTCTTAAATCAGTCAAACAAAATACAATGAAAAGATCTTCGATTTGGAATCTTTCTTAAATTTTCCAACACAAATGATCAAAATGTTTATGTAGCAAATAATCAATTACCTTTGTTTAAAAAAAAAAGTACATATACCTCAAAAACTTTTCTAATCATAACTGGAATACTTGCATAAGAGAATTTTAAGAAAGACTATAAATAAAGACATTTATTGAAAAAAATGTATATATATTTGATAAATTCATTATTGTTTTATAATTACAAAATTAATACTACATATTATAGTTTAATTTATTATTATTATTATTATTTTGTAAATATATTTGTACAAATAAATATGTTTACTGTATATTGTCATTTAATTTCTTATTGATTTACCAGTGCCATCCTGTGAATGACCACAACTACAATAGAGCATAAATCAAAACAGCTAGATGGGAGTTTTAAAACTAGCTACTAAATTAAGCAATAAAAAGTATTTAATGTATGATTAAAAAGAATTACAAAAACAGAGGGTATAAATAGATGTAAAGTTACAATATTTTTAATCAATACAGACTGTAGAAAAAAGACAGCCAGATTTAAAAAAAAACAAACAAACATGCCTCTCATTGAAAAAGAATAAATCCTGAGTTCAGCTGGCTTGGCTGATAAAATCAAAAAGACTCATGTCTTAATGGAAAAGAAGGCAAAAAATTTTTCAATTTGGCAAAGAAAATAGTGCTGTTGAACCAACACAATAAGAAAAATTAAACTGGAATGGCAGTAAAACTGCAATAAGATACACACACACACACACAAAAAAAAAAAACAGCGTAGTCCCAGAATTGTCAGCTTTTAATAACTTTCATATGATAAAAGATGTCAAACTAATAGAAGAAGAATGTAAATGCAATGAAAGAAATACCAGCATACAATATTACAACTGCAAAAATTGGAAAAAAAGAAAATTTAAAAAAGAAATGCAAACACAATATAAAAATTTTGAGAACATCTACAACAAGATGAGTGGATGAATTTCATATGAAAATTATTAAATTGTAAACAGGATTGTGCCTTTTCGAAAGTACTTCTGAACATTGAAGAAGGCTGATTAAGAACAATTTGCACCATTTCCATCATCTAATATTAGCTATTAAAATGTGGATTATTGTATATCAGTGAGACCAGTCACCCTATTGAAAAGTGATTACAAGAGCACAAAGTGACGATTAGAAGAGAGAAAATAGATGATTAAAGTAGCAGACCATATATGTACCAATGAAGTTCAATGGAAAAAATACAAAAATATTGGCTAGAGAGAAAATATACAAAGAAGAAAATTCAAAGAAACTACTCACATGACAAATGGTGAATAACACCATAAGTCAACAATATGAAAACCACTAACCAACTTTACTCTTGGAAAAAAGTGGAGAAATCAGGAGAAAAATCATAGATACATATGAAATTTCTACTGACTGTTGCCTTTGGGAGGATGGCTCAGTTGGTTAAAGTATTACTTTAAAATTCAATAGTCAAGAATCATAAAGACCAAGTTTTATCCCCATACTAGTACTGATCAGGCCAGCAATACCTGAAGAAGAAAGAATACTACTAAAAACATTCATATTGTGTTATATTGTTGAATGTAATTGGAAAATTTAAATAAAGTTAAATTTTTCTTAAGACATTCATTAGTTAATATTAGATGATAAAAATAATTCAACATATAAATCCAATTAAAAATACCATCATCACAACAAACCTTCAGAAAAACAGTAGTTACATATGTTTTTCAGAAGGTTTGCAATGATGATATTTTAATTGCATTTATATAATGGATTATTTCCATCATCTAATATGTACCTATATGAGATCTATGATCAACTGGAGAAAAAAAATGAACAGATGTAAATCTAAAAGCTAATGTATTTAATAGAAAAGATTGGATTATTAGTGTTGATACTGGCCAAATAAATGGAGTGATAGATAATTTGGATTGAATTAGGCATGGTAAATGATTGTTTACAAAGACTTGTTGATGTTTATTGACAAGACACTTATTATAACAAATACCTGTGAAATTCCATTGATATACAGATATATCTAGAAAAGTCTTGGTGACTTGAGAAATCAACAAATTGATTTTAAATAAAGTTGAAATCTATTTGCTTATATTCTGTTGAGGAGTTAAATTACAAATACAATCTGGTTCAGATCAACATAAGATTAAGATTTCAGCAATAGAAAAGCTTAAATTTGCACTGGATTTTAAAAATGTAAAGAAATATTTAACAGAATCAAATGAATCACTACTAGATACAAATAGAGGCAGCAAAGTTTATTTTTAAGGCTGCTAAAAAATCCTTAGATAAAACGGAAGGGAGGGGGATCTTGAATAACAAGACATTCTTAAAAAGATGAATATCTGGTAATGAAAAGCCAATTAAAGATAAAATATAAATGATTTTAAAATATGATTGATAGACACTATAAATTGCTAAAAAAAAATGGTGGAAAAATAAAAGTCATAAAATTGAAAAACTACTAAAGGAAAACAAAATAAATTTAGTACATCTTAAAATTAAAGAATTCAGTAAAAGGAAATATATCCAGGGTCATATATTTAAAAAAAAAAAAAATTGAAGACGCCAAACTAATTTATGAACAAAATAAATATGAACGACTATTTGAATTTGTATAAAAAATCCAGCAACTTATAATCAGTCAATGAATAAAGATCAAGAGAATGGAGTTTAAGAAATAAAAGTTTAAAAAGACATTGCTGATCTTTCTAATAAAATGGTTACACAAACTGATAACAAACTTGTTGAAATATGAAGGGAAGGAGAGGAATCCTTAATAATCATCTATATACTACTATTATACAAGTTTGAAATAGCAGAATTGGCCAAAAGAAGAGCAAATATTTGTTGTGATACCAATAATACGATAATTTCATGCAAGAGAATACAAAAATTTGAAATAACCTATGCATTAAAAGTACTTCCTTCAAATTATCAAAAAAAAAAAAAAGGATTTGATCAATATGTTGAACCATATCAAACAATTGCTTATAAAAAGAATGCTAAATTTAAATAAATTTTTCTGGATCTATTTCAATGATTATAAGAAAGCCTTTGACCAAGGTAACTTGATACTGGTTATTCCCAATCTTTGAACAAATAGATTGCCCAAATCATATTATCCATGTTATTTTTAACTTCCAAAGGATAAAAAGTCAAAATTCAATGAAACGAAAAGTTTAATTAAGAAACTAATGTCAGCTAAAAGTGAGATAAAAATGTTTATTATCCATGAAGTTATTTACTATATTTGCAAAAAGCATAATAGAAAAAGCTCAAGACTACACATAAATCTATTAGCTGAAGTCCAAAAATGCTGGTCAAAATGATGAAAAATATTAACAATACAAAATTTGATATGAATTTTTTAAAAAAAAAAATACGAAGGAAATGATAATATTCAAGATTCATTAAAATATCCTTATGCTGGTCAAAATGATGAAAAATATTATCAGTATAGAATTTGGTATGAATTTTTTTAAAAAAAAAAAACACTAAGGAAAATGGTAATATTCAAGATTCATTAAAATATCCATATTAAAATAGGAGATGAGTTAATGAAACAAGTTGAGCATTCTGATTATCAAAGTTAAATAAATACTAAAAGTATAAAATGTAAAATAAAAATATATAGAAGAGTAACTGTGGCAAAATAGTCACTTTTGATATCAAAGGCAACTGGAGTCTCATCTCTACAAGAGAATCATTATGAGGTTCTACATCTATACAAATACTGTTTGGATCAGGGACTCGAACTCTCTCTCAAGTTACTAATAGCAAGAGAATGAAGGTTTTTGAGATATGAAGACAGAGAAAAATAGATAGAAAAAAAGATCAAATGAAAAGATTATGTGCCTGACAGCCATATACCAAGACTCCTCGACTCAGAAAATTAGAATGTCAGATACTAGTAAATGGCCAAAACAAAAACCTCTTTCTTTTTCATAGAAGAGATATTAGCAACGGGAATTATAACAAATTAATATGGGAAATAGACAATCGTAAATTATAGAATATCATGATTTAAGATATACTGTTGACATATAATAAAATTTTCCATAAACATAGATGTTGCTAATAACATTTTAAAATAAATATATTATTAGTGATCTTTATTAATTTGTCCAATTTTCTTAAATATATCAAATTACCCCAAATTTACAACTCAACCAGACTAGCCAAGAAAATGAATTCTAAAACACTACCAATAGTTTCACTGACTACAAGCAGACTTCTCAAGTGTAAAGAACTACAAAATAACCACATATTTAAACTAAACATTACCCACAATTCCACTTGCTCCCAATACACCCTTAATATTAAAAGAAATTTTTAATAAGTTAATTGCTTCAGAATCATAAATTTTAAATAATAACGACTATTTAATTCTTTTTATTTCATTTCTCTCAAAAAAAGACAACCTTAGCTTCATCAAAATTAAGTGTGGCCTGTATCTTTTTCAAGGACATATATATACAAACCAGAACTAAGATATTTATTTCTAACCCTATTTTTATGTACCTTTATTCTTTCATTTAAGCTTAAACTACTCTGGCCTATATATACCTTCTTACCTATCTTACAAAAACAAGGAATAATACATACTATTACAAGAATAGTCTTTCTATCAAAATCTTTTTATATTATTTAAATTATTCAAAGTAATATCCCTTTTCCCCAAAAATTACTATTTTTTGCAGATAATTTTATAAGAAGACAATTTAAATAGCAAAGAAATAAAATTATATTTTTCTTTATCCTACATCTCACTACAAATATTACTATTAAATAAAATTCTTTTAACAAATTTATCAGAGTAGCTAACACTCAAATAATCTTTATAAAATTGATCTTTCTGAAACAAAGCTGCCCGACTAGAATTATTTAATCTCTTATTTCTATAACAATAATTTCTTAAAGCAGCTACTTTATGAGATACAGATTGATAGCTATCAGATTTAATTAGACTTTTAACTCTTTACTTTTAACATAATGACTACATATTAAACAATTAGTCTTTACATTTCTAATCACCAATAGATCTAAAAATTAAACTCATTTACCAACATTTTTAATTTATCATTCTCAACTACAAACATTCATCCACATATCTAACAAATGACTTTAAATATAAACAATCCTTCTGAATAATAATTTCCTCTTCCAAATAATTAATATAAACTGAACAAATTAAAAAAAAAAAATAATATAACCGATTACCCATTCTTCCTTAATAGAATCCACTAATAATAAAAGCAAATCTTTAATAACTTTAATTTTATTTTTTGACAAATATCCATATTTAACCAATAAAGACATAACATCAATACTGCTTAATCTATTAACAGACTGATATATATTCTCAATATCCAATTACTTTCCATTTTATCAAAAGCCTCAAAAAAAAAAAAGAAAAAATTGTTAATGACCAAAATCAACAAATTGTTTTAAAAAATTATTCAAGAACCTAGAAATACCCTCTACAACATTACCTGTAAATTCAAAAATAAATCTTAAAGGAAAACCATCTTTGTGAGTCTTAATATTCATAAACAACTTAGCTGATATGAAGTCATTTGGATAACATTTTAAATAATCTGTAAATTTACTATTTTTTTCATATCTATAACCTCCTTTTAATCACATTACCCGGATCTTTTTTATAAAAATATATATTTACCATTATTTAATTCTTTATCCACTTTTCTCCCTGAATTCATTTCCTTTCATAATTCCAAACCGACTAGCTTTATCTTCAGGAGAAATGATTACATCATTAGCAATTAAGGTATCTTTAAGATGTCTAACCTCAGCAAGCATTAACAATAAATTTTTCTTTTCTTTTTAAGCTTTTATTTAAAACCAAATGAATACAAACTTCTGCTCATCACACAAATTACTAGATCCAATAGAAGAAATTGTATCAAAAACTATATTTTTTGAATGAAAAGAAACAAAAGTAGGACCTTTACCAAGAATCTTTAATTTTCTATCATTTAACTTAATATCAGAAAGTTTAACAACTTTATTAACACATTACTCTCAAATACCCTATCACTACAATAAACTTTATTGTCTTTTCCAAACAACCATTTTAAATTTTTTTAATAAGAGTAGATTATTTAAAATATTATCCAAATGACTTCATATAAGCTAAGATGTTTATGAATTTTAAGACTCATAAAGATGGTTTTCCTTTAAGATTTATTTTCGATTTTATAGCTAGTGTTGTAGAGGGTATTTCTAGGTTCTTGAATAATTTTTTAAAACAATTTGTTGATTTTTGTCATTACACAGTTTTTTTCTTCTTTTGTCTGTGTTGGTTAAACATGGATCTTTGTCATTATTAAAGATTTGCTTTTATTATTGGAGTATTCTATGTATTTTACTTATAATCGTAATTTTTATAAGGTTAAAAAAGGGTGGATAATAAGTTGTATTATTTCTCCTTTAAATTGCTCAGTTTATATTAATTATTTGGAAGAGAAATTATTATTTAAAAAAAAATTGTTTATATTTAAAGTTATTTGTTAGATATGTGGATGATTATTTGTACAAAAAAAAAAACCAGGCATTACTCTCTATATGTATTGCCACTCAGTGCAAGCCAGAGTAATCAATGGATGCCAGAAGGCTTGTGCATAAAATCCCCATCTAGTGCCTACTCATCCAATATCCCCAGACTAGTTTCTGGCTTGTGGCCTTTGTCGGTAAGGAGCCTTGGATCTGAGAGCACTGCCACCTAGATTTTAGGATCTAATGCAACCCTCCAGCAACCTACCCTTTATCTCAACTACAAAAAAAAACTCATCCAATATCCCCAGACTAGTTTCTGGCTTGTGGCCTTTGTCGGTGAGGAGCCTTGGATCTGAGAGCACTGCACTTAGATTTTAGGATCTAATGCAATCTTCCAGCAGCCTACCTTTTATCTCTACTTAACTACAAAAAAAACTCATCCAATATCTCCAGTCTAGTTTCTGACTTGTGGCCTTTGTCGGTGAGGAGCCTTGGATCTGAGAGCACTGCACTTAGATTTTAGGATCTAATGCAGCCCTCCAGCAGCCTACCTTTTATCTCTACTAAGTAGAGATAAAAGGTAGGCTGCTGGAGGGTTGCATTAGATCCTAAAATCTCTACTAAGTAGAGATAAAAGGTAGGCTGCTGGAAGGTTGCATTAGATCCTAAAATCTAAGTGCAGTGCTCTCAGATCTTAGTAGAGATAAAAGATAGGCGGCTGGAGGGTTGCATTAGATCCTAAAATCTAAGTGCAGTGCTCTCAGATCCAAGGCTCCTCATCGACAAAGGTCACAAGGCAGAAACTAGTCTGGGGATATTGGATGAGTAGGCACTAGATGGGGATTTTATGCACAAGCCTTCTGGCATCCATTGATTACTCTGGCTTGCACTGAGTGGCAATATGTATAGAGAGTTTTGCCTGTTTTAATAACAGTTATAAGCAAGCATAAGAAATGGTGATCATGTGATATTTAATGATTATTTGTAGTTGAAAATGTTGAAAGAGTCGGTAAATGAGTTTATCTTGATCCTTTTATAAAGTACACCTAAACCTCACTTAGCGATTGTCTACTTAGTGATATTTCACAATAGCGATCATCATCAATTTGTAACTAGTACTTTGATTTACAATCAATTATTCACTATAACTATCGGAAAAAAAATTTTAACAATTTTTTTTGGCAGCCATCTTGAATTTTGCCTCACTGATGATGTCAGAGAATAGGTATTTTAAAGTCATTTTATCCAAAAGTACATTATGGTAATACGTATACACATACAATATTTTATTCATAAAACACAATGTTAGTGCTGCATTCAGTATTTTGATTATAGAACGTCTAAACTTAAAATATGTATAATTAATGAATCTATAATACTATATACTGTAGTATTTTATTTTTTTTTATTTTTGTAAATCTTAACAATGGTCAAACATTAATTTGTCCATAATGTTGTTTTCAAATGTAATTAATAATGATATCAGCACAAATAATATTAAACAACTTGTATAAAAATAAATGCAGTATACAGTATTTTCTTTATTTTAATACCAATAAAATGCTAACACATTTATAAAGCCACAGACTCAACAGAATATTATTTTCTTTTCTTTCTATTTTATTTTAAAAACATATTTATTTTCATACAAGTTGTTTAACCCAGCAACGCTATGGAGAATCAAAATAAGTAATTTAACTTAATAATTAAGGCTGAATAATTAAAATATACATAGGTAATATGCCTTCGGAGATATATTCAATTACAAGTTAGTGTAATTTTTTAGCTTTAGGAAGCGACCAATTTTTTTCCCATAGACCCCCATTATAAATACGTATTCTGTATACGATATTCTTGCTTAACAATAAGTTTTGGAGGACCAATTGCCATCATTAAGGGGGGTAAAGGTGTATATGGTAGAAGAGAGTTAGATTTTGTTAAATTAAAATTTTTAGATCTATTGTTGATTAGAAATGTAAAGACTAATGGTTTGGCATGTAGTCATTATATTAAAAGTAGAGTTAAGATCTATAATTAAACCTGATAACTATCAATCTGTATCTCATAAAGTAGCTGCTTTAAGAAATTATTGTTATAGAAATGAGATTAAATAATTCTAGTGGGGTAGCTTTGTTTCAAAAAGGTCAATTTTATAAAGATTATTTGAGTGTTGGCTGTTCTGATAAATTTGTTAAAAATATTTTATTTAATAGTAATATTTGTAGTGATATATAGGATAAAGAAAAATATGATTTTATTTATTTGTCATTTAAATTGTCGTCTTATAAAATTGTATGTAAAAAGAGTAATTTGTTTGGGAAAAGGTATTATTTTGAAAATTTATTAAATAATATAAAGGAAATTTTTGATAGAAAGACTATTCCTGGAGTAGTATATATCATCCCTTGTTTTTGTACGACGTATAGGTCAGAGCAGTTTGAGCTTAAATGAAGAAATAAAGGTACATAAAAGTAGAGTTCAAAATAAATATCTTAGTTCTGCTTTGTATATCCATGATAAAGATTCAGACCATCTCTATTAATTAATAAGATTGATTTTTTTGAGAGAAATGAAAAAAAAAAAAAGAATTAAAAAATCTTTATTATAAAAAATGTATGATTCTGAAGCAATTAACTTATTTAAAAGTTCTTTTAATATTAAGGCTGTATGGTAAGTAAGTGAAATCGTGGTTAGTTTAAATATGTTGTTATTTTGTAATTCTTTACCTTGAAAAGTCTGCTTGTAGTCAGTGAAACCATTGCTAGTGTTTTAGAGTTTATTTTCTTGGCTAGTCTGGTTGAGTTGTGAATTTGGAGTAATTTTGATTATTTATTGATTAGTTTAACTTTATGCTTTTAATGTTTATAATTGTTTTAGTATTGCACTGAAATGTTTAGATGAAATAATTAAAAACTTTTATATATTAAGAATTAAATCAAGTTTTTAAAAAAGTGGTGATATGCTTCATTTTTACCATTTTATAAATTTAACATTTCTCTTTTTATATAGATTAACATATATTGAACTCATAGAAATAAAAAAATTGCCTATACTTAAATTGTACATAAAAACAGACAACACAAATTTGATTGTCACATTGTCTATCATTAATAATAATAAATCAATTTGGATAACTGAATGTATATCACGAATTTTGTTGAATCTTACTATGTAATTTTTTAGATGAATAAACTTACTTAGTGATATAAGGTTCATATAATCAAAAATGATTAATGTGAAAACTGAATTCATAACTGCTATCTTCTGTTTGTAACTATTGGTTTTGCCATCACGGGTGATTAAAATTATTTCTGAAGATATATAATGCTTTAGATTTATTTTTCATTTCCGTGCAAATTCATTCTTTTCCAATATTGAGTTTCAATTAATATCAAATATTGTCAGTTCATAAGTTATAAAACTATTGCCAACAACTATGGCTTTTACAATTTATTTCACTTGAGTAACTGATTATTAATATTTATGGATTTCATGTAAAATTCCTTCCTAGTTATTAACATTTTTCTTCTACTGAAAATCTAATTGATGCAAATGATATTCAATAATAATCAAGCAACCTATTCAATTTACAATATTCTGTATAATTATCAATAAAGAAAATCATATATAACATGACATTGCTTTTATAAGCTTGTATTTACAAAAATGTAATACAGAGATCATACCAATAGCTCAACAAGCTCTTAATTGATAAGTGTGGTAAGAGAAAATATCTAAAATCTCTATCTGAAAAACTTTTATAACAGACCAATTGGTTTCGAGCTTATGGCTCACCTTAGTGAGGAGCTAGAATTTTCATCCACTAAATCCAAAACATCAACTCAAAACCCAACACTTATTTCATACGTAATATTTAAGTAGAAGTTTTCAGACATGAAAATAATTTTTACTCCAGTTATCTAACTTAAATAGCTATATGGGACTGAACCAAATTCAGATCTACCATATATATATAATAGCCTCAGCATAGCCAAAGCTATAAAGGTAAAATTATAATTATCAATAAAGCAAGTCATATATAACGTGACATTGCTTTTATAAGCTTGTATTTACAAAAATGTAATACAGAGAGCCTACCAACAACTCAAACAAGCTCTTAATTGATAAGTGCGGTAAGAGAAAATATTTAAAATCTCTATCCGAAAAACTCTTATCCCCAGACCAATTGGTTTCGATCTTATAGATCACCTCAGTGAGGAGCTAGAATTTTCAGACACTAGATCCAAAATATCAACTCAAAACCCAGCACTTATTTCATACTTAATATTTAAGTAATAACTCTGATGTTTTCGGACATGAAAATGTCTTTTACTCCAGCTATCTAACTTAAATAGCTATATGGACTGAATCAAATTCAGATCTATCATATAGCCTCAGTATAGCCAAAGCCATAAAGGTGGCTTGCTTTATTGATAATTATAATTTTACCTTTATGGCTTTGGCTATACTGAGGCTATTAATATATGATAGATCTGAATTTGATTCAGTCCCATATAGTTATTTAAGTTAGATAGCTGGAGTAAAAGACATTTTCATGTCTACTTAAATATTACGTATGAAATAAGTGCTGGGTTTTGAGTTGATATTTTGGATCTAGTGTCTGAAAATTCTAGCTTCTCAATGAGGTGATCCATAAGCTCGAAAACAATTGGGCTGGGAATAAGAGTTTTTCGGATAGAGATTTAAAATATTTTCTCTTACCAGCACTTATCAATTAAGAGCTCGTTTGAGCTATTGATATACTGTATTGTAATTTATTACTGTAAAGCATAATAAATATAAATTTTAAGCAAAAAAAAAAATCATAGCATTTTTTTTTATTAGTAATTTTTTTTAATAGTTGTTTTACTAATGATTATATATTTAAAGAAGTAACTTGATGTTGAATAATCTAAAAATAACTTTATCATTATAGGATAACATCAAGATGAGAATATTTCTCTAGAATAACTACCTCATTTGTTCGATTTTTCAGGCTTCTTTATGACATACCTAACTATTATCATAAAGAAATCCATTCATGCAAATGTTGATTATAATTTTAAAATCATTGATTTCTTTTTAACATGTTGATTGCCATAATATACTAGACTAAACTTCCTAGATGCCAAGCTGGGTTAAATATTTTGTTATTTGGTATTTGGAAAAAGAAAATTCATAAAAACAATAATGAGAATATTAATTATATTTTCTATGCTATGTTCATAATTGAATTAATATTTTTATTTTATCTAGTACCACCTTATGTAAAATCTTTTTAAAAAATATTCTCCAAAAAATAGGTTGACAGATTAAAAATATGTCCATTGCTATGCTAATTAAAAAAATGTATCATACTGAAAGTAAATCAATCTCAAAAGCAATAAGAATGACCCATGAAGCAAAACCATTTGCAATAATTTTTATAAATAATGATTTAATAAATATTTTAATCATTCAAACAGAAATTTTGTAATGAACAAAATCTATTATTAAAAAATGCATTGTTGCACTAAAATCTCAAAATATCAAGAATGGATTAATTCAATTGGATGATTTCCTATTATGCAGCATATTAAAATGATCAAAATATTATAGATATAAATAATGCACACACCTTCTGTCAAATAAATCACTCAACAAAAAAAAAATCTTATTTTTTTCTAGAAACAGTTTAAAGACACTTTGACCAACAATAAAATATCAAATGCTTAAAAAAAAAAAAAGAATAACATTCCTCATCACATTTATATAAATAAAAAAATTTGCCAGGTAAATAGTATCACTTTTTGGAAATATACATGTTTGCAAACAAACTTATTCAAAAATGAAATATGAGAAACTAAATATTTGCTTATATATAAATAGATCCAACATGATTTTTAACATATAAATACTACCCATATCAGCAAAATCCAAACATTCTTTTTCTTTTAAAATAAGGAGTTCTTTTGAATTTATTTAGTTAATTCAGTTTTAGACTTTCTGTCCCAAACTTCAGAACTGTTGACAATGAGAAAATTTCTTTTTTCCAATCTATCATTCAAAAAAAAAAGGTCTATGCAGCTCTTTTCCAAAAAAATTTCATAATCCCCCCCCCCCCCGCTCGCATGTCAGAAATAAATATGATGTGTTTATAATTTTTTGGGTTATTTCAGTATTAAATAAAATAGCCAAGTTTATTTGGTTGAAAGACAAACTACAGTAGTGTCATTTTATTAGCAAATACAAACAAGGATATACATACTGTTATAATAATTTTTGTATAATAAACAACCCTATTTGATTTCATATAGATCTCCAAATATGATGATCACGAGGAATGGATGCACACTTTCCAAATATTATCACCAGCTTTACTTATATAAAAGACATCAACAATATTATGTTGACTGATGATGTAAGACAGACAACTGATTATGCACATTCACTTATATCTTTACAATATCCCCAGAATTCCCACTTAGGGAAAAAATAAAACCTACAAAGATGAGCAAAATAATAGAGACTAACCAGAGCAAGAAAAAGTATCCAATGACTGGAATAAAAAGTTTATTTTGGAATAAAGAAAATATAATTTAGTTGTTCTTTTGTCATCAATGTGTAGATTAATTAAAATAATGAATAAGCTCTTCAATTTTGTATGTATATTAAAAAAAACTAAAACATAAATTTACAAAATCAGTTTCAAATTAAAATAAAAAATCAATACTATTCTGACCAAAAGAATAAATGCAAATAATCTAATAAAAAATAAATATAAAAATAATAAATTACTTGGACAGGCACTTATAAAAAACTACTACAAATCAATAATTCTTTTCTTTTTATTTTATATTATTTCAATATTTTGAAACACACATTTCCTAATTGAAGAAATAATGATGAGTGTAAATAAACCAATTACCCCACTGCATAATACATATTTTATATATTATATCTATTGACATATTCTCTATACTAATATTAAAATTAATAGATGTTTATAATGGTTTCAAGTTAATGAATTATTAAATGAGGTTTGCTATTCAAATGAAATATAAATCAATAATAAATAGATTTAAATAAAGTCTTCAGTTTGCTTTTAAGTAGTAGATTAAATATATATGTATTATATTTGCACAATTATAAATATTTTCAACATGAATTTTTAAAATAGCACACGTTTCTCATAATTATTATATACTATAAGTTATCATCAATAATTTAATAAACTAGGGAATCTGATATATACAATTCAGGATGAAAATATAAGAAAAATATTAGGAATGGCATTACTTCTAAATTGGGAAAGAGAGTAATTCTGGAGAAAACTTCAACTATGAATGACTTCTCTAATCATGCATTCTGGATCATTATTTTCAATAAACATATTTTCACTATTATGCTTCAGAATTCTGGATGATTTCTAATTAAACTGACCATCTTCTCTCCATCCCACTACATAATTTAGATTTTCTTTTATTCTTTCTTTGATCCAGTTTCTGTCTAAATTTTCGAATATCTGAAAATCCATGTATAAGCTTATTTTTTGAGAATAGTTATGTTGTTTTCTTTTACCTATATATATATATTTCTTAATCAACACGAATCCAATTTATTTATTTCTTGTTTTATTTTAATTAATATCACTAATCATCTATTAGTCAAAGCTTTATTAACATGAATATTTTAAAAATAATAAATACAATTAACACATACCTGTGTTCTATTTTATACAATTTTTATCCATCAATTCTAGGCATGTACTCTGAAGTAAATATGAAGATGTTTAAAACCAAAGAAATTCTAGATGTAGCAGGTTTTGACTTTTATGAGCCATTCCTGCTTTCTAATTTGCAAGATATAAACAATGAAGGAAATCTGAAGCAGAAAAACATTTTTGTATTGTGTGTTAATCCAAAAGATTGACTTAATTAATAAAAAAAAAAACACTAATTGTTATACAGACTGGAATATAGATGCAAATATTATTTATCTCCTGTGGATACCATTTCAAAATCAGTAATCACAGTAATCATTAAATTCATCAAAATACATTTATACAGATGGTCTAAGTTGGAAATGGAATAACATTTTTGAAATGTGTTAATTCAAAAAATTGATTTAATTAATAAAAATCCTTTAATTATTGGATGGGTTGAAATAGCAGTTATTTTATAGCACAAGCCTTTACCTAGCAAAACTCTGCTTTTCAAATGGGCTATTTTATATAGAATGATCCACAGCAAATTGAAATGAAAAACACCACCACACAGGAAAAATTAAATTAAGAAATTAATGAAGAAAGTGTCATAGAACGCACCATGTACCATGAAATTTTTTTTTATGAATTCCAAATTGTTAATTTTTTTTAAGCTGAGTAAATAAATTTAACTATTTGTTAAGACTACAACAATTAAAAATATTGCACAGAAGTCCCTACTAAAAATATATATTTTTCATTTATTGTATGCAAAAATAAATGGCTGATAATTTTTGATATAATTCATATATCACTGTTAGTTATGCCATTTATGAAAAAAAATCTTAATATTATAGATCATCGCCATCCAATTAGAGTTTGTAGTAAAAATAATTATTGATCAAGATAATTTATAACCTTGTTTGACACTCAATTAACCAAGCTTATCACTAGAAATTTTTTAACATTTAATTTTAAAATATTGAGTACAATTTAATTGACTTTCAAAACTTGTCAAACAAAAACTTATTTAAGCACATGCTGAATTAAGCAATTACATAATAAACTCAAAATTTCTTTTATATTTCAAGGTTATACTAAGTTCTCACACATACTGTCAAGAAAATACATGTATATCAATATGTATAAAGAATATTCCTACAATTGAATATTCCTATATTACAGATCAAAGACAGGCAAAGTTTCTTTATTAAAAAAAAAAAAATTCTTAAATTTTATATAGTTAAAAGAAAAAAATTATTCTTACCTCCGTTCACATGGACTTCATAAAGTGAATATTCTGGAATGGAAAGCATGCGCATATCAGGCCGAAACTTTTCAATTAGAGTTTCAATTATCACTTTGGATGTAGCAGTACTAGAAACTCTAATACATTTTGTAGCAACTTTTTGCCCTGCATCTTGAAAGTAAAACCGCATAACTCCATGAAACTCTAAAAGCTAAAAATATATAAATAAATATTAATAAATGTAAATATATTAAATTTAAGCGTAAACAGATAATATAATAACGTGAAAGCTAAACACCTTCAAACAGATACGCTTTAAAAATGCTTAAGTGACAGCCAATCAGATGGAATAATGGCATCACATGGGACCCCAAGTTCTGGGTCCCATGTGATGCCATTATTCCATCTGATTGGCTGTCACTTAAGCATTTTTAAAGCGTATCTGTTTGAAGGTGTTTAGCTTTCACGTTATAAATAAATATTGTAGTGGATATATTTATTTTATGTTCTTTCATATATTATTTACATTTATATAGATAATTAATATAATTTTTCTACATAAACAGAAAGAAAAATGTGAATAGAAACATGTAAAGATATATATATGTGTGTATTTATATAGTTAAAATGTATGAATTTTTACAAAATATTCACATAAAATGCTACAATACATTAAGGTATATACATTTAATGGCATATCATCAATTATTAATACTATATAATTCAATAAATGTCTACAAACTATTACCATATGGTATATTGGCATTCACTCAGATATCTTTTTCCTCTTCTAAATATATAGAGAATTAATATCTTTTAATTTAATTCATATATACTAAATAAAATAATATTATATAGACTTAAGTTGCACTACATAACCAGTTTCTAGTTTAGAAAAATATATTTGTCAATATAGCATATTTTAAAAAAATTATTTATATTTATTGTTTATATTGTTGCTATGATATTATATTTACATTATATTCAAAAAGTATCAGTTTAAAAAAAAATATGAACTATGCAATCATAGTGTTTTAAAAATATAAATTTAAATGAAAGTATATATTTTATTTTTTTGCAATAAAATATATTATTTATAATTTAGATACATAGTATTCTTTCATGATATACACCTGGGTCTCTTTTTATGCGGACCTATTTAACACGATTTTGAAGTTACGCGATTCGTGTTTCACCGGAAGTCGAACTCCGATAATGCGCTATTAATTTAAATAATAAATTTCGCGCACTTACGTTATATTGAAAGTAATAGCACATTATTGGAATTCGACTTTCATCTTAGTAATTTCAATATTTTCAGTGCTTTATAATAGTAAGATTTTATGCAATAATGAAATTAAAATCATGATTTCCACATTTTATGTATACACATATTAAATTTTACAAGATTATAATGTAAATTTGTTCAAACATTGTGCGTGTTAATTATGCATTTTAAATCACATTCTGTTTTTGCTTTTTAAAAAAGAACGTAATCAATTATTATTTTCTTATTAATGACACTAATCATTGACATACTCTTAAATTCCAACAAGAGCTAAATGGTTATATGTCTGGATATCGCGAGCTTAGTAAACAATTAATAAAATCATCGTCTCAAAGATTAATTACTAATTATGTTGTCACCAGAAAATCATAATAATTAAAATGTGTATAAAAAAATGTAAATTACTGTACTGTAAATTATGCATAAAAATATATTATTTTGAATAAAATTAAATATTGTAGTTAAAAAAAGTTTGTCTTGTATCAATTTTTTTCAAATTTGAAATTTTTTATTAGTCATATTTTATTTCCATATTTTTTTTTTGCGCGCGAATTTTAAAGTAATTTTATGTTGGTGCTTTGCTTTTACACGAATTTTGAAAAATCACAGATGGCACCCCCCCTTCTTCAATATAAGTTACGTCTATTTTTGCGCGATTTCATTTGCACATGTTTTCTGAGGAACCTATCTATCGCATAAAACGAGACCCAGGTGTATATTTAAATCTATACATAAACCTTTATTTAGAATTCAGTGAAGTCTGCTAAAAAAAACTAGTTACTCCCGGAATGCCACTCTTTATTTAATGAATCACTATAGTTTTCATTGAAATACATGTATTTAGGGATTCAATTCCAGATCTACAGTCAAAATCAAAATTATCATCCAAAACAACTATTTAAACAGGAAAAATCAAAAATATAAATGTAAAAATACATATAAAATCATCGCTGTAAATATTGTAGTATTTTAAATATAATTATAATTCATCTTTTAAAAGCATAAAATTAAATATAAAACTTACATATGCTAATAAAAATGAACAGATCATTAATTTTAGAATTTCCATGTTACTGCAAAGTAATATTTAGCTATGGTCCTATCCATGCTAACAATCTCATCATGTCTTGTAATGCTGGACAATTCCTTTAATTCCTGAATCTGGCTAACTTTTTCTTTTCTGGCAGTAAATTCCTTCACAGGAACATTATTTCTATCAGGAGGCAACAAAAAATTCTTTATTTAATCTTTTATTGAATGTTTGCTTCATTGATGCTATATGTAATTCGTTTTTGATTAATCAATATTAGCAAGAAGTTTCTATTAATTGTATAATGTTACAATATAAACTTTTTAAAATTCATCATTTTTCAAATTGATGTAGATCATTGATGTCATCATGCTACATCCAGAATTTAAATCATTAAGAATTTTATAGCCATCTTTTTTAGAAATGATCTTTTCTTCACTTCAATACTAATCAATTTTTTGACATTCTGATTCATGATTAAAATTAATACTCTATTTAAATATGTAAGAAAATAATTTTAAAAAATCTAGTAAATTGAAAAACAAAAACTAAATGCAAATAGATGCATATAGTTAATTTATTCACTAGTCCTTGTAATATTGTTTTAATTTTTCCAGATGGCATTCATAAATTTAGTGATTTTATATTTGGTATTGAAACGGAAACCTCCCAGCCCACTTTCCATTTCACCATTAACCTAATGCTCTGCCCGTCTGAACTAATTTCAAACCTATTTTAAATGTCAAAATGTTACATAAAAGTCGAGCGGTAAAATTTGCTATTGTGGCCACCTGAATGGCATCATCCATTTACATACGAAAGTATGCTATAATTAGATAGGTTGATAAAATTACAGCGTATAAATCCTCATAATTATCATAAAATACTTTGTTCATTTATCAGTCAATTCTTAATTATATTCGCTATTATATTTGTATGTGGATAAATAATTTAAACCATGGAATGATGACATAATGATTTGTACATATATTTTAAGATTAAATAAAAAGATATAGTACAAAATGTTTTCTTTAAAATGTTTACAGTTTTCTGATTTAATGTGTTATAGGGATAACTGAAACTAAAGTTTTTTTTTAAAATCTGTCCAATTTGTTTTTTTGTTTGTAAAAACAAACATAGGGAAAGAAAATATGTTAAAAGGTTATTTATGTCAATTTAAAATAAAAGTCATTGGTTTATAATTAAAAATGGGAATTTTGTAGTAAATAAATCAATTAGTGACCGCACTGCATTTGGGTAAAAGTAAAAGCTAGTTTACTGATTGATTTTGTTTGCTGCTCAAGACTACCATTAAGTCAGAAGACCGTTACTATCTGCTAGGCCTTAAAAATTTATAACACCTAAAAAAAGATTTAATTAATGAAATCGGAATCAAAATTATATAATTTATATATTTAATTAAATTTTTTTTAAGTAAATTAAATATAACACCTCGGAAACATCAGTAGAAGAAAATCAGATTGTATGATTTTGTTTTAATTAAAAGTCAATTGGTCCTGAGGCAAACAAAATTCCAAAAGGTGTTAACGTTTGGTAGGTGGAAATATATAAATAGGCTATATTTTAAGCGGGAAGGACGACTTCATTTTTCTTTGAAGAGCTGTCACTATCAGAAGCTGTAAATTGTTAATTTCGCTACGCCCTGCTAGAAAGGCAAGAATTTGCTGCCTTTCTCCATGATGGAACGTCGAAGTTTGATCCACCAAAGGCCGAAGCAACAACCAAAGGTGCCCTAACAAAGCTTATTATAACAAAGAGAAGATGCCATAAGCCACTAAAAAAAACTCACCTTCATTCCAATTCAAGTACTCCAGTCCAGCTATAGGAATACCATCTTAGATTGTATCACAACTAAATAGAAGATGCCATAAGCCGCTAAAAATAACTCCCCTTCATTCTAGCTAGAGTATCTCCAGTCTAGCTATATGAGGACTGTTTTAATATCAATTAAAATCGCAGAGCTCTTCTTTAAAGTACAGGTTAGCTAACTATATTAATGTAAACTGTCTTAATTGTCTTATAAATAATATCTGAATACTATAAATGACCTACTTTTGTTAATTTTCTTTATTAACTTAATGTTTTGCTATATAACTTGATCACTGCAGTTATATTTATTTCTCTTTTGTTTATTTTAATTATTATTAATTATGCATATGTTTCGAAATGGTGTGCATTTAGTTACAAAATGTTTTTTTAAAGATATTATTTAAAATCTTCGTATTATTATTTATTATAGCATCATTTTTGCGCCTGTTTTGAAACTTTATTTTATAAATAATGGTGACCCTTTTGTGCTCGTTATTTTGTCATTTATTAATTAATAAATTAATTAATTAATTAATGTAAATATAAAATGTGGCTTATAAATCCAGATTTGTAGCCTTCAATTATTATGTTACTAAAAATTAAACTAGCCTGGAGTGTAATCGTAAGTATATTTTTCTTATTAAAGTATTTTTACATCCCTTAAATATACTTCCCCCCTTAAGAGTTTATTAATTATAGATAACTGAAAAGATTGAACGGGATAAAGTTTATATATATTCCCATCAGTAGCATATACATATTTCTCATGCTACAGAAGAGTTGGCTCTTTTGATCAATCTGATAAACTAATGTTCAAGTGTGGTGTGGTATTTAATTTATAATATATACTTCGGCTTGGCGGATGTGAAATTTGTCAATATTTTATCATTTTGTTGTTTTGATATATATAAGATGGAGCCATGATGAATCCAGCCCATCTTCCTCTCTTAAAGTAGTGCAGAAGCTAAACCTGAGCTAAGGGCCAGGTTAGCACGTAAGCCCCTCACCTCTCATGAACCAAATCAAGATTCTCGTTTAGCAACATGACGATCGGTCATTGGGTAAACCAGTCTTGGTCATGAAAACACTAAAGTCCATTCATCCATCCGCAGAGCAACTTTACTGTTATATTTTATCTGTGTGTAGCGTATTAGTAAAATCTTTATAGCCAACTCTATCTTCCTAATATGCAGTCTTCGGCGTTGAGCTGAAGCATTCTTGAAAACCCATTTGATCTAAAGCTATCTGGGATGCTTTATACGCCCATATTAAATATATAAATTTGTCATAATCGGATGTATTATTAAGTTTCACTCCAGGTTTTGTTTGATTACATGTATAATAGCCACTTGAATTGATTATGAAACGGCATAACTAATAAGTAGAACATAATGATTTATTTTATTTTTTATAATATTTAGCTCCATTAAATAATAGCCACAAGCTTATTTTACTGACATATCAATGATTATTGTACAATTGCCTAGACTAAAGTTTGCTTAGTCAGTAAATGAAAATGCCTGCTTGCATATACCCACGCTAAATAATGGGTTATGTCAAGATATATATGTAATTGTCAATAAATATATTACTAATTCATCATATATCAGTTTGTTTCATTATTAAATCAATCCAATTCATTAATTGATCATGGCTATTAATTAGTAAAGCCCCTATTTAATTAAATGTATTAGATTTTATCATGGGAACGTCTCTAGTATTTATATTTGTTAATATATATGTTTAAGTCCCTGAGTCTCATTGTCTTCTGGGCTGGACTTAAGAATTAATTCTCATGTGCCATCATTATGTTATCCATTAGGTGTTTGATCTGGGGCTTAGAGAATGGGTTCGAAATGGCAAAAAATTGCCAAATCATATTAATGTAAGACCAGAGCTATTTTTTTTCATAAAAGAGCCCAGATGCAAGTATTTTTCAAACCTCACTAAAATTTCAAAAAAAAAATATTTAGCTTTTACACGAGAATGACAATAATATCAAATGATGTATAATTTTTATAAGTAAAATTATAAATATTTTTATTATATACATTTTATTATTAAATATAATACTATATATAATTCGCATTTTTAAAATATGACTTTTTATTACCATTTCATTGACATATCCTATCAAGGGTGACCAATCACACATACCAAAATAATATTTAATAAACTTTGATTTACTAAAATAATTTTAGCAATTAAAATTATTATGATCAATATAAAAAAAATAAAATTGTTACTTCAATTAATGCATTTGGAATTCATTACAATTAATCAATTATTGTAATATATTAAGACAGTGGTGCCCAACCTTTAACTTGACGCAAGCCAGTTGAGAATTTAAAAAAATTTGGGGAGCCACAATTATATATTACATTTTTCATATTACATTTATAAACATGGTACTTGGGTACTAAACCTGCAATGTAGGGAGATAGGTGGGGGGGGGGATGGCCTATTCACATTGGTATCAATCCGCCGTTTCTAATGTGCCAAAATAACGTGTACACGGATCTTTCTCGATGAAAACATCAATATATACAGCAAAATATATATGTGTACACGAATCTATCTCGATAAAAACAACTATTTACAGCACTAAACATCAATATATATATACAGCAAAATATATACGTGTACATGGATAAAAACAACTGTTTACAGCACTAAACATCGATATATACAGCAAAATATATACGTGTACATGGATCTATCTCGATAAAAACTATTTCCAGCACTAAACACAATATATATACAGCACCAAACCAAACGACTACAAGGATCTTTCTCGATAAAAACAACAATATATACAAGAGCACTAAACACAATATATATATATAGCACCAAACCAAACGTGTACAGCAAAAAAAAAAAAATGGTGTAATATGTTAAAAAGAAAAAAAAATGTAAATACATTTTATTTATTAAAAATTTGGTAACATACATATAAATTACAATTACAGGAAAAATATATTTTATTTAATGTGAAACCTGACACTGCATATCGTTATTGTTTGTATTGTAAAAATGTTTATTTTTTAGTGTGTGCATGTGCCATCAAGGAACATAAAATATTTTATCAATTTTTTTGAAGAGTGCAATTCGAGCCACATTAAACAGTTACGCGAGCCACATGTGACTCGCGAGCTACGGGTTGGGCATCCCTGTATTAAGACATAGATTACATCTTTTTCAAAATCATTCGTTTTAATAATATTTCTTGAATACAAGATCATCGACATTATCTGTTGCCTAATATTTTTTATATGCATAAATAATTTTAAAAAAGTTTTTAAAACTTCTATTTCCATATTAATGATACTAATTAAAATATTTTAAAAAAATTGAATCTAAATTTTTCCTCAGGACTTTCTAACATTTCATCTTCATCCAATTTAATCTTTACTTTTTTCTAATTCATTTTTAAAGAAAACTATCTGAAATATTCATATTATTTCAGATGTGGGTTGATCAATATTGTTAACTGATGCATGGCTTAAACACTGCATTGTTTAAAATTATTTAGAAGAGCTTCATGATGTAGAGATAGCACATTGCCTAATAAGCAGATGATATTTTTAGGTCCAGACCAAATAAAATTCAAGAGGCTTAGGAATTTTCTATTGCATAGCTGGACATTGTTAACCTAGCTAACAATCCAGCAGTGGTTAAAAAAATGGATATATAGATATCCTTGGTTGAAGAGTAAACAAGAATGGAAAATCTCTATGACAGACTCATCTACACTGAGCTAATTATTATAAAAGATTGTTTTTCTATTCATTTAAAATGATCTACTGAAGAAAGTAATAAACTAGGAAAGAATATACTGTATGTTAAATAAAAAATATTAATAAAACAATACACACAATATATATATAAACAAAAACAAACAACATAAATTAAAATATAATAAAAAAATACACACACACAAAATCATAATCATTCTTTGGGCTTTAGTTATAGCTTTTTTTGTACAAATTATTGTTAGATCATGTGACTGATTTGGGGATATTTCCTAAATATTTTTAAATTTTTTTACTAAATTGTCTTGGTTGCTATTACACCATTGATAATGTTAGAATTCTTTTACCACATAATTTTCACCTGAAAGAAGATATTGTAAAAAGTAAAGAAGGAATAAAAAAAATATTAAGTAATCCATTATAAAAAAAATGAACATCTGGAATATTGTAAACAGTATGAAAAAGAGTGAATAATTATATATAAAAAAATATAACTATCAATTGGCAAGAAAAATACATAAAAAAAGTGCAAATAAAAATTTCAAACACATAAAAGACCTTGATAGTGGAAGTAAAATTGTTCTGGTAAAGATTTGGGGGGGGGGGGGGATGACCATATTACTATGAGAGATGATATAAAATGTGTGGAAGTTTTATAAAAAATTATATAGTAATGAAAACAAACAAACAAAAAAAATTAATGTCCACAATTACTTCTGAATTACCAAGCTTTTAAATGAATAAGTGAAACATGAAATTAAAGGTTACAATCAATAAAGAAATAAAACATTACTGGCAAAACTGTATCAATCAAATACTCAAAGAAAAAAATATGCCAAATGATTGGAAGAATGCAGAAGTGATACAGACATTTAAGAAACAAGATGAAGATATTGATTTTTATAATTATAACTTATTTATAACAAATGTTGGACTCAAATTAATCAAAAGAACAAATTGAATTTATAAGTGGTTTAGTATAGTGGAGCACATCCAAATACAGAGTTTAGTTATAAAGGATTAATGAGAAAAAGTGTGTTATATTTTGGATTTGTAATTTATGAAAGGAATTTTTAATCAAGATGTAGTAAAATCAGGATGCTGTTATATTTTAAAGTATATTTACATGATGACATGCCAAAAGATTAAACTTTAGAAGAATATATGATAGGTGAATCTCAAAACTTTTTGCAGATGATGCAATTGTTTTTTCAAATAATGCTTCAGAGCTTCAGGAAATGTTGAAAGAGTTATTAGATGAAAATAAAAAAGTAGGTTAAAAATAAATGCTAAAAAGATTAAAGTAATATTGAATGGTTGTTGTTTTTGTTTTTTTCAGAAGAAAATAAAGATGGATAGTAATTATCAACTACAAATACTTTCTATCAGATTTTTAACAGGAATATTTTGCCAGTTTTTATATATGGATCAGAAATTTGGATACTTACCAAAAGATCAACAAAAACACTTTATCATAAAATAAAGAATGAAAAAATATAAGTTGGGAATAACAAATATATACTATTTATTAACTAAAATATTGATATGAAGCTGGCCTACACATATTGCTAAAAGAGATAATAGATGGATGGTTGAAGTCTCACACTGAATCTCAAGAGATTGTAAAAGATCTAGAAAGAAACCATATGTGGAATGGATGGAGGAAATAAGAAAGTCTGCTAGTATTATATGGAAAAGAGTGGATATAGATCCAAGTAACTGGATTAGACCTTTAACTTATAATGGATCTATAATGGTTAAAATGATGTTCAATCTTTTTTTTAATCAAGAAAATCACTCATAACTAATTACTAGGTTTTTCTTTTATTTCATTTATATTAATAACTGATAATATAGCGTACACATATGAAACATTGTGGAAGTCAACAGCTTCACACAAGCACTATAAAATAGACCTGCATTTTCCCATCAATGCTTTAAAATCATAGGTGGTCCACCTTATATTTTAAATAAACCAACATTTATTGACTGTGCTTGAATTGAGAGCTTAATATTATTGCTAGTCTGATTTTTAAATAGGCCTACTACTTGCACAAGTTCAAATTATATATAGCAGGGAAGAGAAATTATTAACCTCATCTTGGTTTATTTAAAGAATAAGCTATTATAGCATAGGTGGACCACATATGTTTTTAAAACATTTACTAATGGGAGGGAGTCTATTTTATAGTACTTGTGTAAGAAAAGAGTAATTGATTTCCACAATATTTTATTTATATTAAAAAAATTAATTTGTAGATATCATGAAAACAATTACTTGTTTAAATTAAATCATTTAAAATATAACAAAAACATTTTAAAACATATGACAAAAATTATTTACCTTTAAATTCATTTATACTTGACAGTACTTCACCAAAAACAAGTGATTAAAATTGCAAGCAATAAATTCTATGCATTTTCAAGCATAAAATGTTTTGTAACCAAAGAATAAACCAATAAACATCACATGATCACCATTTCTTATCCATTGATTACTCTGGCTTGCACAGAATGGCAATACTGTATGGAGAGTTCTGCCTGTTTTAACCAAAGAATAAGTTAATAGGAAGGGAGAGGGGTTCCCTCTCATTTACTTTTTTTTTTTTTTTTGACAAAAGTAAAATTATTACCATCTCTTTTTATTGCATTATAATATGAAGAAAGATTATAACAGTAAATATATAAAACAACTAATAAGGTGATATGACTTACCCTAACAGTTGTTATATTACTTTATCAATAGTTGTGTATTATTTTTCTTTTAAAAAGTTATACTTTCAAATATAATTACCACCAGCAGCAACAACAACAAAAAAGAACTTATTGTTTTTTGATAATTTTAATGTTTAACTTATTGTAAGAACAAAAAATGAATCTGCAGAGATATAGATAAAGCACTTTACATTTACAAGTGTGTGTGTGACAATTTGAAGAAAAAACAATGATTTTTTTTTTTTAAACAAAACTCTAATTTTTAATATTGTTTAATTTTCTAAATGACTTCCCATTATAAACATTCATAAAATATATATATCATTACATAATTAAAAGAAAAAAACCCATTATATCATCTAATATATATATAAAAAAATTAGAAAAATATACATTATGGTGGTTAAAATTTTTACTTGCTTTAATCATTATATAAATATACATTCTAAAATAATATAAACCATTTAAAATTTTTCATGAAATTTTGTTTTTGCAATGAAAAAAAAAATACATTACAAAAAAAAAAAAAAAAATCATATAATATAGGAAAGCTGCAATATACATATACTACAATGACTATATATATCCAAAGCAAAAATATAATAAACAAAAAAAAAAGTGTAAATAAACAACAGCAAAAAATATACATTAATATTCATAAAACTTAATAAATTTTATATGACAGCAATTTTTCTATCTTAGACTAAAATTCATAAATTTGATCAATTTTTTAATATAGTATCAGCCATTTTTCCATCTTAGAGTACCATATGTGATCACATTTATTAATAATAATGTTTTTCTAACTTACATCAAAAGCATATATATTTTATTATTCATTTTATTATTATTTCTCAATTTAATATGATACAATATTTTGTATAGTAAAATGTTTTCTAAGCATAAAACTAAAAGTTTTATGAAATCTAAGGAAATTCCTTTCTTAAGCAATAAAAAAAAAGTTTTATCAATTTAATAGAAATAAAGAATTACCAAGCCTTCTTGCATTGCATCAGAAAGCTTAAAAGCTTGAAGAATTTAACTGAGAAACTGAAATGGGTGACTGTTATAGATTCTGAAGGCAATACAGATTAAAAAACAAACAATAGATGTCATAATCTGCTGACAAGGTTGCTACAACATTTTCCATACTGAAGAAAATATATTGTTCAGAGCATGCTTTTTGATAAAAGTCCAATATTTTACTATTTATTTTATTTAAAAAAAATTGATTTGATATTGTGAGTATACTACTCATTTTTTGAATATATTTAAGTGAGCGCATTCAATAAATATAAATTTCCTCTCAAAATTTATTTTTAATAACTATTCTTACTTTTTTGAGTTTTGTTTATATTAGAATCTTAATTTATATATGTATACTGTACATATAAAAAACATATCTATATGTGACATGATATATGCAAGGAATACTTGGAATCATAATTCTTCTGTATATAGAGTCTACAAAAAATTAGAAAATGTACATTATGTTCATTAAAATTCTTTTTTTTTTATTTCAATAGAGAATTTCTCCATACAATAGTACTACCTCATGCAAGCTTTAGTAATCAATAAATCCTAGATGGTTATGCATTGTAATCCCTATCCAGTGTCTTCTCATCCAATATCCCCAGACTAATTTCTAGCTTATGGCTTTCTTAGTGAGGAGCTTTGGATCTGCACTACTCTTAGGCCCAGGGCTCTTCATTGACAAAGGCCATAAAAAAGGTGGTCATGTGATGTTTTAGTTGATTATTTTAATGAATTGAATATGAAGGGGATAACAACCACAATATCTTTATCATTCTGGATATCAGGCTAGATAAAATGTTTAAATATATTGATAAAAATGTAATTGTGTAGTGTTTATAAAATATTTATTCATTAATAATTACTGATCCTCAATTTAAATTTTAAAAAAATAAATAAATTTAAAATCAAGTTATAGACTAATATATTATCATATT
The DNA here is from genome assembly GCA_028023455.1 of Epiperipatus broadwayi. Classification (NCBI taxonomy): domain Eukaryota; kingdom Metazoa; phylum Onychophora; class Udeonychophora; order Euonychophora; family Peripatidae; genus Epiperipatus; species Epiperipatus broadwayi. Next base: position 4,907,710 of record JAQFVV010000077.1, on the reverse strand, counting down.
CTGAAGAATATTTATCTAAATACAACAGCAGTGATTACATTATATGATGATTCTAAGAACATTAAAATTAAGAATGATGATTTCATATTTCCAAAAACTTTGACAGCAGTTTTACAAAAAATGGTTTTGAGGATTAAAATGAAAAGCTAAGGGACAAAAAATAAATGGACATTATTTATTTATGTTTCAAAGGTACTTATTCATTCTTTGAAAAGAAAACATTGGTTACACTTATTTTTTTTTTTTATTACAACATTAATTAAATCATAGACAAGATACAACAAATCAATCAAAAAAAAAAAACTTAGATATTATTATTGAGGCAAGTGTGTCCTGCTATAGCTTTGGAGATTGAGAGAGTTTCAACCAGGTTTCTATATATATATCTTGTATTCGGAAACTTTTCTACTTCTTTCTTTATTGTTTCTAGCTTATTTATAAAAGCAATTAGTGGTCTTCTTCAACTGTTTTCATTGACATATATGCATCTTGTGCACCATATAGCATAGAGAACAAAGATATTAGCACATACATTCTAAAAATTCATCAATTTAGAGTTGTTCAGGTCCCAGTCATCAAGAATTAAAATAAAAGAGTCCCCAAACAAGTTTGAGCCCACAAAATTAACATGCTACCATACAAGTAAATAATAATTACAATCAATTAGCAATAAAAATTTATGAGTTAAGGATCTCAAGTAGACTCAACAAATATCTAATAAAATGGAATCTAATTTTAATATTGGAATTTATTTACAAAAGTTAAATAAACTTTTAAAATTAAACATAACTCAATGTATCCTAAACTAAGAGAGTAAATCACACTCCCCCAGGCTATGACTTAAAAGCATTCTAAATGTTGAACAAATGATCAAGAATATAATAAATCACACTACCCCAGGCTGTGACTTAAAAGCATTCTAATTGTTGAACAAATGATCAAGAATCGAATATAACCATACCTTTGTCAACATTGTTAATACTTCAAAGTGAAATTAATTTACCAAATTGTCATTTTTATGATTTTTATCATGGAAAAACTTTCATAAATTATAAGAAGCTTAGACATAGACCTTCAAGCCTCCTCAGCCACCGCTCTATCTCATAAAACTGATACACATGGCAACATGTAAAAAAATTAATGATCTTCAATATACATATTTTGTGCTAAATCAGCACTCATCAGTTGGTCCAGATCATCATCTCCCACACTTATAATCAGTGCTCAGTTTATATTAAGATAGCAAATCTTCAAACTTTATTGGACAGGCTTCAATCTACTCCATCCTCCAACTCTTCAATCATCCATACCATTGAAAATCTGATGATGGAATGCCCAAATCCCTTGTTGATGCCAACATTATGCCCATGTTAACCTTAAGTTACTCTGACCCCTCATATATAGGGTCTTAACCAAGTCAAATACATAGGAGAGGGATGGACAGAAAGACTGATTCTGTAATATTTGATTGAATACAAGTATAAGGAGTTAATTATAAGGGTCCATTCAGCCAACCATTCCATCTCATACAACCAATACACATGACCACACACATATTCCAATATACATATTTCAAGTTGAACCAGCACTCATCAGTTGGTCCAGATCATCCCCCCCCCACACATATATATATATATATAATCAATGCTCAGATTATCTTCAAACTTTTAATGGACAGGCTTCAATCTACTCCACCCTCCAGCTATCCAAACCATTGAAAATCTGATGATGGAATGCCCAAATCCCTTGAGATTACAACATTATTGACAGGCCATGCTGACCTTAACTTAAGTGACTCTGACCCTCAAGTATATGGCCTTATACATTTAAATGCATAGAAAAGGGATGGGCAGAATACAGGCTAAATCTGTAATATTTGATTGAGTACAATGTAAATTATAAAGGACATGAACAGATACTGTCAAACCCCCCTCAGCATCCATTCTATCTCATATAAGTGAAACACATGATCACACTCATGTGAAAAAGATAAATGATCTCCAATATACGTCTTTCATGCTGAATGAGCACTCATCAGTTGTTCCAGATCATCATCTCCCACACATACATATAATCAGTGCTCAGTTTATATTAAGATAGCAAATCTTCAAACATTAAGGTACAGGCTTCAATCAACTCGACTCTCCAATCTTTAGCCAACCATATTAATGAAAATCTGATAATGGATTTCACAAATCCTTTTTTAATGCCAACATTATTGTTATGCCCATGTTGATTTTAAATCACTCTGACCATCTGCGTTACATCTAAAACTCCAAGTACAATATATATTTTTATTCAATTAAATATTATAGATTCAGCCTGTACTCTGCCCATCCTCTTCTGTATATTTGAATGGATTAGGTCCTATACATGAGTGATCAGAGTGACTTGGGGTCAACATAGGCATGACAATAATGTTTGGCATCAACAAAGAATTTGGGCATTCCATCATCAGATTTTCAATGGCATGGATGGCTGAAAATTTGGAGGGTGGGGTAGATTGAAGCCTGACCATTAAAGTTTGAAAATTTGCTCTCTTAATATAAATCAAACAGTGGTTATATATATATGGGGGGCGGGAGTAATAAACTGGACCAAGTGATGAGTGCTGGTTCAGCACAAAATATGTATATTGGAGAACATTTACCTTTTTCATATGTGTGGTCATAACAGATAACTAAGAAGGATTTGAAAGCCTGTGTTCAAATCCCTTATAATTTACAACTAAAACTCCAACTATATAAATTATACTTTTATTCAATCAAATAAAACTTCTTAAAGTATACAGTATTATACTAAATTCTATTTCTAAAACTAGATTATTTATTGCAAAAGAAAAGAAAGATTGAATAAATGCAATAACAAAGAATCTATTATCAATGCTTTTAAATTATTTATTCCAAAGGGGAAAAAAAAATCTGAAAGATTGAAATATCTTGAGCTTTACACAATTTTCAACCACAATCTAATGTATTACATAATTCAACACTTCTACTACTTACATAAAAGCTTTAGAACATTTAATTTTTATTAAAGAAATGTAAAAAGAGATTTGGGTATTCCATCATCATATTTTCAATAATATGGATGGCTGAAGAATTGAGAGGGTGGAGTAGACTGAAGTCTGTCCATTAAAGTTTGAAGATTTGCTATCTTAATATAAACCAAACATAGACTATATATATATAAGTGGAAGATGATCTGGACCAACTGATGAGGGCTGGCTCAGCACAAAATATATATATATTGGAGACCATTTATCGTTTTGACATATGCCATCATGTGTATCAGTTTTATGAGATAGAGCGACAGCTGAGAGGGGCTTGAAAGTCTGTGTGTAAGTCTTTTATAATTTAAGAAAGTTTTGCAAAAAAATCATAAATGATGATTTTATGTAGCATGTTAAATTGAGGGAATTATAAACCAACATAATTGTGTTTGGTGTTATTCTTTTCTAATTTCATTCCAACTTTAATGCAATACTGTTGTAATTTCAAAAACAACCTACATATATATATCGTATGAAAAGAATTTTTCCATAAGCTCTGCCAAAAGGATGTGAAAGGAACAGAGCAATCCATGTTAAGTGGAATGCTGAAGATGAAAGATGGACTTTCTAGTGATTCTATACAGAAGTAGTTCTTGTAATATGAATGTTCATATATTTAAATATAGATACTTGATTAAATTATTTGTGCTGATGTTTATTGCTCACAAATATGCCATGTTGGCTATTTATTATTGAATGGTAGGTCAGAGCTTATTATGCTTGTTTAATTTTAATAATATTTTTAATTCTGAATTTAAATACATAATTTTTTAGCAGCCTATCTGTTTGGAAAGGAACATGGTTATAAGGCTCCAAAACATCATTTATGACTGCATTGACATTAGTTTACAGCTGATGTAGTGAATTTAAATTTTTAAAAAAAGTCAATTACAACCTCTTGGATTTTTGTATGTTTCAATAAAATATTTTCAAAAATTGCAGGATAGTGCATGCCCAAAAAGTTATATTTGTCTGTATATTAAATGCTATTTCTTTTTTTAAATTTTATTTACTGTATTTAGATTTTTAAAATCTTGAATTACAATCTTTTGGACTTCTGTGTTTCTTTAATCATTTTAAGACGTAAAAAAAAAAAAAAAACAATTATTGAATACAATAGCTTAGAATCAGCGAAATATTGTTTATACCATATGCTGTAAGACCATGAAAATTGATTATTTAAAAAAAAAAAAAAAAGGATGGTAAGCTTCTAATAGGCAAACTTACGTAAGTACCAAAAAAAATTTTTGCATATTTATTTTTTACTTTTTAGTTATAAATAAAACATATAGTTTCAATTTAAATAAAATAATTTTTTTCATCACTCTTTTATTATGGTTCCAAGATGATGATTGGTTGATTCTTTTGTTCTCTCCTTAAGCAAGTGTCTGTTAATGATTTTGACAGTTCTATTTCATTTTCATTTTGGAAATGAAAATATCTAATTCTCTAATTTCTTTTTACACTTTTAATATTTTTATCACAAAATATTTTTGAAATATTAATTATTTTAAAAGAATAATATAGTAGAAAATATTTACTTTTAATTAAGCATGAGTTAAGTGAATATTAACTTTCATTTTAAAAATGAAAATATCTAATTCTCTAATTTCTTTTTACACTTTTAATATTTTTATCACAAAATATTTTTGAAATATTAATTATTTTAAAAGAATAACATAGTAGAAAATATTTACTTTTAATTAAGCATGAGTTAAGTGAATATTAACAAAATTTTATTTTATAAATGTAATTTTTCATTGGCTCAGGACCTAAGAAAGTTTTCTTGGGAAGTGTAAAGATGAAAGTTTGAGTTCTAAATGGTAAAGAATTTTTTCTATGGTTAAAAATTCAAAAATGTGAGAAACCCAGACAGGGCAAGTTTATATAAAAGCATTTAATATCAATGAGAATATTCAAGAATAAGTAATTTGTTTATTTAGAAGAAAACTAAATAATGAACAAATATATGTTTTATTGATCTCAAACATGTATTATAAAAATTAAGAAATTTGATGTAATAAAAAATAAAATTTATTTGTAAATCATAAATGTGAAAAAAGAATATGCTTAGATATTTATAAAAATTAGTTTTCTATAAAAATAATTTGGTAAAATTAATATTTGTAATGTTTAAATAATTGGGTTAAAAGAGTTCTGTAAAAAAGTATGTTTTTGACTCAAAATTTTTGTCAGATTAGTTACAAATTTAGTTAATCTGATAAACAACTTAGAAAATAAATTTTGAGTAGATAATAAAGTTTGCTCACAGTTATGCATTTAATTAGTGAAATTCGTAAATCAAAAAAATATAGGATTATAAATTAGTTTGCTTAAATGTTTTGAATGTTAGCTAAGTAAGTTTATTACATATGTTATTTTATTAACTGTAGCCAAGTGGGCATTCAGCTGGTGAAGCCAGATTCATAGCACTCATGGGCTGGCTGTATATGCTGTAGGTGTACAATACTAATTTACTTAAATTAGTAATTTAAAATATTCCATTTGTTGGAGAATTGGATGCTATTCTCTTTTTTATTAATGACCTGGTTGTTATTAGCAATAAACCACATCCATTTCACTTAGTGCTTCTATTGTCTTATTCCATGCAAACAATTTCAACATTTATTGAATTGAAAATGTGGCCATGCAAACAATTTCAACATTTATTGAATTGAAAATGTGGCCAGAGTTTTGTTTGTGCTCCCAAAAAAGGGATTCCCATTCTGAGTTAATTTTAGCTCACTTTTACAAATCTTTGTGTTGGAGACTCTAGTGGGGAGCAAAAATCTGGCCACCCGAAATCAATCCAATAAATGTTAAAGTTGTTTGCATGGAGTGAACCGATAGAATAATATAATGTGAAAGAGGCCTGGTTTATTGCTAATAACAACCAGGTCATTAATAAAAAAGAGAATAGCATCCAACTCTCCAACAAATGGAATATTCAAATTAGAATAGGCTTGTTTTATTGCTAATAGCAAGCAGGCCATTAACTAAAAAGATAATAATATCCAACTCTCCAACAAATGGAATATTTAAATTAATTTAAATAAATTAGCATTGTACATTTAAATGTTACAGCAAACCTGGTCACTCCATGAGTACTGTGAATCTGGTTTTACCAGCCAAAAGCTTAGTTAATGTTCAAAACATTTAAGCATATTAATTACAAATAGAATAAGGAAAAGAAGAATAACGTGATTATGGAATTATGGATTTAAAATTTCAACTTAAAGAAATTATTTAAGATATAGTTTCAGACATTGGAAAAAATCAGCATTTCATTTCAACATGTTATCAGTATACTAAATTCATGCAGGCCATTTTCACAAATGAACTTAGCGGCAAAAAAAAAAATCTGCAATTAAACAGATAGTTGCAGCAAAATAATAAGATATTTAAATTGAAATACTTTTATCATAGCAGTATAAAAAAAACACTCCATAGCTGCAACTATTGAAATGAGCAGCTAGGTCTGTCAATTGAACCAATTTTAGCCAAACTTGATGAGATATAGTTTAGTAGTCTTTCTAAAGTGTTGTCTCCAGATTTTGAACCAGCCAACACTTCTTCAATGTGACCAATTAAATATAAGATGCCTACTGCAAAAATCACACGTAATGCTCTAAAAACAAAAACAATTCTTAAATAAAGATTTTTTTTTATATCAAGGTAAGAACAACACATTAGAAAATAAGAACTAAAGTTGGAATACTGTATTTTATGTGCAGCCATGGTTTGAATGTGCCTACAACATTCAAAAAGTTGTGCACCAATTTTCAAAACTGAACTAGAAAAAAAATAAATTTACAACATATCAACAACACTTATCAGAAAATGAGAAAAAAACAGTGTGCTCACACTGAGTTTGAACACAATTACAACAATCAAAATGTCATACACTAATTTTTGAAACTGAACTGGAATTCATACTTTAAAAATCTACCTTGGTGAGAATGTTTATATTCATTTGTTTAATCAAAATCATATATACATTTTTTTCTAACTATGAATCTTAAATTTGATTTTAGATATAACATCTTAGAAAAAAATGTTTAAAATATTCTATTTCATCAAAATTATTAAAAACTTTGGAATACCTATTTAATGAAAAATACTCATTTCTTCTACTATAGCAATTAACAATTGATCCAGAACAACAGTCATTCAAATTAGAGTATATACTAATTTATGTTTACACTATTACTTTTTTATGTTACAAATATATAGCATAAAAAAATGTCACACATAATCATCATCAATTTTGGCTGGGACGCCTTAACACCATTTACTTTAGCATTACCATAGTTAGAGTTGCATCATAGACTTTAATGAGCTTTTAATTAAGATGTATTATATGTATTAGTTTACATAACATTAGTCGAGCAAATTGTCAGAAACTATGAGCTTAGCATCCACAAGTATATGATTCTCCCCCTCCTCCCAACCACTTCTCCAGTTTTATCTATTTATCCCTTACAAAAAGGCTAGCTTATCTAAGATCAGATATCTTAAAAATGAATCAGTAAAACATGGAAAAGAGTTTGACATAATAATCAATTAGTATTCCCCGAGGAAGAAATGCCTTTAATTGCTAGTAGGATGATTATAAATTTATCATTTTTAATGCAAACAATTAGACTTTATTGTTTCTGAAAATAAATTAATTTGCCTTTCAAAATGTCTCGATTAACAAACAAAAAAAAAAAAAGCTTTATTGCTCAGGAATTCATAAGAAGTTTGAGCATCAGGACTATTAGTGCCAGAATCAATCCTGGGATCTCCCAATTCCAAATCAGATGCTCTACTTCTGTGCCAAACTGCATAGGGGAAAAACATATGATTTGATTGCTCAGGTATTCATTAAGAAGTTTGAATGCCAGGATTGCTAAGTGCCAAAATCAATCCTGGAACCTTCTGATCCTATGTCAGATGCTCTACTGCTGTGCCAAATAAAATTCATAGCACTGCAACCAAAGCTGGGTACACAAACAGAATAGACACAATCAACCCATCTTTTATATAAAGGTTGCTTTGATAACAGATGTTGGAATACTTTTGTTTGATTAAGTTTTGGCTGATGTGCTATACACATATAGTATTCAAACAGATCTAAAGATCCACCTGTTTCACCTTCATTCCAAATTGCATGTATTTCTTTAATTCAGAACTCCAAACTTGTGCTCTTAAAGAATTATAGAATATGTGCCTGTATAAGTGCCTATTTCATTGCAATATAGACGCCAGTAAGGATAATATATATGCACATATAGCCCTCCATTTATTAAAACTGTGTAAACCTAACAGTCTGTGCAGCTTGAATTTACATATAGAATTATGTTTAAACTTAGTAAAAAATCATTTATTTAAAATATTAGTCTTAAATATTCTTTTAAAATTATTTCAAGTTTATTCTTCATTAAAAATACAGATGATAAAGTTGTTTATAAGTTAATATTTGTTCAAAGTAATATTTCGTTAAAGACTGACCAGCTTGGGATTACTTAAAATTATTTCCAGTTTATTCTTTGTTAGAAGTGCCGACAATAAAGTTGTTTACGAGTTAAAACTTGCTTAAAATTATGCTTTAGTCAAAGATTGACTAGATTAGCATTTTCTTTAAATTATTTTAGGTTTACGATTTATTTAAAACTGCAGACTATAAAGTTGTTTACAAGTTTTCGCAGCTGATCAAAATAACATTTTACTTTAATTAACCTTACAACTAAAAGTCAATTTAGAAATCAGTCGGTCATAAATCCTGACTTGACCATTTGGAGGGACCCCGGGAAAGTTTCTTTAGAGGTGGTAAAAGATAATTAAGAGCACAAGGTTCAAAGTAGTAAACAAGTGACGTAGTAAGCACAGGAAAGAAATAGGGGTGTGTACTGAGTATAGATATAAAAACTTGCAGTTTTTATTATTAAAACTAACTATCTATGAATACGTAGACAGAAAAATATATACCACAGAAAGAACATTATTAAAAGTTTTTTTATTGTTGCTAAGATGAGAACCATCGGCTAGTGGAAGATAGAGTTGCCATTTATCTTCCATTAGAGCTTCTACAAATGGTAACAACAACCGTCATTTTACGGCCAAGAACCAGCAACAGTCGCCCTATAAGTATAAACCAGCCGCATAAATAATAATAGAGCCGTATCCAGAGGCCACCTCAGCTATGACGAAGCTGTACCCAGTAAGCCACCCCAGCCATAAGCAAATTGTATCTAATAAGCTGAATTAAAATGGTGAAGCCGCATCTACTGAAGGGCATCAGAAAGCAAAAAGTCAGATTCACGTCCGTCCATGGAGAATAAGAATCGTGCTCAAAGAAGGTACTCGTACTTGAACTTTTACTAGAATCCCTCTCGAGAATTATGGTAAAGCATGCTAAAATATCATTCATTCTTTAAAGTAACTATCAAGCTAGCGCTTATTGTGATTCCTGTATAATTCTGCTGGATAAATGTAAAACTGCTATGTATCTTTATTTTAAATTAGTCACTTTATCAAATCTTGCTTGATCATCATTATCATTATTATAATCTTACACATATGTATATGTTTATTTTAATAAGTAATGTTTGGACCCCAAAACTTTAGTGATAAGTGTATTAACTTTTTATTTATTATTTAGACATTATTTAAGCCATTCTTTATCATAGTTATGTTTGATTTATGCTAAAATAATCAGAACGGGATTTGGCGAATTATAAATTCTCAGAGATATATACATGCTCTCATTGTGCTCATTTGTTCTAAAGAAACTGACAAACTCCCTTCTGTACTTAATATTCTTCGCCAGTGATAATATTACTATCCATAATATGGCCTAGTAAATAATTATAGTGTTTATTTGCTTTAAGCGAGAGCGATTTTCTACAGTATATGTGCAATGAATATTTGGAAAATAACTCTTAAAATATACTGTAAATCAATAATTATATGTCTTAAGCAATACAGATAACTTTTAAGCCAGATTCTAAGTATTTCCCTATAGTATAATTATTATATGCTATTTCGGAATTGATTAACTGCAGTAACACTGCTAGATACGCCACAATTTGCGTATTTAATGAATTAAAATGATTATATTAGATTCATGGAGTGAATATGATGGCTCATTAGCAAATAATGCTTAGCTTCTTGCTCTATTCTCTACATATGTATGTGTCTGCATTAAGGTTGATTTAATGTCAAACCATGCCAGTTAGTTTGAACAGCCAAGCCGTTTTGTATTTGATATTTAAAAGAACCAAAATAGTCTCATCCTTGAAGTAGCTGTTCAATCGTCTGGACTAAAGAAGTCTCCTTTATTATTATAGCAAGCAGCACGGTACAAAGAACTGTTTACTTGGTAATAAATCTTTATGAGCACACCTTCGAGACACATTCCTTATTAATATATTTGATACGCCGAAGATTCTGAAGTGACCCTGCTCCATCAGTTCCGCCCGCCTTATTAAATAACTTGGGCCTTGATCCGAGCCAGAATCTGCGTTAACTTGATTAATTTGTATCGTAAATTAGATGCAAACTTTATTGATAAGTAATTTACCTCCCATCTAGTTTGATCGCACTCTTTTTGCTAAGTTCTTGGCATATAATTAGGCACAAATCCCTGCGTAACTGTGTATCATATTACTCATCCCTATGTAATAAAAGAGAAAATGGTAATGTAAAGGTTAATTAACCACTGTAACATTTTGTTTTATCATATATAAAGCTAAAATATTAATCATATGTAAAATAACATTCACCTGCGTGTGAATCATTCATATACCTGAATTTTCATGTATATTTGTTTCCCTTCATATAAAGCTCAATTCTTAACCTGTTAATCCTATATAACTTCACCTGTGTGTGATAGATTATATACATTGTTTTATTAATTATGAATTTTATATATTAAATTTTCTAAAATATATCACCTCTCAGTCTAAATCCTTGCTCATAGTCTTTATGAATCACTAGCTAAGTCATTTAGTATGAGTTAAGGGGGGATAAGTCTCATGTTCTACTTATGTGCTAGTAATGGAACGTGGTCAAGGAAGTATCGAATGTGCCTCAAGCAGGTCATTCACTAGTGTGGGATTTGGAAGCAGGCGTGAGAGTTGAGGTACGATCAGACATAGGGTGTCACCATCCCGATTTGGTCAGCCTGTTTCTCTTTCGTCTGGACTCTCAGTCTATTGCGCAAATGTACAAACCTGACAGTTACAGTATACAAGGACACACAAGCACTGACATCACATAAATGCTAAATCTCATTTGAGACTAACTATCAATATTATTTTTTTTTTAGTAACAATAAGCATATTTAGTAACCATGTTTTGCTAACAATAACATAAAAAAAGAAAAGTTTAAATGGTAATAAATCATTCTACTGCAAAAGTATTTCTATTATCAACATATAATTAAGTAACAATAAGACAATTTATCAGCCAACATAATTACTAAAATTAAGTTATTAAGTAGCACAATCAAAAAATTAAGCTAATAAAACATTCTATTCACAAATTCTAAACTATTAAAACTAAACTTTAGTTTCCAAACAGTAAATAATATAAAGGAATGAATTAGAACAAATAATTTTTCAAATTTCAGTCTCAATGTATCAATTTAATTTATTAAAATTGAAAAAAAAAAAAGAGCAATATAAAAAATATATAATCTTTATTAATTAATTTGACTACTTTTTGAAACAATTATTATTTATGATAAAGAGCAATTAAATCCAAATACTTTTAAACTATAAATATTTTCTGATATTCCATGATTATACAAATACAAAGAATATTATTATAATTTGACATACTTCTTGAAAACACTCATTTAAAAATTACCAAAAACATCGGTTAATTCATGAGATGATTTGCAAATAATTTACATAATCATTAGTCCTAATGATAAATGTACTCAAAGCAGAATATAAAGATGATTTTAGAACAAAAATAGTTCTTTGAATTTTTTTACTTTGTGTACTTAGAGACTTATTTAAAAGAAAAACCCAATAATTCATATTCAATGTCCACTATTTGTAGTTCTAACTGTCACTGATATATAATTTCACATACAAGATATGACAATTTAATTCATGGAATGCACCATTATAAAATATACCTGCGGAACTGTACACTAGTGGCTACTGTCACCTTCAAAGTAGTCCCCTTGTGCATCCATACATTGATTAAAATGGCATTCCCATTTCTGTCAGCACACTATACCTGGAACTCATTTTCAGGAATACAGTTGAGAAGCTATCTCACCTTTTGTTGGATTTCAGTATAACCAAAAATCACAGGGAGCTAAGTCAAGTGAATAGGTAGGATGGTCTAGTTGTGTAAATGATTTTTTGGCCAAAAAGTCTCTCACAATGGGTGCACTATGACTTGGTGCACTGTCATGATGAATGATCCACTTGTCAGGCCACAATTTGGATCTTTTTCTTTGAACAGAATCTCATAATCTCTTAAACACTTTTAAATAACATTGTTAGTTGACTGTTTGTCCCTGATCACTAAATTCTTGAAGGATTATTCCTTTGTGTTAAAAAAAACCCAACATGGTCTTAAAATGTAAATGTGATAGGCGTGCCTCTTTAGGGTGAGGTGAATCCAGATATTTCCATTGTATTTTCTGACCCATTTTGTTTCTGGATCATATCATCACCTATAATTACTCCTGAAAACAATTGCATATTTGAAGAAAGATCATCTGCAACATCAAATCTATGCTGTTTCTGTTTATCCGCCAAGATCGAGGCACAAACTTTACAGAAATCTTTCTTATGCCCAATTTTTTATTTAAAATTAGTATACAAATTAAAAAGCATATGAAACACTTGAACAAGAAGCTATACAGATTCCAAAAATTACTATACGCTAAGCGCTTTCGAGGCCATTTGCCTCATATTCATAGCATACACTTTTTAATTTGTATATTAAATTATCGAGGGAGAAGTTTAAAATCCTTAATATTTAAAATTAGCTAACTGGTTCCCGATTAATCTGCAATTCTTTAGCTATCAATCTCACACTTAATTGTCTGTCTGACCTTATTGCAGTCATTATTAATTTTGGCTGTCTGCTTCTGGAATCATCTTTCACATCTTTTCCCCCATCTTTGAACCTCGTATTCAACTCAAACACTCAATTTCTTTATAACAGCTTTACCATATGCCACTTACAACAATTGTAATGTTTCAGTAACATTTGCTGATTTACATATAAAATTTTATCTTAATATGCTGCTCAAAATTTTTATCACCCATTTTTATGCAAAAGCATACACATGGATATTTATTATCCTTTCAATAGTAACTAATAACTAGCTCTATCAGCTTAAATTTATACATGTTCAAACAGGATTAGTAATGTGATTTTGATGCAATTAAGTCATGGTATACCTTGTACACATAAAATAATAAAGCAGAATAATGTTTAGTTCAGCAAAACACCAACAAGAAAAATATACATGTAAAGTTAGGTACCAGTATCTGTTTAAGCATGACCAAAATATGAAAAAAAAAAAAGAGAAGCATATTAATAATTGTTTCATGCTTAAATAAATACAATCATAAGAAAAATAATACTGTTCTAGGTTTAAAAAAAAAAAAAAGAATATTTCTTTCAATATAGTACAATTTTGATGATGATAAAAATGTCTTAGAATTAAATAGAAATATTTTGCTGGCAGTGAATTTCTTTTTCTTTAAATACAGTAATAATAAAAATACACCAAGAATTGTATTTCTTAAAAATTATGCAAATAAGTATATTTCTAAGTCAGAAAATAAGTTGGAAATTTGTAATAAAAATATTTTTGAAACTTGATCAAAATAATAAGGGATTAAAATCTAAAGATAGATTCAGAAAACATGCTTTAATTAAAAGAAAAAATAATTACAATATAATTTGAAAAGCAAGAAATTTGGAGTTTTTTGATTTTTATTCTGTTATTGCAAAAAAAAGGAATATAAATGCAAAAAGTTTTTATACTATGGCAAAAAAAAAAAAATCAAGACCAATGGCTAAACAAATCTACATGGCTAAAATGTATGATTATTTAGAAGAAGAAAAAAAAGAAGCAAAAGGGAAAAAGAAAAATAGGTGCTAGTAATTCTAATGCAATAGATATAACTCCTAGTAAACTTTAATCCTAAAAATAATAATAAAAATCTTCCACAATCACATAATACATACATAGTGATTCAGTTAATATCACTTTTACAGTCACAACCTTTCTAGACATGTAGCAATCAATCTCTCTATAAATAGAGAAATGTTACATATTCACTGAAATCCTAATTTAGTAAGAATGTCTTTTTTCTGAGTGATATATTAGGATTGAATCAAAAATAGGCTCTTAAATTCTAAAGTTCAAAATAATTTGTTAATTTGTAAAAAAATTTCATCAAAAAAAGAGAATATTAGAAAAAAAACTCCACAATGAAACCACAATAACTGCTCTATTTTGTTTCAAGCATTTCTCCTCCATCATATATTATGCACAGTGAATAATAGTTCAAATTTCATAAGATTTGTTTAGCAGATGTGCAATATTTTTTAACAAACGCTGTTTCTATATGTATAGTATGCATATAGAAATTTATATTATAGTATAAACAAATTTTTAAAAATAATACTAGTTATTAATAATAAATTGACAGAGTACATTTATATAAATACAATGAAGCAGCAATATCTATTAAATTTTGTTCAAAATCTTCTTTGTGTACATCATGTATAACAGCACATGTTTTGTTGATAAACTTGTGGTTGCAATAGAATGTTTATTGAACTGCTGGTATACAATATTTTTCAATATGTACATATATATATATTGTAGTTGTCACTTCTATCTTCTTTGATCACTGAGGATGCCACTAGGTCACTAACTTCCTAGAAAATTTAATTTACGGTGATCAAGAGTTGATGATGATGAATATTACCAGCTAGACCAAGGGAGAAAAAGAGATCTGTAACATTGTTCAGACAATTGAGAAAAGAACACAAAGACAAATGTTAGTTCAAGTAATTAAAAACAATTTGAAAATTTATTAAATCTAAAACAAATAATCAAAGCATAAAAATTTGACTTAAATTTCTCATCGGATTTATCAGAGAGGGTACAAGAGTATTGAAAACATTAAACACCCTGGCAGATAAGTTCGTTTTCTCAACTATGATTTACAAAGGAAATTATAATGTCTTCCTGCCAGCGGTTTATATAAACGAATTCCAGTTTCCCTATTTAGAGATTTCAAACAAAGGGTGTCTTAATAAAACAATGCAGGTGAGCTTTCCTTAGTCTGGAAAAGAAACATTGGGACCAAAAAGGTCATATGTCTGCAGAACAGCTCAAGAATGACCACATTCAAGATCAATCAAGATTGATTCCAATACAAGACAAGAAAAGAGAACAAAAAAAGATTACAATTTTACATAATCTTAAACAGAAGAAAACAAAATCTCCGATTTAGGAAAAACAGAACAATATACCCGATCAACCATCAGCCAAAAGATTTTCAGTCTGCAAGAAATGCAATCCAAGATTGACTAAATTAACTATAAAGAAAAAATAGAGGAGAGGTGAGTTAAAAGAAAATTATGAATGTTTGCCAAAACATTTATCAAGGGTTAGTAATATAAAAAAAAAAAAACCCATGAAGTATATATGAGAAACTCATAATACACTCTCGGATAAGTCAATTAAAAAAAAATACAGTCTTAAAACTAAGACTCCACTACATACAATAATAAGAAAAATACTAGAAATAATTAAAAATATTAAAGGAATATTCAAAACTTATAGTAGACAGGTTTTTTTAAGAATAAGCTGAGACTTTAATAGAAATTTAAACCCTGGTTTCAATATAGGAAAGTTCAGTTACCTTTCAGGCTTTGAAATGTCCATAGAGTTATTCCGGTGGGGTATACAAAGTTCTTTCTAACTCGAGTCCATCATGAAGGCTTTTGATTTACATCTCTTTGATAGAGAGTATGGAGACAATCTTTGGATCAGTTACTTTTAAGACATGATCTTGAAAAAAAAAATCGGAATCTGGGGCCTGTCTTTGGGCTGATTTAGCACTGCTTATTGTAGATAAGTTTTCACATGGCATGTAGTTTTGGCATTCTGCAGAGACAATTGCTATTTAACAAATAGTAGTCAATAATATGATATCAGCAGAATTTCCTATTAGCAGACTGCAAAAATATAGTATTAGCAATGGTGATATAAAGACGCAGACAGCAATCTTTAAAATATAAGGTAGCATAGAAATTCTGATAGGTATCACAAGAAGTATACTAAGAAGCTGAATCAATACTCATAATGAGCAGAATAATAAGCAGAATAAAAATCAGTCCGAAACCCGGGGCTATTTATGTGCACTCTTATCTCCTGCATGATCGATCTTTAATTAGAAGTTTTTGACCAGGGCAAATCTCTATTTCACATTTAATCTTAAATAAAAATTAATTTTAAAAAAACATGCAAAAAATTAAATCTCAGCTTTTAAAAATAGATTAAAATCAACCAAAATAAAAGAAACCTGATCGCAATCAAAACTTTTCAAAATTAAAATACTTTTTCAAAAAGATTAAAAACTTTGCTTGCTTTTAATTACTGTGAGAAAAAAAAGTGTCAAAAGAAAATAGATTTCAAACCAAAATCTATTGAAGATAAAAATCATAGAATTTTAAAATATAAACTAGTATGTGTGTATTGCACATGCTCTTAATACATAAAAAAAATATTATATGAAACTTTTAAATAGTTTTCTTTTAAAATTTTATAAAATATAAAATGTGTTTTAATTTCGCGATGGAACTTTTGAAGCGGATAAAGCATCCAGTTCAATATATAACACTTTTTTTATTTCTAACTAAGATTATAATACATACAAAATTAAAAAAAAATATTAGTAGTAAATTAAGAGTGTATTAACATATATACTGTATCGTTCGTGGAGAGCACTCCATGTGAAATTGTTAGTTACAATTATTAAAAGTAAACAATTTCCATAAATAATGCAAAAGTTTTAATATTAATTAATAAATAATAAAAATAATTTGTTCGTAAATAACTGAAGAAAAACAACTCATTTGAAAATAAATAAATTTATAGAAGTCTGAAGAGTATTTTATTATTATTGGTTTAAAACAAAATAGTTTGCTAAAATTCAATTAATTCATAGTTTTATGTATTAAAGAGTAATTGGAAGGGGGAGAGAATTTAGCTTAGAAAAGTTAAAGGTAGTTGAATTTCAAGTAATCTTGTACTTAAAATCAAAAATACATCTTTTCATTTAATTTAAAGAAATGTAAATATATGTGCATTAACAGCGAGATGGTAACAAAAAATAATAAAATGTGTGCGTAGTAAAAGAATGGAATATAAAAGTTAAATATTAAAAAAACAAATGAAAGCATATAATTGGAATGTCGCTCAAATATTTGCATATACTCATAAGCTATATAAAAACAGAATTAGCAATGGCTACTAATTAAAAACAGGGTTAATTAATTAATTAAAATCTTATCAAATTTAATCAAAAGCAGTGGATGAATTTTCAACAATGGATATAGCTGGCGGGTATAGAAACTAATTAAAAAAATGACAACAGTTCATCAAATAGTCAATTTTCATCATTCAGTTTTACAGTCTTCAAACTGTCCTGTCACATATCCAAAGTCAGTGTTTTTTCATGTATCATAAGACAATGCAGTGTTAGCAGCCGTCAGAAGCATACAGCCAGACTTCAGCCTCAGTCCTGTGGAACATCAGCAACCTAGAAATAATGCCTGCCTAATAATTTGAAGCTGCCAGAGATATCTGTCTTGAATAATAGTATCATGAAATAGCAATCATAGGAAACTCCACAGAAGTCTAAAATCCAATCGGTTGGTAAAAACTCACATGAAGCAACAAACATCAAGTAGTCGACATGTTCCAAAAATCCTATAGATAATAAATAACATTTTCTTATTCCATTTCTGATATTAATGTAGCTATTGCAATAATTTGAAGCCTCCAGAGTCAGTAAAACCAATGAACTCTATAGCATGCATAAAATGAACTATTGATGTGCGTATTTTAAATGTTTTGTGTTTAGTTAATACTCTTTATTATATTATATTGCGTAATTTATTAAGAGTATGTGTAGTTATAAAAAATCATTGTTTTAAGTTAATTAAGATTTTATAATAGTAGTTTTCAAATTATAATAATAAACATTTCATTAAAATAAATTATCTTTAAACTTAATATTTTGTCAGTAAATTCTTTTACCACTAATTAAAGCAGTAATGTATTATGTTATCCTTTTAATGGAGCTAGTTGGGATTTCTTGGGCGCTGAATTAGTTTACCGTTATTCAGAGTATGTTAATTACTGTAGTTAACTGGTGCCTGGAGTTTCTCCGAAACAAAAAAGTGCTTTGAATGATAGGTTTGAATTCTGCAGTCGAGAAGATCTATGTCCTTCAAACATCGTCGCAATTATATATTTATATATAGCTCTGGCTTGGACATGGGTACCTTCTGGGTATTATGCTTCTCTGCCTAAGGGGGCCGGTGTGGAGCAATACTTAAATTGCGTTGGTGTAGATCGAATTAATAATAAATAATTGTATTGTAATTTGTATGTATAAAAATAAGTCTTACAATATTGTTTCACAAGTTATATTTCATAATTGATATTTTATTAAAGAGTAAAAGTTCATGTTAGATTGTGTTCCCCAGGTGATCGATTACACCATCCAGTTCAATACATTTACTGCATGTGCGCTCTCTCATTTAAAGTCATTCAAGCAATAAAAATAATAAAAAAGTTATTGCACCATAATTTTATTTTTAAAAAATAAAATAACTAGCAAAATATCAGTCACATTACAACTAAATACATTTTAGATATTGTTTTTCTTAAATAACTTGTTTCTTCTATGGAAACAATAATAGCAATTTTATCAGCACACAATAGCCTTTTTAGTTGTTTTGAAGTCTGTACTGCCTTCAAAATTTACACAGTTATACCTACTTGCAATTATTAACTTCAGATTGTGCGTTAACTCTCCAAACTTTAAGCAATGCTTTGCAATTTTTTTTTTTTTTTTGGCTATTACTAAATCATTATGTTTTATTATCACCTAAGAAATATACTTTATTAGAATTTTATTAAATTGTGTATTTTATTATCCAAATATTGTACCACATCAAAGTAGCAGCCTCATCATCAACAGACAAAGCCTCTTGAATTGTTTTAATGTTTTTAGATCTGTAACAGCTTCAGAATATACATGGTCACCCCCTACTTGCAGTTTCATATTTCAAATTCTTAATAAAATCCCTTCATACAAACAAATGCAATATAAAAATGTTTACAAAAACCACTTCTTTTTTCTGTCATACTAAATTAGTTATTTACATTTTATCAATAAAGTATTTTATGAATTCTCTTACATTTTGTAGTTTCTTTCTTTTCACTTAGAAAAAATATATTATGTGAAATACTGTAATACATCAAAATTGGGGGGGGGGGGGGGTACATGTTCTTTCAACATAACTGGAAAAAAATTTAATTAGTAAACAAAATCACATAAATCTAAATTTGTAACATTTGATTAATTGGATTTAGCTAAGGTAGCTCAAGAATAAAAAATGGCTGTTGCTATATTGTAAATAATATAGATTTATAACATTTATTACATTTACAAATTTTATTGCTTTTATTTATTTATATTTTATTTTTGGATAGTATATAACTGAAATAGCATTAATACAGTTCATATCATGGCTTCACTGTATACACAAAAGGAAAAAGAAAATGGTGCAAGAAAGAAAATTAAAAACAATTAAAAATATATTATCAATAAAAATTTAAATAATATAATGACAAATCTGACACTTAAAGAACTGAAGATGAGAAATTTTATATACAAAATTATATATAATACTAAAATATATTCTAGATAAAAATACTTTCTGATCATTAACATATATAATATTAAATCTTAAATAATAATAATTATATAATATTAATTTCTCTTATAGAATATTAGTATTTTTTTTTAATACTTAATAGCTTTGAAATTTTTTTTTTTTTTTTTATAGTTTGGTTACATTCTGATTTGAGAAAAATATTTAAAAAAATACTTTGTTCAATAAAATTATTATTATTTTTTTCCTACTATAAAAATTAATATTTATATGAAACATTGTCCTAGTTTTCTTTTCTTTTAATATATCAGAAATGTACATAAATATGTGCATTAACAGTGATCTATAAATATATATATTGTTAATGTGTAGAACGGTGTCACAATGCCAATGTGTGTGTGAAAAAAACATGCAAATAACATAAGGGTGTATAAATCAGCCAAAGGTAGTAAAATAAATAGAATTAAGAATATTAGCATAATGTTTGGTTTTAAAGTGGGTTAACATTTAAAATATTTTTATTATTAAATATAAATAGTATCCTATCCAATACATATATATGTTAACAGGTTATATGCGTATATTAATTATTTTATTACTTATATATTATTTTTCTATGATAAAAAAAATAGCTTATATATTAAATTGCTGTATCTAACATGAAACAATAGGGAGTTATTGACTACTATTAAAAACTATTCATAATTATATAAAAATCAATATAAAAAAAAACAATAGATAAATGTAAATATCTTTATATATATATATTCTAATGGTATAAATGGGACAAAGAGGAGTGTGTGTAATGCCCAAGAGTCAGAGACTAATGAAATCAAATTAAATTCAAATTTATAAAAAAAGTTGAAGAAAATCAAATGAGAATACTTTATATGCTTTGGTTTTAAGTCCCTAACATGTACCAATACAATTTATAACATAATAGAATGATGAAGAATGCTAGCTCTTTTGGATATAATGTTCTTTAAAGATAGTGATTTAAATATTAATTAGTTAAGATGGGTATGAAATAATAATGTTTAAACCATATGCTAATTAAAGTGCATTTGTCTATAACCCTTCAATACAATTTATAGTTAGTGCCCTTTAAATAATTGAAATAAGTAAAACTCATGACTTTTAATTTAATAAAATAATGATAATTTATTTACAGCAAGTAATAATAAATAAAAATGTTAATGATAAACAAAATGTTTTCAGATCTAGAGGAAAATATGTGTTTATATTAATTTTATCAAAGGAATATAAGATTTATAAAGAATTCTTAACTTGTTACATTTTCATTTACCATTGTCAAACTTCCTCCACTCACAACTTTGATGCCATCCATTTCAGATAAATACACTAATGATTATTATTAATCATTTTCGTAACAATTTACTCTAGATAAATACTTTGCATATAATAAAGATATATATGAGAGATAATGACCTGGGCCAACTGATAAGTGCTGGTTCAGCACGAAATGCATCTTGGGGGTCATTTGTCTTTTATTGTATCTTTATTATATGAATTTAAAAAGAATGGGAAAGTATGGAGATGTTTATTATATATATAAAGATATTACATATGGGACAGAGAAAAGTGAATAACTCCTTGTGTGTAAATTTAAAAAAATCAGATATATTAATCTTTAACCGAGGTTTAAAGTTTATATATGTGCTAGAGATAATATCTAGTTTTGAAAATGATTAGTAATAATCATTAGTGTATTTATCTGAAATGGATGGTGTCAAAGTTGTGAGTGGAGGAAGTTTGACAATGGTAAATGAAAATGTAACAATTTACTCTAGATAAATACTTTGCATATAATAAAGATATATATGAGAGATAGTGACCTGAGTGCTGGTTCAGCACGAAATGCATCTTGGGGGTCATTTGTCTTTTATTCTATCTTTATTTATATGAATTTAAAAAGAATGGGGAAGTATGGAGGTGTTTATTATATCTATAAATTCTTAATTTATAATGATTTGTTACTATAACAATATTAAGAAATTTAAATAAATTATTCAAATGACATTTAATTAATAGTCATTTACAATTTTAAATAATTATTATGATTTCCTCCTAATTATGCATGTGTTTAATCATTTATTCTTTAATAAACAAACCAATATTAAATAACCTCTCAAATACATATATATCCATAATCCAATTGCATTTTAGATTTCACAATTCAATGAAATATCCAATATCCATGAAGGAACAACGATACAGAAGTAATGTTTAAAATTTATTCCAGTTAGATTAACAATATAATTTAATCAGAAGAGTACTTGGGTATGTTAATCCATTTTAAGTAGTTATCATAATATATACTGTTCTGTAATATTAGATCTCATTAGCATACATATATATGAAACATCAAACATCATTAGATGTAAATTTCTACAGTACTCAATCGATTTTCATTGTTATAATTTCCTTTTAAATGTGTTACTCCATCCATCATGATGTAATATAATCCTTAGGCACTATGATATACATGTAACCAAGATGTGAATTTGATCAAAGTTTTTGTCAATATGCATAAAACAAGATGATGCCAATACGTAGGGTCGAGGATGTAATAATAAGAATATAGAAAATCAAGATTTTAACATTCCTTAATAAATAATTCTCCAGTTTTTAGGCATTGATATTATATCTTAATCTTTTCAGTGAGATTAATTTTATCCACAGACATTCCTATTGTATTCTAGGCACTTCAATTTAAATAAACATTTTTCTAAATCTGATGAAAATCAAGAATAATTTTTTCAAAACACAATGGTAATTGCACTCCAGCTAGTATCAAATTTTGATTTACATTTTTGTTTGTTTTGAAGTGCAGACACTAACTTTCCTTTCTAGCAAGTCATGTATGTTTTTTTAATACAGATCTTCATAAATATGTATATTGAAATTTCTTTTGAAGTAAGCAAAATATATGTATACAACAAGATACTCCAAAAGAAAAAGAATAACATTAAAGGCATCCCACTTGGGAACATGGACTTCTATATGATTTGTTTGAATGTTGTAATAACCACTTGCTGTTACTATTTAATACGCTTGAGCCATTTTGTCTTGTAAAATACATAGAGCGATTGTTTATTACTATAAATAAATACATTTTAAAAATATCAATTATAGGCATACATATAAGTAGATTCATATATATGAATGTAGCCTATTAATTGGTTAAATACCCCTACTAAAATATACACACATAAAAACAAGCAATGTTATTTATGCAAAATGTTTGTAAATCCTTTTGATTGGCATTTTTTAAATGCTAAACCTTAATGCTTAGGTTTTGTATTGAATAAAATAAAATGAACTGTGAACTTATTATTTAAGGGCATAATAAAATAAAATGAGTTAAAATTGCTACTTTGATTTTAAAAAAATGTCATTTATTATTTACTTGTCAGAATTTAAGATTTAGGAATCATCATTATTATCAACCATTATCAATCCACTGCAGGATGAAGGTCTTTCCAAGTTTAATCCATCTTCTCCGATCTTTAGCTTCTCTTCTCCACATCACCCCTGCACACTTTCTTATTTCATCCATCCATCTCACATGTGGTCTCTTTCTGGGTCTTTTACAATCTCTTGGAATCCCGTTTAAAATTTCAATTGTCCATCTATTATCATCTCTTCTAACAATATGTCCAGCCCAACTCCACTTCAATCTTTTAATTTTTTCAATGAGGTCAGTAACACCTGTTTGTTCTCTTACCCATACATTGCGTTTACGATCTCTTCTTGTTACTCCCAACATACCTCTCTCCATACTTCTTTGAGTGGTCTGAAGTCTCTGAATTGCTCTTCTATTAAGTGTCCAAGTCTCAGATCCATAAGTAAGAACTGGTAAAACACATTTGTTAAAAACCTTCCTTTTCAAACACATAGGCATATTTCCTTTTAGTATCAAGTTATTTCTACCAAAAGCACTCCAACCAAGTTTAATTCTATGATTAATTTCCTCCATTATGTTTCCATCTGTATTAATAATCTGACCAAGGTATTTGTAACTGTTAACTTCTTCTAATTCATCATAATCAATCTTTATTTTCATATTTTGAGCAAATCGATTAAACATTACTTTTTTAGTCTTTTTAACATTTATCTTTAGTCCTACTTTCATCTGATAATTCCTGCAACATTTCCTGCAGATCTGAAGCATTATTTGCAAAAACAACTACATCATCTGCGAAATCTAAATGACTTAAATAATCACCATTTACTTTCACTCCTTTAGTTTCCCATTTTAATCCACAAAATACTTCATGCAGCACTGCTGTAAAAAGTTTTGGCAATATGGAGTCACCTTGTCTTACACCTTTCTCAATGTTGACTTTCCCAGCGTCATTATGTACTCTAATTGTTGCTGTTGCATTTTTATAAATATTCTTTAAAATCTGACAATATCCTGGATCTATACCTTGATGATCTAATGCTTTAATGACTGAAGAAATGTTTATAGAATCAAATGCCTTTTCATAATCTACAAATCCTAAGCATAATGGCAACTAATATTCATTTGTCCTTTCTATAACTTCTCTCAATACCTGGATATGATCTACTGTACTAAAACCACTTTTAAATCAAGCTTGTTCTCTTGGTTGGTGGAAATCCAATGTTCTCTGTAGACGAATAGTAATTATCTTGGCAAAAATTTTATATAAAACTGATAAAAGGCTGATAGGTCTGTAATTTCTAATATCTTCTTTATCACCTTTTTTAAATATTAATATTATTACTGCATTCTTCCAATCATCCGGTACATCTTTATCGTTTAGACATTTGGTATATAACTTTGCTAAAAAATTTTCTATTTCTTCACCTGCTTCTTTTAATATATCAATTATAATTCCATCATTACCTGGAGCCTTTCCTTTCTTCATACATTTAATTGCATGTCTCACTTCTTCATTTAAAATTCTGGGCAATTTGGAAGATGTAATAGATATAGGAGGTACTTGTTCTTTATTACTATATAATTCTTGATAAAAATCTACCAATTTCATGATGTCATCTCTCCTTTTAGTAATAATTCCATCTTTTTTTCCTATTGCAGATATAAATTTCCTACCAATACCAAAATGTTGTTTTACATTCTTAAGACTTTTATTTTCTTCTACAGCTTTCCTTGCTAGTTCACAGTTATACTTTCTTATATCATTTTCAACTCTTTTCTGCACCATTTTACAAAATTTGAGATATTCAATTCTTTTTAATGCATCATTTTTGTATATCTTCATATTCCTTCTTTTCTTCATAAATTCTCTAATCTCAGTAGAAATTTTATTGGTCAATTGCTGTTTCTTTCTACCAGCTATCTTTGTTGCAGTTTTCAAAAGTGTATCAGTTATTTTCATATTAATTTCATTCAAATCTGAATCATGTTCAAAATCTACTAATACTTGAAACCTATTTGTAAGTTCTAATTTAAATTCATTAGAATGTTTCTGAAGATTAGGAATATCAACTGTAAATATTGTTTTTCTTAATAATTTTTGTCTCTCTAGTTTTACATTAACGTGTATCTTACACCTTACTAATCGATGATCACTTCCTGTGTTAAATTTATTAAGAACATTACAATCTTGAAATATGTATTTCCTGTTAGTCAAAATATAATCCAATTCTGCTGTACCTTCATTTGGATGCTTCCATGTCCATTTCCTTTTAACATTTTTCTCAAAAAAGAATTCATAATATAAAGTTTTTCTTTTTCTGCAAACTCCACAAGTCTATGTCCTCTCTCATTTCTATTACCATAACCAAAATTACCCACAGCACTTTCATCTTTCATTTGTCTACCAATTCTAGCATTAAAGTCCCCCATAACAATTTTAAAATGGTGTTTACTCTGATCAAAAGCCTTTTGTACATCCATATAAAAATCTCCTACTACTTCATCACTATGAGAACTTGTTAGGGCATAAACCTGAATTATCTGCATTTGATATCTGCTATTAAGTTGTATTAACTAATCTTGCCACTCTGTCTGATACACCATCAATCTCCACAATATTGTTCTTCCACTTTTTATTTATAATGAATCCTACTCCACTTGTATTTCCAATATTTGTGCCTTTATAATAGAGTATATGTCCACTTTTTAAATCAATTGTCTCTTCACCTTTTCTTCTAACTTCACAAAGTCCAATAATCTCCCATTTAATATAAGAGAGTTCTTCTTCTAATTCTTGCAATCTTCCTTCACTTGAAAGTGATCTGCAGTTGTAAGTACCTAAATAAAAAGTCGTCATCAAATGGCAGCCTGGGTCCGCAATCAGGGGATTCTTAGCACCCTCCACCTTCGGCCACCAACCGCTGCCTTGGTTGGTGACTTTACAGCCTCCTGGGAATAAGGGCCATGCTTTATTTTTGTCTGTCATAATTGTATATATGTATTGGGAAAATATTTATCCTTTACACAAACATTCATTCTGCCTTATCAGGCACTGAGAAGAAAGACCATGGTGTTTCTTGATCTTAAACTCAGAGGTAAAAAGCCAATAAACTCACCACGCTGGCTAATGCGTGTTGGTGAGCAGCCCATCCATGTTCGTATACTATATGAATAATCACCTAGTAATAACAGCTGCAATGACAAGAACGTATGGAGTGGACATTAGGAATTTGCCCTGTTCGGTTCCTTTAAGGCCTCCAAGAGGAATCAAAGGGTCTCCTTTCAGTTAATAGCAAAACTCCTTTCTGCAGCCAGATTTAGGAATACATATATATATTGCTGTTTCCTTTTATACAAGCAAACACATATGTGCCTTTTTTTTTTGGAATTTTCAAGTTTTAACTTCTGAGGAAGTTAATATTGTATTATTTTCAAAAAAAGAACAACACATATGTGCCTTTTTTTTTTTTTTGGAATCTTCAAGTTTTAACTTCTGAGGAAGTTAATATTGTATTATTTTCAAAAGATTAAAAAAAATCTCAAATTGTTTTATATTCTATAATGTTGGTAATAAATCTTTAAAAAATTAGACAAAACATCATTTGGAATGTTATCAAAGATAATGTATACACAGAATGAAATTAAAGAAGGCATCTAAATAGGCAATTCAATAATTAATGATCCTATACAATAATAATCTAAAATACAAATACAAAAAATTTTTTAATAATAGATATGTATGATGACACTTGTTAGTGGTGTATCACCTGTACAATATATATTTTAATGTATGCTCACAGATAACACAATCAAAATATAGTATTTTGGGTACAGAAAAGTAGGGTATCATTTGTAAGTAATAAAAAGATTTTCATGTAAAAAAATGATTTGGTTTGCTAAATTACACATTTTTAAACATAAATATCAAGAGGTAATTCTGCATTAGAATTTCCAAAAAAAGCTGTCAATGTTTTTTTTTTTTTAAAGAAGTATCTATATTTAAAAGTATATATATTTTTAGTATATTTCTTAAAGCTATTATTGAAGCTGTTATATCATAAAAAATGTCAGACAAGAGGTCACTAAAGAAGTTCTGACCATTAGCATCATGTTATGTACTTTCTCTAAAATAAAAAGATGTGATTAGACCACTTAAAAAATAAAGTTATGTTGCATATATATATAAAATTAAGTCATGGTTATGAATTTACATTTTATTAACCCTTTGACCCCCACTACGACTTTTGTACGACTTTTCTAGAAATTTCTATTTTGAGCTGAGTTTACGCGTAAACGGTAAATGTCACACATATGCGCAATACATCATTCTTTGCGCCATTTTGATATCTACCTGAAAATCTAAGAATTTTTTCTGTACGACAATTTTTAGATTTTTTATGAATATTTTTAGCGAAGGGTACTTAAAAAAATTTTTATTTTTTTATTTTTATCAGTTTATTTATCGTAAAAAAGTTATTCCACAATGGTTGGATCGATTACTGAAGATTTTATTGTGATTTTCCGTTGAAGTTGTCCGTGATTCTGGGCCCTCTTCTCAAATTACATTTTTGGATAACATTGAAGGGTAAGTAATTACTTATATATATATTTTTATAAATTATAATATTTTCTATTTACTGAAACAAATAAATATGCTATAGAATAATAAATTATAATATTTTCGATGTGCTGAAACAAATAAACATTTTTTGATAACATTTAAGAGTATGTAATTACTTTTTTTTTTATATATATTTTTTTATAAATTATAACGTTGAAGGGTAAGTAATTACTTATATATATATATTTTTATAAATTATAATATTTTCTATTTACTGAAACAAATAAATATGCTATAGAATAATAAATTATAATATTTTCGATGTGCTGAAACAAATAAACATTTTTTGATAACATTTAAGAGTATGTAATTACTTTTTTTTTTATATATATTTTTTTTTTATAAATTATAATATTTTCTATTTACTGAAACAAATAAATATGCTATAGAATAATAAATTATAATATTTTCGATGTACTGAAACAAATAAATATGCTATAGAATAATAAATTATAATATTTTCAAATAAATATGCTGTAGAATGGAAAAAAGTTGGGGACTGGGGTAATCTGTCACTGCGTGAGCTGATGCAGTTTTTGTCATGATTATAAATATGAATAGTGTATCACGCATGACCAAGTTTGAATTTATGGACGAATTATTGCATCAGTGCTAAAGTTATGATCCGCAATTGATTTGTGTCAATTTTAGGCAAGTAATATAGGATATTGTATAGATTTTCTGGCTTCCTCAATCCATCCATTTATTGTTACAGTGCCATGTATTTGAACTCGGCCTTTCTTCATATTTTTTATGCAAAATAATAAATATATTTATATACAAGTTTATGCTACACAACTGGAATTTCATGTAATATAGAATATTTTATACACACTTTCTGGCTTCATCAATCCATCCACTCTGTGTTATAGTACCATGTATTTGAATTCAGCCTTTCTTCATATCTTTTATGCAAAATAATAAATATATTTATATACAAGTTTATGCTACACAACTGGAATTTCATGTAATATAGAATATTTTATACACAGTTTCTGGCTTCATCAATCCATCCACTCTGTGTTATAGTGCCATGTATTTGAACTCAGCCTTTCTTCCACACATGTAATCATTGTTAATAATAATAAAAAATTATCTTTATTGATTTATTTTTATTCATTTTATTTTTTATGAGTTTATTTATTTACTTTTGAATACACTTTTCTGTTACTTTTTTCTCCACTAAAAACCATTCATATTGTTATAGGTACTTTTGAACAAATGGACACATCTGGCTCTAGAAGAAAAATGGACCACAGCAAGGCCGCTGTTTTAGTAATTTTCTCAGTGAAAAATTACCTCAGGTAAGACTTCCAACACATCTTTTTTTTTTTAAATTTTGTGACGGATGTATGAAGCTGTTTATGAAATTGTCATTTTATCATTTGAATTTCAAAATTTAGGATTTGTGAATCAGTGTAAAAATAAACATTCTTAAAACTATTAAAAATATTTTTTTTTTAAACTTTTTCTTTATGAAATGATTATTTTAACAGCTTCATTACATTCTTTCATATATGACCTTACTTCTACAGCATGTTTTTTTATATTTATTACATTCAAACACAAAATATCTAAGTTGTTAGAGTTTTTTTTTTTTCTTTATTATAAGTTATTAGAGTTAGGGTAAATTTTTCTAAAAATTAACAATCTAAAGTTACAATTATCATTGTTATAATTAACAAGTTAATCGGTTTCATTTATTTTCATAATGTAAATATATATATATGTTTGTAACAATTTTATTCTGATAAAATTTCATGAGGGGAAAAATATTGTATTTGTTTGTTTGCTCATTTTAGTACAGCAATAGCAATAACTATATGCAGGAGAGAATGGAATGTACATGTGTAAATTCTTTAAAGAATAAATTACACTTTATAATTTAAACATTTCAAGGTGAATTTAAACTCAGTTTTTCCCTAATGGAGGTCTTTAGCAAATTCAATCCCCTCCCCCCAATTGAAACCTTGTATTTATTATTATCACATATCTAATTCCATGACATGATGATATCAATGGTTTATTAATAAATTGTTATTCTTATGAAAATTCCACTTTTCTTTCTTTTATTCTTTTACTAATAGGATATATATTATCTCCATGGTGAAGATTAATTAGTTAAGAGTAGTTATATATGTGTGCGCCATGAATATCAACTCTGCCCTCAACTAACAATGGAAAACAATAAGAAGAAAGTACATTTTTAATATCAATGGATGGATTCAAACATGCGCTTGTAAAATAGAAAGGGCATCAGTATCAAATGGATGTTGCTCTATTTATATACTTAGAAAACTGTCTTTACTAAATGATCCTCTGGCAATCAAGAGAGGATTAGCTCATGTGTAGATAATGCATCGGAAAATATAACCAAGTCATTGGCAAATAAAATGGAATTCAATTTGACCATTATCATTAGTGAGGGTATATAATATTGGAAAATGAGAAACCACTATTTTTTTTATAAAATAGTGTGGCTATATGATTAAGTAGACCACCACCTCCATCTCTTCTCACATTATAATATATTAGCAGAGCATTTTTAATTAATACTCAGAATCTAGATATAATGAATATAATACCATAACTGTAGTACAGACATGATTAACATTCTTTTGATAATGGCCCAGTATTAGAGAATCGAGATAAATTCAGTCATTATATGCCATTCCAAAAATAGGAATATTTGTATGTAGTAATAATGATGCATATATTTTTTATAGATACAAATATGTAGGATGTTAAATCCAATCTTATTTGTATACATTAACCTTTATTAACTTTACTAAATTTTAAAATTAAATCTTAGTAATTTCTTTTGAGTCATTTTTTTCCATTACATTCTCTAACCAGAGATGTTTGTATATATACATATTATATAAGCAAAGATGATAAGCATGCCCAATGGCTAAATAACAACATAATTACATGATTATGATAACATATACAAAGGATGATGAAATAATAACTACTTTTCGATTATGAATTAAATGGAATATTATGCAATTCCAAATAGCAAAGTTATAAATATAGTCTCACAACTAGCTGAGTTTGAAATAATGTATAACGACTGATGTAAATTGGGGGTTTAAAGTTAGGACTTGTAGAAACGCTAATCCACTGATTTAAATCAATAGTGACTGGAACTCTTACATAATAGACATGAATGATAAATTAAACCTGGTTTCTATTTTATACCCTGGCCTGATTTCTTGTGGTATCAAAGTATATGGTTATTTTCAGGTACAGTATATTATAGACAAAAAACAAATATTAGTTACAATCATGCTATCTTATTTTACAATATAAATACTTTCAAATGTGAGTGCTCATAAAAAAAGAAACAAAAAGAAATTATAAACTGACAGAAAATAGACTAACATACTCTTTTTTATATATATACAAAATGAAACTGGTATACTTTTAATTTTCCTAGTGAAACAAGTGGTTTGTTTTTGCAAATTAATAATTATTGCTTAGGTTATTTAGTTTAGCCCCTTAGAATGTGAGAAGTATAATTTCATTGTTTATTATAAATATTATCAAAGTGAGATAGTAAAATTATTATATTTATTTATTGAAACAGTAATTTCTCTAGCCCAAAACTAAAAATATATCATAGAATATGCATACTTAATTAAATTATAAATATATATTTAAAAAAAAAAAAAAAGCAGACATATGCAGCATAATTTATAAAAAATTGTATTAATATTGTTTAGAATAACTGAGAAACATTAAGTGTGCAAGAATTATTATTCTAAATAAATTAATTAAATATATGAAGATTCCTGCTGGTAAATAAATAAATATATTTTTGACTGATTTTAGTTTGTTATAAAAGAAGAATATTATTTTTGGGAAAAAGTTCTTTTCATAAATGTAGTTAATGCATAATTTTAAAGAATTAATTAGAAAATATTTTAAATAGCCAGTGTTTATTACATGGATTGTAAAATACTATATTAATTCCAAAAGAAAAAAGGGGATAGTAAAAAAAATTCAATTAACTAGAAAGTTATTTCTGTCTTAACAACCATGTGTTTTGTATGTTTTTTTTTCATAGGTCATAGCACCTGCAGGCGAACCAACAATTGTCTGCAACCAACTACTTGCTTGCAATGCTGCTGCGATGATCTCTCGGCTAACAATGCTTGAATAACTATTATATTGTAGGATAGATGGGGGAGATCATAATTTTTTTCAGTTAGTTATAAATTCCAAGCATATTTGGGTTTAGTTAGCAATGCAATTTAAACTTTCAATAAGCTATCACATGATATCATGAAAATTAAATTGCTAGAATAAACATTTTATTTTGCATGAGGAAGAAACAAAAAAAAAATAAGTGTGCAGAAATCTCAAGAAAGATCTATTAACATATCAAAGAAAGCCAAGTCATCAACACCTTCATTTCCTCAGAAGTTATAATCTAAAGATAACTAATTTAACCAGCATCTGCATCTCAGAACAAAAGAAGGAAGTAAAATGAATTTCACATATGGTAAAAAATTTTCTTTTAGGTTTTTTATACATATTTTCTTAACAAACTTTTAAATTCAAATGCATTTTCCTCAGCTGTTTTTAAACAATACATAATTTGCCTGATTTAATTAATACTGCCAATTATGTACAATGATTTAATGAATTATATTTATGTTTGTGCTTAGAACTCTATAATTATTGACTAATATTTAAAAGTATAATTGTATAACTCCATATATAAGCATTAAGATTAAACTCTTCCCTTACAAAATAATTATGGTAATTTTAAAGTATATCTAATTTTATAAGTATTTGTATAGCTTATAGTCATGTCAGATGCAATTATATAGCCAGACCACATATCAATCTATGTCATTACATTGCTTACATACATAAGTAAATAAACATATAATAAGCAAAATAATTAAACAATTAAGCTACATTTTTAATGTTAACAAATGTTTTTATACAAGTATGTTCAGATCTAAATCAACATTAATATTTATATATGTAAATGAGATGAACATTTATAACAATCACATTGCTATATTTATATGTTCTCCACACTAATAACTAATATCTATTTTGTGCTTATTTCAAAAATATAAGAATGAACTGAATAATTTATTATAGATTATTCTAGCATATTTATGTATACCTTTAATCATTAATTAATTATTGATTATTACTTTTATCTATGCAGCAAATTTGTTTAAATATTAAGTATCTATTTGAAATCTTGTTAATTAGATTTTTACTCTATGGAAGCCTATCATTCAGATGATAATGTAAATATGGGTGGGTATGGTTAGATTCTACAAAACATTTTTGGAATTAATATGAATGGTATACAAAATTAAAAATTATATTTTATGAAGATGTTCCTAGGAGTCACCTTTCAAATTTACATATCCACATAAGAAAATTAAGTTTCTTTGATAATCTAGCTGGTTGATCATCATAGATATAAATATATATGACTGTGGCAAAATTAATATTCACTTACAATTTTTTTTTACTATAGCATAAACTGACTTAGCAATATTAATCCTGGAAATTTATTATTTAAATATTACTTTAATAACTTTAATAAGTTTGTAATAAAACTCAGTTGTTGAATATTCAAACCAACTAAGACCGAATTTGTTATTCCTAAAGAATCATTTTAGCATAATTGCAAACAATGTCCTCTTTTTTAAATTAATGGAAAATTAATATTAAAGACTCAATTGGTGAGTAAATATATTGTTTTAAATAAAAAAAAACTGTTCCACAAATGAAAATAAAAGCAAATAGCATCATGATATAGACCCCTCTTATCATTATTGTTAACTTGCTTCTGCAAGTGAAAATGCAGAATAAACATAATGTTTAACTTCAACAGAACAAATTAAAGTTACAAAATGCTCCATTGAATAATATTAGGATATTATGTTAATTAAAGATCAAAACCAGTAATTATTATTAAGTAAATGATAAATCACATACAAGTTAATTATGATTCTGCATGTAAAATTGCTCCCAAAAGATTTGACTCTAGAAATTATCATTCTTTATGGGTGCCACGACAATTTACAAATGATAATAAATAAACTATCATCCAGAAATTTTTTTTTTAGCATTACACTAACAGCTGCAACTATCTGAAAAATAAAAATCTTGGAGATGACCTTCCAGTTAAAAGTAAAGCATGAAATAATAATTGCAATGTCTAACAGAAAATCATTCAAAATTCACCATCAGAAACCAAAATGTGGCCTCACTTTTTCTAAATTGCAAAACTGAAACATTATCATAAAAAAAAGTTCAACAGTAAATAATTTTCACAATGGTGAGATGCAATATAATAAATCTTAGAAATTGATAGAAAATATTCATTATTATACAAAAGTGTGCATCATTCTCATGAGACAAAACATTTTCATGTAACCAATTCCACTTCATCAGAAATTGTAGTTTGAGATACTAGAATATTCATTCTCTAGAGTCTATACAAATCACAATCTTAGTTCTTCAGACTATCTATGTTTGATTTATTTAATTAAAGATATTTTAAGAAACTTCATAAATCAAAATACAAAGAAAATGAAATAATGGAGGCTGTATCAAAACACCCTGAAGCATTTTTTAACAATTAACCATATGTGCTGAAAACCAAAGAAACTATAATGATATCTCTGTTGCTACTATAACAAGTTTAAGAAATACAATTGCAAATTATTACTGACTCTTCCTCATTTGTTATTTAGTTAACAATTTTTATGCAATAATCAGTTTCCAACAGTAAAAAAAAACCACACATTCATTCATGTAAATAATTTTATAAAATATCATAAAATCGATTATACTAGTTTTTTTACAACATATATATAATAGCTGGAATACACAGGCTTATATATACCTGTGTCTATAAATGTAATAGACAGGGTATGAGCACAGACTTTCACATGACCCACCTCTCTCCACACTATCTCATAACACTGATACACCTGAACACACACATGTCGAAAAGATAAAAAATCACCAATATACGTATTTCATGCTAAACCAGCAATCATCAGTTGGTCCAGATTACCATCTCTACACATATATGCTACAAGTGCTCAGATATATATTAAGATAGCAAATCCTCCTACTTTAATGGACAGGCTTCAATCTACTCCAAACTCCAACTCTTCAACTGTCCATCCAATTGAAAATCTGAATATATATTTCTAAAATTCATTTATATTTTGCTTCCATCTAATTGTAATTAAGATAAATTATAATTTGATGGAAGCATTTAAAAAAAAAAAAAAAACTTATACAGTTAACTTTAAAATAATATATATATATCATCATTGCAATTTTCTTAAAATTCAAATTAACTATATTGCTTTTATATAATTTCAGTTTATATAACCAATAATAAACAAAATTTTATATTTAAAAAGTCAAAGCTTAATTTTTAAAGTTAATAGTTAAACCAAAAAATTAATAGTTTTTCAGAAATGAAAAAAAAATCATTCTATTTTATCTGTGGGGTTTCAAATTCTACATAATTAAAAGCTCTGAACTAAACAGAGAGAAATTACCAAAAAAAAAAATTAAAGATATAATGCATTCCAGCTAAACAAAAATATTTTTATATTATAAATTCTAATAGCAGAATTATCATGGACATTATTAAACAATTGTATCAAAAGACACTTTCTTCATGTTAGTCACAGAATTATAAAAATATGTTTTTAGATGATCTAACATTATTTGAAAAAAAAAAAAAAAAGAATCATGACCTAAAGATAAACAGCATATTATAGTGTATCTAACATTAATCAAATTAAATTTCAGCTTCAATTTTAAAAAAACTATAAACAATAGTATTCATTACTTTTTGTTGACTAATATATATTAGCAATTTTATATCTTTAAAAAAAATCATTATTAATGCTATTGCATGATTTTTTTGCCTTAAAACCCAATTTTTTAATCAAAAATTATTATTTGGTATCATATTTTTTTTGTTTATATCTAAAGTAAAAATTAATGTTATATCTTCTAAAATAAATAAGGGCTAACTCACAATCAATGTTATGTTTTTTCATACACAAAAAAAATTAATGAATGATTTATTATTATAGTACTTTTTTTTCCCTTTTTATACACAATAAAAATCTATAATTTTAAAAAACTACAAATAATAATTTTATAAAACTACAATATAATATAAATTTACTTTAGATCATTATTCCCAAACTTTAATTTTATAAACTCCTATCAACAAATATCTTGCAGAATCCCACATTTGTTTAAAAATTATTCATAGTAATATTTTACAGTTTATTTATTATTCTTACGGCTAAAACAATTGGATAATCTTTTTGTTCAATATACACTCTACCTCACTACCCAAGAATTTAATATAGTGAGCATCATAAACTTGCATCACGCTTCAGAAACTTAACTACTATGGTCTTTCAAAAATAGCAACCATTTTTCCTCAAGGCAAAATATATGGAAGAAAAAATAATTAAAAGTTTTATTAAGTAAATAATTAAAAAATAATAATTCTAAATACATTTTTTACTTGGCTTTATTTTTATTTAATATATTAATGATTAGAATGAGTTCTGATAATTTTTTTACAATTTATAGTTTAAAAACTTGCAGTTTTTATGTTCTGATTATTAATAAATGGTTTATTTAAAAATTATCGTGTGTTTTCAATTTATCAGTAATAATATCACATATCTATTTCTTCATTTTGTTGTAAAGCTAAATCTTCCATACGCATGGCTAATCTATGATTCCAAATAATATATTTCTATTTCTAAATTGTTTTCTGACTTGTTTTCAATAATTAAGATCAAAGATATAAAGC
Source organism: Epiperipatus broadwayi (assembly GCA_028023455.1). NCBI lineage: Eukaryota > Metazoa > Onychophora > Udeonychophora > Euonychophora > Peripatidae > Epiperipatus > Epiperipatus broadwayi. Next base: position 4,870,809 of record JAQFVV010000077.1, on the reverse strand, counting down.
TGCAATTAATGCACTTATGCATCTAGCAGACATTTTTTACTTATTTATACTATTAAAGTTAATAGCCTGCAATTCAATAAAACATGAAACTTTTGATATAAAGCTACCTTTCTTGCATAGTATATAGAAACTGATCTGGTATCAGATAATTATCCCAAGAAATTAGCTTAGGTTTAAAACTGGAAGCTTTTCTTTTAATTGTGCCTAAGGAAATAGTTATAGTTTTGAATCCTACATTTCACTCATGAGTTCAAAAACCAGTCTAAGTGAGAAGATATTATAACATTGTGTATTATCTAATGTCCAGTAATTAATCAAACTTACAATATATGACGTTGGAAAGGTGAAGAAATCTGTTTTGGAAGTTTTCAATTTTAGAAAATCATTATTAACTACTTAATTTTAATATGAGACTTTGATTTGCAATCATTTTAAAGAACACGTAAAACATAAAAAATATAATTTCAGATAATTTTCACCTTATAACAAATTAACTATCAGAATTAGAAAGGGAAATGTATGTTCTTTTAAGTACTGCTTTTTAGATAGAGAATTGAAGATACACCACCACAAATCATCATTATCATTATTGACAATTTGAAAAAATAAGACAGTCTTAATGAATCAATGAAATAAATAATAATAATGCAAAATATTTTTTTATTAGCTAATGACTAGTGTGATAATAAATAATAAATGAATATTGAATATAATACAAATTGACTTTAATAAAATTTGTTTATGGATATTGTTACATTTTCAATATAGTTCATACTAACTCAATCTTAAGAGGTTCTTCAGATACAGCTATGTGATATTATAACATTGGTATTATGATTGCATTTTCGCACAAAGCTATAATAAATAATAAAGCCAATATGTAATTTTAAAAATTCCACACTGAATGCACATTTGTCACTGAATAATCACTAATATTCCAAGGAACTGACTTTCAGTAACAACAAAATAAATTTCTTACATCCATTAATAAGAAGCAGCTGAGGAATTTAAAAAGGAAACACTATATGCTGTTTTCCATATAAGAATGTTATTGACTGTCACAGAAATTTATCTTAACCCACAATGGTTACAAGAAGTATATGATATTGCTACAAATTTTCATATGTTAATTTTATAGAATTTTTTTTTAATTGACCATGTCTGTCTCAGTACATTCCTAGGTAAGTCTGTATTTTGCAAAAATCAAATTAATTTAAATTTACTTGGCATAGTGTACATTTTATGCCGCTATCTTGGACTTCAGCAGTAACTCATACTTCTTGTAATCTAAACTCTAATCATAAGTTATTTTATTCTTCCATTTTTAAAAATCTATGGAGAGGGGGGGGTTCTGCTTTTTTACATAAATATTTTTTTTGTAAATAATACTTACAATAATAAAAATCAAATTTATTTTATTACAAACCTGATTGTAATTTTTCTAAAAGAATGCATTGCTAAACTCGATTACAAAGACTATGAAAATTTTGTGCAGTATTGAATTTTTTGTGTGGTAATGCTGCCGAAAGTTTTCACACATGTTCTATGTAAAATTTCAAATCATTTTGAGGAACATCATGTCTAAACTATCTATAATCAAAAGAAAGTGTTCAATTGATGCTAATTTTTATATAAATATGCTTCCAATAATAATATTAGTTGACAGAATGGAAGATAATAATGATGTGCAAATGCAGAGTTAATATATCACTGATATTGAAATATCAGAATCTAATGATGAAAAAAATATTAGTGCTATAGATGTGATAACAAATAATTCAAGCAACTATGTTTGGCAGTGATAATCAATTAAAATGGCCCAAAGAGCTTCCACCAGTGAAAAGAACAAGACACAGCTTAATATAATAAGTTTCACTAGGATTGGAATAATGCAAAAGCTTTCAGAGATCAATAACATTCTCACTAAAATTAAAATATGGAGAAATAAAAAAAATATATAACAAACAAGAACAATATAAAATTCAAAATCATATTCATCTTCGTGATATAGATTTATAAGAACTAAAAGCATTTTTGGAGCTATTAATCTAAAAGGAAATATTCAAATTAGGTAAAAAAAATCTTGATCCTTTCTTTGCAAGAAATGGAATTGAAAGATTTTTTGGAAAACTATACTTAAAAGAAGATTTGAATTTTTACTTTGAAATCTTCATTTTAATAATCCTGGTGATTGAAAAGAAAAAAATGATCCTGCAGCTGTAATCAATAACTTATTTAAATGTTTATCAAAAATTGACAAAAAAATTAAATCATTGGAATGCATACTTGCATTGATGAAATGCTTGTGACATTTAGAGGAGATAACATTTAAAATGTATATGCCAAAAAGCTTGAGATATACAGCATAAAAATACATAACAGTTATCTTCTAAATGTTTTTATATCTTCTGGAAAAGATTTTGACAATAAGACATCCAAAGAATAAAAATATTTTAGTACCCCATCATAATCTATTATATAAATAAAGCCAGTACAAAGTTCCAACAGAAATGTTACAGCAGACAAGTGGTTTAGCTTGATAAAAGTTGTCAACGAGTTATAAAAGAAAGGACTAACACATTTGAGAAAAAAAATAAACAATTTTTTTTATCTGCCATCAAGAAAACAGTTCATACAGATTTCATGACAATATTACACTTTTATCAAATTTCTCAAAAATATACAAAAATGTACTACTAATCTCTTCTATGCACCACTCTAACAAGATCAATCCTAGAATTGGCAAACCTGAGGTGATTGCAGATTATAACTTGACAAAAGGAGTACATTCACTTGATTGGAAATGCACTAATTATTCATCATGCAGAAAAACAAGATATTGGTCAATAGCAATTTTTTTCAAATGTTAAATATTTTAACAATCAATGCATTCATTTTATGTCAAAATTTTAAGCAAAAAAAAAATTAATGCATGATTTTTAAAAATCATTAGTAAAATTATTTTCAAATCCCTACTTTTAAGAAAGGTTCCTAAAATACAATACCTGAAATGAACTTCGTGTCTGTATTTTAGGAGTATACGGAAGGTCTGAAGCATAATGACAGTAACAAGAATCCATATGACAAAAGGCTCCAGATAAAGAAAACTTGCCACCAATGTTCTCAGTTGATAAGAAAAAGTTTTTATGCCTCAAGAATATGTAGAGGCCAATTTGTACAGAGCACACCAAAAAAAAAACATGCAGAAAATGTCTACTTGAAAAATTAATTATAACATAAAATAATACTTTTCTCATGAACAGTATTGTATACTGGTTATAGCATTCAAATAACAAAACTCACATAGCTGTTGCAGGTTAAACAAAAAAAAAACATTTTACAAAAAAGCCATAACAACATCTACAAAACACCCACGTTATCAAACAGAAAACATGTACTTCTAAAACATGTATTTTTAAAATAGAAGACTATCTTTGTTTGTTATTGATTTAATTTACATGTACTTCTAACATAATTGAGCAATTTTTTTTTAGATAACATATCATTAAAGAATTTCCTATCATGAATTTCTTGAACATCATATTAATAATTTTTATTAGTTATTCATTGGACTAGAATTTATCCATTTAATGAATAATATTTCTCTGTAGTGCAATTTTCAATACACCACTCTCATCTCTAATTTCTTATGGGTTTACAAGCTACCAAATAGGAAACTGCTGTTTAAATGAAAGAACAATGTTTCAATTTTAGAAAAAAAATACTAATAAATATTGTAATTATATATATATAAATTTATAGTTACATCATTTTATTATGAAGATATACTATAATATAAAAAATATATATAAAAGTTATTTTTTAAATGAATATCATAGTAATCAAACAAGATTTATATATATTTTAAATAAAACCTTTGTTTACAGAAACTAATCTTAAGTACTTTTACACTTTTTAAAAAAAACAGTAATTATTTTTCATTTACTATAAAATTAGCCTGTTACTGTATATACTTTCAAAAAAATTTAATGAAAAATTTTTAAAAAATACTGTATTTTGAGAGGACTGATTAATATTTGACATCTAGACAATCAATATTCTACTCAAATTCAAACACTTTTTAAGGAAATTATTTCTGGAAGAATTGTCTTATGAACAGATCTGGAAAGCAATCACACATCCAATTTAATTATTTCTCCATCCTATTCTCTTCAATACCTAACTGCCTTATGTAGTTTAGTGCAGTGGTAGTTTCAGATTCTGGAAATTAATATCCTAAAATGGATTCCAATTCTAGCACTTTCAGCATTTCCACTTTGATACTAGTACATATAATACATTCCACCGCTTGATGGCGCTGGTTTTCGCCCAATGCACATCAATATACATGTTCGCGGGCTGACGATATGATAAAATATACGCTAAATTTTAGACATTTATATACCATACTTTTTAATTTTTTAAATATTTCTATATGTTAACAATATTTTTTTTTAACACTTTTCAAAAATAGTATGGTTTTTTTTACTAAAGACTTAAACATTTCATTTTTAATAAACAAGCACTTTGTTTTTAGATGGTGGAGGGGGAATTGGTTTGCTTTTTAATTATCGTCTTTTTACTTTTTTTTGGATATACTTCTTTTTAACATTTATGCTACAGAAAAGTTCTTTATTTTTAGATGGTAGAAAGGGGGTTGTTTTGCTTTTGAATAAATAAGCATTTTGTTTTTAGATGGTGGAGGGGGGCTGGTTTACTTTTTAATTATCGTCTTATTACTTTTTTTTGATATACTTTTTTTAAAAACATTTATGCTACCAAAAAGTTCTTTATTTTTAGATGTGGAAAGAGGGTTGGTTTGCTTTTTAATTATTGACTTCTTTGATATTTTTTAACATTTATGATACCGACAAGTTGTTGTATGCTTTTTAAAAAATCCTTAAACACTTCGTTTTTAATAAATCTACAGTTTGTTTTTCAATGGAGAGTGGGTTTAGTTTTCTTTTCAATTATGAAAATAACAACAACTTTCCATGAAATAATTTGGACATTTATTGAATAAAAAATAAAGTAAACTTTTTATAAGTTATAAAAATTTTGGCGTAGAAACAACCAAAACTGTGGCCGGCAATTCACTGAGCATCAATGAATTTTTTACACTGGCTGTCGTCATTTTATTATTCTCACCCGAAATCACGCGAAAATGTGCATTTTCGCATGAACTTGGCCGAACTGTGCTTTTCAACCTAACCTTTCACAGTTGTGTTCAGTTACAAATTGTAGGGAAGCGTGTGTGATAGGCTGACAATTCTTAGTATATACTACTACTTCGATTAAGCTGTCTCACAATTATTCGGTAATGAATATTTTAAGAGTTTTGCGTACTTAAAATACGGCTACCATCGGATCATACCGTAGCAATAGGTCAATTGCGCTCACTTGAGGAACACTTTCACAACCCAATGGGCATGGTATTTCATTACATAATCGTACAATACATCGTCATCAAGTAACCTGTTATGGCTACAACACTGTTGTAGTGTTAGCCATAAGTTAGGCCGCTAAAACAGCATATTGATGTGCGTTTGGCAAAAACTAGCACCATCAAGCAGTGGAGTGTATTATATATACTACTCAACTTCTTATGAACTTTTGACCAATAAAACCATTATCTTTAATTTCACATATCTCATTCCATTTTTTGTATAATCTAATAAAATTGATCTCTATCCCTTTTGCTTTATTACTATCAACTATTCCCTCCAAATCATCTTTTTAAACAACTACTAATAAGTTCAGTTCAGTTTTTCTCCCTATATCCAATCTCTCCAATCCATATTTTCTCTATCCATTCTCACTAAAACTTATTCACTTATCACTCTATCTACTTAAATTTATTTCCTCCAGTCATCTTCATACCCACATCTCAAAAACCTCCAATGTATTCTTATTCAGTTTCCACATCTCACAATCATATAAGAAAGCATTCCCCACATTGATTAACAATCTTTTTCAACTCTCTTTTCAAAGATCTACAGAATATTTTCTTCTTATTGGTAAATGCCTCCTTACCTCATTATCACTTTTTCCATCCTCATTCAATCACCTCATGGTCTCTCTTTACTTGTATTCCTCTTGCATATCTTCCCAAATGGAATATTGATTACACAATACTCAGTAAAAATAATTATTAAACAATAAACTTATTACTATTCATTTGCTTTTATTTTTCTAATTTCATCATTGTATATTCTGATTCATATAAATTTATCAAATAGTGGTGCAATATTTAGTTATAGATGCTCATCTATACCACTTGGAGTATGAATTTTAATCATGTAAAGAGCTGATTAAAATTTATAGAGTAATTAAAAAATTGAAATGTTAAAAATTGTATAAACTATCATTGTCAATTGTATGTTCACTGTTTGCCTTTTAGCAAAAAATACAGATATAATACGCATGTATAAAGAAATACAGTGCAGAATCAAAATCAAAATTTAAGAGACTGCATAACAGAAAAATCATTGATGTCTAAAGTTAATAAAACAATTCAGCCATTGAATATCATTATTAAACAACTTATCCAATAAATAATCTTTAAATACTATTTACTGAACAAGTTGCAAATATTATTTTAAAATATTTTATAAAAATTAAAAATAGCTTTTCCTTAAATACTTTACAAAACTTTTTTTTTTGATAATTTACTGAATAAATATATTTTTTTTATTAAACAATTCTGTCTTTAAAATGAGATTTTAAAATTTTTATTAAATAACTAATTCAACAAATACCTTGATGATAAATTACAGTAAGAGTACTTTTCTTTTTTTTTTATAATTTACAAATATTTAATTTTTATGCATAAAAACTTATGGATTAAATGATCATTAAGTTAAAAACTAAATAATAACAAGGGTGTTTTAGCTGTTAAACTTTGGTCATAACAAATACTGAATTCTAAATTCTGTTATCAACCAACACTTTAAATAGAGTGATAATTTAATTTCTCAAAGTTTGTTTAGTTTATAAATAACATCTTTTTACAGATCTCTTGGAAATGATTGCTGACACTCAAATATATAATCAATCTTTTCTGTTACATATTAAACGGAAAAGAGAGTATAGAGTATGCTTCTATAACTGATATTGAAAGTAAATCGGAAGAAAAATTATGTAATTTTTGCCCTTTTACTGCCCGAGTCATTAGAGCGGGTCAATCGTTCACTTCAGCTGATTGGTTGAAATTTTGTTTTCTTTTTTAAATTATGCAAAAACTATAAGCATGATGTCAACAGAAATCTTAGCATTCGATGCTCCTTCCTATTACCTTTCGAATGATATATCTTACATTGATATCGGATAAAATTTGAATTTTTTACAATTGTTTTTAAAATTAGATGACTTTTTTTTTTTTTTAATTTTCTGGTCAATTTACTAGTTTATATGAGGCAATAAAGGCAGTCTTTATCAGCCCTAAAACCCTAATATAATGAATTAAAAATACGCTGATAATTCAGATATGAAGGCCTTCAACGTGACATAAACATAATTGCGGAATATCGTAAGTTATTATTTTTAATATTTAAAATTATTTGATAAATGGTATATTAATTTGTTTGTATTGGTGTGTGTGTACTATATTATGCTCTTTATTATACAAATATTTGAAATACAGACACGCTTCACATACCTAGAGCTTAATTGTAAATATACAGTATATAAATTCAAATATAACAAAAGTTGTTTTGCGGAATATTGTTAAGTAATTAATTTTAATTTTTAATACTTTAAATTTTTTAAATTATTTGATAAATGGTATATTAATTTGTTTGCATTTGTATTGATGTGTGTGTGTGTGTGTAGTATATAAATTATATAATATTAAATCATTTATGCTCTTTATTATACAGTATATTGTACCGAGACAAAGTCGGTACAGGTATATACGCACACACACGAGCAATGTAAACACTCTATATTTTTTTCTTCTTTCACTTTCAACTTATGATAAAAAATAAATGTAGTTTTCTTCCAATGCGTTATAAAATACACTGTAAAATAAAATGTTAATATTTCTGATTAAATAGTTTAAGGCTTTCATATAATCTATTATAATAATATTCTCTAAAAAAATAAAATATAAAGTATTACTAATATGCCATTTTAAATCTCAATAAGTGATTTCTACTTGTATACGCCGCGGGGGTAATTAAAAAGGGGTTTATTTTAAATTATAACTGTAATAAAAGTTAAAAGCTTATAGAAGTGATTTTGAGACAGATTAAATGCTCGACTTTTAAACTAATGTAAGTTAAATTGTTCTCTTAAAACACGCACACACGTATGCATAAAAGGTGTGAATAAGTATGAATTTTTTCTGAGATCGCAATATGAGATTGCATAAACCTAAGATTGCCTCAAGCATATGGATTGAGTGGACATTACGTAGGACACGGACCCCAACGACAACTCAAAGAATATTGAACTCTGGGTGGAGATTCGATCCTCAGATAATAACCAACCCATATAAATATGAATCAAAATCTAAATAAAAAAGGCTTGTTATATTTTTTTTACATTCATAGTTTTTTCCTAGATTCCTCTGGAAGCTACAACTAGAACTTTTCTTTTTTTTGCTATCCGGTTTATCCAATATGATCACTGTGAAATTAACATTTAGAGCGTCGATCGTCATGATGGGCTAGGAAACCCTTCAGTGATTGATCGACGCTCCGCCGCCAGAACATCTCCACAGCTATGAATGATCAACAACAATACCGTCCGAACATAGTGCTCCAATCAGTCCAAGGACGTTGTTCCGTTTAATATACAAGAATCGTCCAAACATACTACGCTGAACTTATGTGAAATGAATAACCATGTATTATGGAAACATCATCTACCAGGTTCGAACCCTCACCAAATTAGAAGCAGCAGAAGACTAAGCAAAATCCTAGATAAACACTTTATTTTATAATGCTTCCATTCATTCTTTACGTAAACTTTAAAGGCAATCTCATAATTAATTAAATTCGACTTTCGTAAATCAAAATATAAAATGATCCGTAATCCCTCATGTTTAAATCTTATTATTTTAATCTCAACTTTCGTAAATAAAAATATCAGATGCTACATAGTTCCTCATATTTAAATCTTAGGACTTTTCCAGTTATGAACTTTGATCCTAATTATTATAATTATTATTTTTTCGCAGATAAACTATAACACACACCTAATTTCAAAATGTAAAAAAAAGAATTATATTTTATCATCCATGTTTATTATGCATAATGTTCTTTTCTGTGCGAGTGCGAGAATGCGCGTATGTGCGTGCAAATAAAGCTATTAATCAATGTTTCATTTTTTTTTATATTCAATAAATTTTTTTTATTTAAACAAGTCGAGCATTCCTCAAATCATTTTCTATAATTAAACATATTTTTTTTTTAAATCATTATTAAAATTAGCATTTAGTCATGCAATTAATTATTTTACTTTTAAATTTGTCTTTCTTATATTTTTTTGTTTATTTCTTTTAAATTTCATCGTGCCGTAAGTCACGATGTTTACTTATTATGTAGTTAAGATAGGTTTAAGAGTTGGGAGGGCCTATTATTAACAAGTATAAGTAAATGTCAATAGAGCTAGTATAAATAATTCTATTGGACTGTAGAATAAAGGGGGATGATATTATAAGCGTCTAATTATTCATTCTAATGATGCCTCAACCGAACATTCGTATTAGTTGTAAATAACCAATGATCCGGTCCAATGCTTTGACCGATCTGTTAATCAACCGGTCTTCTTATCCATTGGTTAATATTGTGTCATTTGCCAGAGTAATAGTCTTGAAGGCAAATTCATCGCGACCCTGAGTGACCCCTATTGGTCCATGCTGGGAGTTCGAGCTTATGGGCAGGGATTAGACTTCAAAATCGTTTTGATATGACGTAAGGTGATGCGAGAAATTAAATTGTGAATCAAATCATCGTATCTGGCGCCCTCTTGTGTTGATAATGAATAACTATTGATATAAGAAAAATAAATAAATCTTTACGCTGTATCATGTTTGTTTTGGAGCTCACAATCCTTTTATGAACGGTTTAATAGGGAGCCGGTGCAAAGGGAAAGGGGGACGGTAGAATATAAATTCAAATATAACAAAAGTTTTGTAATATAATTTTGGGTATAGACATAATAATTCTCAAAAGGTATATGTTTATATTTGAATTAGTGTGTTTGTGTTTGTTCTTGCATCATGTTTGTACAACAGCTAATGATTTACATATATAGAGCAGTGCAATGTAAATTTTAAAAACTGATAATCTAATGTACAGAAAGGTTGCAGTTGATAAAGCAATTACAAAATTTATTGGGCATAGTACTATGTAAAAATATAAACACTTAAAATCAATAGAGAGACATTTCAAATGGTATGTATATAGTAGTAGCCACAATGATTATGTATATACCACGTGGAATTGTATGCAGACAAAGAATCAAATTCTGATTCTTGCCTATGCCTAGATACTCACATGCTGTGGAGTCAGTAGTTTTGCCACATCTTGCAACACATTATTTTCAAGTATATAACTAGCAAATGAGCTATATGCAAATAAATTATATCTCCGTGGAACAATAAATATAATAAAATAGCATGTGTGCGTAAAGAATATAAACATCACTGATGTATACAAAAAATATAAAATGAGATGAAACTCATTTTATCAGTGATACAGATAGTATCCTACAATTTCTAGTTTTAGATAGACAAGAAGCTAATTGCTATGATGGCAAATGTATATCCACCTTCTTGAAATGATTTATTTTGTATCTTTTATTAGAATGAATCTTTTTCTTATAGACGCCTTTGATATTTGTCAACTTTTGGGGTACAAGATAAAAATGAAGAATTCTTATGTGAATACTTTTGGAGATTCTGAAGCTATGAATTATTTTAGATAATTTTGTGAGGAATACAAAGAAATTATCAATGAAGATATAATTTAAACTTAGTTAATGCTAAATTAGAAATTATGAACAAACAATAAAGTAATAATTATTTTGGATGTTGAAATTTCTTTTCTTCCTTATTTTTTAAATGGTTATCACTATTTGTCTTAGATTTATTGTTTCTTTAGTTTTTCTAGCTTCTATTAATGTAAATTTTTTTGCTCTAACAATTAAAACTGAAGTTATTGTGAAAATTGTGTCTTAGGTCAGTTTTTTTTTTTAATTCAATATGGCGCCTGACGAATCAACCAGTTAACTTAAAAAAAAAAAAAATCTGTAGTTCAAAATTAATCCTTTTTGAAAAATTCAAAAGATTCTAAATCCAAAATAACTTACCATAAAATTGCAAAAATTGAGTGGTAAGCAATGATAAATGAAAAATGTATATAATATTAAATTCTAAAATGTTATGATAAAAAAATTAACCAAAAACTGAATCACTTGAGTTGAAATAACTAATTACATATAAGCCAACAATCTTTACAATATCATCTTTGTTTAAAATGTTAGCCTGGAACCATGGTCTATATTTCGATCCTTCGATTAAAAAATAATTAAGTTAAAAAAGAAAAATTAAAAATCATAACAGGTCATATTTGTTTAACAAAAATGAATAGAAAAAAACTTATTCTTTCTTTCTTTTTTTTTTTTATTCTAATACTTTTTAAACTTTAAAATAGAGAACATTAATATGATAAATATGTTGGACTATTTCCATCATCTATCATTAAATGTTGAATGTATAGAAATTTTTAAACTTTATTTATACTTTTCAAATACAAATAACTTGTTAATAATAATATATAAATAGACAATACAGGTTAGTAATTACACAACATTTCAAGCAGTGTTATTACTATCAAGTTGTTTGTATTTGAAGTTTAAATTAAGTTTAAAATTTTCTATATATTCAATATTTAATAACAGATGATGGAATTAGTTCAACATATTATCACATCTAATATACCATTATCACAAACCTTTGTCAATAGAAAGAACATGAATGAAATGTACCAAGCCCTTAGGAATAAATATGTTCTAGATAAGGCAATCAGTTGATCATATTTATATATAAAGCTATTTGAGGTCAATCACAAAATTATTTTGGGATATTTATAAATATATAATAAAATACATGGGTTTTCCATTCTTAATTTTTGCAATGTACAAAATTTTTATTAATAATTGACATTTCTATTGATTTTTTTCCGAGATCTAAATATAAACATTGGATATGTTTCATTATATAAAATTTTAAATATTCAAAACTTTTCTTAAAACAAATTATATTTAATTACACATACACACACGCAAATGTAAATTAACAAAGATAGTAAATAATCCTCCCCAGGCTATGAATAAAAAGGACTTTAAATGTTGAACAAAGGATGGAGAATAGAATGAATCCATCTTTCAACATTGTTAGTAATTCAGAATGAAATTAATTTATCAGTCAGATGGAATATGGCAAGATTTATTAAACTCATAATCAATTATAGAAGGCTCTCTTTTAACACATTGATTATAAAAATTAAATATAAAAAATTGTCAGATAATGAAAATTATTTTTCACATATAAATCGTGATAAACAGAGTAACAAAATTCAAAAAACATTAATCACAAAGAACAATTTGCCAAGTGCTTTTGGTACATCATGGCGACATATTGCAACTGAATGGTTAATATTCCAGTGCATGCTCAGTGAAACATTAGTGTTACGCTGATTGATAACATTTTTAAACTTCGTAATAAACCAAGCCTCTTGTTATCATTTGATTCAGTGCACACAGTAGTGATATTTTGAGGATAAAATCCACAACTATTTTTGTGACTCAAAAAAAAAAAAAAACAGAATTAACCTGTAAATCACTTTTATACTTTTTATACTAATAAACATGCTGTTGTAATTGCGTTAAAACATTTGCCTTTGTTTCAATACCATTGCAACCAATTTCTTTGCAGGCAATGGAATAAACCACTTCATACCTGTTGATTCTGATATGCTTGGTAAATTGTTCTTTGTGATTAATGTTTTTTGAATTTTGTTGCTCTGTTTATCATGATTTATACATGAAGAATAATTATAAAAATTAAAAAAGATGTAATACATAAACAAAGGGAGCAAATCACATCCCCTCAGGCTATGCATTAAAAGGACGCTAAGCTTAAGAATAAAAAAAAATCAATATATTCTTGGAGCTATGATTTTTATAAGCATATCATTGAAACTTTCTTTTAACAGCTATATATTCACTTTCCCACTCTTAAGTGCCTTATCTGGCTGATAAATTAATTTCACTCTGAATTACCAACAATGTTGACAATGTTATAAATAAATGCATAAACATCTTATTTCTTTCCAAAAACTTTATTTCCATACATTAACTAATGAACATATATATAAATTCACACATACATTTCCAACGTTTCAACATATATATTTTAAAAAGAAAAAGTGGTTGTTTAATTTGTCATTGTATAATAATATTATAATATAATATATGATGTTGACAATAGTATGCTTATAAACATCAGAACTCCAAGAATAAGTGGATTCATTCTATTCTTAATCCTTTGTTTAACATTTAGTGTTTTTAAGTCATAGCCTATGAAGAGTGATTTACTCCCTTTGTTTACATATGCACTGAGCTATGTTTAATTTAAAGTTTAAATGTAAATAAACTAATTCTTAACTATCTATAAACAACTCAATCAATCAATTCTCTATCAAAATGCTCTTATCAACTTTGACATCATTTTTAGCAACTTATCATTTTTCAGCTAGCAAGCCCACACCCAGTATTCCAACACAATATACAAAGCCCTTTCCATATAAATACCAAACTCTAGACCAATTACATTTTAAAGCTTGAAATAATCATGACGAGCTGTTTTTAAATATCAAGGAATAGCACACATTATGTACCAGTTTAGCATTACACACTTTTCATTTATATGGGTTATTAAATAATTATATTTTGAATTACATCACATCTTTGACACCAACCACTTTAGATTATTTAATCATTTACTAAACTAGAGATTATCTCTAGCACAGATATAAACTTCAAAACTCAATTAAAGATTAATATATCTGATTTTTTAAAATTAAACACACTAACAAATGGAGTTATTCACATTTCTTTTTTCCCACATCTAATATCTTTGTAAATATATTAAATAACCTCAATATTACCAAATTCTTTTAAATTCATATAAATAAATATACAATAAAAGACAAATGGCCCCCAAGTGCATTTTGTGCTGAACCAGCACTCATCAGTTTTGAAGTTTATATTTATGCTAGAGATAATCTCTAGTTCAATAAATGATTAATAATGGCCATTGCTATATTTATCTAAAGTGGATGGTGTCAAAAATTTGACATTTGTAATTCATAATGTAATTATTTAATATAGATATTTTTTATATAGTAAAGATATATATGAGATGGTGATTTGGATTAACTGAAGAGTGCTGGTTCAGCATGAAATGCATCTTGGGAGTCATTTGTCTTTAATTGTATCTATATTTATATGAATTTAAAAGAATATGTGGTAACATTGAGGTTATTTAATATATTTATACAGTTATTAAATAATAATTAAGGCAATAATTTGTAATTTTTAACTACCCTAGGGTAATTTGTTGAAATGTGAAAACTTCACATCTAATTGATATTGACAAAGTCTGCAGATTGTGGTAAAAAACTACCGAAGAGTGGTGTTTTGAACTGCAAAACAATTGTCCTGATGAGCTAATTGGCACCCTCTATTCATGTGATACCAAAGTTAAGAAAATGCTACTGGTAAATTAATTGGCTGATTTATTAAATGATATACACTTGCTGTATATGCTATTATTATCAACATTTTCAAACATTATTGAACCACTGCAGCACGAAAGTCTCCCCAAATTTAAATTGGTTTCTCTGATCCCTAAACTCCCTTCTTCACTATTATCCTTATTTTACCCATCAATTTCACATATAAATTTTTCTAGATCTTTATAATCTCTTGGGATTCAATATAAAACTTCAATTGTCCATCTATTATCATCTCTTCTAGCAATATGCCCAGTCCAGCTTCACTTGAGTCTCTTAATTCTTTCAGTGATACTTCTTTGTTCTCTCACCTATTTATTGTGTTTTCATTCTCTTATTATTCCTAACATATTTTTCTGTGTCTGAATTACTAATCTATCAATTTTCAAGTTTCTGATTTATATAGAATACTGATAAAACACATTATTAAAAATCTTTTAAAACCTAGGTAAATTTCATTTTAATATTAAATTATTTTTATCAAAAGCATTCCTTCCTTTCAACCATTATGTTTCCTTAAGTATTAGTAATTTGATCAAGGTATTTATAGTTATTAACTTCTAATTCATGATTATCAATCTTTATTTTCTTTTGAGAAAATACATTGAACATTATTTTAATCTTTTTAGTATTTGTCTTTAGTCCAATTTTTTTACTTGCATCCATAATGCATAACATTACCTGAAACTGAAGTATTATTTACAAAAACTACCACATTATGTGTAAAATCTAAATGCATTAAATAATTTCAATTTCATTTTACTCCCTTAGCTTCCCATTTAATCCACAAACACTTCTTATAGAATGGCTGTAAAAAATTTTGGAGATATGAGACCATTCTGCCATCTCAAAGTTAATCTTTTTAATATAATAATAAAATTTAAACAATACTATTACATTTTAATATTGTTCAGATTAAGATAATATCCTAGATGTATAACTAGATGATCCAATATTTTAATCACTTTATAAATGCTTATAGAATCAAATGCTCTTTTCATAATTTACAAATCCAATATATGATGGCAGGTCATGTTCATATTCGCTGCTCTTATCTGTAATTTCTCTCAATATCTGTATATGATCCATTATGCTAAAACTACTTTTAGATCCAGATCATTCTTTTATTTGATTAAAATCTAAAGCTCACTGCAGATGAGCTATAATTATCTTGGTAAAGATTTTGTATAGAACTGATAAAAGAATGATAGATCTAATTTCTAATATCTTCTTTTTAAATATCATTATTATTATCATCACTTAGACATATGATACATAACTTTAACAATTTTTCAATTTCTTTATTTACTTCTTTAACGATATTGATAATTCTATAATTTCTGGAATTTTTCCATTATTCATAGATTTAAATTGCATGTCTTTTTATTTAAAGAACTGAATAATTCAGATATAATAAGAATAGGGGATTTGTTTTCTTCACTTTTATTATTATACAAATCTTTAGAAAATTCTTCCACACATTTCATAATGTCATTAGTTCAATCTTTTCTATTTATTACAGAAATAACTTTCTTACCAATATCAAGATGTTGTTTTATACTTTTGAGACTTTTATTTTCTTCTATGGCTTTCCTGGCCAATTCATAATTATATTTTCTTATATCATTACTAACTCTTTTTTGTACCATTTTACAAAACTTAAATTTTAATTTTTCTTAAAGGATTATTTTTATATTTTTTCATATTTCTTCTTTTCTTCATATATTGTCATCTCAGTAGAAGTTTACTGGTAAACTGCTATACTTTTGTACTAGATACCTTTATTGAAATTCTTAATAGTATATCAGTTATATTATTGATTTCAGCAAATCTGGACCATCTTCAAAATCTCTTTTAATATTTTAAAATGATTTGCAAATTCTAATTTGAATTCCTTGGAGAGTTCCTGAAGGATAGAAATATCAATTGTTAATACAATTTTTATAAATAATTTTTGTCTAGTTTTATATTATCATGTATCTTACATCTCATTAATCAATAAGCATTTCCTATATTGACTAATTAAGGACATTACAATCTTGAAATATATATGTTCTGTTAATCAAAATATAATCCAATTTTGCTATATCTTCATTTGCATGCTTGCACGTTAGCACTTTTCTCAAAGAAAGAATTCAGATTTTCGTTTTCTGCAAACTCCACAAGACTGTGGCCTCTTTCATTTCTATAACTATAATCAAATTTACTTTCACCTTTCAATTATTTACCAAAAACATTATGCACATCCATATAAAAATTGAGAACATGTTATGGCATAATTTGAATTGCATGTATTGAGTATTTTCCATTAATTTGAACAACTAATTTTGCCAGTCTGTCTGATATATCATAAATCTCCACAAGGTTTCTTTCATGTTTTATTGTAATAAATCCTACTCTACTTGTCCTTGCAATAATTGTACAGTAAAATATATGTTCACTTTTCAAATTGTCTTTTCACCTCTCTTCTAACTTCATGAAATCCAATGATGCTCATTTAATATTAGAAAGTTATTCTTCAAATTCGTGCAATCTTCTTTTATTTCAAAGTGTTCAGCAGTTGTAGATACCAAAATTAAAGGTTGTCATCAAATAAAAGTTTTGGTTCACAATCAAGAGATTCTTAATAACCCCTCCATTTCACCGCTAATTGCTGCCTTGACTGGCCAGTTTACAGCCATCGAGAAATAAAGCGCATAATATAGTTCTGTCTATCATGATTGCAAATATCCATTTAAAAAAAATCATTCACATACATATTCAACCTGCCTTCAAGAAAATTCAACTGATATTTCGACTGAGAACTATCAGCCAAGTAACAAGAAAGACTATAGTTAACTCAGGGATAAAAAGTCAATAAATTCATGATGAAAGGCTAATGAATGTTGATGAACAGCCTATCCATGTTCATTTACTATGTGAATAACCATATAATAATCACAGCTGCTATTACAAAATGTATTAAGTGAACATTAGGGATTTGACCTGCTTGATGCCATTAAGGCCTCAAGAAAAATTAAAGTCTACTTTCAGTTAATAGCAAACCCCTTTCTATAGCCATTTATACAAACATATAAATATTGAGTAATAGAGTGCTAATATGTAATAATTAGAATTATAAACTTTACAAGTTCTACTTATATCAATGTAAAACTCTTGTATCAAATTTATTTTGTAAGTGAAAAATTAATTCATTTTCAATAGCATATCCTATGTGATTTTTGTCTGCAATGTGTAGTTTCAACCACCAAAATTTATTCCAATCCCTTGAGGGTATAAGATTTCAATAAAAATTAAGCAGATCAAACAAGTTTTCACATAGCCTCAATATATTAGTGTTTTATTATGTAACAAATTAATTTTCGTGTAAACCTGCCACAGGCATTGCAAGCAAATCAAATTTATCTTAATTGCAGGAATCTGTTGCATTACTTGTCAGTACAAACCATCATTGAAAAAAGATTGGATGAGATTAATGATTATTGATAATAAGATTAGTAAAGCAGAAATTAAATGAATGTAAGATAGTAAAGCAGAAGTTGTAATAAATCTCTGCAAGTTAAATATAAACTGACACAAATCTATTAATAACCAAAAAAAGATCAGTACAGTCCAATCTACTGATTTTACTTATTGACAAGTTTGTATTACTTTGCTGGGAGTTCTAAAGTAACTAAAATATATAAATGTCAATAATCAAAAAAAAAAAATTACTCATTCTCGCAAAAATATATATATACTGTTTGCAAAAACAGAAAAAGTTAGCATTTAATTTATCTGACTACTATTTATTTTGTAAAATTATTACATATTTCTTTTTTAACCCACAATGGTTACAACACAGTATCTCCTACTGATACTAAGAAAAATATTTGTTTTATAAAAATATTGTTTCAAATTTGATTTTTATTAAAATACTTGTATAAAAAAATATAATCATAAAATCACAAAAATGAAGAATTACTTATGTTTAACTGGCAATTGATTGCTTTCTTATAATCAATTATTATAATGAAATAAATTTAATTTTTATTATTATTGCCATTAATTACAACAACTTTTATAATATTTATTTTAAAAAAAGAAAAACAGTTATTTGAAAATGACAGGTAAAATGATAGCCATTTAAAAAAACCACAAGTGTTATGAGATACTGTTAAACCAGAAAAGGAAGGCATAAAATTTTACTACACAAACAAAATTCAAACTAATTTAATTTGTGCAAAATTGCCACATATTTAGAAGATACTAAAGTGGACATCTGTTCAATTTAAAAAATATGAAATTAAGGCATTTGAAAACTGATATCAGTATAATAGACTGCTTGTAATAGTTGAGGGTTAATAAATCCTCATTTAAATTATTAGCTTTTTAATGGAATATTAATCAACTAAAAATTTAGTGTCAATAACTCATATTATTTTTTCTATTTTTTTTTTTTTTTTGTAATTAAAAATTGAAATATTTTTTTTACTTGAACATGTGATATAATAAAATTTGTCTTTTTAAGAAAAAAATTTTTTTTTTAAATTCACCTTTAGCCTGAAAATTGAAATGAAATTTTAAGTTTATATTATTTATTCCAATTTATAATATTTTTTTTAATTTGCAAGTTAATATTTTCTTTTTTAAACTACTTTTATTTTTTTAAATCTACACTTCTAATAAAAATTTTAAAAAATGTAAAGATAAAATAAAAAATACTTTTTTTTTTCCTATTAAAAAATAGAAAAATGATGAAAACCAAAGATCAATTAAGACTAGGAGCATTTCAAAAAAGATACTTAAATGATTAATATTTTCATATCTAATATACAGTTGTTTAATTATAAAGGTATTAAAATAAGTGGATTTTGTTTCTATCTTGTCAATTCACACATTAAGCCAATTTGAATGAGGTCAAATGAACACTTCTGGTGATTTAGATGACTCACTGATAAATATTATTTCTGATCAGCTTCCCTTATAAAATTTTGATGAAATGAAAATGGACACATTTTTATTTGCAAATCAAATTTGGGAAATGTGTTGATAAAATTGAGCTTAGTTCCAATTATTAAGTTATATGTACTGTAACGATCCGGATTTAGAAAGCTTAACATAATCTGCACTACAGGGCGCCATCAAGGCATTTGAACCTAGAAAAATTTATAAAGTAGGCAGATATGTAAGTCAAAACAAAAATTTTTATTTTATTTTATATATTTTGATATCCAGACGTTAGCCCATTGTCACTAGCTCAATGGAACAGCAGAGATTTATATTTATAATAAATTCTTATCTAAGAATATATAAAAAAGAATAAAATAAGCCACTGCCAGTAATTAACACACAAACATTTATTTACGCACATATATAAAATTTAGCATTATTTTAGAATAACTTTTGCTTTGGATTTTAACTTGATTTTAGAATATAAATTTACATTTTAATTTTTATAATATTATAAGTTTACATTTTAATTTTTTATAAGTTCGCACGGATGGATTTATAAAAGTTTGTTTTAAAATGTTTGAATGCAGATCGGTTACATAGATTTCACAGTTAAAAACATTTCAAAATAAACATAAACGATCAAAATACAAAGTCATTGATACCGTCAATTGCAGAGGGAAATTTATAAGTAACCCAATAGCATTCACCATAAGATGCTTGAATTGACACCAATAACTTAAAAGACATCCGAATAAATACGTTTTAGATACTCACCATAAGGTATCATTATTTATCGAATGTCTATATATTTTGATCCAATATGAAAACCCAAAACATAATTAACCGATAATGAATCCATGCAAGCGTCTATAAACAACTTAAATTTAATGCATTTTTATTTAGTGTTGAGTATGAATAGACTACATAGATTTGCATTTGAAGATAAAACATTCTATCCCCATTCAACCTTAGGCTAAAAGTTCGCAGTCAAACTGGCGTCAATCCATCTGATATATCGATGTATTCAATGTAATACGAATACGGCAACACAAAATAGGTTAAGACATTGACTCTCGTCAGATAGGAATATTACATCTATCTAACGAGAAGAACAATAAAAAAAAAACTCCATAGAAATGGACTGCGGTCATTTTGCCGACTTACGATCACATTCCCTAGGCAAGAGGAAGTGTGCGGCGTATACAAGCAATTCCGCCCGTAGCGAATCTTGCATTACATCTACTAACTACATCAATATATCCAATCCATTGACCCAATTCAACAACGACACGAATAACCTAAGATTACCCTCCCCTAATATAACTTTACAAATCTATACAGCCATTCACACCTGACTTAAGTTTATCATTGATATATTTTAATTTATCGGAAAATAGAAATCATAATAAAACTTAAAGAAGAAAAAATAAATAAATGGAAATGATTTTACAAAAGAAATACATCAAATAAAATTATACCTAATTAATAAATAATTTAGTTTGGTCAGATAGGAATCTATATCTTTTTTTTTTTTTTAAATACGGAACAAGTTTAGAAGTAAAGTTCTTATTGTTTAGAAATGTTCATTAATTATATATATTTAAAGCTGAGAGTTCAAAAAGTTCTTACGATTTCAAAACGTTCCTTTTATCCATTGCTTGCCATTTGAACATGAATTCCCACGCCGTCCTAAAGAGATTGGTATTCTGCTGGCTGATTTATTTATTCATCCGGAGGTCTTTTGCTTTGGCTGGTCCTCAATGTAGAAAACTATGTCATTTCTTTTTTTTTTTTAACAAAACTGAAGGGATTGAAGAGTGCGTCTTTTCAATCCCTTCTCTTTCAACTCCGCACTAACACATATAGTCACATCGTAATAACTCTTTTTATTTTCAACCTTTCCTTTTATATTAATTTTGTGGATTACTCAACATTATGTCATCGATGTGATGGTCCTTTCGCTGAGGTCCGATTCCATTGTTTTTCTCTCCTGACTGTTGCTTATACATTTAAATGCCCAAGGCTAGTTTACATTTAACTAATTAAAACAATCATTTCCATTTTCTGATTACTTAATGTGTTTTCCAAAATTAAAGATATATTTTTATCTCTAAATCTTTTTAAGTTTTTGCTTTTAAAATATTTTTTCTATTTTTAATAAAGTTTTATTTTAATAATTTTTTTCATCTGTGCGATTTTATATATATACAAGTTTAAGATAGATTTTTTTAATTTTCAATTTTTAATTCTTAAAAAAGAAGTTTTTATTTGCGAACTTTTCTTCTTTTCATGTTTACTAATAAAAAAACAATGTAACGTACATATATGCCTGTTACAGTACATGTATTAATACCCAAAAACATATACATAAAACACACACATATATGTACATGTATATATATAAATTAATCTATTTTTTATTTTTAAGCATAATTTATTTTCAATTTTTCATTATTTTATACGATTTCATAATAAGTGACAGTTAGTTACAAAATAAAAGCTACTTAATGCACTTCTTAGGGAGACCACAACAATAAGAAAGCAGTGAAGAAATTAAGCCATAAAAAAAATCTTTATCAATTACATTCATTTTATCAACTGACACAGTTTTTATTTCATTATTACATGGTTCAATACTTTCCATAATTGCATTAAAATATTGACAAGAGTTTTTATTGTAAGATGATATACAATAAAGAAAAAGTATTGGTGCTTTTGTGCCAACATAATCTCTCTTGGAAAATTAAATCAGTATGGAATTATGTAGTTAATGCAGCAGCTATATTTAAAGAGAAGAACTTATTCTAGATCTATGAAATGTTAGTCCAGTTGTTCAATTAAATGTGGTAATAGGTTTTCTGCTGCACTGATTTGAACTAGGATATAAATTGTAAATTATTTCATGCAATATCCTACAACTAATGTAATTATTGGTTTAGAGTCTGCTAACAGGAGTGATTGCTAATCTTATGAGAAATTTTTCTAGCACTATCATGGACTAGTTCAATACGTGCTGAGAAGTTTACTCAGTCACAATCTCGATGTAAGGAAGAAATCAGAAGGGATGAAACAAATTTTTATTCAAAAAAAAAAGCTAGGTTTGCCAGCTATCGTGTGTCCTCATCATCAAAAGATCCCAATGTATAAATAACTAATAACAGAAACCCCTAAGTTAGAATAGTTTAAACTTGAGTGTTTGGTTTGAAACAAATATCTGACTGTCCTATTTTTATGTATAATGAAACAATCATTATATTCCCCATTATGGAAACACAATTCATGCCTGGTCCAGTGAAACACATGGATAAAATGGTTGGCTTACAATAATTTAATTGCAAAAGAATTCTGTCATTAAATTCTTATAAGTCCTAGAAATATCACGTAAACTCCACAGTGTAATCAAACATTTTTTTGAGATCAAATGCAAAATTTACTAGAAAATAAAAGGAATGACAAAAACTATTCTAATTACACCTGGTTCATTTATATTAGAAAATTTCATTACAGAATATCTTTCAAGATCTATTCATTCCACTCCTTGATAATATTTCTAATACTTTTAGACAAACACAATTTTTTCACTTGTTATAAATAACTTTTTTTGATTGTTTAGTCTTTTTTTTATGTGCATTTACTTTCACATCAATTATTTTTTGTATTATTTGATTGCTAAAAGACTCTCACTTAATGTACTTATTGTTGTCAATTTATTTCAAAGTAAAATATAAAAGAACATGTATTCATTTTACATTTGGTCTCTTATCTGCATTTCACTTTTTATAACTTTTATGTAACACACTTATTGCCATCAATTACTTTCATAAATTACTATTTCCATTATTTGCCTTGCTAAAAGGATTTTATTTCAATCAAAGTCTTTAATTCAATTCTTATGAAATACTTTTTGCATTATTGCTAAAAGACTGCAATAATTAACTGAAGAAAGCAATCATTTTATTATATATTAAATAATAAAACACAATGTTAACAGAAAAAACAAGTATTTGAATAATAAGTATTTATAAATAATCCTACACTAAGTAAACAAAAAAATTTGTTAGCACATTTAAATCTGTGAGAAGTAAAGGAAGTTCTCTTATAACGCACTATAAAATAAGTCTTTTGGAATAAATAAATTAAGAGCCAGGTTTGGGGAACGGATCTCACTACAGTTGGACTTAGGGTCTTCAGGTAGGATGCTGTGAATGATGCGATGAAATATCTAATCTATAATCGTATCTACCTCCAATGGGCTAGCTCTAGGTTTACACATTAGATTTAGATACAATTTAGGCTAGTCCATCCGTACCTCACCCTTCCTTCAGACTCCATTACGCCTCAGTATTCGAACTCAGGGAGAAATTTGCCTTTGGCTCTCTTCAGGGGTGAATTTACACTAGATGGCAACTATCACACATCTATATAGGTTCCAACTGATTTAAAGATCCATCCAATTATATTATTATATAAGAGCAAAATGTGTGTGTATGTATATACACCTGGGTCTCTTTTTACGCGGACTTATTTAACACAATTTTGAAGTTACGCGATTCGTGTTTCACCAGAAGTCGATTTCCGATAATGCGCTATTACTTTAAATAATAAATTTCATGCACTTACGTTATATTGAAAGTAATAGCACATTATTGGAATTCGACTTTCATCTTAGTAATTTCAATATTTTCAGTGCTTTATAATAGTAAGATTTTACGCAATAATGAAATTAAAATCATGATTTCCACATTTTATGTATACACACATTAAATTTTACAAGATTATAATGTAAATTTGTTCAAACATTGTTCGTGTTAATTTTGCATTTTAAATCACATTCTGTTTTTGCTTTTTAAAAAAGAACATAATCAATTATTATTTTCTTATTAATGACACTAATCATTAATGTGCTCTTAAATTCCAACAAGAGCTAAATGGTTGTATGTCTGGATATCGCGAGCTTCGTAAACAATTAATAAAATCATCGTCTCAAAGATTAATTACTAATTACGTTGTCACCAGAAAATCATAATAATTAAAACATGTATAAAAAATGTAAATTACTGTACTGTAAATTATGCATAAAAATATTATTTTGAATAAAATTAAATATTATAGTTAAAAAAAGTTTGTCTTGTATCAATTTTTTTCAAATTTGAAATTTTTTATTAGTCATATTTTATTTTCTTATATTTTTTTTTTGTGCGAATTTTAAAGTAATTTTACGTTGGTGCTTTGCTTTTACGCGAATTTTGAAAAATCACAGACCGCATCCCCCCTTTTTCAATGTAAGTTACGTCTATTTTTGCACGATTTCGCTTGCGCGTGTTTTCTGAGGAACCTATCTATCGCGTAAAATGAGACCCAGGTGTACTCGGTTATAAGTTGATGAATGAATGTATAAATGATGTTGATAAACTAGAGACCATTTTAATGAAAATCAAGTTAACATTTATTAAGTAACAAAACAAAAAAAATTCAGAACTTTTTAACATAAAATAATATAATTGTGTATGTCAAGGATGTATTTCTACCATATCAACATTAAATGTGTTCACTATTCCAAATCCTTACCCATGGTAGAGATACATAACATGGCACTAATTATTTATAAAGCAAATAAAAATAATAAAAAATCATTATTAAATCGACCGCAAAGTTGTTCGCTATTCCAAACCCTTACCCATGGTAGAGATACATAACATGGCACTAATTATTTATAAAGCAAATAAAAATAATAAAAAATCATTACTAAATCGACCGCAAAGCTATTTACAATAATATGCAAATGTATGTGTAATAGCCTCATTGTCCAATTCCAGTTATTGATGATTACATCTTCTTTGAGGACCCCCCCCCTGCCTATGTATGGTTCCCTACAGTTGATGGGAAAAAAACATCCGTACAAGCTTAGTCATTTATACTGAAAAAATAAACATAAACCATTATTATTATTATCCATAAAAATAAAAAAATAAAATGCAAACTCTGTCCTGTAGTATGTGTTTAATATGGAATAATACCAAAAATCTTACCTTATTCCATATCAAAGTAGTGATGTTCAATGTCAAGTCACTACGAAGGGAGAGCTGACCTAAACTTTATTTAACAATTTTTTTTAATCTAACTTCATGATTTCCCCCTTCATTTTGTTGCTTTCACTAATAATGGACTCTTCCAAATTGTAGGCATGTTTCCAAGTGTGGAAGTAAAATAAAACTAGAATTTTACAAATGTATTTAAAAAAAAAAAATACATAAATCAAAACTTTCTTTAAATCATCTTGATTAATATCCATGAGTTTGGCAATAATGTCTTTTATGGATACAGTCTATCTCTCCTCAGGTCATTCTTAGGTAAGTCATTCGAAAGGATGTTGTTTCTACTTTCCACAGTCGTTTTCTTTTTCCATCCATTTGAACATTTAGTGTAGGACATTTGGTTTTTCTTTAGGTATCATACAAGCAAGTAGATTAAGTCATTGTGTTTCTATGATCAGGACAATAGCACTCCGGTCCTATGGCAATGTTAATTTAGCCAAAATACATTGCACAGCAGTTTATAACAGATTTAATTTTTTTTTGTTTGTTATTTGGCATTTAATGGCTTATCTATTAAAAAAAAGTTACTTAGTCATTTTATTTAAATGCTGTCAATATTCTATTTTTCTTTTATCCATGTTTGAATAATAGCGCAGTTCCTTAAATATCAATTTAAAATCAGTTCAGCTATTTTGTTAAACTGCATGAATTTATCTGTACTTAAATGTCGGTTGTAATTTCTTATAGTTTTGTGCTACAAAAATTATACGGATAATTTGGAATATTTGAACAAGTCATCCATCTCTTGCATTCGGTCTTAGCATGTTGGCTTTATACAGTTATTGCATCATTTGAAAAATAACAAAAGATAACGGAAATGAACAAGGTTTGCTTTTATACCATGCTAAGTTTCCAGTGTTTAGCATACTAGCTTTTCCATTTCCGTTTTCATTGCCATGACTGTCTATTGTTGCATGTATTATATTGGTTGTAGTTAAAAAATAATATTATGTATCAGAATTCTATTTTTATTTACCACACTTGGTTGTCTAGAGATTGGCTTGACATTAGCAATCACCATGTTTACTAAGTCTATGTCTTAATTCATGATGTACAACAAGTTAATAATTAACTCATTGTTGGTATATATATATGAAGGATTTCTTTAACTGGGTTTTTATTTTTCATTTATTAAATAAGAGATAGTTCATTATGACATTTGTTTAATTTGGTACTTAATAAAGCAAACATTTGTATATATATATGTTTACAAAAAAAATGATAGTGCATATTTAACCAACTGGTAGATAAGCTTATGTTTCAAGTGGGTTTGATTTGGTGGTGTGGATAAATAAAGGCTGTTTTTGATATGATTGTAAGCTATCCTTACAATACCAAATAAATAGTTTATATGAAAAAACAATAAAAATGCTAATAATATAAAATATTTACATATACAATATGATAAAATAGAATTAAATAGTTACTGCAAAGCAAAAAAACAGTTTTTAGCATCTTCCTTAAAAGAAACAATGATTATATTACTAGATTATTCAAATGTTTGATGCTAAGGTTTTGTGGTTTTTCATCTTTATTCTAATTAACAGTAACTAAATATCCAGTTACTGAAAAAAATCCATTGAAAGAATTCATAGTATATCTAAATATTCCAATGTCTTATTAAAATAATTCATCTTAAGCTTCATAAACTTGGGGTGAACGGGTGGGGGGGGGGGGCTAAACTTGTTTGGAAATCTTATATTATTGAAAAAAATTTCTACGACTCCCCCCCCACTCAGATTAACATTCAATATTACAACCATGGTAAGCAGATATGCTAATTATTAAACTTCCAAGTGCCCTATAATACTGTGCATTAGATATAAAAACAGCTGAATTAAAAATAATTATTAGATTCAAATGGTGAAGATTTCAACTTAATGTTTAAAAAGCAAACTGGAAAAATAAATAAATTACAAATTATTATTTGAGCTCCTCCCTCTCCCTTTAATCAAATAAATCAAAGATCAAGTGTAAGAATTTTATCATTTCACCCTTTATTTTAATGCTTGATATGCATTACAAAATGTTAAATAATTTAGATAAGAAACTGATAAAATAGTTTAAGATAGTAAAATTGGAATTTAAAAAAAAAAAAGCTCTGAAGTTTGGCAATAATTACTATAACAAAACTGTGGATATTTTGCTATTATTACCCAATTTCTTATAACATCTCACATTTAGAACTGTATCAAATGCAAATTAACAATATACATTTTAATGATTAAAATAACAGGTATTAACAAGAAACATTGCTAAACTTATGCATTCAATAAATAAAAACCATTAACTTAAATCCAGAATCGTAGTAATTTAATTACAAAGCTATATTTAGTTGTAATAAACATTAACCTACAATAAACTAATTTAATAAAATGATAGAAATCAAGTTATGTATCAAAGATTGATGTATAATGAAGCTGCAAATGATACTGGATCTATCATCATTTTAACCATTATCAATCCATTGCAGGATGAAGGTCTCTCTCCAAGTTCAAACTATCTATAATCTTGAGCCTCTTGTCTCCCACACACTTCCTTATTTCATCCATCCATCTCACATGTGGTCTCTTTCCAGGTCTTTTACAATCTCTTGGAACTCAATTTAAGATTTCGATTATCATCTCTTCTAGCAATATGTCTAGCCCAATTACACTTAGACTCTTAAATTCTTTCAACAATGTTAGTAATGCCAGTTTTTTCTCTTACCCATGAATTTCATTTTCGATTTCTTGTTACTCTTAACATGCATTTCTCCATACTGCTCTGAATCTCTGTATTGTTTTTCTGTTCAATGTATGCCTCAGATACTGGTAAAACACATTTATTAAAAATCTTTTCAAACACATAGGCATGTTCACTTTTAATATTAAATTATTTCTATCAAAAGCACTCCAAAGATTAATTCTATGATTAATTCCATCCATTATGTTTCCATCTATAGTAATAATCTGACCAAGGTATTTGTAGTTGCTAACTTCTAACTCTTATAATATCATTTCAAACCTTCAAATACTCTTAATAATGCATTTATTTTACTTTATTCTTAGTTTCAACTGTCCTGTAGTCATCATCAGAGCTATAATATCCATATATATAATCATACAAATAATAATTTTATAAACATTTATGTATTATTTCTAGGACAGTCGAAATTGTAAGAGTAAAGTTTTGGTGTAAAAAATAGTATTGTTAAGTATATAAGATGGTTGGAAATAGTATTATATGTAAATATAGAAATCAATACATAAGGAAAGGAAGAGGAAAAAGAAAATTATACAACTTCTAATTCATTAGTATCAATCTTTATTTTCATATTTTGAGAAAATCTACTGAATATTACCTTAATCTTTTTAACATTTACTTTTGGTCCTACTATCTTACTTTCATCTGATAACTCTTGCAGCATTTCTTGAAGCTCTTCAACACTATTTGCAAAAACAAATACATCATCTGCAAAATGTAAATGACTTAAATAATCTCAATTTATTTATTCCTTTAGCTCCCCATTTTAATCCACAAAATACTTCTTGCAGCATTGCTGTAAAGTGTTTTTGCGATACAGAAATCACCTTGCCATACCCCCTTCTTAATGTGAAATTTTCTAGTACCATTATGTAATTTAGTTGTTGCTGATGCAATTTTATAAATATTCTTCAGAATATGTCAGTATCCTGGGTATATATATAACTTGATAATCCAATGCTTTAATCACTGAAGAAATGCTTATAGAATCAAATGCCTTTTCATAATCTACAAATACAAAGCATAATGGCTACTCATAATTATTGGTCCTATCTATAACTTCTCTCAATACTTTGATATAAATCCAACTTGTTCTTTTGTTTGGTTGAAATCCAAAGTTTCCTGTAGACAAGTTATAATTACCTTAGTAAAAATTTTCTATAAAACTGATAAAAGACTAGATAGGTCTGTAATTTCTAATATCTTTTTTATTACTTTTTAAATATTAATACTGCATTCTCCCAATTATCGAGTACATCTTTATCATTTAGACATTTGGTATATAACTGCCAAAAAATTTTCTATTTTTTTCACTTGCTTCTTTGAAGATATAGATTATAATTCCAACATTACCTAGAGCTTTTCTCTTATTGCATGTCTCACTTTTTCATTTAATAT
This sequence comes from Epiperipatus broadwayi, assembly GCA_028023455.1. Classification (NCBI taxonomy): domain Eukaryota; kingdom Metazoa; phylum Onychophora; class Udeonychophora; order Euonychophora; family Peripatidae; genus Epiperipatus; species Epiperipatus broadwayi. Next base: position 4,840,832 of record JAQFVV010000077.1, on the reverse strand, counting down.
CCTGGAAAATTCATAAAATATATTAGTTGCAGGAGGTACTTTTCTTTATTACTATATAATTATTGGTAGAACACTTCTACATATTTCATGATGTCATCTCTCTTTTTAGTAACAGCTCCATCTTTTTTATCTTATTGCAGAAATGTTTTCTACTAATACCCAAATGTTCTTCTATAGCTTTCCTTGCTAGTTCATAATTCTACTTTCTTATATCATTATCAATTCTTTTTTGCACCATTTTTACAAAATTTGAGATATTTAGTCTCTTAATACATCATTTTTATATATTTTCATATTCTTTCTTTTCTTCATAAATTCTCTAGTCACAGGAGAGTAAATTTTACTGGTCAATTATTTTTTGTTTTTGTTTTTTTGCAGTTTTTAAAAGTGTTTCAGTTATTTTCCTATTCATTTCATTCAAATCAGAATCATGTTCAAAATCTAGTAATATCTGAAAATGATTTGCAAGTTCTAATTTAAACTGATTAGAATGTTCTTGAAGATTAGGAATATCAACTGTGAAGATTGTTTTCCTTAATAATTTTTGTCTTTCTAGTTTTGTATTAACATCTATCTTACTTCCCACTAATTGATGATCATTTCCTGTGTTGAATTTATTAAGAACATTACACTCTCAAAATATGCATTTTCTGTTAGTCAAAACATAATCCAATTCTGCTGTACATTCATTTGCATGCTTTCACATTCATTTCCATCTAACATTTTTCTCAAAAAAAAAAAAAAAATCATAATATTAAGTTTTTCTTTTTCTGCAAACTCCACAAATCTATGTCCTTTCTCATTTCTATCACCAAAATTAAATTTACTCACATCTCTCTCATATTTCAATTGTTTACCAATTCTAGCATTAAAGTTTCCCATAATTTAAAAATGTTGTTTGGTTTGATCAAAAGCCTTTTGTACAACCATATAAAAATCCTCTACTACTTCATCACTATGAGAACTTGTTGGAGCATAAACCTGAATTATCTGCAGTTGGTACCTGCTATTTGTCCGATACATCATTAATCTCTATGATGTTGTTCCACTTTTTATTTATAATGAATTAAACTCCACTTGTACTTCCAATGTTTGGTTCTTTGGAACACATATCCACTTTTTAAATCGTTTCTTCACACTTTTTTCTAACATCACAAAGTCCAATAATGTACCATTAATATAAGGCAGTTATTTTTCTAATTCTTGCAACCTTCCTCCACTTAAAAATAATCTGCATTTATAAGTACCTAAATAAAGGTCGTCATCAATGGGTCTGCAATCAGGGGATTCTTAGCATCCCCTGCCTTGGTTAGCAACTTTATAACCTGCTGGGAATAAGAGCCATGATTTATTTTTATTTGTCATGATTGTAAATATCTTATTAGGAAAAAAATTTTTCATTCTGCCTTCAAGAAAACTCAATTGATATTTCCTTATTATATCCTTATTCAAAAAATAAAACAAAATGTAAATAAATAAAAAAATGCAAACAAGCAAAAAAAAAGTTGACATTCATAAACTTATTACATTTTACAAAACTAGATTATAACAAACAGCAGACATTATTTCGTGCTAAATATAATGTTCTCAAATCTCAAAATGCGACTTTTTAAAATTACATTTTCTTTATGATTTAAGTAGAATTCATTAGCACTTGCATAAAATTTTTTTTCTGCAGTTTTTTTCTTCAAAGTTTTATATATATACAGTGCATATTAGCATACCTTTAGCAAAATGTACTGAGTACGAATGATAAATCAAATCCCCCAAAAAAGTTGTAAAGTTCTATCATTATTGAGAAGAAAAAAAAGGAAGTCATTTTTTGAAATCAGCCATTTGTTTCAAAAGAATGGGTCATCAATCAGAGAAATTATAAAAAGGCAGCAGATTCCTGCCATTGTTGCTTGTGCCCTTGAAATGGCTAAAGTTGTAATTAAAATAAAAGATAATTTTTTGCTTAAAATGGAAAAAGCCTTAATATATATCATAAGAGTGTTCCAATTGATGATCTTGTATTGAGTCAGAAAGCCTTAAGTCTCTATGAAGACTTTAGCTGAGAATCTGAATCACACAACTCAAATAAGTTCTAAAGTTGATACATTTTAATTAGAATTTTAAAAAATTAATGGAGATAAAAAATTGTCCAGAACAGGTATTTAATTATGATGAAGTAGAATTGTGAACAACTGAACACACACAAAGTACTATAAATATATATATGTAAATGTGTTTTCTCAATTTATTATTAATAATTTTTTTTTTTTTTTAAATTTTGTTTACAATTTTAATTTTTATTTGCATCCTGTTATACATATAGTGTTGAAAAATACTGTACATACAATATAATAACCAATGCTCTGCATATTATATGTGAGAGAACTTGAATCAAAGTACAGTATAGTTCATGGCTTTAGTGTATTTGACCATTAAGAGTAAAATATTAGAAAAATCTAAAGTATAATACACATTTAAATATAATCAATTCTTATAACTAAAATTTTAATATGTATTAATAAACTTATTTTAAAGCTTTAATATATAGTTTATTATTTTTTGAAATTAACTCTGAAATTCTTGAATAGCATAATATACTTTATACCTAGTCTACATGCCAAGTATATGATGAATGAATAGACGATTCACATTTGTTTATTGTGACAAATGGTATTACATCATATCTTGCATTTACTATGAATAAATAAACTATAAGAACATAGTCATGTAAAATATATGATCTGGACCAACTGATGATAACCGTTTCAGCCAGAAATATATTTTGCGAGTTATTTGCCTTTCTTCAAATTTTTTTATCCATAGACTTTTAAAATGTGTGAAAATTGAAACATTTGTAATATATTTTAAGATATCATGTATAAGTAAAAACAAAAGGATGGCATTAAATTAATAATATCATGCTCATTTATAAGAACAGATTCATTGATCTTTAATTAAGTCAAAATTTTGTATGTAATATAAATTGCATACATATGTGTAACAAAATAGTTTATCTTTATATCAAAAGGCTGAATGCACTTTAAAATATTATCAAGTAGTTGGTTCAAGAAATCCAGCAATTATAAATTAAATTGTAATAATTTATTATAACTAAATACTAATATATGAAAAATATGTTATGCACCAACTGATAATTGCTGGGTCCACCAAGAGTATATATTGGGAGTCACTTTATCTTTATAAAATATCTTTAATCATATGTTTAAATGTAATATAGAAATTGAGAGTTTTAAAATATATATTAGATAATTTTAATTTAGAATAAAAAATGTTAAGTTTTTTAACAAGTTAAATCTAATTAGATCATATATCACTTTCTACATATCTATATATTCATTCATAATGGTTTCCTTACTTATTTATGTATATTATAGGTCCAAATGGCATTCAACAAAGAATATTATAACTAAATGATAAATACTTGTTAACATTATGGCGATTTGTCACTTCTTACAATTTATTCCAGCATCTTGTCATAATAAGCCCATTACATCATTAAGATGGAAAATTCTTCACAATTCCTTTAGCTCTAAAATATATATATATACAATATAATTCTGCTTTTTGATTTTCTTTCCTCATTCAACATAATCAATCTTTTGCTTAATAATTTTTCTATTCTTATTCAAATCTACATTTCTAAGCCTGATATTCTCTCTTTTTTCAAGTATCCAAGTATCTAATCCATATAAAGCTATACTCTAAAGAAAACATGTAACAAGTCTCTTCCCTTCAATGAATATTTAATTCATTTACTAATTCCTTTAAAAAAATATGAAATAAAACAGGAGATAAACAAGATCTCTTTTTATATCTTACCATTTTTATCTTTTCCATTAAAAAAATAATTTAATCTTTAAATATTTCCAAATGAATAAATTTCCTAATGGAAATCACTTCTTTTAAATTATCATTTCTTTTTAAGATGATTATTAAAATAACTTTCCAAGATCAATAAACAAATACAAGTAAAATATCATTAATCCAAATTTTTTTGAAAAAGCACAATCATTCAAATACAACAAATCTATAATTTAAAATATCACAAGCCAAAAGCTAAAACAATTAATAAAATAAACAAATTACAACAAATCAGAATTTAAAAAAACTAGCCAAAATATATAATTAAAACTTAACAACTACTGGTTTCACTGCCAAGACAAATCTCAATTACAAAATAATTTAAATATAACACAAGTATATACTAATTTCCCAAAATTCTTATATTCCAATTACATTTAATATCAAAAGAACTCTTAAATAATATAACTTGCAATATTACTAGTAAAGTGAAAAACATTTAAAAATTAAATGTAACCTAATTTATTAGTGAATATTTCATAAAAATAAATAAAATTCAATTCAATATTTATATTTACTTGATTACAAAGAAATTATGTAATGGTTAAGTTAAAAAAATTCAAATATTGTACTATAATAAAAGTTTCACTATTTTTGTATAATAGAAACCAATAATAAAAAAGAAATGTTTAAAAAGTTTAATTAATATTACTTTTTTTTTTTAAAAAAGTACATTTAATTTTTTTTTTCCTGAACTTTTCATCAGCACATAGTTGTCAATTGATTTCTTAGGTATTTTTTTCAGAAGTCTAAAAGAAATAAAACCTTGCATTCTACTTATACATGTTGCATATCATCTTGCAATATCTTTCTGTAGTTTTTAGGAAAAACAAAATCTAGCAATCCAACTTCTTATTTTTTTACTGTGATTTTTATACATTTTCAATTTTTTATTTATTTGTAGATTTTGACAATAAATTGATGCACAGATTTAGGCAAGTGTAATTTCAATTATTATATTTATTACATTATAAATAAAATCAAATATCTTCATGCAAAACTATTTTTAATTGTAAATAAAATAAACAAATATCAACATTTTTGCTTCCAATATTCTAGTGAAAAGATGATTGGTTTTCTGCCCAAAAGTGCAATCAGAATCAATGCACATTACACAGCAACAAATTAACTCTTCCCCAGTTTTAAGGCACTAGTGTCTAGATCATGAATTTCAACATGAAATGTGATTCTTGTATATTCATAGATCATTTGAAAACATTCTTGTGATTCATAATCTAACTGTTATAAGTAATATGAATCATTTCAAATATTTCCATAGCAATTTTTTCCATTTAAAAAGATTTAATATCCATGTGCTATTTCCCTGTAGGTTAAAGTACAAAATACACCACATTTCATATCATAACTCATGATTCAGACATACTAGTATCTTAAATTTTTTACTATAGTAAATAGCTAATTAATGTTACTATGTAATACATGCATTGATTCAGAGATAGCACAGCATGCAGCTTCAAGAAATAACTAGTCTCATGGGTTAGTTTTTCACTGGTACACATTGTGAATATCTGTATATATGTGTTATGTGTCTAAATCTAGAAAATTCAGGTACCATCATATTTGGGTTTTCTTCTTTATTAATATTATTAAAATAAATATTTGAAAACTATATCAAAAATAATATTTATTTTGATGGGGGGAAAAACTTCTCTAAACAAAGTTCTATCTAGGTCATGGAACTTGCTGGGTGTTTAAAAGACTCGTCTTCATTTAAAAAAAAAATACTAAGGACTAATACTTCATTAGCTGAAGATTAATCTTAGAACTAAAAATGTTCTAAATTTTAAAACTAACATATCAAAATATATAACTTATGATTGCATTTAAAATTAAGTTTAAATTCTTTATTTTTTGAAGATTATTGTATTTTATTAGTTTTAATGTTTTTCATATGTTAATTTCATAGAGCATTTAATAATTATTTTTTTATGCTGCATTATTAAGTTATTGTGAAGAGTGTATCATCAACTGTAAAAAAATCAATATGTCATTGTCTGGAAAAAGAATTTAAATCCATTATCTACTTACATTTGCTGCATTTGACATTTTGCATAGCTAAATGGTAAAAAATTCATAATAAAAGATCAAGATTCTTTATATAATGAAACGTAAAAAATTGCTTTTTAAAAATTCGTTTTCGTTTACATTTTGAAGGTATACAGTTTTATTTTTCACATAGCATTGAGAATAAATAACAAAGTGATATGACTGTAATAATTGAACTTTTATTAAAAAGAAATGTTTTTTGATAACATATTTCTACACTAAATTAGTGTTATGCAGGAAAATGAAAAATCTTTTCTGTTTTTTAGAAAATAAATTTTTAATACACCTGGGTCTCGTTTTATGCGGATTTATTCAATGTGATTTTGAAGTTATGCGATTCATGATTCTTCTTAATATCTTTGTATGCAGTTTTCTTTTATGCGATAAAAATTATTCGATCAGAAGTGAACTCCGATAATGCACTATTACTTTAAATATTATAAATTTTGCACTTTCACGTCATATTTAAAATAATAGCCATTATCGGAATTCGACTTTCATCTAATAATTTCAATATTTTCAGTGCTTTATAATTGTACTGTAATAGATTTTATGTAATAAAGAAGTTCATAATTCACTTAAAATCAGAATTTCCCCATTTTATATACACACATTAAATTTTACAAGACTATAATGTAAATCTGTTCAAACGTTATACATGAAAAATACTATGTTTGTTATTGTTTTTGCATTTTAAATCACGTTCAATTTTTGCTTTTTATAAAACGAGTACGTAATCAATTAATCATTTAGTGTCCGCAAGTTTATTTTTAAAAGGTGAGTAACAGCGGTGGGCACAATTAAATTTGACAATTAAAATATGATTTTTAATTGTAATTAACAATTTAAAAATTACGTAATGTGATCTGAAATTAATTTGATGTGAAACGATGAAATTTGATTTTTAAACGGAATTGAAAATTAAAAAATTAAAGACAAAAATAAGAATTTAATTTTTAATTGTTAGTTTTAATTAAATTTTGCCCAACAGTGGTGAGTCGGTGTCTTTTTATTATCGTAAGTCTAAGTTCTTAAATTTTAAACTTTTAGTTTACTCTAACGAAGAGAGAAAAAAAACACCCAAGAAAATGAATTTCTTTGGAAACAAAAATTTCAATTTTAGATCGCTTAGCGAAATGGGGAGGATCAATAGCGATTGGAAAATGTTTTAGTTGTATTTTCTCTTGACTTTGTTTAAGGAGAAGCTACCGTACCTCACATCACATCACATCACATCACGACGAATCTGATGTCTCAAATAGTGATAATAATTAAAATACCGCACATGTATTAAAAAAATGTAAATTACGCATAAAAATATATTGTTTTGAATAAAATTAAATACTGTAGTTAATAAAAAAATGTAAGAAAAGTTTGTCTTGTATCAATTTTTTTCAAATTTGAAATTTTTTTATTAGTCATATTTTATTTTCTTATTTTTTTTTATGTGAATTTTAAAGTAATTTTACGTTGTTGCTTTGCTTTTATGCGATTTTTGGAAAATTAAAGTCCATATCCCCCATTTTTCAAGGTAAGTTACGTCTATTTTTGTGCGATTTCTTTTGTGCGCATTTTCTGAGGAACCTATCTACCGCACAAAACGAGATCCAGGTGTATACAATTGCAAAATTAATTTGGCTGTCAGAATTGTGAATAAATACATATTTATACATTTATGGATAAAGTAAAATTCATAAAAAAGTTTGTTAAATACAAGTGATTATGTCATTTATAATAAATGGCAGACATAATTAATATTACATAGACATTAAAACTGTAAACAAATTTTATTGATTTTTTTTGAACAATTGTGCTATTAAAAATGACTGTACAGAAACAAACCTCTTAGTACAAAATCAATTATTTTTTCTTTGAAATATACAGAAAGTTTCTGATTTTCACATAGCTTAGAGTAAATCACTGATATTGTTATTTTAGAAAATAGTAGAAGTATTAGTAAAATTTTTAATGAATTGAATGAGAATAAGTATAATATTAGATTTACAATGGAGAAAGAAGAAAATGGATTAAAGTATTTAGATATTTTTTTTAAAAAAAGGGATAATGAATGAGATAGTTGTTGAACATTATATTAAAGATGAAAAGACCAGAGGGTTGATTGATCCAACTTCCTATCAGCCATGGTGCCAGAAAATGGGAGTTTTAAAGGGATTTAAAGTAAAGAATGATAGATTAACATTAGATAAAACACAGGCATATAAACAGAAATTAAAGATGAAAAATAATTATGTAAAAATAGGTTACAAAGAAAAGGAAATCAGAAAAATTTTTGATGGTAAGGTAGATAAAGTAAATGAGGATAACAGGAATAGGTATAGAGATAGTAAATGGATGTCTATTCCATATTCAGAAAAAGTATATAAAAAATTAATGAAAGATAAATTGCCAAATAATGTAAAAATAGCTTGGAACAATAATAAGTCCTTGGGTAAATGGTTACATAATGCAAAAGAGTTAAATGATGTTAGTAGTATGATGGGGCTGGTATATAAAATTAGCCGTGGAAAATGCAATAAAATATATATAGGCCAGACAGGGAGAACGGCAGGTGAGAGAGGTAAAGAATATGATCGAGCAATTAATAGAAGACATGAGATCAGGGCCATATTTACATTTGGATACAAGGCATAAAATGAAGTGAGAGGAAAATATGTGTTGATCAGGGCCATATTTACATTATTTGGATACAAGGCATAAAATGAAGTGAGAGGAAAATATGTGTTATTAAATATGTGAAGAATTACCATAAGAGAATATATTATGAAACATTATATATTCAAGAAAACTTAGACAAATGTGTAAATATAGTAAAAGGTCCAGCTAAATTAGGAGGGAAATGGGCTTTATTAAACAATTGGAAAGTGTAGGAAATGGTTGTACATATGTAAATACCAATTTATTTATTTATTTTTATTTTTTAAAAGATGTGTTTAGGTGTATCAGTGTTATTAGATAGAGTGGAGAGAGGTGGGTGGTGTGAAAGTCTGTGCTCATATACCCTATATTACATATATATAACCACAGGTATATAACAAGCCTGTGTTTCAGTTATTATATTTAATTATTTATTTATTTATTTTTTTTGGGGGGGGGGGATATTGTTAAAATTTTTAGATGTATAATATGTTAAATTTATTTATTTATAATATATGGACATATTTAAAAAGAAAATGAAATATAATGTAAATAATGTCCAGTAGATGGAGTGAATATTATTATTTGTTTATGTGAATTCTATAATATAATATCTTGAGAAGGTCTCAATGGAGATGAAAGCCGGTTTGATAAAAATTTAAATATAATTATTAATAGTTTATTTCAATCTTGTTTGATTGATTATTTATTTAGCTTAGAGTAAGTTTAACTTCTTTAAAAAAATCTGCTACATGTATTAAATTCTAAATGTATGATTTCTTATGTTAGCTGATATAATTTTTCAGCAATCCGATATAAGAAGCTACCACCTTATAAAATTTAAGTTACATTAATTATTAAAAATAAACTTTAATTTTATAATTATAATTTCTTTATTTCAGAATTAGACATTTCAAAAATTCGTATAGCTTAAAAATTGGGTTAACATCTTTATAGAAACAAATAAAAGTATGACTACATTTTTTTTTTTCTTGACAGTTAAAAAAATAGAGATTTGATATTTAAAGTTGCTGTCACATTTCATATTTCATTTGTTAGTGAAAATAACTTTCAACATGGATTTGTAACTTTGTTGTTTTAAAGGGAATGTTAATACAATGAAGCTATCACATATGCTTTAACAATATACACTACATTAATTAATAATAATCAACCCCTAAGCTATCAACAATCTGAACCTGTACTCAAGGCAATCTCCTCTAACAGTAAAGATGGTATCACCTCTATTTATGGTATATTTGTATACACAGCAACTTGACCAAGGAGTTATTGAGATTAATAATGCAAAGAAGTTTAAACAAACCTCATTAATTGGGCAAATATAACCTGTTCTGAAAGCAGACTAAACTTCCAAATTCCATATAAAAGTATATACTTATTAAGACAATAAAACTTTAATAGGTTTATAAATGTAGATGACAATAATCAACTATTAAGTTATCAACAATCTCAACCTGTAGTCAAAGCAACCTCCTTTAACAATAAAGGTGGTGATCACCTTTATCTATGGTTAGATATATTTATATAGACACTAAAGATTGCAACTTGACCAAGGAGCATGAGATTAATAATGCAAAGAAGTTTAAACAAACCGCATTAACCAGGCAAATACTTTAATTATATGCTATCAAAAAAAAAATCAATAAACAAAAAGTAAAATTATTAAAATTCATAAATATAATAAAATTTTATGATTATTTATCACACAGCATGTCAGCAGCCATTTTCTATCTTATATTGCTATCACTAAAATAAGGTAAGTAATTCATATGATTTTGTAAGGACTTCAAATGTTTTTTTAGAGGGAAATAAGTATAAAAATGTGTTTTTTGTTAAACTTGATATATGTAGTATGTACACGAATATTGTACCACATAAGGCATTTGATACAATATTGAATAGATATATTAAAGATACTAATAAGAGTATAAAAATGGAATGTAATCAATTGTATGATATGTTAAATATTTGTTGTAAAAATGTGGTATTTAAATATGATGAAGTATATTATAAACAATGTAAAGAATTGAGTATGGGGAATAGTACGAGTGGATTGTTAGCTGCTATTTTTATGGATGATTACGAAGATAAATATTTTTGTGTTACAAAATATAAGCCTGTTTTTTGGGTTAGTTATGTTGATTATTTTTTAGTGTTCAATGGCAATTATAGAAAATCTGAATGTTTTATAAGGTATATTAATTCAATTGATGATGACATTAGTTTTACTATGGAAAAAGAAAAAAATAATGTAATTACTTATATGGATGTTATAATAAAAAAAGTTATTAAAAATTGTAAGGTTGATATTGAAACTAGTGTATTCAGAAAAGAAACTTTTTATGGTTTAACTGTTAAGTAGTTGGGATTCAGATATTGAATATGAACATAAAATTAATATTATTAATAATAGAATAAATAGAGCAATTAATTTATGTTCTGAAGAAAAATTGTTTATAAAAGAAATTAGTAATATAAAAGAGGAAGGTATAAAAAATAATTATCCAGTTAAAATTATTGATAAATTATGTAATAAAAGAAATATATTAAAAAAATAATAAAGAAGAGAAACAATGGGAAAGATGTAAATAATTTTATATATAATAGTTACAATTTTCTAGAGATACTTTTATGAAAATTAAAAAGATTATAAAAAGTATAAATAATAAATACAAAGGGGAAAGTAGGTTAATTATTAAACCAGTATATAAAAAGAAATTGAATTTAGGAAATTTAATCAATGATACAAAAAATATAGAAACTGACAAAATGAATGGAATATATTTAATTGAATGTTTAAATTGTAAGAGGGAGGGGGGTAAGGTTTCATATATTGGTACAACTAAGAATAAATTAAAAACTAGACTTAGACAACATGTCTATGACAAAAATTCAAATATTTACATTCATTGTAAAGGTTTAGGTCATAAAGAATTTAGTATTAAAATATTAGAAAGGGTTAAAAATTACAGGGAAAGGATGGTTAAAGAATTTTTTTATATAAAAAAATATAATCCTACTCTAAATAGAATTAATGGAGTAGATAAGGAATATAAATTACTGTATAATTAAAATAAATGCTTAATGGGTTTAGGTAAATTGTTAGAAGTTTTTTTATATAAAAGAGAGAGGGGGGGGTGTTTAAATTTGTTTTATATTCATTTAAATATATAGTTTAGGAATGTAGTTTTAAGATGGGTTTTAGATAAAATTTAAAGAAAGGGGGAGGTTTTTGGAAATTAGAGTTGGTATTTAAATTTGTACAGAAAGTTTCTTGGATGATTTTAAGATATATTTGTAATTAAACAATGTAAATAAAAAAAAAAAGAGTAATAAAATATAGCAGTGGGAGAAAGATGTAAGTAAAATATATTTCTATATGTTTAATATGTTTGTTATGATGTTAATGTAAGAGAAAATTTTTATGTAATTGAAGTTTGTTTGTTGATATGTATTTAATATTGTTGCAGATCCTTGAAAATGACTGTATGAGATAAAACAGTTGAAACGTTGGAGTTTTGTATATAAATGTATATATATGTTCAGTATTGAGATAAAAAAATAAAGTTTTTGAAAAGAAAAAAGGAAAAGGATTTTTTATTTGTTGATATTATTGTAGAACATATATATTTTGAAAGAAAAAGTGGATGTACCTTTGCTGTGTTATTATACATGTTAAATACCTGAAAACACAAATATTTTTTCTTCATTTTTTCTTTTAAAAGTTCAATATAGGTCAGTATTTTGCTTGATAAAATATTTTCTAAGCATAATTTAAGGCAATTAATATTTTCCTTAATAAGCTGTAAAATGAATTATTGATTCGTAATGAAAGAAAAAAAAAGATATTTGAGTTCATGAAATGTCTCAAGTTATAACTATATTAAAAGATAATTTTTTGATAAGACATTGAATTTATAGATAGAAATGGTAAAATGTGGCTTGTATTAAATGCTTCATTATCCATATTATTTATAAATATTCAGTATAGTAAGATTTTTATCATTTTTTGACTAAATGCAAATGAGAGTGTGCTCAATCTATTAATAATTTTCATTTATAATATTATCTTATTTTTTACATATGTATATAATACACGTAAAAAGCTACCTATATGTGTGCATATTGAAAATTTACTATACACTACAATATAAATAATACATTATACTCCAATCAGAGCAAACTAAAGGTGAGGTATTATCCCATAAATACTATGTAAATGCGGGAAGGGGCTTTGTATAAAGAATAACATCACAGCTCTGATTTATCATTATCTCTAAATATATATAATTGTTTTAATTAATTTTGTTTCAGGACAATACAGATTGAAAATGTATATGTGTGGTTTTCCCTTTTTTAAAAATATAAATAAAAAAATGATGGTCTAACATTAGAATCTGTTGCATTTTTTTGTTGTTGTTGTTTCATTTTTAAATTAAATTAATGGAAATACATTTTTATTACAGAATTGAAGTTTTTTTTAAATGTCATGTACTGTTGAGAATATAAGAATGACCTATTCATGTACATTCAAATTTTAGCTTCTTTTTGTAATGAATTTAATTCATCTTTTTCATCAATATATTTTCTATATGATTTGACAGATCTAAAACAGTTTGAAAAAGGATGATTTGAATTCACACAATTCTGATTAATGATAATGTACTTGTAATCTGGTTGCAGAAAAGAGTTTGTTATTAATTGAAAGGAAACCATTTGATTCCTCTTGGAGAACTTAGGAGGAATTAAACAAGGCAAGTTTCAGAAAAGAGGTTGTTGTTAACTGAAAGAAAACCATTTAATTCCTTTTGGAGAACTTAGAGGAAATGAACAAGGCAAATTCCTAATGACCATTCCATAAACTCTTGTCACTGCAGCTGTTATAACTATATTATTCATATAGTATATAAACATGGAAAAGCTGCTAACCAACACAATAGCAAATGTAGTGAGTTTACTGAGTTTTTACTTCTAAGATTAAAGAAATACCATGGTTTTCCTTCTCATTTATCTAATAGCTTTTAACTAAAATAACTATTGAGCTTTTTTGAAGGCAGAATAAATGGGTGAAGTTTTTTTAAAAAAATAAATACTTAATTAATTATGACAGACAAAATTAAATTATAGATTATTGCCAGGAGGCTGCAAAGTCACCCAACCAACACAGTGGTTGATTGCAGAAAATAAAGAATGCTAAAAATCCCCTAAATATGGACTCAGGCTGTCATTTCATGATGATCTTTTATTTAAGTACTTAAAACTGCAGATCACTTTCAAGTGAAGGAAGATTGCAAAAATTGGAAGAATTGTCTAATATTAATTGGGACATTGGTGGACTTTGTGAAGTTAAAAGGTGAACAAATGATTTAAAAAGTAGATATATACGATGCTATAAAAGCATAAATATTGATAGCACAAGTGGAGTAAGATTCATTATAACTAAACAGTGGAAGAACAACATTGTGGAGGAGGATGTTGTATCAGATAGAATGGCAAGATTAATTATTTAATTTAATGGAAGATATCAAATGTAGATAATTCAAATTTATGCTCCAACAAGTTCTCAATGTGATGAAGAAATAGAGGATTTTTATATACATGTACAAAAGGTTTGACCAAATATTTAAAACTTTTGTAGAAGACTTTAATGCTAGAATTGGTAAACAAGTGAAAGAAGAAGATGACATGGGTAAATTTAGTTATGGTAATAGAAATGAGAAGAGACACAGATTTATGGAGTTCACACAAAAAAAAAAAACAACTTTATATTATGAATTTTTTCTCTGTAAAAAATTCTAAATGGTAAATAGATGTAAAAACATCTAAATGAAGCTATAGCAGAATTGTATTGTATTTTGATTAACAGAAATATCTATTTCAAGATTGTAATATTCTCAATAAATTCAACACAGGAAATAATCAATGATTAGTGAAATGTAAAATACATGTTAAAACAAAACTTGAGACAAAAATTAAGAAAAACAGATTGTACTTAATATTCCTAATTTACAAAAACATTCCAATGAATTTAAATTAAAAACTGCAAACCATTTTAAAACATAACAGATTTTAAAAGATCATTCAGATTTGAAAAAAATCAATGGGAAATAACTGACACACAAAAAAAAACAGCAGTTGGCCAATAAAATTTCTATTGAGATAATTTATGAAGAAAAAAAAAATATGAAAATATATTAAAATGATTTATTATGAAGGATTGAATATCTAGAATTTTGTAAAATGGTATGATATAAGATTGTGAATTAAGAAGGAAAATAATAAAATGATCAAAAATATAAAACAATATCTTTGTATTGGTAGGAAATCTATTTCCGCAGTAAGAAGACAAAACTATTATTAAAAAGAAAGTTAAGAAATGTGTAGAAGAGTTGTATAATGAATTTTATAGCAATAAAAAATCAAAAAATGTATCCCCTATAATTAATACATTATCTGAATTGCCCACAATTTTAAATAAAAAAGCAAAACACACAATTAAATTTAGGAAGAAAAGCTCCAAGATATCTTAAAATAAGTAGGTAAAAAAATAGAAAATTGACAAAGTTATATCTAACACAATGTCTAAGTGATAAAGATGAAATAAGGTCATAGAAATTATAGACCTATCAATCTTTTGTCAATCAGTTCTAAACAAATTTTTTACCAAAATAATTACAACTCATCTACAAAAAACTTTGGGTTTTGGCCAACTAAAAGAACAAAATCGATTTAAAAATAGTTTTAGCATAGTTGATCATAACCAAATATTCAGTGAAGTTATAGAAAGGATCAATAAATATGAGCTGCCATTATGCTTTGGAATTTGATTCTATAAGCATCTCTTCAATGATTAAACATTGGATCATTATGATATAGATACAGGATACTGTCATATTCGGAAGAATATTTATCAAAATGCAATAGCAATGATAGATTATAGTGATATTAGAAAAAATAACATTGAGAAAGATGTATAAGGTGACACCATATTTCTAAAAAAAATTTACTGCAATTTTGTAAGAAGTATTTTGTGATTAAAAGACAAATTAAGAAAATAAAAATAAGGATATTATTTGATTTGGCTAAATTTTTCAGATATTATGGTTGCTTATGCAAATAATGATTCAGAGCTTCAGAAAATGTTATGACTTATCAGATGAAACTAAGAAAGTAGGACTAAGGTAAATGCTAAAAAGACTAAAATAATATTTAATGGATTTCCTTAAAAGAAGAGAATAAGATAGATAATGATGAATTAGAAGTTAACAACTACAAATATTTTGGACAAATTATTAATACATATGGAAATATAATGGATTATATTAATCATAGAATTAAATTTGGATATGCTTTTGGTAGAAAAAACTTAATATTAAAAGAAAATGTGGCTATCTGTTTGTGCACTACCAGTCCTTATTTATGAATCTGAGAAATAGAAGAGCAATATGTTAGAAGTAACAAGAAGAGATCAAAAATAAAATACATGGATCAGAAAACAAATGTTACTGGTTTCTTTGAAAGAATTAAGAGACTGAAGTGGAACTGGGCAGACATAATGCTATAAGAAATAATAATAAATGGACAGTTGAAATCTTAAACTGGATTCCAAAGCATTGTAAAAGATCTAGAAAGAGACCACATGTAAGATGGATAGAAATAATAAGGAAGTGTACCAGAGTGATATGGAGAAACTAGAGATCAGAGAAATTGGGTTAAACTTGAAGAAACTATCCAGCAATGAATCGGTAATAGTTGAAAATGATGATAAAGATAGCCTATAATCTATTTTTTTATTTACATATACCAATAAATAATGCTTACGAATCTTAGTTCAATCACTGCCCAGCTATCTTTTCTAAATTACTCTTATTAAATAAGTATAATAGAAATCTCTAGAAATTAAAATATGTATTCCAAAATTCTTACATTTCACTGCATTATTTTTTCTCTAAAAAATATTAACTGTTAAATTGTATTACAATTATCAACTAATTTTCTATCATGGCTATATGCAGCCCTCTGTTGATTTGTTAGTCATCTGCCTCATTATGTGTTATTATATTTTTGGAATCCGCATGATATCAAATTTTAAAACTGCACATGTGCACAACAAAGTAGCTCTGTTACTATAGTCATGGAAACCGCTATCATTCAGCCATCAATGCATGCATCACCTGTATAGTTTTATATTGCATATTATTTGTGTGTGTGTGTTCAAATAATTGGCAATAAAAATAAATAGCTGTTTTTAATATATTTTAGTCAATTGTATAGACATCTACTCTACTGTTTATTTACTCATAATGAGTAATAATGTTAGCAAATTTTATAATTTATTTGTCACGTGAATATTTTGCTATGATTAATTACTACATCTTGGTTAAAATAAATTCTACAATGGATAAAGCAGGACCAAGTAGGAAATGCAAAATACAAGATGAAATATTGTAGTTTTCAGGATAACTGGACTGAAAATATATATATATATTTTGTGCAGTCATTTAATAATATCATTTGCTTGATTTTCAAAAGTGTTGTAGTTGTCTCAAAAAAAATACAATATAAGAAGACACTATAAAAGTCTGCATTTTATATTTTCAAAACTACCTGAATAACTATATAAATAATTTCATCTTTGAAACTAGAATTGGCAGATTAGCAAATGATGTTTACAAATTCTGTTCAAGATTCAGAAATTGCAACAGAAATATGTTTTGAAATATCTCACATTAGAGCAATAGAGATATTGATTCGTTTACAGGCAGAAATTTTATTAAAGAATATTTTGAGATAGTTGCTAAAAAGATTTGCCTGGAATCGGCCAACAATTTTGAGACAATTTAGTTAAATTGGATGATTGTGCAAAAAAGAATTACTGCAATGTTGGAAAATATAAAGGATCAATTAACTTACTTGAAAAAAAATGAGCTTAATTTTCATTGGCTAGTGATGAAACAACTGATATAACTTCCATAGCCTACATATCAATATTTGCATATGGAATAATGCATGGGTTTGAAGTGAATAACTATGTTGATTAAAATGATTTTGCCAGATCAAATGAAGGGTAGTGACATGTTCACTGGTCTTTAGAAAACAGTGTTCCAAAATTGATCTTTTATTAACGAAAGCATGTCGCTCGATATTAGAGAAGTTTTAGTCATTCAAAAGGCTATTCTAACCTTTGCAATCTGGCTATCCAGATGCAAGTGTATATTTGAAAATGCTAATCGCGGTGTCTGCAACATCTATATCAAATTACTCAAGCGGCCCAGGAACAGAGATAGATTGCTGGCTCTGAATTGGCTTTTCCATGAAACCTGGGCTGTCACCCTCCTGGAGGAGTGAAGGAGGGCAATGGCCTCCAGTCTCAGACCACAGCAAGTTCTACAGAGTGAATGCTTTGCAACAGAGTAAAAAGAATATAGTTATGTATAGATAAACATGTTCAATTGTATCTAATAAATTTTAATTTATTTTAATAAAAAAATTAATTAAGGCTCATCATCCACATGTTTTCCAAATAAATAAAGTATGGTCACATGATCTTATAATTTATTTTAAAAAAAATTGATTTAAATCTGACAAAATTATCAAATTTTGTGAATGATAATTACTTTCACGATGGAAACTAATTATGGATTGATAGCATTATTGAAATGTGAGAAGACATGATGATGACGTTACAATTCCATGGTATAATCCACCAAGAGAGCTTGTGAACTAAGAAACTAAAGTTTGAACATGTTATGAAAGTTGTGCTTTCAACAATTAATTTTATAAAATCTCATGGACTTATTCATCGGACAGCTGAAAAAAATTCTTAAAGACACTGAAAGCTAATACAGTGACTTAATTTTTTACAAAAAAGTGAGTTGGCTAAATTATGGTCAAATATTGGAGATGTTTCTAAATTTAACTGAGAAAATTGGAAATTTTCACAACTGAAAAACAAAAACAAAAAAACTATCATGATATAGCTTTTCTAGTTAACATGACTAATATTTTAAATACATTCAATATAAGACTTTCAACTTTAAGACCACATTTTGTCCTTTCAGTACAAATTAAATCTATTTCAAACAACAATTAAAGTCATAGATTTATGTCCATTTTCCTAATTACAAAATAGTTTTTAAAAAATTCAATGCTAACTTCAAGATTGTATATGTTGAAAAGATTGATGATTTGATATCAGTCATCAAGTACCATTTTTCTAATTTTCAAAAAGTGAAATCATTGCTAGATTTATTTAGTCATTATGTCATTTTTGAGAAAGACACCCCTGAATCAGTACAGTAATTTACTGTGCAAAATGATGAGAACCTGTGAAATAAATTTAATGAAAAGAATTTATTAAACTTTTATATATATATATATAAAGACTTTATTGAGTATAAAATGTTTTACAAGGTAAATATTGATTTACATAATGAAATATGGAGATTTGAAAAGATACATTGAATTTTTTTGTCCACAGCATTTCTAGAAATTGATCAACCTGTGGAAATAAAGACAAATGAATGTTACAATTAGGAATTATTTGTAAAGTCTAGAATTTAAATATGAGTAGCATTTTAGTAGTACAATAGTGAGAAATCCACTTTGCAATGAATAAGTTGAAAATAGGAAAACACTTAGAGATAACAACATTGGAAATAATAAATTTAAATAGGGTGAATCACTTGCAATTAAAATCATTAGGCCAAACTGCAGCTTACTTTGCAATAACACTTGGATAAAATTGTTTATAACAATAGCGTTTTTTTCTTCTTGTGAATGAGAAAATCAATGTTGGTAATGATCCCCACAGCATCTCATCCAAGCCCTCCCCCTCAAAAGAACCATTAAACTTTTATCATTATTTAACTAAAAACAATTATAAATCAGTGCTAGATAATGCATTAAAATGTATATGTCTCTTTGGGCAACATATATCTCTGAACAATTTTTTTCTGACATGAATATTAATAAATGGATAAATATGAACTGCATGATTAATGAAAATTTACAGCCAATTTTGAGCTTGGCTATTACAAAAATTAAAATAAAACAAAATATTAAAACAATTGTTAAATAAATGAAATGTCACAATATATATATAAATGTTTTGGTGGTCCTCTTTAAAAGTTACAGTGAATTTATGTGACCCTTGGTCTTAACAAGTCTGTGTACTTTTCCCGTATAGTCTTCAGTAATTCATATCAATTTCCAATGTTTTAACAGTGTAAATTTCTTTTATAGCTTTGTCACCTCTTTTTTCATACCAACAAATAACAGTTTTATTCTTGTTTTTGGTTTTTTAAACATTGTCACATGAAGACTTGTTATCTCAAAACAAATCATATATTCTTCCATCTTTTCAAAATATTCACTTTTTTTAAAATAATAATTTATCCATTTCTTATATGATTCTTTTCCAACTAACTATATTAAATCAAGCTAACCTTTTCTTTGCATTCCTCTATCTTATCTGATTCCATTTCAATTGCTGTTGAATAATCAAAATATACTTCAAATATTACAAAATTTAATTTTTTCTATCTTTTTTTTTTACTATTTATCCAATTTATTGAAATTTATCATACACTACTAGCATATTTTCTTGATTTACAAATATTATAAAAATTCATTTCTAATACATTCCCTCCCCTCAATGTATCAATGATCGGTTTCTTTGTGAAGAAATGTGGAATAACTAGGAAATAAAGAATGATCAAATGTTAACACTGCCATTGTTTGATTTCTTATTAACAATTTATTCTAGCATCTATATAAATTTTAATTAGTCTTTACATAAAAAAACAATACTATAATCTGACTCAGGATTCACACATATTTTTAAAGACTGCTTCTAAATATATATAGAATCAATGTACAAGCCAACTACATTTTATTCTTATCATTTGGAGTTTTTCACGAGCAAATTGTGATTTTCAACCAATGCATTCATAATTCATTCATAATCCATAAGCTCTTACAATTTTTTTTATCTTCCATTCCATCTTTTTACTAATTGCACATTAATCTGTCCATTATCAGTTTGCAAGTGCTGTTTAATAATGCATTTAAATATCAATTTCTAAACATCAATTACAATTGAATAACTACTAATACAACTGTATTATTTGCACGAATACAAGTATATTTACAATAATGAATTATATTTACAGATATTTTGGAAAAAAATAATCCAAATATTTTAACATACTTTTCATTATTGCCAAAGTGTAATTAGAAAAGTATTTTTATATATATATATAAGATTTACACATTTGTTAGCTGGGATCCAAAAATCTTGTAAATTGCATGTTTGCCAATCATTATATACATATGTAAATAGAATAAGGCACACATTTGTTGAAATGGACAAAAAAATATTATTGCATATCCCTTTATATTTTAAAACATCTGCATTACATAATATAGCAAATATAAAATTAGGAAAATGTTGAAAATGCAAATTATCAGATATCATATTTTAATAAATAGAATTATTTTTTTAAAAACCATTGAAATAAATCTGATTAAATATTATGTCTTTTACTTTATTTGGAATCTTTTATGCTGTTTTTTTTTTAATCATGATATAGTATTTAATTTAATTTAATAAATAGAAACAGTATTAAATATTAATTATTAATTATTATTTTTATTTATGGAAAAAAAAATTTCCTTTTTTTTAAAAAACTATTTAATGGCTAAAAGAGGAAATGAAATATAGAGCAAAGTAAATTTTCAGTGAAATAATTTGTAAATATAAAAATAACTGAAATACAATAATCATATTCCTAACAATAAAAAATATTTTGTTTAGCACAAATTTAGCTTTAAAAAAAATTGAATATTAACTCCAGAAGGAAAAGATAAATCAATGATAAGAATATAAATTATCAAAGGCAATATGGAAAGAATTATTCACATTAAATTATTTAATTTTATACTTAATTACAGTAGGATATAAAATTTGAAAAAAAAGATGAATCCAATCCTGTGGATATAAAAAAATATTCTGTAAATTTGAATGGAATTGTTGTAATTAATAAATATTTATTTTCACATCACTGAAAAACTTTGTTATAGGACAGTGATGGCTAACTTTTTAAGTATGCATGACAAATATTTATAAATATTTATTGAATTACTAATGAGCCAAGCAGTTTTTTAATATGAAAAAAAATACTAAAAAATTAACATAGGATTTTATTAAGATAAATTGTTATAAATATAATTTTTTGAATGAGATTTTGCTTTTGAAGATTAGATGCTAAATACTTTGTATTAGAAGCTAGATTCATCAGTCATTCTATTTATGAATTAGTCTTTTATAAAATTAATTTCTGAAAATAACAATTCACATACATAAATAGAGGGAAAATAATAATATAAATATCACTACTGTTTTTAAATCGCTGACGCTCCCAGGAATGGCATTCCAAAAAAGTTTTTATTTCCTCAACATTTTTTTTTTTTTTTACTATATCAAATAATTGATTATATTTCAATCATTTCTCAAATCAACAAATTTTTTATTCCGTGTATAACTGAATTGAAAATCAATTAAATGCAATTCTATGTTATCCAAATTCAGTCACTCAAGAAATTTCAAATTGAATTTGTCTGCTGTTGTTTTTTTTTCCTCATGTGTCATAGCATCAGCCGGGAAGTGAACCCGCTAACCCGGGACAACTACTTGTAAAGCAGCCGTCGCTGACCTCTCAACCACCAATGCTTGACTTGTCTGCTGTTGTTGTGTCTTGATATAAAATAAATTTTGATATTTCTTTAATTTGCTTGAATAGTATAAATCTTGATGAAAATTTGCTGAACATCAAGTAAATTACAATAAAAAACTTGTGCCAATTTATCTTGATTTGGTTTCTCGTGAAATTCTATAACAACAAATTTTTTTTTTACATTTGAAAAATATTTACAGGTATTTGAAATAATGACACAAATAAAAATTTCCCATTTAGCTTTAAATTCTTTGATTGAATCAAACACAACACCTTACACTCTAACATTTTATTCATTTAGATAAATTAATAAAAACAATTCTGAAAGCCATTCTATATCCACTAAATGTTTGTATTGTTCAATGATATTCTCATTACTTAAAAAAAGTTTAATTTCCTTTAAACACTAAATAAATCTCTGAAGAATTTTTCTATGACTTAACCATTGAACATAATTGCACATAAGCAAACCAATGTATGATAAGTTTATTTCATTTAATAATTCTAGGAATTTTCTTTTATTTAAAGCATGTGCAGATATAAAACTAAATTTTATTATAAAGCTTATATATAATTAATCTTCCAATATCTTGAAACTAGCTTTGATATATAAAAGATACTAATATATAAAGCAATAAAAGCCTGGAACTGCATGTCCAATACATTTTATAAATGAACTGCTAAAATCATTTGGTTGTCATCGATGAGCCACCATATCCCACTGGATGGCGCTGTTTTTGCGCTAAAACACATAAAAATGCCGTTTCCGTGGCTAACACGTTCAAACCCACGTTTTCTATAATACAACTTTTTTGTTGTACTACAGATTGCAGGCCGCTATGTCGCGCTGCAGTACAGCATGTATGTTTACGCAGCAAATACATTTTCCCAATTCGTACAGTTTATGAAATGATTACAGCTTGGGGAGAGGGTGTGTTTTTTTTTAATTGGATGGAAATGTTATTTTCATTGGATTTTTTTTTATTTTAAAGTATTGAAATGTTCAGATTTTGTAAAGTAATAATTAACAGACTTTTTACATTGTAATATATTGAAGTTTTAAGTAGTAAATGTTGACGAGATATATGTATAAAGTGAATTGGAATTAGGTAACGCGTCAAGTAACGTACTGTTCGTAACATTTCCACGAGACATTTTAAGATTGTACCGTGTGTATATTTTTTAAATAAAAAAGAGCATTAACACAAAAATATCCAGTAAGAAAAGTACAATTGTACACTGTTCTTTTAAATGTCATAAAAAGCATATATTATAAACATTTTATATATATATTTGTCGTTGTTTAAAAAAGTTTTAGTTTCTTTCTTTTCTCTGACTACTGTTATACTTTGTTGAATATAATTTACATTTATTGTTATCATTTATTTTATAGATGTTAGTAAAAAAAAATATTTACAAAAATACGATTTTGATATTTTTTATTTTAACCGTAAACCTAACCCTAAAGCTAACCCTAAACTAACCCTAAAACTAACCCTAAACCTAACCGTAACAACTTTTACTTTTAGTTGTCATTCTATTTGAAATAAAAAATAGCGGTAAACAACAAAAAAAAAAAGCCGTAACCCCAGTAAAAAAATCTCCAATAGAAAATTGATTTTTCTAATAAAAAGAAAACTAAAAAAGACTAATCAAATTGTAATTTGTTTATTTTATTTAACATTTATTATTATCATTTAATTTGTATACGTTAATAAAAAATATTTAAAATTAAATAATATTTAAAAGAGACGATTTTCTTTTGTTTTTATTTTCGCATTACAAAAAACACAGTTAAATGATTATAATTAACGGCCCGTGAATGATCATATTTTATAGTTTTAGCATGATAACTGCGCCATCCAGTGGGATATGGTTGCTCATCGACGACAACCAATCATTTCCTGATTGATCATACTACAAATACCATCAGTTAAAATGGATATAATTTTGGAAAGATTTTTTTTTTTTTTCAGCAAATGCATCCATAATTGCATTTTTATTGCTAATGATAGTAAAGTGATTAATTCTTCCATAGTATTGTTCCCAACACAATAATTAATAAAAAAAAATAGCTAAACAAATTGATCCAATTATGCCTGGAGACTAAAAAGAAATGAAACTGGCAGATTTTATATCTATTTTTTTACTGATGAATTATATTTTTAGCCATTTCTAAAATTCTATCTTTTACCATATTTCTAGCCAAAGGCATATATTTTATTCTTTGAATAATTTTTTCTCTGTTTTCAAGTCTTTAAAAAGAACTGTACTTATTTTAATCATGCATCTTTTAGATATTCACTATCACCAAAAGATTTCACGTGTTGGCAAATAAATTTGAGGCAATATAACTAGCAGCTTTTCTCTGTTTTCAAGTCTTTAAAAAGAACTGTACTTATTTTAATCATGCATCTTTTAGATATTCACTATCACCAAAAGATTTCACGTGTTGGCAAATAAATTTGAGGCAATATAACTAGCAGCAATTATATCTGGTTGATTGCCAATATGTTTAAAAGGGATATTTCTATTTTTAATGGCCAGTGCAATAAATTCTTTTTGTTCTTCAATTTTAACAAGAAGAGATTTATGGTTAGTTTCATATTTTATTCAAGATTCTATATATTACTATCTTGAAAGATAAAACAAACTTTATTGGCTTTACTATGACATATTCTCCTGTTCACCAACTTTGAAATTCTCTGCTATTTGATTCCGATAATTTTTGTTTTTTAATTACATTGGCAAAACATTTTTTTAAAAAAATAATTTTTTTGAGAAAAATCTCTGTAAAAAATAATTTTTAAAATTCTCTCTCTATATATAATTACTATAAAATGCATCCATATTGTTTCTGTACTATGTTCGATACACTTTTGCACAAATAATGCTCTTGCGACTTTCTTTGCACATTGCCGAAGTGCATGTATTGTATGCTAATCATGGACACACATATAAATGCATGCCCAATTATATAGACATATATATATATATACTTACCATAGAATGTTATGGTGAAGAAAACTAATTTTTTGTTAACCTCTCTTATAGAAAACAAAATTTCATAATAATTATTAAGAAATAATTTTAATAAAATATATGCTAATAATAATGATATCATTTATAAGCATCATCAAAAATTTGTTATTTACCATCAGTAAAAACACAAAGAGTTTATCAATTTTCTAGTCTTATCCAAATCTGTGCACTAATGGATTCAAATTATTAAATATAAATAATTTCTTATCTTTATATTCAAAAATTGACACTAAAATAAAAGATTAATTGAAATTCCCCCCCCCAAGCTTTATGAGAGGAAAAAAGTGAGAAAAATATCATAAACAATTGTTAAGTATTGCATATCTAAATATTTATATATTTATTTGATGTATAATCAATTTACATTTTGTAAAATTATTAATTTGTATTTTGATATTTTCACTTTTTAAATAAATAAAAAACATATATGCTTCCATCTCATCTTTATATTTATTAGTTAATAAAGTAAATAGAAAAATAGGATTAACATAAGATATATATTAAAGACATTTTTTTCATTTGAGAAAATAATAAGAGCAATCAAATTTTTTTTTTAAAAAAAGACTCTCACAAAATCTTAGAAACCATAGAGAAAGCAATGGCAAAGATAATGATAATGATTTCCATGTTCATAAGGAAATAAGATGGCATTAAATATAAAGAGATAAACTAGTCAAAGCACAACCAATAAAGCAAGATTGGGAAAAAAATAAATTAGTAATAGCAGTCTCTAAGCTAAAGTGGAAAGCAGTCAGAGATATATGCAGATAAAAAAGAGAAATTAAAAGCAATTCTAATGACATAACACCATTGAAAAAGAAATTTGAAACAAAAAAGATTGAACATTAAACTTTCTGGAAAGATTCCCAATTGATAAAATATATATATAGGAATTCATCATGAGATTAGATAATTTGAGTAACTAGAAATAAAAAACTAAAATGAAGAAATCAAGAATAATTTCTAAGAAAAAGAGATATACAGAATTTAAATTTAAAATAAATTTTTAAATATATGAAGAGTTTGCAAAATATACAAAAAAAAACATGCAAAAAAGAAAAAAAATTGAAGACATTAAAAGGATCAGAAAAAATTATGATCACATAATAGTAATAAAATGTTAAGGATAATTTTAAAAATAAACTACAGAAATTAAAGCCACCAAAGGAAATGAGGCACTTAATAAAAGTATAATGTCAGTTATGTTAAACGCAAAATAGGGTGCAAGATAATATAAGAATAGTGTGCAAGAAAAAAAAAATCCTCAAATTTCCATTTTTAGAACATATATATAATAATAATCAAAAAAGCAAGTCATATATCGTGACATTACTTTTATAAACTTGTATTTACAAAAATGTAATACAGAGAGCATACCAAATAGCTCAAACAAGCTCTTAATTGATAAGTGCGGTAAGAGAAAATATTTAAAATCTCTATCCAGAACATTCCTATCTCCAGACCAATTGGTTTTGAGCTTATGGCTTACCTCAGTGAAGAGCTAGAATATTCAGACACTAGATCTAATATATCAACTCAAAACCTAGCACTTATTTCATACGTAATTTTCTACTTAAATATTACATATGAAATAAGTGCTGGTTTTTGAGTTGATATTCTAGCTCTTCACTGAGGTGAGCCATAAGCTCGAAACCAATTGGTCTGGAGATAGGAATGTTCTGGATAGAGAGTTTATATATTTTCTCTTACCGCACTTATCAATTAAGAGCTTGTTTTAGCTATTAGAACATATAATAGTAAAAAATGAAAATAAAACTAATAAAATACTATCTTCAATTGTAATACCCAGATCTATATAAAAATATAATGAAAAAAGTATTGAAAGAATAAGATTGGAAGACCAAAAATGATATATCTATATTTATTGAAAATATTAAAAAAATAAAACAAATAATAAAACCTCTCGTAGATTATATAGCGCAGTGACTGAATAAATGTGAGGTGAATATTGAAAAATCTAGTCTCTCTACTATATAGATTGCAGAAATTAGAAAAATTAGGTATTTTAGAGAAGAAAATAGAAATATCAATTAATGACTTTCAAATCCATTAGTAAATGTTCAGGGCCAAGGGTGTAGGAAAGAACAAAATTGATTTAATACTTGATTACCAAACTATGATTAACTTGGGAATATTTGTAGATGCTGAAGAAAAAACATGCATAAAGATATATGAAGTTGCCAGAAAAAATATATAAATAAATCAGCAGTACATAAATTAATATATGGCAAAAAATAAAAATGAAATCAAATAACAAAGGAAATGAAAATAGCAGTAGTTATCAGAAAACAGATAAAAATGTGAAGTTTTCTTGAAAGTTATTACAATACAATACTCTGTATCATTCATGACCAAGAAGCAGCTTAAACTCATTAAAATAGAAGGCAGATGTTGCAAAAACTATATCCAATCAATTCTTACATAATAACTCTGTGTGTTTTAGATCTAAGCATTCTAAGAAGATTTAGATGATGTTGTATCTATATAAAATTATGATAAATAAGTTTCCTGGATTACCATACTCAAAATTAGAAAAAACTAGGA
The DNA here is from genome assembly GCA_028023455.1 of Epiperipatus broadwayi. Lineage (NCBI taxonomy): Eukaryota > Metazoa > Onychophora > Udeonychophora > Euonychophora > Peripatidae > Epiperipatus > Epiperipatus broadwayi. The sequence goes on along the minus strand of JAQFVV010000077.1, from coordinate 4,812,870 downwards.
GAAGTTTGATGATTTAATACACTGCATTTGAACTTGGGATATATAAATTTAGAAGGCAATATTTTGCATTTTAATAACTTCTCAATAAAATTTATCATTAGATTATTACAAATGTGAGAAATAACTATTAGTATTTTCAGGGAACTGTGCTTTGAAACCTTAATGAATAATAAAGTTTATTATAATAATAATATTTGTGTATAATGAAACTATTATATCTATCCTTTAGACTAAACATGGCCAATTTGTATACTGCAAATTGAAAGCACCTCTTTATTACTTCTAATAGAGTATGCTTAATGTTAAAAATACCCTACCCAGTTTAGTAGTGATAGAATGGCAGACTCTAAAGCTGAAGATCCATGAATCATGGTTCAATTTTGCCACTTCTAAATTTTCTAGCAGTAAACCATTCAATCATTTAATGTTAAAAATAATTTTTAATATGTTTTTTATATACTATAAATTAAGCCAATTTATTAATACTATTATTTATAACAAACAAAATTAATATTTGTAAGTTTGCATAACTACCTATTTCCAACTGCAATATTTGCAACTGTAATAGTGCAAATGTTGAGAAAAGTTAAAAATTAAATCTAAAATTATATATATTATATTATAAAAAACGTTTTTGGCATGAAAAAAAAAGGAGAATAAAAAAAGGATGCGATAATATTTCAAATAATTTCACACTTGTGGCCAATATACATAATTAATATCTCTTAAAGTTCATTGTTCAAAAATGGCCGCACATGATTTAGATATATCATTTTCCCTATTTCCTAAAGCTTTTCCATTCTACATAGTTATAAAGGCATGTTCCATCTGATTATTTAAAATAATTGAAATTTCTAAAGATGTTAATTGTAGGTTATTATTGGTCAAAAGCTAATATATTAACAAGAGCATTTATTGTCTACTTCAGCATTATCTGCTATAAACTTGAGTTAATAGTGGTTATCAGATGATACAGTAATGTAATTTCCATTCCCAGAATAGATTTGGCTATTGTCTTTATCAATGAAGGATGCATGCAGTCACTTTCAACTAGTTTTTTTTTTTAATATTAATTTTTGTAAATACCAAACTAATAGTTTTATTATATAAATCTGGCACTAAGTCAGTCCTTGGATAGCAATGTTAATACCAATATATCATTTGATTCTCATAACTTATTATGTACTAATAAAACTACTTGTTAAAATTGTTGAGGCTACTTTGTCATCATCTTATTTATAGAATTCTTTGTAGAATTATTATGATGCATTTTTTTTTTTATTAATGAAACAATTTTCCTTTCAATATAAAATGTTTTATATTCTTGAGATGTGTTATTTTCTATAGCATTTCTTGCATTTCAGTTATATTTTCATGAAATTATTAACTGTTTCTTATAATTATTTTACAGATTTTTTAAAAATAAAATTTATATATGTATAAATTGTTTGTTAATAGAAAATTGTTTTTATTTCTTAAAGCATTTTTCAATTTTAAGGGTCTTTTTTTTGTTATTGTTATGGTAAATTTTATAAAATATTTGATACACACAATTTTTTTTTTTTTCGTCCCCAACTCAGCTTGATCAATTTGAGAACAATCACAATCCTATAATGATGGAATTATGAAATAACATTATGGGAAAATAGTTTTAATTATTTCAAAGACTCCAAGCAATATGCACTATGATCAAGTTACTAAAAAAAAAAAAACCATTGCCCTTTCTTTCTACCTATCTTTTAATATAGGATCTAATACATATTCTTTCTATAAACGATTTTATTTGCTTCCAAGAGAAAAAGTTATTATCTTTTTCTAAGACCTTTACTGCAAATTTGCGTGATCAATGAATACTAGATAATATTGTGCTATAATACTCTCCCCACTGCTTTTGCCTTCATCGCTGACCATTAGGATTCAAAGCAGGAAACAATATACCCAATAATATATCTAGGAGCCACATTTTACTATATATTTTAGAGATCCTAAATGAGTAAGCATTTGAGAAAATCATATAAATTTATTGTTGGAATAAAAACTTTCTTGCCAAAGCAAACGAGTTAGCCCGAGTTCAAAGTCTTAAGTTTTTTTTTTTTTGCTTGCATAGTATAGAGGGATAATAAGAGGTTTCAAAATGCATAGGTGTTTTAATTCCAGCTTTTAATTCAAGTTCTCACTGAAGGCAAAAGCCAGAAATCTGCATACAATATATTCAAACTTAAGATATGATGAAACATTTAAACATCGCAATTTACTTATACATTATAAACTCTTTGGATGAATAATTTAATATTTTATAAACAATCGCATACACAATTTATAGGTAGGAAAAAATTGGAAGTAAAAACGAGAGAAAAAACAATTCGATTGTTTTAAAAATAACCCGCCATTGAAGTTTGTATTACAAAAATTGAAACTTTACAAGAATGAATACTTTATAGTATTCGTTTCCTGGTTAGATTCATATTTATTGCAAATTTAAAATTACTGATTTAAATCTTTTTGTTACTAAAAAAAAAGGATAGACTATAATAAAATATTTATTTCAAAAATGCGTTTATATAAAATAACCCATTTTTCAAGAAATATCTGAATTATAACATCTATTAACGACTCTATTCTTAATAAACACAATGCTTTTCCAGGATGTGGATTCAATTTTACAATAAACTTATAACGTTTACAAAGCTCAGGTATCGGAAATATGAATCAAACGGAAGTTTGTTTTCTTTTTCAACAACATCAATTAATTAGAAATAATTTCCTTTACAAAGTAATAAGCATAATGTAATAGCAAACCAGGATTTACATAAGTAATTAAGATTATAACCAAAATAAATCAAATTTAAAAGTTTAATTTTAAATATTATGAAATGTTAAAGCTACGAGAATGGGCTTAAATACTTTTCCCTTCATTTCAAAGAGTTATAAACAAATATTTTCTTACAATAAGTTAAATCATAATGAGACAATAAGTTTTGAATACTTTTACGGACTTTCAAAATGAAAAAAACATATAAATAAATACTTCAAAAAACTATTACTGGGACGGACGCCATCTTTCATTACTAGCCACCGCCTCCTGATGCGACTAATAATCAAAAAGTAATTTCTGTATCTTTTACACCTTATTTTAACAATAAATTTAGTTTATCATGTTTATCTAAGTAATTTTTATAATTAACAAATTAGTAATCAAAATGAAACCAATTTTCCTACTTACCTCGTTAGGTTCGCTTAATTCAAACAAATCTAATCTATTTGCATTCCATTGGGCTATAATGTTTCCAAGACTCTCCCTATCTTGTTCTTTGTTTCCTGTAGGAATAATAACACTGTTGTCCCTCATTTTTAATGCCATTGTACAATATTTATATTCTCTATTAATCAACTCATCGCTCTCTAATACTACAATGAACTAAAGAGTTAACGTATTCCAGGTGATCTGTTCTAAATTCTAGCGTCAATCCTTCTAATTACTACGCATGCTCTTTACAATTAAGGGTTTTAATTGTCATAAACCATGAAATATGGATGAAATAAAGGAAGCTCTTCTTAAAACTGCAAACATGTCCCTGTAACTAATGTAGTAAAATACTAACAACAAGGTTTATTTTGAAAATAATATCCAATGTGATACTAGCAAATATTAAGTGCAACCGATATCATATTTAGCTTTAAGCCCCAACATTGCCTGTTGCCAACGAGCGCGGTTTTACTTAATGATTATTAATGTAATTTAACGTTCAACGCAAGCGCAAATGGCTAAGTTTCAATCAGTGGATTGGATAGGAACGCGCATGAGTCACGTGAATAGGATTTAGTCAAATCATAATTCGCATTTTATAAAATAATAGAAATAATGTATTTCCCGTTTGGCATTTAAAATTTATATACCAAAATTATTCTGCTACACGTTATTTATTTTACAGTTTTTATCTGCGTTGTTTCGTTTACTTTTTTTAAGAGCTTTAATTGATTACTAATATAGATAACTATTTTTAAAGAAAGATTTTTGAAAAATATAATTTTTCATATAAAAATGTTGAAATTCTTGATAAAGTTACCTAGATGAAAAAAAAATCAGTTTATATAATCTATACGTTCTAAAATAATTCTAGATTTAAAAAAAAAAAATTCCGTATATAGGACAACTCATTATTGATAATCAAGTGCTAGTGATCGGACGAAGTAACTGCCTTTTGGATAGAGAATAAAATGTACGAACATATGTATACACCAAAATGTCTTTTATGCTATAAAGAGATGAGTAAAATAATCAAAACGTTAACGTGCAAGTGGCGGATACAGATACATATAAGCTAAAGATGATAGGTTAGCCATGCAAAATGACATTTGAATCTCTACAAAGAAAAAAAAAATGCGGTGATTTCCATTTTATCTCGGAAAAAATGGCTAGTACTCGGCTCATTTTCTAGAAATGGAACTGATTTTTCTTCAATATTACATGGTCATATTTTTTTCAATTCTGCAAAAGTGAAGTTCTTCTAGTACTCCTTTCGATGACTATTCATTAATCTCAGTTTAAATGATAGGATTATTAGCTGGAGTATATACGTTTTCATTTATCACTGCAATGCTACAGCTGATAGCATTTAAATATGACTCTCGTGGACTGTTTAATGCATTTGATTGATATTCTCATAATCTGTATTAAAATCTAGAGTAAAGTTTGGATTTTTTTTTTTTTGTAACTGGGATTTTACAAGCAAGTTTAGGATTTTTTTTTCATAAAGCCAGATAATAATCCAGCTAGTCATTCATTGATGATCAGGAAATGGGTATCTAGTTATTCTTAATCGGAGGATAAAATCTTTGGATAATCAGGTTTCATAAGAGGAGGTTTATGCTCTAACTATGCAAGCAATACATTTGCAATATGAACAGTCGTTACTATTATAAGGAAGGTATCATAAATGTATGGATTTTTTTTTTTTTTTAAATTTAATTATTTTAGCTGGATAACAAAGAAAAAAAAAACATCAACAAACAACTGTTATACTATCCTAATAAATAATGTCTCTAGGGTTCTTCTTTTGGATCTTGATTGTAGTAGACTTGACCTTGTAGATCAATAAATTATCCAATATTAGAATATAATATTGTGAGAATATCTTCAGCTATTGAAATAACACATTCCCTCACATACATATATATATATCAAAATAAAAAAGAAAGCAATAAAAGTCTTAGTAAAATTAAAATTTTCTTCATCACAATCATTGTTTTATTTATTAAACAAACCTATCTTTTAAGTGAAATATAAAAAAAAGTATATAAATACGCATATGTAGCTACCCACAATTTAAAGCCAACTGCTAATTAGCCCTAATATTAAACAAAATTTCTCAATGATAGTCTCAGAGACAAAATAATTAAGAGCTTCTTTGACTTTTCTTTTGATTCCATCTATGACCAATATTAAATTGAGTTTAGGTATCTATTTTTAAATACCACTTTTATAAAATTTTATCTCTTTTATAAATATTTAATTTTACTTTCACTTATATATATATATCTTTAAATGCATGGAATGATTTTACTATCAGTAGATAATGAATTGAAAAAAAATATTTTTTCACAAGTAACTCACACCTATTCCAACAAATTTTTTTATCAATCTATTAATTGATATACTTTAAAACAGAAAGGAATAAAATCTTTATTTCATTACTTTCAACTACAGTCTTAAAATCAATATTATAATTATTGTCATTAAATAAAATCAGTATAATTACTATCAAACTGTTTTCATTGAATCAAATCATTACTTTTAGAAATATTTAACTTCTTATTTCTATAATAGAAATATCAGTCTAATCATATTTCTTAAATTTTTATCTTTAATAAAATTATTATTGTATAGAATATAGTTAACTCTATGGGTAATAATCATTAAATCTATAAAAAAAAATAATTTATTAAAATCCAAAATACCCCCCCCCCTCAACAATAAATTTAATATTAGAATAAATGTTATTCAGTTCAACAAAAAATTTTTTCAATTTATCAACAAACTAATAAAATAAGTAAAAAAAAAGTACACTTTTTTTAATCATATTATTAAAGTAAAAAATTTAAGAAATATGAGTAGGTCTACTAGTTATTAGCTATCTATAAGAAGTCTGCCTTAGTAAATTTCTGCTACAGTAATAAAAGATAACATAATTCTGGAACTAGTGCATATTGCCCACTATTTATAGAAGCAGCCAGTCATTTTCAAATTTGGAAGTATTCCAGATTGATGAATTACTCTTTTCTGAACATAATAACACTTGTATTTCTTTCTCAAATGGACCTCTATTTTATAGTCAATTCTCCTACCTTATAATCAGATTTATCAATCTAGTTTTATGATTGGTCTATTTGAGATATTGGCTATTTGCTTACATTATTGTTGTTTCATTGGTAAGCCACATTATTTTTTTAAATCTGATCTGAAGAGCAATAGTGTATCATCACACAGGCACAAGAAGGGTCTCTATTGTCAGAGATCTCCAAAGTTAGCAGCTTCAAAAAGAGATATACATTGTGAACTTCAGGCATAGGTAATAGCTTTGTCTAGATCAGGGGTGGGAAAATAGCAGTCTGAGGGCCACATGTGGACCGCTAAGAGTTTTTATGTGGCCTGCCAAGACAATCAGAAAAATCCGCCTTGAACTGAGATTTTTTTTCTGTGCGCAACTGAAGATTCATCTTGCATTTTCCACTAGGATGGCCATGTCAATACACATGCACAGTGTATTACTTTTCCAGTTGATCTGGCTAATTTCAATTTTGTCTTTGCATTAGCAAATATATACATTTCCAACTTTAGTGAAACCATGAACCCTCCGAAAAAATGTAAAATCAATGATGAATGTCATGATGTCATGTGTTTAATGAAGAATGGACAAATAAATATTTTTTTGGTAATACAGGGAATAAAGCAGTGTGGATTGTGTCATAAAAAGGTGTGGCCCTCCACTAGCCTTCGCTTCCACAAAGTGGTCCCTGATGCAGGCATTCCGCCAACCTCTCTGGCCCCTGAGCCAAAACAATTGCCACCCCTGGTCTAGATGATTTATTTAATAACAAATTGCATAGTAAAAGTTTTTATTATTTTATAACTAACCAATAAAATTATCATTTCGTTCATAAAAGAATATCTTAAGTAATAAATAATATTTAAAAAATTTTGTGCATTTTACATATATTATTCATTCAATTAGAAAGGATTTGAATACAGACTTTCAAGCTCTCTTCAGCTATCCTCTCTATCTCATAAAATCAATACACATGACCCCACACATGTGAAAAAGATAAATGATCTGCAATATTCGGATTTTGTGCTGAACCAACACACTTCAGTTGGTCCAGATCATCATCTCCCACACATATATGTAATCAATGCTCAGTTTATATTAATAGCAAATCTTCAAACTTTAATGATCAGACTTCAATATATTCCACCCTCCAATTCTTCAGTGATCCATACCTTTGAAAATGTGATGATGGAATGCCCAAATCTCTTGTTAATGCCAAGATAATTGTCATGCCCATGTTGACTTTTAAGTCATTCTGATCCCTCATGTATAGATCCTTGTCCATTTAAATATAGAAGAGAGATTGGCAGGATATAGGCTGAATCTGTAATATTTTTTGAATACAAGTATAACTTACATTTATCTTTTTTTACATGTGTGTAGTTCTGTGTATCAGTTGTATGAGATGAGTGGATCACTGAAGGGAACTTGAAACTCGGTGTTCAAATTCCTTCTAATTACATCTACACTTCAAATATATAAATTATACTTGTGTTCAAAAAATATTATTCAATCATGTAAATGCAACTGATCTCTTGAAAACTGTGAGAATGAATAATAATAAAAATAATTATCTGTATGCATAAAGTGTGATTAGTGTCTTTAATATCACTTTTTTGTAATAAAAAAAAATGTTATACTATCAAGTAAATATTTGTGTACTATGTTATTGTTTATTTTATAAATAGTCAGCACTGTTTATTGTGATTATGAATTATTAGAATCAATCAGAAAGGATAATAAAATTCGCTGCATTTTAGATCATTATAAAAATCATATCAAATAATAAAATCATTTTAAGGCAAAATTCAATTTTATTCTACTTTAATTTATTTAGCACTTTTTACTATATTTAGACATGAAAAGAAAATTTCAGAGTAGAATTGAGAAACAAAAGGATGAAAGAAAATAAAAATATACACTGCAACAACTAGTAAAACTCAAAAGGAAATTAAAATACACACAAGAAAGATCAACAACATGTGCTATACATAATCACTAATGAAAAACAATTCTCAAGAGGAACTGTGAAGAGCTGAAGAATGAATTGAGAAAGAAGAGAAAATCAAAAAATGATTTGTAGAATTAAATTCTTATGCTATAGATGTTTGTAATGAAAACAAAACAGTGTAGAATATAATAAAAAATGAAAAACTATTATGATTTTTCTAATGGTATTGTATTGTGGCAATAAATTTATTTGATAATGAAATACTATTTAATTAATAAATCATGGAATATTAACTGATTTTAATATAGAAATATTTCCAAGTTTAATTTGTACTGTGTGAATTACAAACAAAATTTTCAATAGGGTTAAATATCAGTAAAAATTTAGCCTGAAGCTTGGAATAACACAAATATTCCCCATGTCATTCCAAATCACTGTTGATGCTCCAAAAATGATTATTGGTTACTATTCATATTTATTCATTCTTTAGAAGCAAATTGATTTGGAACAAAGGTATAGGAAAGAAGTTTTAAAACAAATGACTGCCATGTGAAATTATTAGCATTTCATGGCCATAGAGAATATGCAGATTCCAATCGAAGGGGAAATTTCATGAGTTGTATCAAGTATCTTGTGGAATTAGTATTAGTTTGAAAAGTCATTTGCTAGGATTCAGAGACAAAGCATATTACTTATTGCATATGGTATATGACATTTACAAATTCAATAAGTAATGAAATTCAAAAATATTTAAATTTCTGAAATTCAGAAAGCAATTTATTATTCTACTCCCATTACAATTCATATAAACTAATTAACTTTTATTCTGGTATATGTTGATAAAAATGAAACTATAAATGAACATTTTTTTTGGATTCCTGAAAATCATGATTCTAAATTCTTAGAAAGGATCATATTAAATTTTTGGGGGAAGTTATCTATAAATATAAAAAACTATAGAGGTCAAAGGTATATTATGTAGCAAATATGACCAGAAAACATAGTGGATTGCAAGATAGAATGAAACATTGTGTTGATACTGTAATCTGTGTAGCATGCATTAGCCATACCCTACTTTAAATTAAACTGTTGTGGAATCTTATTAAAAATTTATAGGTGTATTTTTTCATTATCCACTCAACATTAGATTATAATCATAAACAATATGACAACATTCAAATCTCAATATATAAAAATAATAATTACTAGTGAAGCATCAAGAGCTGATAAATAGTTTCAGTGTTAAAATTGAATTATCAAGAAAATAAAAAAGCTCTAATTTAAATTAATATCTTTGACAATGAAAAATTATAAGTAAAGAAATTATTAGATATAATTTAATCAATATGAAACTTCTTTCCTGACTATTTTGAGATAAGATGTTACAGTGAATAATTATTACATGACATGCGTACAATTTATTATTAGGGACAAATCCTTTTGAAATCACTTTTTGACTATCATGGATATCAAGAATAAATTTGTTGAAATAAGGAATGATGTCAATGCTCTAACAGCAAGCCAAAACTATAAGGTGGTCAGATTAAAAAAAAATAAAATTATAATGTGAACAAACAACTATAATAAAGTATATTTCACTGTAAACACAAATGTGCATAATATTAACACTCATTTGTGATATATCTTAGGAAACTATGAGTTATAGTGATGTGTTGAAGGATTTTGGCATGTTGAATTTAATGAATGTGTGTACAGAATAACCGAAAAATATTTTAAAGATATTGAAATTAAGTTTTAAAGTGAATTCTTCATTTCATTGCATTCATAAAAAGAGATAATATCACCAATCTTGTTGATATATATAGGTTATTAATTGGGGATTTGCTATTTCCAAATATAAAAACAATAAAATTATTTATAATACTAGTGGTGAATGTTCATCCTTGAATTTGAAAAATGTTAAAAGATATTTACAAAATATTTAACTCAATTGCATTTAACTAATTTCCCAGTGACCTTCATAGAAAATGATATAGTTCAACCTTAGGTTATGAAAAATTCACTAAACAAAGAAGAAAAGTTCTAATTTAGTGTTTTATATTTTCATTGTTAATGTATAGTTGTTAAAATAGGCAAAACTCTCTCCATACAGTAGTGCCACTCAAAGCAAGACAGAATAATCAATGGATGCCAGGAGGCTTGTGCATAAAATCCCTATCCAGTGCCTATTCATCTAATATTCCCAAACTAGTTTCTGGCTTGTGGCCTTCGTCAGTGAGGAGCCTTGGATCTGAGAGCACTGCACCTAGATCTTAGGATCTAATGCAACCCTCCAGCAGCCATCTTTTATCTCAACATAACTACAAAACTATGAGAATAAAATTGAAAACACACAAATATTTTTTAATCTAAGCTCAATAGCTTATATAGTCATATGTGTCTGAACTCTGTTCAGCACTCATATATTTTGGTGTCTTTGGTTCTTTTATAACCATAGCCACCACCTTCTTATTAGGCAGCATTGGTATTAAAGCTTTAAACATCACATGATCACTTTCTCCCATGCTTGCTCATAACTGTTGTTAAAATACAGTGATCATGTGATGTTTAAAGGTTTAATACCAATCCTGCCTAATAGGAAGGTGGTGGCTATGGTTGTAAAAGAACCAAAGACACTAAAATGTATGAGTGCTGAACTGAGTTCAGACCCATATGACTAAATAAGCTATTGAACTTAGATTGAAAATATTTGTGTGTTTTCAATTTTATTCTCATAGTTTTGTAGTTATGTGGAGATAAAAGGTGGCTGCTGGAGGGTTGCATTAGATCCTAATATCTAGGTGCGGTGGTCTCAGATCCAAGGCACCTCACTGATGAAGGCCATAAGCCAGAAAGTAGTTTGGAGGTATTGGATGAGTAGGCACTAGATAGGGATTTTATGCAAAAGCCTTCTGGCATCCAGTGATTACTCTGTTTTGCTTTGAGTGGCACTACTGTATAGAGAGAGTTTTGCCTATTTTAACAACAGTTATGAGCAAGCATGGGAGATAGTGATCATGTGATGTTTAAAGGTTAATGTATAGTCTAATGTTTCAATAGTGTTTGATAATTTTGAAAAATTTACATAAATTTTCTGCAATAAATATTATACACAATTTAATTTTTCATATTTTTATTAATAAATAATTAATATTTATTTTTCATTTTATTTTAAATGCCACAATAAAGAATAATATGTTATGGCATCATATGCAAAAAGCTGAAAATAGAGTTGTATTTTTAAGGAAATGATTGATTGATCAGTAGTTTTTAATTTAGTATTAAATTATGTTTGATAACATCATTTAGTATTTTGAACCAGACAGCCATCCCCTCCAAGTGCTTGATCCACCATTTTCTAGAGAGCTTTTTAGTTTGAAAAAACTTATTATGGTAAGCAAGGTTATGATGAATCAATGCTATTTCCTGGCTGAAATTATCTTTGAAAAATGTTGGACTCTAAGTCATCTTTTTGCTTCATCTTTTGGACAAGTTTTTATAGATATTGCAATTGATATTCTGCTTATCTTACCAACATCTGATCTTGTGGTCCCTCATTGCTCCTTAGTACTTAATACTTATTCATGTCTGTACTAGTCTCTGTGCCTGCAGTGTTATGGTCTATCTAAAGTTTGAGCATCCATTCTATATTGAGATAGATAGTGATCTATCTCAATATATAGTTTATTATAAAAAATATAGTAGTTGACAATTGTAAATCAAATTCAGGTTTCATAAATTAGATTAAGTTTTTTTTTAAATATTGATTTCTATTATATAAGTGCACATCACTAAAATTCTGTACTGAAAATAAAATTAAGACACTTTTAAATTTAGTTTAAAAAAAGATAAAAATTAAATTATTTCAAATAAATTTATTTTTAAAAATTATGCTACATGAACAAAGCTTAATCAAGAAATTTTTTCTCAAATAGCCTGTTTTTTTATTGATTAAAATTCTTGGAAAACCAATTACTTTTAAGCTTTGTTCAGCTTTTGAAAATATTCTATTTTAGGAGTTCAGATGTTTTAAGGGTTATCTATAAATGTGGACTCATTTAATTAAAGAAATTTGTAAACATGGGTAATTAAAACAATTGCTGGTTATTAATTAAGAAAAAGTGTTTTGCAAAGTTGAGAATAATATGGTCATTGTTTTTAGCCTGCTCAACATGAATTACCAGGAACCTTGCCAAGCAGTTGAATTAACAAGCATATGCTTCTAGTAAGTCACCAGTAAAATTAATTTCCAGCTTTGAGCCCATAACCATTAATTTGTCCAATTCTGCTTGCTGAATTTGATCCAAGCCTTGCAACTATCTTCACATATATTAAAATGCTGTTGAAATAGCCAATTTTCAAGACAGACTCTGCCTGAAAATGTGACTAAGATTGGAAACTTGTAAATGAACAGGATTTATTAGTAAACCACCAAAGAGCCCTCTTTTTGAAAATATATGCATGTAAATGTAATTCCACTTTTAGAGAGAAACAGTATCTGCTCGGCTGTATTTTTGATCTAAGGTAATCCATTTATTTATTTTATGAACAATTTAATAAACTTTTGTTACCAACAAACCAATTATATTTAGAGATCTCAGTCAATTTATAATTTAGTTTAAATGATTTTATGTATTTATTTTTATATTAACTCATTTTTAATACTATATTTTACAACATGATTTAATTCTGTGTATTTGATATATGTAATATGCTTTGAATATTTTATTTTAAAGGTGTAGATGCTATTTCTTTTAAAATTTAGTTGGGTATAATAGTTTATATTTTTAAATATTTGAGAGATAAACAAAATCATTTAATGAATAATATCTCTGTAGTCTAATTTTCACTACATCACTACAGAAATATTGTTCATTAATAAAAAGTATTAATAAAGGAAATCAGTTTTGTTTCTTACTTTTTTTTTTTCTTTTTCTAAAGTTTTAAAATCACTTTCACAATTTTAATAATCAAAATTTAGTCAATTTTGTAAAGAAAAGGGTTTAAAAATGTATATATATATATCAAAAATATTTAGTTATTTTAAGTAGTTAAAAATTTAGTTTGGAAAGAAGTTATCTCTCTGAAAATATTTAAAACAATCACTTAAACAATGAGTTTTAAAGTAATATAAATAATGTATATGGGGTCTAACATGATGTGTACATATTAGATAAATAGTTCAGTATGTTGATTTTATTATGCTTAAAATTCATAGGTAGTTTGCTTGATTTATTTTGTTTGCTTCACATATGCATGTGGAATTAAAGACAGATATGTATATGTGTGCATTTTATACAGCTATCCTTTACATATTTATCTGCCACACTTGAATTTTGTATATGTGTATATGCCTTCTTATGATATATTATTCCCAACAGATATTCATGAATGATTTTAATTTTGCTTTGGGTAGAGGAATTTTCTCCTCATGAAACTTTGTACATAGGTTAGAGGCTGTTTATTGTTGTTTACTTTATTTTGGTGTAGAGATCAAATGCATAGTGTATAATAAGTTTGATTAATTGCCTGCATGTTGTGAACCTTTCTAATTAATTTCAGCTACTTTGTTATTGCTTGTTCTTTAATGCAAAAATGAAATAAATATGTGCACACATCTTGACTTAGAACATAAATCTAACAGAATCAGATAAGTAATAAAATAACAGTCTTCAGAGATGATACAGCATTACAATGTAAAATTTTGTGAATTTAATATTTAAAGGCTGTCAGATATCAAATGCAAAATATGTCAACATATAAAGGAGCAATTTCAGTTTGTACTTGAACTGCACTATATTGAACTGTTAATGAAACTTTGTTTTGTTCATTGTTAGATCAGTTTTAGCTTTTGTTTACTATTGTCTGCTCAGCCAATTGATATTTCTAAAGAATCAGTTTTCCATGTCTTAGAGGAAATTTTGAAAGTCTACGAGTAATGCTGTAACTGTGTACACATTTATCCTAAAGATTTTAATAGTAAACTCATATTCTAGGTTATAGGTTTAGTAGCGCTCTCTGGTGTTGGATATTAGTGTGCCTACTACCCATTACAATATAAACATTCTGTTTTTAACTGTTGCTATAACTTATGGCATAGTATGCAGTACCTATTGTGGTGATAATTATGGACAAGTTAGTTTAGGATTGTTTGAAATTTATTATGTAAATAGTATTGTAAAATTAGGGGGATTCATAAATAAGTATAGAATTATATAACTAAATAATATTACAATTGTATAACTAAATAATGTTGGAATTATTTAACTAAATAGTTCTAGATCTAATGTAACAATGTCATGTAGAAAATAACCATATATGGTGTGAAGGTTTAAGTAAAATTTACCACCAAAATAGCTTGCCTTATAAGGTGAATTTAGAGATTAATCAAAATGCATCGGGACTAATGAAGGGCTCAGTTAGCAGACCATATAAGAAGAGGTATTTATGGAATGAGATGTTTTGTTTAAACTCCAGAAATCAGGTATATAAGTGGGATATAGAGGGAGAATCGGACTAATAAAAAATAAGAGACTACAGTGGCCCTAATGGCAAACCTATGATACCCTACTTTAAATGACTGCTTTACTGATATATGTAACAGTTATGTATGTAATTAAATTTTGCTGGAAATTAAACTAATATTTTAACTTACGCAATCTGTCTAAATTTCTCATTTGTTTGACATATACATGTCACCTATATGTATTTTATTATTTTTATGATTGTTTTTCCTGTGATACTCATTGTGTTTATGACTGGTTTATCATAGTAGCATGATTTGTTTTCTTTTACAGTACCAATATTAGTGGTCCTTGAAATGATATCAGTGTCTAAAATCAGCCATCAGACATTTGCCTGATTTCTAAGTGGCCAATATACAAATTTCTTAGCATTTTAGAGCATCCAGCTGAAAGAATCACTATTTTTGGCTTCCAAACAATACAATTATCTTTAAATGAGATCTCCATCATAAATGTTCAACCAATTCAAATGGAACAATTTAATTAACATTTGGAATCTGAAGTCATCAGGCAATAGATTTACAATTTATCTTTATCTTTGTTTCTATGTCTATTTTATTGATAACATTGATTAATTGATTTTTTTTTATAACTTTATTTATTTGTTTATGTACTGACTATTCTTGATACTAACCCAATTTATCATCAAAGATCTCTGGGTAGTCTCTTTTTAAGTTTATTATATTTATGATCTGGTTTATTTTAATCACAGATTGAATCCCAATAAATTGCTAAGCTCACCTACAGATACAATAAAAACAAATATATCCAGGAGGTAAAATTGTTTCTCTTGGTAATGTAATCACTTTAAGCTAAGCTGAAGTCCACAATTATTTTTTTTTTTATTAATGACAGACCAAAATTTTTTTTTATCAAAATAGATAGTCCAAATCTAGCTTCATTAATATGATATGTCATTAATAATAATTTGGACATTGAGAGCTGAATCAGCATTTTTCAAAATGGTATACTATTAATACTAACTTGGGTCTTGAGGCTGAATCAATGTCTCTCAAGCTTTTTATATTACCTGCATTAAATTTTACTTTTCTCTTTGAGTTTTTTGAAATGGTCTCTCCATTCGTTTTTGCCAATTTGTTTTTTTTTTTTTAATAAACATCACATGATTACAATATCTGTGAAGTATCCATAGTCATTTTACATTGCAACTATAGAAAGTTTTGCCAGTACTGCATGTTAGTATTTTATTTTGACAGTCTCTAATAGTATTTTTAGTTGGTCCTTACTTTTATTTTAGTCATTTAGATATTTGTTGGAAATAGATTTCTGACCCTTCAAACTTAATGGTAAGATCAACTCTCTTTAATGGAGCCATCTGATTAGTTACCATTTCAGCTAGAGGTACCTGATATCTGCCTTAAGTGCCAAATTGAAATAGACACCAAAATAAGGATTATATTGAAAATGCATATATATTTTGTAAATAAATATTTTTATTTAATACATATTGTTATTACATTCAATGCTATATTCATTAAACTATTTTTAAAAAAATTTCTAATACTTATTAAAATGTGCAATACTTCTGCTACCAAAATGAATAAATTAAACCCTGAAGGTAGTGCTTAAATTTATTAATAGATTGATTTCTTAAGCTGTGATCCTTTATTCTACTGATGAAATGGGCTTTCAATACATCATGTAGGAACTCTTTAAATTTGCAACTCAGTACTAGCTTTCTGGGCTCTATGGTAAAATCACTGATCTTTTCCCTTAATCCAGAGGTTTAATCATTAGAGGTATAAAAAGCTATCAGAAGAAAAATTTCTTTATCAAAATCTAATTCACATGGAAAGGGTTTCTCATAGTATTTTGATTTAGTATATTCTGGGAGAAAACTTGATTCACAAATAATGGACAATTTTCTTAAGTGCCTGTATAAAATTTATACATGGAAAAACAGTTTTAGCCATATTAATTTAAATATTTTTCAATTTTTCACTATAGCTAAAACTCTTTTCCTTCTCTCAGCCTTCTTTTGCTGGAAATGAAACAATCTTTAGCATTTGGTCTATTCTATTTTTTTATTATAATTGACCATAAGTTATAATGAGAGCTAATATCAAAACTCAGTTTCATCAAGTATTGAATTGACTACTTCTTAATAATGACAAAGTTCAAATCATCTCACATATGTAGAGTGTGCCATTGCTATTGTATATCTATGTGAAATAGAAAATCATATAACATTACAATACTATTTCAAAATTTTTTTTTACTAAAGTTCTTCCACAACCATGGTTTCATCTGTTAATAAATAAATCTTTTCAAGTGAAATTCATCAAGATACACACACACATATATATAATAAAGAGCATGCCAATATCTCTAAACAAGCTATTTTATTTTTTTAATATGATAAATACTATAAGAGAAAGCATTCAAATCGTTATCTATGATTGTCCCCATCCCCAAATCAGTTTTGAGCTATGTCTATTTTAAATGAGGAGATAGGACACCAGATTCAAAAATATTATAAAAATATTTTTAAAAAATAAATAAATAAATAAATAAATAATAATAATAATAATAATAATAATAATAATAATAATAATAATAATAATAATAATAATAAGAAGAAGAAGAAGAAGAAGAAGAAGAAGAAGAAGAAGAAGAAGAAGAAGAAGAAGAAGAAGAAGAAGAAGAAGAAGAAGAAGAAGAAGAAGAAGAAGAAGAAGAAGAAGAAGAAGAAGAAGAAGAAGAAGAAGAAGAAGAAGAAGAAGAAGAAGAAGAAGAAGAAGAAGAAGAAGAAGAAGAAGAAGAAGAAGAAGAAGAAGAAGAAGAAGAAGAAGAAGAAGAAGAAGAAGAAGAAGAAGAAGAAGAAGAAGAAGAAGAAGAAGAAGAAGAAGAAGAAGAAGAAGAAGAAGAAGAAGAAGAAGAAGAAGAAGAAGAAGAAGAAGAAGAAGAAGAAGAAGAAGAAGAAGAAGAAGAAGAAGAAGAAGAAGAAGAAGAAGAAGAAGAAGAAGAAGAAGAAGAAGAAGAAGAAGAAGAAGAAGAAGAAGAAGAAGAAGAAGAAGAAGAAGAAGAAGAAGAAGAAGAAGAAGAAGAAGAAGAAGAACTTGTTTATAGATAATGGCATGCTCTTTATTACATATTGGTAAATACAAGCTATATGGGTCATGTGACATGTGACGGTTATATATATATGTACACACACAAAATAGCTTTTTTGTCATTCATTTCAAAAACCAACTTCCTTTAACATCAAGGGATGTCTTTATGATATTGATAGTCTCAGATTCAAAAAAATTATCATCAGAGTTTTTTTTATTTTTAATTCACTTTTATAAAAGATAACCTTTCTATTGTCAATAATACTTTATGATCTGTAGTAAGTTCATGAATATACAAAGCTGAATTATGATATCTATTTTTAACTCTACTCTTATGAACTTTAGCTCTTTTATTTAGGTTTTATTTACTTTGACCTATATAATTACATAACAACTGCAAGGAATCTTATAAACTATACCAGAAATAGATTTGACATCAATTGACTGTTTTGAATTATTTAATAATGAATTTAAATTGAGGCTTTTTTTCAAGGCCACATTCATATTATTCAATTGATTAGTCATTTATTGGACAGTATAGAAGTGGCCTGGAAGAAAGAATGATTTAAATTCATTATTAAATAGTTCAAAACTGTCAATTGATAGCAAATTTATTACTAGTGTAGTTTATAAAATTCCTTACAGTTATCGTACAATTTTGTATAAGTCAAAGTAAATTAAGTCTTAATGAAAAATAAATATCATATCTCAACTTTGTATATTGATGTACTGAATACATATCATAATATGTTATTTGGCAATGCAGAGGTTAATTTTATGAAAGAAATGAATTAAAAAGAAGAATAAAAGAAACTATGATGATACATTTTTTTGAATTTGAGGCAATCAATTTCATGAAGATATTCTTGATGTTAAAAAATGTTGGTTTATGAAATGAATGATGGGAAGGCTATTTTATTTTGTGTGTGTGTGTATATATATATGTTGTGTGTATCTTTTTGAATTTCACTTAAAAATATTTATTTGTTAATAGATGAAGCCATGGTTGTGGAAGAACTTTAGTAAAATTTTATTTTTTTGACTAGTATTGTAATGTTATGTGATTTTCTATTATATTTGTAATTACTAGTATAATGGTAGGCAGTATTTAATATATATGTTCTACTAGAAAATAATATTTTTTTGGATAGTAAGAATGATATTTAATTAAGTAGCATCAAAAATATTTTTGTATTTATTTACAGTAGTAATATATTTACACGAGTTAAAATAGTTGAAAAATATTACAATTGTGTAATTGCCAGTAACAATCAATGGTTGAAAGAATGACAATATATTCTAATTATCTTATTAATCTATTTATGTTAATTTGCATCATGGAAAGTCCAATATTATTTGTGCTAGTATTTCTGACTCTGAAATTGAACAAATGTGCCTGATTCTCTAAATAATGGGAAATGTGTATTTCTGTTGCTGTAAAGTCACCAACCAAGGCAGCGTTTGGTGGCTGAAGGCAGAGGGTGCTAAGAATCCCCTGATTGCAAACCCAGGCTGCCATTTGATGATGACTTTTTATTTAGGTACTTACAACTGCAGATCACTTTCAAGTGAAGGAAGATTGCAAGAATTAGAAGAAGAACTGTCTCATATTAAATGGGATATTATTGGACTTTGTGAAGTTAGAAGAAAAGGTGAAGAGACAATTGATTTAAAAAGTGGACATGTACTCTGTTATAAAGGTACAAATATTGGAAATACAAGTGGAGTAGGATTCATTATAAATAAAAAGTGGAAGAACAGCATTGTGGAGATTGATGGGGTATCGGACAGAGTGGCAAGATTAGTTATACAGCTTAATAACAGATACCAAATGCAGATAATGCAGGTTTATGCCCCAACAAATTCTCATAGTGATGAAGTAGTAGAAGATTTTTATATGGATGTACAAAAGGCTTTTGATCAGAGTAAACATTTTAAAATTGTTATGGGAGACTTTAATACTAGAATTGGTAAACAAATGAAAGATGAATGTGCTGTAGGTAATTTTGGTTATGGTAATAGAAATGAGAGAGGACATAGCCTTGTGGAGTTTGCAGAAAAAGAAAAACTTTATATTATTAATTCTTTTTTTGAGAAAAATGTTAAAAGGAAATGGACATGAAAGCATCCAAATAAAAGTACAGTAGAATTGGATTATATTTTGACTAACAGAAAATACATATTTCAAGATTGTAATGTTCTTAATAAATTTAACACAGAAATTGATCATTGATTAATAAGATGTAAGATACTTGTTAATGCAAAACTATAGAGACAAAAATTATTAAGAAAGACATTATTTACAGTTGATATTCCTAATCTTCAGAAACATTCTAATGAATTTAAATTAGAACTTACAAATCAGTTTCAAGTATTAGTAGATTTTGAACATGATTCAGATCTGAATGAAATTAATATGAAAATAACTGATACACTTTTAAAAACTGCAGCAAAGATAGTTGGTAGAAAAAAGCAGCAATTGACCAATAAAATTTTTACTGAGACTAGAGAATTTATGAAGAAAAGAAGGAATATGAAGATATACAAAAATGATGCATTAAAAAGGATTGAATATTTCGAATTTTGTAAAATGGTGCAGAAAAGAGTTGAAAATGATATAAGAAAGTATAACTGTGAACTAGCAAGAAAAGCTGTAGAAGAGAATAAAAGTCTCAAGAGTGTAAAACAACATTTTGGTATTGATAGGAAATTTATATCTGCAATAAGAAAAAAAAGATGGAATTATTACTAAAAAGAGAGATGACATCATGAAATGGGTAGAAGACTTTTATCAGGAATTATATAGTAATAAAGAACAAATACCTCCTATATCTATTACATCTTTTGAATTGCCCTGAATTTTAAATGACAAGTGAAACACACAATTAAATGTATGAAGAACGGAAAGGCTCCAGGCAATGATGGAATTATAATTGATAATAAATATATAAATTCAACATTCCTTAATTTAAAAAGAAAAAGAAGTGAAAAGTTGTATATATAATTATAATTATAATTGATATATTAAAAGAAGCAGGTGAAGAAATAGAAATTTTTTTAGCAAAGTTATACCAAATGTCTAAATGATAAAAATGTACCAGATGATTGGAAGAATGCAGTATTAATATTAATATTTAAAAAAGGTGATAAAGAAGATATTGTAAATTACAGACCTATCAGCCTTTTATCAGTTTTATACAAAATTTTTACTAAGATAATTATAACTTGTCTACAGAGAACATTGGATTTCCACCAACCAAGAGAACAAGCTGGATTTAAAAGTAGTTTTAGCAAAGTAGATCATATCCAGGTATCAAGAGAAGTTATAGAAAGGACAAATGAATATGAGTTTCCATTATGTTTGGATTTGTAGATTATGAAAAGACATTTGATTCTATAAACATTTCTTCAGTGATTAAAGCATTGGATCATCAAGGTATAGAATCAGGATATTGTCATATTTTAAAGAATATTTATAAAAATGCAACAGCAACAATTAGATTACATAATGATACTGGGAAAGTCAACATTGAGAAGGGTGTAAGACCGGATGACTTCATATCAGCAAAACTTTTTACTGCAGTGCTGCAAGAATTATTTTGTGGATTAAAATGGGAAGCTAAAGAAGTGAAAGTAAATAGAGATTATTTAAGTCATTTAGATGTTCTAGATCAGCGTTTCCCAACCTTTTTTGGCTCGTGTACCACTTGGTAGTACATCATGCTAAATTGTACCACTTCGTAAAAATGATTGTATTTTGTGAAATTTGTTATTGCGAGTGTGTTATTTTATTTGCATTATAAATATTATAGGGTGACCATGTATTCACATCACAATGAGACAAATTACATTGAAACACGCTTAAACGATTATAAACTCACTGAAAATATAAATTCACTGTAACATATATATATATGTGTTTGTTCAAAGTTTCATATTTATCTACTATTTTGTCATATTTCGTTTACTAATAAATGATTTTAATAAAAACACAAAATTATAAAAAACCAATTAATATATTTTATCATAATCAAATATTTTTATAAAATAAATTTAATGAAATCCTTGTGCTTGTTTCGAAAAACATAATTTTTTGAAATTTGGTTCAAAAGATGTGAGGTATACCCTTAAGTCTACAGCTGCATTCAATTTGTTTCAATACTTATTTTTTTTAAAAATATATGAAGAAAAAGCTCTTTCTCTACTAATTTCATACTAGTAAATGGTAATAATAATTTAAGAGCTTTCTCAGAAAGTTGTTCATAATCTTTAATGTTTAACCAAAATTAATTAGATTGTGTCAATAATTCTATTAAATTTTCTTTCTCTTTTATTGATAATGATGTAGCTTTTTCTAAATTTTCTTCATAGAAGGGGTTTGAAATCCACTTATCATTTGTGTTTTCGGGTTTTGCAAAATATTCCATTAAAGACAATTTTAATCCTGTTAAATGTGCTATTATATTTTCTCGTATATCTTGAGACAGACTAACCTTATTTTCAAACAAAAAAATATGTAGAGTTTCGAATACTTCCAGTTGATTGTTTTCAATACACTGTTTCCAAAAATCTAATTTCTTAATCATATTTTCAATTTTATCATTAACATTAAAGATCGTTATCGAGTTGTTCTGAGGTGTCAAATTTAAGTTATTTATTTGCAAAAAAATATCAGTTAAATATGCAAGCACCTGAAGCCAACCAAAATCATACAATTTCGAAGAAAGATCAAAAGAATTGTCTTAAGAAAAAAACTGTCCTTCTTGTCTAAATTCGAATAAGCGGGTTATATGGGGATCAATGAATTTTAATAAACAAAGACGATACAATCACAAACAATAACCTGTCACTTGTAAGCCACGCGGTGAAGTGAACAAGAGTGCAACACCATGACAACAGTGGCGGCAACATCTCAAGTTACTAATGGCTAACAGCTAAATTTAAAAGTGCACTCCAAAAAAACGATATCGATTGCTGGATTTTTGATCATCGACTGTACATATTAACAACTTTACTGTATAACATTATTAATTAAAATAATTTTTATGAATTATAGGAAAAAACGTTTCTATGATATTTTTATGATTTGATTTTTTTTTATGTCTGCCATTATTGATTATTTTTCGCGTACCACCAACCAGCAACTCGCGTACCACCAGTGGTACGCGTACCACAGGTTGGGAAACGCTGTTCTAGATGATGTAGTTGCTTTTGCAAATAATGCTTTAGAGCTGCAGAATATGTTGCAGGAGTTATCAGATGAGAGTAGGAAAGTAGGACTAAAAATAAATGTTAAAAAGACTAAAGTAATGTTTAATGGATTTTCTCAAAATATGAAAATAAAAATTGATTAAGGAAATATGCCTATGTGTTTGAAAAGGAAAATTTTTAATAAATGTGTTTTACCAGTTTTTACTTATGGATCTGAGACTTGGACACTTAATAGAAGAGCAATACAGAGGCTTCAGACCACCCAAAGAAGTATGGAGAGATGCATGTTGGGAGTAACAAGAAGAGATCGAAAACACAATCTATGGGTAAGAGAACAAACAGGTGTTACTGACCTCATTAAAAAAATTAAAGACTGAAGTGGAGTTGGGCTGGATATATTGCTAGAAGAGATGATATTATAAGGACAATTGAAATCTTAAACTTGATTCCAAGAGATTGTAAAAGACCCAGAAAGAGATCACATGTGAGATGGATGGATGAAATAAAAAAGTGTGCAGGGATGATGTGAAGAAGAAAAGCTAAAAATCAGAGAAGATGGATTGAACTTGGAGAGACCTTCATCCTGCAGTGGATTGATAATGGTTGTTGTTGTTGATGATGATGAATTTCAGATTGGTGAATTAATATTCTGAATCTGTCTCAGTAGCATTTGTGCTTGCACTTCTCTTTCAAACAGACTTCTATTATAAGCAAATCCCATATCTTATTGTGAACCTAGTTGTTATTATTAATCTACTTATTCCATTGCTTATTTGTTTACATTTCATTGGTCAGCTATACTGTATTCTGAATCTAATTAAGAGAGCTCTACAATTTGGACAATCCCATTATTGAAGATAGTTTTAAGACGAGTCTATGTCACTTTTTTTTGTTTTTAACCAGCTCATATCAGAATATTTTAATTATGAAGAGTATACAGTTAATATATAAGTAAATTGTGAATATTTTAATTTAGAAGAGTTTAATAGTTAATCAACAAATATCAATGATCTGTTTTTTTTTTTTTGTTCAAATAATTTATAGATTTAATGTTGTGATTATTACTTCCTATGATTATGATAATTACATTATAGCATACTACTAATTGATAAGTTTAAAAATGCTTTCTATATTATTATTATCATTGAAAATCATATACTTAATGCCTATAGATTAATGGTATTCTTTTTATAATATCCCCCCAAGTATCAAATGCATTTGCTTGGCATGTCTATGATGTGAGATTGATTCAATGATGTCTTCTATATTGCAAGATGATTAAAAAAAAATTGTTAAGTAGTTGCTATCAAGACAATCCACTAGCCAAGTGACCATCTAGTTATTATTATTTAGAGGATAAAAGCTTCTAGTTTATTAGAGTTGGTTATATATATTGAAATAAACAATCCATTATTCATTTTTTTAAAAAAATAAGATTGTTTTTTTTTCCTTTTAAGAAAAATGCTGTGTAAATTTGGTTTTTTAAAAAAGGGAACTAAAATGAAGTTCAAGAAAGAAACTAAGTTTTGATATAAAAATCAGTTTTGCTTTTCTTTTAATCAGAAGGGAATACTATTTCATTCAAATCACAGGATTGACTAGGCCTTGTGAATAAAAAAAGAACATTATTAACAATTAGCTAGATATGGTCTTGAACTCTTTTAAGTGATATTAATAACTCCTGCTGAAATGAAGAAAGGAGGGCTAGAATTTAGAAGGCTATATTATCACCCTAAACAGACTTTTAATATTTGTCAGAAAGAAAGAAATGACAGTTATTTCATTTCGGGTGAATTTGTACTTTATTTTAAATAATTTGGATTTGTAAATAAGGCTTATTATTCAGGTATTATTTTAAAAGAAACTGTCAATTAAAAAAGAAAAGAAATAAATTTGTAATAACTTCTCATTACTTGTTATAATTTAAAAAAAAAATATTATATATCACATATGTACACTAAACTTATGAATTTTACATAATTTATTAAGGGAAAAGATAAAGAAATAATGATAATCATGTAAATGTAATGCACACAAATATAAATTACCTAAGTCTCCAATAATCATAGTTAATGACATAATTATTTTCATTAGTCTTATTTCTTTGTAGTTAAAATTATATTTGATTACTAAAATTAGATTGTATGTAGATGGATTTATATATGTACAGTTGTTTTTTCAATGTATAATAATTTACATTCACATGCGAGAATAAATTCCTATTAGTTTGATGAGTTAGAGATCAATCTCAGAACAAGTCAATCCTGTATAAATTGTAGTTGTTTTAAGTTAGGTTTAAGACCAAAAGGACACTCCTTATAATTATTGTATAGAGAGTTTATTCAGGTAAGGTTAGAACCAAAAGGCCATCCCTTTATAATTATTATTATATAAGTGGTTATGTTTAGGAATAGGATCTAAAAAAAGACCATTTCTTATGATTATTGTAGTAATGATAGCATTGATTTTAAATATCTATAATCATTCCATATTCTGTAAGACTTATGCAATAGCTTTTAATCTTTGATAATTTAATAAATATAATCAAAATGTTGGAATTTTTATTTCTTCTAAATTTCTCTTTGATTCAGGGTTTTTTGAATAATTCTTCAGCAGAAACATTTGTATCCAGATGCTAAACATTTGACATTGGATATTTTGCAAGACTGAAGGTTTGCATTTCAGAAGTAGACCAGTACACTTATTTTTTTTCCCTAAAGTTTATAAATGGACTATTCTTGTTTTAGATACTATTAGTTTCATTTTGGTAATCTAAATTTACATTGTCAAATTAATTTTTAATTTTTTCTCTTCTAAGGATTATTGATTTTGTTTTGACTGTTATTATTTATAATCTTTATTTCTTTAGTATCTTCAATATTGATTTCACTGTCTTTATTTATTTTTTTCCAGTCATTTTAAATATTATTTGCATAGCTTAAATTATTAATCCTCATTTCCTACACTGATTTTCTTTTTTGACTTTTTTATTTTTATTTTTAGTCATTGCTCTTTCCAGATGCACAATGAATATGCAGGATTAGTTTGAATTTTTTTGTTTACTAGTTTCCTTTATGCTTTTACATCTGCTTTTGAATTTTCATAGACATTCTTTAGTGGATGAATTAGTATACCATTTATTTCATCTGATTTCAATAATACCCATATCAGTTTATAAATATATATATACTGTATATTGCTTTTTCTGCCACAAGTTCTCTGAAATTTTATGTAGTTACAGCAAATGTAATGAAGTGAGTGTTTAACTTTACCTTCTTCAATCTGTCAAACATTTCTTTATTTGAGACTTTAGTCTTATAGTTCACTTAAAATACTTATTATTACAATTTCTTTTTTTTTCTTCTCAAAATTAATATTTGTCCATTCTTTAAATATTGTATATTTTTTCTATAAAACCAAACTGCCTCATCATATTTTATTATTTTTTCAGCTGTTCAATCATTTATAGAGCTTTTTATTCTTTAATTTATTTAATTATTTTGAATTCTCATACTGAAGTTCATTTATACAATTCATATTTATTGTTTTAAAATTTAATCAACAGTTTGTTGTTTTTATGCCTTATTACCCTGTCTTTTGAATACCAGTCTCTATATTAAAACTTATTATTATATTGTTTATTCTCATGTATATTCTCTATAGTAGAGCCACAAATTATGGTATATTTAAATATATGATTCCAATTATATGGTATTCAAAGAAAAATATAACAAACAAAAACAAAAATGTAAATAAAACATTAAAATTTGAAAATTTTATGATATTTGCAGTCATTTTTCTTTCTCTGAGTGCTATATACAATTATATATGTATTAATAAAATTTCTTCAGTTTATGATGAAAGCTACATAATTTTATTCTTCTTTTAAATTCTTTCTGAATTTGATATGCATTATAAAATATTTGCTGAGCATAATGTTAAAAAAATTATAAAATTTTACAATAATGTAAAAGTTGATTCTATTTTTAAAATGTCAAAATAATTATAGAGATTCTAATTTTTGAGAACAAAATCACTATTATTTGTATTTATATGTTAGATTATATTATCTAATATGAGAGTGTCTTTAGAAAAAATTAACTTTATTTAAATATTTCAAATACATTAATAATAACACACAGGTTAGTATATGCACAATGTTTTGAGAGGTATTATTCTCCCCGCTTCTTCAGATGTTGCTGGCCTGACCAGTGGCAGTAATAGCATGGGAATCGAAGCTGGACCCTTAGATTCTTGAGTACTGAATTTTAAAGTAATGCTCTAATCAACTAATCCTGCCAGCCAGCAACACTTGAAGAAGAGGGGAGAATAATACCTCTCGAAGCATTGTGTATATACTAACCTATGTGCTATTACTATCAGTTGAATGTACTTGGAATATTTAAATAAAGTTAATTTTTTCTAAAGACATTCAATACACATATTAGATGATGGAAACAGTCCAGCATATAAATACAACTAAAACACCATCATCACAAATGTTCTATAAGAGAAAAAAGTTATTGATAAAAAAATTGCCTAGTGTATAATTCAGATATTTTGCTGTTTACTTTATATTAAAAATAAAAATATGATAGTTTTTCTTATCTATTCTTATTGCTTCAAAAAATGTATGAGTGAACACATACTTAGTTATACATATATATGTGCGTGTGTGTGTCCTCTCAATTTATTATTAAAAAGTATATTATTTTTTAAATTTTGTTAATACTATAATCTTGATTTATATTACTATTTTACATATTCTATAAGCAATAAACATTCTATTCTAATCATTATTTAACAACAACATGTGAGCTATTAAATGCTATATACTCTGAATGTGAAGAAAGCGTAGAACAAAATATAGCATAGTATGCAACTCCACTATATTATACTCTTCTATATTTATACATTAATCTTTTAGCCTATTCTTTTGCCTGTCTTATCTTATTTCAATTTGTCTTATATCACTGTTCTGAAATCAGAGTTATCTCTTTTATATATCAGCACTGTTTTTTCCCTTGAATAGTTAAAAAAAATTTTTTTATATAATTCACATTTTTTAATTCATCATAAGTGTGAATGGATATTTTTTTTATATCTTCATTTCTGAAAATGCTATTTGTTTAGGTTAATTTTAATCAATATGTTGCCTTTAAAAAAAAGTGAATTAAACATAATAAAATCTTGGTATAAAAATCTTTTGCAAGCTTTGACATTACCTAAGTACAGTAAAACCATTGATTTAATCAATTATTTAGGTTTGGATATGTAAATTAAATTACTGAATAGACCAGCTTTCAAGAGTTAAATGGTTATGAAATTATATAATACAGAAATAATTCAAAGCATAAAAGATGGTGAAGGATTTTTTTAGGTTAAAAAAAAAAGAGAATCACAGTGAAAAAATATAATTGTTTTTATCAAATGATGAAAAAGATTGATTTTATGGTGTTCTGAAATTAAGTTTTGATAATGAATCTCATAGCAATATAATCAACACTCAAGAAAGTTTGTCAGGTTAAAATTGTAAATGATAATGGAGATAGAAACATGTAGGGAATATGACTTGAGAGAAAGAAATTCTGTGAAAATAATGTTTATCTTAGATATTTAATTTATAAAGTTTGTGCAAATATGGACTATTTATTTTTTTGAAGTTGATAAATGCTTATAACAATAAATATAGCTAGAGGTTTAGTGCATATTACTAATGGTAAAAATTGTATATTAAAGTTATATTTTAATCTAGTTTAACCTGAAATCTTCATCTTTAATAAAGAACAATGAGATGCCCATTTACTAATCCCTATTAGATGGTTAAATAGATTGGTTATAGGCTGTCTAGTTGAAAGATAATTCTTACTTGTAATTTGAGAAAAAAATTAAGATTCACTTGGACTAAATTCAAATCCAATTTTGAGTATAGTAAGAAGAATCACTATCTACAATGTCAAATGAGGTGAAATCCTTTACTATTCCATATTGTTCCTCTAAATATGAGAGCATGTTAAAGTTTATGGCACATTCCAGAAAAAAAGTTGTTTTTTCAATATAATAAATATTTACTTATGTATCAACTAAGTTCTTTGTATGTAAACAAGTACATTTACAAGATAATAAAATATTGAGACCAAATAATACTATTTGGTCATTATTGGAGATAGTTTGCAATCTAAGAAATGAGAGCTTAAGATTTTTCTACAATGTAAATAGAAATTAGTTGTGTGTGTGTTTGTAAAGTGAATTTTCAAATTAACTTGTGTTTATATAATAAATTTTCAAATTAATCTGGAGATTCTTTTATAAAACAATTCACAAGTCTCATATATTACATAAAATTTGTGTTCATCATAAATATTTTATTATTAATGAAGTAAGGAGCTATATTATTTTATAATGTAATTCTAAATATAAGAATTTGTTAAAGTTTATCGCCCAATTCTGAAAAGTTGTTGAAATAATTTGTAAAAAGAAATGATCAGTAAAGTTAAACACCCTCAAAGATATTTAATAATGATAATAATCAAATTATTTGTCTCTGGCAATTATATAACATTCGAGCACCGGAAGTGATGAAACTGAATTATGATTCGTTGGCTTTCAGTTCTCGAATCCACCGCTTTACCTCTCCTCTGAACACCATAGGACATAATGATTGATAATGTTGGGTTGTAAACACCTCAATCTGTATTTAGGTAGAAAACTTAACATATGTATAGCATTTATAACCTCCCAAAAGTAGTTTCAAATTCGTTTAGTAACTATCTGAGAAAAAAAAAATTATTGAGTATTATTATGTAAACATAAGCTGTGTATTCCTCACCATTTTATTCCAAGGAGGAAAGAGTCGTTTCAAAAATATTTTTAAAAATCAAATTTTAGGATTAAATATATTTATATTAATGAAGAAAGATCAGTATTAGCAAGGATAATACATTTCTCAAAGTCTATTTCAAATCGCTGGGTATAAACATTCATTATTTAGTATAAATACTTCTTAATGTATAGGAAATATCCTTGTTGCCATGGTATCATTTTTTATATTACAAACTTAGCATTTATTAGCAGTGAGTTTTGCTAAAACTATTATTTTTATAATGTAAAAATAACGTTATTTTATTGCTGTACGTGCTATATCAATATGCAAATCGTGCTTTTTATTTATCATTACTGATATATATTGCTACAAATTGTGTTTAACGCGTGATCAGATCCCCCATTGCAGAGTAACTAGCTACAGAACAAAATGTTATGGATACGTTTCCGACTGAGAAAAAAAAAAGGGAGAGAGGGGAAGGAGATCAATAAGAATAGTTTCTTCACTAAACTAAAACTTCGGCTTTGTGGGCTTTCTCAATCCATTCACTCTTTTCTAAGTCGTTTTATTTTTACTAAATTTATATACAAAAATAAATATTATTTTTCTAACGTTTAGGTGATTGTTATCAAGATAATCTAAAACATACCAAATTGAAAAAATGAAATTTTGAAAAAATAAATTTGTCCAAAAATTAAAAAAAAAAAATTTTTATTCTTTAATAACACATGTAATTTTGAAATTTCTGTTAAAGTAATAATTACTTTTTGATTTACAAACCGTCAAACTTTCTGTACGTATAACTTTGACACCAATCATTTCAGATAAATACAATAATGATTATTACTCATCAAAGACTATCCTTAATCCAGGCATAAACTTTAAATCTCAATTAACATTAATATATTTGTTTGTTTGATTTTTAATTGAACATAGACACATGAAATAATATATCTGTTTGTTTGTTTTTTAGTTGAACATATATACATGAAGTAGGTCAAATTCATTTCTCCTTTTTATATACATCTTTTTTTTAGATATATTAAAATCTCCATTCTCTACATACCTTCTTAAAACATGAATAAACAGCTGAAAAAGACAAATTACTTCAAGTTACATTTCATAGTGAACCATCACTTTTCAGTTGGCCCAGGTCACAATCTCTCGCACATATTCTCATCATTTTTTAGTATTTATCAATACCAAATTATTACAGTTTAATTTACAAGTATCAAGCTTTTCTCCACTCAACTTTGACATCAATCGCTTAAGATAAAAATATTAATGACTATATTTAAATAAAAATATTACATATGTAAAAAGAGATGTGAAATTGAGTTATTTCAGATGTTTATGTTAACTAAAAAGTAAACAGGTTTTTTAACGGAGGTTTGAAGCTTATATCTGGACTAGAAATAATCTCCAGTTTAAAAAATGATTAATAATAATTATTAAAGTATTTATCCGAAGTACTTGTTATCAACGTGATGAATATAGAAAGTCTAATATTTGTAAATAAAAATGTAATAATTTATATTAGTAAATACTAAGCAAATGTGTAAGAGATTGTAACCTCGGCCAGCTGAACAGTGTTGGTTCGGCAAGAAATGCATCTTGGAATCATTTGTCATCTGCAGATATCTATTCATGTGTTTCAAGAATATATGAGGCAGAATAGAGGTTTCTAATAACAATAATTTAATCTACTAACGATTTATTTTCCTTAATTATTTTCTTAAGGTACTATATAAGTAGCAATTGAAATTAAACATAAAAATATAAATTGTAAAAAAAAAAAACGTATTAGAATTTTTTTGGATAAATATGCAGGATAGATATTTCATTAATTTAATTTTTTCAATTTGATGTATTTTTAGATTACCTTTATAATGACCATATAAAAATGATAAATGTAGGAAAAATAATAAAAAGTTTATATATGTATGTATTACATTCAATAAAAATAAAACAAGATTTGAAAAAAGAAGAGTGAATTAAGAATTTTTATGGATTATTTAAGATAAAAAATCATTGATTAAATTTAGTGAGAGAATTTGATTTTTGAATTTATACTTTTAAACTAAAGTTTATTAAAAAGAAATAAAATCAATAAAATACTGCAGAATTAAATTTTTTAAAATATATAATTTTACGACTTGTAACATTCCATATATAAGCTTATATTAATTATATCTTGTGTTTTTTTTAGATTCTAGAAAGCCATTTATTAAATCTGATAAATAATTTTCTATTATTTTTTTTATAAAAAAAATTGATCTTTCTATAGAATTTAATAAATTTTATTAGATTATTATTATTAAATATTGACAATTGAGCTTATTATCAAGTTGATATCCATTTCCACTTTCATGCAAATAGTATTTCTTTAGAATGATCAGTTATGAATTTGGTTTTTAGTCTGCTCTGGAGCATCTTTATTATTGTGATGATAGTTTCAATCCATTTTAATGATTTAATTTTTTTATATCTGTTCTCAGCACTACACCTTTCTCTAATGAATTACATCTTATATAAACAAAAAAAAAATTCCAACATAGTCATTTGTACTTCAAATGAAAGACCAGATGATATTTTTCTTACTATATGACACCCTCAAATTTCTGAGATGATTTGCTCTAAAAATAAATTTAGAATAACTTTGAAAAACAAATTCTAAGAGCACCATCTAGATCTAAGATTCTAATGCAATCCTCCAGCAGTCACCTTTTACTTATTTGTTTAACTATAAAGCTAAGAACTCAAGATGAAATCACATTGTTTTTAATCCCAGCTCATTCACCTGTATAGTCATATAGATCTGAACCAGGACAGCATCTATACATTTTGGTGTCCTTGATTTATCAAATGTTCTTGGTTTATCAAAAACTGCAGTCAGCATCATCCTATAGGCAGGAATGGTGATACTCAATTCTTCTATTCTTGCATTCAACCTATGATGATGGGATCTGGCCTTTCTTTGATCTTAAATGAAGATAGATTTTGATAATTAGATGTCCATTGTCTTCAATACCAATCTTCTGATTATTTAAATTTACATCTGTTACATTCAGCAACTAAGTTACATGATGGTGGCTCATATATCAATGCCAAGAAGCATTTGCTGCATCTTAGTAGGGAGATTGTACAGTATTATTCAGATAATATGGTTTTCCAACAAAGGATAAGGTGTTTTTACCTGTAATTTAGCCAGCTCTTTTCTAAAAGAATGTTATATAGCTTTACTTGCTTTATGTGTCTTTTCTACTTTTATATAATTTTATTTTAATAGTGTTCAGTAGTGATTTAAAAGGCTTTTTTGTATCAGTGAAAACTATAAAATTTATTAAAACATGAATCCACCAACAAATAAAATGCAATGGTCAGTTTGCCCAGTTCAAGGTCTCTTGATTGGCCTTTAATAAATCTTACTTTTGAAAATTGATTTTTTATTCCAAGTATATTATCATACCCATTTGGGTTTAACATAAACTTTGTACCATCATTTTTTTCTTCATCATTATATTCATTTCTTCTAGGTATATTCTTTATTTTGGAATATCTCTCATTAAGTGTGACAGAATTAGTCCATCTCTTATAGTTTTGTTTTTAATTTTTTGATTCAGCTCAGATCTTTTCTTGGTTCTTTTAAAGATTTCTGCTTTTTGACATATTCTCATTTGTTTCTCTTTAGATTTCTTGTTAATATTGTTGAAATATTTGTGTACTTCTTGCCTCTTTGTTCTTTTCTTTATTTTGTGCATTATTATTTTTTCACCTTACTACTAATTATTCACATTGCATTTTCTCAACATCTTTTTTGTTGCCTTTTATTTTCTGGGATAATTTCCCTTCCATTTTTTTTCTGCCTGTTATTTATTTTCTTTGACAATTTGATGAATCGTTGGCATATTTGAGTGCTAGTCTTTTCTCCTTTTAATTCTTTTTATTTTTTTAAATGGTTATTTCATTTCTTGGTTTAACTTTCACATTAATTTCAGCCACAATATTTACATAATAATTTACAGTGTTTTCTTTTTGTGGATCTATGTTTTCATATGCTTGCATTTTTATTTTTTTATCTCACAATCATCTTTAAATATTTGGTTGCTTGTTTCTCTTTTTTATTATCTAGTTTCCTTATTATTATTTTCTTTTTTTCCCATTTAATTGTGTTCCATATTTTCACAATGTAGATCTCTTTTTCACCTTGAATGATCTTTGTTTTCTTTTTATCCTAATTATTTGCTTATTCATTTAATCCAATTTGTTTAGTCTGTTCTACTCTGATTATTTTAGTCAATCCATCTTATAATTATTTTTATTTGCCTTATTTTTTAATTTTATAGTTTAATTACCATATTTGAATATACCTTTTATTTGACTTCCTTATAATTATTGTCTATTCCCTATTTCTCTATTATTTGTCTTATGAATAATCACTTCCTTCACCACAGAACCTATATATGATTCATACTTGCTTTGACAATTATATTTTAGGATATATGACAAAGGTATAAAATATTTCTGATTAAATCTTTTTGGTGATTTATTGAGCCCACACATAGATAGATTAAGGTTATTTAAATATTATATAAAATAACTAATAAAATAATGATTTTTACATTATCTTCAAATATTATACAATATAAACCCAGCAATAATGATCAAAACAATACCATTTTATTTGTAAGAAAATTGCAATTTATTCTTCTAATGGCAATTAATAATTACATTTTCAGATACTGTATATTATTTACTTGTAAACCAATCTTTTTTGGGCAGCCAAAGGGTCATCTGGTAAAGGTAGCTTTCTTTTTACATAAATAGAACTTAATATATCCATACTTCTTTTATTAAAAAAATCATTTTTACAAACCCATGGTTGAACTTTTTATAAAACTGAAAAATATTGCACTTGTTTCTAATTACTAATTGAGTACAAAACATAAATATTTATAATATGATCATACATACATAACTGCTCTTAACTAATTAAGCATATACCATGAACATAATATACACATATCTGAACAAAAATATGGTGGACAGCTTTCTTATTAACAATAATAATTTTATTAATAACATAATATTATGTTAGAGGATTAAATATATATTAGAATAATAAAAACAAAGTTTAAATATGTGCATTTAATAAGAACTCTCATTGATTAATTAAAACTGGATTTAAATACATCTTTGGAAATTTATCTTAAAACATTTAGTATATTTTAATATCTTACTGAATGCTTTGTATTCTTTTACAACAAACTAGTGAGAGTGAAACTGAAAGATAGAGACAGGAAAAAAAAGTCTAACTTTACCTCCTTTCATACAATTTAATTTTTTTTCCCAAAAATTTTACAATATATATATATGTTTAGAGCATGAAAAAAAACTAGCTTATTAATAATAATAATAATAATAATAATAATAATAATAATAATAATCATCATCATCATCATAAACTTAGATCTTTTAAAAATTGATTAAAATGTAAATTCTTATCAATCAATTGCATTGAATTTTTTTCCAAAAAATTTTACAATATATATATATGTTTAGAGCATGAAAAAAAACTAGCTTAATAATAATAATAATAATAAAAAAAAACAACAACTTAGATCTTTTAAAAATTGATTAAAATGTAAATTCTTATCAATCAATTGCATTGAATTTTTTTCCCAAAAATTTTACAATATATATATATGTTTAGAGCATGAAAAAAAACTAGCTTATTAATAATAATAATAATAATAATAATAATAATAATAATAAGAATAAGAATAAGAATAATAATAATAATAATAATAATAATAATAATAATAATAATAATAATAATAATAATAATAATAATAATAAAAAAACAACTTAGATCTTTTAAAAATTGATTAAAATGTAAATTCTTATCAATCAATTGCATTGAATTTTGTGCACAGCTTCATAAATACTTGATATTGCTATAAATCTAAGCTTTCCAAGGAAAATTCTAAAGATCAATTTATTTTTTTTCTTGGGTATTAAATATCCAAAATAAGTATTATTTGACTTTCACAATATTATTCATAATTTTGGCATAGCTTTTTCTTTGGATTATAGGCTTGTTAATCCATCATTGTATTCATTTCTCAGTTTTACTCTCAGGCAGGTAATTTAACATGAGGGCTTGTGACAGTTCAAGTTAATAAAGCAAGCAAACAGGTGTTTATTATTTCAGGACTTAATTTTGAAAATTTCTTCCACCATAAGCATCCTTTCAGTTCCAAGAAATTATAAAGCATGAGATAGATAGCACATTTTTATGAACCTCTAGTCAATTATTTTTTACTTATGGTTTTGTAGAATTTCATCTCAATAGCTTGGTTAACTCTCAACTGTTCACAACTTTTCAATAGCTAACAACTGTTTGAAAATTATTTTTTTTATCTTTTTTATAGATATATTGACTGTTGATTAAAAAACATGTTTTTATAATCCTTTTCATAGCTTTCCCTTTTTCAGGTTATGATTGAAAAAAGTCTCATTATAAATAAATATACTAATAATGTTTGCCAAATGAGTTAATTACATCATTCACTTAAAACAACTTGTGGTTTGATTACAAAAGATATCTTATTTCATGTTTAATAAAAGTTTTTATAATATATATAAGCATAGTGAGCTTTTGTTTTTTCAATGCTAGATATTTAAAAATATGTAATTACACAAAACAAACTTTATTGAAATGGTAAACATCTTAACATCTTAATCATAACTGATGCATCTTCCTCTCTATAATAAAACTACTATATTCTTAAATATGTATTTAAAAAATAAAATACCAGTCTTGCGTTGGTGGTCGAGAGGTCAGCGCGACCGCCTTGCACTTGCAGGCAGTTGCCCGGGTTGCGGGTTCGCGTCCCGGCCGATGCTATGACACTTAAAAAAAAAAAAAATACCAGTTATTTATTACAATTGTTTGTATTTCTTTTAAATCAAGTAGCCAACAATACTCATCTCAGGATGTTTTAATAAATAAAACAAATTAACATTTAGGTTACTGAAACAATTCATGTCTTAAACATTTATATGGGATACATACTATGTATCTTTTACATTCACTTAATTGTTTTAATTTACGTTAAACACTTTAAAATCATGAAGCTACAACGATTAATATTATGAATTATATTTATTTTGTTAAACTTTGCTGATTTACTTAATCTTTTGCTATTTTGTAAGATTTTATATATGCAAATTATGATTCCATTCTCAACAATCACAATTAATGTACAGAATTTAGCAGAAATATTTTAAACTCCTTCCCCCCCTTCCCGGTTTCCTTTAAGAAGTTAAGAGTAGTAAATGAAATGTATAGCAATTTAAATTTAAAGATATAAAAGACTTTTTGTATAATAAAAGTTTGATTACATTTCTGTAAGAAACGAATAAAGATTTTTTTTTTTTTTTTACTATGTGTTTTTTTATTTTAACATACTTATATATTTCTTTTAATGTGGACTATAATAAAATTATTTATAAAGTGTTATTATGTTTTGAAATTTTTAATATGGAAATCAAGTAAGAGAAAACCAATCTTTCAGACATGCGACATACTCGATCATTGATTTTTTAGGAATTTTAATTTTGGAAAGGATCTTTCTCCAGAAGCAATTGTTAATAGTATTGTTAAAAAAATATGTAAAGCAATTACCACGTTAAATTATTGTTTCAAATGTAAATTGCAAAATATGCACAAATAGTTCAATGTGTATTATTGCACTATTTAAATTCAATCATTTTTGGTACTAATTTTTCAACAAATAAATACACTTTCTGAATTTTCTTCTGACTTCTCAAAAAAATGTTATAAATTATAACAATTTATAATTACTATTATATATATATATATAGATAAACTGTGAAATTAATATACTATATTACAACTTGAATTATTATTAAGTATTTATATTCTCGAGGTTACAGCCTCAATAAATATTACTTACATAATCAATGTGCATTTAATAAATTTATAATTACAACTTAAAATTTTTAAGTAAATCTAAGCTATGAAGTCACTTCACTGTTCCTAAGAATTTGACACTTTTGCAAACAGTCTATAAGGTTATATTTCAATCTTTTTTTTTAAATTTTTACAACCAGTATTTCATCGCACATTTGACAAGTCAAATTAATTTAGTCCTTTTACCCCTTAGTTAATAATCACTAGATATCTGTTAAATTACTAATCAATCCCCAGAGATCTACCTGATTAAATAGCATCAACTACTTAAAGAAAAAATAAATCTAAGACTGCTATGATCTGAGCTTTTTTTAAAGATTTACTTGAACTAAACTCAAACTTCAGGTCATGAATTTGGCAGACAACCACTACATTATCATGCACTTGTTTTATATGTAGTAAATGATTATTATAATGCCATATATTTTTTTAATAAATGAAATAATTTTTTAAAGTAAAAAGCTACTGCTTTTTTTTTTAAACGTTGCAAAGAAAGAAAGGATGAGATGATACATTTTTTTATTGCAAAACAATACTGTGTAATTAATTTTCACTGCCCACTATCTCTTGTAGAATAACTCAATGATGAGAGTAGTGGGCTCAAGAGTTCCAAGTTCTGGATCGATTCCAAAACACACCTCAGTTTTTGTGTTCAAATATCACTCTAATATTTCAAGCACTTGGCCATATTATTGTTTATTTATCATACATATATATTTTGTCTAATGCTGTTATTGTTGTAATAACAATTAGTAAGAGAAAGAGAAGATATATCTTGTCTAGTGCTGTTATTGTTGAAATAAGAATTAGTAGGAGAAAGAGAAGATAGCGTATGTGAACTTTGTATATTCCGCTATGAATCACTGAATTCTGAAGTGTAATTTGTAGTGAAAAGTATTGCATAAAATCAAATATGTTGGCATGTTTTATATTTTAGTAATTTTATTCCCCTCTTTATTGATTAAATAAATTCAAATATTGTAGAAAAATAGATGTTATAAAATATAATCCCAGTTTCTGACAACTTTCTAAAAATATAAATTATAATAATAAATGATTTCCTGTTACTGTTTTGATATTCATCACACAAGCACACACCTATTTTTTTCATAACCAAATAATCTCAAAAAACATAAATATTTAATAAACATAAAAATTATTAAATTACACTTCTTTTCTAATATTATATAAAAGTAAGTATTGTAGTGTGAAATTTCAAAATAACCAACCATTGATTTTTCTTTTTTTCAAAAAATTTCATTTATCAATCTTTTTCCAAGTTATCCAAAATAATTTGATTAATGGTTTCCATAAATTTAATATATTAGTTAAAAAAACAAAGGCATCCGAAAGGTATTTAAAATGTTTATTTTACAACTTGAAAAATTGAAAATGCTAATATATGATAATTATAATTATCGTAGATTTATTTTTCAGAATTTATTAAAGTTTTAATTATTTTTGACAATTTGTTATGATTAAGGTAGGTTCAGATAAAGACATTTTAATGACAATTTTAAAAATAGGGATTTGGAAAGTTGAATAACGTTTTGAAAAAACTATTAAATACATATAATTATAAAAAATGTGTGTGTGTACGGGGAGGGGGGAGCTCAATTTAAACAAGATGTAAACGAAATTTTTTAATTAAAAATAGTTGAATGGGCTTACTATTTTCCCGTTTCTATTCTATCAACTAAATCCATTTTTTATCAACTCACCTCTCATTTAATATATTTCTTGTAAAAGATTTATTTATGAATATATAATGAAACCTGCTATGATATGATTTTATTCGGTAGTTGAATGCTAACGGTTCCTGGATGACTCGCAGCCGAGAAAAGTAAAAAAAAAAAAATCAGTTTTGCCAATTCTACTCAAACTACCTTTTGAATCTTTAAACAACTGACTATATGACTATTATTATTTAAATATTATCTCTTGAAAACCAAAAAATATGAATTGTACAAATTTAATCTAATCTTTGCAAGATTGTGCAGGTAATTTTATAAATATTGTTTTTCGTGATTTTGTCCAAATTTACATCTCGTATTATAGTTTGCAACACATCATTTTTGAAGGTCAGCTCTTTGATATAGTTTTTTTTTGTCTAGAAGTTTATTTAATATTTTCCCTCATCCCATTTTAAAATAGATTTAAATAAATTTACTTGAAATAATATTTTTAAACAGTTTTAAAATAAAATTTAAAAATCATGAGCAATCTATGATATTAATTTTTTTGGATTTCTGAATGTTTTGAAACTTAGAAAATAACATCCATATACAGAATTTAATAACAGATGAACATTCTTCAGTACTTTTGATTCCAAAAATAACACAACACAAATATGTTTGAATGTACAAAGAAAACAGTTTTTTTTTTTTTTAACAATATATGCAATAATGTATATTTAGGTTAGCTAGAATTTAAAAATGCCATGTTTAGCAATTTCAGGTCTAATCTTTTCAAGTATCCATTTTTGTTAATGCTTTTTGTTATTTTTTACTGATATTAAGTATCACCAAATCCAAAGCATCAATAGTTTTCTATTTTTCTTTAGTTTTCACTTTCACATCCATCAAAAATTACATAAAACATTATAGTTTAGATAATTCTGATCTTCATTTTTAAAAATGTGCTTCTACATCTAAAAAAAATATTGTTTTAAGATTTTTTAACAGTATCTACACCCAATATTAGTCTACCACAAATCAAATGATTACTAAATTCTTTTGGCAGTAAATGGTCCAAAAAGAAAAAGAGAGCCTCACTATTGATAACTTCAGTTAGTTGATGGCCCTATTATCATAATCCTTATCTTTTTCATATAATTGAACATATATTTATTTTGTTCTTTAATTTTACTAATGACTGTTTTTTTCTATTTTTAGCTATAAATATAATATTATTAGCACATCTAATGTTGATGACATTTCTTCCATTATGTCTGAATCTACATTTGAGGTTAAATCCAATAAGGCTTTTTTCATTAAATATTTAATATACAAATTGAATAAGTAAGATTATCAATAACAGGATGTTTGTTCAGATTTTATTTTAACCTTAGCTTCTAATTCCATTTATAGCTATCTTAAGAACAATCTATCTGGTACACCTACTTTTTTTTAGAACACTACATAATTTATTTGTAATCATATTTCATGTTAAGAAAATTTTTCTATTCACAGTTTTGTCAAATCTGCTTCAGCATTCTAGTTAATAACCAAATCCATGCAAATTTACATCATATTAAATTTAACATTTAAAAACGTTTTTTGCAGTAATTAAGTTATAAATGATGTTATTAATATATTGGGAAATGATGAAAATTAAAGAAAATATAAATATACTTATTAATTTTTTCACTTATTTTTATTTACATATCTTACACAATAAATATTTCTTCAGGTTTACCAATAATTTGAAAAAAAAAAAAATTCAAAAACTATTTGTGTAATAAATCTTTAATAACAATTAATATTACAAAATTATGTTTTTCATTCAGTCATGAATAACTCCAAAAGTAGATACCCCCCTCCTACTTATTGTTTTAATTTAGGATTCAAAATACTGTAAATAAAGATCATAAATCACTGAAGTTTTTCATAATTGTATATTCATAATTAAAAACATGTGTGAAGAAAATAA
Source organism: Epiperipatus broadwayi (assembly GCA_028023455.1). Taxonomy (NCBI): domain Eukaryota; kingdom Metazoa; phylum Onychophora; class Udeonychophora; order Euonychophora; family Peripatidae; genus Epiperipatus; species Epiperipatus broadwayi. The sequence goes on along the minus strand of JAQFVV010000077.1, from coordinate 4,771,311 downwards.
AATAAATATCTACTTAATATTTATTTTGTTTAACTTTATGACTGCAATATATATTAGTAGTTCTGTCCTATATCTTTTCTTAAATTCTCTTTAATTTTGATAACCTGCATTTAAACACAAGGCATTTTAGATATTGTTCTTGACAATGACATTGTGACTGAATTCTCAATAGTCACAATATATGTTAATTGTATTAAATTTAAATATTAATTATCTTTAAAATATTAATGGTTAAACATTTAGATAACAATATGTTGGCCACAAATACTGTATAAGTAGTATATTTGACTATACTTACCATCTTTAAACATTATTACTATAATTATACATAACACCAATTCCAGTAAAGCAAGAGAGATCTAGTAGTAAAGATGTTTCTAGATTAAACCATTTAGTAAACAGGTTTAAAGACATATTAAGAATAACTCTCTAATTAGATGAGCAAAGTAGCTTGTGAGTTTTGGGGAAATGTTATATGATCAATAAGTATCTCACGTATTAAATTATTTTAATCAATTCATTACTTGATATCCAGTGTAATTTATTAAATATTTTAATCAGTATTTAGAGGTGAAGGAGAATTATGCATTGAAGATTGACGTTATGTCAGGTAACCAATTATCATTGGTTGATTCTAACATAAGGCATCAATCGTATCAACAGAAAATGTTTATGACCAAATTTCATAAAATAAAATAATCTAATAGTGATAAAAGTACTTTTAAATGAATTTATTAAACTGAAATGATGACAATTAATGTTAATCAATAATATGTGGGTAAGCACTACTAAAAGTGTGCTATTTATTGTTATTTTGTTCTGTGGGATTAATTAATGTGTTAACCCTAATCAATAGCTTGATTTATCTGAATAACCTGATAAATGCAGCCAAAAACTAACATAATTGATTTGCAGAAAAACTTACCTACAATTCAATGGACAATTGAACTATGTGCTAAGCTAATTTTGAACATTTCAATCCAAGAAAAAAAAACTTTCATATTTGTTACAGGATGGCTTCAATTATATTGCTATATATATATATCTTAATGTATATAAATATTAAAAGCATAAAACTAAACTAGTCAATAAATAATCAAAATTATTCACAACTCAACCAGATTAGCCAAGAAAATAAACCTAAACACTACCAATGTTTTCACTGCTGCAAGCAGACTTCTCAAATGTAAATAATTACATATTTAAACTAAACATTACCCACAATTCTACTTACTTCCCATACACCCTTAATATTAAAAGAACTTTTAAATAAGTTTGCTTCAGAATCATACTGAAGCAATTAACTTATTTAAAAGTTTTTTTAATATTAAAGGTGTATGAGATATAAATAGAATTGTGTATAATGTTTAGTTTAAATGTGTTATTTTGTAGTTCTTTACACTTGAGAAGTCTCCTTGAAGCAGTGAAACTATTTGTAGTGTTTTAGAATTTATTTTCTTGGCTAATCTGTTTGAGTTGTGAATTTGAGGTAATTTTGATCTAAAGTACAAAATCCCAAATTAATTTGCTAGTAAGAATTTTAATTTTTATTTAAGCTAAAACAACCCTAGTTAAATATTTATTTATTTTTTATATTCTAATTCTATAATGATTATATATTTAAATATATATTTATTTTCAACTCATATTAATTTAACTTTAGCATGAGAAAGCTAATATAAAGTTTTTTTTTTCTCTCTTTTCTAAATATAGGGGATTTAACAATTGATATGTGCTGGTTCAGTATGAAATATGTACATTGGTGATTATTTATCTTTTCTACATGTGTGTGGTCATGTGCATCAGTAGTATGAGATAGTGTAGATAGTTGAAGGTTGCTTGAAAGTCTGAATTCAAATCCCCTATATTTACAATTAAGTTCCAGGTATAAAAATGTCTGTATTTCAAATCTCTCTCTTCTAGTAAGTGAATATATTTTTAGGACACATTATTTATGTTTTGTTTTTAATACATCTTTTGATAATCTTTATTTAATGAAATAATAATTCTATGTATATTAATGAATGGTAAAAAAGGTTTATTAAAACAATTTCTTCTGGAAGTAGAATATATACATCTAACAAATATATTCCTCAGACTGATTATTATAATATATATTTAATGATAATAATTTAATATATCAAGCACAGAGTTCTTCTTTTCAAAATAGTTCATAAATATCCAAAATAGAAATAAAACACACTAACTCCTTTTTAAAACTTGTTTTTATATGACTATACTCATGTAAAAAAAAAAAAAAAAAATCCAACATTTCGACTATTTTATATAGTCTTTTTCAAGGCACACTAAAATAAAATAATATATATAACAAATAACACATATTCCATAAAAATAAATAAATAAAATAAAAAATTACAAAATATATTCATAACCAAAAATTTACCTTATCTCACTCCCCTTTCCTATTACCAACAAACACAACTCAAAGAGAAACAATTTCCTTTTATAAAAAAAAATATCTATATATATCCTTTAAAACATTTAATTAAAAACCTATTATTTTCTTTTCTGTTTATCTATTAACATTCTATTTAATTCTGGTTTTATTTCATTAATGAATACACTTTCTTTTATCATCCTTTCATTATATGACTTAATACATTCCAAAGGCTTTATATCAAAATCCCCATGCTTAAATTTATTCATGTGAATGTAAACAGCAGAATTTTTATCACCTAAATGCTGTTTTAATCTAGTTTTTAATTTATTCTTACTAGTCCCAACATATGTCATTTCTACATTCTTTCTAAAACAATTCAAACACTTTATCAAATAAACTGAATTCATAATATCTAACCTATTATAGTCCCCATTATTATTAATTAAAAAATTTAAACTTGCTTTCTTTTTACAAACTGGACAAATTGAAACATTATATTTCCTATTAATCATTTTAACTAATTTCTTAACTTTAATAAATAAATCTTTAGATATATTAAAACCAACATAAATAATCTTTTCTCTATTTCTACTCCTATCTAATCCCATTCTATTTCTTATTTTATTTATATTTTTATTAGAAAACAAATGTTTAACTACACCCATAAGATAATCATTCATAAAACATTCAAATAAATGTTCAAATAGTAATTTGTTTGGGAATGAGATTGATATTATTAGGAATGAATGTTTTATGAATGATTATCTTATGGGTGTAGTTAAACATTTGTTTTCTAATATAAATAAAATAAGAAATAGAATGGGATTAGATAGGAGTAGAAATAGAGAAAAGATTATTTATGTTGGTTTTAATATATCTAAAGATTTATTTATTAAAGTTAAGAAATTAGTTAAAATGATTAATCGGAAATATAATGTTTCAATTTGTCCAGTTTATAAAAAGAAAGCAAGTTTAAATCTTTTAATTAATAATAATGAGGACTCTAATAGGTTAGATATTATGAATTCAGTTTATTTGATAAAGTGTTTGAATTGTTTTAGAAAGAATGTACAAATGACATATGTTGGGACTAGTAAGAATAAATTAAAAACTAGATTAAAACAGCATTTAGGTGATAAAAATTCTGCTGTTTACATTCGTATGAATAAATTTAAGCATGGGGATTTTGATATAAAGCCTTTGGAATGTATTAAGTCATATAATGAAAGGATGATAAAAGAAAGTGTATTCATTAATGAAATTAAATAGGATGTTAATAGATAAACAGAAAAGAAAATAATAGGTTTTTAATTAAATGTTTTAAAGGATATATATAGATTTTTTTTTTTTTTTTATAAAAGGAAATTGTTTCTCTTTGAGTTGTGTTTGTTGATAGTAGGAAAGGGGAGTGAGATAAGATAAATTTTTGATTATGAATATATTTTGTAATTTTTTATTTTATTTATTTATTTTTATGGAATATGTGTTCTTTGTTATATATATTATTTTATTTTAGTGTGCCTTGAAAAAGACTATATAAAATAGTTGAAACGTTGGATTTTTTTTTTTTTTACATAAATATAGTCATATAAAAACAAGTTTTAAAAAGAAGGAGTTAATGTGTTTTATTTATATTTAATGATGAACATGCATAGTGTTATTGACTGTGATTTATTAATTAATACATTGTTATTATTAGTAAAATCTATTTTCAATTAATTTCTATTTTTGTATATGTATCTTAATTCCATGGTATACATTTATTTGTTTAAAAATATTTATATATGTGAAATTGATATTCTAAATATCTGTGCTTGATATTTAGTTAGAAACTGAAAATGTTAACTGGAGATAAATTTTTGCTATGATTTGAGGGATGAAAATAAAAATTTAAAGGATTTACTCATTCAGCAAGGAAGATAGCAACCATGTAAAGTTTTTAGCCTATAATTAAAGTACATCACTATCTATCACATAAAAATTTTAGCTGACCAAGACAGAGTTAATTACATATAAATGATTTCTGGAAGTGTAATCATTACCATTAAAGGATTTTAGTTGCAAAATACATGTAAAGAAAATGGTATCTAGTTTATTTATCATCATTATTTTATAGTTGGGTTATTTCTGCTACATAAAATATCAATATGTGCTGAAGATCCCAATCTTTTTCTTGCTAAATAAATTAAATCCAATGTGGGCTTATTTGCATATCTTTTTATTCTCCCAATATTCAAGAATATATAAAAGTTGACCCAACTTTGGTATATGATAATGAACTTAATCAAAAAGCTCAACTTTATATAAACTCTATAATTATTGAACTGATATATTTAATGAGTTGATGATCAGATATAGAATTATAAATGCAAAATAGTCATATATATATATATACATGATGTTGGATAGGAAAAAAGGAGAATAGACACTAATTCAAATATTATATGACATAGGTAAAATATTGCAAATTAAATAAGATAGAATAGTGCAGACTAAATGACATAAAGTAATAGGAAAATATTGAGCTAAATTAAAAAGAAAAAAAAGCAACAGACATCCAATTTAAAAATGAGGATTGCAAGATTAAGGTAGTAATTGGCACACAATCAAATGAAACTATAAAATAAAATAAAAAGAAAAAGCAAGAAAGAGGAAAGAATAAAAACAAATAATTAAATAACTAAAGCAAATGATCATGAGATCAAAAACAAAAATAAAGATGCAAACAGTCAAAATTTTAGAATTTTACTTTAGTAAAAGCCCAAAGCCACAAATAATACTAATCCATGAAAATTAAGAAATACAAGTAATTGAAAGATAAGAATTATAAACTTCAAAGGGATAATACACTATTTACCATGATAATTAATATGTTTAAATAAATGAAAGAAACATTATTTAAGAAAATTGATGACTTGGATAACACAAAAAAAGTGATCAGCAATCAGAATAATATAGGAGAAATGTCTCAGAAAATAAATAACAGCAAGAAACACAATCTATGTTCTAAAATCTTAATATTTCACTTTGGTAAAAAGCCCAGACTCACAATCTTAGTCATGGTATACCATTCACTTAAGTAGAATGATAGTTGTGGATTATAAATTAAGAAATATGTATTGACATTCATCTGCAATTACCAATAAAAGTCATGTGAACATGTCCTACAGAAATTAGTTAATATGTTTCCATTTGTATTAATTCAAATAACTAGGAATGGGTTAATCAAATGAAACAGTTAGTAAATTATATTATTTGGATATCAAAAAAAGTTCACATGTTGGGCCCTTATTTGCTAGTCCCATCCTAAAACCAGGTTAACTGTAATTCAAGAATATATATAAACACCATGACTGACTAACCTATTTTAGATCAAGGAGAAAAAAAATCTCATATATTTAATAATGGTGACTAAGTATTAAAATAAGGCTTGCCAGAAAAGTGATTCTGGTTTAAGAAATTTCAAAACTTATACTAGAATTCTTATAAGATTGTCAAATAGAAAACAAAACCCAACGAAAACATATGATGAAAAAAAAATGAAGGGAACACAATATTTGCTTTCTTAAGCCCCTCTTAAAACAAAGTTTAAAAAAAGACTGAAGATAGAAAATATTGTTGTCAGTAATATTGAAAAAAATGTAGGGTGTGTGTGATTTATGATGAGATTGATAGATGTATAATGTTTGAGAATGTCTCTGAAGTATTAAAGGTTGTGAAGTCATGTATATGAATTATTCATACCATTTTGTAAGAAATAAATATGAAGTATTCTGAGAATGGCACACATTTTGTGACATATAATTTAATTTAATTTAATTCATGGCTTATTCAAGTTTTTTTTCTTCAAGAATCACCATATGATCTAGGCTTAGATATGCTTAGTAAAACTGAAAACCATTAATGGTTTCTTTTGCACAGTGTACATAGCTTGGTCGTATGTGGTTTACAATTTTGAGATTTAGCAATATTGCTGTGGAGGGCACATACTGACATTGTTGACGTTAACTCATGATCAGATAAGCAGATAAATTCAGTAGATCTTTTTCAATCATGTCCATATTTCTGATAGTAAGAATTTTTATGGATAAGATTATTATTTTCTGGACTTGCAAACAAAATAATGAAAGAAATAGCTTACAATATATATACTCCCACATCTCATCAATTAGTCAGAAAGTGCATTTAATAGCAAAGACCTGTGGATATTTCTTGATTCCATACAATAGTTATAGCCTTGTCATATTGAATTAATAAAGCAAAGATCCAGAAATTATATATTAAAAGAATTATATAATTATGCATAATAAGATTGAAAAAATAAAGCCAGCATAGCATGAGTGATATGTATACAATAAGAAGCACAATAATTTTGAAGAGAACAAGTGAATCAGAGATTGCTAGAATGACTAGTTTTGTTTCACATTTTATGTGTGTATGGTGGCGGTATAATGACTATTGAAAATAGTGTTAAAGCATCATCATTGAAACAATAGCTAAAATAACTTATGATCAAATACAGATTATCAAAGGTAAACTTTAAATAGGGCAAGAGATATTGATATTATTGTACATCGCTAAAGAGTGGTTAAATAACAAATATTAGTTTTAGATATTCATTGTGTGACCTGTACACATGCTTTTAGAGTAAATATATAGTTGTGAATAAATTCCATGATTCATGTATCGTATTTATAGATAGACAACTTCCATATTTCTCCATTCTTTTTTATTTCATAAATAATTTCATATAAATAAAAATACAATAAAAGACAAATAACCCCCAAGATGCATTTCGTGCTGAGCCAGCATTCATCAGTTGGACCAGGTCATCATCTCTCACATACATCTTTATTACACGAAGAGTATATATGTAGAGCAAATTGTCTCATTTTTATTTTCAAGCGTCAATTTACTCCTCTCCCAACTTTTACGTTATCAACTTTTTTGATAAACACGTAATGATTATTACTAATCATTTATTAAACTAGAGATTTTCTCTAGTGCAGATATAAACTTTAATCCTATTTTGAACCTTAATCTTAAATAAATGATGCGGATGTGGGGTATGGTAATTATTTTTGGAATGATACAATGAGTCAAGTGTATTTATATATTTATAATTATGCAGCATGTGTTCCTCAATGTTATTAAATTTATTTATTTAATATTTTTGATTATTGGGGAGAAGAAGTTTAGTCTTTATAAGTAAAAATGGGCTTATTATATGACATAAAGTTGTTTATTTGTTGGCATATTTTCTAACTGTATAAATTAAATGGTTATAGAGTGATTCTGAAAACAATAAAGTAAATTTTGAATTATTTGAAAAGAAACAAAAAATATTATTATTAAAAGATGTGCTGCATAAATTTTTATTTTATAAGATTGTTATTAAACCTGAAAAAAACAATCCTGAAAGAAACAATCTTTTATAATATGCATACAACGCCCCCCTCCCCCCCTCCCCACCAAATAATTAACTCATTAATAAGCAGAATTAAAAAAATCAAAAGTATTTGTAGAATAACACTCTAATTAGATTGGTAGGCTAGCTTTTGAACTTTGGTAAAACATGTTATTTGATTGAAAGAAAACTCTTCTGAAGAAGAAGTATAGAGATTTCCTAACTAAGTATCTCTTACTAATTATCAAATATTTCAGTCAATGTTTAGAAATGAAGGAAACTTCTGAAGGAGAAAATGGTTCCATGCTAGATAGACAATAATATTGACAATTATTATCAATTGATTTTAATATAAATCGTTAATCATAAACACAGGAAATACTTATAACCAAGTTCCATGGAAGAAGAAATTCTAACAGTGAGAAAACTATTTTTAAGAATATTTCTTAACTTAAATGATGATAAATATTTATACTGTTATAATGTAGTATGTCTGGTGAAGGGTTTTCTCTTACTATGTAGAACTTTGGATATGGAAGAATATTATGCTGTAATACCTAGAAGAAGCTCTAAAATGATAGTTTTGATGCCTGTATATTTATCTGATAACTTAAATTGTTCATGAGCCCGACTTATTCTATTATCTGTCAAACATCATAAAGACCCTAGCATGATAATTAAATTAGAAAAAAAAATCCTACTCATAATTTAATGAATAAATTGTGTAAGAACTGTGCTAGGAATTCAAATCATATATTAAACTGATTTTGTGCATTTCAATCTAAAAAAAAAAGACAACCTTCAAATATGCTACAAAATGATTTCAGTGGTATAACTATAAAAGATACTTATAATATACATGAGTGCATGAAATCTATCAGTAAAAACTTTATTTATTTAAACTAAACTGGATCTAGTTTAATATTTTTTAGTCTAATCCTATAATGATTATACATTTATATTTTCCCTCCTATATTACATTATAATACAGAGATTAATATAATTTTTTTTCTTTTGTAAATTCTGATGGAGGTTGCCAGGCAGATTTACAATCTACTGAGTAAAAGAGATGGGGGAGGGAATGAGAAGACATTTTTTTCTCTTTCCATATAAATCAAAATATTTTTGAGAATATTGTTATTTATGTAGCATCATGTATGGACTAAAATGCATTAAACACATATTTTAATGGTTTAATAATTCAATATATATTAATGAATATTAAAAGATGGATATTAAACCAGTTTTTACTGAGAAAATATATATATACCTGTTAGAACTTTAAACTTTATTATTATGATATGTATTTAATCCTTTAACATTTTTTCATCATTTCCTAGAAGCTGCTTAGGTTCTATTCCCAAAATTTATTTTAAGATTAAATCTATACTCTATATTACATATTGGTAGATTGTTTTTGATTTATTAGCAATATAAGTTTACAAATAAAACAATCTTAAAAATAATATTTCAACTTTGCAAATGTAGAATACATAATCAAAACACTAGCTTTTTTATTGAACAAGTCCTGCATTAATAAAACATAAATAAACAAAATACATTGCTATATAAATACTTATTTGAAATTTATTTCTAAAATTCAAATGAATTGTTAAACCATCATAAAACAATGAAATTTAAAATTGTACTTAAATTTATTTAAAAATAACAAAAAAAAATTATTAGTGTTTGTGAAGGTAAAGTCTATTGTAATTTTATTTTGTATTGTTATAACTTTTTTTTGTCTTTTTAAAAACAAATATTTTTGAATAACATGTAAATATATCCATGAATATGCTTCTTTTAAAATAAATATTAAAGTCATATTTTTTTTTCAAAATATAAAACAAAAAATATAGAACTTGCAAGTATTCTCACAAGTATTTTTGAAATCTGAGAACAAAGAATCTACCAATCAGTGATGTTGTTAGTTCATTTGTTTTTGTTTTTCTGGACAATAATGATGCATTCAGATCTATTTTTAAACTATCAATCAATATCTATAGTTCCAGTTTCTTTCATCAAATCAATGCAAAACTAGCAAAACAATCCTACAGATAGCTGCAAGAGAGCGAAGCCAAAAGAATCATGAAGAGCTGTATTTCTATGTGTGTATGAGTTGCTCATGGTATGACATTACTAATATATGATGTTAATTAATAAAGCATTATTATTATTAGTAAAATATATTCTGAATTAAAATACGATCTCTGTGGAAAATTGTTTATTTATTTAAAATTAGTGACATATGTGTAGTCATTATTCTAAGTGGCAATGCTTGACATTCAGCTTAAATCCAGAAATCCTAACAAGAGATACATTTTAGTATAATATAGAAGGATAAAAATGAAAATGAAATCTGTGGGACATAAAAATTTACCCTATATGTAAATCTACCTCTACCAGATGATTCTTTTAGCAGGTAGATGATGAATTAAATGCAGGTAGATGATGAATTCTGAAATTTGATCATTATAATTAAAGTATTTAGTTGCTGCATTCTTGTAAATGAATTAATATCTGATTTAATCATCATTAGTCTGTGTTTACTTATGTTACTTAAAATATCAATGTGTACAAAGATTTTAAACATATATAAAATAGCTTCATGGATTTAAATCCATTTAACACCTTGGGTTTGGAGTAAAAGAGAATCTCCTTAATTTTTTTTTTTTTAGACTTTCTTTCACTTAATCAATAAATTTCCAACAAAAGAGTTAGTATGGGTAATGGAGAAAACTTATTTAGCCCCAGGGAGACTGTTATTTAGTAGTAATTGATGGTTTCCTGGCAACATCAAAGGCAAAGATTATCTCTGTTTACATGGATAAAATCTTTTTTCTGTTCTTTATTAGAATAACATTCCATCAAATATATTTAATTTAATAGTATATATATATATAGTTGGTTGTGAGTGTTCAATTATTTTTTCTATTAATTTATTCATTGTTATATTAATTTTACTTTAGGTATATATATTTTCTCAATTAATAATTGTAATATTTAAACACTTTTATTTATAATAAAATATTTTACATTCACTTTCTTGCTTGCTTTCAATAGTCTTTTACAACATTATCAAAATTTTAAAAATTTCAATTCAAGAGATACCAATGCTTTTCAGCCATATGGAAATCAGAAATACAATTAGATTTTTAACCCACTTTCTTACATTAAATCAGTATAGAAATTATCTATATGTTATAAATGAATGCATATAAATAGGGAACAATTTTTTTTTTAAAAAAAATCAAATCAAGAACAATATCTTCACTGTATACATTCTTTAAATTAATATTCTGATCTTGCTAATTATTTCACAAATAAAGTAATTGAAACTTTTAAGTAAATCGTTTTAAATTTGAGTAGTGAATCCAGATAAATGTTTAGAAGGATTGAAATAATACAATTTTGATTGAAATCCATTATCTATTATTCAGATGTGTAAAATTACATTATCTTATTCTTAAGTGAAATAGATTATATTTTAAAAAAAACAACAACTAATAAACTGATATGGTTTTCTTTTAACTTTTTGTTTTATTGATAATAATATAATAAGCATACATAATTTTAAAATAATCCTAATAAAATATTCTTTTCTTTTATTATCTTTTTCAATATTAAAACATAATTCTAAAAAAAACTATGCTTAAATTTTGTTCAACACCTTAATCAATTTAAATGCTATCAATCTTTGCAGAATGAAGATCATTTCAAGATTAATCCAGTTTCACTAATCCATAGAGTACTTTTTCAACATTACTGCAGAAAACTTCCTTATATCATCAATCCATCTATCTCACACAGACATTTTTGCATTTGTTGACAATCTCTTAGAATCTGACCTTCCAGCTATATATCTTTTCTAGTGATATGTCTAATTCAATATCATTTTCAGCCTTTTGATTCTGCAGTGATATTAGTGTTTTATTTTTAATCTCTGTTTATTAATATTTACATACATCCCTACATATTTATTCATTTATAAATACCAGTTAATAACATCAAAAGCAGAAATTTTAGAAGATTGATAAATTAGACCCAATGGTTGTATTTATAAAAAAGAAAAAAAAAACTTAGTCGTTAGCATCAAGGTCAATTTTCAGTTTTAATTCTTTAAAATGTTTTACTGAATTTGTTTATACTTAAAAAAAAGTCCAGTCTGTTTGTAGTATACATGTAACTCATACAAAAAATTTATAATGAATTTAATGCTCTAAGATTTTTTATATCTTTTAATAGGTCATTCATATATTTTTTTAAAGACAAGGAAGGATGGCAGCTAGAAAGTTATGATGATTTTGATACGGTTATCAAAATATAATGCTGTTTAATATAAAATTGATTATGATGAGTTAGAAGTTAGCAGCTACAAATACCTTGGTCAGATTATTAATACAGATGGAAACATAGTGGATAAAAACATAATGGATGAAATTAATCATAGAATTAAACTTGGTCGGAATGCTTTTAGTAGAAATAATTTGATATTAAAAGGAAATATGCCTATGTGTTTGAAAAGGAAGGTTTTTAGTACATGTGTTTTACCAGTTCTTACTTCTGAATCTGAGACTTGGATACTTAATAGAAGAGCAATATAGAGACTTCAGACTACTCAAAGAAGTATGGAGAGATGCATGTTAGTAGTAACAAGAAGAGATCGAAAATGCAATATATGAGTAAGAGAACAAACAGGTGTTACTGACCTCACTGAAAAAATTAAAAGACTGAAGTGGAGTTGGGATGGACATATTGCTAGAAGAGAGGATAATAGATGGACAATTGAAACTTAAACTGGATTCTGAGAGATTGTAAAGGACTCATAAAGAGACCAGATGTGAGATGGATGGATGAAATAAGAAAGTGTGCAGGGATGATGTGGAGAAGAAAAGCTAAAAAGATGGTTTGAACTTGGAGAGACCTTCATCCTGCAGTGGATTGATAATGGTTGCTGATGATGATGAATATAAGTTATGATGGCTTAATGATTTCTCTATTAGTTTACTTCACGAATTCCTAAAATTGGATTGGAAACCCTACATTTCTGATAACTATTAAGATATTACTCATGAGTCAGTTAAAGGTAAAGGAAAGAAGTTGTTGACCAGATGAATCTCCTAAAACATTTTTACAGATTATAAGGAACTTTTGTTTTTACTAAATGGCTGTTAATAATCAAATGACTGAAAAGTTTAAAATCAAACAACATGTTACACAATATTTTTAGCTGTAATTTTTAACAGTGATATAAATTATTAATCTAAGATATAAAATAAATCAAAAGATTTTATTTATAATTAAAATCACATATAAAAAGTAAAAATAAATTCACAGATTTTTGACGTAACATATACTATCATCAACCAAAAATAACCTACTGCATGGAAAAAAAAACCTACTGCAAAATAAAACTTCTAATATTTCTTTTTCCAATAATTTATAGCTGCTCTTTTATAATTTTGATTCAAGGATTAAAATAAGGAAACCAATTAAACACAATAAAATAATTAGTTAAGATTAAACCAATTAATTAAAGAAATAGAACCAAAATATATAAATAAAGTTAGTTCGACAATGATTGTTAATAATACTTTATTGATACAGTTATTAGAATTTAGTTTTTAAAATAATTTTAATCTTCCAATATTTGTGATAAAATAAAAAGACAATTAGATGCAGAATGTTGTGAATAAAAATCAGAACAGGAATTCAATATTCAAAAACAAGGCAGAACTTAATATAAATTTCTAAAAACTCATTACTTCCATTTAATAATAACACATTATTTTCTTTTGCCTCTCTTTCTATAAAAAAATATAGCTTACAATCACTTTAAAGTAACTTAAGAATTTTTATTATCTAGAATTTTTATTATTTAGAATTTATTATCAAACATATTGAAGCCTAGATTAACATCATTGCTTTTAAGATGCCATTAAAATATTTTTAAAGGGTAAAGGGTGACAACATATATTCTTGAACAAATCAGCAAATTTCTAGAGTCGGTCTTACACAAATTACTATGTTGAAACTATCTCTGTTTTTGTCCTTTAATTTATTAGAAAAATAATTAATCTTTGAGAAGGTTGATGGTGATACGCGAGCACGACTAGCAATGAAATCGATTGACTAGATGATAGTGTTAATGCTGACGTAATGATATTTACGTGGCATATGTATTATTATTTTAAAATTATTTTTTAACTTTTTCGTTTCTTAACAATCTGTTTTACATTCTTTCATTTAAATGATGTATTTATTAATTAAACTCATTTACTTAATTGAACTCAGTAGTTGCTGGCAGATTCTGTTTAAAGTTTATACAGAATGCTAATAAAAAATAAACTATTATTATATAATCTGCGTTTAATTTAAATACAGTCACAGATTCATTTAAATTAAAGAAATAAATTATTGCATGCAAACATTTAAAAAATAATTAAAACATAATATCTTGAGTCATTTGTTAGAAATCTGTTTGTGGGTGGTTCCTAGGGAATAAACACATTCTATTTAAGTTTAACGCGAATTTTCAATAATTTGCAAATAAAAAAAAAAACCATAAAAAGTGCCATACAACACATATTTCGTCCCTTAAAGAAAAAAAAAGTAAATAGTTTAGTATATTCTTTATAATCATCCTGTTTTTTTTGTTGTTGTCATTTTTTAGAACAAATAAATCTCTTCATAATGTTTTTTTTTTTAAATCACGGAAGTGTTTTTTTTTTGTTATTTATTTAATAAGAACATAAAAAATTTAAAGAATTTTCTGAAACGAATCATATGGACAATGTTGAGAGAAACATGTGGCAGGAAAGTTTTTTTTAAAGGAAATAAATATATTTAATAGAAAGGTTAACTGATTATGAGTATGAAATACGTGTTGCTTGATGTTTGTCTATCTCCAGCCTGGATAAGATCAAATTGAATAGTGATTGTGAGTTGCTCTGGAGATTGTGCCAGCAATAAAAATAATTTATTTCCGCAACTCAATAAATTATTTAATAATAATGATTAATTTAATTAAATTGATGAATAGATACAGATACAAATTTGTGAATTAAACTACTCAGAGTTTAATAAAATGGTTACAAATGAAGCTCTAAAACTAAAAAAAATAATTTGGACAGTGATAGTCTTTAATATTTGTTTTAGGCGTAGTTTGTCACATATGGAAGCAGGTGTCTCCCAATAAATGAATAATATTTCTGTAATGTAATTTTCACTAAATCACTTCACGCAAGGTAGGGACTGATTTCTATCCATTTTTAACACCTTGTGGAGGGATGTAATCATAAATATATGATCAAGAATCAAGATAAATAAATATATGACTAAAGACATGTGAAAAAGATGCATGACCCCCAAGATGCTTTATTATTGTACGGTATATATAAATCACCAACTTCTACAATTAAACTATAATAATTGGCTGTCTATATATATTGAACAATGATAAAGATATGTGTGTGAAAGATGATCTGGATCAACTGATGAGTGCTAGTTCAGCATGGATTGTGCATCTTGGTGATCATATATATTTTTCATATGTTTTTGGTTATATGTTTATGATTATACCCCTCCACATGGTGTTAAAAGTGAATAGAAACAAATCCCTATCTTGTGCGAGTGGTGTAGTGAAATTACAATACAAAAATATTATTCATTAAGAGGGTAATCTCTAATTTAATGAATGACTAACAAAAAATATTAATATAGGTGCCTCGCAGATTTTGCACCTCCTTGTTGCAGATAACTTCTTTAGAACAGTTGATTTACAATTCCAATGATCAGATCATAGGAGAAAGATTCAAAGCATTTTAAAATCTAGACATAATATCCTTTGTTTAGAGATGCAAAGTCTTTTTTATAGTTACAGATTTTATTCTCTGGAGTACAAACTAATTATAAAGTAATTAAATTATTTTTTAATGTTATATTGGACACTTTTCTATTTTGTTTCTAAGATAAGATTTTATTAATCTATTACTTCAAACAAATTTAAAAGAATAATGTTTGCTCTATAAAACAATATTTAAAATGCAGATTTTTTATGCTAAATTAAACTAAATTAGTTATACCTGCCATTGCTTCATATAAAACCTCCATGAAGTTAATAAGTTTTTATAAGTTTCAATCAATTTTATACATTATGTGTATCTCTCTATAATTCTTTGATTGATATATATCATTTGCTAATTATTGAAAGTGAGAAGGCATACTTTTATTTAGAAATACTTTTTATCTTTTACCATCTCTATGTTGTCTGCTATAAGCCTTAGTAACTAATAGATGCTAGATAATAATGCTTAATAAATCCCTATCCTGTGATATTCTATCCAAAATCCCCAGATTAGTTTCAAGCTTTAGACTTTCATCAATAAGAAACTTCAACTAGTATGGTGATATTGAATAAAACAGCACAGAATGGGATTTTATTAAACATTATCATCTGGCATCTATTAGTTATTGAAGCTTATAATAGTTGGCTTAGAGGTGATAAAAGAAAAATGTATACTGTTATAATAAAAGATGAGCTGAAGTCATATGATATTCAGAAATACTTTAGTAAATTTTTAACAATACATACTGCATGATTATTTTACATCTTCTTTATCAGTTGTTTACTCATTTCCTATTGAGATTATTTTCTTTACAATCTTGATTTGTCTCTTTTTGTTTTAATATTGCCCCCCTCCATGGTTTTAAATAAGAATCTTGTGACATAGTAAATACCTTATTATCCTGCTGTCCCTGTAATTTGAAACTTGAATTTAGGCTACTAAAACTTGGAAACTTATCCAATTTTCAAATAGCCTTCAGGTTATTTTTGGCAAATAGCCATTCCACAAGCACACAGCATGGATATATAGTACTGCAAAAAGTAAAAATAAATAATTTGTTTTAAAAAAATACTTTAATATTTTTTTGGGAGTTTAATGTGTGAGCTGACATCAGCAGTTATATTAAAAAAAGAGCTTACAGGCTGCAGCTGATGTCTTAGATCATCAGGTCCCATATGCAGTGCACACATTATACTTATGTCAAGATGTCTTTTCTAACACATTACCAGTATAATTAACTTTTCAATTATTGATTATTAACATAATATAAATTAGAGGGCAAAATAATGATAAAAAATTGCAAAAATGCTTGTTACCTGTCAGCATTAGTGTCCCTAAGATTGGTCAACTGGGAATATACCTGGGGCTCCAGAGATTAGTGGTGCCCTGCACTGAGCTAGGATTATTTTAATCAACAACCCAATATATATCTTATACATTACTACACAATATATATCTTATACATTACTAAAATATACTGAGAGATTGACTTTTGATGCAAGTTCTTATACATAAAGCTAAAGCTTACTTCTTACTATCATGGAAAATAAAAATTAAAGGCTTTATTTATTTATTCACTTTATTTACTGGGGGACACACTGTGCTTAGGGCCTCAAAATCCAAAGGCAGTGCTGTCTGATAGTTTACAAGCCTGAAAATAATTCATTCACTTGCATTGGTCTTTCAAATGCTATTAGAGATAGGTTTTGCTCTATAGCAAGCTATTTAATGATTGTCTTTTTCTTTTTGTATGCCACTTACTTTTAAATACAGCATCTTACTTGGGATGAAGAGGTCTCAGTAACGATTCTGAAATTCACAGGTTGGGCACTCAAATTTATTATGAACTCCTGAGTAATAAAACCATTAGTCTTTTTTTCCTCCATATTTTACATTTAATTGGTAACATTATAATCATAAACTATTTGTTGAATATTTAAACATTTCAGAAGCTTGATACTTAACAATATATATAATTTGTATTGCAGATGTAATCCAAAGATGTAACTTAAAAGCTATATCTTTAATCTTGTACATCTACAACTAGTAATAATAAAACCATCTAAAGATTAAAATATTTGTTAAAAAATGTGAGAGTAACTATGATCCAGGAATTATATTTATTAAGTTGACCATTTTAAATTAACTAAGCTAATTATTTGCTTATCAAACTCTTAATTTCTCTAGTAAAATTTCCAAATCATGAAGAAAAACAATTTAAAAAACATACCAATTAAGTATGGTCAACCAATTTCTAATTCTTGTTCTATTGCCTATAAATTACTCAGATATAAAAAAATAATTTTTTCATTATTATCATTATTTTTTTTATATAAATTTGTACAGTATATCATTTCAAAAATAAGTAAACTTATCTACATCCTAAAATTATTTTTAGCTATTAGAAATGGGTACTCAAATAGTAAATACATATAGTGCTGCTATCTAGGGTTCAGAGCTTAGAAAATAAGAAGTTTATAATTACATTGTTGATCTTCTTTAATATATATTAAAATAATTTATATACATTATAAAAATGTTTTTATTTAACTTGACCATTAATGCACTAAAAACTAAAAAAATAATTTCTTTCTTCAGCCACAATTTTGGTTGGTATATATATATTTCCTATGTCAAAGCATTGACAGGGAAGTGAACCTGGCTAGCTGCTTGTAAGGCAGCTATGCTGACCATAAGGCCACCAATGCTTGACTTGGTTGTTATATTGTAAGTTGAAATGAAAGCTTGGAGAATCCATAAATTAATTATTTTAATTTCTAGTTTTAAAAGTAGTGACTGAATGAATAAATTGATGAACACACCATGCTTTTATTTCAAGTTACATATAACAATTAAAATTCTGATTGAAGAAAGAAGTTATTTTTTGGTTTTAAAAGCAAGATTGATCAAATTAAATAAAAGCATTTTTTACAAAAAAATTTTTTATATACATTATTACTATATTTTTAATATTCAGATATTATACTATGAACTTTTTGCAATCAAATTTAAAAACTTCCAATCAAAACAAACTTGTCATATTCCTATTATTTGAAATAAAATTCAATTGACTTAAGAATTGTTTACAAAATTTTTGTATTTATAAAGGCAATGCTTTTTAAAAAATCAAATTAATCAGTGAAAATTAAAATTTTATCCTCCATTTCCTTTTCTTTTTCTTTTAATTAACTGTAAATGCTTTTTAATGAATTATTCATGAAATTCAATGACTTATTTTTAAAAAATATACTGTCATCTATTGCACATCATTGAAAAGTTACTGAACTGATGTCAACTTGGTTTGAAATTTGGACTATCAACACTGTCAGAATAGACAAATGGTTGGACACCATATTTCATCAATACATAACATGTATACAAAATTTGAAAAATATTCATTTAGTATAAATATATTAGAAAATTGGTTACAACATTTTAGTCAAATAAACAAACAGACTTTCTAAGGTAAATAAAAGCATTTAAAAAAAAATGCTGCAGAAAAAATTCTAATAATCAATGACTTTGCATCAGAAAAGAATATTCTTGTACTTATGGATTACTTGTCTTCAATAAACATTTAATATAATTGCTTTGTAATTCTAAATTTATTAAAGTTGTAATTATAAATTTATTAAACGCACATTGATTACGTAAGTAATATTTACTGAGGCTATAACCTCGACAATATGTGTATAATTGCTTTGATAACTGAATAATAAAAATTAATAAAATAGTGTTTATTCCATAAATTTTTTATTAATTTTGCATTTGTTTTTGCAGAATTAGTAATTAATCTTTCAAATTCTAAATTTTCACATAATTTTTACAATTTCTTTTAAGATCTTAGAGCCCTTAGATACTTTTTAATTAATTTTAACTAATAAACGCTTTTTTTCTGCTGAAACAGTTGAAAAAGAATTTTTAATGAAAATTTTAAAGGTGTTTACAGTTCATACATATGAATCTGAGATTTGGACTCTTAACAAAAGAGCAAAATTCAAGACTTTAGACCAATCAATGAAATATGAAGAGTAACAAGAAAGGATTAAAAATGAAATATATAGATGAGAGAACAAACAGATATTACTGACATCATTGAAAGAATTAAGAGAATAAAGTAAAACTGGGATAGATTAATAACTAGAAAAGATGATAACACATTGTCAGTTGAAATCTTAAACTAGATCCCAAAAGATCGTAGTAGACCTAGAAAGAGACTGGATGAATTAAGAAAGTTTGCTGATGTGATATGAAAGAAAGAGGTTAGACATGAGAAAAACTGGATTAAACTTGATTTTCACCTTACAGTGGATCATTAATCATTGAAAACTAATATGATGATATTATTGTTTTTCAAAAACTTGGATAGCAATAAAAAGTGATGATAATTTGGGTTTAGCACTGCCATGATTTAATTATCCAACCATAATTATACTAATTTTGTAAATTATTATAGCACTTTAGGTTTTTATAATTATTTTGCTGCCTGGGTTTGAGACAGCATAATGCCATAGTTGTGATTATTATAAAACCTAAAGTGCTAGAGTAATTCGCAAAGTTAGAATAATTATGGCTAGACGATTATATCGTGGCAGCGCTAATCCCAAAGCACTGAAGTGATATAGATTTGAGATATAGATAAGATGAGGGGTATCATTTATTCATTCTATTAGCATTATACTCATATACTGCACAATTAGTTCATGAACTTTTCTTCACAATTTTTAATGATTAACGTTAAGCATAAACGAAAATAAATAAATAAATTTTATTTTGTTTACGTCATAAAAAATTTCCAATTAATTTCATAAATTTAGTATTTGAAATTCATTTTATATTTATCATTTTAGAAGTATTTACATTTGTAGGCGTAAAATGTTGTGTATATTAATATGCATGTGCATGAATTTATAGTTCTAAATAAATCCTACATATATTTTCATTTCAATTTATAAAAAAAAAAGTTGCCATTTTAAATTGTCATTTTAAGCAAATAAAGAAAGATGGTTTAGGATTAAACACTAAGTTGTCTGATGTAATAATTGCTAATTATTTAAAAATAAAATGGAACTGTTATTTTAGACTTGACTAGCATAATTTTTATGTATAAATCAATTGGTAATATAAATCAATTTAAAAGTAAACGGATGCTATTAATCACATTGTATTAAGAAATATTGAAGACGTACAAATCACCAGACTTTTAGTCTGAAAGCTTACTAAAAATAAAATAGATTCAAAGCTCCTAATACAAATAAAATAGAGATAATCTTTGTTTTAGTTCAGAATTTAAAAGTATTCAGTTCAGAAGTTAAAATCTCAATCAGTTAACGGTAAAAAAGTAAAATGTGCTTTAAAGTTTTCATACGAGAATTCCAATATCAGTTCTGTGTTCTAAATAACTGCAGCTAAAGTAAAATAAATAATGATTAAAGATCTTCTTGACAAGCTTCCACATCGATTTCGGAAAATATTAAATATCCTGCTGTAAGTTGATAAATCTACAAATCAAGATAATTTCCATTTATACAATTGTCTAAAAATTTATACACGTAAAGGTATAACATAATGACAAACATTGATTCATATACGGAAATAATAATCAACTGGCATAAATTGTTCTCATAAAATAACAAAATTATAAAAAAGATCCATATTAAAATTATAATTTTTATTCATCATTATTATTAAGTCGGAATCATCAAAGCACCAAAAAAAATGAGTACATTCATTCTTCCAAAGGTGTTTCCAATCCTTTATATATATATATAAATTGATAACATTTTAATCATTATTATTTTGAATTTTAAAATTTTAAATGAATTTTTGTCAACAATTTAAATTTAAATCATGGAGTAAATTTATTACATGTAGCATATTTAGTATAGTAATTTTATATGCCTATTTCTGTTAATAGGTGTATTTTATTTATTTTATTAATTTAATATGTAATTACTGCATGTATTAAAACCAGAAAAAAAATTGAGTAAACATTCCATCAAAATTTTTAATAAAATTTATAAATAAATGCAAAATTTACATATCACATGATCACCATTTCTTATGTCACAAAAGTAGTTTAAACAGAGATGTGATGTGATGTACCATGACTTCTTAAGTGGAGTCAGGAATCTCTCAGCAACTATGCCTAAAGAAACCTGTTAGCCACTTTATCTTCTCCTTCCATTCCCTAAGCTTCTGTATAACCACTTTGTTCATATTTATTCTCCCATAACTTCATTATTTGTACCCTTTCTGCTTTCAAGCATTTACATTCAATCAACAGATGCCTAGTATTTTCTATAACTTCCTTACACAATTTGCATACTAAATCACCCATATTTTTCCTTTTACATGTATATTCTCTTGTTGCTAAAGATCCCATTCAAGCCTTAAACAATAAGCTACTTTCCTTACTATTATCATAAATTAACTCTCACCCAATCCGTTTAATTCTATATATATTTAAACTCTTTTTACTCTCCATACTAGTTCTCCATCTCTCCAACTCCCTATTCTTTATTAATGCATCTATTCTTTTATCCCATTCCTTACCACTATAACACTCACCAATCCTCCTAATACAATCATCCCACTTTTATACAAGTATACTGATATAAATTCTTTATCCAAGTCCTTTGCATACCGCATTACCTTTCTCACCCATCTTATTGCCTGCCCTTTACTCATAACCCAATTAAATATTATTTTAGCTATTCTTTTATCCTCCATAAACTGCAACCTACCAAACATTTTCATTTTAATTTTTGCATCTCTAATATAAAAACTTGACCATCCCATTTCTCCTTGAATTGCCTCCTTTGCTGTCCATACCTCTGCATCTAATGCATGTCTTCCTACTTCCCTTTGTACGTTCTCTAAGTAATCTAATACCCTTTTACTAACCCATAACCCATCATTACCATATGTTAATCCTGTTACCATAACTCCCTTCCATACAATTCTAGCTACATCAAATTTATTATATGAAAACACTGTTAAATTTCTTTACTAAATCCTTTCTTTTCTTTGCTTCATTTACCAATTTTTTCTCCCATTCAACCAAGCAATTTTCCTGATTACTTAAGATGATTCCAAATAACTATATCTATCCACCACACTTAACTTTATAATCCCCAATAAAAATTCTACATCTTCTCTTTCCCCATTATTAATCATCATTATATTTGATTTTTCTTCACTAAATTTAATCCCCATCTCTTTACCCACACTTGCACATGTCCTCATCATAACTTCCATATCTTCTCTTCTTTCTGCACATAAAAAATATCATCCGCAAAATACTCCCTTACCACCCATTAATGGTATCTCTATCCCTCTTCCTAGTCTTTCTATTGCTTTCTCCATTTCACTCAAATACAACAAAAACAAAATAGGTGACATAGAGCATCCTTGCCTTAATTTCACCCCATTTTTAACTTTAACTGATTCTATATTCCCTAATTGGTAAGTATAGTAATTATTTTAATATAATTTCTTAATAATATTTACTAAAGCTTCATCCATTTCCAAATTTGCTAACCTTACCCACAATCTATTTCTATTTACTCTATCATATGCCTTCTCTATATCTATAAAACTCATATACACCTGGGTCTTGTTTTATGCGGATTATTTTAATGTGATTTTGAAGTTACGCGATTCATGTTTCTTCTTAACATCCTTTATATTTCATTATATTTATTAGATATCAAGAAATTTAAATTATTAATAACTTATTTTGACTTGAAATACTTTTTTTTTTCGAAAGAATAATCTTATATTAGCAGCTTACGTGAATATGGCTTGAAGCTGTATTTAGGATCTTAGTTTCTATGTAAATAACCTACTTATACTAACGAGTAAATAATAATAATAGATTTATACATATGTATAAAAATATCGCAATAAATATTCAAAAATTTTAAACTTTTAAAACGTATTTTGTTAGATATTAACAGAAATAAATATTTTTTTAGATTTTTAAAATAAATAATAACGAAGATTTTATTGATTTTAGAAACTGAAAATAATCTTTCTAATGATAATGTATAATCTTTTTGTTTTGATTGTGATCTCATTCTTTAATATAGAAACAGAAAACCATTAACACAGCACAAGACTGGAAGTGGCGCTAGTTGTACAACACATGACGAATCTGATTTCTTACTAGTTCACAAATGAATGCATATTGTAAAATAGCGGTAATGATTAAAATATGTATGAAAAAATGTAAAATTAAATACTGTAGTTAATAAAAAAAGTAAAAAAAGTTTGTCATATATTAATTTTTTTCATATATTTGAAATTTTTTATTAGTCATACTTTATTTCCTTATTTTTTTAATGTGAATTTTAAAGTAATTTTTTTCTTGTTGCTTTGGTTTTATGCCAACTTCTGGAAATTTTTTATTAGTCATACTTTATTTCCTTATTTTTTTAATGTGAATTTTAAAGTAATTTTTTTCTTGTTGCTTTAGTTTTATGCCAACTTCTGAAAATTATGGGAACCTATCTCCAATTTTTCAAGGTAAGTTACGTTTATTTTTGTGCAATTTCTTTTGTGTGCATTTTCTGGGGAAACTATCTACCACATAAAATGAGACCCAGGTGTATAACAATCTACCTGAATTCCTACTTATATCCATAAGTTGTGTAACCACAAATAAACTATCTCCTATATGCCTATTCTCTTCCATCCATTTTACAACTCTTCCAGTCACCATATATGAAAAAACTTTATATAAAACTGATGTTACCACTATCGGTCTATAATTATTTAACTTTCTATGATCCTTACCCTTTCCTTTAAATAATAATCTTAATCTTGTATTATTCCAACTACCCGGAAAAACTCTCTTCTGTGCCATCTTATTAAAACATGATAATAACTTTGCTTTTTCTCTATGCCCTAAATTCATTACCAACTCTGCTGCCCATCCATCTAAACCTTTCGCCTTTCCACTTTTCAATCTCTTCCCTGCCTCATTCAGTTCATTTTTTGTGAACCTAATATTCCCATTACTAAACGCTTTCATGTTTTCTATCACTAAGTTCTTCATATCTAATATCTTTTCTATATCCATTACATATCTATTTAAGATTCTCTCTAACTTTTGTCTAGAGCTACACTCTATTCTCTCATCATCTGTTAATACTATCTCTCTCTCCCCTACATTTCTCCTTTTAATGTAATTCCAAAATTTTTTACTCCCATCTCTTCCACTCCAACAATTTACTATTCAACTTCATTCTCTCTCTATAATTATCCATTTTAGCCAACTTCTTGTTTTCTAAGTACTTTCCCCATTTAGCATTAATATCGTTTTATATTCTCTGCATGCTTCTTTCCTCTCTTTTACACTTTTACTAACTCTCATTTTTTTTATTACTTTTATTCTTCTGCATATTCTCAACTAAAACCCTATTTGCCACTTTTTTTATTTCACCACCCAAGTCCTTAAACTCATCTCCAACTAATTGTTCCATGGTTTCTTCAACTTGTATTTTATATTCTTCCAACTTATTCTTATCATTCACTCTCCATCCACATCTTTCACTATTGTTTCTACTTTTATTCTATCCTCCATCATATTACTAACCATTTCTATTACAATAAAATTATGATCACTATTACATACTCTCTCTTCATTATCAAACACCTTAATTTTCCGTATTTTATTCATTCCCTCTTTCTCTACCAATACATAATCTATTGTGTGAAATATATTATTCCTAGACCATATGTATTGTCCCTCATAAATATTTGATAAATTCCCAATGCTCAAATTTACTCTTTGACAAAATTCCTTCAAAACTGACCATTCTTATTACCTACATCATCAATTTCTTCAATATGTCCATTCATATCCCTATAACCATAATTCTCTTCCCCATTTCTTTAAAACTCTGTATATCTTTAACTAGGCATTCATATATACTACTGTTTCACTCCATTACAGTTTGACTATCTCCAGTGGCTATATACACTACAGCCACCATCCATTCTTGTCTACCCAACCTTATTTCAAACCACAAATGCTCTTGACATTTAACAATATTTAAATATTTTTTCGAGAGACTAAACTCTCCATATAGTAGCGCCATCCATTGATTACTCTGGCTTGCATTGGTGGCATTACTGTATGGAGAGTTTAGCCTCTGTGTGATTTACATATTAAATAATTGATTTAGATGTGGATTTTGCAAACCACCAAAGACAAATATGTTTGTTTCTTACAATTAATTTATGTCACTCTAAAATGATTTATTCACAAAAACCGACAAAAAAAACAAACAAACCCCACTTTATTAAGCAAAGTTAAATATAGGGGATTTGAACTCAGACTTTCAAGCAACATTCAACTATCCACATTATCTCATACTACTGATACACCTGACCACACCTATGTAGAAAAGATAAACAATCATCAATATATGTATTTCATGCTGAACCAGAACTCATCAGTTGGTCCAGATTAATATCTCCCACACACACATATAATCAGTGTTCAGTTTATATTAAGATAGCAAATCTTTATACTTTAATGGACAGGCTTTGATCTACTCCAATCTCCAATTCTTCAGACATCCAATACCATTGAAAATTGATAGAATGCCCAAATCCCATGCTGATGCAAATATTGTTGTTATGCCCATGTTGACTGCAAGTCACTCTGACCCCTCATGTATGAGATAGTGTGGATAATTGAAGGTTGCTTGAAAGTCTGCATTCAAACCCCCTATATTTACAATTAAGTTCCGGGTATAAGAATTCATGTATTTCAAATCTTAAGCAAAGTTAAATTTAGATAATGTTTAATCTAATTAAATAGATTTATTTTGGCAGGATGTCTCAGTTGGTTAGAGTGTTACCTTAAGATTCAATAATCAGGAATCTAAGGGCCAGGTTCAAATCCCATGCTAGTACTGTCACTGGTCAGACCAGCAACACCTGTTTGCTGTGATATTACTAACAATTGGTGCATATACTAACTTGTTTGCTGTGATATTACTAACAGTTTGTGCATATACTAACCTGTTTGTTGTGATATTACTAACAGTTAAATGTATTTGGAATATTTAAATAAAACAGGCAAAACTCACTATTTATATTGCCACACACAGCAAGCTGGAGTAATCAATGGATGCCAGTAGGCTTGTGCATAAAATCCCCATCTAGTGCTTACTCATCCAATATCCCCAGACTAGTTTCTGGCTTATGGCCTTTATCAGTAAGGAGCCTTGGATCTGAGAGCACTGCACCTAGATCTTAGGATTACTCTAGCTTGCTGTGTGTGGCAATATATATAGTGAGTTTTGCCTGTTTTAACAACAGTTATACACATGCATAAGAGGAGGTGGTCATGTAATATTTAAATAAAATTAAATTGTTCTAAAGAGATTCTACACACATATTAGATGATGGAAATAGTCCAATATAAAAATACAATTAGAACACCATCATCACAAATCTTCAGAAAAACATTGTTTAGATATCTTTTTTTATCAGAAACAACTTCAATTTGATAATTTAAATGCATGAATGATATATGTGATTGTAAAAAAAAACAGAGAATTCAGGCTGAATGAATTCTTGCATTGCAGATATTTATTTTAAAATATGAAATAATTTAGTAAAGAATTGATTAATAATCAAAATAATTGTGTTCAATAGTGATAGATATCATTGTATTGCTATGTGTTTTGTTAATGAGGCATAGTTCTGATTATATTCTTGAAGCAACATTTAAAACTGTTGATGTGCCATCACACTGATATTATCCTTTGAATTTCTATTAAAGCAATGACATTCTCTAACCTTGGTTATATCTGTTAAATGCAGATTACTATGATTAAAATGATGAATTATGTCAATTAACTAAGATCTGCTCCTGCATTTTTTGCCATTGTTAAAGAAAAATCTGATTAAAAATAGTCGGTCATCATGCATTTAATAAAGTAAGGAAAGATAAACCTTCAAGTAAATGAACTAATTCAGTGTGAATTGGCCCTTATATAATAAATTCAGGTCATAATTAAAATTGGGATAGATTAAACTAGACTAAATTATACTTCATGCTATAGTTAACAGTAACTTGGAGATACCATCTGTACTATCATTTTGAAATGTATAGAAAACATGTTTTACTTAAATGATCCATGCAGTGATTGGCATGTGGCCTTGGCCAACATGCAGAAATTAAAACAAATACAAAATATTAAATTCACTGCCACAGTAAAAAAAAAAAAAGAGAGAAAAGAACTTGTAACTTCTCATCTATACAATTAGTCTTCTTTCTTATGAAGAATAGTTTCACTAAGAATAGATATGTCAATTTAAAATCTCAACAGCTCTGTAGCTACAAGGATTGTTCTCTTTTCAGGTTTGAAAAACAAGGATTTTACAAAGATTATACATGGCATGTAACTATAGAAACAATGCATAATGCTAGCTGAAATCAATATAAAATATTTGAAATGCTCCAAAGCTATATTATTCCAGGCACACTCTACTTTTAAATAAAGAAAGCTCAAACTTTGGGGATAGTAGCTGGAATAATATAGTGATGGGGCATTTCTAAGGGGCATTTCAAATATTACATACAACTATATTTAAAAAAAAGTAAAGATTACTAATTTTATAATTCTTTCTATGACTTTGATGAGTGATATGACAGACATAGCAACCTAGCCAGAAATGGTGAGTCCAGGCTTAGATAATTAAAAAAATTTTTTTTTTCACTTTCATAGTATATAAGAAGACCTTTAAATAAACCTTTCTAAACATACAATATTTTCCAAGTTGAAAGTTCTATCTCAAATCTACTTCCAAAGTGATTTATTAATAATTATTGTCAAGGATATATCTAATAACTCTTAGTCTGCTAAACTTATTACTACTATTTTTTTCTCAATACCAAGGATTTGTGTTTAAAAATGAGAAAATATTGGAGTCATAATTACTGTGCACATAATTAGAGAATGGAAAGATAGTTACATAAACACAAGCAATGCATGGAGGTGAATGATAATATAAGAAGTTTACAAAATGAAAAATGATTACATGGGGTTAGCAACTATGAAACATCTCAGGTATATCTTCTACCGAGCAATCTCTTCATCAATGAAGCATAATAAAAATTGATTCAACTTAACTAACACTAAGCATGTATCAAAATCAAAAATGGAGATTCTCCACAAATTAATTGTTCAGCACAATGTTGTTATAATTGTACCTCAGGAGACTCATCATTCTTTTAATAATGTTTATTTTTTAAAATTTCTGGATTTACATTAGATACCAGTGGTTTTAAATTATATCATAAGACAAACAATTGCTATTAAAAATAGTAATATTTACCGAGGCTGTATCCTCGAGAGTATGCGTGTAAAAATGCGATAGTAGGGACCTCTACAGGTGTTTAACCACAAGCTTATGCTATGAAAGAAAAGAGGGGAACCCCTTAAATAATATTGCATTTTTTATTCAAATTAAACATTTTTATGTATGCAATATATACAAACTGGCCCTACCGTTACATTCCAAATCTTCCTATAAGTTCTATGTTTGTAGAAAATTTCACTTTTCATAGTAGTCTTTGAGGATATGTAGATAAAAATCAAGCAGTTTATCAATTTTTACAATGAATGGATTTAAATAACATTTATTTACTTCATGATCTTAAGCAAAAAGGGAAAAATCCATTCAGGCAAATGGCAAATAGAAACAACTACTGATTTATATTTCTGTTTTGACAAATAAATGATTCACCATTATCTGCTGAACTACTGATATTGAATCATTTCTCTCAAACAACATAAACCAATTTTAATCACTATTAGAATTCACATTCCTATAGCTGAAAGCTATACTGTTTTAAGATAAATGTAAGAACAAATAACTAGAATTATACAGTGGATATTTTGAACAGAATATTAATAGAATCTCCCCATTTTCTGTAGCTATGATGCATTTAAAAA
Organism: Epiperipatus broadwayi; assembly: GCA_028023455.1. NCBI lineage: Eukaryota > Metazoa > Onychophora > Udeonychophora > Euonychophora > Peripatidae > Epiperipatus > Epiperipatus broadwayi. Next base: position 4,741,674 of record JAQFVV010000077.1, on the reverse strand, counting down.
AGCATAATAACAGCTACCAGAGAGTCTATCCCTCTTGGATGTCAAAAGTAATTCATTCCAGATTGAAACAAAACCAGCAGTACTCTTTATAGCCCATTTTTGTCTGCTAAAGATTTAGAAACTGCCAGAAAACTTGTAAAATCACTGGATGATACCAGAAAAGAAAAACGAGAGATGCTATAGAAAAACAAAACTTTATAAAATGTAGCTGTAAGACTTGATTATTTAATTAAAGCTTGGTAGGTATAAGAACACCTCTAAAAGAACTATTACTGTATCTGCTTTGAAGTTGTCAATTTTTTTGTATCAAACTTCTAAATGTAAGATTGATAGAATGAGAAAAAGCATCATTAGAGCAGAGATTCAAAATGTTCATGCAATACCAACCAAATAAAACCAGAAAATGTTTGTGAATATGAAATTGTCCTTGATTATTTTAAACCAAGATGGTCTCAAGAGTAGATAGCATACCCCCAGACCAAATTAACATGAAAACTATTTAGAAACATTAGTCATACAGAATAATTTAAAAAAATTGGCTTAAAAGCAAAACTATAGTAGTATTTGTATATTGGATTAATCTAATATTAAATATGTCTTTAGAAAAATTTAACTTTATTTAAATTTTCCAATTACATTCAGCTGTTAGTAGTCTTAAAACAAATAAACCCAACAGTATCCATTTCCTACATACTTTTTAAAAGAATTAACTGAGATACATATACAATATGGAATAGGCTGGATTTAGAACAAAAAGTTGCTGTAAACTAGTTTTAACTTCACCTACTCCACGCTAAGTAAAGCTTTCAAAATAAATTAAAAATTGATAAGCTCAGCTTATGATTCTGTTAGAAAAAGTAATTTTCTTCTAAAAGGAAAGCCATTAATTAATTTTTTGACAAATAATTCTTCAATAAAAGAAATATAATATAGGGTATATGAGCACAGACTTTCACATGACCCACCACTCTCCACTCTATCTAATAACACTGATACACTCAAGCACATATATGCTGAAAAGATAATCTGGACCAATTGATGATTGCTGGTTTAGCATGAAATACGTATATTGGTGATTATTTATCTTTTCAGCATATATGTGCTTGAGTGTATCAGTGTTATTAGATAGAGTGGAGAGTGGTGGGTCATGTGAAAGTCTGTGCTCATATACCCTATATTACATATATAGACACATGGTATATATTAAGCCTGTGTTTCAGTTAAAAGAAATATAGTAACATTAAATTATAATTGTAATAAATGCAAATATTACTAAGTGGCCTATCACAAGATTCAATTCTCTCACCTAGTTTATTTAATATATTCATCAATGATAGTAGAAAGAAGTTAATTATTTTATGCTGATGTCACATTGCTTTAACTTCTCAAAAGAGATCTTTTCTGGGAAAAAAAAATTGAATAAGGATATGGAAAAACTGGGGTTATTTCTAATCCAATAAAACCAAACATCTTTTCAAGATTTCATCTAATTATAATCCAAATGTAAGCTTTTGCAATAATAGACAAAAATACAATCCTACACGATTTTTCTCATTTATCTAAAGTTAGATCAACATTAATTTCTATAAATAACCTCCTCGTTGAAGTGGCTGGAATTATTTGGGGTTGTGATGCAAGTATTTTATGAACAACTTTGTTAGCTCTAGCATATTTTTCTGATGAAGCCAATATTCAGAGAAAAAATTCTCACAATGAAACTTCTGAATAATCAATTAAATATTCCTATGAGAAATAGTATATTCCAATAATAGCTTCCTGCTTTATATATACTCATCCACCAGATATTAGAAAAAAAGTTGCCTCACAGAAAAAGTAAAAAAAAAGAAAAAGCTACACAAAACAGATTTTCCAATAATAAGACATAGTTTTATTATGTAAAATTCATATAAATTCAAAATCCTTTTTTTGAATGGTTAATCGAGAATTTACAAATGAAGAATTATGCTATAGAAAATGAAATTCTTATGAGGTTTCAAATATAATCTTTTTCCGGATCTAGCAACAAAGCTAACTGGATTTTATCTTCTTAAACACAACTAGAGTGTTATAAACAGATTCAGGATAAACCATTGTTGTTGCATTCTTTGATTACTGCCACTGATATATATAAATGTGGACATAAACAAATATAAAACACCAAATTAATAATTATCAAATCTATAGTAAATAATAAATCTATAGTGAATTTATATCCTGGCTGAAATCTCTACTAGTTCCTTTTTGATAATGTTAAATGTATAAGCTGTATAAAAATTAAATACTATATATATATATTGTAACCGCGTGAGAGAGATATATAATAGGGCACCAAATTGTAACTTTAACAGAACAGCTGCTGTACCGATTCATTGGAATCATAGATTTACAAATTATGAATTTATAAGGGAAGCAATTTATTAACTTTTAAAATAATTTTAACTTGTAAAATATCTAGATTTAATTCTCTTCTTAAATTAAATGATTTCTTAAATCAAGCCAGCCAAATTGTAACTCACAAAAGGGAAATGGACTGATTTGGTTATCATGCCCTTACAAATAACAGTCACACAAAGCAAATATAGCTGTTTCATATCTCACATATAGAAAATAAAATACCAATCCCCTATCGCTTATGCTTAAGGTTCTATAATTGCTTTGGTAACTCTCTCCTATGAATGCTGAGAATTATACTAATAACAAACCATTATAAAATATTACCAATAAGCTAAGGAGAGGAAGAGAAACCTCAACTCACACTCATACACTTCAATGACCTCGATACTCCCCACATAAATCACCAACACCATAGTTACAATTAATTAATTTCCGATAATAACTTCTCTACACTATCCTCTTCCATTAAACTTTACTACCTTTAACTTCTCCACACTGTTGTATTTTCATAATTAGATATGCAAGGAATAAACAATTTTATTGATTTAATTAATTTATAATACCACATTAGTTCTATAACAATAAGTTCATGAGCTCTTAATTCAAAATTGGAAAGTTACAGTCTCAAGGTTCAAATCAGGAATGCAAAATTTTTATTGGTGATTTACAAATTTATTGTTGACCAATGAATATTATCCAAGCGATTATAATTTAAGTAGACATATGCTTGATCTCTGAGCTAATATCTACTTTTCATCGACCAATAAGGTAGTGTTCTGTTCTATCGTGTCATCTGCTTGACAATGCTATTTCTAGCTAAATTGCTAGAAATATGCCATTTCCGCAGCCGCAGCCAAGCAGATAGCCTTCTTTCTATGATAAAACACAGAAAGAGTCCATTTACCTGGCTACCCAGCTATGCTGTGATTTTTTATATGCTAAAAGCACAGAAAAATGCCTTCACTGGCTGCCGCAGTTGCTTGTGTTCCACACTTTATTGTAATGCTGGGTTGTCTATTTTTGCTACAGTATCATATGAGGGTGTGTTGACTGCATCATGTGTAAATAATTGAACTATTCAGGTCCAACTTTTTTTTTCATGTGAACTGACCTACTGGTACTTTCTAACAGTTTTAACAGTGTTGTCACTGTTCCATCAGGACTGTGTAACCCTCACAAATTGGATTTTAGGATCCGGCTTGACACTATTTAGAAGATCTTGATGAAAGTAATGTATCTGTGGGAAATTGTCTGAGACAAGAAAGATGGTTGCTTCGAAATCTGAAAATTGGCAATTGCCAGACACCAGAGTCGGTTTTCATTTTAATAGTTTGTTTAATTATTAACTTTAGTGAGTTAATTGCAATCTAATTTACTTCCCCCCCCAAACGCAGTATCTTATTGATTACTGTCCGAAAAAGGGTAAAATTTACTTTTATTTTTTATTACAAAAAGTACTGTAACTTTTTTGATCCACACACACACACACAAAGTAGCTCGTCTCTGATTAATTACTGTCCAAATAAGCCTCCGCTATATTTGCTATTATTTGTTATTAAAAAAGTAACGTAACTTTTTATGGATACACAGACACATAAAAATAATGCCACTCTGCTTAATTACTGTCACAAAAAGGTCAAAGTTGGCTTTCATTGTAAAATTTGGTTTGAATTTGTTAAATTTTGTGGAAGTTGTAATATAATTGACTTTGATTTCAAAACACAGTGTCTGATTAATTAAGGTCCCAAAAAGGCTAAAATTTACTCTTATTTTCTATTAAAAATGGAACATAACTTTTTATATCCACACACACATCCAAAAAAGTCAATCTTTGATTAATTATGGTCCCAAAAAGTTTCTAATGTACTATTAGTTGCTATTAGAAAGTAACATAATTTTTTTATCAAGACACACACACAAAAGCCAATCTCTGAATAATTACTGTCCCAAAAAGTCAGCTTACATTTTTATATTTTGTTTGAATTTTTTAATTTTATGGAAATCATAATATAATTTACTTTTATTTCCTATTCCAAAAATAAAGTCAATAGTTCTATAGAATCACTGGCCTGTGAATGTTATATCTATGTGTTTTTGCTTAGCATCAATGCCATCAAGTGGCTGACATGATAGAACAGAACACTACCACCACCACCTCCAATAATAGTAATAAATCTTATTTTATTTTATATAGCACTATGTAATTTAAAGTGATTGCTTAATATCTTCATGCTCTCATTTCCAAACACTTAAGATTTGCCCATACATAAATGTTTTGGTCGAAAAGATAGATGGATTCATCCTATCTTTTCAAAAATACTTTATCTTGTGTTTGGAAAATGAGAGTATTCACTTATAATTTAAAATCTTCAAAGCACATGTGCATTAGCTTAATAATAAATCTTATAAATTACTAAACAGTTAGCTAAATAGAATATCCTATTGACTTTAAATTTTGAACTAGATTACTATCGACTGGAACACATTCAAATACCAAGAGTGGGAAAAGGAATTTTATGACCACTCAAGATATTAGTTACAACACAAGAAATTTATGAAAATTAAAATAATAATTAATTTAAAAATAAATCTCTTTCCAGATGTTTGGTTGCAATGTAACCATAATAATTTATAAAGCAAGTTATGAATGTTTCTTTAAAGCAAATTTCGGATTTTGGGAGAAAATATCAATTTAATAATCAAACTTTTGCAATGTGTCTAAACCGGAATAAACAGTAAAACATTTATCTAAAATTGCATATAATTAAGATTTCTGGATTTTGTGGGTACTAAAACATTAAGACACAACATCAAAATTTAATTAACACATAACATTTATGAATACCTCAAGTTATAAACTATAACATTTTAATTGAACACAGCACCATAGTAATTTGATTAACAAACAAAATATTTACAGTGGATTTATAATCGCTATGAAAAATATGATCCCTCTTTTGTGCTTAATAAGATTTTTCTACATAGCATGCCTCTATTAACCATAGCTTTACATGGACTTAAATAAAATAAATAATAATATAAAAACCTCAACCAGTAATATTTTGCTGGTTTAGAAACATTTCCCTGGTAGGCAAGCATAAATAACTATTAATATAACAGCCCTTAAAATTAGCAAATTATAAAATAACTTTTAATTAATTCTACTTATCAAATGAAATATATACCTCTTGATGCTATTGACTTTACAAACCAAATATCATAAATTGTTTCATTATTTTTTAACAATCACACTGACCTAAGTAACCACTCAATAACTTTAGTTACTCCTTTAAATTGTAGCTTGTCTGGTAGCTTGATACCTTAACTTTCTAACCTTAAATTAACTAATTATTCTAGAGGTCACACTCATGCATTTACATACACTAAATGCTGTCTATGTCCCAATATGAGTAATAAACCAGTAATCTTACCATTCCAGCTGTGACCTGCATCTGTTATGAGCCAGTTATGATGTGACTGCTTATTTAGGCTTTCAACATTAACTTTAAATTTTGAATGATTATCGGTCTTATAAATGATAGGGAACAAAGCTCAGTCAAGGCATTATACACCAATTCTCAATTCACACTTAAATTAAAAAGTGCCCTGAAGTAGCTAATACACTTCAATAGAAATTACATAATGACCAACCATTAAATTAACAAATGCTCACACAAAGATATGGCTACAAAACATATATCCATAAGGAAATAGACACATCTGTGATGGCAAGAACTCGGGGCATTCCTACTCTGAGGACTATAAGATATATTAGGACTCAGTTGCTACACATATAAATATGAGCATGCACCAATCACTATGACAACTATAACCTAGAATATATCTCTTATTGGAGTATATTGACAATGGAGTTGGGGATACACCCTCAATCTCTTAATACATTATTAAAATACTTAATACTTATAATCATGAGAGATCTACACTCAACATCAACCTTTAAGGCAGTGGTAACTTAGCATACCTTGAACAAACATGGTCATTCACAAACACCACTTAATCTAGAATGAACAGGGTTTGAACTCTCATTAAATACTACATTGATGTATAAAACCAATAATGCTGTAACAGTCTAATATGACTAGAATAAAAAAAAATATCAAAGACTTAAATAATTACAAAATAACAGATGTGCATCACTTTTCAACATATAACAATTATATTTAAATCTCTCATCATCCAGGAGACATAGCAATATAAAAATCTTAAGCCTTTATAAACAATAAAATAAGCATAAACAATAGAAATATGTACTTGTAATCATATATAAAAACGATTTGTATATCCATGGACCTCTCATGTAAACATTTCAAACTTTCACACAAACAAATTATTCATCCTACGGTAGCATCAAAATTAAATTATAATGATATGAAATAAAGAAAGCATATTTTAGCCCACTATAACTTAAATTTAGTACTGGAAATATTCAGTAATATATTTTAAATAATAAACACTAAAATAAAATAAGCTTTCAATACACATAATAAATCAATGAATAATAAAATAAAAATTATACTTAAAAGTCTTTAGCACAGGCTTTCACTTATGATCTTTCCATTCACTGCAACAATTTAGCATGATCATCATCCTTCTTATGATCACTTAAAGTTAATCTTCACATATTATAGATGCTCACACATAACAGTATCTAAACATGAAAACACACCAATGGCCATAATTCTTGATTCAAGATTATCCAAAATTGCATATTTGTTTGGTAGCATTTTAAAATTTAGAATGTTTTTACAAACCAGCTGCACTATTTCTTAGGATCCTCATTAGTTTGCACATATTTTCTTTGTGAAGCATTCAATGTTAAAACCCAAAATTACTTAATCTAAAGTTGATGATCAAAATTACTCATAAGTTTAACAGCACTTCCAGGAACTTAGTCATTCCATGATATTGTAAGTTTAGAAATTTCATTTTAGATATCCAGCTCAGCATTTATTACTACAATAAATTTTACAATTTCATTTAGAACTTTCATTTATTCAATTTTCTTTCCCCAATTAAATAACAGTTATTCAGGCATATTTTAAAATTTCTCTCATACAAGAAACAGTTTTTCTTTCGTGATAGAAAATGTAAATGTGGAAAGCTTGGTCCACTCTCTGAAATATTTTAACAAAAGTGCAAAATTATAGCTAATATTCACATTTAAATCTTTTCCTTTGCTTTCTTAAATAAAACCATTCAAATATTTTACATAACATAACAGTTCTAACAAAATAAATATCGAAGAAAGATAATACTTGTGATACTTCAGGTTAGGAAGATTGGAGAGTCCATTTCAGATACACTATCCATTGATCAATCGTACAGAAATTTGCCATCTTTGGAATCAGATTCATGATTGATTTCAGGAATGAAACACATACCTGATTTAGAGTTTTACATCAACATGCTTATAAAACTTAATACAATTTTACTTTCACTACTAGTTTTAACAAAATATTAGGTCAGAAGCTGGAAACACACCGAAGAATACAAAAACTCACCGGAACAAAGTAATAATAGAACAACAGAACCCACAGAAAAAGAACCCCTTTCAAATTATGTGTGGCCCTTTTATAATCTTCAGTTGCCACTCATCTTCAAATTCATCTCATTGACCATACACACTTGGTACTAAATTTTGATTGGTTATTACATCCAATATTGATATAAATTATCCACACTACTAAATGATCACATGATTTACTAGAAAATTTCCCGGTTTTAAATTGTATATAAAAAAATCAAGATAAAATTGTAACAAACTGAAATGGATTTTTATAATTTAGAATAATGGGTTTAATTTCACTTAAAATTTTATGACTGAATATTATCAGTTATTTATTTGAAATTAATGAAAAATTGTAGTCCTTTCAATTTGCTTTCGAATGACATCTTACATGAGACAAAAATTTTATAATTGTCCTAGTAAATAAAATTTCATTTACATCACTACACACACTTGCTCACACACTAATAGCATTTCTAGCTAACTATGGGTATTACAGCTAGCATTAAACCTATTAAACAATATTAAATTTTACAGATTTAATCATATAAATTGATTACTGAATTGTATATGATTATTAGCAAGCTAAAATTTACAATATAAACTGACATCGATCTCTTTCAATTATCTACATTATTTTTCCAAATAAATATTACTTGTCGATCTTAACACTTAGCCCCCCTCTACTTTTCAGGTACTACACTCAATCTCAACAGTTAATATGCCTTTAAATTTATTATGCATTAAACACTAAACTACCTCTACACATTAAACCCAACTTATACATTAATTTTTCTTTAAATACTCTATAGCTACGATTTCTTTATAAATTATATGTCTACCATAAGCTTTTCGATTCCCCTGATTAGTCTAAACTACTGTTATTTGTTAATTCTTTAATTTACTAGATTTCTTTTGTGAGAAAAATGTTTTTCTTTATTGAAAACTGCATCTGCCATGAATTCAGCTAGCTTTGGCAAAGTCCAAAGGCTACAATATTCTTATCCCCATAATAATTTAAATCTGTGAAGTCTGTAAGGTAAATTAATATAGAGAAAAAATATAATGTTTATATTAAAAATAGTACTTAGTGTTTGATGAACCAATATCATATGCTATGAGACAGGAAGATATTTATAACCAGGCATTGCTTATTGCTTATTCATATTCCATTCTCATATTTAAAGTTTATATCACTATCTGGCATCAATAGTGCAGTACCCAACATTATGATTAATATACATATATACACAAACAAACATATATATGGTAACAGAGAACCTGCCTGTCAAGATGAGAATATAGATAATTAAAAAAAAAAATTTAAAAAGTGGATAAAGACCAAGCATTTGTACACAACAAATTTCACATCATATTAACATTTCATGTTTCCTAAACTACAAATATTATTTCTTAACCTTGAAATAACTGATAGCATTAACAAATACAAAGTTTTAATAATTACATTATAAATAAATCAATTTATTTATAATATATTACAAAAGAAAAACAATTTTAAATTTTAACGTCTTGGTTTAACAAGATTTTAAATAAATTAATTGTTTAAAGAAAATGTGCTAGTGTTCCTTCTTGCTAAACATTCATTTTCTATATACAGTAATATAAAATTAATGAAAAATCAAATTGAAAAACTTATTGCAGTATTCAAAGAGACAGTTATTTGGGATTAGCAACGCAATTTTAAAAAGAAATATAAAAACAATTTGGGCTAAGAACTTTAAAACATTTTTATTTTAAAAACTTTTTGAAATATGAAATCAAAATATTTGTTTGTGATATTAAAAACAACACGCAACGTGTTGAGGAGGTTTCAAAGAACACGATTCTTCACTTTCATGAATAAAAATTAACTATCAATATATATTTTTTCATTTTTAAAAAATCTGTATAGAAAGTCATTTATAAAATGGATAGCTTTATATTAAAAACAGTAAATGCACAAACAAGAGTACATCTCACAATCATCAATTTAAGAAATGGATAAATAATTGTGATATTTCTTTCGAAAACTAAATGATTAACTAACCATTAAATATTATTGTAAGTGGAAAATAAAGCAGTCCTTCGTGCATTAACTAGTATATTCAAATCAAATTATGATTTAAAAGAATTGCGAAATTATCTCTGTCAAATTATTACAATTATATTTTTTCATTTGTGAGAATTTGGCGTATTAAGAACATTTTGTTTAATAAAACATTATTCAACTGTGGATTTATATCAATAAATAAACAGGAAAGTTTAATATATATTTAATAATTGTTTTTCATTATATGGTTTTATAATAAGTAATTCAATTTGTAATAATATTATTATAAAAAATTAAAACTTGTAATGAAAGGAGTTGAAATATAATTAGTAATATTTTTTATTATTATTAAATTAGTTTATAAATTTTATTTAAATAGGGAAAAGATCAAAGGCAAATGATCTAAAATAATATGTATGAGAGTAAAGGTGAACTAATACTAATTCGCTTTTTTTAAAAATGAAAATTAAGATTTAAATTCAAATGCAACTTATTAATTTAAATTATCTATCTTTATTAAGTGTTATTTGTCAAATTGTAATATATTGCCAAATTATAATTATTTATTAATATTTCAATTAAAACAATATTTGTTAATTATGCATCTGATTTTTTTCTTGGTTGTATAAATTATCTATTTATTAAAATATTTTGCATTTGAGACAAATTAAGCCTGAGGTCTATTTTTGTGCTCATATTATAAAACAACCAACTTTTAAATTAAGATATTTAATCTTATAACCTAATAGTATGTCCCATAAAATATGAGGTCATATATGTCACTGATTGAATATATTTGAAGTATATCATAAAAAGAAGAGGTTAGAATCATCACCACTTTTACACTTCTATTTGCTGGCATCTGGAAGGACTTAAACGTTTATTCATTATGGATTTTAATGTTTAATATATCTGCATGAAACATTTAAGGAAATTAGGTAAGTATAGTTGATGATGGAGAAAAATAATATCTTATCTTGTGCTGAATGATTCATATGAATAAGATTATTCTATTGCAAATCAACTTTTGAAATAAGGAAATAAATAATTGCCTTAACTATTTTGCTCTTTTACATTTTGTCATTCTTTATATATGAATTATTTATAAAACTATCATACCTATTATATTTTAGGATGTTTATATAGGGACATGAGTAGTTAAACCATCTCATTACATTTTGACTTTTTGAATTAGAACCAAATAATCACCAATCTCGAAATATAACAATCTCTTATACAATCCAGGGTATAAGTCAGAAACCAGCTTTAATTTATTAGTTAGATAGTGCACATGTAAAGTCAACCATTGGTCAAGGCCAATAGACTGATATTAATGTTTTAACTTTACTCTCAAATATCAAATACCTGAATTTATTCTCATATCACTATGAGATTTCAAGTATATAATCACCTTTTGAGCATAGCATAATATTTTACTTTACTCATAATTATCTTGTATCTATAATATCTATAAGTAATCATTACTTATTTAGCACCATATTCATAACATTTCTATATTATATATATTATCTTATTTAATGAAACTATCATCATACGATAGATGTTATTATTAACTAGCACTATAATCATCACTGTGATGACATACATTATCATTATTTAGCTAAGCTATCACCGTAACATGTATTTTATTATTATCTAACTCATTATCAACATTATTGTCACATATGTTATTTTTATTTAGTTAAATTATAATCATTACATGTATGTTACTAGTGCCCAATCATTGCCATCATATGAATAATATTTATGTGCATATATTCCAGATTAGAGAAAGAAAGGTCTAAGATTTAAAACTTAACATACCCCAAAAAACCAAATGAGAAAGTTTGGATTATTATCTATTTGTCTTACATATAAAAAAATCATTCCTCTTCATGGTTATTGCATACAGGTAAATTATGGAATTGGTCTGCAATGAATCTATACTGGACTTCCTGATACCGAGTCTGCTAATAAAAGAATAAATTAATTATATTTGAATTACACTTGCAGACAGTATTCTTGTTTGGTTACCTCTTAATTCCACCAACATTAATTAAAACATCTGTGTTAAAATTTATGTGCATATCAGAAATTAACTTTCTGACAACAATAAAAGAAGAAAAAATCGCAGAAACCATTTATTTAATATTAAAAGGTATTTTCTTAAAATTATATTTGTGACTGATTAAAAAGAAAAATTTTCAAGAAATATAAATATTTTTGCTATGAGAGAAAAAAATAAAATAATATTTAAACCTAGCATTAAGTATTAAGCCAATAAACATCACATGATCACTATTCTGGCGTCCACTGATTACTCTGGCTTGCACCGAGTGGCAATACGTATAGAGAGTTTTGCCTGTTTTAATTTCATTAAGTATTAACATACTATTAATAAAAAATTATTAATCTATGCTTCTTTATTGAAAATTGTATAGTAAAATACATTTTGACATCTAAAATATTTCATTTTTAGTTTGATAGTTATGAAATTTTTTGAATTTTTTTTCATACTTTTTACTAGTTATGTATTTTTGATGAATTTTGATTTTCTTTCTAATTTTTGCAACTATTTCTTATGTTAAAACAGACAAAACTCTCCAAACAGCAGTGCCATTCAGTACAAGCCAGAGTAATCAATGGATGCAAGAAGGTTTGTGCGCAAAATTAACTCTCCATACAGTCGTGTTACTCAGTGCAGGCCAGAGCAATCAATGGATGCAAAAAGGTTTGTGCATAAAATCATGGTTATGCACAAACTTTCTTGTATCCATTGATTACTTTGGCTTGCATTGAGTGGCACTATTATTTGGATAGTTTTTCCTGTTTTAGCTGTTTGAGCAAGCGTAAGATATGGTGATCATGTGACATTTCTTTGTCTTTTTATTTTAGGTATATACTTTTAATTGTAATACTCTTCATTTGAATATTTCTTCTCTTGTTTTAATTCAAGAAACTTCATATTACTTTAAAATTTAAAGGTTCTTAAGATTTATGAAGATTTAGACTATTTCTGAATTGGTTCTAATCAACTTGGGAAAAAGAAGCATATGTAGAGACTATATAGAGTTTTGCAGACATCAACCAATTCTTTCTATTGAAGAGAAATTTATTATTACATACATGAGTAGGCTCATTTAATGGAAAAGGGATTCTACTTACATATCTCAATCATAATTAAATAGCCACATATTTGTTCTGTACTTTTGGAAAACTTTCACAGTTTCTTCTACTTTTCTTTTTAGCAATGTAATCTCTTTAGACATCATTTTCCCCACACTAATATAGAGAACAAATCAATACACAATTTGCCCCCTCCCCCTGCCAACTTCCAAATATTGTCTCCACCAATTTAATTCTTAATTAAGTAATCTTAATGACATCTTGCGTTTAGTCGGTTTCTTAATTAAAAGATAGTCTGATTTTAAATCGCTTCTTGATGAAACTAAATTATTTAAAACCAAATTTCAAGAATATTATTTGATTTTGTTACATATTTCAAAATGATTAATGTAGTTGACCTTTTACAGTAATATTTTTAAACAGTAAATTAGCATAGCTCAATGTTTAGTAATTAATGTTGCAAACTACTTCGTCTGCAGGTTATGAATATTTTTGAGTAATATAATTTCTAGCATATTTTACTAACACTAAATGGGGGGGGGGGTTAATTTTTATTAAATTATTCTTACTTAACAGTATTATTTTTTTTTATTAATACATTTTTACTTGGTTAAAAATGATAAATTTAATTATAATTTTATTAATATTGTATTGCTACGTTGAAACAAAAAGATTAACTTTTTTTGACATAAATTTTAATTTAACGAAGCACAAAAAATATATTTAGTAATCGTTCTTACAAATATTTTACATTAAAGCATTTTCTGCTTCCCACATGTACTCACTTAAATATTTTGCTTAATTATGTAGTCCAGTTTTATAATTTTGTACACAACCGAACATATATACTGTCACAATATATATATATTCATAGTATTATTTCCGGGAGCTTTCGTGTAATAAAAGTGTAATAGCTAAATAGCTTATATATATATGTATAGCATTTTAGTCCAATTTAATTAATTATTTAGATCCTGTTTGTCATTCAAATTCTACATTTTATGTGTTGTTTTGTCAAACAATCTTATAATGTTAAAAAAATTAATATTTTATTGCTAAGTATAAGCCTAATCATGTAGACTATACTAAAATTTCGTCCAACCTTATACGCGAATGCACATACTATTACAATATATATATACATGCCCGCACACACACATATATATATATGCAGAAACACAATTTCAGTCTAATTTAATTAAGTGTTTAGATTCTGTCTGTCACTCAAATTCTATATTTTATGCATATGAATTAATATTATGCAGTTGTTTATCAAATACTCTTGTAATGTTAAAGAAATTAATATTTTATAATCAAATGCTATTGCTAAACATAGGCCTAATTATTATCATCATTTTCAACTATTATTGATTTTCTGCAGGCTGATATTTCAAGTTTTTCTTCTCCACAACACATTAACAAATTATTTATTTTCTCCATTCATTCACATATGATCTCTTTCAATATCTTTTACAATTTCCTGAGATCAAATTTAAAACTTTAATTGTCTATCTATTGTCATTTCTACAAGAAGTATATCTAACCCAACTCCATTTCAGTCTCTTAATTCTTTAAATGATGTCAGTAATACTTGTTTGCCCTCTCACCAAGTATTTCATTTTAGATCTCTTCTTGTTACTCTAGCACACATCTATCTATATTCTAATGAGTGGTCTAAAATCTCTGTATTATTTTTCAGTTGAATGTCCAAGTTTCAGATCCAAAAGTGAAGTCTGATGAAACACATATATTAAAAATCTTTATTGCCAAAGCCATAAGCATATTTCTTATTAATTTATTTGCACCAAAATCATTCCACCAAGCTTAATTCTATGATTAATTTTATCCACTATGTTTCTATATGTATTAATATTTTCACTGAGGTATTTATAATTATTAACTTTTTCTGAGTCATGATTACCAATCTTTATATTCTTTTTCCAAGAAATCCATTGAACATTATTTTGGTCTTTTTGACATTTATCTGTTATTGTCATCTAATAACTCTTACAACATTTCCTGAAGCTCAAGTATTATAGTATTTCCAAAAACCTCCACATTATCTGCAAAATCTAGATGGCTTAAGTGATCTTCATTTACTTTTAAATCCTTTAGTGTCTTATTTTAATCCACAAGTAAAACTTGCAAAAATTTTTGCAGATATGAAATCACCATCATAAACCCTTCTTAATGTTAATCTTTTTAATATAACATGTAATCTAATCACTGCTGTCAAATTTTGATAAATATTTTTTTAGAATATGACAATATTGAATCTACATCTTGATACCCAATGTTTTAATCACTGTAGAAATGCTTGTAGAATTAAATGTCTATTCATAATCTTCAATTTCAAAGCACAATTGCAATTCATATTTAATGATTTTTTTTTCTATAACTTCTCTCAATATTTTGATGTGATCTACTGGACTAAAACTACTTTTAAGTCCAATTCATTTTTATGGTTATATATAATCCAAAGGTCATTGTAGATGAGTTTTAATTATCTTGGTGAAGATTTTAGAACCAATAGAAAACTAATAGATCTATAATTTCTAACATATACTTCATCAACTTTCTTAAATATCGATATTATTACTGCATTCTTCCAATTATATGGTCTTTCTTTATCATTTAGATATTTAGTATATAATTTTTTCAACATTTTTTCTATTTCTTTTAAAATAATACCATTTCCTAGAACTTTCCCATTTTCATAGATTTAATCATGTCTCACTTCTTCATTCAAAATGATGAGCAATTCACAATAACTGTAGGGAAAACTTTTTTTTTATTAATATATAATTCTCTATAGAACTTTTGCAAACAATTTATGATATCGCATGATCACCATCTCTATACTAGCATATAATTGTTGGCACAGGGTGGCACTACTGTATGGAGAGTTTTGCCTTTGTTTAATTTATGATATCATCATTCTTTTTAGTTGTAGTTACATTTTTTTTATTGTAAAAACAACTTTCTTTTCAGTATCAAGATATTTTACACTTTGAGACTTTTATTCTTTTCTATAGCTTTCTTTGCTAATTCACAATTATATTTTCTTATATCATTATTAATTATTTTTGTGCCATTTTACAAACCTTTAGATATTCAAATCTTTTTAATGGATCATTAAAAAAAACATTAATATTTATTCTTTTCTTCATACTTATCTTGTACCAGCTGTATTTGTTGCATTTTTTAAATAGTGTCTAAGTTCTCTTTTTATTGATTTCAGGCAAATCTGAACCATCTTCAAAGTTAGCAAATATTTAAAAATGATTTGCAAGTTCTAATTTGAATTCATTGTAATTTTTCTAAAGGTTAGGCATAATAAAAGTATTATGTATTTGTTTTAAAATATTAAAATGCTATGTTTTGAATAAGAAGTCAATTTTGTACTTATTTTTATTGCCAGATATATCTTCATCATTTCAGTTTATGTTGAATTTCAAATTATATTGGAGAAATAATATTAACTTTCATTAACTTCATCGTGAAAAGAATGCTTTGAAATTCTGAGATAAGAAGACCTCAATTGCACTTCCGTACATTGTCAATTACTTATTTAAAATATTTGAAATTTTTAAAAATGTTGTTATAATTGCAAAAACTACATTGTATTCTTGTTCTTTTTTACTATGTTTTTTAAATAAAATTCTTCAACCCACTATATAAGCATTATTCTTTTTAATAAAAATACAATTTTTTTTCAAAACAGGAAAAACTCTCCTTACAGCAGTGCCACTCAGTGCAAGCCAGAATAATCAATGGATGCCAAAGGCTTGTGCATAAAATCTCTATCTAGTGCCTACTCATCCAATATCTCCATACTAGTTTCTGGCTTGTGGCCTTCGTCAGTGAGGAGAATTGGATCTGAGAGCACTGCACCTAAATCTTAAAATTTAAATTGTAAGTGGTGATCATGTGATGTTTAGTGGTTTAACCATTTTTTTTCTTGATAAAGAAACCTTCTTTGCAAAACCAACATATTGTTTTATTTTCATCTTTTGTAATTTTCTTTATTACTTCACAATCATACGTTCTTATGTCATCATTAGTTCTTTTCTGTATTATTTTACAGAATGTCAAATATTTAATTCTTTAAAATGAATTATTTACCAATATTTCTTTTTTTCTTCATGCATTCATGGTCTCAGTAGATGAATTTCTGCTTACTTTTGTAACCAATATCTATTCAGAAGCTCTTAGTAAAGTATTAATTATCTTCATATTGTTCTCTTTTAATCCTGGAAGTCTGTTAATATTCTAAAATGATTTGTAAGTTGTAGTTTAAATTTTATTGGACTGTTTCTGAAAATTAGAACTGTTAATATTATCTTTCTTAATAATTTTTATTTTTCTATTTTTGATTTGTTACATATCTTAGATATTAATTAATGACCACTTTCCATATTGAAGCTAGTAAGGACATTACAATCTTGAAATACATATTTTCTTTTAGTCAAAATTTAATCCAATTCTGCTATATCTTCAAGTTAAATATTTTCAGATTCAATTCTGTTTAGAATTTTTTTTATAAAAAAGATTTTATATATTTTTTCTTGCTCTATAAATTTCCCTTGTTCTATATCCTTTTCCGTTTCTCTCTCTATAATCAAATTTATCCACAACACTTTCATCTTCCAATCATTTTCCAATTCTAGCATTAATGTTTCTCATAGTTATTTTAAAATACAGCTTAGTCTGATCAAAAGCATTCCGTGTATCTATATAAAAACATCTACTCCATTATCACAGTAAGAACATGATGGAGCAGAAACCTGAATTATCTATCTTTGGTTTTGTTCATTAAATGGAATAATTAGTCTAGCTACTCTGTCTGATATAGTCATCAATCTCTACAATGTTTATAGAAAAGCTCAGGCCTATTTTTCAAATCAATTTTCTCTTTCTCATTTTCTTTTAACATTACAAAGTTTGACAATGTCCCATTTATTTAATAGTTTTTTTCTCTCAGTCTTCCTTCGTCTAAAAATGATCCGCATTTGTAGGTAGTTAATTAAAAGAATATCACCGAATAGCAGCCTAGATTCATTATTATGGATTGATATCCCCCTGCTCTTCACTTATCAACCATAATCTTGGCTGACATCTTTACAGTTTTCTGTGAGAGCCATAATGTACTGTATCATGATAGTAAATATGAAAGAGACTCTGCATCCATACATATATGCATTCATTTTTTTGCCTTTAAATAAACCCAATTAATGTTTCAGTCTGAGAAAAAAAATCATAATGTTTCTTTGATCTTTAAGTCAAAAGTCAGTAAACTTATTGCAATTAGCCTATAGACATGTTTCATTAGCTCATTTATGTGAATATTTCTGTGTTAATAACAGTTACAACGAGATAAATGATCGAAATAGACATTAGGAATTTGCCCTATTGGTTTCTTTAAGGCTTTAAAGAGTTATCAAATGACTTGCTTTAATTAAAGACATTTTTTTTGTGTAGTTGCTATATATATATATTTTAAATGAAAGTGAGACTGTTATTTGTTTTGGTTATTTATGCTGGATCTGGTAAGACATAGTATGAAACTTAAATATTTATAAAATAAACGACAGGATTGAAACTGGCGTAAAATTTGACCATCATATTTCATCTGCCTTCATTATTTTGTGATATAGTTTGATATAATTAAGCTAGAATGAAATGAGATGTCAATAAACAAGGACAAACTATTAACATAAAGCATATTATTAGCATGATCTTACTATCTTAATTGTTTAATCTATCTACAGGCAGAGATGTGAAATATTAACAAACCTAAAACTTTGATAATTTTTTCATATCAAAAAAGTATTCAAGATTTATAATTTATTATGCACTGAATAAATATTTCGACTCTTACAATTAAAAAATTATCTTTGAATAAAAATACTGTTTTTCATAAAGTTGCATCACATTTCCAGATAATATTTACAATCATTAATTATCATATTTTAATTCATTTAAAATGTTACGCAACTTTTTAAAAATTAACTTTCTAATCTTTTATGGTCTCGTATTACATCTCAAAACTTTAAAACATTTTAACCGTTTTTTTTCAACGCACACGCACAAAACGTGTTCAGACTATTTTTTTATTAGAATTCTTTCCATGATATTATTTATTCTAAACGCAAGATTCAAACATTTTATAAAATTATTTTTTAGATACGTATATACACTACTACCCTCTAGTAGCACTTTTTCTATATAAAAAAAATAATATAACGGTTTTATTTTATTCTTCGTGTTTTAGCGAATGTAATTTAAATTATAGCTAACTATTTTTTATTTTTTTAAAACTCTTTCAATATGTATAAAGTAGCGTTATATTAATAATAATAAAAAAACTAGTTTATTTGTGGTATTAAAAAAATAGTTAGAGTTTGTGTATTAGAATTAATCTCTTGTAGAAGCAAATTAATTTTAATTCTGCAGTTAAGGTCATAGTAATTAAAAAAAAATAAATCAAAAATATTTACTCAACATTAATTAACTGTCAGTCCTTTTAAGCCCATTTTTATTATAATAAAAAAGATGTAATACTCCTGTTCAGCGATAGTAAAGTAATTTTGTAAATAAATAAAAAAACTTCGTTTTGAAATTCAAAATTCAACTGACAGATTTTAAAATTCATTTCAATATTCAATATTAGATATTCAAGAATTTAAAGGTGCAAGTTCAACTGCTATGCGAATACTGTCACTGTGTATATCATATTAGAATTCTTTGTTTATAGTAAGTCTTATTTTAAAAAAAAAAAAATACCGAGATCACGTGGATATTTCTTTTTCAAATTAAAATAAACATAATATATTAAAATAGATCAAAATTAAAATTTTATTTGCAGTTGCATTTTCTTTTTTAAAAGAAAACGTTTTTATTATATATATACTAGTATGTAGATAAGCATTAACATATAAGGCTCTCTAGTAGTTAATGATAAAGAAGTTTGTGTTCAGATAAGTACAGTATAATAAAAAAAACAAAATAATTTTAATGAATTTTATTATAGTTCAAAAAATTATATTATTGTATACATTGTATAGGAGACCACACCTTTTTATCACTGAGGGTGCCACTTGGCCACCTTTGACCTTACGGTGATCAAAAATTTAAAACAGACAAAACTCTCCATACAATAGTGCCACTCAGTGCAAGCCAGAGTAATCAATGGATGCCAGAAGGCTTGTGCATAAAATCCCTATCTAGTGCGTACTCATCCAATATCCCCAGCCTAGTTTCTGGCTTGTGGCCTTCATCAGTTATGAGCAGCATAAGAAATGGTGATCATGTGATCAAAAAGTTAATGATGATGAATATAAATGCTGCCAGTTAGACTCAGGGAAAGAAAGAGCTCTTAAACATTGTTCAGGCAATTGAGGGACAGGATAAAGAAACAAACATCAAACAAAAAGCAAATATAATTATTAATAATTTTTAAGTTTTATTAAATTCAAAAAAAATATTAGACAAACAAAAAATATAAAAGTTTGTCCTAAATTCTCCTGTTTATTTGTCTGAGAGTGCATGAGAGTATTGTGGCATTAAACACTTCAGCAGATAATTTTACTTTCTCATCTAACTTATAGGGGGTTATAATGATCTTTTTGCTATTGATTTATCTACTCTCCAATTTCTATTTTCCTTTATATAGAGATTTTAATAAAAATGATCTTGTATGGAAGTCAATGAACAGTGCAGAGTGAGCTTTTCTTAACCCCATAAAACATTGGGACAAATCAAACATATCATATGATCTGTAAACACTCATAAGAAATCGCATTACAATACGACCCTTAAGGTTAACTCCATACAAATGAAGGGACAATATTTACAGTTTGCAAGAAATACAAACACAAATTAAACTAAAGTAAATTCAAGTAAAAGGGGATAGGTGATCTAAAAAGGAAAACTAGTAGTATCTGCCAAAGGTTTTAACAACAATTAATAATAATAACAAAGAAAAACAATGAGTATAAAATATTAACTCACAATACACTCTCCTACAAAGTGACAATAATAAAATATTAATTTAATTATCTACAATTTATAGGTTTTAAGAAAAAAATACATCTAATAAAAATATTTATAAATTATTAATAATATCAAATCTCCTACACATAGACCTACCCTATATTTGTATTCTTTTTTTAAATATAAAGTTTAGAGATTTAAGCCCTGGTTAAAATAAAAAATGTTCAGTTATCTTTAGGGCTTCAATCTTATTGTCCGAGTCCAGTGGTGTGCACAGTTTTAGTCCCATCCAGTTTTTGATCTCCATTAATATGGCTATGGAGTATGAAGGCAATTTTCAGGATCAGTTCTGGATTAGGAACTTAGGTTATGTTCATGATGACACAACTTTGAGCTCCAGGGTTCATCTTGGAATTGGTTTAACATGGCATACTTTTAACATGGTC
The DNA here is from genome assembly GCA_028023455.1 of Epiperipatus broadwayi. Taxonomy (NCBI): domain Eukaryota; kingdom Metazoa; phylum Onychophora; class Udeonychophora; order Euonychophora; family Peripatidae; genus Epiperipatus; species Epiperipatus broadwayi. The sequence goes on along the minus strand of JAQFVV010000077.1, from coordinate 4,720,136 downwards.
TTTTAAGGTCAGTATTTTTGCATTTTGAATGAAGGGTTGCTGTTTCCATTATAAGCATATTTAGTCTTTTTTCCTCCTTAAATGGTTTCTTTAGCCATTAACACTCCACAATAGTAATCAGCAATTCTCCAATTACAATTTTTCGACACACAAAAATTCACCTTCACAATTTGTAATTAGAAAATACAAAAAAATAGCAGTCTGCAATTAGCAAAAATAGAAGTTATATGTCCTTCCATCAAAAACACAGAGCATTTATATGCAATTGTTATCTCCCATCAGATCTCATATAAAAAGTTTTAACCAGGGCAGGCTATTTCTTTATCTTTCATTAGATCTTAATTAAAAAGTTTTAATCAGGGCTATTTTTTCTTTGTCTAATTTTAATACATTAGAAAATGAGTTTCTATTTTTAAAATAGATTAAAATAGACAAAACAAAAAAAAAAAGAAAACGTATCTTAAACTCTTTTAAATTAAAATATTTTTATGAATTCCATTTATAATCAAGTACTTGTATTATGGCATGTACTCTTAATAAAAAAAATAACAATATACAAAATTTTTAAATACAATTTTCTCTTGCCTTTTAAAATCTTTATAAATATACATTTTAGTTTTGATTTCACAATGGTTGCTTTTGAAGCGAATAAAGTATCTAGTTCAACTGTCCCATCATACCTTGGAAAAAAAATTCTATATATATATTAAATTTTTTTTTTACATTTCTCCCTCTTACAACTACCAAACTCTTTAAATCTTTCTTGAGAATCTGTCCTATTTGTGGTCAGATATCTATTTTCCTCAGAATCTTCCATTTCCCAGGAGTTAATAGTTTTAGCTATTTCATTCATTGAACATTTATGAATATTTTTCTTAGAACAAGAAGTAGCACTCTGGTCATTTCTACAATGTATATCTGAAGATCCTTTTCCTTAACAAAACTCCACATTTTTTTGAAATGTCTCACTTTATTATTGATAGCATCAACAATAGTAAAATGAAAAAAATCCATCTTCTACAGTCTTTTTGAATGCTTTGAACAAGCTTGCTCTGTAAGTAGCTTCCATTTCTGCTTCAAACTTACATTCTGTAATTTTTTTCCTGACCCTTTTCTTTGTTTCAAATTCATGTTCAAAATGAAGAGTTACTTTAATCAACTTATTTCTTTACATTATTTTCTTTCTTTAACTTATCCCTACTTTCTTCTATCTCTTGATATGCATGCTCTAACTTTCCCACCATCCTATCTATCTGTAACCAATCTCTGCACATTTCTTCTATCTTTATTTCCACCTTATCTGTCCTAATGCTATCTTGTTTTAACTCATCTCTAACTTCTCTCACATCTTTTACAATCTTAACTTCCCTCTCTCCTTCCTGAATTTCTTTAGTCCAATTCTTCTCTATGGTTTCCTGGCTTTTCTTCATTTCTTTCATTTTAGCTTTGAACTCTTCACACATTGCCTGCTGATTTGGTTTCATTTTTTTCATCATGTCCTGCTGACTTTCTTTTATTTCTCTATTTTCTTTCATTATCTCCATCATAATCTTCATCATCACCTGTATCTCCATTACCTCTTTTCCCTTTTCAACTACTTGTGGATTTTTGAAAAAAATAGTGCTTTCTTCATCAAGTACTTCACTGAATTCCATTTTCAAAAACAAGATCAAACCCAAATATTTCTATATTTTTCAACTTTTATTTTCAGCTTTGAATTTTTTTATTTAAAAAAAAAATATAACTACTTATTTATTTATCACTCTTCCTTACATTAAAAAAATTTTTTTTTAGAAATCCCCCCAAAAATCTATTTGATTATTACTCCAAATCACTCCATCAATACACATCCATACTAGCATAAACTGATCCTAACACTAAAGTTTGCCTCTCTACCCTGAAATATTCTTCAACTGTCTGAACAAAATCTCACATGGGTTTTACAATTCAAAGTCCCACATTGGCAGTGCTAAATTCTTTCTATCCACTGTACTAGATCATCCATACCTTTTTATCACTAAGGGTACCACTTGGCCACCATCAATCTAGAAAATTTGATTTATGGTGATCAAAAAGTTAATGATGATGAATATAAATGCTACCAGTTAGACTCAGGGAAAGGCAGAGATCTTAAACATTGTTCACACAATTGAGGAACAGGACACAGAAACAAACATCAGCCAAAAAGCAAATATAATTATTAATAATTTTTATTAAATTAAAAAAAATATATTAGATAAACAAAAGTATAAAAGTTGGACCTAAATTAAGGATTTATATTGGGCTTGCTTTGCACAAAATTTGTGCCATTATTTTTTTTATATAAAGTTTTAGTCAATAAATTTTTTTTTTTAGTTATACAATCAAATAAGAATTAATGACTAGTATGTATGACACAATTTCAGGATAATTGGTTAGTTCATTTGTGGTGTAGCTTTCAGATAATCCTTAATTAACTGCAAACTTTGATGGATGAATATTTATAAAAATTGACTTTCTTGTGTGTTTACATGTTAATGTGTAGGGTTAGGAAACACTTAAAAATATTGGATAATTTGAAAAATAACTAAAATTGATATAACTATATATTGTAACAGTCAGAAAACGTGTGACTCATAAACATAGTGCAGAATTTGCACCACACAGAACAGCAGCACCATGGAGGTAGTGAAGCCACCCATGTTACTGAGTTCGAACATAGTTTATCGGTTCCACAATACAATCCACGAAACAACGCATCTGATGCGACATTAGTAAATATTTCCTTAGGCATGGTGGTCAGGGATATGCAAGAGATTCATGATTTTATTCTCTAGTTAGCCAATAATCAAACTAATATTAATTAAACATTCATATTTACATAATCGAGGAAATATTATATAGAATGGGTATCGAATAAATGAAACGTAACTGCAGACGTATAGTTTAAAATTATTTATTCACACATTTTAATAAGAAAATCATTTACTAATAATATTTTATGGATTCAAAGCTTCATTAGTGGGATTTGCAATACTATTATATTTTAAAGAATACATTTATTTATTTATTTATACATTATTTTATATTGAGGACTTCAGTAGCGGTATTTCCGATACTGTAATGTTTACAAAAGGAATACATTTATTTGAAGGTGTAATCTAACTACCTAAAATTCTCGAGTAAGTATTTCTAATGCATGCCTTGGGGAATTTATACCTTTGCAATGCAAGAGTCTAAAGTAAGATTTAAGAGTAGCAGCGGACATATATTTATTTAATTAAAATATTTATCTTATGACTAAGGGCAAACATTTATTTGAGAGTGAATTACGAAGATAATGCAGAGGCGGAGTGATATATAGAATAATAAAATTAAGTAAAGGGACATGTGGTACACTTTAGAAAGGTGATATGGAATGGCAGTATATTGAAACTACAATGCCGCGAATGAGTTTATAAGACTGTCGGGCTGGTCTCTGCCTCGGCCCGACGAAGTAAGGTGTCACATAAGCATAACCAGGGACAAGTGGTCCATGTCACAATTTTCCGGCTGGCTGCATGACGGGTCAAATCCTACGGGAGCATTTATTATGTCCGCTTGTGTAGGACGACTGGGGTTAATTTCAACCCTGAAGAATCCGGAATATTTACGGCGGAATAGATCATCGCGTCTTTAAAACGTAACACATGTAGAAGTATAAACGATTATGATAAGATTTAAATAGATTTCTAATTCGGCCCTACATTATCAACATTTACTAAAGAACGTTGGTGACTCTCAAAGAAATGTAATTTTCTGGAATTATTCATGATGATTTAATAAATACAAAACATATATAAATTGGGAATTATTATAACTAATACGTCAGCCATTTTCAAAGTAGTAGACCCCTGCATTACAATAAATGATGCATTGAATGCGTGTCGATTTATATGAAAGTTAAGTTAGTTATGAAAGCAAATATTAATGAAAATTTGACACGCATTCATTGTTCCAAGCGATCATAGATTTAAACTTTGAAAATTGAGACAATTATCAGCATGCAATAATTAAATAATAACGATGAGAAATACGCACCCAAGAAAGATAGAGTGAGGTAAGCTAGATTATTAGAGAAATTTACACATTAAATTAATTATTCAGTTTTAGTTATACATATGGTAGTTTTTACATTTTATAATTTAGATAAGTAATATGAAGAAGTGCTATAGCATATTATTAGAGTACTCTAGAGTTTGAACACAGACAGGTACCTGTTTTATAAGAAGTTTCCTGATTCCATTAGTTTAGCAGCAAAAAGTTCATGAGTGGCAATTCTTTCTTGTATTTATATTTCATTTACTTTCACAGCAGCAGCAGCTTTCTCATTTATTTCAGGCAGCAGATCTTCATGGTGAATTTATGACGGGCAATGGAAAGTTCGGCATCCGATAGGCCAGCTCCCGATGGAGAATAATCTAGGTGCTTTACTCGGTCATACCTTGGCAGGAACGAATTATTTTTATATTTTGGAAACTCAGTGATCGAGAGCAAAGCTAAAGTTGAAGTGAATGTCTCCAACAAGTCTAAGATGGCCTCTTTTCTTATCTTGATCTTTCACATTTTTGTTAAGGTATTTTTAGGTTCTACTTAATCTGCCCTGATGATAATCAATGCATTTTGTTGGTTTTAATTAAAGAAAGCTGCCGTTCTATTGTTTACATTTTACATTTACTAATTACATTTTGGGGAATTTTTCTTTAATTAATCTATTATCTATCACTGACCGATGCTTTTAAATTTCAAAGACAAAAAGGGAACATAAGATTATTTTAACTTTTAATTAAATATTACATCAGATTTTTTTTAGAATTATTATTAAACAAAATTTAAACAAAGCAATAAATACGAACTTTATAATCCAAAATAAATGATTAAAATTATACAAAATTATATATAACTAAAAGAAATCTAAATTATATTATTTTATCCCTATTTATTGCCTTTAATTTGAGATCGAAATGTGTGCATGTTTATGCTGAATTCTACATATATTTATACATTTTTAATATTGCTACACACACAATTCGATACCAAAAAGTTTAAATTTGGGCGGGATAGACCGGTCAGTGAGAGACGACAGAAAAAGGTGAAACTTAAGATTCGAATACGAATCTTACTGTTTCAATATCATATAAGAATAAATTATATTTCCAGAAAATGAGGAGGGTAGGGAGATGCTTGAATATATTTATATCAGATTTTTTTTTTCAAATGAACAATATATATATATATTGTAACAATCGCAAAATATATGTTGTAAAAACCCATATATATATGTCTGCATTACATATTTTATAATTTGAAATAAAAAAACATTATTAAGAAAAGAAAAATGAAAAATAGTTTGAAAAAAAAGTAGATGTGCAAAAATAAAATAAAAATAAAAGATTGCATCATTTTCTTTTAGAATAAAACTGTTTATTAAGAATAGGGTGGGAAAAAAAGAATCATGAGGAAATAAAGATTTAAAAACTTGCTCTCTTTTTTTTATAAATTAATTTTTTTACAAAAGTAAATGTTAAAAGACTAAATAAATGTGAAATGTTTTGAAATAAAATTGACAATATTATTAATTAGTAAAAAAAAAAACTTTGTAAACTATTTTATTGGCATACATGCGATAAGGTAGTAGATGAATCTAAAAAAAAGATTAGCTAAAAATGTAAAATTAACTAAATCAAATTAAAATTATGATAAAAATTAGACAATGGGAGATTTAAGTATAAAAGTGTAGCTTGTTCATTGTTATCCAGTTCTGGCAGTTTTTGTTAGTAGTTTCAGAAATTGTCTCGAGTTCAGTTCAGTTCCACTTCAGTTGTTCAGTTTTTTCAGTAGTTCATGAGAGCATAATCAACTAGATTTTTAGAGAGCCAGATTATTGGCCACAGAAATTACTAAAAAGTTCAGGAGTGTTTATCTGGGCTTCATGCCTCAGATCCTCAGCTCAATTAACTGCTCTTATCTGGGATAAATGCCTCAACTCTAGTGTAGATGCTGCCATATATTCTCTCCCATTATTCATCCAAAGAATGGAATGAAACCCATGAAATTATTTCTGGAGACCTAAAGGCCAACTGGTTGAAATAAAAAAATGTGTCATCTTAACTTAATGAAAAAACCTAGGTAAATATACTTTTTGATTGTAATTTGTCTAGACATATATTTTTTAAAATTGAAATGAACTATAAATGAAGAACAATCAGTAATATTGATTTTCTAGTAATTAATATGTACTTGTTTATTTTCTGTGTTGAATTGTATATGTGTGTGAATAATAAAAAAATGTCTGCTTAAATGTTGCTTGGCCTATATTTTTTTTCTCTCTTTTAACTGTGTCACCAGTAATTAGAAATATTTCCATGTGTTAATTAGTACTTGCTGGGTTCCCTAAAAATTATGAGTTAGCCTGGGTATATTTCAAGTGCTGGATTCATGTGCTTGTTGTCCAGGCTTGCCAGCTATATATAACATATATGGCTGAATGGCATCCTGAGATGTGTTCTCAAAACAAATAAAGTCCTTTGAAGAGCAGGCATTGTTCCAGCACTAAGGAAGGATGCTAGGGTTGGGAAAGAGGGTCAGGGTTGTCCATTTGTATAGCTTCAATCTGGCTGTAGATATCATTGATAGTTAATCTATCAATGGTATTCTATCCCTCTGCTTGAATGTATGATCGGTGCTGGAGGCTTAAATAAGTATGTCAAACAGGTAGAGTAAATAATTAACCATTATTAAATAACCATACAAATAATAATTAATAATAATAATAAAAATGATAAATATAAGAATATTTTTAGACAACAGATGGTGGCAAATAAACCACAAAGGTTTGTGTTGAGTACCGGATCTTTACAATATATATATATATAAATAAGCATTTATTTTTATAGTGTCTGTATACAATTTGTAATTACATTCATATCGCCTTTCAAGCCAATTGTGCAAATGCTTTGCGAGTGTTAAATAATAAATGAATACCCTCTGACCAAAGGCCGATATGAATGTAATTACAAATTGTATACAGATGCCATAAAAATAAATGCTTATTTATATATATGATTAAGTTTCAGTTGGAATGACGCTTAGTAAATTCTAGAAAATTTCATCGGCATCATTCATTCAGACATTGTATATAGTAATTTAAAGTGACTGTTATATTGTCACACCTTCTGTGCCAGTACTTCAGATTTGCTCATATATAAATATTTGAGTAGTAGGAATAAGAGGGATTCTTTTTATTCCTGCATAAATTCTATATCTTGTATTGGTCAGAGGGTATTCATTTATTATTTAACACTCGCAAAGCGTTTGCACAATTGGCTTGAAAGGCCGATATGAATGTAATATATATATATAATAAATTGAAAATATGCTAGTCTTTCTCACATGCGCAATTATAACAGAGAAAGCCAATCAGATTTTAAACAGATATCTAATAAATAATCAAGCTTAGACACGAGACAGAGATTTTGATAGAAAAGGTTGATACCACATTTTCTAAACTTAACTTTTATATATATATAAGCCAGTCTTAAGCATCTTAGCCCAAAAGCTTTAAATATATAAACAAATACAATTATCATTCATTGTGTTATAAATATAATATATTATGGCATGAAATCTCAGATTTACTATACCGTAATTTTCATAGCAGCAATGTTTGTAAACAATATTTATCTAAATCGCATGTTGAAAATTGATAATAAATTGAAAGTATGCTAATCTTTCTCACATGCGCAATTATAACAGAGAAAGCCAATCAGATTTTAAACAGATATCTAATAAATAATCAAGCTTAGACATGTGACAGAGATTTTGATAGAAAAGGTTGATACCACTTTTTCTAAACTTAACTTTTATATATATAAGCCAGTCTTAAGCATCTTAGCCCGAAAGCTTTAAATATATAAACAAATACAATTATCATATATATATATATTGTGACCTTTGGTTTATTTCATCTATAAACCAAATGTAAGAAAATGAAACTAATTATAGGCAAAAAAAAATTTTTTTTTTAAATGTAAGAAAAGTTAAAAAGTTTTATTTGAGAAATCAATAACTATAGCTCAAAAGTAACATCTATAAAAATACAGTTTGTGTTTGTATAAAATATAGCTAGCATTATTTAATGCAGGGGGGATGATTGATTTTTTTTCATACGCTGCTATAATAATTTACAAATATGATAATTAAAAAATAAATATTTATATGGCTAAGATAAAGTCTTTATGAATTTTAATATCTATTACTTAAAAAAAGTTGGTGAGAATTGAAATTGAATTAATTATCAGTGGCTTTAGTTTGACAGTTTCTTTTCAAGAGAATAGGCTTAAGGTTATAAAAAATTATAATTGATATTATGCTTGTGATTATAAGAAATTATAGTGGATATTTTGTGTTCATGTAGTCTGAATAAGCAGTTTTCTATTGAATGTTCTGCATATGTATGTGTGTGTGATACAGATATATGGGTTTGATTTTTTCTTTCCTTTATAGAACTTAACATAATTTTCTATATTATTTCATGATAAGTGTGGAAAAGTGAAAAATGAATCTGTTATAATTTATTATTTCTAGCTCAAAAATGTAAATCTAAATAAGAAATTATTTAAGTAAAAAAAAAGAATGTAACATTTGTTTTACCAAAAAGTTTCAGTAAGCTTATCTTTTAATTAGATTTTCTTTTGATTGCTTTTCCATAAATTAACCGATAATGTGTTAACCAAAAGATATGGTTTAAGATAAGAAAAGTTGTCAAAATTAACAAGTAAGAACTACTTCAATTGTTCATTCTGAGATGGAATCTTGATTAAGAATTGAGAGGAACCACCTGGAGAGGGCAGGCTTAACAGATGTTTTTTCTCCCCTCCTTGTGAATATAAAAGGGGGGAGAGAGAGTGAATCAGGGGAACTTTTGCTAATTCAGAATACGAAAACAGAACTTTTGCTAATTCAGAACGAAGGGGCTAACTAAAATAATTTATCACTGAAGATTTCTCTGAGATTTTTTTAAATTTTCCTTCTCAGAGTTTAATAATGTGTTTAAGTTTTACAGTATACCAAAATATGAATTTCTAATTCATATATAAGTGGTGAACATTTTTTCTTCCTCAAGTCAATTATGAAGAAATCAACTTTTAATAAGATAGTCTATGCTGAATGTCACAACCCATCTATTTGACTTATTAAAAATTCATTTAAGGAGAGAACTGTCAAACTATTGTATAACATTGAAAGACCGATTCATATTGCAATAATTATTGGGCCGGTTAAAATTCATTTGAAAAAACTGCAGCAAACTTCTGTATAATGTTTAAAAAGTTAATTCATGTTTAGTAATCAGAAACTGCTTGTTGTCTATAATTTGAGCCTTAAAAATGGAAAAGAAGAAAAAAAAACAAATGAATTCAAACCCAGGAAGAAACTCATCAAAATGGAAGGTGATCAACAGAACTCTTTTAAAATTTATTAATTATCCTGTAGCTACATTTGATTTAAAATAACTGTCTCCATTTTTATATACATTTGATTAAAAATAACTATCTGAGCTGTGCCTCTATATAGCTATCTCCAAATAAAGTGAACTGAATACAATCAAAGGAAAAGACATTGGAAAGAGACTATTGTAATGTTTGATATTTATTTTTTATTTTAATTCATTTATATAATATGTCATTTGTTTTTTTATTTCATTTTGTTTATATAATATGTCGCATGTCTAACCACTAGATTATCTTAATTTAATAATTTTGTTTTTATTTATGTTTTAAAATGTTTAAAGGAAAGAAGGGAAAATGATTTTGATCCCATTGAAGTATAAATGTTTCCGTAAATTTAAATTTAAAAAAGAAAAGAGAGAAATGATATAAAATATTTTTTTATTCTTAACAAAATTTTAAATTTGTGCTTAATATTAGATATGAAAAATGATATGGATGGTTGTGTGAGAAACTATAATTATGCTATAAGTGTTGATGATCTGTTATTAATAGAATTATTGGGTGTATGTTGTTGGTTTGACTGTTTAAAATTGAAATAATTCATATATGTTTTGATTCGGGATCTGGTTAGTCTTTGTCATTTATCTAGACTGTAATCAATGTTTGTGTGGGCATATATAAAGCAATAAATGCTTTTCATTACTGAGGTAAAGTATCCTACCACCCCATAGATGGGAAATGGCTGTCTCATGATTTATTTACCATGACAGTAGGAGATGACTAATTTTCACTCCATTTATTTTTGTTAAGATAGGGAATTATTGATAAAATTACTGTTCAAATTTTAGAAAATGTTTTGCATGCCAATATAGAGAGTAAGTGTATAGGCAAGAGCTCTTCACATGATTCTAGATCTTAAGAAAAGATCTCTCTCTGGCTCAAGCAAACAGTTGAGGTTGGGAGTTGTTGTTGTTTTTTTTATTTCCCTTACCAAGACGCTGCTGTGTGCACATTATAAAATACTGCATGGTAGTGAAGGATATGAGGAGTGTTTTCTTATGTGGGACAGAATAAAAGTTGCCCTGATGGGATAAGAATTCAGGCAGATGTATATGGATGATGGAGAATGACAAAGATTTTAATTTGGAAGCTAACCGATCTCAGTTCAATTTTGTGAATGATGATTAATTGAGGGTCATCAAGCTAGGGCAACATGCTGACCTATCAAGATATATATGGTCAAAAATGTAAAGATCTGACAGGCATGAACGTAAAAGTGTGGGTTTTTGAATTTAAACCCATCTGCAGGATCAGTAGGGGATTTTTCATGGCATATCATCCTTCTTCATAAGAAATGTAAAAGTTATTGCTTGTTGAAATGATTTAGAAATTGATGATTATTTAACATTGCTAGTTAGAATAATTGAAACGAATATATTATTTGGAATAGTCCAATGGACAATGTTTACAATCAAAAGGGGGGAAGTAGAAATTTATAGGTTTTCTTCTCTTTCAAGATATAGGTTTTCTTAAAGTTAAAAAAATACGAAATTCTGATTCCGTGCGTAAGCGTTTGTGTTTGTTTATTATTATTATTTATTTCTTTGATAAATAAATGGGTCAAAACAATAAATAAGTCATTCAGAAAATTAGTTAATTTAAACATGTATTCGAAACATAGTCTGTAGTAGATCTGAATTATATATTTGAGGGTAACAATATTATATTTAAGTGGTTTTATTTTTATTTTCATCAGTATTATTAATGTAATAAAATTTTATTATTTTTATAAAATTACATTGCGTCTTGTGTTTTGATGTTTCAAATATCTCCAGAATCCACACCCAGCACCTATATCTAAAGCAATATTAGTTTATGTTTAAATTACATAATTCATTTTATATTGATAGTTTATTTCCATGATTGATTTGCAGTAGTCATTATTATATTGTTTCCATATTCGATTCACATAATTCATTTTGTATAAGTCACTTTTATATAATTCATTTTCACATAATTTATTTTCATAGTTAATTTGCATAATCTAATTTTATGATTTATTTCCGTATTTTACTTTCATAAATAAATTTTGATCGATTTATATGATTAATGTCCATATTCTACTTCCATAATTTACTTTGGCAAAACATGATAGATTTAAAATTATTAATTAAAATTTGATCAATAGATTAGATATAATAGAATAAAATGATAGGGAATAGTTAAGTTAAGTTTAATAAATTTAGTCTTTTGGGTCGCTGTAATGTTGTGAATATTGGGAGCAGACATAAAATCCCTTTCCTGCTCTCGGTGTTTAGAGTGATTCCCACTAGTAAACTCATATTAAAATTCAATGTAGCATATATGGAATCATATCCATTACAATGTAATTGCTTATAAGGGCACCTCTTGCAGATCTTTGGAAGTCAATTAGCATATTATAATAAAATTATTATACTATTATTAAAATAGGGATCATGAATTGATAGTTGATCAAAAGATATTTGTGTGTTTAGTGGAATAAGATTAGGGATTCTCAGATTAGAGAACATAACACAGACATTCTGTGTTATATAATTGTAGCTAATAAAAGTGATAAATGCTGAGAACGAAAAATAAAGTAATGGAATTAAATGGGGAGGATTTATTTATGATAATTTTTATCTTGTATTAAATTAAATAATTATTTTATATTATGAGCATGAATTATGAGTACTCTGCATCGATTACTGATTTATTTCCAGTCATATATAAATGAGAAATATATATTTTCCGTAGTTACCACTCGAGATCAGATATTTATAATAAAGTTGTGGAAGAAAGTTATTACATTATTATGAATTTAATAATAAATTTATCATGAAATATTTGCATGACTAATGCTAGATTTGAAATTAAGACCACATAGATTGAATGGTTTTATCAATATTATTTTTTTTAAGAGACAATTTAGTTGCTTTCTCCATTGTCTTCTATAGTCCTAAACGTGTCTAATGATGATGATCGCTGGTGGATATTATGATTTATAGTTGCAATTTGGCGCCTGGGTAAACTTGATCTTATTGTTAGTATTAATAGATAAACAAACTAGCCATCCCTTGTTTGATCCTAAAAGTTAATATTAAATTCAATTGATTAGCTACTTGAAATAAATGAGAGTTTGTTGAGGTTAAATAAGTTAAAGATTGCGCTGAGGAAAGTTGAGGTTAAATATATATATATGCTTTGTCAGTAGATAACTATAATAACAAAATCAAAGATTGAACATTTTGCTCATGTAATATATTCACAATTTTGAGGCAGAATATATTCTAAATTACTAATTTGTGCACCTTACAATCATTTGAGTTAATTAGAAAAATATCAATTCCTTCTTTACTCTCCATGTTAGAATGAATCATACCAAACATTAATTCCATTATTTCTTAATATAATTTAAATATATATTTGATGAGGATTAATAAACAAAATTTGAAGACTAGATCAGTGGTAATTAAAAGTAATGCATGAAATTTGATTAATAGTTAGACAATAATTGATATTAGTTATAATATATAAAATAATTTTAATTAATTTCTAGAGTGTTAATATAAATTGTCAGAATTTTGGTAATTTTGAACTTTCTTCTATTTTTATTTTAATAAATATTATTTTAATCTTCAGTCTATCATTGAATATGAAAATATAGGCTGAAAAACAAGTCTACAGATCAAACCCATTGTTAACTGAGAAGAAATATAGCTATTACTAGCCCTGGGTAAAACTAAGTTATTATATAGAATGAGCAGATATTACTTTTAATTTATTTGAAGTTGAACACATGAAATCAGGTACACATACATATAAAAAAGATCTGATAAGATATTTGCAAGTGATTAGAATGATATAAAAATAAATTAGTAAATTAAAAAACTATTGCTGATTTTTTTCTGCCCTTGTATATATGTTGGTTTTATGCATGTATTCTGGTTAGATATTTAAATAAAAATTCAAAATATTACTTTACAGTTGCAATAATAATAATAGTTATGTGATTTAATAACTAATTTAAAAATATCTTATTTTAAACAAAAAATGATAGTTTTAAACAAAATATTAATAAGATGTTAAGTAAAATACAGGGAGATTTAAAGTTTTTGCAGGTTATCTGATATTAAAATTGTTCACTCTTAAAAAATCTAAATAGAATTTTACTTACTTTATATGACCCTCAAAGAAATTAATTTTTTAAGTTCTGTTTCCAGTTTAACTTGGTTCTTTTTAAGTATAACCCCCCCCCCCATTATAGACAATTGTGTTGTTTAATGAAGCTCCTAATCCAATATTAAATAATTCAAGTGGATTGCTTTATGACAATGAAATGATTGTAATTACTTCAGGAACACTTGGACTGGTTTCCTTGGTTCTAGATTTTTTACTTCTCCATAGCTTCTGTCAATAAATAATCACAAATAAAATGTCTGCTATGGTATTTGATCTTAATTCTCAATTGAATTCATCTCAATTGTCAATTAATTTCAATTCTACCTGATCAGATTTTGGAAAAATAAAACAATAAATAGAATTATACTTAATTTGTCATTTCATTATAGGTATTTACAAAATATAACAATTCAGCTGGTATTTCAAAAAACAATCAGATAACAATAGGTTTAAAATCTGTCTTTGTCAAATAATTTTTCAATGCAGCATTTATCTAACTTAGTACCTTTCAATTAGAACTTTTTTTACAATTTCAAATATGTTTTTTTAAACATATACATTATAAATAAAATTGATTATTAAAACTAATCTCATAATACCATTTTACTTTTCAATATCCAAATAATCATATATTAACTTAGAAACTGATTAACTTATTCATTAGTATCTAGATTAGCCTGTTTTCTACTTATTAATTATTGATTTATAATTTCTAACTTGGACACTTTTAGTTAGAAATTTCATTTCATTATCATGTCATAACCCTTTTTTTTTAAAATTTTATTTAATCTTTAGCCGGAATCTCACAAGTTGACTCACGTACACTTGATGTCACTCCAATTCCGTCATTTCTAGGGCTAAAATGAAGATTTTATGGTCATTGGAAAGGTTTTAAAAAGTTCTGTAAGATGCTGCCCTCTCTTGAATTATTTTACAAGTAAAAAATCAATAAAACTGTCGGTAAAGCTTAACAAAGAAGAAATCTTGATGTTCATTGGCTCTTAGTCTTCAACAACATTCTGATTGGCTGTCAAGGACAAAGAAACCGCCTAATCAAAGAAAAACACTAAGATTTTCATTTCGAAAATGATAAACAAATGTTTTAGACCATTATAAAAGTATTTTTTGACAAATTATAAATCATTTCGATAAAAAATGCTAAAAAATAAAATTATTTTAGAAAAATATTTAAGATTTTAGTAAAAATATTTAAGATTTTAGTAAAAAAAATATTTACTTTTCCATAACGTAAAACTGAAAAAAAACATTTACGTCAGCAACTCTTTTTAATTCGTTATTAACTTTCACTTTTAAATTTGCCGCTATTGAATATTTCTACAATAAATAAATAGAAATTTATTTTTGAAAAAACATTCGTTCACTTTCAGTTCCTGACAAATTATTAATATACTTTTTACAAACGAATCTAAAGTGCATATAATATTAAAATATTAATATATTTTGACAGTTGAGTTTGTGCCTTGGCCAATTAAAAGTTGACTTTTTCACCTCATTTGACCAATAAAATAACAGTCTATTACAAGGTTAATATTTATCTATTGCACATTAATTAGAAATGTTATCACAATATGTATGCTATTCGTTATTCAAATAATGACTGATTTGTAAGCAATTAGACAAATTAACATTGATATTATTCAGGTATCAGAGCTTGAAATTATCATTATTATATCAATATGGTTCTTTAAACTTTCCATCATCAGATTTTTAATGACATAAAAGGCTAAAGAGTTGTGGGTTGGAATAGTTTGAAGCCTGCCCATTAAAGTATGAAGATTGGCTATCTTAATATAAAGATGAGTACTGATTATATATATGTTGGAGATGGTAATCTGGACCAACTGATGAGTGCTGGATTAGCACAAAATACATATATTAGTGATTATTTACCTTTTCAACATGTGTGTGATCAGGTAGGTCAGAAATATGAGATGGCATGGAGAGTTGAGGGTCGTGTGAAAGTCTGAGTTCGGATCCCACATATATTACTTACACCTCTTAATACATCCATGAAAAGTGGTTAGTTTTCAAAATAATTTATAATATTTCATGAATATGTATATTGTCCTGTATTTGTTTTGGTGCAAGTTGCATTGGCAATTTAGAAATTTTAAATTACCAAATTCCCGAAAAGAAAATATTTTTCTTTTTAAATATCTGATTGTATTTTTTTTTGACAATGTAGGTTATATATATTTTATTTTTTTTAAGTTAAAAAAATTAAAAAGATATAAAGAGAATAACAAAATGTTACTTAGATTTTTTTCTAAGATAAGAAAACAAATTCTTATCGCAAAAACAATTATACATACTTAAAGTTAAAATTGCAGCATTCTTTCATCGTAATTAAAGATGGTGACCAAATGGGAAAAAAATATGATTTTGAAACAAAAATAAATTAAATTTTGTCAAAGTTAACAGGTGTCAATAGGATGTGTGCAGTAGGCTAAAAATCAGTATTATAAAAAATATATATCATGTGTCATGGTCTTAGATCTTCATCTTTTTTTGCCTGGTGTTACATGTGACCTGAAATAGCCATTTGATATAAATTAATTTTCTCTGTGGGGTCATATAAATTGCACCAATCTCAGCAATGGACTGAATCATTGGAATATGTGTGAGTAGAGAAGAGTTTGTTTGCCGATGTTTTCTTGCTTCCTGAAGTTATAATAATGCCCTGAGTGAAGTCATTGCATACCTGAAGCTTTGAACTTCAGACTACCTAAGAGCTGTAACAAGAGTGCACAATGGATTCCTCTCACGACTAACAAACCCATGCATGGTAATATACCCTGTACTATATGTGAACAATTAAACTTATCGGTAAGAAACTTATTGCATAAATTTAAGTGATCACTTTCTCTTGAACTATAAAAATAGAAAATGCTGTGTTAAATCAGACTAAGGAACTTCTGAATCTTAAAAACAACAGTGTTTAACACCTATTTGAATTTATCTGTTTTTATACTGTTCTTCTCTGTTTAGTTTTTAAAATTAGTTATAATTAACAAATCATATGAATATAACTTACATTGTTGTCTATTTTAATTTGTTATTAATAGGATAAAATTATTTAATTCAACAATTATTACTTTACAAAGTAAATTTCTGATGATATATTAGAAAACACAACCCTCCAGGTATAGCAAATAATGTTATAATAGTAACTAATAAAGATAGGGGGGTAAGCCAGTGGATTATTGTATAGAATTCTGGCACCCTTTCAAATAAATTAAAAGCTGGCCCTGTCCTCAACTATTATTCAAGTTTAGTTATGTTTAGTGGGTTGGTGTGACCAGGAAAATAATTGCACTTGATAAAATTATCTGACACATTCGAATGAGGGAATTAGCAAATCGAACGTAATTGGTCACTGAATACGAAACATATAAGTCATATAAACTCTAAGATAGCACTGGACGGTACAATGTCATCCAACATGTATGCATAGGAGCCATAATAGTGATCCAGAATACGAGATAAGACTATGAATTATAAAAAATACAATTTTAAATATAAATGTTTCGAGAAAAAAAACACGTATGTTAGGTAGGGGAAAAAGAGTAGGTGAAATGATGGGAAGCAAAGTAACTCAGAAGGTAAAGTGACACGAGGGAGAAGGACATCAGCAATAGGGTTAATGAAATATATAAATAATAAAATAAAAACTAAGCAAGATATACAAGATAGAAATAGAAGTGTATGGAAATAAGAAGTAAAAAAAATAGTAAGGTGATGGTAATGGAAATGAAAAGATTAGACAATCTGATTTGTGAATGGGATATGGAGACAATAAATTTGGCATACCAAGAATGCCCAAAAACTATATGGATTAATAATATTGAAGTGAATGCATTGTTTGACTCTGATAGTCAAATATCAGTTATATCTGAGACTTTATATATGGATGCACTCTGCCAGTAAGGATAACTAGTAATATTGGCCAATAATAAAAGGGCCCAACTAGAGATGAAACAAGTGTGAGTATGAGTAAGGTAGGAAAGAGAAGTGTCCAATGTGTTTTGCTGATATTGCAAGAACTCATATATGATGTAATATTAGGATCAGACTTCATGCACAAAACAGGATGCCTGATCAATTATAAAGAAGGCAATATCACATGTAAAGGAGTGGTTGAGTTTACATCAAAAGAAAAAACATTGTCACGAGATGTATGTAGTATTTAACAGAAGACAGAGAGGCACCCTGATCAACTATAAAGAAGGCAATATCATGTGAAGGAGATGTAGTCAAGTTTAGATTAAAAGAAAAAAAATATTGTCAAGAGATGTATGTAGTATCCAAGAGAAGATAAGCAGAGATATGGAGCAAAGGGAAAACAGGTGCATTGAAACAATTATTAGAAAGATAAAAAATATTGTCAAGAGATGTATGTAGTATCCAAGAGAAGACAAGCAGAGATATGGAGCAAAGGGAAAACAGGTGCATTGAAACAATTATTAGAGAGATATAGTGCAAGTTTTTCAGATAGGCAAGGAATATTTAAGGGGTATGAATACCCAATTAAGATTATTGATAGCATACCATATCAGGCACAATCTTATCCAGTATCTCATCAATATAGAACAGAGATTGAAAAACATTTGTCACAAATGGAGAAATGGGGGGATTATAATGAAGAGATCATCAGCATATAATATCCCCTTTAGTGATAATAAAAAAAGTTGGGCTATGCTTAGATGCTAGACAATTGAATAGGATTGCCTGGCCCAATCAGAATGTTCCTCCACCTATAAATGAATTATTGAACAGGTTCCATAACAAATAAATTTTTTCAAAGTTAGACTTGACTTCCAGTTATTGGCAGATCAAACTACACCCAGAAGACCACAAGTATATGGCTTTCAGATATAATAGCATAGCTTACCAGTTTAATAGAATGCTGTTTGGTTTAAAAAACAGTGGGGCAGGGTTGTTGTAATGCCTAGACAGAGTACTATCTTAGCTTAACAGTTTAACAGAATGCTCTTTGGTTTTAAGAACAGTGGGACAAGGGTTGTTGAAGTGCTTTGACAAAGTACTATCTCCAAAAATAAAGAGTTTGGTTACCATTAATTTGGATGATGTCATCATTGCATCCAAAATCCCAATGGAGCATTTAAGGCATCTCCAAATGTTTTTACAAGAATGCGAGGACAAGGGCATTCAAATTAATTTACAAAAAAGTATAACTGCAATAGAAATAAGTTTTTTAGACATTTTATCAACAGAAAAAGATTTAAGTCCCATCCTGATAAAATATAAGCTATTCAGGAATTCCCAGCCCCTAGGTCAATAAGACAAGTTAGGTCATTCTTAGCGCTATGTAATTTTTATACTAAATTTTACCAGAAATTTTGCAACAGATATGGAGCCTTTGCTGCAGCTATTATGAAAAAAATACTTTATGGTAATGAACTTACAATCATGAATCCATATACAAAGACATCAAGAAGAAATTTTTGAGCCAGGTGATGTTGGTCTACCCTGACTTTGGAAAAAATCTTTCATAGTATAAATGGACAGCAGTGGATATAGGTTGGGTGTAGTACTGATGCAAACTCAGGAAGATGGTAGCCAAGATATATGTATATTATTAGCAGACCCTTAAGGGGGCAGAAATCAATTACTCTGTAGCAGAAAAGGAGATGTTGGCCATGGTATGGACATTTAAGAGATTTTGGCAATTTCTGATAGGGTCAGAAGTGATAGTCAGAACCAATCATAAAAGTCTGAAATTCCTTATATATAGCTATCTGACCAATTGTAGGTTAATTTGCTGGAGCCTTTTTCTTCAAGAATTTAACTACTCTATACAATATTGTAAGGGAGACTAGAAAATGTGGTGGCAGATGCTTTAAGTCACAATCTGGGTCTGGAGTTTTCTAACCATTTGAAGTTGGAAGACATAAGTCTGGCAATGGTAAACATGAAAATAGATACATCCATTGAAGATGAACTTAGACACTTGGGTGATAAACAGGAACAAGTCTCCAGTTACCATAGAATTATAGATAGTCTAGAAAGATAAGAAAATGAAGATGGATCAAGGCAAAATTATTCTGAAAAAAAAAGGGAGAAGTTATCATTTGAGAGTGTGGATGTTGTGGTACTTAATGGATATACAGAAGGGAACATGAAGAAATGATAGGGCCTAAGGGATCATGAGATAAGTTATAAGTTAACTATGTATACTCACTGTCTATATGGGCACTATGGGATTCAAAAGTAGAAAGACTATTGAAAACATGGTTTTACTGGCTGGGTATGTGGTATCAGATACCCAACACATTAAAATGATGTGAAGTGTGACAGAAGACAAAACTTGCCAACAGATCATGCAGGTTACCTTGAACCCATAATTCCCAAGAATTGATTTTTATGGGCCACTACCTATGTTCCAAAGAATGAGATATGTATTAGTAGTTTTGTGATGTTTTTTCAAAATGGGTGTCAGCATACCCCATGCTGCAGGCTAATGCAAAGCACACCATATGAATATTAGAGGTGCAACATTTTCCTAAAGTAGGTAAATCGAGGGCAGTTTTATCCGATTATAGAATAGAAATACAGTATGTATTGTTGTCTATTAGTAATACTCAGTAAAACCTATGTGAACAGGTGATGAGAGAATTGGGACAGCTTTTTAGAGTGTACACATCATCAAACCACAGGAAATGGGTGAAACAGTTGCCATGGGTGGTTAATTACATCAAGTGGATGGAGAATGTGCCCACAGGTTTCGCACCTATTTGACTACAGTTCCAATAAACCATGCCAAGACTGTACAAAGCCAAGTTACCAATCATCTCCAAAAGTATTGATAAAGAGATGGATCAGAGGAGGCAACATTGAGAATAAGGCACATGGCTGACATAAGAACAGACAGGGAGGGTCCAAAGCTGATAGTTTCAGAAAGGGGGACAAGGTATGGGTTAGAGTAAACCCAGTTATCTGAACAGAGAAAGACATGGGGACTGTGTTGAATAGTTAGAGAGAATGGTCCAAATGCATTTACTCTTGTAAATGGAAGGGGAGAGAGGGGAACATACAATGTAAGGGCATTGTAAAACAAGTTATCCAAATAGATAGCCTTGTAAAATAAATTGGTCAGATTTAAATTCTGAAGACCTCTAATGTACATTATTAAATAAGACTAAAGAGTAATTCAGTATTAGTAGGATTAAGTGAGAAGTTAAAGATTATTAAGAATAAAAACAAGGTTAAACACCCTATTTTATTATTGTCATCGACCACAGAGGTATTGTACTGTCACAAGTTGTATTAGCAATTTAGAATTTTAAATTACCAATTTCCCAAAAAGAACATATTTTTCTTTTTAAATATCTGATTGTATTTTTTTTTTTTGATAACATACATACATACATACATACATACATACATACATATATATATATTTTAAGATAAAAAAATTAAAAAGATATAAAGAGAATAACAACATGTTATCTGGATTTTTTTTCTAAGATAAGAAAACAAATTCTTATTGCAAAACAATTATAAATTCTTAAAGTTAAAATCACTGCATTATTTCACCATAATAAAAGATGGTGACCAAAGAGAGAAAAAAAGATAATTTTGGAACAAAAATTAATTTTGTCAAAGTTAACAGGTGTCAACAGGATGTGTCTGGTAGACTAAAAATCAGGATTATATAAAAAAAATACATCATGTATCATGGTCTTAGATCTTTGACTTTTTTTGCCTGGTGTTATATGTGACCTGAAATAGCCACTTGATATAAATTAATTTTCTCTATGAGGTTATATAAATTGTGTCAAGCTACTCTCATTAATGTACTGAATCATTGGAATATGTGTGAGTAGAGAAAAGTTCTTTTTTTCTGAAAGTCATAACAATGCTGTAAGTGAAGCCATCATCTACCTCAAGCTTTGAATCCTGGACTACCTATGAGCTGTAAGAAGTATGCATAACAAATCCCTCTCAGGACTAACAAACCCATGTATAATAATCTAAGCTGTACTATAAGTAAACAATTAAACTTGCCAGTAATATGCTTTATTGCATAAATTTAAGTAATCACTTTCTCTTGAACTATAAAGATAGCAAATGCTGTGTTGAATTAAACTGAGGAAAGTCTGAATTTTAGAAATGACAGTGTTTACTAGTTATTTGAATTTATCTGTTTTTATACTCTTATTCTCTGTATAGTTTTTAAAATAATCATAGTTATAATTCATAAATCATATGAATATAACTTACATTGTTGTCTATTTCAATTTGTTATTAATAGGATAAAATTATTTAATTCAACAATTATTACTTTGCCAAATAAATTGTTGATGCTGTATTAGAAAATACAACCCTCCGGGATAGCAAATAATGTTATAATAGTAACTAATAAAGAGGAAAGGGGGACCAGTGGATTCTTGTATAGAATTCTGATGCCTCTCAAATAAATTAAAAGCTGTACCTGTCCTCAACTATTATTCAAGTTTAGTTACGTTAAGCAGGTTGTGTAACCAAAAAAAATAATTGCACTTGATAAAATTACCTGACACATTCGAATGAGGAAATTAGCAAATCAAATGTAATTTGGTCACTGAATATGAAACATATAAATCATATGAACTCTAAAATACTGATGGACAATACAGTATATTGAAACAGACACATCATTTCTATATCTTGAAGTTCCACCTCCCTTTTTTTAAATGGTTTGATTAAAAAACTGATGCAATTATAAAATCATTATTTAAAATTGGAAATTAAATGACACATTTAATTAATAAATTGTTATCATTAAAACTCAGCAGTTTCAAATATTACCAATATAATATTTTTTTGTTGTTGAGCTGAATGTTTATGAATTACAATATAAACAAGATAGCATCACTTTCTTGCCCTAGGCCTTGGAAGACAACATCTTATGAACAACAAGCTGATAAGAAGAGATGTTGACAAGAAAAGCACAGGAAGCAAGAGAGTATAAATAAAGAAATCAGTAATGAGTTAAATTAATTACTAGTGAGACAATCATTGTCATTGCTACACAGCTATTTCCAGTTTAGACAAACTGGACAAACTGAGCTTGGAGCCACTGAGGCCACCAATCTAAGAAGAAATCTATACTGTAAAAACTGCAAATGAAAAGACATATTACTAATATGGAAAAGAGAAAAATGCTCGGCTAACAAGAATAGCTTTCTCTCTCTTCCCACACCATGAAGAAGCCATGAAGTCAAAAAAGCAATGCCTAGATAACCATCAAAAGAAAATGTATACTACTCAGCTCTAAAATCAATCCCTTCTTTATGTGAAGATTTACTGGAAATAAACTGCTAATAGATAAATTTAAAGATAAGAGATAGATAACATCTGAAAACATTAAAGCATAATATAATTTCCATTATTGTCATTGAAAAGATAAAATGAAAAAACATAGTTCTTTAAAATGATTAATTTACAAAATGATAAAATATTATGTTAACTAAAAAAGAGTTACTATTTTTTTCAACTCTGCCTCTATATAAAATGTGTCTATATACCGCAAATCTGCATCCATATACCTACATTAAAGATGTGTTTATATACTTGAATTAAATATGTATTTATATATGATAATGACTTAAATCAGCATCCTTAGTTAAAGATGAGCTTATATAATGGATACCTTAACTCTGCATTGATATAATGTGTCTATATACCTTAAATCTGCATATCTCCATTAAGGATGTGTTTATATATTTGAATTAAATATGTTTTTAGTTGCGAGAATGACTTAAATCTGCATCCATATACCTAAGTTAAAGATGTGCTTATACAATAAATGACTTGATTCTGCATCCATACCTGAATTAAAAATATGCTATTCAATATGTATTTATATATATGAATGACGTAGATTTGCATCTATATACCTACATTAAAGATGTGTTTACGAACTGAAATTAAATGCATATTTATATATGAGAATGACTTAAATCTGCATCCATATACATAAGTTAAAGATGTGCTTATATAATGGATATCTTAAATCTGCATCCATATACCTACATTAAAGATGTGCTTATATATTTGGAAATAAACATATATTTATATAAATGAATGACTCGAATCTGCATCCATACCTGAATTAAAAAATGCTTCTATTAAATATGTATTTATATATAAGAATGACTTGAATCTACATCTATATACCTGAATTAAAAATATGCTTCTATTAAATATGTATTTATATATGTGAATGTTTAAATCTGCATCCATATACCTAAGTTAAAGATGTGCTTACATAATGAATGACTCGAATCTGTATCTATATATACCTGAATTAAAAATATGCTTCTATTAAATATGTATTTATAAACATGAATGACTTGAAACTACATACATGACATACAACTCTAAAAAATAAGTATAAATATAATTATTATACATGGTTATAGTACAAATGCGCACAATGTTTATATACAACACTTTGCCTCTGTTACTGTTAACAAATTATAAAACTTAGCTATTGGAATGCAGTTACTTCCCTGTTGAGAACTGACATTTCCAGCTTATAGATGGTTTGCCTTGAAAATTCAGTGATAATTGTAATTAGATGTTTCCAGTCACAGAGCTTAGCTTGCTTCACTGCAGCCTATAGTATTCAGGACAATGTACATACTATCATTCAACATGTGATCTCTCTATATATCAAAGTCTTGAGTCTTTATTGGAAATGATTAGATTCACTGTTCTAATATTTCAATTGGCTTCTTTGTACAATTGGCTACTTATTTCCTTTTATTGTTATCCCATTGGTCAGTCATATTTTAAGTTGAATCCATTGTAAATGATCTTCTAGTAAGGACAAGTCTATTATTTGAGGGTAAGAATTATGAGAAGTTAGCATGATTTCATGACAGAATAGAAATACCATCTCTTCTTAAAATGTCTTGAAAAAGACATTGGCCTGTTGTATTTCACCACAAATAAGAAAGAGAATTTCTTATAAAGATCTATGACAGTAATCTTATGATAATAATTAATGGTTCAAAAACAGTTGCAAATATATATATACTTAATCAATAGAATTATACATAACTTGAAATAATAGATAACTGGTTTGTACACAATTTAATTTAATATAGTCAAATAGATTTTCATTCACAAATGAACCTTCTCAAGATACCATTTTTAAAATTCATCATGTGGCAATAAACTTTTTATAGCTTTATAAACTTTCTAGTAGTCATTACTAGAAATAAACCCATAAAAAAATAAAAAAAATATTATTTTTATAAATTTACACATATGCATATATTCATTATATAGTTTCTTATTCATCTTTTTCTTTCTTATACCTATTATCTATCATCAAATAAACAACTCTCCTGTTACACTATCAATACATATACACTCATATATATTACATCTTATTTTCTAACATTGATAATTTCCTGCCCAATTTTATCAAACCATCGACCATAAAAAGCTGTAGAATGTTTATTGTCACATGATTAATTTTAAAAATGGCATCTTGAGAAGGTTCATTTGTGAATGAAAATCGATTTGATAATATTAAATTAAATTGTATACAAACAAGTTGTCTAATATTTAAAGTTATGTATAATTTGACTGATTGTGTTTACAAGTTTTTGACAACATTATGGTCATATAAGTTTTGAAAAAAATGATATATATATATATTATAGTAATCAAAATTATGTTTGATTGGCAAATAATTATATCACTATTGATTGAGCTTCATATTGGGTTGTGAATTTTATATAACAGAAATATGTTTGAATGGCAAATGATAATTTATAACAGATTATACATTGAACTGCCAATTTAAAGTAATAGAAAATATTTTGTAGAAAATGCTGTTGGCTTAGTTACCTTCCATAAATATTTTTATAATACACAAATAGTATAATTTATTTTATAGTGTGCCATAGCAATATAAGATTTACCTAGTAATAAAAGAAGCAACTAACCATATAACATATACATGTTAATAACAATTGTCCAATAATTACATTCCACGTAGAAGCATGAAATTATAGTAATCACAAAAGTAATCAAGATTAAAAATTTGAATTATTATCAGTAAATCAATGGAGGACAATTGATAAAATTAGCTTAATCATTAAATTATTATTTAAGATATTTAACAATAGAAAAATAAATAGATCAGTATCTGTAATGATATTTAGATAAAACATATTTTATTATAATGATTAAATATTTATAAATAACTATTTTAAAAAAATCATAATCAGAGAAAGTAAAGTAAGGATTACATATTTTGCATGTGTTTTCCTGAAGGTTTGTGATGATGGTGTTCTAGTTGTATTTTTATATTGGACTATTTCCATCATTTAATATATGTATTGAATATCTAGAAAAAATTAACTTCATTTAAATATTCCAAATACATGCTATTACTAATAGTTGAATGTATTTAGAATATTTAAATAAAGTTAAATTTTTCTAAAAATATTCAATACATATATTAGGTGATGGAAATAGTCCAATATAAAAATATATACCTGAGTCTCATTTTATGCGGGAGATAGGTTCCTCAGAAAATGCGCACAAAAGAAATCGCACAAAAATATGCTTAACTTACCTTGAAAAATGGGGGATAGCTTACTGTAATTTTCAAAAATCACATAAAAGCAAAGCAACAACATAAAATTACTTTAAAATTTGCACACAAAAAAAAAAATAAGGAAATAAAATATGACTAATAAAAAATTTCAAATTTGAAAAAAATTGATACAAGACAAACTTTTTTTACTTATTTATTAACTACAGTATTTAATTTTATTCAAAACAATATATTTTTATGCATAATTTACTGTAATTTTCATTTTTTCATGTACAGTATTTTAATTATTATCGATATTTGATGATAAGTAAGTTCATTTGTAAACTAGTAAGACGTCAGATTCGTCACAAGAGGAAATACAACTAGTGTCAACTTCATTTTTTTAATTGCTCTTATTGCGGACTCACTTTAACTAAATGTTTTCCAATCACTGTTGATCCTTCCAATTGCGTTAAGTGATCTAAAATTGAAATTTTTGTTTCCAAACAAACTCATTTTCTTGGGTGTTTTTTCCTTCTCCGTTAGAGTAAACTAAAAGTTTAAAATAAAAATAAGAACTTAGACTTATGAGAATAAAAAGACACTGACTCACCACTGTTGGACAAAATTTAATTAAAACTAACAATTAAAAATTAAATTCTAATTTTTGTCTTTAATTTTAAATTCCATTTAAAAATCAAATTTCATTGTTTTGCGTCACATTAATTTCAGATCACATTACTTAATTTTTAAATTGTTAATTATAATTAAAAATCAGATTTTAATTGTCAAATTTAATTGTGTCCACTGCTATAACTCAGTTTTTAAAAATAAACTTGCCACTAAATGATTAATTGATTATGTACTCTTTTTTTAAAAAGCAAAAATAGAATGTGATTTAAAATGCAAAAAACAACAACATGCATAATATAGGCATCAATAATGTTTAAAGAGATTTACATTATAATCTTGTAAAATTTAATGTGTGTATATAAAATAGGGAAACTTCTTTATTGCATAAAATCTATTACAATACTATTATAAAGCGTTGAAAAAATTGAAATTATTAGAGAGAAGTTGAACTCCAATAATGTGCTATTACTTTAAATATGATGGGTGAGTGTGCAAAATTTATAATATTTAAAGTAATAGTGCATTATCGGTGCTCGACTTCTGATCTAATAATTTTTATCGCATAAAAGAAAACTGCATACAAAGATATTAAGAATAAACATGAACCACATAACTTCAAAATCGCATTAAATAAATCCGCATAAAACAAGACCCAGGTGTATGTGTTTATAAACAATAGTAAATTTGCAACTAGAAAATAACCTATTTGGAAGAGAGTTGTCAATCTAGACCAGAGGTGGCACTTTTTTTATCAGCAGGCTGAATAAAATTTTTGTATCATAACATGGGCCAGAATAGATTGAACGATTTGGAAAAAAAAATCAGAATCTAAAAAATGTTATATTACTTGAATTATCAATGTATTTTTTTTTTTTAAAAAAAGTATAATATTTAATAACTTAAATAGGAATCAGTTATAGTTAGTTTATATTTTATGAAAGGTTTTATTGAAAAACACCTTTTTAGATTATATTTTTTAAAAATGGAAATAGTATTGTTACAAATCAAACAAACAACTTTATCATCTATATTTGCAAATAAATATCTGAATATCCAATTATCATTGAAAATACTGCAATTCCTTTTTTTAATTGGTTCATTTTATAGGCTATAAAATATATATTAAATTAAAAATTGTAATAATTGGAAAAGGCATAAACTTATTTATAAAATATCGTACACCAATATTATTTTTTTCAATAAGAAGTTAAACCCAAATGATTGATGCTACAATAATAATTAGGAAATAATGCTCTGATGCTGCTTAGAAGTATTCTTTAAAAACTAAAAATGAATGTTATTTGCAAGATATTTTGTAATATAAAGTTGGTATTTTAGAAGTTATAATTAAATTTACACAAGTTATGATAAATTTTTAATTTTTATAATAACTGAAACACAGGCTTATTCTATACCTGTGTCTATATATGTAATATATAGGGTATATGAGCACAGACTTTCAGATGATCCATCACTCTCCATTCTATCTAATAACACTGATACACTCAAGCACATATATGCTGAAAAGATAAAATAATCACCAATAAAGGTATTTCATGCTAAAACAGCAATCATCAGTTGGTCCAGATTATCATCTCCCACACATATATACTATAAGTGCTAGAGATTGCAGTTTACAGAAAATGTAGTCAGATATGGAATTTCTATTTTTAGGCATTTACAAGGTGGGCCGGATTCAACATCGCCACAGGCCAGATGTTGCCCACAGGCCAGCCCTGATCTAGACTTTGAAGTTTGAATTTGATTTTATGTTCAATTATAAAATTTCCTTCTTAATTTCTATTTGTTTTAGTTGTAGTTTAGACTTGGCCAGCTAACTGATGAGTGCTGGTTCAGCACAAAATGCCCATCTTGGGAATCATACATCTTTTTCACTCTTTGGTCATATGTTTATGATTAAACTCCTCCACAAGGTGCTAAAAGCGAATAGAAAGAAGTCTCTATCTTGCGTGAAAATGGTATAGTCGAAAATTGCACTACAGAAATATTATTCATTAAATGGATAATCACTGATCTAATGAATGGCAAACAAAAATTAACATCAAAATTATGACGCGTAATGAACTATGATAGCGAAAAAAAAAGGATTAAATTTTGTGAATAAAACATTTTTTTAAATGTTAGATCTAAATTGATTTGTGGAACTATTTCTTTTTTAATTGAAGTATATTTTATAATGCTATTTTTTTAAAAAAAATATTATTTCATTTTAAATGTTATTAAAAATGTTTTCATTTGCAAAAAAAAAAAAAAAAGTAAACATATTATACATATATTTTGAATCACTAGGTGATGCTAGTGATCTGGTTTTTTTATTTTATTTTATCTAACAATTGCTGTAATCGATATTTAGTTGCGATAAATAAATTTGAAAATCGTATCAAGACTAGAATCGTAGCTGAGCAGCGAGGCATCTAGTACCGAATTGAAATAAGTTCTAAAATGTTACGTTGAAAAACTAAATGTCTGTTGTTTTTTTTCTATTACATTCAATACTTAATTCGAAGCTACAATGTAATCAATTAAATTTAATCAAAACTAAAAGTACAATATCTGTGTCTGTTGCAAAACTCATGCTATATAAACAAAACTTTGGAAGAGGAGAATGCTCTTAGTTTCCAAATATTTCAAAATTGCAAAAATGTGATGAAAATTTGCTTGCTTATTGTCAGCACATAGTGGAGCTTCATTCTGACCTCAGCCAAAGATTTGAAGACATTCTTCACTTAGTTATGCCCAATTGAGTGTTGGATCCTTTTGTAAGTAGAACCACAAACTCATATGAATCCATACTAATACAGGAGCAACTTATTGAATTATCCACAAATGAGAAGCTAAAACCAATGCTTGATCAAGGATATCACAAACTCTGGTTACAAAAACAGATACTAAATTTTTATCCTGCACTATGGGTCACTGTATAGAAGCTGCTGATTGCTTTTCCATCTTTTTATTTAGTAGAACATGGATTTAGTGCAGTTATGAGCCTCATTATGAAAAAGAAACAAACTAGGAAACACAGAACCAAACATAAATAATCTCATATCATCCCATCAGGTTCATAAGCATCTTATTGAAAAAAAATGTGTTTTTGTAATTTAAAATAAAAGTTATAATTTTAATAAAACTACATTCAATACTTCATTCTGCATACTATTTTTGAATCGGTCTTTTCAATAATTTAAAAAATGTGTATTTTTAAAGGCTTGTCTCAGACCCCAAATTTAATCGGTCAAGTCTCAATTAGTATGAATTGTTTTAATCTCTTAGTTAATGAAGTTTTTATTTTGATTTAATATAATAAAAAATAAACTGTACTATCCAATAATTAAAGTTAGATTAAAGAATGGCTCAGTGAAATTACTGTTTGTATTCGACTTATCTTTTATAATAGCAAAGATTAACACATACAAATATATACATATGTATTCATTTATTTTAGAATCATATTTTTTCCAGATGCATTTGCATTATGGTTACCCCCCTCCCAGCCAAAGTAAGTTATAAATAATTTTAAATGATAAACTTTTCGGAGACGTTGTGATACTCAAGCATTATAGTCTTACGTTGAGAACAATAGTTTCATTTTATTAATTACACAGCCTTTTTTAAATCCACTATTAAACCATATAAGACTTTTTCCCTCTATTCAAAGTTGGCTTTTCCTCCTCCAACCAGGTGACCTTATAACAGAATGAACCTAATCTATTTTTCACCTTAAAATAATGGATATGTTTTTTTGGAAACTTTTTTATTATTTCATAATCCACAACTTTCTTTTTTTTCCTGTGATTATATCTATATTGTCTGTAATCTTCTTTATGCATTTCATTTTGATTTTATTATATTAATTATAATTCAAATGTTTCATGCAATGTAAAAAAATATAAATTTTTTTGCCTAGAATGCCTAAATTTTACATTATTTTAGAATATTAATAAAATGCACTGTTTTAACAAATAAGTTTTAGGATGAGTTATGTCTTATATTAATTAAGTCATTAACTTGGAATCTGTTGTTCAAAGTAGATTTAGCTTGCCCAGTTCAGCATTGCATTTTCTGATTTTTAATTAATGTATTAAATAACAATTTTAATAAATTAACAAATGATATTTATTTTTCAAATTTAAAGCTGTTTACTTTTTTGTTGAAAGTTTTATGGTTATAAAAGTTAGTGGATTAGCAAATGTAAAGAGTTGTGAATATTCTCCATATAATTTAATGATATTTTTATCCCATTTAAGCTGCTATGAAAAGTTTGTAAGAAATTGTTTATTGTTTTAAAATTTTTAATGT
The DNA here is from genome assembly GCA_028023455.1 of Epiperipatus broadwayi. Lineage (NCBI taxonomy): Eukaryota > Metazoa > Onychophora > Udeonychophora > Euonychophora > Peripatidae > Epiperipatus > Epiperipatus broadwayi. Next base: position 4,688,933 of record JAQFVV010000077.1, on the reverse strand, counting down.
AATAGAAATTATACATCATTATCATCATCATCATCATCAACTATTATCAATCCACTGCAGATGAAGGTCTCTCCAAGTTCAATCCATCTTCTCCAATCTTTAGCTTCTCTTCTTTACATCACCCCTGCACACTTTCTTATTTCATCCATCCATCTCACATGTGGTCTCTTTCTGGGTCTTTTACAATCTCTTGGAATTCAGTTTAAAATTTCAATTATCCATCTATTATCATCTCTTCTAGCAATATGTCCAGCCCAATTCCACTTCAGTCTTTTAATTTTTTCAATGAGGTCAGTAATACCTGTTTGTTCTCTTAGCCATATATTGCGTTTTCGATCTCTTCTTGCTATTCCCAACATGCATCTCTCTATACTTCTTTGAGTGGTCTGAAGTCTCTGTATTGCTCTTCTATTAAGTGTCCAAGTCTCAGATCCATAAGTAAGAACTAGTAAAACATTTATTAAAAACCTTCCTTTTCAAACACACAGGCATATTTCCTTTTAGTATCAAGTTATTTCTACCAAAAGCACTCCAACCAAGTTTAATTCTATGATTAATTTCATCCATTATGTTTCCATCTGTATTAATAATCTGACCAAGATATTTATAACTGTTAACTTCTTCTAACTCATCATAATCAATCTTTATTTTCATATTTTGAGAAAATCTATTCAACATTACTTTAGTCTTTTTAACATTTATCTTTAGTCCTATTTTCCTACTTTCATCCAACAACTCCTGCAACATTTCCCGCAGCTCTAAAGCATTATTTGCAAAAAAAAAAAAAAACTATATCATCTGCAAAATCTAAATGACTTAAATAATCTCCATTTACTTTCACTCCTTTAGCTTTCCATTTTAATCCACAAAATACTTCTTGCAGCACTGCTGTAAAAAGTTTTGGAGATATGGAGTCACCCTGTCTTAAACCCTTCTCAATGTTGAGTTTCCCAATATCATTATGTAATCTAATTGTTGCTGTTGCATTTTTATAAATATTCTTTAAAATATGACAATATCCTGAATCTATACCTTGATGATCCAATGCTTTAATCACTGAAGAAATGTTTATAGAATCAAATGCCTTTTCATAATCTACAAATCCAAAGCATAATGACAACTCATATTCATTTGTCCTTTCTATAATTTCTCTCAATACCTGGATATGATCTTCTGTACTAAAACCACTTTTAAATCCAGCTTGTTTTCTTGGTTGGTGGAAATCCAATGTTCTCTGTAGACGAGTTGTAATTATTTTGGTAAAAATTTTGTATAAAACTGATAAAAGGCTGATAGGTCTGTAATTTTTAATATATTCTTTATCACCTTTTTTAAATATTAATATTAATACTGCACTTTTCCAATCATCTAGTACATCTTTATCATTTAGACATTTGGTATATAACTTTGTACATATATGCATATATTTGTATTAATTTTATATAGATAAAATAATATTTATATATAACAATGCAAGGCAAAGACTTCTTCAACAGGATTCTTTCACCAATGAAGATAAAAAAAAATACTCAACTTTTCATTTCTGGATGAATTAAGGCTGTAGTAGCAGTCCATCTTTGTTTTGTACTTCATGGTGTAATAGCCGATGCATTTTCCTACCATGTCTATAACTTTGAGCTTGAATTCAAACTGGGAAACTTGGAATTTGTTTTAAATCAAAAGGAGTTTTTTTAAAGGTAACAAGCCTTCTAGTATTGGTTAATAAATCAGTGTTTAGTGATTAATAGCTAAAAAATTATAATATACTTATTAATGCAGTGTAAAAAAATGTGATTTTATTATGGTACAGACTTATATGGAGAAGGTGCCATTTTTTAAATATTCCTGAGATTATGGTCATATTTATCTTTGGATTACTATTTGTATTTATTTTTCTCTCTAGATATAATTGTTAGAGATCATTCACTGTCTAATGTTTAATACCTGTCTAAACTAACTATTTGCTAAAAAAATATCCTAAGCCTCTTGTGAAATAGATTATTAGCAGTTACAAAACAGTCATATACTTAAGAATTCTGTCTATATATGTTTTATTTTTACTGATACACTAGTATAACTTGTTGTGAATGTATTTGCAATAATAAAGTAAAATAGAATCAAGTGTGACATTATTTCACAAAATTACAAATAAGGACAAAATGATATCAATTTAACTATTATCTATTTATAATAAATATAAAACAAATAGAAATAATAAGAATTAAACACAAATTGCATTGCAATTATCTAAACTAAGTATAGGTAATGTCCATATAACATGGTCGTTAGGTTCTTAAAAAATGCCATGTTATGTGAATTCCTGTTATACAAAGCAAAGAACTAGTACAAAAATCACAACGAAGTTCAAAAAAAATTAAAAAAACCCACTATATTATTTGCATTTTATAACTAAGAGAAATATATGTATTAAAACGATAATTGATCAAAAGTAGTACATATTAATATTATATAATGTTTTCTTCATCATCACTAATCACTATTATATGAACATTTTCATACACACTCAAATGACAAATATTGTTAGAGATCGTATTTTCTCTTAAAAACTTTTGTTACATCTATTGTTATATAGAAAATTTTTTAATTGTCAAAACTTGTATGAATGCTGTGTTTATAGGGTGGTGTTTCCCTAATTCTTGAACCATGTTAGAGGGAAACTGTGTTGTAGGAATGTATTATGTGGAGATTATTTGTACCTTTTTTTAAAATCAAAGGCCATTGGTTCTTATTTCTTATTTATATAATATAATAAATAACACAAAAATTTATAGAAAAAAAATTTAATTGGCAAAACATTTTTTGTATAAAAATAATTTTTATTATTTTATAATAGTTCTGAAATCCAAAAATGTCCATTATTCATTGATATATGCCATTTAAATATTACCCAATATTTGTAGTGGTAAAATGCAAAGTTGTAACATGGATCTTATTGCTAAATGTGAATATCAGCTGACCATAAACCTTACAGAAGTATTGCAGTTAGATTCTGCTAACAGTTGAACACAAACATTATCAAATTATTGCAATTCAATCTTAATATCAGCTAAATGCAAACTTTTTATTATTGTATATAATAATGTATTAAATGTAAAATTTTATCACTGTTGCACATTGAATAATCTTATTCTAAATTCTTTCTGTAAATATGCTAAGCATTGTGAAAGTTTTATGTATTTTTTGCTGAAATTTATATTCATATAGAAAGTAGGTTGAAGTAAACAGTGGTTCCACTCTTTTCTTCCAAAGTCATAAGCAAGACCTGTAGAGGTCCCTATCTTTGAATTTTCAGGTGCATACTCTTGAGGTTCACAGCCTTAATATTATTGACATTGATGGTATGTTTTACATTTTATTATTTACTTATTTTTATTATGTTATTATTAATTCAATATTTTATTATAGAAATTTAGAATTTTCAAACTGTCTTTTAAAAAATTATTTGCAGCAAAAAAATCATTAAGGAAATTAAGAAAAGAAAAATATATTTTTAAAAGTTAAAATTATTTATCTTAAAAAGCAAACTCTCCACATAATAGTACCACTCAGAGCAAGCCTTAGAAATCAATGGAAGCAATAAGATTTGTGCATAAAATCTCTATCTTGTGCTTACTCACCCAATATCCCAGACCAGATTCTAGTTTGTGACTTTCATCAGTGAGGAGACTTGGATCTGCACTGATCATGTAATAATGTTACTATTTATCTTACTTTTTAAAAATAACAAATTTGTCTGGTTTTACATCAGTTAACATTTGAATAGAAGAAGATAAACTACACAATAAAAATTCAAGAAACTTAAATTCTGATAATATAGATGTAAATAAAGAAGATCATACAAATGAGGATAATGAATCACAGTCTTCAAATTCAAAATTGGCAAATGTTGAAAAAAAATCCTCAGAATATTATTCTGGTTCTGAAAGTGTTTTTCAATATAATGATCTTGCTACATGATGTTTCCACATTCCATATTTATGATCAGCTTTTATTGACAAATTTATTAGAATGTAACTGAGATACCAATCTGATTTTGTCAATCCTAGAGGGAAAAATATATATTTCAATATCAATGTATTATAGAATAATTACAGAGTACCAATAAAATATTTTATATTTGCTGGAAATTATTTTATTCCCATAAAATGAATTTAGCCTTAGAATCAATAAACCATCTTTAGTGAAAACATGTAAATAGCTATTTAAAGGGTCATAAAAATTTATCTGAATATCTAAAAAAATATTTCAAATAAGTTAAAGCAAGTGGAAGATTTCAAAAATATAAAATGATGGGTGAACAATCAGTCATTGTTAAATTAATGAAAGCATTGGATAAATGTATTGAATTAGTTGTGAGATATTATATTTATGAACCCATAGGTATTCCATGATTTTTCTGGTCACTTGCATAAACAAATAATGGTAAGTTTTGGTTTTCAGTATTATTATTATTAAGTAAATATGATGTTGTTACATATGAACATGTATATCACATTTTATCCAAGAAAACTTCATGTAACATATTGTAAAAACATTCCAAATGAAATAATTTCTCTTTTGGCATCAGTTATTCATGAATATTTTGTTAAAAATACCATAGAGGTAAATCCTTTTCTGTTACTTTAGATTGAATCTCTAATATTACCCCCCCAAAAAAACAACAACAACAACAACAACAACAACAACAACAACAACTTTCAGTTACTCTGCAATTTGTACATTTAACTATATCAATTTTAGTCATACAAGAGAATTTTGTTTTATTCTATTCTATAAAATCAATGAATTTATGGGAGATTTCATTAGATATTTTTTAATTAAATTACTTTTAGATTTAAAATTAAATATTAGTCATATTAAAGGACAGGTTACAGTAATGAGTCTAATATGTGATGAAAAAACAAAGTTATTGAAGTTTGTTTGTAGAAAAAATTTATGAGCATTTTACATTCCATATGGATACCATTCTTTAAATTTAATTTTACTAGAAGATACTGTAATGTGCCTACAATCTTTTTCATGATTTGGCATTATTCAATACCTTTATATATTACTTCCAGCATCTATAGTTAAATGAAACATTTTATCTAACCAGGGTACTGAATTTCATTACTAAAGTTGTCTATAAAACTCATTAGAAACATCATATTGATTGCATGAGATCAGCTAGATATCAAATTATCAAAATTCATGATACACTGATAATACTTTGTGAAAATCGAACCATATAGTCACCTAATCTAAATCTTTAACACTAGAAAAAAAAAAATTGTGACTGTCTTTTCGTTACGTCAGTGATACGGTATGACACAGACATACTTCAAAGTAAGCATCATATGAAAACAAACGTATTGGATTTAAAAATTATAAATTTATTAAAATCATGTACGTAATACATTATAAAATATTATGCACAAGGAATTAAAAATGCTTTGACTTAAGCTAAAAAATAAGCAAATCTTTTAAGAATGGAACCAACATTTGCAGAAAAAAAAAGAGGGGGGGGGATAAATTAATTATGAAACAATGCATTTTCGTTATTGTCAATGAAAAAAACAAAAATCAGAACAAGATACTCAATATCATTCTAGATACTATATTAATATCTATTAAAAAAAAGATTTGACCAAAATTAGAAATTTCTTTACAATTTAACTAAAATAGGCAATTTAAGAAAACGTTATATGGAATTGCATTCAATTCTTAATGATGAAAATAGTAACGACATTGACGGGAACAACTCTTTAAAGAAATTAAACCTCTAAACAGTTTACTTCCGGAAAACATCAATTCGCTTTTATAAATTTACAATTTTTTAAAACAAGCAATTTATAGAATATCACTCTAAATACGTAATTCACACGGATAATTTTGTTGTAACGGTAGTAACAGCTGAAAGAAATTTTAGAAGATTAATACTTATCAATTGCGATTAACAATAAATACTAAGAGATTAAATTTTAAGCCTTGTTATCTATCTATTGAAAATAGTTGTTGCCCAGAAAATAGACATTAATGAAAGTATAAAAGCTTTCCAAGATTTAAAATCAAGAGAAAAAGCATCAAAATTATAATTGATCAAATTAAAATAAAATTATAATTGATCAAATTAAAATTATAATTTAAAAGCAATAATTTTTGTTTATAATCTTTTTTAGTTGTTTCTATTTAAGTGAATAACAATGATACGTAGAAATGTTAAAGTTATGAAATTTTTAATAATTAAAAAAAACTACACATACTTACAACTAGAAATTATTAATATATATATATAAATTTACGGATATCACAAATGGAGTCTGCCTGGAACACAAAATTATCTTGGTCTGATCCTGACTGTTTCTCTATTTTTCTGGTCATCAAGGATTTTTTGCATAATAATCTTATTAAAGGCATTCAAAAGGATAAGAAAAGTTACACATCCTTGTCTAACAGTTACCTATATCTTGAATTCTATAGCTAATATTTTTATTGTGAATTTTGCAAAATTGGATTAACATAGATTTGGGATATGTTGAGGGTATGTAATGTGTGTGTGGGTGTATTTCATTTTTTAGAGTATTCATGTTTTAGTTGTTTAATTCACAATTGAAAAAATAAAGTAGTTAATTAATCAATTTTAATTTTAATTTGGTGGTCCTAATATATATATATTTTACATTTTAAAGAGTTTCTTAATTGCTATTCTTTCTATCAAGATTCTCCAGCATGATAGAGTCAAATATTCCTTCAAAATCTATGACATTTCCGATTTGAGAGAAATAGTTAATAGTATGATCTATAATACTGATTTAAGTTTTTAAAGAAATTTAACCACACTATTTATTTTTCTATAATTGTTTTGTTATAATATTTATTAATGCCTCAAATTATTTAATTATTGCTCTCCTATTGCTATCCCAACATTCCAACATTTGAGAATATTGGAAATGATAGTCATACTATAAGCGCTAAAGAAATGAATAAAACAATAATCCCTATCTAATATCTATCTGTGTCCTGAATTCTATCATTAATATTTTGTCTGTTTTGATTTTTTACAGAATAGAATTCAAAAAGATTTTGAATTAATTGTACTAGATACAGAGATATTCATATTATTTAAAGCTGGTTTATATATATATGTTGATATGAAGATTTTCATGGGTTACATATATAAATGATATATTTTGCAAATTCATTTATGCATGATTTTGATTGTGAATATACTGACATTTCAGCTTGATTACACTTTTTTTTTTTTTTTTTTAAAAAAGACCAATGATGATGACACATGCAAACTTCCTCCTATTTGAAATAATTTTTTAAAAAACATATTACTCTGATTTTCTGAATTTTATTTTTCCATTATATAAACTTGTTTTTTTTTTTTTTTTCTATTGGTGGAACTTTAACATTATTATAAATCAGTGTTTACAATGCCTCTACATCTATCTTTAGAATACTTTATATATCACCCATTTGATAGCTTGTGTGATCATGTCAAAAAATCGGTATATTTATAAACAAAAACATACATGGATGAACCTGCAAAATATAGCATATACATTGAGACAGATGCTCAGATTTGTCTCAAATCTATATATGTAGACAAATAAGGAGATTTAGTTAAAATTTCTACTTGTAAATTAATTTAGAATTTTTATTAATTTAGTTTTATATTAAATGTGTTATAAAGGTGCGATCACACACACACACACATATATATATATGCATACGCACATTGGTAAAATAATTTTGTTATTTACTAAAAGCAATGAAATTTTTTTTTTTAAAAAGTAAACTTTGTAAATAAATTTCTTATCTTTTATATAAGATTATTTTTAAAAACTGTATAATAATGATTAATTAATAATACACTGATGTGTTGTGGTGAAACTTTTTTATGTTATAATTTGTAAGCTTTTTTTATATATTCTAATTTGAAGACTTAGTGCTTTCAGAGCCCTTGTTGCTCCATATTCATAGCCTTTTCAGATTAATAATGCTTAACCTAAAGAAATGTAATCTGTTATAATAAAATCTAAAGTTAAGCATTGTTCAGATAAGACATGTAATGGAACTAATTAGTATAGAATGTAAAAATGTCCTAATTAATTAAAAACCTGACTACTTTAAGATGTTAATATAGAAAATTCTAGAAAAAATTATGTTGGGAGAACAATAGACAGAATGTGTATAAAAGCCCCCCAAAATCTACTGTTGAATTTAATCACTGATTCATTCATCATGTTTTCCTATTCTACTACTCAAGATCATATTCTAAATATGTGGGCTCTTTCTTCTGTGCAACAAGATGCACTTCTTGCCAGCTCTTTCACCAAATTATTTATATCCACCAACAGTTTGTAGCAAGTAGCCCACAGTAATAAAATAAGATGACAGATTATTCCTAGTGGTGTTCTTCAAAATATGCTTGGCTAGGCATATTATCAAGGTGAACTCCATGCTCTAAGCTGAACCTTCATTATCCAACATATCATAAAATCATAAATCCATAGAAATCTGATCTAAAGTCAGACTACAAAGAAGACTCAACTGTCTGTCTGGAAAATTACGACTATAAAATGGACAAAGGTAGCTACCTCTTCAATAAATCACAGGAAGCAAAAGCAACAACCTTGATGGACTTAGTGCTAATATAAACTTTCATATACCATAATAAACTAGTAATTAATAATTTGTAAAGCACATACTCATTATGTAAGTAATATATATTAAGGCTATAACCTTAAGACTATGTGCTTATATTACTTACGTAATGAGTATGTACTTTACATATTATTAATTACAACTTTAAATTGTTTTAAAAGATTTCTAATTATAAGAACTTCATACTGACTCATTGTAAATTGAAAGATTTTGCATATGTTAGTTTGTATAGAAATTATGAACTTAATCAGTAAAGTAGTTAATAGCTTCACACTTTCAAATCAAAATGCTTTAGATTTGCCTATGTAATTAAAAAGTAGCTCGGAGGTCTTGTCTTTTAAAGTCATTAATCTTGTGTTAAGATTTGTAGAGATCCCTACTGTTGCATCTAGGCACATAGTCTTAAGGTTATAGCCTTAATATATATTACATAATAAGCTAGGTGCTGTTATAATAATTATTTTCTTAATGTATATGCACATTGTAACAGTAATCATTGATTTAGATATATAGGTATTATAAAACTTTTGCTAGTAATTTTTCTTAAGTAATTATATAACTGATAAGTCATTATGTATCAGACATTTATACATTTTATTAATTTCTTCATGGATTAGTTTTTTTTAATTATTAAACCATTAAGCATCACATGATCAACATCTCTTGTAGTCTGGGGATATTGGATGAGTAGGCATTAGACAGGGATTTTATGCACAAGCCTTCTGGCATCCATTGATTACTAGAGTTGGCACAGGGTGGCATTACTGTATGGGGAGTTTTGCCTTAGTTTTTAATTATTATTATGATAGATGCCAATTTACATAATTAATAGACCTTAATATACTTTTGAAGGTTTATACCATCAAAAGACAAATATTTCATATTTTAAAGTAGCCTAGCTTTGTAATTAGTTGCTATTATTAACATTCACAATACTAATAGAAATTGAAGGTTTTTTTTAAGAAAATAAATCAGAACTTCATAAACTATTGTTTTCTGAGTAGATTTGGTAATAATATTTGTTTTAAATTGTGCTTTAATTATTTTTGAAAAATGGTATTGATATATAAAAGTCAGACTTACGCAAGCTATCTTAGCCTGCATGTAGAGTATTTGGATGCAATAAGATGTTCTGGTGTAATTCCATGATCTCATTTTGGGTGACTAGGATTAGATTGCACTGCATCTTATCTTAGGTTCTTATCGGTTTACTTGGGTTATAATAATAATAGGGAAGGATAGTCTAAGTGTGTAAGCAGTATAATGAGCATTTAATAAAAAGAATTTATCAAATTGGGAAAATATTTTATTTGCTGTGACAGTAGTTTTATAATTACAACATGAACAATGTTACTAATAGGTCTCTCCTAATGTCCAACAATCTATGAAGGATACTACTTTATGTTATTTAATTTTATTTTGTTGGAGTTTGTTTTCTTTTATATTTAAATCATTTTATTAATATTACTAAATTTTGTATTATTTATTAATTTGGCTGATGTTTGTTCACTGTGTCTAATTATCAATTGTTTAATAGTTATGAGTCTAATACTCTGAGCTGAGCTAGTGTCAGGGGCAAGTAATTTATTTTATGTTAGGTCTGATCATTATCTTTATTGAATATTTGAATACCTCAAATAAATTTTCTAGGCTTAATAAGTGGTCCAGTGCACCCTCAAGTGACCGATGTTCTTAATTCATGTAGGATGTCTGGTATTAAATATATATATTAAAAATAGTGTATATAACTATGTATTTATTCTATATAAAATATACACTTTTCTAGTTTATCTAAGTGTAGTTAATATTAACATTGCATAAAAATTTTGAGTGGATCACACCTGCCACCAACTGGGTAAAGATTATTACTTTAAAAAAATTGTAGATATTGCAAGCAACTGGATTTTTTAAAAATTATTTTAAACACATGGAACAATATTGTATGTTCATATAATCAAATTTTTTTTTAAATATGGAAATAGTAATAGGTCCTTATTTTAATATAAAAAGTAACTATAATTTTGATCAGTAAGCTTTAAAAAAATTTTCCAAGTAAAAAAATAACTTGGATGTATCATTACATTTGTTAGTACAGTTGGTCTTTTAAGAATTCTGATGATCTTTCTATTCTCTAGTGTATATTCTATCTGTATGGCACTCAGGTGTTAAAAAAATAGTATGACCAATATTCATGACATGGAGAACAAGTACTGATGGTGATGAGTGTTAGCATATGTATTTCTCATAGCACTGATATGATGATTCTTCATACCTATATAATAGCCCTGCAAGGTCCACATCAGGTTTCTTAAACTTTTTGGATTTTGAGAAGAATTGAGTCCTTAAGATTGAACAGAATATTGCTAATTTTTTAATTAGTAGTATATATTGTTTTGATATCATAATGTTTTAGAATATGCACAATACTGACTGTATTTCATTTATATAAGAAACATATTTCAGGCATTGTTTTCTTCTTTTTATTAATATTATTATTAATGTTGTTGCTTTGATGTAAACTAATATTTTATTTATGATTCTTATAGTGTGATCATTAATTGTCAAGATATTGTGGATGTGTAATATATTAAGATTAAATGCTCTTGTAGAAAGAATTTTGGTATAAAAGACTGAGTCACATAATAATGAGATGAAGGTTTCAAGTATCTATCTTAGTATTTATTTTTTCATGAAAGCAGCAACTGATAAATGATTATTCTGCCTTTTAGTGATGAAGATCCTCATTGTAAATATGGAAATATGTTTGTGAAAGAAATATTTAGATTATCTGCCAGATATATAAATTAAATGATTTTTTTAAATATAGAATCCATCTTCATATTAAATTCACAATGGATTATTAAAACTCAGAAAACTTTCTTTCTTGACATTCTCATCATCAAAATACAGAATATCATTTATATTTTTTTGTTTTCAGATAAAAATACATACTGATAGATATTTAAAGTTTTTATTTCAGCTTGATCACTCATCATCACCTGGCTAAATTTTTTTTATAGGGAACATTTTTATTACAAAAATATTTTCAGATAAATCTTATATACAGGAAAAAAATAGATTATATTTGTAAAATCTTGACAACTAATAATTGCAATGTGAAAATCATAATAAAATGTTAGCTCAAGCCCAGAACAATAACAACAATAATAATAAAATGAAAGGAAAAATGACAATGATTAGGAGTCTATTTCTTATATAAACAGAACTACAGATAGTATTGGACATATTCTAAAATGCTATAACATCAAAATTATATACTGTGTATTTCTAATTAAAAAATCAACAACATTCAATTCAGATCCAAGGACTTAATTCCTCATAAAGACCAAGGAGTTTATAAAATCCAAGATGGAATTTGTTGTACTTTTAATCAGGGCAAGCTTATTTATTATATTAATCCTAGGAAATAAGAACATGCTATTATATTGAACAGCATTCACTATCATTAGCACCCCCCTTCCATGTTAATATCAGCCATAATATAGATATTTCTAGCACCAGAGTCATATCCTGATATAATATTCATCACAAGAGAATAATGAGGAATTTTAAGAGATTAAATTGTATCAAAAAACATGAAAATACATCTAAGTTATCTTTTATTTGGAAAAAGTTTTAAAACTTCCAAAGATCTCATTGATCAAAGCAACAGTTAATTTTTTTTAATAGATTAATGACTTAGTAGCATCTTTACTTTACATATTTTGAATGGATGGCCATACAATCTTATTTCATAGTTTTTAAAAATATAGTTGTTTGCAGTGTCTATATTTTTACCCAGACAATAACAGGTGTGGTCTAGAAGTATTCCTGATTAAGAGCATATTGGCATAGTTGAAACACATCTACCTATATTACCAGAAATTTGGGTATTGAGTCTAGGTGGATAGATCTTGAAAATGTGTTCAGTTTGGAAACAAGTTTATAGGTTTTTTTCTCATGTAGCCAATCCATGGCCAACTTAGATAACCATCAATGCTGGCAGCAAATTTAACTATTCTTAGTTAAATCATAAAATAAAAATAAATAATCATTAAAATCTATTTAGCAATTGATGAGGACTTTGTCATGTAATAAACTGTTTGAAAGCTAGATATATCTTGGCACATAGATTTTTAGCTAGAAGATAAAACAAAAAAAAAAATTGAAATTTTATTTTCTAGCATTTGAATATCTTAGTGTATAAAAAGTTTAGTAAGTATGCTTATAAGAACCATAATTTTAGAATAGATGTTCAAGCAAATGTCTGGGATGAAAATTAATTTGGAAAGGAGCACAATGCTTTGACATGATGTTGATGTGAATTTATATTAATCATTTTCAAACTTTTTGAAGTTCATTTTATCAGTAGATTTGCAAAATTCACTCTCTCTTTTGTGTTTTAGAATAAATTAGTTAATATTGTGGAGGATTAGAAAGGGAAGTGCCAAAAGTTTAGCTTGCCCATGGCATCAAAACATTCATTATGGTTTCATGCGTATGTATATATATATATATATAAACATTAAAAACCTGTCAACACTTAGATAATCCTAATATAGATAACAACCAAGGATTTCAAACTGTTGTGTAAGCAACCTCCTTTTAGCAATAGGTGGAATACCACCTCTATTAATATTCCCATATATTTATATAGACACTAAAGATTGCAACTTGACCTCAGATATTGAAATTATTGATACAAAGAAGTTTAAATAAAACACCGTAAACAGGTAAATATAACCTGTTCTGAATGCAGAATAATAAATAGTCAATTATAACATTACAAATTGCAATTATAATTTTCAAATTGCACTCATAGTATTACTTAAATAATAAGTGTAATAATGCGCAAGGCTATATAAACATATATATATAGGTGTGCGTGTATAGACTGTCTCAAAAGTTATTGTATATAAGTTAGGCTTTAGATAAATTAAATTAAATAAATAATAATTTATAAAAACAACATTTGAAAGCTTAATTATCTAAATTAATTTTTAAACTTTCAAAATAACTATTTAAATGTGATATATTGCTCAAACTAATTTTTAAAATCGCTCTCTCTTTCATTCTTTCTCTCTTTTCATATGTATTTTCAAATTTTATTCTTATCTCAGTGTATCTTTTATGTTAGCTTAGTCACACACACATATATATATATATTATAACTGAATCTTTGTCAAGTTAATGATATATTTTTTTATTAAAAAAAGATTGTATCTCAGGGAAGATAATAATTAAATATGCATAATGCAAATTTATCATCATGTTCATACCCCATGTTAACTACATTGTTTTCTTTAATTTCCAAATTTGTGCACGCACATATTTGAGTTATTCATATTTAAATATTCAATTAGTTCTTAATATTACAAACAGAAGCAATAATACCAATTTGTTTTCTGTTAATATAATACATACTTATTTATAAAAGTCAGTTACTTAAAGAAAATACTTCATTATTATTATTTTTACCAAACATTTATTTTTCCATTTTCTTAAAATATCATAAAAGATCAAACTAAAAATCTTGTATACATAATCATCTTAGGAATCAAAGGTTATGATGGGTTAATGTTAGGAATCTTTTAGAAAGAAGGCATTTATTTTTTGATGAAAGAAAAAAAAAGCAGAAAATTTAATATAAACTTTGAAATAGTTTGCTTTTAAAATCTTTTCTGTCAAACTTCAAAAATTATATTATTTTACTTGTAGTACTAGTAATATTTGAAATGAAGTGATGAAGTTAGAAAAAGATACAAAAATGATTTCTACCCTCATGTTAAATGGAACCTATCATTATTTTTGTTCTGCAAAAATTATTTTTGTAAAATTGTGTGTGTAAAAGATATTTACAAAAAAAAAAAAAAATTATTAAAAAATTATACTAACAACAGAGAAGTACACATCTAGATAATAAGCTCTACCATAAACCATTTTAAGACAAAGAAAAATATCAATAAATTTATTGGATGTATTTAAAAGTAAAATATGAACTTTCTTTTATACTTGGAATAAAATGTTCAAACTAGCTATATTCCAGTCTTTATTAAAGTAAAAGTAATATATCTCAAGAAGGAATACATTGGAATATGCTGGGAATAAATGAAAGTAGAAGAAACATAAAGGGATTTCCAGTGGAATATTTAAAAGAAAGTACTAATTTAAAGTAAAAATTTTTGAGAATAAAAGCTGTAAAAATAATTTTAATGTAATTTTCAGTCATAATTACCTACATTTTTCATTCTAATAGTTTTAAGAAGATGTTATATATTAAAAAAAAACATTTTATAAATTGTAATTATTAAAGAAAAGTTTATTATTTTTGTATAATCATTTTGTAATCTATGTATAATTATATTTATATTTGCATTGTTAGAGAAAATATTAATGAACTGCATTAAGGAAAGTATTACGATTGATATAGAGAGTACTGTTTTACTATTTTGTATTATTATTTTATATTTCTTTTATAAAAGAAAAAGATTGAATTCAAGAGTTGGATATTGTAATATATAGGTAATTATATAAGATTCTAGTATTAATTTAAACTAATGATTTATATGAGTGCACAAGCTATAAATTTACTTATTTAATTTCCTTATCTGGGTCAAGGGATGAATAAAATATTTTCTACCAGATTATAATTATTATTGGCACTAGTCTATAGGAATTAAAATTTAAATGCCCTATGTGATTTAATGCATTAGTGTAAAGTCAGAATCTGGACCATAAGGTTCTCAGATTAATTCCAGTTTTGGCACATTTGCCACTCCTGAGCAATAAAGTCCTTCAATTATTTTTAAAGTTTAATGAACATTATCTAAGCTTTGTATATAGAAGTTATAGTTATGGACCCACTTTCATCCACTGTATATTATATACTATTTTTTAATGAATTGAATTAATTGTCCATTAAAATATTTTACATTAAAAAATAGATGACGCCTACGCTTCTTCTTGTGTGTGTGTGTGCTTATGTTGCAAAAGTGCTGTATGAATTTAATGATATTTATATTTAGGTTTACATCCAACCATAATATTAAGCTAATATTTCTCACATATTGAATGTATCAACAATAGATTGTATCTAAAGAAGGCTTAGAATTATTATCTATGCAATTTTACTTGCTGGTACTTGGACAGATCATTATTATTTATATACATTAGACTTAAATAATTTTATATATGGAATCTAATGGTACCAGATCAATATAAAATACACTTAAATATTTATGCTATTAAATGTTTTGATTTCACTTGTTGAGGAAAGAAATGAGTTTGCAGTCAAGTGTGGGAATATTGAACTTATTCAAGAAGAAATGTATATAATCTGATCCTGGAGTTTTCATTATATCTCATGATCAGCCACTCAAGGGGGCATTCTCTCTTTTATGATTTTTTTGATGTTATTTGTTACACCCATTGGTGATTATATTGTTATTATTTATTGATCTCAGAGAACTAATACAATCTTTTAATATTTTGTTTGTAAAGCATATAGAATTAATTTATAAAAATAAAATACAATTAATAAACTGTTGGAAAATTGCTTTGCACTCAATATTTTCCAATCCTTTATGACTCTAGGAATCTGCATTTGATGTAAGAAATTAGTATATAGAAAATATAATAGATAAAAATCATTTAAGCAGAGTAAGTATTTTTTTATCTAATTTGGTAATTAATGATTGTTGAGAAAATGTTGTCCATCTAGTTTACAGCAATAATGAATTAGAAATATTGGCTTCTTATAAAGATAAAAATATCTACATCTTTAATTCTTTACATTCTGATACACAAATATAAAGGTCATCAAAATAGTTTTATAGATAACATGTCTTTATATTTAGAAAAAATATAATTTATATATCTAATGATAATGTAGCATATAATAGAAGCTATAATTAGTTATATTTTATTTTGATGGAAACATGTTCTCCAATTTGATTTGGTGATGTAGATCTTACTCTAGCTTTAAATGCATTGAATTCTAAATTACAACAATCAAGATATTTTGATGCATCTACAACAAATTCAAAGCTACTAGATACTGATATTTCAAATTATAATACTCTTTTTGACAACAGATTACTTCGTCAATATTTTTTATCTATAAAATAATCCAGTAGATGTAAAAAAATTAACAGGATTCTAATACAAAAATTTTATGGCCCAAAAATAATTACAAAAATTAAATAATATTTTTCCTTGTAAAACTATTTAATTAATTAATTATCATTTTTTAAAATAAGCATGTATTCAATGAAGGTGATTAAATATTTGTAAAAATTTCACAGGTCAGTAAAACCCAGAAGCATATTTACAAGAAATTTAACAACTTTTTTGGAGAATCGTAATTTATTTATGACCAAAGGCAATAAAAAAAAAAGATTTCTTTACAATACCAGTAGTTTAAAGCCTTGCCATAAATAGATTGTAATCAAGCACAAGAATGATGAAAGGACAGTTAATGAAAAGCAAAATGATAATTTTTTGGTAATATCATCAAAAGAAAATATGTTCTGTGTCCTTAAAAAGGATATACATTTTTTATTATCAGATGTTATTTATGAATCTGGATTCTTCATAAAATAACAATAGAGAATGAACATCATTCAATGAAATGTAAAGATGTGTATATTAAAACTAATAAGGAGAGAACAAAAGAAATTACATGGTTGAAAAAACAAATTATTATCACTGACACCATTGTAAAAGTAAAAAGCTAAAATAGATTTGAACTGGTCATGTTATTTGATGAATGACAACTAAACACCTGAAGTCTTAAACTGGATCTAAAGATATTATAGATTAAAAAAAAAGTACATGTGAAATGATTCAATGAGATGAGGAAAAATCCTGAAGTGATATGGGGAAAAGAAGCTACTGATTGAAGAAACTAGATTAAAGTTGGAGAGACCATTTGTAAATACATTTGAAATGATTGCAAAGGATGATGATTTAGTAAAGGCACAAATCAGATACCTCAGTAATATGTACATACATGCATATGATCTCCTTGTTAAGTTTCTTTCTCATAGAAGATTTAGGTATCTAGCCAAAAAAGTGTTATGATCAAGCAGTAATAGCTGATTATTGTTTTTGGTTTCTAACCCAGTTTATTTTGGCACTTTTTGAAAAGCATGTCTTTATATGTACACAGACACTGGAACATTTTTTACTCTAGTAATTACATAGAAATATTCCTATTCATTCCTTTGTTTACATCATAACTAACCCATAAAAATATCAAATTTAACATATATATGGATTCCATCTGTTAAAAGGAAGTTGCCTTGATAACAGTTTGAGATTGTTGATTATTATCTATATTGATGTCTAAGTGTTAATTGGTTTTTAATGATTATATATACAAACACACACACACCAAAATGTCAGAATATATATATATTAAATACAATAAATTATACATGAATGAACTCTGATACATTAATTATATTTATAAACAAAGTAAAGTATGGAGTTATTTTCATGTAATAACTAAAAATATGTTTAACATTGACATTGCTAGGAAATCATAAATTACTACTGATAGGTCTAAGATTAATCTATTTCTTCTAATGCCCAATATTAGCACTTATTTGTCTTGAGTTTAATTAGAAACAAAAGGAGATTCCAGAATGCCCCTCTTTATATCTAAGTCAAGTTGTTATATGGATTTAAATCTAGATAGTTTATTTAAATAAATATGAGGGCTTAGGAAGAATTACACCTTTTTTGACATGATTTGAATAATAATTCATCCCTCTCCCTAGAATTGTATATGTTAAATATTTTTATGGATTTTTTCTGATGCAAACAATGTAAAGCGTAAAACTATTTCTATGATTAGTAGTGATGTTATTGGGAAACCATCAAATTTTATAACAATTCCAAGTTTAAACTATTTTTCTCTAATAGCAAATAATAGCTTTTTTTGACTTATGTTTAATTATAACTTTATTTTATTTTTAATTAAACTCAAGACAAAAAATATTATTGAGTACTATAAAAAGGGCTATCAATAGTAATTGTTAGTTTTTCCTAGAAATATCATTGCAAAAGAATAGCTCTCTCTATATTGCCTGATGTACTTGACAATATCAATGTAAAATTTTCCAGACTAATTTCTTATTATACATGTATTTAAAAAAGAAAATTACTAATTGTCAGGCAAGCTAGAAACTTGAACATCAACACAAAATTAATAATGAGACTTTTCTATTTATAGGTTTTAATTATAATCAATTTCATTTTGGAGCTAAAATGTTTTAACTTTTGGTAATCCATCATTGCTTCAATATTAATATGGTAGAGATAATTTATACCTCATCAAAACATCCAAAGAAGCAATAATATGACACTGTAATATATATGCAGTGAATTAATAAAAGCACCTAACATATGCCCTAGTCATTGGGTGTTATAATATGGACATAAATTATTCCCATTATTTTGAGATAAAATATTGGTAGCATTGATGGATTTAATAGTATGTACGTAAATGATTGTTCAAACATTAAGTCCAAAATTAAATTGCCTGTAATTAAAACATACAAATAGAGCAGTTTTGATTATTATTTCTGCATGGTTGTCATGTGTTTTGAAATGATAATTCTCTTGACAAATAGGGATTTCCCATAAAATACATATGTAGTGAGAGAGATTGGCTTGAAAAAGTTATATACGGAGCAATAGTTTAAATTTTTAGTAAGCTTTGGTAATTTGCATTGCCAATATAGTTGGTTATACATGCATGCACACACATATTTATATCTTTAAATTTGCATATGTTTTGTTCATATGTGTAACATAGTAGTTTCTTTCCTCTTTATAGCTTAAAAATGAGTGCTTTTGGTGAAGTTCACTATAATTATAACTCTCTTAAATTAATTGTTGTTGCTGCTTTATTTATAGTCTAATGTACTTATGCATGCATTTTTATTTAAATTAGCCCATTTAAACATTCCATTCATTAGATAATTGAAAACTGTTTTCTCTTTTGTTTATTACATTTCTACAGTTGACAATAAACCATACCTCCTATATCTTTCTCTTTTTGTCACCATACTACATACACACACCATATTGATTGTATGCAAATCAAAGCTATGACCTAATGGACTAATTTAAATAAAATGCATGCATAATTACATTACAGTATCAATAAAGCAGCAGCAACAATTAATTTAAGAGAGTTATGATTATGGTCAACTTCACCAAAAGTGAATTCAGTTTTAAGGTGAAGAGAAGAAAGGAACAACTTTATTATGCAGATGAATAAATGTATGCAAATTTGAATTATAAATACAAATGAAGGAAAACATCAATAATATATACATATTATGTACTAAATGATAATATGGCAATTTATACATATATGAAATATTGTGGAAATCAACTTCTTTTTACGTGATATAAAATAGGCATTTGCTGCATAAATTTGAATTTAGGCTTGTTCTTATTGTAAAGCTGATTTTTAAATCAGCTTATTACTTACACAAGTTCAGAATACATTTCACAGAGTATAGAATCTTATTTTTAACTGCAGAACCTTTTCAGTTGATATATATGTAAAAATTAAGTTCACAATAAAATCAAGCTCTCATTTCAAGCACAATTAATAAATGTTGGTTAATTTAAGAAATAAGTTCTAAGTATAGATGGTCCACTTATCCTTTTAAAATACTTATTGACAAGAGTATGTGTGTCCATTTTATAGTGTATGTGTGAAGAGTAGTTGACTTCCACTGACCTTAATATAATATTGAATAAATTAGTAAACTTAAGAGTTAAAAGTATTTGGTAGATTTTAAGATTCCAAATGGCTCTGAATAATAATAAAATCTCAGTCATTTTAGAAAAAAAAAACATTTCAATATTCAATATAGCAAAGCTATAAATAAAATCTTTCTCACAAAAATCTATTCAAGTAATGTTAAGTATATTAAAGAAATCTCAACTCATAGATCTTTAAATCAAAATGCAGAATTGATTTTAAATCTTACATTTTGATGAAAAAGCTTTTATATAACTTTTATATCTCATTAAAACATTATAATGATGTATATCTATATATATGTAACTGTGCCTTTTTTTCTACTTTGTGTGATGGGTAGAGTGAAAAGTTAAAAAATCCTGAAAAATTAATTCTTCACTGATAAAATAAAAAGAAAACATAGTTTGCTACAGGGTAGTTTAACATCACATGACTTTTTTAAAAGTAGTCATGTGATTATTTTGAATTAATTACAGCATTTTTTTGCATGGTTGATAATTGCTTTAATTTTTTTTCCTGCATCATTTTATGATAAAATCGGTTATTTTTAAAATAACTTTTACATTCTATTTGCCATTCTTAGTTTTAATAAAAAAATAAATAAATAATATATTTTAATAAATTATTATTCATCATCATCATCATTATCAACCATTATCAATCCACTGCAGGATGAAGGTCTCTCCAAGTTTAATCCATCTTAAATTACTATTATTGGGGAATTAATATTTCTTGATAATTACTTTTTTTGTTTTTCAGATTGGCTTATTTATAAATTTATACTTAAATACTACAAAACCATGAGCTGAGTTAAGCCACTATGAAAAGGTATTTTAAAATCAAATACAGTATATATATTCTAACTTAATAACACTGAGTTAACTTTCGGCAACTTCTCACCAGAAATCAACGTGGAGAGCAGACTGAATATATAGTTTATAAAATATGAAAATTATTGCAAAGAGAAATGTAAATTATAAAAGTCTGCTGTTCTATTTTTTTTGACAAGGTATACAAGATTCTTTCCTGTTGATTAAATTCGACTATACTGCAATAACCCTTGCCTCCTTGAACTTAGTGAATAAAATGTATTATTCATATTTATGTATTCATGAAGATATCCTTTGAGGTTAAAGGAGATTAGTTTTTGAAGTGAATTATGGGAAGACTGATTGTTCTCTCTCTATATGTTGTTTGTATTTGGTGAATTTTATTTGAAAAAGTCTTTTTTTTAATAAAAGAAATCATAGTTATAAAGAATTTTAATAAAAAAAAGTTGTTTATTTTGACTAGTTTTGGGAGGTTATCATCATCATCATCATCACCAACCATTATCAATCCACTGCAGGATGAAGGTCTCTCCAAGTTTAATCCATCTTCTCCGATCTTTAACTTCTCTTCTCCACAACACCCCTGCACATTTTCTTATTTCATCCATCCATCTTACATGTGGTCTCTTTCTGGGTCTTTTACAATCTCTTGGAATCCAGTTTAAAATTTCAATTGTCCATCTATTATCATCTCTTCTAGCAATATGTCCAGCCCAACTCCATTTCAATCTTTTAATTTTTTCAATAAAGTCAGTAACACCTGTTTGTTGTCTTACCCATACATTGCGTTTTTGATCTCTTCTTGTTACTCCCAACATACATCTCTCCATACTCCTTTGAGTGGTCTGAAGTCTCTGTATTGCTCTTCTATTAAGTGCCCAAGTCTCAGATCCATAAGTAAGAACTGGTAAAACACATTTGTTAAAAAACATCCTTTTCAAACATATAGGCATAGTTCCTTTTAGTATCAAGTTATTTCTACCAAAAGCACTCCAACCAAGTTTAATTCTATGATTAATTTCATCTATTATGTTTCCATCTGTATTAATAATCTGACCAAGGTATTTGTAACTGTTAACTTCTTCTAATTCTTCATAATCAATCTTTATTTTCATATTTTGAGCAAATCGATTAAACATTACTTTAGTCTTTTTAACATTTATCTTTAGTCCTACTTTTCTACTTTCATCTGCTAACTCCTGCAACATTTCCTGCAGCTCTGAAGCATTATTTGCAAAAACAACTACATCATCTGCAAAATCTAAATGACTTAAATACTCTCCATTTACTTTCACTCCTTTAGTTTCCCATTTTAATCCACAAAATACTTCTTGCAGCACTGCTGTAAAGAGTTTTGGAGATATGGAGTCACCCTGTCTTACACCTTTCTCAATGTTGATTTTTCCAGTATCATTATGTAATCTAATTGTTGCTGTTGCATTTTTATAAATATTCTTTAAAATATGACAATATCCTGGATCTATACCTTGATGATCCAATGCTTTAATCACGGAAGAAATGTGTATAGAATCGAATGCCTTTTCATAATCTACAAATCCAAAACATAATGACAACTCATATTCGTTTGTCCTTTCTATGACTTCTCTCAATACCTGGATATGATCTATTGTACTAAAACCACTTTTAAATCCAGCTTGTTCTCTTGGTTGGTGAAAATCCAAAGTTCTCTGTAGACGAGTTGTAATTATCTTGGTAAAAATTTTATATAAAACTGATAAAAGGCTGATAGGTCTGTAATTTCTAATATCTTCTTTATCACCTTTTTTAAATATTAATATTATTACTGCATTCTTCCAATCTTCCGGTACATCTTTATCATTTAGACATTTGGTATATAACTTTGCTAAAATTGTTTCTATTTCTTCACCTGCTTCTTTTAATATATCAATTATAATTCCATCATTTCCTGGAACCTTTCCTTTCTTCATACACTTAATTGCATGTCTCACTTCTTCATTTAAAATTCTGGGCAATTTGGAAGATGTAATAGATATAGGAGGTACTTGTTCTTTATTACTATATAATTCTTGATAAAAATCTTCTACCAATTTCATGATGTCATCTCTCTTTTTAGTAATAATTCCATCTTTTTTTCTTATTGCAGATATAAATTTCCTACCAATACCAAAATGTTGTTTAACATTTTTGAGACTTTTATTTTCTTCTACAGCTTTCCTTGCTATTTCACAGTTATACTTTCTTATATCATTTTCAACTCTTTTCCGTACCATTTTACAAAATTCGAGATATTCAATTCTTTTTAATACATCATTTTTGTATATCTTCATATTCCTTCTTTTCTTCATAAATTCTCTAGTCTCAGTAGAAATTTTATTAGTCAATTGCTGCTTTTTTCTACCAGCTATGTTTGTTGCAGTTTTTAAAAGTGTATCAGTTATTTTCATATTAATTTCATTCAAATCTGTATCATGTTCAAAATCTCCTAACACTTGAAACCTATTTGTAAGTTCTAATTTAAATTCATTAGAATGGTTCTGAAGATTAGGAATATCAACTGTAAATATTGTTTTTCTTAATAATTTTTGTCTTTCTAGTTTTACATTAACACGTAACTTACACCTTACTAATCGATGATCACTTCCTGTGTTAAATTTATTAAGAACATTACAATCTTGAAATATGTATTTCCTGTTAGTCAAAATATAATCCAATTCTGCTGTACCTTCATTTGGATGCTTCCATGTCCATTTCCTTTTAACATTTTTCTCAAAAAATGAATTCATAATATAAAGTTTTTCTTTTTCTGCAAACTCCACAAGTCTATGTCCTCTCTCATTTCTATTACCATAACCAAAATTACCTACAGCAATTTCATCTTTCATTTGTCTACCAATTCTAGCATTAAAGTCTCCCATAACAATTTTAAAATGTTGTTTACTCTGATCAAAAGCCTTTTGTACATCCATATAAAAATCTTCTACTACTTCATCACTATGAGAACTTGTTGGGGCATAAACCTGAATTATCTGCATTTGGTATCTGCTATTAAGTTGTATAACTAATCTTGCCACTCTGTCCGATACACCATCAATCTCCACAATATTGTTCTTCCACTTTTTATTTATAATGAATCCTACTCCACTTGTATTTCCAATATGTGTGCCTTTATAATAGAGTATACGTCCACTTTTTAAATCAATTGTTTCTTCTCCTTTTCTTCTAACTTCACAAAGTCCAATAATGTCCCATTTAATATAAGACAGTTCTTCTTCTAATTCTTGCAATCTTCCTTCACTTGAAAGTGATCTGCAGTTGTAAGTACCTAAATAAAAAGTCATCATCAAATGGCAGCCTGGGTCCGCAATCAGGGGATTCTTAGCACCCTCCGCCTTCGGCCACCAACCGCTGCCTTGGTTGGTGACTTTACAGCCTCCTGGGAATAAGGGCCATGCTTTATTTTTGTCTGTCATAATTGTATATATATATATACTGGAAAAATATTTATCATTTACACAAACATTCATTCTGCCTTATCAGGCACTGAGAAGAAAGACCACTGTGTTTCTTGATCTTAAACTCAGAGGTAAAAAGCCAATAAACTCACCATG
This sequence comes from Epiperipatus broadwayi, assembly GCA_028023455.1. Taxonomy (NCBI): domain Eukaryota; kingdom Metazoa; phylum Onychophora; class Udeonychophora; order Euonychophora; family Peripatidae; genus Epiperipatus; species Epiperipatus broadwayi. The sequence continues at coordinate 4,664,055 of JAQFVV010000077.1, read as the reverse complement.
CTGGCTAATGCGTGTTGGTGAGCAGCCCATCCATGTTCGTATACTATATGAATAATCACATAGTAATAACAGCTGCAACGACAAGAACGTATGGAGTGGACATTAGGAATTTGCCCTGCTCGGTTTCTTTAAGGCCTCCAAGAGGAATCAAAGGGTCTCCTTTCAGTTAATAGCAAACTCCTTTCTGCAGCCCTGGGAGGTTATATGATTTTCTATTTTATTATTGGGTGCATGATTTATTATTTGTGAATATTCACTCATATTTGTGAATATTCACTCAAAGAAAAAAATACTGAATAGAAAGAAAAGTTTATTGTTTATTAGTGATTTTATTAGTATGGTTTAAATTTAAGTAAGTATAAAGTACAATAAGAGCTAGGGGCAATGATATAAATTGGTAAAGGAAGTCATATTTTTAAAGTAATATTTGCATTTATAACTCATTTTTCAGAAATTCTATATATTGTTTTTAAAATGTAATTTTTGACAGTTTCTTTGTAATCTTCCTTAATTCTTTGTAAATTTTTATAATACCAGAATTTTTGATAAATTGTATAAAGGTATATGATATATTGTCACTTGAATCATTAGTATTATATTATTTCTTCAAAGTTATTATAATAATGAAATAAATATCGGACATTTTGTTCCCACTGATGTCATCATTTTTTTTATAAATTTTACTTTTGGATTTTTATCATTTAAATTAGGCCCAAAGTTTTAAATTATTAAAATTCTTTTTTTAAAAAAGCAAAAATAAAACTTAAAAAATGATCCTGAATGTTGGTTGATACAGTCAATTTGAATTAAACATTTTGCTTCTATATATTTCAATTGGAAACACAGTGATGTAACTTAAACAAAATGAAATTGTACTTGCAGTGATTTTTGTACTTTAAATAAATCACAGTATTAAATATAATACCTTTATATAAGAGCAATAATTGTATTTAAATCAACTCAAAAGTAGACATCTCAGTTTTCACATAAGATAAAAAAATGAGTGAAAAAAGGAAGAAATTAAAAAACTTTTTAAAATTATCAATTTGAAAAAACTCAACATTTGACATTTTGTAAAATGGTAAGAAAATGAGTCAATGATAGCATAATAAAATATAGCTTTGAAATTGCAAAGGAAATTGTAGAAAAAAAAGTAACATTAGAAAACAATTGCATGCTTTTCTTTCACAATGTTATTCTAATGTAAATCTAACAAAACTAGAAGATTGAACTTGGTCTAGATTATTTTAAATTAGAAATGGTACCGGGTTGATAGAATATTTCTAAAGTATTTAAAAACATAAGATCTAAAATCAAAGTAACATAATTCATATGCAACTATTAAAAAAAAAAATTGGAATAGAAACAAAAGTATAACAATTCTTAAAAACAAATAAATACAGCAATGATCAATAAATTATTGCTCAATATTATGATTATGTGAATTTTGTCAATAGTTGAGCACCATTTGCCTATAGAAAAGTTTGAGTATAGGCTGCTGTGAACAAGTTTTATCTTTAGTCACTTATAAAGGAAAAGGCTTCAAAATAAATTAAAAAGTGGCACCATCCTTGTTGATATAACATTAGTTTATGATTTTGGTTGGAAAAAATGGTCTTGTAAAAGTTTCTAAAATTTTAAATGCTGGAAAACTATTAATTTATTAAACAAAATGCTATCTAATATAAAAATTCAAATGATACTAAATGATAATGGTAATAGGTACAAAATTTTACAAAATGGTTTAACTCAGGGTTCATTTCTATTATCTGCTTTATTTAATATATTTATCAATGATTGGCCCAGAATAGAATGCAGAAAATTTATTTACACTGATGATATTCTTTAGACTTCTCAAAGAAATTATTTTCTGAAATTAAAAAGTTTCTCAATGCAGATACAAAGACTGACATCTTATTCTTAATCCAATAATGAAGATAGCTCAATTTTTCATCTAACAGTTGAAAAACATTTCATAATCTAAATATAACTTTTTGCAATAATATGCTGATACATAATCCTACTCTATATTATTAGGAGTAATATTGGATTACAGTATAACTTATTTTTCTCATTTATGCCATTTATATCTACTTTTTTTTCAAGCATTTTATATTTTTCAGTTAATATATACTTAATAGTTATATCTATAAAATTTTAAATTTTTTGGATTTTAGATTTTGAAGAAAATGCAATAGGATGAATGTATTCTACTAGGTATATAATTCAACCATCCATACAAGGCAAAAAAAATTATATTTGAAAATATTTTCGAAAATTTAAATTATGTATGAAAACTTTGAAAACAATCTAAACACAAAGCAATATTACAAGAAGAACATGTTATCATAGTTCTTTTCTTCATTTTCTTCTTGTGACAATTGTGGCATCTTCATTACTGGTGGGATTCATGTGTCCTATCTGAATAAAAAACAACAACTTTTAGGGGAAAAAAACAAAATTATTACTGTGAATTTATTAATTATATTTTATAATCTTGCCTGTTTATATTTTCAATAAATCCACCAATAAAAACACTTATTAATTTGATTATTTTATAAATATAACATTTCAGTATCTTATGGGACACAGATACTCCATTAAGCATAAAATGTTATCTAAGGTTAGATGAAAATTAATTTCTAGGAATAACCTTTTTGGAAAGTTGTTGGTACTACTAGGAATTGTGATCTATATACTTTATGGACAGCTTCCTTATCACTAGAATATTCTACTAATGACTTGAGGAAACAATCCACACTAAATTTCTGGATATCTAACTAAATATTTTCATGAGAAATATTACTGGTTTAATATAGTCTACTTCTTTGCAATAATATCTTGCTTTTTAACATATTTTTCTGCAAGATATCAATCAGTCTCATAGAAAAGATATAAAAAGCTGTTAACTAAATTAAATTTTCCAGTAATTTAACATATAGTTTCATCACTGAAGATTAATCTCAAATGAAGACTCACTTTTCTGAATGTTCAATTAAGAATATACAACTCAAGAATTATAAAGTAAAAATTTTTTTTTATAAAGTTCCAAATAAACATGTTTTTGTATAACCAATAATAAAAATAGCTAGATTTAAACTTCTTGGATGCAATTGGAGTTTCATCAATAATTTCAGACAATTTCACAGTCCTTTTATCTTTTTCATAAATGGAGTTTAGAAGCTAATAAGTTATGTGAACACACATAAACTATGAAATAATAATTAATAGTTAACAAATTCATGACTATAGTAACAAAATTGAAGGAACTAAAAATATCAATGGAATTTATTTTCTAATTAGAATCTAAAGTTCTTTTATGATGTTTTGTTAATAGTTGTCTTAAAAAATCATATGATAAATAAATCACCTTCTAAAGTTATAAATTAAGAAAAAATTATTTACAAGAAATATTAATTATATTTGTTAGAAGTTAGCATATCTTTGTGTAAAGACAAGTATAATTTTCAACCTATTTTTAATATATATTGTAACTATATATTTGGTCCTGTGGGCTAAATATATTCTACAATGTGTTAAATTTTTTTTTTTATAGATTATATTAAATAGATTTCTTTTTAATATTAAATTATAAGTCTTAGCTAAATGCTTTAATTTATTGATTAAAATAATTTACTTAACATATTTAAATACAGTTACTTAAGAAATTCTAAATCCCAGTTAATAGTTTCAATCTAAATAATAATTAGTTGAAAGTCTGTTATTTTTTTAAGTATAGGCAATTAATAAAGTTGTTTTATTCTGTACAAAATATGGTTATTTAATTTTCATTGGGATCTTTGTTTGTTTCTTTTAAAATAAATGGTTTTAAAATAATAATTTATAAAATGTTAGTTCATGTAAGAGTTATTTAAAACTAGAGTTCAGAGATGTTAACTTTAAATATGATTAATTGGAATAAGTTTCAATTTAAATAAATTTTAATTTAAATCAGTTTTAAATAAATAAAAAATAGCTTTATTGCTTTTAGAATAATGGTTTATATCTAATATATGTGTATGTGAATGTTGGTGCATGTGTTTGAATGAACAAAACATTTAAAAGAGATTTATTAAAAGCTATATTTTATAAAAAGGGTACTTGTGAATAAAGGTAATTTTAAAAGGATTTCTGAAATAAAATAAAGTGTATTTTGAATAAACAGTGTTTAATTTTTTAAAAAAGTAAGTAAATAATTTTATTAAATTAATTAAATAAATCATTTACATAATAATTAAATTGCAATTAATAAAGTTCATTATCAGTCTAGATATGATGTTAGTAGATAGTCTGCAGTAAAAAGTTCAAAATCAGGTTAATTATGAAAATTAAAACTATGCTAATAAATTAAATATCTCACCTTCATATTTAAATAGGATTTTGTTGGGTCATCTGAGGGTTTTGATATAAAAATAAAAACATGAAATAATTATTTGTGTTTAAATTATTAGTGAAATTATTATTGAAATTATTTTAATTGACTGGATTTTGTTTCACTATTTTAAATCAGTTTAAAATTTTAATTTTTCTATTATTGTTTCAAATGTTTAAATAGAAGAATTAAAAGTTATCCATCACACTACTATTCTAAAGTATATGGTTGACCAACTTATTAAGCAGTAAATAATGAAAAAATGCTAAAAAATCCTATTAATTTTTAAAGAAAGTCAATGGAAACTAACTACACATTAGGAAACATGTTTATTTTATCATTATTCTAAAAACTTTAGCTAATTTGAATGTTGGTTATAATAATTGCTTTTGATATTTTAAATATTTTAATTTATTATTAATATTAATCTTATTTATTAATGATGTACTTGACTAAACTCTGACCTAAAGATGAATAATTGATGAATAATTTATAAAAGACAATGACTTTTAATTTGTTTTAAAAATATGTATAAAAGTCATTATATTTGTGTCAAATCAAAAATATAATAATAATGAATTATTGTATTAAGAATAGAATCACAATGATTTGGAATTGTATTATATAATTTTAAAGAAAGAAAGTCATAAGAATCAGCTTCTTCAATACATTGAATAAAAGACTTTATTCACTTAATTTTCTACTAATGCAAATAAGCTAACATTAAATTAATATAATTATCCATTCTGATTTCATCTAACTATTCATTTAGAATATTTCTTAAATTGATTATTTGTTTTTGAAATATATATTGCTTTACTTTAAAGAAAGAAGAAATGATTTAAAGTTATATCATATTTAATATTATTAAAATGTGTGAACTTTATAATATAGAACTTTACAAAGAACTGTTATTACTTAGTATTCTCTGTTTGCTTGAATCTCTTTGAATTTACACTTTAATTATGAAAATCATTCTAAAAAATTCCTGGTCTTAATAATGATATGTATATTTTTTATCTGCTTGAAGGAAAGACTATATTGCAATACTTTCTAAAAGAAGATAGAAAAATACTTGAGTGAAAAGAAATTATTTTTATTATAAGATAAAAAGAACTTAAATCTCTAATCTGAAATGGTAAAACAAAATATTTAGCATAAGTATATTTTTTTAGTACATTTAGAAATTACTATTGATATCCTGTAGTTATATTTTATACCCTATATTTAAGTGCTATTATTATTTATAGTGTTGTAAAATATATCTTTGACAGTATGCATATGTGAACAAAGTTGGATAAGAAATATTAGGTAAAAATTATTTAATGAGTTATTTTATTATTATTTAGAGTTCTCATATTTGTTGTCAGCCTAAATGAATTATAGTATCCAGGGTTTAACAGCCTTTTTTATATATCAGATATAAATGGTTATGAATAAAAATGACATGAATGTTGGTGTATGTGAGTTGAGATAGTTTATAAAATTGAATATTATTATCATTATGCAATTATGATTTGTCAGTGTACACAGTTAGGCTGAATGGATGCATTGTATGCCTTTATATGTGTGTAAGAAACATTTATTTATTTATTTATTATTATCACTATTAAATTCATGTCATATACTGTTAATGGTATCTATTTGGGTAATTTTATGTGGATAGTATATTACTTTTGAATTTATTCAGTTCCTCCATGAGTGAAAGCATGGTTTGAGTTATTTATCAGCACTGTCTGCATATAGTTACTAGGTGTCTATTTATATTTTGTTTATTCATATTTTTCATTATCCACTTGGCCTGGAATTTAATATAATGCATATTTGGTATACAATAATATCTGAAAACATGTCTATCTTTATAATATATCATTACTTCTGCTACAACTTAAATTTAAAATACATTGTAAGCATTGAGCATATTTATTTCCATGCTCCATCGTAGGTGTTAGTACTATCATATTTGTGTTATTATTTTGCATAATATTTTTGCTATCTTTGTAAATCGATAAAAAGTGTTTCCACACTGTTTTTCAAACCTAGTTTCACTGTGCAAAGTATGTATATCTTACTGGTGATCTGAATATAGGCATGTAGGTATATTGCTTTACTCTGCATATATAATATTTAAAGAAAGACTGGATTAGATAAAAGTGAGAACTTTTGGGTGATGATAATTCCTCATAATGTAAATTCTTTAGAAATGTTTTATGAAAAGAGATATTTGTGTAAAGTTTATTAATATTTTGTTAGTCTAATTTATTAAATTTAAAATGATGCTTATTGTAAATAAATATTTTATTGTATAAGTATTATCTCACAGGGTAAATAAATATTTTTATTATTAATTAAATACATTTACATTTCATTGCCATTATTTCATTATCACCTTTGTTACTCAGAAAGTTTTATTTAATAAAATTATATTATTAATTATAAGAGTGCATTTCAAATGGTCACATAGAATTTATTTATTTACTTTGTTTATTGTTCATTTTACCTGCAATATAAAGATAAATACTAAGTTTATTTGTTTATTCCTCTCAAATGCATTTGTAGTGTAGTTGGTAATCTAAAATCTACCCTTCCTACCTGATGCACTATCCCAAGTTAGTACTAATTGAAAGTTGTATCAGTAGTTATAAACTTTAGAAATGTTTATAGGCAGTAGAAATGAAATAGTTGCTCTTGAAGAACTTTAAAATATTTAGAAATGTCTTAATTTGCTAGCTATATGTTATTTAAGTATTTAAATACTTCATTATTGTGTATTCATATTTCTACTTACTTAAGATACAAATGTTTAAGGATAAAGCTAAGAGGAGAATATAAAATGGTTAGAGTGTAACTTGAATAATTGACGCATTTTAGAGATTTTAACTATATTATCATTTTCTTATTTCAAATGCATTTTAATTTTGAACCCTGAGATATAGACATTTTAGAATCCGATATAAGATTTTAATAATTGTAAGAAGAACCTAAATTTTAAATTTTTAAATAAAAATAAAACCTGAGATAAGATTTAAGTTAATATTTTAGTAATTATAGTTAGTTATTATATTGTCTATAAGAGGACTAGTACTCTGTGGAAAATCCAGATATTATGATGCCTGTATGACCTGTCCTTTGTTCCTATGAACCAGCACATTATAGAAGGTTACAATATATATATATTCTATTAAAAGTTTAAACTGGGGATGTTTATATTTATCAAAATAATATCTAAAATAAAATTAGTACTTAATAGTATATAAAAAATAATATTTAAAAAATAATAAAATAATAAAATTTTGTAGCCAATGTATGATTAGCAATATTTCATGAGGCTCTCTGCTAAAATATCTGTTTAGGGTAGTAAATCTGATTACATATATTAATTATAGTAAAAACAATGGATTACAATCTAAGATTATTGGGATTAAAATATTTTCTGATGAAATAGTTTATATACTAATCCCCTAACTCTTATGTTTATTGTTATTTTCCAACAATTACATAGATAGATCACATTTGAAATGAATTACTATTTTTATAATCTTAATATAGCCAGAAACTTATTTTTGAAAATAAATTTAATAAAAATGGAACTTTATGGGAATTGCATCTGTAATTTCTTGGGATAGTTTTTTTTTTTGTTATACAATAGAATTTTTTTTTCTTGTACAAATTCAGTGAATTATTCCCTAAATAATATAATACAGATGTGGGTAATCAATGAAGATGAAAATGTATAGGTTTGGAGTAGGGTTTAGAGAGCTAATCAATGGTAACTAGCTTCAAGGTCGAGTCAGAATGTACGATCAACACATTTATTATTTCTTCCATCTGATTAATGACAAGTGTTAAAAATGATATTCCCACTTTGAAAATACATTTGGTGAAGGCTATCTATATACCTAAAATTGAGGATTAGTTTTATTTAATCATTATATAATACAATTTATTCCATTTGTGGAATTTTATTTGTTGAATTGAGGCCATCTATCTCTTTTAATGATTTATTTTTAATTTGCATTGACTTAATGTTAAATTTGTTTGATTCAAAGTCTAATTTGATTATTTTGATAGAAGTCATTATTTTCTAATGAAATACTTTAATTCTTCAGACCTTGATTAATTTTCTTCTTTATTTTTGATGAGAAGATAGCGAAAAATATTGAGCGATTATCTCTAATTTGAATGTCATCAATCAATTCTTTTGATCTTTAATTTTTAAATTTAGAATTTTAAAAAACTTATTAGTTTTTATATAGACTTTTGTATTGTGGATATATAATTAATTTTATATTATAAAAAAATCATTATTGAAAATATACTTGGCTTTTTTTTGACTCTAAATTTTCACTATTTGTGCCTGATATATACAAGCAGATATTTGTGGAAGTTTGACTTGTTCTGTATCATACCTTTTTCATTGATATTCTCAAATAAAATGTAACTTCATTTTTATGTACATAATCTTCTTTAAAACTTTTTTTAGGCTTTAATTTATTATTATTTTAATTTTACATTTTTTCTACTCTACTTTTGTATAATTGTTCATTATAAATTATTTTATCTCTTAGTTTGATTTAATAAGACTTTATTTTATCACTTAATAAAATTAGATTTTAATAAAATGCTTAATACTAATATAAATAAATTATAAAAAAAGAAAAGTCAGAAGGTTTTGACATTACTTGGAAAATAATGGAAAAGTAAGTTGGAAATATAATTTGAAAATGATATAAAATTATTACATTTTGAATTACAAGTATCAAATTATACTCAACTCACATCTTTGACACCATCTACTTTAGATAAATATAGTAATGACTATTATTAATCATTTACTAAACTAGAGATTATCTCTGGCATAGATATAAACTTTAAAACTCAATTAAAGATTAATATATCTGATTTTTTAAAAGTAAACACACAAACACATGGAGTTATTTACATTTCTTTTTTCCGAATATAATATCTTTATAAATATATTAAATAACCTCAATATTACCATATATGAGAGATAGTAACATGGACCAACTGGTTCAGCAGAAATGCAGCTTGGGGATCATTTGTCTTTTACTGTATCTTTATTTATATGAATTTAAAAAAATATGTGGTAATATTAAGATTATTTAATATATTTATAAAAAATTATATATTGAGAAAATTAAAAAAAAAATCTGATTACACATATAAAGATATAAAAGATATGTTGGAAAATGCTGTAAAAGGCAAATGAAAAAAAGGCTGAAAAAAAATGTAATTACATGCTGATTTTAAATAAGAAAATAGCCATGTGTATTTGAGAAAAGAGACAAATAGACTTGGAGATAAAGATCTAAGTAATTGTGACATCTACTTGTAGCAAACATGCAATGATGATAACTTAAGTAAAACTTATTTTAAGAAGTTAAAAAAAAATATTGTTATAATTTTTTTTTTAATATTGAAGAATACTTTTAATGTAAAATATTTCATTTAAAATAAGTAAAGTAAGCCATCTTTCTGTATTTTTAGACAAATATTTTAAAATTTTCAAAAATTGTATTATTAATTATTGTAATTAATAATTTATAAAGTGCAGACTCATTACATAATATATATTAAGGCTACAACCTTAAGATCATGTGCCTAGATGTGACAGTAGGGACTTCTACAAATCTTAACACAATTTATTAAACTTTATTTCACTTACCATGAATATGATATAGTAAAAATATATTGAAAGCATGCTAGGCAGTAATAAAGCTAAATATTATTAAAAAAACTAAAATATTATTAAAAAAACTATTTTTTCTGTGTGTATTTTTATTTTACCAAATATTTCATTTGAAATATTACAATTTCAAAAGCATTATTATACATCAAAAGTTTAAATATATATATTTTAATATAAAATAAATATTGCTTACCAGAAATTTATAAAGTGATATAAATATTATAAATTCTAAAGCATTATCATATATCAAAAGTTTAACTAAATATATTTCTTAATATAAAATAAGTTTTGTCGATCGAAAATTTATTAATGATACATCTTAATACTGCAAATGACTTTATTATTTTATAACATAACTCTAAATTTGATATTATAAAATAAATTATGTTAAGCATTTTAGAAAGAAGTGGCAAAATATTGTAGGTGATGATCAAGTATTATGACTTTTATTTAATAAACTAACCTTTCTTTAGGAAGAGAACTTAAAATGCATACATATATTTAGTCTCACTACATAGACTGAATTTGAAATATTAATCTTTTTCTAGAATTTGATAGAATTACAAATGATAATTTAAAACAGTCTAATCAGGTATTACTCTTTTTTTTTTTGGAAGTATCTTGTATGCCAGGAAGTCACTAAAACCCTATTAATGATTTTTAAAAATGTATTAAATAACCTCATTCTTTTGAAATCATGAATAAAGATACAATAAAATACAAAATGATCCTGAGATGCATTTCATTCCGAACCAGCATTCATCAGTTGAACCAGGGCATCATCTCTCATAAATATCTTTATCATATGTACCATATTTATTAATATGTGTTTGACTGCATATAGAATAATCTAATGCTAAGTGCACTTTGGGTGATGTTTACCATAGTGAATTTCACCAAAAGTACACCTAGCATTAAATTATAAAGAAAAAAGAAACCACTTTGATATGCAGACAAAAAATGTTTTCAAATTTGAATTACAAATATAAACAAAGGGGAAAAAAAATCAATATTTATCAAATCTACCTTTTGATTTGCAAGTGCCAAATGTATAACCCTCAACTTTGACTCTATTTCTCTAAATAAATATTGTAATGATTATCACTAATGATTTATTAAACTAGAGATTGTCTCTAGCCCAGATATAAACTCATTTCTAGATTAATTTTTATTGAGAAAAAGAGAAAAAGTAGATTAAATCTGTATGACTAAATGAATGGAACTCTTCAAATATCATTTGATTTTTTTGTCAATTGACAATATGATAAATAGTTATTATAATTAACTTTCTACCTCATATAATAAAGATAACTTGAAAAATATTTCTGAAAATTTTTAAATAATATTGGAACTCAATCTGTGGATCTTGAGCTCAAGAATTCACTACTATAATATTATATTGAACCACACAGGGCATAAAAAATACAGGAAAGTCAAATGACAGTTATAGTTTGTTCTGCTAAAAATGTAGAAAAATGGGCTGCAAAAATTAATGCAGTGAAAATAAAAACAATATTATTCTTAAATCAGGGAAAAATTCATTATCAGCAGTATGATTGAAAGCAGCTTAAAAGTCTGAGTTCAAATCCCCTCTAAGTACATCTAGCTTAAGTATATATAATATACATGAATTTAAAATATTATAGATTTAGCCCATATTCTTTCCATCCCTCTTCTGTATATTTAAATAGTCCTAAGACCCTACATATGAGGAGTCAGAATGATGGTCAACATGGGTATAACAACAAAATTGGTAAACAAAGGCTTAGAACATGCCATCATCAGATTTTCAATGATATGGAAGACTGAAGAGTTGGAAAGTGGAGGAGACTGAAGCCTGTCTATTAAAGTTTGAAGATTTGCTACTTTAAAGCCAAGCACTGATTATATATGTGTGTGGGAGAGGATGATCTGGATCAACTGATGAGTTCTGGTTCAGTATGAAATATGTATATTGGAATTCATTTATAATTTTTTCCATTATGTGGTCATGTGTGCCAATTGTATAAGATGGAGTGGATGATTGAAAGGAGCTTGAAAGTCTGGTTTCACATCCCCTCTAATTATATTAGCAATGAGGTTTTTACAACCACTGATAATAAAAATGACTATAACATTCATTAATAACACTATTCATTTGAAAAGGAACAAATGAATTATAAATTTACTTATTTTGGAAATAGATCTTAATTTTATTATTTTTTCCCATATTAAAATTAGATGCGAATTATATGATCTTTGAAAACATATGAGATCTTCGGATTCCACTTTTCACATAAATACAACTGCAATGTAGATATATAGCGATGCCAACGATACACAAGCTTTTTGGAGGTCATAATGATTAAGGCCTGTGATTACTTTAGTATATGAACAATTTTGAAGAATTTATGAGATTCGCATTTTTTTTATTTTATATAATTAATCTTTCATCTCGCTGGAACTAAAATGCAATAAAACTCTGAACTTTATGTTGTTTAAATTGCTTAGTAACACTTCATTTAAAATAATCATATAAAAAACTGTTGAAGATAAAATAAATAAATTAAGCTTTTGAAAAATATCAATATTGTAAAATATAATAAGAAAGTGAAAATTGAAATAACTTCTATGATGAAAAAGAAAATCACAAATTTTTATTTCAAATTTAACAACTTACAAAAATGTAATCTATCTCTCTATATATATTATAATGGTAACAAAGTATTGCTAAAAATAAGAAATGGTTAACAAAATCAAATACATAATTTAATATAATTATCACTCTGATAATGATGATCAAAATAATCTTAGTACTGAAGAATAAGTTAAATATAATGATTCCAATTTTTTTTTTTAAATTTCGTTTTTTAGATTCAATTTAACATTCATCTCTTAGTCACTAGTCTCTCTTAAATAAAAAGATTACTTCTGAATATTTTATTATGCTGATCATCATCGCTTTAATGTAATTTCACTATCTCTGCCTGTCCCTCAGTGGATTGCATGACTTCTCAAAATTAATAGTATATGGAAGGTTTATGTTTGGAATGAGTTCAAAAAGCAAAAAACAAACTATAAATTGGTTAATAAAATAGTTTAACAATTTATTTACAATAAATAAATAAAGTACGAGATCGTTGCTTATATGTTCACAACTGTAACAGATAAATACAATAAAGACTATACAAAATATTGAAAAAAAAATGATTAGAAATATTAAAAACTTAAGGTCTTATAATCAAATATAAAGAAAGATCTTACCCCATAATAAAATGTTTTAAATCGTGATTATTGTAAAGAATGTAAACTCACTATATATGTACACATCTTTAATAATAGTCTTAATCAATGCGGTCTTGATTGTGATTATCCTCTTCAGGTTTTGGTGATAGTGGACAATGTAGATGAGTCCCACTAGAGATAGGTATATGATAAGTTTTATGTCAGTGTCTACTTATTTTCTTATGGGGAGGTTTCCTTTTTTAAAGCAGGCCATGTTGCATTCTATGCAACCTCAATGTTTGCTTTTGGATGCATCTGCAACATTCCACGTTTTTGTCTAACTTTTCTAGGCTGTATCTATTCGCCATAAATATCTCCATTCATCAAACACTATCCCATTTCTTTACATAGATAATTAGGGTAAGAATTTTTCTATTTTTGATTTTTTAAAAATTTGCACTGATTTTAAAAGTTATATTTTTTATGTTGTCATTAATTCTTTTATATACTATTTTAAAATATTTCATACCTTTAATTTATTTAAATGGATTTATTTTAAATATTTCCACATTCCTCCTTCAGAAATATATGCCTTATTTATTATAGCAAACATTTGCTTTTTTACTATTTTTTTTGTTCCTGTATTTATTACGTTTTTACTGATCATAATTAGGTTTGGACTATTTTCAAAATCTGTAAATATTTCAAATTATTCGCACGTTTCAGTTTAAACTCACTGAATGTTTTTGAAAACTAGGGATATTACTGAATTTCTTCATAATCTTTTCTCCCTCTTTTTTTTAGATTTGCATTAATTCATTTTACTAATAGATGTTTACTTTATACTCAATTTATTAATTTATCTTAAAATGCATATTAAGGAAGCAATCTTCATTTGGATAATTCCATGATATTTCTTAATATTAATGTGTTAAATTAGTTCTTTACATAATTATTTTAGACATTAACATTTCTTTTCAGAAATTACTCAATAATATATTTTTTATGTAAACAAAACAAACAACAACAACAATAAAATAAACACGGATATTTTCTTGGGAGACATTCATGAGATAATCTTTTGCAACTCATCAGAAATGTGTTTTCAGCCTTCTTCAACAAAATTCTCTTCTTATAATTAGTTGTAAAATCTTTACTCTGTATCTGGAGAATTAAGATCATCTTGTCATAGATTCAGACATTGCTAAAATAATGAAAAGCAGACAAGATATTCAGCTAGTTTGTATAGGCATAAATCAGTTTTTTTCTGTTGTATTTTTCTTCTTGGCACGAAAAAAAAAAAACATTTATAAAAATGCGAACATTTATCTAATAAAAAAGAAAAGACTAATTACATCAATTTTAATTTAAAATAAAATTTATAATAATTTTTTACTATTTATTTTAGTTAATAATTTTTTTTTTTTTAAATAATTAATTTAGTGACTAAGAAATTAATTTCAATTTAGAATGCGAAAGCTAATTTACTTCAATAAAATAGTTTCCATTTAATCTAATAACAAGTCATTAATATACTTTAAAACTGTCAAACATCTTATAGTATTAATGCTATTATTTTTTTTAGACAATAATTTGTTTTAAAAAATCCAATAAAAAAACCAATCATTTTTAAAATAGCAATAATGAAAATCTTAACCTTTCCTCAAAATGTTAAATACAAATATATACGTGAATATGCCGACGCAAATAAAAAAAAATCGAATTAATATAAAATAAGTAAAAACAATTGTGTTAGTGGCAAATATTACTTTATTTCTCTTTTTGTCATGTGTCGTAGCATCAGCCGGGAAGCGAACCCGCTAATCCGGGACGACCGCTTGTAAAGCAGCTGTCGCTGACCTCTCGACCACCAATGCTTGACAAAATATTACTTTATTGAGTGCTTATTTTACTTGAATTACATTTTCTTTTTTACAATCGTATGTAATGAAATATAACTTCTCCTTTATTGAACAAATAAACTCAGAGAAACCTATTAAATAAGCTACCCCCCTCCCATTTGATATATTATGCTTAAATATCTCTCGAAAATTTCAATTTTTTTTAAAAATCCATTTTTACAATTTTACTGTTATCCTTTCAACAACTTTAAAAACAACAACAACAACAAAAACTCTGCATTTTGAATATTTAATTAACTTGTATTTATTTTCTTCATAAATTCATTATTTCGATCCTTTCCAGAAATCATTAATATTTTCTTTTTTTAATTATTACACATTTTTTAAACTTGTTTTTTATATTATATATATATTCTTTTGTTGCCTTTCCTGTTCAAACTAATATTTTTCAATTCTAATTTTTCTTATAGCAATTAACAATTTTCATAATATATCCATTCCACATTTTGTCCATGATTTAAATTTTCTGTTCAATTCTTTAATATATCTTACTAGCTTTTTTTTATCTAGGTTTTTGTTTTCTTAAAATCTAACTGCAAATTATTTTAAGTACCAT
Source organism: Epiperipatus broadwayi (assembly GCA_028023455.1). Taxonomy (NCBI): domain Eukaryota; kingdom Metazoa; phylum Onychophora; class Udeonychophora; order Euonychophora; family Peripatidae; genus Epiperipatus; species Epiperipatus broadwayi. The sequence goes on along the minus strand of JAQFVV010000077.1, from coordinate 4,648,291 downwards.
ACTGATAGTTATAAATTGCAATTTATCAAACATTTTAAAGTTTTTTTAAAATATCACTCAAATAATAATGAAATCATTTCATTGCTTTTTGAATTATTCACATACTAACCACATATACACATCTTTAGCATGTCTTCTTTGTTATATTTGAATTTTCTCTAACATATCTCATATTTTTTTAATGATCACATAATACACCTTCCCGTATGTTAAACTTGATATCAAAATTCCCTTACATTTAATTCATGCCACATTATACACATTATATTAAAACAGTGTGATCTCCTTTACCAACATTTTTTTTGTTTCATTTAATAATTTTGATTCGGATCAGATATTTTTTGTTGTTGCTCAAAATGAATATTATTAGACATTTTGATTAACCCAAACTGCTTCTGATTCATTTAATTCCTTTATATTTATCTTCTCTAAAAATATTTTTTTATATTTTCCTTTTGACATTTCTTTATTAAATTTAACTGTGGCTTTCTAGTCTATATTTTCTAACACAAAAGTAATCCAATATCTTCTATAATTTTTATATATAAAATGTATCATCATAAAAATTGATGAAATGTAATTTTTTATTTTCAATTAACACTCTTTCATCACCACTTTCTACTGTCACTTCATTCTTAAATACAATAAAAATAATGTAGGGTTTCTGGCATGGATAATATAATCTCTACATTCTTTTCAGCATAACCAGTAAATAAGAAAAATATCAGCTATAATCCATTATACAATAAAGGACTCTCATACAAGTGGATAAATATTGAAGAAAATAGACTCTAATCACAAGTCAATAGACTGGAAATTGATGAACACCTTGAAGTTTTGCGTTGCTATTTTATCAGCCATTAAAAATATCAAGATATCTATTTATTAATGAATATTGATTGGTTAGCTACATTAGTTAATGAAAGAAAATCTTTTGCTAACTTAAGAATGTTCATTTTCTTTCAAAATATTCAGCATAACCAATGTTCATAAAAGATCATTGCATTAATTGTATCAAAAATTTAACAAGATTGTATATACATCATGAATGAATCCTCAATCATAGATAGCACTCAGCTAAATTTTTGAAAGTATTTTAATAAAAGTGTTAAAACAAATATTAAAAGCATTACAATTTGAATATTTTCTTATTATTTATTTATATTAAATATAATAAAATAAACAGCTAGTTTACTAGGAGATCAAGTAATACTCAAACACCAGAAATGCTGACTAAACATGTTTCATTCAATGGATCAATCTGAGATTTATTTTTCTCAGCTGAGAATCAAACCAACAACTTTTAACTTTTGATTGTTTCATTTGTATGTTAAACAGATGCTAATATACATTTTTTACAATGTATATATTGAGAAGAATTATGTCTTCTCATGGTTAACTTCAGAATATCCAAGCTGTTAAATAAGAATTTAGAGGTTTACATACATAAAATGATCATGTGACAAAAAAACATTGTAAAAAATAAAGTATTTACTTTTTATTGGATGTAATTGTGAAAGAAAAAAAAGCTTTTTGTAAAGTTTCATTTATTTATTTTTTTGAAAAGCAATAATAAGAAAGAGACAGGGAGAGGGGAAAAGAGAGAGAGAGAGAGAGAGAGAGAGAAGGGGGAAGAGAGAGGAGAGACAGGCAAAGAGAGGAAGAGGGGAGAGGAGAGAGGGGGAGAGAGAAAAAAGAGGAAGAGAGAAAGGAGAGTGTGGAGAGAGAGAGATAGAGGGAGAGGGCAAATAGTGGAAGAGAGAGGGAGAAGGGATTAAAATATTTAAAAACTGCTTATCAATTAATTAAAAAAAAGGTATTAAGATTTTTTAAAAATTATTTATCATTTAATTAAAAAGATATTATGATCATTTTTTTCAAAGAAAAGAAGTATGCCTTCCAAATTAATGTATAAATACAATTAACTGTTTGATGTACTATTACTAACAGTTGAATGTATTTGGAATATTTAAATAAAGTTAAAGTTTCTAAAGACATTCAATACTCATATTAGATGATGGAAATAGTCCAATATATAAATACAACTAAAACACCATCATCACAAATCTTCAGAAAAACACTAATGTATAAACAGAATATCATATTTCCAAATGTATAAATAAAATATTATGGTTTTCAAGTAATTAAAAAAAACAACAATAACAAAAGATTGGGATTTATCTCTGAAAATTTCAATCAAGGCTTAGTTCAGTAATTTTTAGGCAGTCATGTGATGACAGATTGTTATCAAGATTGCTTTTTAAAAGCAAAAGATAGTGTGGGAAGTAGAAGTCAGTAGCAGTTCAGCAGTGCCCTAAGGTGAACAGTGAAAATTAAGCCTGATAGCTGTTATTAAATTGACCTTATTCTCAATTATTTAAAAAAAGTGATTTTTAAAAATTAGTACAACAATAAGAAGCATACAAAAACATATGCTAATCTGTTTTTAGAAGATGAGCATTAAATGACCCAACAATATAACCAAATTCACTAGAAGGAACATAGCAGAAGGAAAATACCCCTCTCAGAAACTATAAACTAGTCATTGATTCTTCTAAGATCATGACTGTCTCAGCTTGTGTCAAACTGAAATGAAAATAATTATTAAAGTGAAACCTGGAGTTATAAAAGAAGAAACAATTAAATGTATGAACAGAAATAAAATAATTATCAAGATGGAAACTTATGTTAACCTGAGGTGAAAATAATTATTAAACTAAAACCTGGAAACTAAAAAAAAAAAAACTAAATTGAAGAAGAATAAATTGATTGTAAAAGTAGAATTTTGGAATCAGAAGAAAAAAAAAACCCAAATGAATAAAATAAATAATTATAAAAGTTATAAAAAAAAAAAAACTGGAGACGTGATTTGACTAAACTATTAATTGCAAGATTTATGAAAAGAAACACTTGAATAGATAACTACAAATGAAGGATTAAAAGAAATAAAACCCATGACAAAAATGAGGTATGATAATGTGCACATATTTACATTTATAAATATTATTTTACAGGGAAAATAATAATTGTAAATAGTAAATATAGGTTTTAATAGTTTTGTTTAAAGATTTTTTTTACTTGCTTTAAAATGGTGTAGGGATATTCATCATTTTCAAAAGAAAAAGGGAAGATTCAAATTACTTTCTTTTCTTTATTGTGACATTTATTTTGGTTTGATTATTATTGGGAATAATTCATTTAGATTAAAAATCAGAAAGGGATAATAGTTATATATATTATATGATGTCATGTGTATTGTATAAAATTATATGTAAAATTTAGGTTTGTCATATTATTATATATATATTTCTTTTATTTATTAGTTACTTTATTAAATAATTAGAAGGGATTTGAACTCAGACTTTTAAGCTCCCTACAGCTATCCACTCAATCTTACACAACCAAAACACATGACAACATACATGTGAAAAAGATAAATGATCTCCAGTAAACATGTTTCATGCTGAACCAGTATTTATCTGTTGGTCCAAATCATCACATCCCATACATATATACAATCAGTACACAGTTTATATTAAGATAGAAAATCTTCAAAGTTTAATGGACAGACTTCAATCTTTTCCATTCTCCAACTCTTCAGCCATCATTATAAAAAAGTAATATATTTTGAAATTATTTTTTATCTTTATTCTTCTAGCTATCTGTTTTGTGCATTATTAATTTGTGTGATTAATTTCATCATAGAGCTGTGCTTTAAAAAAATTGTAGATTATCTCAGTGAAATGATTTAATAATAGAGTAAATTAAGTATGTATATTTTCTCTTGTTCACAATACCTAAGACCCTTGCAATCAATCCCAAAGCTAGTTTTGGGAAATAATGGTATGGGTGTATATATATATATATATGGGTGGTTATCAACATGCTTCTCGGTAAAATTATTTGAACAGTGTTAACAATGAAAGTCACGTTATTCACTTTAATTTATAAATTTGATAATTTATTTATTTATTACCAGTACACTCAAAGTATCAGGTGACCAAGAGCATAATCGATGATGATCAGCATTGATATAATGATTCCAGAATTTTTGATGTGGAATTATTTTTATAGTTATTTTTAGTACTTATGTGAATGCAGATAAAATATTGATGATTGCTTTTATATGTGCTAAACTGGCATTGGTTACATGATGATTAGCCTGATTTTATAGTGTACCTTTTTATAAGCTCTAGTCACAAAAAATGATTATTGAGTCTTTATGATTATTGGTGGTGATGCTACAACTTTTTGTCATATTTATATTATTTACTTCCAATGTTGATTTTTAATTTGGAATTTATCATTAACTAAAAAAAAAAAAATGTTGATTTTTGCTCATGCTCATTGCTTGTGATGTTTTGAGGGATGATTTTCTATCACACCCCCATACATCACACACACATATATATATATATATATAATATTGATAAATATATGAAATTAACACACATATATATATATGAAATATAAAATTAGCATAGATAAGTATATATATAATTAAGAAAGAAGTTTGTTGTTAACTGAAATTAGATCCTTTGATTCCTTTTTGAAAATTTAAAGGAGTTGAGCAGGGTAAATTCCTAATGTCCACATCATAAGTTTTTCTCATTGCAGTTGTTATTACTATATGATTATTCATATAAGTATAGGAACATAGATGGGAAACTCATTAATATATATTAGCAGTATGTTGAGTTTATTAGAATTGAAGATCAAGAAGCACTATGGCTTTCTTCTCAGTTGCCAGATAGTTCTTAACTGAAATCCTAATTGAGCTTTCTTATAGGTATGTGTAAACAAACTTTTTTAAAGATAGGCCTTTACAATCATAATAGAAAAAACTAAATTATGATCCTTAATCTCAGGAGTCTGTAAAGTTACCAGTGAAGACAGAAGTTGGATGCTGAAGGCAGAAAATGTTTAAAATGTCCTGGATGCAGACACAGGTTGTCATTTGATGACAATTTTTTATTTAAGTGCTTACGACTGCAGACCACTTTAAAATAAAGACATTTGCATGAATTGGAAAAAGAACTGCTGTTTAAACCAGTCTAAAAAAAGTTTACAAATATTTTTATTATTTTTTATTATTAAATATGTCTTTTTTTATTGATTTATTTGTTCAATATTCTTATTATAACCGACATTATAAATAGGTTATGGTATAGTGAAAAAAAAAAAAAAGGTTAACCTAAAGATTAGAAATCAATAAAAATAAAGTGAATAAATAAAAACTACTAATGCGCTTAGAATTATCAATACAATGACTTATTGCTAAGAAACACAATCAAATAAAATAAACTGCTTTTATTAGAAATTCAGATTTGAAATTACGGAATTAATATCTCTAACATTAACTTCATCGTAACTGAATAAAGAAATCATAAATTATTATTTTTTTAAAAACCATAATAATAACTAAAGTAAAATATTTCATCATAATTTATAACTTTCCAAATTGCAAACTTTTATACTTTATAAATATATAAATTACAAAGCTACGGTATATATATATATACAGTCAGAGATGCAGTTAACTCAGATTTACAAGTCAATGCTGATATTCTGCATCTAATTGCAAGAAAACTTTGTCATAGCAATTATCAATTATTTTTTGGAATGTAATAGCAGTCTGATCAAAGTTAGTCTCCGGTTGTGCTGATCAAGCAGTGTTTTAAATAATTGTGAAATTATAACAGTGTTTGCATATATATTAAAATAAATATTAATTTCTCTCAGAATATTATAAGCTAATAATACAAGTAATATAAAATCTAATTGCAGGAAATGCACTTAAAAAATAAAAACAATTACTTCTCTATATTGCTGCTTTTAAGATTTCAACTAGAGGATTAATCTTCATCAAAAAATAGTACTAAATACTTAAAATCATTTTTATTTATATATCTAATAAAATTAAAAAATTATTTATGTTAATTAACTGCTGATCCATTGTGAAAAATATCTTAGTTATTTTATTTTCTCAACAATCATTACAAATACTTTTCATGGTTAGCCAATTCATGTAAAAATATATTTATATGTCAATGCAAAAAAATGTTTACAAAACTATCATATATATAATATTTACAAACAATTGTCATTCACATTATATATATATAATGCTAAAATACTTGCTAATTTGGAAATGTATGAATTGAGAACCATGAGGGAGTCGATTGAAATATTAAAAATGCCAAATGGTTTAAATAGAGCTGATGAAACACAATGTATTCCAGCCTTATGGAGACCACTTATTTTATCTCTTTCTTCTAATATAAACTTAAAAACAATCAATGGTGAAACTGAAAACAATAATCATTTTCTTAATCCACATATTCTGAATACTCAACTACTTCATGCTCAATATCATTCTTCTTCTCGCACTTAATCTTATTATTATTTGAGATCTAACAGCTTTTCTTTGAAAAGTTAACCTTGACAATGGCGAATACAATTTGAAACGTTGGGAATTAATCAATACTAACACATGGTTTAACTTAAAAACTATTTTATTTACATCATATAAACTTGAAAACATTAAATATAATGTATATAACATTACTGTGTAATATATTAAATAATAAATAATAATGAATGAATGAAAAATAGATCATTAAGAAACTAGATAATTCAAGAATATTATATTCACATTCTGATTGTATGCAAACAGTATGTATTAAAATAATTAATCATAAATTTGACATTTTACATAAAAATAAAGGCAGACCCAATTTACCAGATTGCTCAGTTAATGATTTAATAATGATTATACAAGAAAACACCCCCCCCCTTCTAAGTAAGTGAGAGAGAGAGAGAGAGAGAGAGAGAGAGAGAGAGAGAGAGAGAGAGAGAGAGAGAGAGAGAGAGAATTTTTTTTTTATAAATTTAAGACTCTACATTCTCAGAGTATAAGCATGACATAAACACTATTACCTTCTTGAATTATCTAGTTTCTTAATGTGTATTCTTCTGTATTTCAAAATAAATCAGTAAGATTTTTTCAAGGCTAAAAATAATCTTGGAAATATATTTTACTTTCTAAGCAGGCTAAAAATCTTTCTGTTAGTCCTCACCTAAATCAGTTGACCAGTTAATTTTTCAGTATCCAGATATTTTTAGCTGTAAAGTAAATAGAAAGATTAATGCAAAAGGATGCTTCATATTATAAGACTGTTAGCCAAAATTTGATTATGAATATTTATTTGTACTGTTATTGTCATATGAAAGGGTGTGTGTGTGAATAAATATTGTGAGTTTTTACTCATATAATTTTGAACACTAATATTTCAGATGATTGGTACAAAAAGAAAGTTACACAAATCATTTAAAAATAAAGTTCAAAAATTTTTAAATCAAACTTTATTATATCATGCAAGTATATATTTTTAACTTTCACATTTGATTTAATTCTTTGTTATTGTAAGTTGAAAAATGTTAAAAACCTATGTATTATTGTATTTATTGATTAAACTTTTTGTTTTGAAAATTGCACTATATCTAAGATAGTGAGCCTAATCAATCTAAAAATAAATATTGCATTATTGATAATTTCCAGATTTAGTACTGATTGATTATTTATTTATTCCCTTCAAAATTTTTACCAAGTTTCTTCATTCTTTTGAGATATTTCTTCCATCTTCTGACATCATTTTTTCAAACATTGATTTTTTCTGATACAACTCTTCTATTTTATATTTCATCATTTGCTCTATCATTGTTTGATTATTCTTAATGGTTTCTTTTTTCTTTTTTTATCATTTTCTTTACTGTTTGATGTTTCTGAGACATTACTTGGATTTTATTTTCCTTATTTATCATGTAAGTCAGAGTTTCTGTCCTATCTGAACCATTGCCTTTTTATAATGAATGTTATTCCAAATTTTTTAATTCTTGCCCTTTATCCTGTTTACTTTCATTCAAATTCATTTATGATAATTATTATCAATTAGTCTGGTAAATTTTATTTTAATTATTTTTATAAATCATATATTATGTTTGTTTCTCCTATTTAGCATTATTTTGGATAATTTCTCCCTTTCTATCATACAGTCTTTTCAGCACATTATTATTGCCTTCTTAATTCAAATTATTTTATAGTTTTTTTGATATTGCTCTTTTCACTGATTCTCTATTCTTTATTCTCATATTTTAATTTCTTTAAATATGGTGATATTTATCTATTCTATAAGCTTTTTGACTGAATGATTCACTTATGATTCTCTGTTAGGTAGGTGTATTGATATATTTGAGCTCTTTATTTGGAACAATAGTTATGTGATAGTAGAGTTAAGGAGATGTGAGTGATAATGATTAGCTATAGCATGCCAATTATATAATAAATATGAGAAGTGTATTTTTTGAAGAGAAATTATTTTGAATAGAATGCTATGATTTCACCAAAATGTAATCATTATTAGGTTTCATAGTTTTATCAGTAAGGCAGTCTGAAAAAGGAACAGGTTAGAGGCAGGGATTAATGATGAAATGGAGGTCTGTGGAGTAGTAAGCCAGATCTATGAGGGTCACATATTGCTTAGTGTAGTAGGAGAAGGCTTCAGTGAGAAAGAAGCCCACTGCACACATAAATAGGGTGTTTATGAGATGAATGTATCTGGAATTGAAGTGATTGTAGGTGGTATTGAAATCTCTAAACATTAATGTAGGATAGTGGTTGGATTCGAGTGACAAATTTATTTGTTAGATTAACGAATGAATTAATGTTATGTCTCTCTTGAGGTAAACAAAGACAATGTTCAACTTAAGAAACTGGTGAGATAAATTGCGATTAGAAGATATTGATTTATGAAGTTTATTTTATATAATTTGAATGGTGAATATTTAGGATTAAGAATTACAACACCTGCAGAGGGGTGGGCTAAATTTGAGTGATGAAAGGACCATAGATTGCCAATTTTAATTAGTAATTTTTGATTTGAGCATAAGTGTAGCTTAGTTTCTGCAAGACAGATGTTATGAGGTTTAAATCGGTGAATCCAATTCATATTTGATTCTATTCTTCCCATCAAGTCAAACCATGGACATTGAAAACAGCAAATTTGAGATTCTTGTGGCCCAGACTGGAGTGATTAAATTGACCTTTGTTAGATTTAAGAGTGGTTGAGATATTGGAGGGAATTTAAATTCATAACTCATTTCTTCTGCACTGTCTTGGTTATAGTTTTGTCATCCCTAGCATCCACTCTTTGATTTCCACCACTAGATTGGGCCTTCCCAATCAAGTCCACATTGGCTGGTCTGCACTGCTCAGATTGGGCTATTTCCTGGAGACCATTCACTGGAACTACCTCCATACTATTGTTTTCAGGTGGTATGTCATGGTTTTTGATTAAATCAGCTGACAGGTCAGCTTTCATTCTTTCTGTTTTTTGGTTTTATCTAGTGATTCACATTCAGATGAGCTCTTACTAGAGTCACTGGATTTTTCCCCTGGCTTATCATCCCTAGAATCTGCATTGCCACTGTTAGCACTTTTGGACTTCCTTTTACTTTTTTTCCTGATGGAGGGATGGCTTTCTGTAAACATAGCATCTGACTTTGAATATGAACCACTGCTTCTAGAGGAGTGGATTGAAGGAATAGTTACCAAACTGTTCTCAACTTCAGCAGCAGGTTTTGGCAGATTGAGACTAATTACATTGTCATGTGTATTGTCACTCAGTTACTTTCCAAAGTATCTATTTCAGGAGAAATTAAGTAAGTATAACTAGGACTTGCATGTGGACTGCAGTTATGCCACCTAGTCCTTTTCATGTCAATATTGGCAAATCCAGGCTGGACTGGCTTTAAACAAGTCGGTCCTTAATTTATAATGGAAACACTGTGGGGGTAACCCTCTAAATGAGATAATAAAGAGGGTGATTCTGCAAGATGCATCATGGGAATCATCATTGGGGTTATTCCCTTGTTGAGCATGATAGTGAATCCTGCCATATTAGTCAGGACTGGGGTTTCAGCCCTTCTTTCCATGAGGTACTGGAAGTTTGAAACTGTGCCATATGTTCAAATCAGATGCTGTAGATCAGCTTCCATAAACTTTAGGTAGCAGTTTCAGATTTGGCCATTGAGAATTGTTGGTCTATTCATATTGATTATACAAAGAACTTGTCTTTGGGATATATTGTGGAATTCTACAATCAGACACCTGCTGTTGAGATGATTTAGTAACTTGTATATTCTATTCTACAATTTCTTTTTTGAGAGCTCACAGAATTTCTCAACAGGAAAATTAAAAAGCTCACAATTGAGGTTTGTGACAGCAATAATTAGGATTTTGTCACTGCTATAGTTGAGTAAAGACTGGTGTAATTGTGGGGTTATAGTCACATTAAACCTGTTGACAATATTAGTTATCATCAGTTGATCAAGACTTGCATCGAGTAACTTTTTTTTGGCTGGGTTGGGTTGGGAGGCCAATAGCCCCCCTCAAACATATTGAAGATGTCCTGTTGATTCTGGTAATCCCTGTTAATGTAAGTGTTCTGTCTGTTGGCATTTCTAAGTAAGGCTCCAGAGTATGAAATATCATTTGCTGGACCCAAATTAGGCAGAGTCTGAGTAGATGGGGGGAGGCACTCATATGCATTCATGATTAGTAGATTTATTATGATAATTAATATTAGTTGTCAATCTCCTGTTGGCATTGTCATTAGTGTTATGTAGATTTTTAATTTAGTTAGTAATTCTGGGAAATCATCAAATGAAATGAACTCCCCAGTGCATCTACTGTTGCCTGTATTATTATTAGAAAATATGGTAGAAAGGTTGGTATGTTATTCATATTAATGTTTTCTGTCTTGGGATTTGATTTAATTTGAGATTTTTTTTCTGTTTAAGCTTAGAGACTAATACATTTTTAGCACTTTTATCAATACTAACTAGTAAAGAAGGGCTATCCTCTGTTACAACGATCCTTCCTGTGCCTTGGTTTTCTGGAATTTCTTTCAGAAATTTGCTATTGGAGTTCCCAGTAATTAGCATTTTTTGTATACCATGGCTTTCACTCACAAACTGATTTTTTACTGTTTCTGTTTCTTGTTGAAACTTTCTGCAATGAGATTTATTGGAAATGCAAATGGATGCTTACTATTGTTCCAGATGATCTATGGTAGAATTAAAATCCATGTTATATCCCTCTTTTTAGTCAACATCCTTAATTTATAAGGAAGAGTAATAGTTAAATAAGTTATTTATTAGGTTTTCCAAGTGAAAAAAAAAACCTTTAAAGAGTAGAACTTTATTTATATTATCACTAGAAATGCAAGGTTGTGTTCTTGCCTGCATCCTCTAGCGACTATTATTCTTAATTTATTGATGATATAAGATTTATTATTGAAATTATTTAATGCATGTAGAACGTCTTCTGTCACATTATACATTAATAAGATTTTGAGAAAACAATTTAATAATTTGCATTTTGTCACTTTTATAACTGCACAGCTTTTTATTATGATATATAAAAGATTTAAAATTAACCATTTTATATATCATTGGTACCCATGATTTAAAATGAATATAATCTCTGTCTTGGATAGATTTGATAAGTAATTTATAATTTAAACAATCATTATTTCTAGACGTTTAATTGATAATTATATTTTGTTCTTTGTTAAAAAATATTATTATTATACAAAAAAAAAAAAGAAAGAATGTAAACATTTTTTTAAAGTTATTAATTTTAAATTTATTAATAGTTTGTATATTTTTTAAAATAGGGATTTTTTTTGTTAATTTTAAATTATTCTATATAAAACTTGGTGGCCGAGTGGTCAGCACAACTGCCTTACAAGCAGTTGTCCCGGGTTTGTTCGCTTCCTGGTCGATGCTTTGACACATGAGGGGGGGGGGAATTTAATTAAAATGGCATATTCTAGCACTTACTGATGATTATCAATAACAGTTGTTTTTTCTTTGGCAAAAATCCGAATATTTTGCTGCTGTGTTTAAATTCATGTTGTAACTAGATGACATCTGCTAGGGGGTTCTAAACTTTTAGATTATGTAATAATTGTTTTGAAATATTTATATAATTCTATTTATTCACATACGCAAATATATTTTTTATTACATGCTCACATACATATTTATATGACTAATTACTTTTACAAATTAATATTAAAAATGAAATTATTAATATTGTACTGATAAATTATTTTTATAATTAAAATGGTTTTTTCTAAATATTAAATTTTAATTAATTTATTGAGACAATTAATTTCAATCTAATATAAAAATGTAAATATTAATATTGTACATACTCTGAAAATATTTACCAAGTGTTTTTCCTATAAAAAAGATTTATTTCAAAATATAATTTTTACAAAAAAAATTTGTAATATAAAATAAAATTTTCAAAATGGTGATAAGATAACAGTGTTTGGCAATCTTTGTAACATGAAGAGTCATTTGGTTTATATATCCCAACCAAAAAAGTCAAAATATCTACAAGAGAAGAAGTGAAAAATTGGTTGATGAAAAAGATGGATTTATGAAGGTTGTTGTATTTCAACTTTCATTTTAATAATATAATCACTTTACATATATGGTAATAAAAATTGAAAGTGTCTTAAACAAAGATATAAAATTATTTTAACAATTTAATTTATTCACAAATTTCTATTATTTTGCATTCAACATACACAATGTTATTCTACAATTGAGCAAAATCCAAGGACCATCATGGAGTGCATTTTTCCTCTCCTAGAGACATACATATATTTATTTACATATTACAGTACAAATAAAAGTGCATTTATGTTTGTAATGATAAAAAGAGCTGTAAGTTTGGTATCAAAAAATCTCATGCGACTCACAAAATGCATTTTGCCAACCCATGATCCAGAACGTGACATATCATATATGCCTAGTACAAGTCACTTTTTTTCATTTACTGAAAGACTAATTTAATTTACTTTGACTTTTAAATATAATGAAGTGAATCCGGAAGGGATATCATTAAGAATAATATTATTTAAAATAAAAGTATTATATGTGAGACACTTCAGCTACAGGTTTCTATTTAAAAATTAAAACAAATAAAATGAAATACAGCAATAGTGCTTGTTAGCACTGATATTTATACCTGATACTTTTTATTTATTTATTCCTCCTCTTTATCCTGATTTTAATTCATTTTCTTCTTCTCTAGTTCTGCTTTCCCAGAATCTTTTAATCCTTTTCACTTTTCTTTTTATAATGGCATTTTTTTTCCTCATGTAAGTTATATTTTCACAAAGAAAAGAAAACATTAAAGACAACTGCCCCAATATACTTTCAATAAATAAATAAATAAATAAAAAAATTAAAATAAAAGTGGCTCTGAAGAAGACTGTAGGACACTTGAAATGTAAGATTGTGCGTATATATATGTAAAATAAAATGTTTTTTTGCTAAAGTATGTTCAAAGTAGAGTGGATAAATTGCATTCTATATAATAATATTATTTGTGAATTCTTAGCTAATAGTTTACAATAATTTAAATACATATGGTTTTCAATGTGTCATACTATATTATGTTATTTAAGTGTTAGAACATGCAAATTTTAAATATTCATTAAAGTTTTCAAAACAGATATTTGGATCATCATCATCATCATTATCAACCATTATTAATCCAGTTCATGATGAGACCTCTCCAAGTTCAATCCATCTTCTCTATCTTTAGCTTCTCTTCTCCACATCACTCTTGCACACTTTCTTATTTCATCCATCCATCTTACATGTAGTCTCTTTCTGGGTCTTTTACAATCTCTTGGAATCCAGTTTAAGATTTCAATTGTCCATCTATTATCATCTTTTCTAGAAATATGTCTAGCCCAACTCCACTTCAGTCTTTTAATTTTTTCAATGAGGTCAGTAACACCTGTTTATTTTTTTACCCATATATTCCATTTTCGATCTCTTCTTGTTACTCCTAACATTCATCTCTCCATACTTCTTTCAGTGGTCTGAAGTCTCTGTATTGCTCTTCTATTAAGTATCCAAGTCTCAGATCTATAAGAAAGAATTGGTAAAACACATTTATTAAAAACCTTTCTTTTCAAAGACATAGGCATACTTCCTTTTAGTATCAAGTTATTTCTACGAAAAGCACTCCAAACAAGTTTAATTCTATGATTAATTTTATCCATTATATTTCTATTTGAATTAATAATCTGACCAAGGTATTTGTAGCTATTAACATCTTCTAACTCATCATAATCAATCTTTATTTTTATATTTTGAGAAAATCCATTGAACATTACTTTAGTCTTTGTAACATTTATCTTTAGCACTACTTATCTACTTTCATCTGATAACTCTTGCAACATTTCCTGCAGTTTTAAAGCATTATTTGCAAAAAACACCTCATCATCTTCAAAATCTAAATAGGTTAAATAATCTCCATTTTATTTCTTTAGCTTCCCATTTTAATCCACAAAATACTTCTTGCAGCACTGCTGTAAAAAGTTTTTGGAGATATTGAGTCACCCTGTCCTACTCCTTTCTCAATGATGACTTTCCTAGTATCATTATGTAATCTAATTGTTGCCATTGCATTTTCATAAATATTCTTCAAAATATGACAGTATCCTGGATCTATACCTTGATGATCCAATGCTTTAATCACTGAAGAAATGTTTATAGAATCAAATGCCTTTTCATAATCTACAAATCCAAAGCATAATGGCAACTCATATTCATTTGTTCTTTCTATAACTTCTCTCAATGCCTGTATATGATCTACTGTACTAAAACCACTTTTAAATCCTGCATGTTCTCTTGGTTGATAGAAATACAATGTTCTCTGTAGACAAGTTATAATTATCTTGGTATTACTGATGTTTGGATAGGTGTGTAGTTATCATAGGAGTCTAACAAATTCATTTTTAATTGTAATTATGTAATAGCCAAAGTTATATAATGCATATTATTTTGGTAAATATTTTTGTTATATTTTAATATTTTTTATTTATTGCTTTATATTCTTAACTGTTCAATATATTACTGAAGTATCATATTTCTCCAAATGAGGTTAGATTTGCAATGTTACTGAAATTAATGCATAGGGATGAATAATATGTGGTCTCAAGCCAGCATTTGCTATGGCATTGTATATAAATAAAGCTGATAATTGAAGATTAGAATAAGTCTACATAAGTTTTATTGATTATACTAAATCATCCTAAATATGAAATAAAAAAAAAAGTTTTTCTACAACATATTATTTTTAAGAAGTATCATCTAAAGCAATATTACAAGAGACTATAATAAAACAGACTGGGATCATATTGGTAAAAAAGTTCAGCTATATATTATGATACTATCTATTCATTTTGTATAGTGAACATATAATGAAAAAAATTCAGATTGGAAAAAGACAAATGTGGTTTCAACATGGAGGAAAAATGGCAAGAACCTTATCTATGCTGATAGCCTAAAAAGTTGTGTTTATAATGAAATATATGAAAAAATTAAACAGAAGATTTGATAAAATCAGAGTCTGACTTTAAAACTGATGAGGAAGACTTAAAAATTTTCTATAACTTTTTCCAACTTGAAATAATTTATCAACAAGAAAGCAGTCAAGAGATTTACTAGTGTCTGACTTATAGCATATTTGAAATTGTAAACCTGGACAAAATTAGATGTAGGGTCTTATCTTTCAAAATGAAGAATAGAATATAAAAATTTGATACTGATGAAAGAGTAGAAAAAATATTGATGCTTATTGATTGTAATATTGGTTATGACTATAGATAGCAAAGAAAATAAATAATAAATATTTAGTCAGATAAGACTTGAACTTTTCCTTGAAGCACAATTAACTATGATGGGTTATTTTAAGTTGGTCACATGTAGAACAAAAAAAGGTAAATAAATTCTATTTCAATAAGAATGTGCTATGTAGCAGGTTAAAAAGCTTTACAAATGATAAGTCGATATCATTTTGATAACATTTAATAATAATAATGATGCTGCTGATAATAATAATAATAATAATAATAATAATAATAATAATAATAATAATAATAATAATAATAATAATAATAATAATAATAATAATAATAATAATAATAATAATAATAATAATAATAATAATAATAATAATAATAATAATAATAATAATAATAATAATAATAATAATAATAATAATAATAATAATAATAATAATAATAATAATAATAATAATAATAATAATAATAATAATAATAATAATAATAAAGAGAAGAAGAAGACCTGGCTCACTAGTTGAGTCAAATGCCTATGGATTGTCCTACCATTCACATAAGAACATTTAGGTCAGCATTTAATAATTTTTGACTGGATATAAACATATCAAAAATATTTATGGGTTTTCACATATATTTTAAACTGTTTTAAAAATTTTCATTTTATTTCAGTCTGAAATTTAGATCATGACAAGTAAACATGTTAATCACTACATCTTGAAATTTGCCTTTATTGTTGTTTTTTTTTAAAAAATAAATATTGTTGAACACATTTGTGATAAAATTATTAATAGGTTTCACTGAGTCAACATTGACTTCTGACAATAATATGATTAGCATTACCCCAAAAATCCATTTCATTTTTCAGATTATTCAAAAACATATATATTATTGTGTTGATGTAGTTCATATATTTCATTGCTGGTCATCTTTTTTTTAAATCCATGGATGATTCATTTTTTAAATGAATTATATGAGCTAATTATATGAAAAAAGTAGTACAAGTTCAATCTGGTCATAAGTATTTTGGGAATTCAAATCAGTAATTTCTTATCCATTTTCAGGACCATCTTTCACATGCATGGAGAGTTAAAGCAAATACCATATCTTGAACAACTTTAATTTTTATTTTTAAGTATATGTCCAAACATATACAAGTATTTTTCAGGATTTTCATTGCAATTGCTTATAGTGTTAGTCTTTATTATATCTCTTGACTAGAAGATTCTTTGTTGTTGATGAATTATTCAAGAAAGTAAAATCTGTCAACTATGCCTTCATTATCAATTGTGAAATAAGTTTCTACCACTTTTGTGATCATTGCCTTTTTTGTATTTAGGGATAATTCATTCTTTTCATTATAGCTTTAATTTTACCAATAAGAGTTTAAAAGTATGTGTTTTCAGACATAATTATGGTTCTATTAATACATGTTAAGTCGTTGATATTCCTTTCACCAATACTAAATTCATATTTGTTTTTATTCAATCTGGCTTCCTTAAAACTCACTATTCAAGATGAATAACCAATATGTAGCCTAGATTAACTCTTTTAGCAATATGAAACTGTCTGTTTCCTTTTTCTTTATAGCTTATAGTCTATTATAAAGAAATGTCTCATAAAAATAATGACCTATTCTGGGGCTTCATTTTTCTAAAAATATTTTATAATTTAAAATGATCAATTGAATCAAAAGCTAGTTGTAATGATCAAAAGACAAATTTTTTTGGCACTCTCTCATCTGTTCCTGTTTTTAATATGTGTCAACAACAAAATCTTCAGCAATGATCTCAAAACTAATTTGATCTCATTTTAAATAACTGAAGAATCTTTTATGCCTACTATCTTTTTTGAAGTTCTTGATGAGCGCTTTTGTATTTTAACTGTTTTATATATTTCTTTTCTGATTTTTATTAATTTAGTTATAATATACCTAATGCTATTTTATTACCTTTCAATATCTGTTCTTTGGAATTATTACTATGTTTTCTGATATTAATTTTCATTTCCTCAATTTTTTTATTTCTCTAATTATTTCTTACTTTCACACAATTAGTTTCTAATCTTAATCCTAAGAGCAATAATTACTTTCCTAGATTATACCAAGGATGTGAAAATAAACTTAAAACCATATTGTTGTTATTATTATTACTATATTAAAATATTTTTTATTGATAGATGTCAAAAATATAATCAAATTGATTCTTATGATTTTTATTCAGTGTTGTCCATGTCTGCACTTGGTTTTGAAGTTCATATTGCCCTTCAACATTTCTTTCTTTTTCTTAACTTTGACATTTTATGTACCAACTACTAAAAATATATGTTGCTTACAAGTTTTAGCAAATTCTGTCTGCATTTAATATAAACATTTAAAATTCTTCTTTACTTGCTGAATTTGTTAAAATAGAGATTTGTCTTATTGTAATATTGAATGGATATCAATAATATCTAATTGGTATCAATAGATCATTCACATGATTATATCTAGTAACAGTCCTCCTGATATTTCTCCTGCCAATGAAAGTCCTACTATTTTTTCTTTGTTTTCACTGGCTGAAATAAACGACAATAAGTTGTTCTCTTGATTTAAAATTTTCCAATCCAATCCATATTAAACATAATAATTTAAATATCTATTATTAACAATTCTAAAATAAAAAATATATAAAAAAGTACAAAGTGATTCATGATGTTACATTAGAAATAAATAATGTTACTTTATTTTTCCGTAAGTTAAAACCAGCTAAAACTAATAATGTTTCTTTTTCTTTAGACAATACCTGTATAAACACAAACTTCGTGATATAATTGAATTCCCCAAGCCTATTTTGTAATAAAATTAAATATATTTACGAAAAGTGAAATAGATTTTAAAACTTTGGGTAAGATTCTAAGATGGGAACGATCTAATTTTCATTTTTTGCTCGTTTAAAAAACAGAACAAACGGACAAGCAAAAAATATTAAAAAAAAAAAAAAAATGGGAAAGATAATGCTTTAAAATTGTCGTCAGCAAAGGGTTACTCGACTTTAACTGCTTCAAAAATCTGTCCATTTTTAATATGTATATATTTTTAAACTTTAAAAATGAATTATTTTTTCGTTTTTTTGTAATTAGGTTAACTGCATTCATATTTAAAATATTTTATCAGATATCATAAATAGTACTCTTTTGGGAAATTAAAATTTTTCAACGGCTTTGAATTGAAGCGTCCTCTACATTATACAATTCCAAATTTAAATGGCTTAAAAAGTCTTCAAGCAAACGCGGGAATCATTGTATTTTTTATAAAAGTAATTATCAGTTATGACTTCTCTTCCCTAGTGACACTACAAAAAGGATAGATTACATAATGAACGTAAACAAATATTTTTCATTGACATTTACTCATCTTTGCATTCCGTTTGTATAATTTTCTAACTGATGAGAAAGAAAAGAGCACGTAGTGTAGATTTTTTGACGTTAGGGATTCTGATCCTCTGATAACGGATTTTATCTTACGGAAGCGCTAGAAGATAATTAAACTCTGCACATTCAGTCTTTTAGGGAGTGAAAAAAGAGAGAGCTTGGAATCAGGTCATGAATATTAGAAGATCTGAGAATTCTTTTAATAGCAAAATCTCGAAAAGATTTATAATGTGAAAACCGGTCAAAGCATCCATATAGGAAATCTGTCTTCCATTTCATTTGTAATGTGGATTCCGCTTATTAGCCAAATTTAAGAATGTCTCCTCTGTTTATTTTTACCCCCATATGATCTGGCATTGATTCTCCAATATTAACAGACAACTTAATGTCAACGTGTCATTTGTTCTTAGCTTACGATAGATTATTTTAAACTGAATCTGGAATTAAAAAAACAAAAACAACTAAGACCAATGTCAAAGAACTGATGAAATAATGATCTTAAAGGTAAGTTTGAACATTAAATCAATTTTGTTTATTTTATCTCTAATACGAAAAAGATTAAAAATATCTACCTTTAGTTCGCGTTTGCTATATCTTTTAAAGTTGCTAAATGATTAAGTTAGAAAAACTATATGTATTTAAATATAACTCGTTAATACATATCTCGATGCTTTTACTGATATCAAAACATTTTTCAAAGATCTGATATTATGTAGGTAATTTCTTATTTGGATTAACGGTTGTGCTAATTTATAAATGGTATATAAATTTAAATATTTATCCAATATTTGCGATTGTTTTCTCAAAGTAAACTTTTTGTTGTATAATCTGATTTGTTGTTTTTTTATAAAAGTTTTACAAAAATTAATGAATTTTAGGAAATGACAATTATAGATTTGAAAAAAATGCTTTTAATTTAGCTTTGTATCTATATTGTACATTTACGTTTTAATGAAGTTATTTACTGTTTTAACTCATGCTTTTATAAAAGAATATTTGTATTTAAGAAAGCGATGTTTGTCTGTTATGTACTCTGCCAAGGTAAGTAGACTAACTAGGCAATCAAATACCATGATCAAACAATAAATTTGTTTATGGTTGGTGGTAATTTTCTTATTGTATATCATATTTAATTAATATACAATTGAAATATTTATTTAGTATTTATAATTGTACTTTTAATATTCTTTGGGAGGGGGGGGGAGGGACGGGGAGGGGGGAGCGGTGTTTTACATATATATTGTAAAGTACATCAAAAAACATTTTCACGTGTATATAAAAGAAATGAGTGTCTATTTTAAATTAAATATTATGCAATATTTGCCCAAATTTTTATATTTCATGGAAACTTCTATCATTATTTATGATTAATTATAAGTGAGATTAGTAATGCTTTATAATGACCTATTTTTTTTGATTATTAAATTAAGTTAAAAAAGAATTATCATTAAAATAAGTTTTTAAAATTTAAAATATTTTGCCAAACATGATCTTCTATATATGAATATGCTAAGCATTTTAATTAGATTATATATGAAAGCAAATTGCTTTTAATTAGAGACATTAGAAATATCTCTTTTGTCACAGTTTTTTTTAATCGTAAAATTACTTATTGTTAATTAATTTAATGGAATGAATTAAGTAGTTATCAGGAGGCAACATGAAAGCATACATATATATATATATAAAGACAATTCTATGCTAATTGTATGAGAGTTTTCTAAGTTTCTAAATTATTGTTTCAAAAATGGTCAAGCGTTGTTAGCCGAGAGGTCATCGCAGTCGCCTTGCAAGCAAGTAGTTGGTTGCAGACAGTTGTTGGTTCGCGTCCCGGCCGATGCTATGACATATGAAAAAAAAAGTTTTTGAATTGATTTCTTCTTGTAATAAATGAATGGTTTTAAGGGCTGAGTGTATTTAAGAGAATCAAGCAGCATTATACATATGGGTTTTGTTGCCAGGGAAATGCCTGAAAAGACTTATGAGTGAAATCATAATTTATTTGTTATACTGCATGATTAATGCTGAAAGGATTCAGCAGATGTAAGTAATACCTATTACACATAGCAACACATTCATGCATGACTAGGTACATGATGGCAACTGATTGCAAGTCCTGCTGATATGTTCTTATTTAAAAATAATAGCAAAGATCAAATTTATTCAGCATAATACTGATCAGTAACAAAGTCATTACTAGAATCATCTATTAGCATTGATTTATATAGTTTGATTACTTAAAGTATGATCTCAATGAAATAATACTGAATAATTTATTACATTTTACTACCAATAATCATTCTTACTTGTTTCCTCTGGATTGACCATAAAAACAACATTGGCTAGCATAAGTCATCTTTATTTGTTTTGGGATTAAGAATGCTTCTATACCTTATGACTTCCTCTTTGTATTTGAGAACTGATTTGGCTATCTTTATTATTCCTTAAATATTTGTTTAATTTTAATAAGCTAATCTGCCACAATTTGGGAGCACATTGAACTCATTTCTGTGTATTAGAAGATCTAAAATCACATGTATAAGTAAGCTATATACTATGTAATTAGATTGAGAATTGAAAAAAAGATTGGATATATCTAATGCTATCTAATTTTATTAATAATGAAATAGATAATAATGAAAATGACAAAGAAATTTAGAGCTTAGGCAAAATCACATGGCATTCCTATGCAAATATATTAAATCACCATTATAGTGTGAATATTGTGTGGTGTGCTTATTTGGATACTTCTATACTTTATGTAACCCTTTTTGATTTCTGCAATTACTTATACATATTGCTCAAAATAACTTGTTAAATATATACAAATAGTTTATGATCTTTTTTTAAAATAAACATTTGCATGTTTAGTATCTCATAACTAAAAATATTATATAAAAAATATACGAATCAAAATATAATATTTTCCTAGAGGGGGAAAAATTATGATGAAAAGTTTACACATTAATTTATTTATTATTAATTAAATGCTAGTATATTGAACATTTTTAATTATCTATAATATAACATAAATTAAGTTTTTATCTGTTTATAGTATTTCAATAAAATTATTTTGGTATTGTCTCTTGTATTTCTACTTTTGATTATTGTTAGTTTTTACCAAGCATAGTCTAATTTTTTAAAAAACACATTTTTGATACTATTCAAGATAATTATTTTCTTTGCAAGGTCACTTTTAATTTGAAAGCTTTCTTCTAAATATTAGTTTTTTCCGCAGTTGTATTTCTATATTTATAACTTTGCTGAATTTTATTTCTTAGAGGTTTAATTTTTTTTTTTTTACAATATTTTTTGCTGGCCTTGAGTTGGTGTTTTTAGATCTAGTGTCTGAACCTACCCTAGCACCTCTCTGAGGAGTGCCAGAGCACGAAACCATGGTCAGAGGTTTGGGGGGGATCCTGACAGAAATATTTTAAATGCTTTCTCTAGATAAGCATTTATCATAAAGCTTGTTGAGGAATTGACAATCCTCATTGTTTATAACTTACAAACTTAAGAGAATAGGGTCATGTGATCTATGACTCTTATTTTGACTATTTGTTTGCTTACTTTCAGTTTTTTATAACCCTTTTGTTGATAAATAGGCTATTAATTTGGGATATATTTATCTTCTAGAACAGGCAACAGACACATTATAAGACGTTTTAAAACTCTGTACCAACTACTCACACTCAGATAACAACAATAATTTCAATTAAAGTTTGTTTGGTACATCATTTTATAATTTATACCAATGATGAATAATTTCATTATGACTACAAATTGAAAAAATATATATAGTAATAACTTTATACTTTTTTAATACTTATTTAGTTCTGTTTGACAAAAAACTCAATGTTAACTTGGTTATTCTTGTATTTACCCTTTTCTAGTTTTTAAGAAAAGTTATATATTTAAGGTCTTCAGATACTGATGGATAATAACTGAATTTCACCTTCAACTAGTTCAATTATAACTACTAACTTGCAACTAAATGAAATTTCACTCATACTAATTGAAACTAGCCAAGCGTTGGTAGCCGAGAGGTCAGAACAGCTGTCTTGCAGACAGTTGTCGCGGGTTCGCTTCCCGGCCGATGCTTTGACATATGGAAAAGAAACTGATTGAAATTAAAAGAAATTTACTAGTATGTTTTTCATCTTTTTTATATATATACTGTCCGCCCATGTGATAATTTTTATTTACCTTAAATCAAAAACCATACTATTTGTTGTTGAAAAATATAGTCTTGTTTAATTTAAGAGATAAAGTTTGTTTTTATTCAATCTTATATGACTCATTTATTTAATAAATTGAATAGGAAAAAGATAGCAATTATAAATTACTTTTTTATTTTAAACTATAATAACTGAAATATAGTTTTATTATATACCTGTATCAATATAAAATTATAATCAACATTTTCGTTTATAAAAATAATCTTAGTTTTTGTGCCCTTAAAAGATTCAGGGAAGTCGACATTACAGGTACAAATATCGCAAAGGCAGTAAAGTGTGGCCTTTATGGTAAAATTAGACTGGCCACCTTTATAAATTTTGCTATATGGATAGTGTGAAATAAGAGTCTTTGACAATGGATTGAATAATAGTCCAGAAGAGCTTTTTCTCAAGTTACCTGGTGAGGCCAAAGAATACAATTGGAAAGTATGCCAGCACTGGTTAGGCAGTCAGACATGGGACCAACTGGAAATCTGAAGATCAAAACACTTAGGTACTTATTGTACTATCATGGCAAGATTAAGTAACTGGACATAATGACTCCTATGCAGAGTCCAAAAGTTGTCACATTAATATAATCCAGCCCTTTCCATTTAATTGTTATTTATTGTTAAAACTCTGAATTTGGTGGTCAACAAATTGACCCAAATAACTCCTAAGTAGCTTATATTTATGTAATTTTTTTTAATTTTTTACCATTAGTTTTCTTATTTATTGTTTTTATTGTAGAGCCACTGTACATTGTAAGCATGTAACCTATAATAAAAAGAGGTTAAGTGATATCCATATGTATCTTCTTAGTGTGAATAAAGTTGTTATTTGAAACTAAAATTGAAGTTTAAATAAATTGATTTTTAAATATTAAAATTATCTGCACGTAAATTAATTATTAAAGTAAAGAAAAATAAATCATTTTCTTTGCAAACAAGTATAGATTCATTTTGTAATACCTAATTTTGAATTTATACATTATTTCATAAAATTATACTTTAAACACAAATGTTATAATTGATAAGGTTCTATTTTGCACAGCAGATTCTAACTCATCATGAAAAGTTCAAAACAAACTTCCTTCTTTACTTTACATGATAATAAAATATTAAATTCAATCAATTTTTAATATGCATTTTCTTGAAGATAATTAGATGTAGTAGCTTAAACCTGTTCAAATATTTCAGACTGTATGACAAAGCTGCTTAAATGGTAAGGCATTTATTTTTATATTAGCATATATAAATGATTTCCCAGATATGCTTATTATTTAAAAATAATACCTACTTATTAATAGTACAGTTTTTTATTTTGCAACATTGCACTTTATTACTTAAACTACTATAAAAATTAGCAGTAGTTTTTATTATACTCCCCTGCCATCTTTCACAATTTTTTATTTTATTTTATTTTTCTTATTTATTTAATGCATAATTTTTTTTAAATTTCAATTTCCATATCCTTTTTGCTCTTGACTTAATTGTATAACTTTACTGTTCTACATTTCTTTAATTACTAACCCATATAATGCTATTATTATATACATATATAACCATTAGAAACCAGTCAACACTTAGACAATCCCAATATATATAACAATCAACAATCTCAAACTGGTGTCAAGATAACCTCCTTCTAACAATAACTATATATATATATATATATACTGGGAATTTACTCTACTAAGGATGGTTATGGTGGCTATATTGATGATTCATATATTATGCACATAACTTAGCATGCAGATATACCCTCCTGATATATAATTACTTTAAAATTATCAGTTTAACAAAGATTATGTGAAATTTGAATTTCTATTAGTTAAATTTAAATAGAATGGATGTAGATCATAATAATAAAAACGTGCATTTCTTATATAACTACTTATGTAAGATATTGTTGTTATATTTCCTGATTATCATATATCAAATCATCTTTCAGAGAGTCTTATTTAAAATTTATTATAATTATTTATTTAAAAATACAGGCTTTGAACTCGATTGCCTTTGGGGCACATCTTTCATCTAAGAAAGGGCACTATCATAGTTTTCTTGGTAACAATACTCCTCTTCATTTAGTTCAGCATATGAATTTTCAGAAGTGGTGGATGATTGTATGTGTGCAGTTGAGATGAGAATACTGAGAGAAGAACATCATCAGATAACTAAGTAATTTAAATAACATTATTTATTTTAAATAATCTCGAATCATGTAGAAAATTACCCACATACATTATTACTTTATGAATAAAATAATAAACCAAGAAATATAATAAAGAAATAATATTAATGATAAAATATAAATGTCAAATCTTAAATAAATGTTTACATCAAATATAGATCAATTTATATTATACTAGTAATTTTCATCAATAAAAAATTTAAACAATGTTTATATTTAAAAAAAAAAAATGTAATAAAAAATATATGTTTGAAATACATAAATTACATAGATCTCTTATCTATATGCATATGAATGTATAAATCTTATCATAGTTTCTTTAAATAATTCAGTAAGCTTATTATCATAAACCAATGACTGAAGTTTGATAGTAAATTAAATTGGTCCCTGATGGTTGATTCAGATTAGATTCTTCTTGGTTTTGGTACTCTGCTATTTAATTATGCAGTCTGTGTATATGGCAAAATAAACTATATTTCATACCTTCTCCATTTCTGGACTCCTTATATTGTTTTCCAAAGTTTGTTAAGCCATATTGGTCAGGTTCAAATGGGCTTAGTAAATCATTTTTATTATTTTTACTACAAGGACTTTCAACATTTTAGTTGTGTTTGGGTTAGTACTGAAAAGTAAGTAAAATATTTCTGAAGCTAAAAATAAAATCTTTCTAAGCTAAACAGTAATGATGATATCCACTCTGGTTCTCCACAGATGTTATTCTCTCCCCCCCCTCTTTATATAGCTTTTGCTTGAAGAACAATCTTTTCCATAAACTTGAATTTGTTTTCTTTGTTGTTTTTATTTTTTCTAGTTATTTGCCATGAATGCATTGTTTTTTTTTTTTTCCAATTTCATTCTGTAATTACCATAAATTACATGTTATGCAGGTGAATTTAGCTTTAACCTTTATTTAGTTATTGAGTAGAGTTTTATATATATATGCAAGAAAATTCATTCCAAATTATGTAATCATCAAATCTTTTTTTATTCATTATTTATTTATAAACTCTTATTATAACCATCTCCTAGGTCAATATTCAATGAAAAGCGAATGTGAAGGATTTCTTTGCAGCAATGCATATTATCTACAAAATACATAAGTTTTCTATCATTTTATTCTAAAATATTCACCCCCAACCTGCCTTGTTTAAATTTAATTGATAGAGGAGGCTTGTAATGTGTAACTACATGAACTAGCCAAGTTTGCATCATTACTATATATAAATATATATTATTCTTTCATTGATATGTTCAAGCATTTACAGTTAATTAAAAAGATTTATGCAATATTTGAAATTCATTGATTATGTATTCTATTTACATAATAATATGTTAGGATGTAAAAATTTTTAAATGAAATTTGGTTTTAACAGGGAAATACTGAATTAAGCTTCAGTTTCTATTATTATGAAAGTAGTGTAATTTATACCAGTTTTATGAAGCAGACATCACAATAGATTATAGATTTTACGGTGGAGTTTTTAATTTGAACCCAGGTCAGTAATATGTATTAGTTCCTTCACTCATGTATTTCATTTTCAATCTCTTTTTAATATTCCTAATATACATCTTTACATACTTTGTTGAATGATATGAAGCCTTTGTATTGTTCTCTTTTTAAATGTCCAAGACTTAGATTTATAGTGAAGAACTGGTGAAAAAAAAATCTTTCTTTTCAAACATTTTCTATAATTTATTTCTACCGAAAACATTTCACACAAATTCAATTCATTAATATTGATTTTATCCATTATGTTTTAAATCTATATTAACAATCTGGTAAAGATATTTATAGTTGTTAACTTATTCTAATTCATGATTATCAATTTATTTTTTTCTGAGAAAGTCCATTGAACATAACTTTAGTTTTTTAGCATTTATTTTAATCCTACTTTCTAGTTTCATCTGTTAACTTTTGCAACATTTTCTGAAGTTCTGAAGCAATATTTGCAAAAACAACCTCATTGTCTGCAAAGTCAAGGTGATTTAAATAATCTTCATTTACTTTTATTTCTTTAATTTTC
Organism: Epiperipatus broadwayi; assembly: GCA_028023455.1. Taxonomy (NCBI): domain Eukaryota; kingdom Metazoa; phylum Onychophora; class Udeonychophora; order Euonychophora; family Peripatidae; genus Epiperipatus; species Epiperipatus broadwayi. Next base: position 4,620,712 of record JAQFVV010000077.1, on the reverse strand, counting down.
CATTTTAATTCCCATTGTCATCAAACATTCTGGAGATATGAAATCACCCTATCATATATCTTTTCCAATATTAATCTTGTTAATGTAATATAATCATGATTATAGCATTTTTATAAATATTGTTCTGTAATATAACATTAGCCTGGTCTATAGCTTAATGATATAAGGCTTTTATAACCATAGAAAGGCTTATAGAATAAAATTATCTTTCATAATCTACAGATTAAAGCATAGTGGCAATCCATATTTATTGGTTCTTTATATAACTATTCTTACTACTTTGATTGATCTATTACAATAAACCCTCTTTTAAATTGAATCTTTTATTTGGTTCTTTAAAATTCAAAGTTTAATAGAAATACATTATCTTGATAAAATTTTTGTATAAAAGTGATAAAAAAACTAATAGAGTTGTAATTTCTAATATCTTTTTATCTTATTATTCTTATTGATCTATAATGCTCTGTAATGTCTTCCAATTTCCAATCACTACACCTCTCTTTCCAAGCATAAACTTCTGCCAAATTTTTGTCTATTAATTTCTCTATTTTATTCTCTCTTTTCAACTCCTTTTTGGATATTATTTTTCTCTTCCCTAATAGTAGTTTTTCCTGAGACATCCTCTGAATATTATTTTAATACTCTTGGACTGATGTCTTTATCACCTTTATTGAATATCAGTATAATAGGTAAATAAATTTTTAATATCTTCTTACCATCTTCCTTAAATATCAATATTATTACTATATTCATCCAATTAGTAGATACATCATTATCACAGAGGCAAGACTCTCCATACAATAGTACCACTCAGTGGAAGCCAGAATAATCAAAGGATGCAGGAAGATCTGTGCATAAAATCCCTATCTAGTGCCTATTCATCTAATATCCCCAGGCTAGTTTCTAGCTTTCATCAGTGACGAGTCTTGGATCTGAGAGCACTGCACCTAGAACTTAAAATATAATACAACCCTCCTGAAGTCACTTTTTACTTTATTAACTAACTATAAATCTTTGAATCCAAAATGAAAACACAATAATGTTTTTAATTCAAGCTCATTAGCTTATTTACCATATTTTTTAGTGTCTTTGGTTCTTTAATAGCCACAGATCTCTATGACTATACAAGCTAATGAGATTAAATTGAAAACATTATTGTGTTTTCATTTTGGATTTAAAGCTTTATAGTTAGCTAATAAAATAAAAAGTGGCTGATGGAGAGTTCCATTAGATCCCAAGATTCAAGACTCCTCACTGATGAAATCCACAAGCTAGAAACTAGTCTAAGCATATTGGATGAGTAGGCACTAGATAGAGATTTTATACACAAACCTTTTTGCATCCATTGATTATTCTGGCTTGCACTAAGTGGTGATACTGTGTGGAGAGTTTTGCTTCTGTGAATACAGATTATGTAAGAATAAAGAATGGTGATCTTGTGATGTTTAGTGGTTTTATATCATTATCATTTAGACATTTTGTATGCACTTTTGTCCACAGTTTTTCTATTTTTTCATTAAAATACTAATAAAAAGTCCATAATTTCTGACATTGCCTAGATTTATTTGCATATCTCATTTCTTCATTTATAATACTTAGCAATTCAAATGGTGATGTTCAGGGCATAATTTGTTTTTTAATTATTTTACAATTCTTTGTAACATTCTACACACATTTTATGATGGCATGCCATTTTTAGTAGTAGTTCCATTTTTTTTATTACTTAAATAACTTTCCTTTCACTATCAAAAGGTTGTTTTATATTTTAATGAATTTTATTTTTTTGTCATTCATAATTATATTTTCTTATATCATTATTAACACTTCTTTTTTTTTTTTATCATTTTACAAAACTCTAGAGATTCAATTCTTAATGGATCATATTTAAATTTTTTTATATTTGTTTTTTTCTTCATGCCATTGTCATGCTTCTGTAGAAAATTTTACTAATAAATTGTTGTCTTTTTGTATCAGCTATCTCTTATGCAATTATTTTTAAAGTATCAGTTATCTTCTTATTGGTTTCAGTGATATCTGAACTATCTACAAAGTCTGTTAATATTTTAAAATGATTTGTAACTTATATTTAAATTCTAGGAAGTATTTCTGAATGGTAGAAATGTCAATTATTAATACTGACTTTATATTATAGTTTTACTTTGATGTTTCTTACATCTTAGTAAGCAATGACCACTTCCTGTGTTAAGTCTATTAAGAATATTACAGTTTAATTCAATTCTGTTATATTTTCATTTGGACATTTTCATGTTCATTTCCATTTAGAATTTAAAAAAAAAAAGAATTAATAATATGTAGTTTTTCTTCTGTAAACTGTGTAAGTCTATGTTCTTTCACCATATTTACTCACAGCATTTCAATCATTTACCAATTCTAAAATTCAAGTGTTCCAAAACAATTTTTAAATATTATTTGGTCAGATCAAAGGAGTTTTGGACATCAATATAAAAATCTCTACTCCTTCATCACAAGGGTAATTCATTACTGCATTTGCTATCTTCTATTAAATTGAATAAGTAATCTTGACACACTGTTTGGTATATCATCAATCTTCACAAAGTTTTTCTTCCACTTTTTATTTATCAAAAATCTCACTTTACTTGTGTTTTTGTAGCAAAGTATATATCCATTTTTTAATCAGTAGTCTCTTCATCTTTTTTCTAACTTCATAAAGTTCAATAATGACACATTTAACATTGGACAGTTCTTATAATACTTCTTTTCTTGAAAGTTATCTGATGTAGTTACCTAAATAAAAGATTGTCATTGAATGGCAGCCTGAATTCACAATCAGTGGATTTTTTAAAAATTCTATGACTTAGGCCATCAACTGCTGCCTTGCTGGTGACTTTACAGTCTTGCAGAAACTTGGAACATAAATATTCTTAAACTCAGAGATAAAAAGCCAGTAAACCCACCATGCTGGCCTACAAGTGTTGAAGAGAAACCCATCCATGTTCATTTATTATATGAATAACCATAGCAGTTGCAATGACAAGAATGTATGTAGTGGACATTTAGAATTTGCCCTGTTCTGTTTCTTTAAGACCTCAAAGAGAAGAAGTCTTTTTTTATTTAGCAGGAAACTCCTTTCTGCAATCCTTTCCCCCTTTTCATAATGCATATTAAATTCCTTTTAATATTATTACTATGATTTTTTTACATTAATATTTTTTTTATATTAATTCTTTATTCATTTTAATTCTAAAAACATCTTTCATAATCACAAATCATCAGCTTTGTCATCTCGTATGATAATTACACCATTAACTATTAATTTAGTCTTAAGTTGTTGGGCTATAGTATACAGTATTCCTCTTTTTGTTAGGCTTTTATTCAAAATTAGCCGAAGACCAATTGTTTTCTTTATCATTTAAATTATTGCGTTTAGTAGATTAAATTGTTTCTAAATATATATTTTTATTACAAAAAGGAACGAAGTTATAACAATTTTTTAATCAATCCCATTCAAATTAATACCAACAAGATTAATTACAGTATTATTGTTGCTGTTGTTATTATTATTACCATCATTATTATTTTCTTTTAATTTACTATTATTAAAATCAATCTTGTTATCAAATTTACAACCCAACCATTTTAATTTTCTTTCATTTTTTTAAAAATAAAATCTCGTAACTATTAGATCTAAACTGATTCATAAAAAAATTGAAAAACGAATAATCTATATTTTATTTTACAATGCGTTTCCATCAATCTCGGCTCTAGATACGTGTTCAGAAATATTAATTCTAACCATGTATTGGGAAAAAAAAATGTTTAAAACTGAAGAAATTCAAGAAGTTGCATGCTTTGACTTTTATGAATTATAGCTGCTTTTTAATTTGCAAGACGTAAACCATGAAGATAATTTAAAATGAAAAAACGCTTTTGTATTACACGTTACTTTAACATTTTCTTTAATTAATAAAAAATCTGAAGTATTTATCAGACTGGAAATAAATGTTAACATTATTTATCTACTACAAATGCCAGATCAGCAGTCAATTTAAGTTCATAAAAATGCTTTTATATAAATGTTCTGAGTTCTTAACTGAAATTTTTTAAGAATTGAAGTAAAATATACTATCATACTGAGAAAACTTATTAATGAAGAAATTGTCCGAGATAACATTGTGTACTGTGAAATTTCTTTATCAATGCAACATTGTTAAATTTTTATAATTTAAAACATTTTTACCTTTCATAAATATTAAATAATTAAATTTTTAAAAGTGAAAGGAAACTCAGCTATTTCTAAACCTACAACAATTAAAAATACTGTTAGCTAAAATCTCTTCTTTCACTAAAATTATATCTGTTACTCTTAAACTTTACAAAAATCTATATAGTCTAACAAAATATTGTTTAATAAATCTATTCAAAATAACACTCGGCAAATTCAAAATCAAAACTCTATTATTAAATAACTTTTTTATTAAAATTAATGAATAGTTTTTTGGGAAGATATTAAACTATGTAAGTGCAAAGTAAAGATTTTTTTCCCTTAGGATACAAAAGAATTTTATTATCATAATATAGAACAATATATATATATATTTAATCCCTGATATTAAAAAAAGGCTTATAAATAAGGGACATTTGAAAAAAAAAATGGAATAATGGAATGTGATAAAGATTTCATAATTTATTTGCAGTAGATTGCTTTTCCTTGATATATATGTTGAGTGGATGTGTATTAATGTGTATGAATTAATCTAGTAATTTTTATTTTTGCATAATATATTTTAATATGTAATCATTCACAACAAATAGATAAAAAGAATTGCAACTAGTTATTATTGTAATTTTTTATTTTCCACGAATCCACTTTTAAAAATTACCCCCATATATATATGTATTCATTAATCTGTGCCAGGGATCCAATGCTATAACATGAATGCTAATGATGATGATCAGTTGATGCAAATAATGGCATTTATTGCATCCAGCCATACATTGATGTTTCACTATGTATGCAACTGATGTGAATTGATTACGAACTCCGCTGACATCCTTCTATTTAAGCATATTAACAAAAATTAAGTCCATCCAGTACAATATTAATTAATAAATAAGTCATTGGCAGAGCCTTACATTATCATCAATTTACATAATTTGATTACTCAAAGTATGATCTAATTGTCTAATAATAATTATACTTATTTCTCTGGATTGAGTAAAGAATGTTATTGACCAGCATAAATAAGTTTTATTTGTTCTGAGATAAGAATGCTTTTCTATTTTTCAGTGCCATTTTCATATTTGGAACAATGATTTTTTTATTTTTATTACTCCTAGTTATCTAAGTTACTGATGGTCTTGCACAGTTTGGAAACAATTTGAAATTTTTTCTCTACATTATATGAATAATAATCACATGTTAGTCAGGCTGGGAAATGAATAAAGAATGAATATAATTACTATTATGTAATTTAAAATAATAATGAAACGATTATGAAAATGATGAAGAAATTTAAAGTATATACGAAATCACATTGCATTTTCATACAAAAACATCAAATCATCCATATATGATGGAAATATTTATAAATACACAAATTACCCTTGAATAGTGAGAATTTTTGTCTATATAGTGCTTTATTTATATACACACATAATCTATGAAATCACTTGTTAATTATATACAAGCAGTATTTTCTTAAAATAAAAATTTATATTGTTAGCATTTAAAATAATACTATAAAACATATATATTATAACTGAATGGAGGTATTATGTGTGTGATCAGATTCCTAACAACATAATTGGATAGTTTCTTGCCCTAGTAAGTGGTCATTAATTATAATGAAACAGAATAAAATGGCTATTTATGCCATGCATTTCATTTTACATTGAGGTGATGGTATGAGTTCAAGCCCTAAAGTTTTGATGGAATGCTCAGTTCCATTCTGATATATATCATTACCATATGATTGCTCTTTAGGTCCTCAATGTTGTGGGTTCTACTCATATTCCATTACTCTTCGGTATTCAAACTTCGCAGTTATATGCATGATTCTAATAAGTTAGAATGATGATTACCATAAGTTTGATATAAAACTATAATTATTTACATCTGAATTATGTGTGTGGTATGGCATGGGTAATGGAAAGCTAGATAAATGATATGGCATGGGTGATGGAAAGTTAGATAAATGATATGACATGGGTAATGAAAAGTTAGATAAATGGCATAGGTAATGGAAAATTAGATAAATATAGCATAGGTATTGGAAAGTTAAATAAATGATATGGCATGGGTAATAAAAAGTTAGATAAATGAGAAAACATGCATAAATTTTAATTAAATAAAATAAATCATTAACAGCTTTATTCCATTATGGGTGATTTACAATTTTTTTGGAACAAATAAATTTGATGTTTGGGTGGGTCAGATCGTCCTTCATTTGATTCATATAATATTATGATCATCCTCTAACCTTTGACCCCATGCTACTCTAACCATTTGCTAAGTCTAACAATGTAATTTATAATTATTTTAATATGATTATCCTGCTGACCAATCCTTCTATTCCCTGACATTAATTCATGTACCTTAATCCATGGTGATATGTCATGGATTATTGACTGTCATGTTTGGGTACAAAGTCCCCCTTTGATGTTACCAGTGTTTATGATAGCAATAGCCATTCATACAAGAGATTTAGTCAGTCATGCAGAATAACATAATAAGCTAATTTAACAATAACAATAAACATACAAAATTGTCCTGTACTAGTGCAAGCATTCCATATTTTATGAATAAAATCTCACCTCAACACCCATCAGTCATCCAGTTCTTTAGTTTGTAGGTCTAGTGGTCAGTATCTAGATTTTATTACAATCAAAAATTATAGTGATTGACTTAGAGACCTCTCTTTACATAATTATGATTAATGATTCTAGGGTTGGATCATCAATTCTCTCAATAAAAAATAACAATAAAACATTATACAACAACAAAAAAAGATTCTATACGATATATATATAATTTGACCAATTGAAATTGTTAGTCCATGTAGTTAGCTATTCTTCAGAACATGGATACACAGATGATAAGATGGCTGATTCTTTCTGGATAGGAAAATTCCTGGATCTTGGAAGTTGGTAATCTATTTGATGTTGTCTGGTCATCCTGTAGGTAATTGGCCGATGACTCACCATGTACAAGTGATGTTCCTTAGTTTATTGCTGCTTTCTTTATAATCCTAGTAAATACTGTCTCCTTCTGATGATGGTGAAGACACTACTGTTGTTATTAGCTTATAAAGTCAAATTATTCATAGGCGTATGACTGGCAGCCTCTTATCTATGATGTTTAATGAGTTTCCTGTCCCCATATTCTTTTCTATTGCTTATTAGTCATTAGAATTAATATTATCTGCTATAAATTAGAACTGTGTGGTCTTTTTTTGTTTCTTCAGCCATTTAATAATTCTTCTAAAGAGCTTTGTGTTGCTAAATAATAAAATTTTACACAAATTGTTTCCTTGGAACTATTAGCATAAGTTTTATTTATGGAAATGTATTATTCCTTTGACCCCTATAAACTTTCCCTCCTCTAATTATTTCCAATGGTGTTTGGAGGTAATTTGTTTTTTTATAAAATTATCAAATCATAAATTGAACATTAGCTCCATTTTAAGCATTATTTTAATGCATGTTGATAGCTTAAAACAAAAATTCTTTTTTTTCGATTAAAACTATTGTTTTTTTTTTTTTTTGCATATCCAGTCTGTGTTGCAAGCATGTTATATAAAATGCTGTATTCCCATTGTTTACATGATTTAATTTTGTTTAGTCTCTTTAATTTTTTATTTTTAAAAAAAAATTAATAATGGAATAACTTAAGTTTAGATCCCATTTTTCTTTGTTACTCTTTTATACTAAATTCAGGAATTTGGTAAATTAAGCATCATATACTCTTATTTTGTAATCAGTAGACATAATACAACAAAAATAAAATAAAGACAAAAGTCAATATCGTAATCTTCTTATAAATTAATGTTATTATTTGTTTTTATATAACAAACAGTGTTAATACTTTTAATTAAGTATGCTTTATTTCAGACTCTCTTTGTTTCTAATAGATTGGGATTATACTCTTACAATATAAATGAAAATATTTTGCTCAAGACTCTACATCAATTATTCTATCAGAGATTACATTTTCAGGTACCAACAATGGCCAAATTGTTTTGCAAATAAGTAAATCATTTATAATTTATACCAGTGTCAAATAATTCCTTATATCTTTGACTGAAAAATGATAATGATGACTTAGGTTTTCAATATTGGGTTAGCTTTGCTTCACCAAAAAATTATAACTGTTTTTTTCCTAATAACTTATGCTAAAAATTATATATTTGGTGTCTTCAAATTCTAATGATTAATGATTGAATTGCAAATTTAAATGACTCAATTCTAATTGTAGTAGACCTGCAATAAATTCATCTGTCATTACCACTAACTGCAACTGATTGAAACAAATGAGGAATGACTGTTATCATATTTAATCTCTTTTTATATTTATTGTCCTCTCATGTGACAATTTGTGTTTTCCTGAAATCAGAAGAGAAGTGTTTTTATTTGGAAAATATAGTTTTAGTTTATAAAATTTAAAATTTATAAATCTCAAAACTATTTGTACATAAATTAATTATTAAAGTAAAAAAATTTTTTTTACAAATAAACAAAATTTATTTCATAATATCCAATTTTTAAATCAATACAATATTTGATTACATAAAACTATTTGAAATACAAATTTTATATATAATAACATTGATTTCCCACCCATGACTTTAACTTGCTATGAAAATCTCAAAATAACTTCCCTTCTTTATTTTATATCACAATAAATATTAATTTAATTTTAAATCAGTAGCAAACCCTCTATACAGTAGTGCCACTCAGTGCAAGCCATAGAAATCAATGAATATTAGAAGATTTGCACATAAAATCCCTATTTAATACCTACTCATCCAATATACACGGACTAGTTTCTAGTTTGAGGACTTCATCAGGAGGAACTTTGTATTTGAGAGCATTGATGAAAGTCATAAGTTAGAAACTAGTCTGAAGATATTGGATGAGTTAGGCACTAAATAGAGATATTATGCATAAACCTTTTAGCAGTCATTGATTACTATGGCTTGCACTGGGTGGAACTACTATATGGAGAGTTTGCTATTGTTTTAACTGCTTGTGTAAGTATAGACAACATGATCATGTGATGTTTTAGTATTTAATTTTACTTATTATTGCTTTGTAATATTTGAATAATCTTTACAAAATTGTAATTTTATCAGAATTATTTGGTTTTAAATCCTTAAATTTGTTCAAATGATTCAGAATAGCTGAAAAAATGATTTAAGTGTTAAGGCATTTATTTACATATTATCATATATGATTTGGTTGTAGTATTATGGACAAAGATGCCACTCAATGGCGCCATTATCACGCTAAAATTATAAAATATGAACATTCCCAGGCCGTTGATTTTAATCATTTTGATGTGTTTTTTGTAATGCGAAAATAAAAAATATCAAAATAGTATTTTTTAAATATTTTTTTTATTAACATATACAAATTAAATGATAACAATAAATGTAAAATAAAATCAACAAATTACAATTTAATTCACATTTTGTTTTTGCTTTATTATAAAAAACAATTTTCAATCTGATTTTTTTTTTGAGGGGTTACACCTTTTTTGTTGTTGTTGTTTAAAAACTCATAATCGGAATAAAAAGTAAAAGTTCTTAGTCTTCATTTTAATTTTAATTTTTACACAGAAACAGATATTATTGTGTTATCGCTATTTTTTACTTTCTTAGTTTTCATTTTACATTTTAATTTTTACAGAGAAACAGATATTATTATTGTGTTACCACTATTTTTTACTTCAAATAGAATGACAACAAAAAGTAAAAGTTGTTAGGGTTAGGGTTAGATTTAGAGTTAGGGTTTTGTTGTTTGAAAATCACAGAATCGAACAAGATGTGCGATTTTCTGCACCATATTGTTGGTCTCGTGGAATGTTATGAACAGAACATTATTTGATGCATTACCTAATTCCAACTGGCTTTACACATCTATCTGGACAAGATTTTACCACTTAAAACTTCAATACAGAATGGTGTAAAGAGTCAGATAATTATTAATTAAGAAAATCGAAATATTTCAATATTTTTTTTTTAAAAAAAAAAATTCAATAAAAACCACATTTCCATCAAATTCAAATACACACATTCTCAAACCAAGCCCTAATAATTGTATGAAGAGTGAGAATTATACAAATTTATTTGCTGCAATGCAGCATACATGCTGTACTGTGATGTGACATAGTGGCCTGCAATCTGTAGCACAACAATAAAAGTTGTATTATAGAAAATGCAGGTTCGAACATGTTGGCCATGGAAACAGCATTTTTATATGCTTTAGCACTAAATGGAACCATCGAGCGGCGTCTTTGTCCATAAGACTACAACCTATGATTTACATATGTATACACACACATTAAAAATATACTATATATCTGTTAATATTACATTTCATGACTTGAGTTCAGCAATAACTTCTAATATTACCACACACTTAATCTTCTCTAATTTTCATTATTTAATGCATACATTGAATATTATTTCCATTTCCATGGTTTTTTATTTATATCTTGGCTCAATTGCATGTTGTTTTGTATTTTAAAAACTATTCTAAAAAAAACTACAAAACAATGGAACTAAAATAGACTAAAAGTATTAAAAAAGTAAGAGTTAGTTTAGAGCAGGGGTCCCCAACCCTATGCCCATGTGCATCATGGCGCCTGCAGACCATTTTACGTGTGCCCGCCGCTATCCGAACATGATAAAAAATTATTTATCTTCTGATACAAATAAATTTAATTTTTAAAATTTCTTATAAATTATTGTATTATATTGTAATCAAATTGTAGGGCATACTATACTTTTACAACATAAAAATATAAACGTTAATTATATGTTAAAATTTTATTTTTGAAATAAATATTTTTTTGTACATTATGTGTATTATTAACAATATCCATCTATAAATTTACATTGAAAAAATAAATGGTGCCCACCACCTGGCCGGCATTATAGAATGTGCTCTTAAGTGCAAAAAGGTTGAGGACCCCTGGTTTAGAGGATAATTACAGTCAACAATCATAATAGAGATGAGAAACCTTTTCTGGGCTACTTTTATCATTGTTTTATTCTATTGGTAAGAATATCTAGATGCTTATTTATTTATCAACCATTACATAACTAGTGAGAAAGACTAATTGGCTTATTGCCTGCTAAACAAATCTAAGTTTTTTATGTATATGGAAAAATATTTACATAGTCTGGCTATGATCTTTAGATTGAGGATATAATAGATCAATGTACTTTCCAATAAATATTTTTGCAAATTATTAAAAAGAGTATTATAATTAAAATACTATTCTTTATATTACCATGATTTTGAATCAGATTGCAAGATAGATAGATAAAAGATGTAAGATAAAATAGAGAAATTTTTAAAAGATATGAAGTTAATATTGAATAAATATGTTATTATTCTTTCACATTGAGAAAAAAAAAAGATAATTTATTGCCACATATATTTACAAAGGCAGTTTAAATTGAAAAATTGACCCTAATTATGGAAGAAAAGGGGGGGGGGTAGACAATGTCAACATACATAGCTTCAATTTGTAAAAGGTCACATCAAAAATATAAATGCCAAAAACATTATTAAGGGCATTGGATTGGTATTTTGTATTTAATGTAGTTTATTTTAATTACACACACATACTTATATTACATTTAACAATATCTATAATATTAAAAACAATCAGCTATATATTGAGAACATTAATTACCAAAATTCAAAATGAATCCAAAATAATTAAAATGACCAAGAAGCAAATAAATCTAGACAATAGAGTAAAAAAAAACTTTTACTATGATTTGAAAAAGATATTGAGAACATTAATTACCAAAATTCAAAATGAATCCAAAATAATTAAAATGACCAAGAAGCAAATAAATCGAGACAATAGAGTAAAAAAAAACTTTTACTATGATTTGAAAAACATGTTATGCAGATGGCAGGATTACATATGAGTATAGGAAAACTTATTTTTCAAAAAATATTAGAGGTAGGATGCGATGACATTGTAAAAAGGTGTGAAAAAAAGCAAGATCAGACTATACTAGATTAATAAACCAAGGCAAAAAAAAATGTTAGCAATTCTTTAAGACAAGCTTCAAGCTACTAGAACAAGTTAGTATAATAGGAACAATTCCAGTATCATATGTCAATTTCTTTATGCAGTAAACTTGCCCACTAAGTGAAATCAGTTCAACTAGCTATTCGTGGAAAGTAATTTTGAGTATATTCACATTGAAGACTTGATAACTCAAGATAGTGGATTTAGTTTAGTCAATGTGTCTGACTGAGATTCTCTAAAAAGTGTCTCTATCTTCATCATCCAAATCTTATAACTCATAGAAGAGTAGGCTTACTTGTTCAAGTTCTTTTATTAAGAGGAATGTAGCTTGTTGTCTGTCATCATTAGAAAATGAATTAACCAACTCAAGAGTCTTTTCCCTAGTAGTTGCTTAACTCAATGAAGAATGAAAATCTGACAAATCTCAAAAAAATCTGGAGCAAACTAAAATTTTATTGGTTTTTAAAACTACTATTTAAATAATCATCTGGACTATATATAAAAACTCTGAAAGAAGCTTCGGTTGTTTTCTATTCCCTCATGTCAGCCGCATGATGGTGCTATTTTTAGGTCAATTCCTAGAAGTATACTGTTTCAGTGGCTTACACCCAACCTAAGAGGCTTCTTTCTACACTCATGGCAGCAGCCTCAGCCAACCTAAGAGGCTTTTTTTTACAATAAAACACAGAAAGATTCCCTGCCGGTTAAGCCAGTCTGGCTTTTTTAGATGCTATAAAGCACAGACAAATGCCTTATTGGCTGTCATAGTTGGTTGCGTTATTAACTTTACCGTAATGCTAGAATGTCTATTTTCTTTATACTTTTGTGTGAGAGTGTGTGGATTTTAGCCTGTCGTAATTATTTAAAATTTTATTGCAAAGATTTTTTTTTCAAGTGCTCTAACTTACTGTTACATTGTAACTTTATTAACATTGTTCTGAAGGTTCCATTACGAATGGGTAACCCTCAACAATTGCTTTTAAGGGTGCAGTACTGCAGTATTTTGATGCTCATGCGAAAAGTAACGTTTTCATGAGAATTCGTCTGTGGCAAGTTACTTTTGATATATAACACACAAACAAAAACAACCCAGTGTCTGATTATTAATTACTATCCAAAAAAAAGAAAAGAAAATTAGTCTGTTATTATTTTTACATTTACTATTTAAATAAGATTAGTTTTTATACGTACACACATTTAACAAAAACAACCCAGTTTCTGATTAATTACTGCCCAAAAAAAAGAAAAGCAAATTAGTCGGGTTTGATTTTTAAATGTACTTTTTATATATATACAATAACAAAAAGAACCCACTTTCTGATTAATTGCTGTTCAAAAAACGCAAAATAGCCGGGTATCATTTTTAAATTTAGTATTTAAATAACGGTACCTTTTTATATATACACACTAACAAAAAGAACCCACTTTCTGATTCATTATTGCCAAAAAAAAAAGAAAAAGCAAATTAGTCGGGTATCATTTGTAAATTGATTATTTCAGTGACGGTCCTTTTTATATATACACACTAACAAAAAGAACCCACTTTCTGATTAATTACTGTCCCCCCCCCCCCCCAAAAAAAAAAGCAAAATAGTTGGGTATCATTTGAAAATTTAGTGTGAATTTTTAAATGTGGGTAAATTGATTAATGTAGAATTGTGTATTATTTTCTATTCAAAAAAGACCGTAACTTTTTCTATATATACACACAAAGAAAATAAAACCCACTTTCTAATTAATTACTGTCAATACCAAAAAAAAAGTTATTCGGGTATCATTTTTAAATTTAGTATTTAAATAATATTACGGCTTTTGATATCTACACACTAACAAAAACAATCCACTTTCTGATTTATTACTGTCCAAAAAAAAAAATAATACAAAATAGTCGGGTATCATTTTTAAATGTAGTATTTAAAGAATGGTATTATATATACACACTAACAAAAAAAACCCCACTTTCTGATTAATTACTGTCAAAAATAAGAAAAAAGCAAATTACTCGGGTATCATTTTTAAATTTAGAGTGAATGTAGAAATTTTGTGTAAATTGAAAAATGTATAATTGCGTATTATTTTCTATTAAAAAAATACCGTAATTTTTATAGATACACACAAACAAAAACAACCCATTTTATGATTAATTACTGTTCAAAAAACGTCAATCATTCGGGTATCATTTTAAAATTTCATGTGAATTTCTAAATTTTTGTTTTTTAAATAGTAATATTATTTACTATTAGTTTCTTTAATTTCCTATTACAAAACTAAAAAAGGTCGATATTTATATAGATAGAATCACAGACACAGCCGGAATCGTAATATGTATGTGTTTTTGATCAGCATCAACGCCATCAAACGGCTGATATGACAGAATAGAAAACTACTGAAGCTTCCAATCCAGAATGGAACCTGAGAATTTTGAATTTTTAAAATATATTATTGAATGCAAAATGGGACTGTGTGCCATTTACTATAACAGCAGTTATAACTTAAGTGACTTTTACATTTTATACACATTTGCATTCAATAATTAAAGTCAGTAAAATAATTTTTCTAATTAAGGTGTCTAAAAATAGTTTTTTTAATTTAAATTTTGAATTATTATATTTTTCTTATTCTACTTTTTAATATAATAAAATATATTTTGTAAATTTCTTTCTCTGCAAGTAATAAAATTGTATGTAAAGCTAAAAGCCATCTCATTTTCTTTTTGAAGGATGAGATGGTAATTCTTAAGCTTAATATTTTTTTTTTTAGCAAGAATCTGAGGCATAGATTTTGTGCACTTCTAATTCTGTGAGTTTGACCATTATATGATAGTGATATGTTTTTATTATTTATATAAGTTGTAATCAATAATTTATTAAGATTAAACATAGTCTATTGCCATTTAAAGCTCATTCTTGCAACCAATAAAATAATTAATAAGCTAGCACAGTTAATATGTGTGATGCCATGTTTAGAGTCTTTGCTTTAACAAACTAGAGTGTGGACCTTTTTGGTGAAATTTAATAAAATATGGATTACGAATCTAAATCTGTAAGATAGGATTCTATAAAAGAATTGATGATCTAGAGCATAGCACCTCAGATTTAAATAAATAAAAGCTATCCATAGTATATTAATTTCTGTCTCAGTATTTGTATTATTTTATATATTTTTGTGAGGGTGAGATGACAGTCAGAAAATATAACAGCACTTTTCAAAAAACTTAGCTTCTAATGATTTAAAGTTAAGGAGTAGTTGGTTTACTTACCATCAAAAATTTTAAATTAAAATGAATATTATTAAAAATAATTCATCAATATGGTTAAAATAGATAAATGAAAATTATTATTTACTTTTTTAATGTCATTCTCTCACTATATTATTCCCCATCTTTATTATAGACCAAAAGCTATTTTCTGACAAGTCACTTTATTTGTAAATAAATATAAATATCTGCAATAAGTATACTGTTTGGTCAGGGTAAACATAAAACTGCCATGAAAATATTTCTAACTTTGGAATAAAATATTTGCGAGACAGAAAGAGGATATTCTGTACAATTATTAACTATTATATTTTATTTAGTAATGCAAAAAAAAAATAGAGTATTCCAAAAATAGTCAATGGTTTTAGAATAATCCATTTTAACTTTGGATGAAGCTTCAATTATTAAATAAATTTCATTTAATATTTAGCATAGATTACATATAACTGTTGTATAAAAATAGATGTTCACTAAATGCATGGAAAAAGTGGATTTATACATATGCATTATACATGAAGTATGATATCTACAGTTTGGATTAATTTAAAAAAAAATTAATAAGTTTTTGAAATTTAAAGAAACAAAGAATTAATTATTATTTTACTTGAAATTTTTGATAATGACAGTTTTTTTTTTAAAAAATAGTTTTTTAATATAACATTAATTTATTTGCGCTACTTCCTGATCCATAACAAGCAGTTTCATGATGTTTATTGATATAGTAAGCTATACCTTATGTGGCTTAGTGCAATGGTCGAGTGTTTAGGATCTGAAAGTCAAAGGTCGCTGATCATTGCTTTAGCCCTGATCCCTCTAATGTTCAAACTTTATATAATTTTTGAGCAGTAAACTAACTATTTAATTGTTTATTTATATTTTATTAATTATAATCTAAAAAAACATGAGTGGAGATTAAAAAAAAATACTTTAAAAGAAATTGGTTGATCAACCAAAGACGTAAATAAAAAGTTGGCGCATTAATATACAATATATAAAATGAAAATTTACACTTTAGCCATTCAAAGTGGAAAAGAATTGAAATTGGAAATGTCAAATTTTTGTAAAATATAACTCAATTCCAAGAATTGCTAATACATTTATCTGATTGTGGTTTTTTATGAATAAAATTAAAAATGAAAAATTCCATTTATTAAATATTTATATCAATTATATTCATTAAAATTATTTTAATTATTATATCTGATTTTCTGGTGGAAGAGTCTGTTATATAATAAGAAAATAAAAAAAGTTGTGATACTTTGATTTCTTATCTTTGTATATGTTTATTGCAATATTTTATCTCTATATAATAACTTTAGCAGTTCTTAAAATAATTCCTTTTAAGTGCAATAAAAGATTAACTGTTAACTACTTTCATTGGCTACTGTTTTATTAATATCTGGATATGATTTTTTATGAATACAATTTTAATATCACCAAAACATCACATGATCATCATTTCTTATGCTTACACAAGCTGCTAATAGCAGTAGTAAACTATCCACTACAGTAGTGCCACTCATTGCAAGCCTTAGTAATCAATGGATTCTGGAAAGTTGGTGCATAAAATTCCCATCTAGTGCCTACTCATCCAATATCCCCAGACTAGTTTACAGCTTGTGGCTTTCATCAGTGAGGATCTTTGGATTTGAGAGCACTGCTAGAAACTAGTCTGATGATATTGGGTGAATAGAAATTAAATGGGTATTTTATACAAAACCTTCTGGTATCTATTGATTACTAAGGCTTGAAATGGGTGACTCTACTATATGGAGAGTTTGATACTGCTAATAATAGCTTGTGTAAGCATAGGAAATGGTGATCATGTGATGTTTTAGTGGTTTTATATCATCTCTGCATATGGAATGATGGGGATTGTGGTTTTTGGTAAATCAAGGACACCTAAATTATAGATGCTGAACTGGGTTCATATATACATAACTATACAGGCAAATGAGCTTGGATTGAAAACATTAATGTATTTTCATCTTGAGCTTCTAGCTTTATAGTTAACTAAATAGGTAAAAGATGCGGCTGGAGGGTTGCATTGAATCCTTAGATCTAAGTGCGGTGCACTCAGATCCAAGCCTTCTCACTCACGAAAGCCACAAGCTAGAAACTTGGGATATTGGAAGAGAAGGCATTAGCTGGGAATTTTATGCACAAACCTTTCAACATTGATTGATTACTAAGGCTTGCACTAAGTGACACTACTGTATGGAAAGTTTGCTACTATTAATAAAATTTTAAAGAAAAAAATCCACATTAAATATTTACATCAATTACAGACATTAAAATTATTTATATATTTATAAAGTGTTTTGATCACAATGATATTGTATATAAGTTTCATAGAATTAGTATTGGGTATTTGAATAGAAAAGTTTTTGGTAAGTTTCAAAATCTATAGTGATGATGTATAATATAGTAGCATCTTTTTCAAGAAAATTTAAATGTAGATAATATTTCTAGTTCAGCCATATATCTGGAACTTCCTATTCAAAATTCATGTACACACATATATTAAATAATTTAAATGAGGATGGTCTGTTTAGATATAAAGAAGAGATAACGACTGGTGAACTAAAGCTATTCTCAACTGGATATTATGGGATAATTATTTTTGAAAATAGTCTAATTTAAGATAGGAAGCTGAAACTAGGAGTCAAGCATTGGTGCCTGAGTGGTCAGCACAGCTGCCTTACAAGCAGTTGTCCCGGGTTTGCGGGTCCGCTTCCCGGCCGATGCTTTGACACATGAAAAGAAGCTGAAACTAGGAAATTTCATAGATCATTATAGAAAAGGAAAAATTGTGATAGATCTGACTGGATATTTTAAAGTTTCCAGTGCTTAAAAATAATAAATGAGAAATGATATATACGAATACTAAAACAGCAATAACAACAGCAACAACAATTATTGTAACAATGTTTTATCTAAAAAAATAAATAAATTAGAACATTTATAAATCCACAACAATAAATTAGTGAATATTTAATCTTCAGCAACAGATGGATGGGAATTGTATGGTTATTAAAATTGTATTACATATTCCATTCAGCAGGTAATTTTCAATATCAAGTCCTCTGTAATCAAAATATACTTGTAGAAAATAATCAATATACTGTTAACCATGACTCAGATAAATGTTCTGGTTATGAATGACAGAAGGATATGAAATTTATATTCTAAAAACATCCTAAGAAATTAAAAATTAAAAAAAAAAAAAATGTAAAAAGCTCTTAATGTAAATATACTAATTCTTGTAAATATTTTGTTATTAATAAAATTAAAAAAAAAAAAAAGGATATGAAATTTCACAATATTATGGAGGATATAATTCAAATTTTGAGAAAAATCAGTATTATTTTCTATTTTTATCAATATTATATTTTGTTTAACGTTAAATTAAAAATCAAATTCAGTTCAGACACGCTTAATGTAATTTTAATTATAGTATATCAATATTTGAAACACATTTTAAAATTATCAGTGGCCTTGAAAATGAATTATTAATTAATTTCATTTTTATTTATTTCTTTTTCAAAATCAATATCCAGTTTTCCAAAAGTATTTGTTGCGTTTTATATTATACAAAAATCAATATAATGTCCAATAGATCATTTTATTGAAATTCAAGTTTTATTTTTATTCTTTAATAATAACAGATACTAAACTGCGTGTCAACACACAGAGATATATTATTATTATGATGATCGGCATCGAAAGTTCCTTTAACCAAATAATTAAAGCCAGATAATAAAGAAAGAAAGAAGGGGGGGAAAAAAAAATCCCACTTCGACAAGCAAACGCGCATGCACACATGCAAAAGTATTACGTATATAGTGAAGTGAAAATTAAAATTATATATCATTATTAACAGCAATTTTTGATATTTGAAAATATCATTTTTGATATTATTTTTAATTATATCATCGTGACCGTCACCATTCAGTTTAAGAATAGGTTCCACAAATCATTCCAGACCACTTTCTCTAAATATTTTAGCTTTTGTTTTCTTATTTAGATTCTTTTTATGAGTTGTCTATGGTTTTTTTTTTTGTGGGATTTTGTTTAAATTAAAAATGGGCGGGAACTATTTTTTAAAAATTAAAAACACTTAAACAGTTTTGTGACATTATAATACATGCATAGTTATATATATGCAAGAGAACTTTGTTTCTCATGTGTTTGTGCTCATAAAATTTCATGAAAATAAAACATCACACAATGAAAATTTATAAAATAAATCCATTTTACAATGTAAAATATAAAAATGATTTTAAAATTTAACATTTATTTTCTAAGAATGATAATAGCATATACTTTTATGATATATAATAAAGTAGAGACACCAATTTATGTAAAGAATTGTTTCCACAACTTTTTGCATAATTCAATTTTTGTTGAGTTGAAAAAAACAACAACCTAATCCTTTATTTAATGTATAGAAGAATATTTTCTTTGAATGATCACATTTATATAGTATTACCACATTAAAACATTTTTACAAAGTGTATATTACTCTAAACATCATATTTCTAATAAGTATTTAAAATAATGAATGTTTACACAGAGGCAAAACTCTCCATACAATAGCGCCATTCAGTGCAAGCCAAAACAATCAATGGATACAGAAAGGTTTGTACATAAAATCCCTATCTAGAACCTACTCATCCAATATTCCCAGACTAGTTTGTAGCTTGTGGATTTCATCAGTGAGAAACCTTGAATCTGAGAGCTCTGCAGATAGATCTTAGGATCTAATGCAATTCTCCAAGGCTCCTCACTTATGAAAGCCACAAGCTAGAAACTAATCTAAGAATATTGGATGAGTAGGCATCAAATAGGGATTTTATGCATAAACCTTTCTGCATCCATTGATTACTTTAGATTGCACTGAATGGCACTACTATATGGATAGTTTTCCCTCTGCACAAACAGCTTCTGTAAGCATAAGAATAATAATCACATGATGTTTAATGGTTTAATAATGAACTTCTGTAATTATACCATTTTTTATATAATTAATAAAGACTATTCTGTTGCTAATGAAAAAAATAAAATTATTTTAATGCTAGTTATTGACAGTAAGATATTCCTACTTTTTGATATTAATAATAAAATTATTAATGTTGGAATGATAAAATAAAGAAATGAAATAAATTTGTTGCATATAAATGATATTTTTAATTTTTTCCATGCCACTAAATTGAATTATTATTCAACTTTAAATAATATTGCATTTTAAAAATATTATGCATAATTTTAGGGATATACTATGATGTTATAGATAAAGCTATGTCACAAATTTAAATTAGAATATTGAAAGTTAAACTCATCAGCTGCAATTGAGAAACATGAACTAAATTTTTTTTAAAAAAGTTATATATAAGTATATGCAAAAACAATAATAATTTTCATTTGCCAATAGATAGTTTTATTTATTTTACTCTCAAGTAAATGTAGGAAAGACCCACTCACATAAAAAAAGCAGATTAAATAAATTAAAATAAAGAGAGAAAAATAGGGATAATATAAAGAGTTATTTAGCCTATCTCCAATGTTACTAATGGAGTTGTGCATAAACTAAATAAAGAAATAACATATAATTTATACTTAGAATATTTTAATACTGGCTAATATCTTCTGCAGCAGGTAAATCGCTTTTATATGCTAATAATGTTTAACTAAAAAAATATTTAAAATAGAGTTCCCAATCTGGGATGCTATTACCTACATGGAATATAGGAAACTTGTCCAGGGAGTATGGAGACTAGCAGGTAAATAAGTATATTATGCTATTAAGATGTTCCAAAATAGTTATGTTACCAACATTTCTAGGCTATTCCATGGACACCATAGACTTTTTTCTTATTGTAGGGTTCAATAATTCAATATGCCTTATTAAGATTCAAGGTAGCTAGTGAAATTGCCAGACTGATGCCTCCCTAGAGGCTCGCCTCTATCACATCTGCATCACAAGTGCATGCACATGACATACTGCTTTGTATACTCTCCAACTCCTTATTTCTTATTATAATGAACAGAGGGTGATGGTGGATAAATTACTAAAAGTCAAGGGGTTACAGGGATCAAAAAGATGGTTTGAAATATGGTAATGTAAATATGTTACAATATAATAATTAATAAAACAAGCCATAAATTTTGTAACTTGCTTTTAAACTTGCATTTAAATGATCACTAGAATGGAGCTTACAAATAGCTCTATTCAAGCTTTATTTTATAAGTGCCTAATGAGAAAGAATTCAAAATTTCTATCGTTAAGTCCCTATCTCCAGACCAATTGGTTTTGAGTTTATGGCTCTCCTTAGTGGAGCGCTGGGACTTTAGAAACTAGATCTAAAATACTAACTTAAAAGTCAGCACTTATAAAACACGTTTCTATCAATTTGAAAGCCTGAACTTTTCAGACACATAAATGTCTTCAAATCCAGCCTTACAAACCAGATAGCTATATGGGTCTGAATTCAGCTCAGTTTCACCATATAGTAATAGCCTCTGCAATTAGCATCACAAAAGCCTTCAAAGGTACACTTATAATAATTAATAAAACAAGTCATAAATCTATAACTTGCTTTTAAGCTTGCATTTAAATGATCACTAGATGGAGCTTACCAATAGCTCTAATCAAGCTTTATTTTATAAGTGCCGAAAAAGAAAAAATTCCAAAATCTCTATCGTTAAGTCCCTCTCTCCAGACAAATTGGTTTTGAGCTTATGGCTCACATCAGTGGAGTGCTGGGACTCTAGAAACTAGATCTAAAATACTAACTCAAAAGTCAGCACTTATAAAATACATTTTTATGAATTTGAAAGCCTAAACTTTTCAGACATGTAAATATTTTCAAATCCAGTTTTACAAAGTAGATAGCTATATGGGTCTGAATTCAGATCAAATTGATAAAAATGTGTTTTATAAGTGCTGACTTTTGAGTTAGTATTTTATATCAAGTTTCTAGAGTCCCAGTGCTCCACTGAGGTGAGCCATAAGCTCAAAAACAATTGGTTTGGAGATAGAGACTTAAGTACAGAGATTTTGAATTCTTTCTCTTTCAGCACTTATAAAATAAAGCTTGATTAGAGCTATTGGTAAGCTCCATCTAGTTATCATTTAAATGCAAGCTTAAAAGCAAGTTACGAAATTTATGACTTATTTTATCAATTATTATAAGTGTACCTTTGAAGGCTTTTGCAATGCTATATTGCAGAGGCTATTACTATATGGTGAAACTAAGCTGAATTCAGACCCATATAGCTATTTGGTTTGTAAAACTGAATTTGCAGACATTTACGTGTCTGAAAAGTTCAGACTTTCAAATTGATAGAAACATGTTTTATAAGTGCTGACTTTTGAGTTAGTATTTTAGATCTAGTTTCTAGAGTACTAGTGCTCCACTGAGGTGAGCCATAAGCTTGAAAACAATTAGTCTGGAGATAGGGACTTAACGATAGAGATTTTGAATTCTTTCTCTTTCGGCACTTATAAAATAAAGCTTGATTAGAGCTATTGGTGAGCTCCATCTAGTTGTACTACAATATTTTAGCTTCTGACAGTGTGATTAATTTAATTATTGTATTAGATAGCAAAAAAGAATTAATTAAAATTGAATATGGCAAGATAAAAAACCGCTTATAAAGAGATAAACTTAAAATAAAGATAGTTATTAAAAAAGTAAATAAGCAAGATAGTCAGTGTATAAACATCTTATTTATAAAACAAAGTGATGGTACTGATATAATCAGCATACTGCATTACATTTTCTGTTTAATTTTTGTTTTTAAACATTGCATAGAGCTTCTGAATAACTAAATGATAAACTGAAGATTCAGCATAATTTTGACATTGAGGCATATTTAAAGACATAAATAGCAGAACATAGATTTTTATGGAATCTAAAAATAAATATATCAAGAATAGAACATAGATTTGTACTTTTACAACATTTCACTATACTTAAATAAAATAATAACTTTTTGTAATAATTGTTTTTATAAAGAATTTGAAAAATATAAGTAGCAAAAATTGAACAGGTAGTATGTGTAGTTTATCATTGAAAAAAAAATTTTTTTTTCTGTAATATGAATTTTTTTTTTAAGTTTTTACAAAATAATCTCAAAACAAATATATATTCATATAACAATAAAATATTCACTTCAGTAAAAATTTATGCATGTAGTTAGTTCATTATTAAAAATAAAAAATTTCTTATAAAGATAATTAAACATTAGCTATTTGAGTTAGATAGCTGGATTAGAAGACATATAAATGTCTGACAATTTCAGATTTTCTATTCAATAGTTATACATTAGACAAAGTGCTGGGCTTGTCCTGGTATTTTTAATCTAATGCTTGAATATCCTGGCACCTCACTGATGATGCCAGAAGCAGAAACTGGTCTGGGGTTGAGGATATTCTCAAAGCTTGTTAAGAGCTTATTTTGCGAGCTCTATATATAACATGTGTAAATACAAGCTTATTAAGTTAAGTCATGTGACATCTGATTTGATTTTTTTTTGTAATTTTATTTTTTGCTATTAAGACTTTGGTGATTTTATATTACTAAATCTATTAATATATAGTATATCTGAACTTAGTTCAGTCCCATATGGCTATTTGAGTTAGATAGCTGGATTGGAAAACATATGGATGTCTGACAATTTCAGATTTTCTATTCAATAGTTATAGATTAGATAAAGTGCTGGGCTTGCCCTGGTAGTTTTAATCTAATGCTTGAATATTCTGGCACCTCACTGATGATGGCAGAAGCAGAAACCAGTCTGGGGTTGAGGATATTCTCAAAGCTTGTTAAGAGCTTATTTTGCAAGCTCTATATGTAACATTTGTAAATAAATCTTATTAAGTTAAGTCATGTGACATCTGACTTGATTTTTTTTGTCAATCTATTGTGAGAATATTTTAACTGTTGTCATCAACAAAGACATACATAGTCACTCATACATATAAGAAAGAGATGGAAAGACTATACATATTGAAAAATTAATAGCTTTAAGAGTGGTTTATTCAAAGATAAAAAAATGAAAATAATTTTTTTTGCATGCATAAACAAGTAATATGCACATAATAAATTATATAAACTTATATTCACATTTATATTAAACCAACACATAATATATGTCGAAAAATTTAATAATGTGTGTGAATGAATTATATTATTTATTGAATATAATATATTAATACATATTAAGCATGTTCAGTTATTTATGGTAAATAAAATATTGATATGCAAAGGATACTAAAGGAAATAATTTTATTCTTTAAGAGATGCTATTTACAATGGAGCTATGATATCTTCTATATGTTATTCCAAATACACCTTAGCATATATTGTTCCTAGTGGATAATATTTCATGCTTTGTTTGCAAGGTATGTTAAATATATATTATTCACTTTACTATTTTTTAGGATTTCAGTCCTTTTCAACACACTTATACACAGATATACATAACACACTTATATATTCATTGTAAATATTTTTTTTTGTTACAAATGTAATTATTATTGCTATTTGTTTTATTCTAAACAAGTATAATTTCATATGTCCCAGAGAAAATATGCTATGAGTGAGGATGACACAGTAATATTAAAAGTAAATGGAGATGATGTTGTCTCTTACCTCAGGCCTCATAATAAAATTAAAAAAATAGAAATTGTAATGATTAAAAGTTATTGTTTGAGATAGGTGATTGGCCCTTTAAGAATTGAGTTTTTGGATGATGATTAGTATATGCTCCAATACATGATGTGTTCATCATCAAAAGTCCTGATAATACAACTATTATCATCTGAGAATCACGGTTATGAAAATTGTGTTGATTGAGGCAGTGATCAATGAAGAACAGTAATATCACTGCCCAGGTAAATACAATGTCCATATATCTATGTATCCACATTAGCTATAATTTATTAATTTATTCATTACTGTTTTTACTTCTTTGATATCAATATTATTTTAAATTTAAAAATAATTATTTTATATCAAATGGCCAACTTTTATCCTCTATCAATTTGCAAAATAATTTTTTTTTGAATTTTTTTTTTTTCTATTTTAATTTTTCTCCATTACTCTGTATATATGACGTTTAAAACAACATCTAGCATATTTAAGACTTGCTTTGATAATCCACAATTCAGGAGTATCATTTTAATATTTAGCTTTCCTAATTCAAATGGCAGTCAAATATTTAGTATTGAAAAATTTATAATGCATTTATTTAAGCACTGGATAACAATTCATTGTTTGTTACCTGCGGCGATTTAATTTAATTTGAACAAACGTTATACTTTCATCCAAAGGATTATTATTCATTACTTCTTTAATTTGAAACATATAATTACTTTATTCACTTATAGATCTTTAATCTATGTTGCTAATGGTTCTCATCCTATATCTGCTCAAGAAAAAAGTTTATCATTCATAACCAAGCAATTTTCATTATTTTTTGAATGAAAGTTCATTTATGGCAGCATATTTGGATTGAAAAATTGTTTAAATTTTTTCCTTTAATTAAAGATGAGATAAAGTCAGAATATAGAGACATATATGCATCCTTTCTTGAAGTAAAAGAACAATTATTTTACTATATTTTTGAAAATAAACATCAATAATTTATTTGAAATTTATAAGTATAATTTTCCAAAATATGTCGCCTATTTACCATTACTTCCAATTAAAAAAGTTTGGCAATTCATTGTTGAAGTTGTGTCATAGCATTTCATAAGTCAATCTATCCATTTTCCCACTAACAGTTGACTATAATAAATGAGATTTCTTGAAAAGAATTAATGAATTAAATAATGACTATTTTATTTGTTGTTATTTATCCTTCTACTGGAATGATGAGAAGGCAAATACCTAGCTGTGTAATCTTGCTGATCATTATGTAGATAAGCAATTAAAATGATTATTTAAAAATTTGAACCTGTTTAGGTTCTGACTGCAAGAAAAATTTGTGAAGACTATCTGGATTTTCCAAACTTCAGCTTTTATACCAATTATTACGTGATGTCTGAATTACAGAATATTCTCCATCATGCATTGGGGTTTCTTGATTTGCCTGTAAAATATTGGCAGAGGTCGTCATGGTTATTGCAGAATTAATGTTAGAGTTAAGATTCTTTGAATCAATTCATAGTAAAACTTTAGAAATACCATTTAAAAATTAAAAAAAAAAAGAAAATAATTTTATTCTTTTTTAATCGCTTCATTTTTTATTTCTGGATTTTAAGTTAATATTAGAAATATTTATTTAAAATAAATAAATCACAAAACTATAAAGTTATCAGACATTTATTTCAATTAATTTTAAATTGGCCTGTTAATAAATAATTTATTGTTTAGATTTGAATACATGTATAATTTATAATAAATATTCTAGCAACTAAATCAATCTTTGCTAAATAAAAATCTAAACATGTAAGCTTCCACACATACACACAAAATATAAAAATGCAAAAATTGTTTACTCTGACATAAATACAAATTTAATTTAAATATAATTGTTTTACTTAAGATATCTTAGTGTAGTAATGTTAAATGTATAATTGTATTCTCTATTTTTATATGAAATTAGTTGTTTTATGCACGAGAGCAGTTCTATCTGTTTATACCATTTGATATCTTTGTTTTTTCATAAGAATAATGACAAAATATATGCTACATATGTTATACAAGCATCGATAATAAAATCTGCTTGGAAAGCCATTCAAAAATGCTTTATAAAATTCTATTTTTTTTATAAATATTAGTATGAGAGATTATTAAATATGACATTGATTCTATTCTATACAACCAATGACAGTGATGAATATACTTGTTTAACTATAAAAATTAAAGTCAATAAATTTTTTACAGTTTTTAAATATAATAGCTAATTTACAGTGATACTGTAAAATTACAATATATATATAGCAAAATAATGTTTCATATATTTATATAAAAATAATATAATTCAAGTATATTTTATAGCACTGAAGTAAACTTCTAGTCAGTCAAAACTGTAAAATAATAAAATTAAATAAAGTATTGTGAAGAGTAAAAAGAAGGAAGATTTATTTAACAATAGCAATAAAAACAATGAAAAAGATATTGATACTGTTCATACTTATGTGTATCTCAGTTTTTACACTTCAGTATAAATAATTTGGAAAACTAATCAACACAGTTACAAAAACAAATAAAAAAATTGGATGCTTCTGAAACCGCTGTTAATAATGTGAAAAACTAAATTGTAATTAATTTAATTTCTAATTATGTTAGAATATTAGAAAAAAAAGGTATTAGTGATATCACTAGAATTTCCACATTAATATTGATGCCAAAATATTTAGATACTAATAAAGACTCAAAAATACACTCAGTAAAAATCAAGTCAACTGTAGAGCTATATCTTTTCATGCAATTTAATAATGCAAGTGTAAATGGAAGGTTAGATGTTAGATTGAATCCAATTCGATGTTTGTGTTTTTTAAATTGTTATAAGTGCATGGGAATTAAAGATTTGAGTATATGTGTATAAAAATGTTTGATATTTCATAATAGCACTTAATTCAAAATAATAATGATGAGAGATGAAGTAGTAATAAAATAAAAATAATTGCATGGTTAGTTGCTCAAAAAAAGATCATATGATATTTAAGCACCCAAATAAGAACTTGATTAATTACCATCACCAAATTGAAATTTTTTGTTTTCATGTAATCAATCTTTCTGTCAACCATTCTATCTCTCTGGTAAAATGTACAGGGAATCAAATAAATAAATATTATCCTTAAAGATTTTGTTTTAAACAAATCTGTATTTTTTAATAAATTAAAGAGCATTTAAACATATATATTTAGTTTAACATTTTATGATTAATATGATTTTAGAAATGATTTTAATTAGTATCAAAGTTATTGCGGAAAGACACTTGTTATGATGATAACTAGATTTTAATTTCTCAACTAATACTTTTCTTGTGTTGTAATTTATTCCATTTTTAAAACTTGAAGTTGATTTACTGAATGAAACTTCTACTGACAGATTATCAAACATTTTACAACGTCCCCAAAAGTTATTGATTATATTAAAAAAATGATTTTTTTTTTTAAAAAAAGCAAAGAAAAAAAAAATCTGATTTATAATTCCAGCCATTTTGTTGCAAGTTAAATTTTACTGCTTAGATATAAGATACATTAAATATTTCAATTACTGAAAAAGAGAAGAAAGTACTCTTCATGTATATAGACATTTCATTCATTAATAATTGATTAAATTATTTTCAAATTAACACTCTTTTCATTAATAAAATAAGAACTTATCTACTTACCATATAATTAATTAATCATAGATTTAAAAAAAAGAATTAAAAGTTTATTAAGAATGGCAAAAAGCAATATTAAGAATTTATGATTTTTTTTCTGTCTATATAAAAATGAATACTATTTTTTTACTTTGTTAAAAGAAATCATGCAACATTTTTTATTAATAAAATCTGTATCCTGTTAAAGTGTTTAATCATTATAATTATTTTATTACTAAACATGAATTAAATATTATTTTAGTATTATTTATGTATTGTTTCTACATTTCAGATAGATTCCAGATTCAATAAAAGAACAAAAGTACTCACACAAATATATATATATATGCAATGGTATATCTTTACTGTGGTAAGCCTGAAGTATACGTTCACGAGCCATCCATGGCCTGTTGTCTACCATTTATGAGATATGTATAGAAAGTGATTAAAAAAAAACAAAAACAAATGATTTAAAAATAATATACATTTTATTTTAGTCATGTAATGTGAAGTTTTATTCATCAGGCCAACTATAATCATCTCATTAACTATAAGCAATCAAAATTATTTATTTATTTAGTAAGTATAGGGGATTTAAATTCAGATTTTCAAGCACCCTCCATCTATCCACACTACCTCATACAACTGATATACATGACCATACACATGTAGAAAAGATAAATAATCATCAATATCCGTATTTTGTGCTAAACAAGCACTCATCAGTTGGTCCAGATTATCATCTCCCACACACATATATAATCAATGCTCAGTTTATATTAAGATAGCAAATCTTCATACTTTAATGGTCAGGCTTTAATTTACTCCAACCTCCAACTTTTTCAGCCATCCATATTATTGAAAATCTGATGATGAAAACCCAAATCCCATGCTGATGCCAATATTATTGCCATGCCCATGTTCAAATCCCCTATACTTACAATTAAACTCCAGGTTTGTGAAAAGTGCCTGGCTTTCAAATATTTATTTATTTTTAAGACAATAATACCTTTTTTTGTCAAGTTTAAGGCTTCATTCTGTTCTACAAGTTATTTAATTAGCCATTAAAAATTAAATTTAAATCTATTAGTAATTAATAAATTAAAATATAAATAATGTGCTGAAAAATAATAAAATAAGCTGCACTTCAGAACTGAAATATTTATTAATCATAGAAATAAATAATACAATACAATATAATATAATATAAAACATCTTTATATAACAACAATAATTTATATAATAACAATAGTAATACACATAAGAGCTCTTTTTGGAAAATATTATTTTTTCCCCTTTTCAATGTGTTGGAACTATTTTACAATTACATGTGATGTGATATGATTGACTGTGGCTTCTCCATTATTGGAGTCAGGAATCTCTCAGCCACAATGCCCAGAGAAACCTGTTGGCCACCTTACCTTACCCTTCCATTCACCACCCTAAGCTTTCCCCATATTCTTCACTATTCTTCTCCACCCCATTACCACAACATTAACTTTGTCCACTCTATGACCTTTATATTTAAATTCCCCTAACTTTTCTCAAACCCAGCATAAAAACCAAGAACCCACTTTCTGTATACTCATTTTATTTATATTTATTCTCCCTCAACTTCACTATTTGCATCCTTTCTGCTTGTAAGCATTTACATTCAATTAATAAATGCCTAATATTTTCTGTCTTCCTTATGTAATTTGCAGACTCGATCATCTACATTTCTCCATTTATGCATAAATTCCCTTGTTGCTAACGATCCCTTTCGAGCCTTAAACAGTAAACTACTTTCCTTGCTATTATCATAAATTAACTCACCCCCAATATTTCATTTACTTCTATATATATATATAAACTCTTTTATTCTCCATACTAGTTCTCCATCTCTCTAATTCTGTATTTTTTAAATTAATGTATATATTCTTCTATCCCATTCCTTGTCCCTATAACACTTAACAATTAAATTCTCCTAACACCTTTTGTATAAGTATACTGACATAAATTTTTATCCAAATCTTCTGTATACCATACTACCTTTCTGACCCATCTTGTTACAATCTACATTGCATACACAATATCACCTATCTCTTTTATATAAAATTAATTATAACTTACTATAACAATATAATATCATAGAAATGAAAAATATTAATGTATCAAAAAACCAAGTTACAATTTATAAACAAACAAATAAATGATAATTTGCCCATCATGGACACTTTTGATATAATCAAAATGTCAAAAAAGCAAGTCATTCAAGAATTATGATGGGAAAAAAGTTTCAACAACATAAATTTAAAATTATTTATAAATAAATAAATATTTTTAAATCTAAAACTTTCTATCTAGCAAAGCCATTAATTTATTTTCTTTTTGTCATTTTCATTACCTCAAAATTGTGCATGTTTGAATATATTATTTATTTGCTCATAATTCTAATTGTTTTGCAACACCTTTGGCTTTCAACAGGAATCTGGAACCACTTTATAATATTACACTCTATGATAAGATGTTAAATATTAACTACATTTTAATAGTAAGTAAAAAATTTTAACAAAAAATATTCATGAAAAATATATTTAGTAGCAAAAAATCATATTTCAAAATTAAAGACATAAAATAAAGTGATTAATAAATGTAAAACTTTTAAAATGTATAATTACAAGAATGTACAGAAAAACCACAATGACAACTATATTTTGTCCCAAGTTCCCCTTAGTTTATATTCAATATCACACATCAAGTTTTATTAATAAATTTGAATTAGAATAGAATATATATTATTTATTGAATTGCAAGTGCATGTATGTAGAACAGACAGTTTTTATATGCATATATAAATTAAGATTATAACATAAACAAATTAAAATAAATAAATTGAGATGACATATATTATTGAGTGTGTGTTCACTCATTCGTTTATAAAAAAAAAAATTGTATTTCTACTTTTTAAATAAAATAGCGGAATGCGTGATTTTTATCACAAATATGCTCTGGGTAATATTCTTTTTTTCCCTGTCCTTTTTCCTCTTATAAAAATATAATAGTAATCTTATTATCAAGAAATTGATCTTTCTATTTTGATGTTGTTAAGTATATTGTTAAATTTTGTAAAACTTTTAGCATTATGCTTACAAAACATTTTATTATGTAAAATTCTGCACATCAAATTTAGAAAGGATAAATAATAAAATGCATGTGCTTTCAACATAAACTAAAGAAAGTTTATTATGATCACACACTGTACTCCGAGATGGGAAAATAACTACTGGTGTATTATGAAATTTATTTACAAATTTTATTTTATTTTTTAAACATGATTGTGTATAACATTTAGAAAAACAAAAATGACTGCTTTTGTATTGTAAAATGTATTAAATTTACAAATTTTAATGTTTTTTCTTGTTTGTTTATTTACAATTTTTTTGTTTGTTTTTGAGATAGTGTATAATTAAAGTCATATGCATTAATATATGACTTCATTGTAGTATCCCTGTATACTAATATTAATGCAAACAAGATTATCAAAATAGCACTTAAAAATATATATAAAAGGTAAAAATAAAAATATTAAAATTGTATATATTTATTACATGAATTAAAAGAATTGTGATGTAAATAGAAAACTAATATTATATATGCAAAAATTATATATATGTGAAGTGTTATATATATGGAAATAAATTCATTTTTTTTGATAAAAAATAAAACGTTTTATGAAAAATATGTAGATGATTACATTTGCATGTTTATAAAAGCAGTTGACAATTGCTAAATTTATAGAGTACATAAATGATATAAAAAATGAATAAAATTTTCTAAAGAAGTGAAAGAAAGTAATAAAATTAATTACTTAGACATATATATTTAAGAAAATAATAAAAATACCCTATAAGATTTTAAAAAGCAAATTATTAAAAATAAAATAACACACATAAGAAATTGGTTTTCTAACACAAGTAAAGTACATAAGACAAATTGTTTAAAAACAAAAATAAATAGAATTATAATGACAGATTATATATTGTAACAAAATAAAAATGAACCATGAAAAAATGGTCCTGGTATAATAACACCCCACAAATTGCAGCGATATTTGAAACAGAACAAAATTCTAACCCATCTGTTGTCACCATTTGTAACACATTGGAAATAAAGACAACAATAACAGAACAATATTTTCTTATATATTTCTGTTGGACAAGCCATTTGTAATAGAATAAAAAGGATGACAAAAGATGAGGAAGATAAACCTTATTATTCCTCGTGACTTGAGACATCTTTTATAAATCTACCATAAATGTTAAGTGCTACTTATAACTCAATAAAATGATTCATGAATGAATAAAAAAATCAATATGAATTTAGATATTATTTGTAACAAAATGAAAATAAGAATAAAAGAAATGAAAACTTTATATAATCTTCAAACTCAAAACATGAATTTTAACTAGTAAAATGTAATCCAATTATTAATTTGCTAATGTAACTGAATAAAATGAAAATAATGCTAATAAAATGAAAATAAGACAATACTAACAAAGCAATAATATCTCAAAAACAATAATATGCTCTTATTAAATAAACTAATTGTAATAGAATGAAATACTTAATGATGATAAAAGTCTTTGTTAACCTAATTTATGTATATTAATCCATTCTTAATAAAATATGTAAAATTTTCTCTTTTAAACCCTATAAATTTATAACATCAAATCATAATAAAAAATAAAATATTTTAATACTAAACTATAATAAAATACAATACCCAAAATTAATTAACCTAGCATATCTCACCTTCTGCACCAATTTATAGTAATATAAAATAAAGTCAACCCTCTAAATAATCTTAAAGTTTATAATGTTCAATTATGACAACATGAACTAAATGAAAAGTTCTTATTTGGCACTTATACAAATACTATTAACAAATCACAATGGATTATTCTTAAAACCAATAAAGCTAAGTTCCTTAACTTTAAATTATAATTGCCCTAATATATCTAATATTACTAATAACCTATTATGGTCAACTGTCAGTCTCAAAACTTAGTATTTAAATTAAATTTACAATCTATATTGATGAGCTTTAATTTAATCAAAATAAATCATTCTATTTAATGGAATTTAAATACCACTTTTCAATATATGCTATTACCAATTTTATAATATAATAAGATCATCATCTTTATAACTAAATACTAAATTAAAACAGGCAAAACTCTCTATACATATTGCCACTCAGTGCAAGCCAGAGTAATCAGTGGGTTCCAGAAGGCTTGTACATAAAATCCATATCTAGTGCCTACTCATCCAATATCCCCAGACTAGTTTCTGGCTCGTAGTCTTTGGCATCCATTGATTACTCTGGCTTGCACTGAGTAGAATTACATATAGAGAGTTTTGCTTGTTTTAATAACAATTATAAGCAAGCATAAGAAATCCTGATATGTGATGTTTATTGGATTAAATACTAAATTGCTTAATAGTATAAAAGAATATGCAATCATTTAATTATAATCACCTTTATTTATCCTAAACAATTAATATATTTGTGCTTTATAAACTATCAAACTAAATCAGATATAAATTTCCATCTTAAAATAACTATTGCATATAATTAACAAAATAATTATTATAATCTGCTAATTATTTATTATATATCTAACAATACCAAACCAATCAATTTGTTACAATATAAAATGTATACCTGGTTCAAATGATAATATATTGGATTTATCATAAAAATAATATGTAATTATACAAACACTTACCAATCCAATTGCTTAAATCTCAAACTGTTTTAACTATGTGGTATAAATCAATACATGACTATTATCTGTCAAAATATTATCAGCCAATAGTTTGTGTTATAAATTGAATGGCAACTAAAGCAAATTTACTTGTAAATGAATTTAAAATTTATTAACAATAAATATTTAAAACATAAGACAAATAGATAATAAACATTTAAAACATATGCTATTATGGGACATAATCTCTGTTGAAATTAATATTAATAAGATAGGTGTTTATATATCAAAATTCACCTATACAATGTTTAATATATAATATATATTTATGTGAGACAGAAAATGTTGTTATACAGACACATGTTAGAATACAAGAAAATTAATGACAGTTCACTCTTCTTCGTAATAAAATAATTAACTGGAATGAAATATAATAATCATAAGCTTACTTATTTGTTCACTTTACTTTTCAATACAATAGCAATGAATAATTACCACAATATAGTTCTTTTAAATTTTTAATACTTATAAGATGCATATTCAAAAATAATTTGCAGTTAGCAAATAAGAGAATATTTTAAAACAAAATTTTGCTTGCTAAAATTTAAGACATAAATTTAAATTAATTTTAACTGTCTTATATTTCACATATAAAAAACAAAAAAAATCATTATTTGACTTGAGATGTAGCAATTAATTATATTTATAAGCATTATACAATTAAATACATCAATTAAAAATATATTAACATACAACTTGATTCTAATCACTGTCCTTCTGTATAATATTTTAAAGTAACACAATAGTTCCAATGTCTATTCTATAAGTTATAATTTAACAATGCTTATTAATCTAATTCAAGTAATAGTATCAAAAACATTTATTGCTATAATGTGTATTTTGTTAATTCCAATATTTTCCAAGCATTAAGTTTTATCTTTCATTTTGCAGGTATTTAATATTATAATGGCACTGTGAATGAACAGATGTTGATTTCCATTTCTGACAGTATGCTGTATAAATAAACTGATTTAAA
This sequence comes from Epiperipatus broadwayi, assembly GCA_028023455.1. Taxonomy (NCBI): domain Eukaryota; kingdom Metazoa; phylum Onychophora; class Udeonychophora; order Euonychophora; family Peripatidae; genus Epiperipatus; species Epiperipatus broadwayi. Next base: position 4,585,088 of record JAQFVV010000077.1, on the reverse strand, counting down.
TCCTGATTTCAAATGCCAGTGACATTATAAAATTATATCTGCAGATGAAAAAAATTTTCATATACAGTATTACATTGTTAACTTTTGTAAAGTTGTAATTATTTATTAAACACACAGGAAGTATATATAAATACTTTTAAGGCAGGCTTTAACCTGAATCATATTCACCTTAAAATTTGTAATAGTCAGTCAATATCTTTACTTGCTGATAGAGGGATCTTTCAAACCATGACACAAGATAGTGACTTTCATAAAGATAAGAATGGCATCTTGTCTTTAACCTAATTTTTCACTTATATAGTCCAATCTTGATGCTCTTATCTTTATAAAAGTCACTATCTTGTGGCATGGTTTGAGAGGTTCCTCTATTGGCAGTTACTGTTATAAATTTCCAGGTGCATATGATTCAGGTTAAAGCCTGTCTTAAAAGTATTGTTAGTTTTTATATTTTATTATTGAAACATTTTGTTCACATACGAGATCCATTTTTAGTAGGGAATTATTAGGTGACTTGAATGCTATGAATTACTTCCTCCTTTCCCTAACAAATATTGGTAATCCTGTCCAATTTTTCTGGATAAATATAACCCTTCTCACCCCATTATTTTTATAGTAAATATTTTTAAAATAAATATAAAAAGTATGAGAGAACTTAGGTTTGCATATATGAGAGTCAGAACATCAGATAGTGAATTCAAATTGTTCAGTCTCTTTTATAACCTCTTACAATTGACATAATTTTTCATCTTAAGTTTACACTCTTTAGTCACTCTTTTACTAAAATCACCCCAGGTGTCCCATGATTAAAATCACTTTCACAATAATAAAAATAATAAAATGAAAAAAAATATTACATATATCATATAAATATAATAACAAACATATTGTTTATAATCTATTATTCATGAATGCAATAACAAAAATATATAATAAAGAAATAATAATAATAATATTAAAAACTATAAACTTTATTATTTATATATGCATTTCAAACAAATAAAATTAATTCATAATTTTATTGGTGCAATAATAATAAATTATTTCCTTGCCTCAATATTTTGTTGTCATAGTAACCCATTTTAATGCTCTTGGCTAATACAGTAATAAATCAACTAAGAAAAATATATATACTTGACATTCCATAATATACTGAATTTACACCAAATTTTAGTTGGCACAATACATAAATAAATGATTAAAAATTATTATTATAAAAATAAATTTCCATTTTTCAAAGCATGCTCAGCATTATGCTTTGTTGTGAGGTTTCTGGAGTCATCTAAAATTTATATCATATTCGATTCAGCACAAATTCCCAATGGTAAAAAAAAAGACAAAAAGATCCATGAAGATAAGGTGAGTGAGTTAAAAGATAATTATAATAATGAGGGAGCTAAATATGTCTCTACTCACCTGAACAAAAAAGCCAATGTTAGTATGACAGAAAATGGTGGCTCAAACATACAACAGCTTTCTACTAATGATAACAATATTAAGCTAAAATTAAGAAAAGTAACTAGTAAACCTGAATTAATTAGCACTCCTGAATATAATACTTCCCCAAATGGTGTAGAAATGAAAATAAATCCTAAAAAAGCAAGATATGTTACCTCATCTGCTGTTGACAGTGATGGTCCCCCAGAGTTGATGAACTTAAATGATAATGTTGAAGCTTGTCAAGGTGCTGATTGGAACATCCTCTGTAGGTGCAAAAAAAAAAGAACTGATAGCCGCAATGAGCATTTTCAAACTAAGATTAACGAAAATCAATCTGAAATTATGAACAAACCGATGCTATTCACCGAACTGAATGATAAATTATCGCATGCTTAACTGTTATCATGTCTATCCTCAAAAACTTTCATAAAGTTAAACTCGTATTGGAAATATTTTTTTATTAACTGCACGTCCCCTAATACTTCCATTTTTAGTTTGATAATTTAAACAAATGACAGAAATGGTGAGCACATCTCAGACAAGCCTGACATAAATGAGTATCTAATCTTGTTGAGTAATAATGGTTTAATATAATCAATTAAACATACTGCGTTTTTCCCAGCAAGAGGTTTTATTTCTATTAAATATTTTAATAAGGAACAGAAAGATCTAGTAGAGAGTCTAATAAAAGTGGTTCAGGGTCATAAGATATATTACGTGTCAAAAGATCCTAACCCTTTATTATTCAGTAGGATTTTACACCCCCTAACTTTAATGTAGAGTTCTTTAAAAACCAATTAGCCAATTATGCCAAAGTAATTACATTGGAAAGAGAAATGACTCCTGATATCTCTTTCCAAATTCCTACAAACTCATGGAAAGTTGTCCTTAAGTTAAAAAAAGGTATTGTGAAAGATCAACTACCACATAGGTTGTTCAAAGACGAAATGCCAATTTCTATTTTATTGAAAGAAAGACCCCCCATGCTTTAAATGCAACAGAGTTGGTCATATAGCTGGTATGGGTATGACTGGGAATTGTGTACGTTTAATAGAAGCAATCATTTGTGTGGAACTAATAACATTAAGATATGGGCAAACATAGTTGATAGTAATATTAACAAAAATATTGATAATGATTTTTGTGATGGTGATGACATTGATGTGAGTCCCAGACAATCTTCTGAGCCTGCTGAAGTATCATCTTATGTAAATAGTTTTGCTCAAGAAGTTGATGAGTCAGTTTGCCCAAGTGATATTGGGTGTATTAACAACAATATAAATTCTGATATGAATTTTGGTGAAGGAATAGAGGTCAATAGTGATACTGTTACTGATTGCGTTTATAACAATACTGATTCTAGAATTAATACAAAAGAAGGAGTTAACAGAAATACCAATATTATAGAGAATAACCCTATCAGTTGGGTAGTAATTTCTGAGTTTAATATCAAAATTGGTTATCACAATGATACAAATGAAATGATGAATAAAACTATAAGTGATATATTTGTGAGTAAAGGGTCAAATTATTCCAATAATTATGAACAAATCCCTCAGTATACTAACTCTTAATATTAGAGGATTAAATAGCCCAGGTAAAGTTGATAAAATTGTTGACTATTTAACTAAAGAAAAATATGAAATAATAATTTTAACTGAGACTAAAATTAACTGCAATACACTTGGTTATATAATTGATAAATTATCTCAGAATATTTTGCTTTTTAAACCTAATGATAGGCCCACTCAAGGTGCAGCTGTTTTAATATATATGTATTCAGAGATTGAAAAAATTCAGTTATTGTCTTTACAAACAAACTATATTGTGCTTTCCTTTGTTAATCAGGCAGTCTTGCACTATCTGATTGCTATATACTCTGTAGCTAAGGGTAATGATATTGTAATATAATCCATAATGTTCAAAATAGGTTCTTACAAAAACCAGGGATTACAATGACCTTAATTGTACATTCTGATCTCTTCCTATTGTATTACAAAATAAAATTAAAGAAATTTCACTATATCCATTACACGAAAGATATCCAGATAACACATATACTTTCTTTAATAGCAGATTCTCATCTCTTATAGACCTTTTCTTTGTGTTGGGACATAAGCTCAATGAGTCAACTATTAATACATCTCTGGCTGGTTTTTCAGATCACCTCTGTGTAGAGTTAGTTCTTTATAACTATTATCAAATCAATAATCCAATATAGATTTTCTATTAGGAGATCGCCTCTGTGTAGAGTTAGTTCTTTATAACTATTATCAAATCAATAATCCAATATAGATTTTCTATTAGGAGAAATGTTAGAGATGGTGTTTTGTTCTCGATTGACCAATTATCAGTTATCTTGACTATCATTAATTATTATACAAAATGTTCAGGCCTTGGTTTAAAATTAAAAAATATCTCTCTAGAATATGTTATAAGAATGCATAGAATATTTTATCAATGAATCAAATGAAAAATAGAATCTCTGAAATTCAGAAAGTCTTACACAATATTACCTACCTCAGTCTTAATCATCAATTTATAAATAATTTACTAGATGAATACAACAGCTTATATCAACTTATACATCAAGATGCTCATACAATATGGCTCAGGAAATTAATTCCTAACTTGAGTAAATTATCAAAACCCATGATAAACTATGCTAAATTATACACAACCCCTTCTAGGGGTATTTCCAGTATCACCAAAGATGATGATAGCATTGCCTCTGGAATCTTATGTTGATAATTACATATTTGAAAATTTAAAATAAAATTTGGTGTAAGTACAGGTTTCATTGATCAATACAGTAGTATCATACTAGAGAACAAAAAGAGTATATTTCAAATCAGGATATTCAAGATGAAATTAATATCCTCAAGGTACAATCAATAATGGCAAATGACACAATCCCAGCCTCTGTTTATAAACAACTTGACTATGCTCTCAGATTTGCAACGTAGAGATTTTTTAATCAGTTGTGTTATGAGAGAATTGAGTGGCCCTTTATTAGCAACAGAGTAATTTTTACCCTTAAAAAAGACAAATTAGTGTAAAGTTCAACAATTGATGAACTGAGACATATTTCTGTAGAAGATATTGATTCAAAGATTCCGGCTAGAATTCTCTTGAAAAAATTACATCATCTTATCAGTACTAGAATATCTTCTGCTCACAATGCCATTAAGGGTAGGCATGCAGTAAATGTTGCCTTAAAAATTCACAAGGCTATTAAATATGCAAGAGATTTAAACTTATCCAAATAGATTTTAGGGCTACTTTTGATCTGGTCCAGTGGCCATATTTGATTCAGTCCCTCCATCTTTTAATCCCAGATCACATATGGTTGGTGAATGCGGTTGAAAACTATATTAAAAATAGTAGAATCTCTCTTAAAAACTTGATGAAAAGATCTGATTTTTTTATCTCTAAGAGGGGTATTCCACAGGGTTCTCCCCAGTGGCTCTTCTGTTTGCAGTTTATATAGACCCTCTTGTTCGTAAGATTGAGAATCTCATTCTTGGCCTTTGTCTTCCACATTTGGGATTGCAGGTGGCTGTTATAGCATTCATTGATGATATTATAATAATATTTCAAAACAGGTATAATATCCAAGTTGTAATGAATATCTTAGAAAACGTTCAGGCTGAAACTGGCTCAATTATTCAACGAAGGAAGTCTGCAGCCTGGCAGTTAGCTATAGGTAAAAAAATACCATCTAACTTTATGGCACTCCCATCTGCTTTCTTGGGCATACCATTAAATATGTCCAAGACTAGAATAAACACTTACTTGAATAAATTAATTATTACAAAAATTGAAGATAAAATAAGTAGTTTTTCATCACTTAAATGATATGAAATTACAAAGTGTTAATTTTTAATTCCATTGTTTCAGGGATTTTGGCATACTCTTCACCCTGGGTAACCCTACATAACAAAACAATACTCAGAATAAACCAGATTGCAAAGAAATATGTCTGGGGTGAGATTCAAGATGGATCTCAATATCAACCTTGCAGATGCCAACAGAAAAAGGAAGTCTTGGCCTGATTGATCCAGAGCTATATGTAACTTACATCAAGGCAAGTTCATTTATTAACTTAATTAAAAGTCAATTTCTTGGGCCTTTGTTGATCTTGCCAGTGCCTTTAATGAAATAGGATGTAGAGGAAGATCTTTTTTAGCTGACCTCTTCATTGCCTATAGGGATCTCCAGGATGATCTGAATGTGTCCACTTTGGAAGGTATTAAATATAAAGACTTAATGAATCATTTTAAAAGTCATGGCAATGCATGGTTGAATATATCAAAGAAAAATGTGTTGAATAAGTTCCACTCTATATATTGAAACGGAAATCTCCAATCCCTTTTCGTTTCACCATCAAACCTAATGACACTCTCATCTGTGCTAAGTTCGAACCTATTTAAATGTTAATAAATTTAAAATTCGTTCATGTCTGTATAAAACAGTATTATATATTTACGTGTGAACCAACGCTATAATTAGATAGGATTAGTAAATTATAGCGTCCTAAAATTATTTAATATTTCTAAAAATGTTTATTATATTATTTAAGTTAAGAGTAAATTATTAATTTTGTTGTTTAATATTGTAATTTCGTATGTGGATATATAATCTGTGCTATATAGAAGAAAGACATGATTTAAAATATGTAAAAGCCGTTATCTAAAAATACTATTAAATGTTTCTTTAAAATTGTTAAAAGATTTCTTGTTTTAAATATATTTCAGAGAAAAGTTTCTCGAAAATATATTTAAAAGCTATATCAAAATATGTTTGTAAATTATTTTTAATAAATATGTTAAAAATGTTTTCGTTTTAAAAAAATGTTAAAAGGTTGTTTTTAAATAGAAAGAGTTTCTATTATATGTAAGATTAAAAGCTGGTCAAGTAATTAAAAAGATTTTTGATTGTAAACAAGTGTCATTAACGACCACACCTGGAATTCGTAAAAAGTAAAACTAGTTAAAAATTTATTAATTAAAATCCCCTTAGATAAGATTTAAGTTATTTTAAATCTAAATTGGACAATTGTTTGCAACGAAAAATCTTAATTATAATAATAGCTTATGGAATGTTTCTAACATAAGTTATCTAAGATCTGAATTATAAATTGAAAAACACTTAATTAAATTCCTGAGTTTAGTGAGTCTTGAGGCGGGAGATTCCGATAAGGAAAACATATAAATACTCTGTATTTTTTAACAAGAGGACAGCCATATTGTTAGTGAGAGTTGTAGCCAGTCTTCACAATTGTTAAAGTTTAACATGTCCGGCTAAAAGTGGGCATCTTGTTGCTGTTACTCCGCGGGAGAACGGGGTTTCTCTCGTCGAAATGCCTAAACCACCATCATGCCGATAGAAGAGACGAGCCTAACATAATGGGAAAGATGATGCCGCCCAGTCAAACTAAACCAAACCAACAGCCAAGAACTTGCAGATAAATCATACCGGTACCGTTTTATTTTTCAAACCGCAGAGCTCTGTGTAATTCTGTGTAATTCTAAATGTAATAATATTTATCTAAGTTAGCTAACTTTCTTTTTAAAATAATGATAAAGCTAAATGTAATCAAAACTTAAAATCCATTTAATATTTTAAATACGTCAGTTACTATCAAAATTTAATGTGTTAATGTTTAAATAATCTGACTTATTTATATTTTCCATTCACTTCAAAGTAAATTATTTAGTTTAAAGTTATATCACTGCGGTTGTGTCTATATTTCTTTGCTTATTTTATTTTAAATGCTTATTATATTTCATATGCCAATATTTCGAAACAGTGAGCACTTAATTTCATGAATATTTTAAGAAGATATTATTTGAAAATCTTCGCGTAATTTATTTATAGCATCAACTTTCTGCGCTGTTTTGAAATCCTATTTTTTTTATTATTTACATGATTTAATATGCGAAATGTGGCTCTTTTGATCAACCAGTTAAAAACTTAACCTTATAGTTTTATTTAGAATTAAATTTAGCCTTGATCATATTTATAAGTATATTTGACCTTTAAATTCTTAAGTCCATAGAAATATACTTTCCCTCCTTAAATATTTATTATCTATAAGTAACTTAATAGATCGAACATGTCAAAGTACAGATGTAATAATATTCCCTTTAGTAGCATAGACATTTATTATCAGGCTATGCAAGAGTTGGTCCCAATTTGATAGAGCTAATATGCTATTAACTCGTATTTCATAGTATGAAATATACTATTCTTTGCTTGGCGGATGTGATATTATTTTATAAAAATATTCTCGTTTTGCTGCTATACGTAATATACGTATCTTAAGATGGAGCCACGGCATTGCCAGCACATCTTCTCTTATAGGGTAGAGCAGTAGCGAAGCCTGAGCCAAGGCCAGGTTAGCACGTAAGTCCCCTGCCATTCCTGAACACAAATGTTCCTTTTCACGCAGCATTGCGATCGGTTACAGGGTACCGGCGTTTGTCGCAAGAACCCTGAAGTTATTTCATCCATCCGCAGAGCGACTTTTCCTATTATTGTTTACCTGTGCCATAGCGCATTGGTAAAATCTTATGCAGCCAACTCTCCCACCTTTATATAATGCTTTCAGCATTCTGAAATTTTCTCTCGAAAGCCATGTTCGATCGATCATTACTTGAGCTGGTTTATGCGCTCGTCATTAAATCATATTGTATATTTTAGTAAATGAATTCATGATCAAAGTTTAATATAATTATTGATATACCAGCCACAAATGTAATAGGATTTGGCTCATCGAGATTTATAGACATAACGTAGTGAAAATATGTATTAATTGAAAAGCAACTCATAAAATGGGCACATGTCAAACCCATTTATGAAAATTAAATGAAAGTATTTATCTAAAGCTATTTTGAATTGTATAAAAATTATTTATATAAAGCTATTTATAATTGTATATAAAAAGAGAAGGTGTTCTCTTATCCACCCAATGTTTGTACATTCGACGCTGAAATGTGTAAAACTGATCAATTTCATGCCATTTGTAAATAAATATATAATTAATTTAATGTATTTCGTTCTCTGTTTCGTTATTGATCTAATTCAATCCAATTCTAATTACTATTTATAGTCTATATATGTGAAAACTATGCATTAAGTTAAATTAAATTAGTGATATTTTAGTCAATTAAGAACCTTTCTTTTAATTATCAGAGTCTCATTGCTTCTCCGTGACCTATGTCGGCCGTGTGGAAAGAGGTATACTACGTGTAATTTCAAGGTGGTCATTCGTAGGGTCTTGAGTCTTGGAATCCTGGCTTACGAGTTGAAGTGCGGTCGGACTCGGGATGTCACAGTCCTAGTCTGGTCAGCTTCGGTCTCTTTTGCTTGGATTCTGAATTCTGTTACGCGAATGTACAAACTTGACTGTTACAATATGAACACCAATTCTACTTGAAATTTGTTTTCAAACTAGTGAATGGCTTGTTCCCAACAACTAAGGTTCTAAATGAAAGACTACATATGACTTTAGATCCAGTCTGTTTGCTGTGCAAATCTGGTGATGGGACATTTCAGCATCTATGTTTGGCATTTAGGTAGATAAGAGCTAAAGTGTTCCACAGGCCAATCATAAACCTAAAACTTCTACTTATTAAATACATTGAGTAACCCTCACAATGCAATGATGACTGTGCATACCCTTAAGACAATATGGTGTATATGATGTACTATGATATTTGACAACAAGAAATTCAACTGGCTGAGAAAACTCTATAGTGATTGGAAAACTTATTTCAATCAATGTCTAAAATACTTGCCAAAGAAGATGAATTGAATCTGGGGTGGTATGTGAGGTTATCAGATCAATGTTTGTTTTGAATAAAAGTTTAATTCTTATGCATGACTTATTCCTTGGGCTAATTAATCATTTTGTTACATGCTTTGCTCATTTGAGTTGCATGTCTTTGAGTCTCCTTCTAGTACAGTGATACAAGTCAATCTCCTTCAGGTGAAGATAACTAGTTAATTGCTTGCAGCCTTTTTGTCTTAATAGTGGAATATATCAAATTCTTTGGGTTTTGGTATACAAAACTGTAACATATTTATCATTTGTTTAATTACTTGTATAAATTGTAAATAGTTATTGTGTTAATAAAGGTTTTTTTTATTAAAAAAAAATTTTTTTTTCAAAGTATTTAAAAAACTTTATTTTGACTTATATAGATCCTCTTTAATAAAAGTCAATAATATCATTAAGTTACAGCATTATTTAACATGTTTTCTCCTTCTGAAAATACTTTTCTTTATTGATAACAATATCCTCATTCTATTACTTGTTATTTTGAAAACATCATAATCATTTTTCTATTTGTTATCTTCTGCATTATCAATGTTTTGTAATAGTAAAATCATTTAATTTTCATTAGAGAAATTTTATATGTTTCTATGATAACAATTTATTTAATGATGGAATAAAAACATTAACATATGAAAATCATGTATACATATACATTTATTATAGGGACAAAATTCAGTTTATATTACTTCAGTTTTGTCACACGTTATAAGCTTGAATAATTGATATATGCTACATAGTAGTGTTTATTGAAGCTTATTCAGTGATGTTTTATTCATATCTTCAAACTAATCTTTGGCTTACAGCATTAATCAATAAGAAGTTTTAGATCTTGATCTAAAGCATCTAAATTTTTGAATTGAATGATTCTCATTTGCTCTATCTTTTATTTATTTTTTATATTTTTTATTTTTAGATACCAGCCTGAAATTCAAATATATCTTATAGCCCAATCCAACTTGCTTTTATAGAACAGGAAAAGCTCTCTATATGTATTGCCACTCAGTGCAAGCCAGAGTAATCAATGAAATTCCAGAAGGCTTGTGCATAAAATCCCCCATCTAGTGCCTAATCATCCAATATCACCAGACTTGTTTCTGGCTTGTGGCCTTCGTCAGTAAGGAGCATTGGATCTGAGAGCACTGCATCTAGATCTTAGGATCTAATGCAACCCACCAGCAGCTACCTTTTATCTCTACTTAACTACAAAACTATGAGTCTTAAATTGAAAGCATATCAATCCAAGCCCATTAGCTTATATGGTCATATAGGTCTGAACTCAATTCAGTACCTATACATTTTGGTGTCTTTGCTTCTTTAATAACCACAACCACCACCACCCTATTAGGCAGGATTGGTTTTAAGCCAATGGCCATCACATGATCACTTCTTATGCTTGCTCTTAACTGTTATTTAAACAGGCAAAACTCTCTATATGTATTACCACTCAGTGCAAGCCAGAATAATCAATGGATGTTTATTGGCTTAAAATAAATTTTGCCTAATAGGGTAGTGGTGGCTGTGGTTATAAAAGAACCAAAGACACCAAAATGTATAGGCACTGAACTGAGTTCAGACCTATATGACTATATAAGCTAATGAGCTTGGATTGAAAATATTACAGTGTTTTAAATTCATAGTTTTGTAGTTAAGTAGAGATAAAAGATGGCTGCTGGAGGGTTTCATAAAATCCTAAGATCTAGGTGCAGTGCTCTCAGATCCAAGGCTCCTAACTGATGAAGGCCACAAGCCAGAAACTAGTCTGGGGATATTGGATGAGTAGGCACTAGATGGTGATTTTACACACAAGCCTTCTGGCATCCATTGATTACTCTAGCTTGCCCTGAGTGGCAATCCATATAGAGAGTTTTGCCTGTTTTAATTACAGATATAAGCAAGCATAAGAAGTGGTGGTCATGTGATGTTTATTTGCTTTTATAGATCTGATACAAGTTGAATATTTATATAGTTTGTTGTTCTCAGTTTTTTGATAATTGTATATATCTTTATACTATAGCTAAAAGTATTTAAGACAGAAAAAAAACAACAACAACACATGAGCTCAGCTTACACAAACCTTTTGAAAAGGCAATAGTAGAATGCAGAGAAGGTAACTTTTGATAGGGGTTTAATAAGTACTAGAATTTATTGATTATTTTATATTACATATAGGTGGCACAGCTTACAAATGGAGATTTCTTCCAAAAAGCATTCTGTAAGTTGGGACTTTTAGTTTAATATCAATCCTGCCTAAAGACAAGGGGTGCATATGGTAATTAAAATACTGAGAACATCAATATATATATATTGTACCGAGACAAAGTCGGTACAGGTATATACACACACACACGAGCAATGTAAACACTCTATATTTTTTCTTCTTTCACTTTCAACTTATGAAAAAGGAAAATAATAATAATAAATGTAGTTTTCTTTCAATGCGTTATAAAATACACTGTAAAATAAAATGTTAATATTTCCGATTAAATAGTTTAAGGCTTTCATATAATCTACTATAATAATATTCTCTAAAAAAAAAAAAAAAAATAAAATATAAAATATTACTAATATGCCATTTTAAATCTCAATAAGTGATTTCTACTTGTATATGCCACGGGGGTAATTAAAAGGGGGTTTGTTTTAGATTATAACTGTAGTGAAAGTTAAAAGCTTATAGAAGTGATTTTGAGACAGATTAAATGCTCGACTTTTAAACTAATGTAAGTTAAATTGTTCTCTTAAAACACGCACACATGTATGCATAAAAGGTGTGAATAAGTATGAATTGTTTCTAACTGAGATTGTAATATGAGATTGCATAAACCTAAGATTGCCTCAAGCATATGGATTGAGTGGACATTACGTAGGACACGGACCCCAATGACAACTCAAAGAATATGGAACTCTGGGTGGAGATTCGATCCTCAGATAATAACCAACCCATATAAATATGAACCTAAATCTAAAGAAAAGGTCTTTTACACTCCTTTTTTTTTGTTTATGCTTATAGTTTTTTCTAGATTCCTCCGGAAGCTACAACTAGAACTTTTCTCTTTTTTTGCTATCCGGTTTATCCAATATGATCACTGTGAAATTAACATTTAGAGCGTCGATCGTCATGATGGGCTAGAAAACTCTTCAGTGATTGACCGACGCTCCACCACCAGAACATCTCCACAGCTATGAATGATCAACAACAATGCCGTCCGAACATAGTGCTCCAATCAGTCTAAGGACGTTGTTCCGTTTAATATACAAGAATCGTCCAAACATACTACGCTGAACTTATGTGAAATGAATAACCATGTATTATGGAAACCTCATCTATCAGGTTCGAACCCTCACCAAACTAGAAGCAGCAGAAGACTAAGCAAAATCCTAGGTAAACATTTTTTTTTATAATGCTTCCATTCATTCTTTAAGTAAACTTAAAAGGCAATCTCATAATTAATTAAATTCGACTTTCGTAAAATCAAATATAAAATGATTCGTAATCTCTCATATTTAAATCTTATTATTTTAATCTCAACTTTCGTAAATAAAAATATCAGATGCTACATAGTCCATCATATTTAAATCTTATTATTTTAATCTCAACTTTCGTAAATAAAAATATCAGATGCTACATAGTCCATCATATTTAAATCTTAGGACTTTTCCAGCTATGAACTTTGATCCTAATTATTATTTTCTTTCGCAGATAAACAGTAACACATACCTATTTTCAAAAATGTAAAAAGAGGAAATATATTTTATCAGCCATGTTTATTATGCATAATATGTTCTTTTCTGTGCAAGTGCGAGAATGCGCGTATGTGCATGTAAATAAAGTTATTAATCAATGTGTCATTTTTTTATAATCAATAAATTTTTTTTTTAATTTAAACTAGTCGAGCATTCCTCAAATCATTTCTATAATTAAATATATATTTTTTTTGAAGTTATTATTATTGTTAGCATTTATTCATACAATTAATTATTTTACTTTTAAATTTGTCTTCCTTATGTTTTTCTTTTGTTTTTATTTTTTTTTAAATTTCATTCATAAACATCGTGCCGTAAGTCACGATGTTTACTTATTATGTAGTTAACATAGATTTAAGAGTTGGGAGGGCCTATTATTAATAAATATAAGTAAATGTCAATAGAGCTAGTATAAATAATTTTATTGGACTGTATGATAAAGGGGGGATGATATTATAAACGTCTAAATTGTTTATTCTAATGATACCTCAACCGAACATTCGTATTAGTTGTAAATAACCAATGATCCCGTCCAATGCTTGGATCGATCTGTTAAACAACCGATCTTCTTATCCATTGGTTAATATTGTGTCATTTGCCAGAATAATAGTCTTGAAGGCAATCACATCGCGACCCTGAGTGACCCCTATTGGTCCATGCTGGGAGTTCGAGCTTATGGGCAGGGATTAGACTTCAAAATCGTTTTGATATGACGTAAGGTGATGCGAGAAATTAAATTGTGAATCAAATCATCGTATCTGGCGCCCTCTTGTGTTGATAATGAACAACTATTGATATAAGAAAAAATAAATAAATCTTTACGCTGTATCATGTTTGTTTTGGAGCCCACAATCCCTTTTAGGAGCGGTTTAATAGGGAGCCGGTGCAAAAGGGTTATAAGGGGTCGGTAGAATATATATATGTATTGTGCCCTTTTCTATAGGTCAGAAATAGCTTATCACAGTAAATTACTAAAAATTTAAAATTTTAAAATATGTTCTCTTGATGTGTTGATTATATTTTGTTAATAATATTTTAAAGTAAAATTTAAAGCTAAATGAAAATACATAATGCTTAAAAATTATAATGAATCACTTAAAAACAGTTAAAGTTGAAAATATTATTTCATATAGTTGAAAAAGATGGCCATAATAAATAACACAGCTATAAATATTTAAAAGTATGTTTAAAAAGTTCAAATTTAATAGTTTTAAACTTATAGTTAAGTAAATGTTATATTCAAAATTATAAATTATATTTAATAATTATAATTGATATCATATATTTTAAAAGTAAGTTTATGGTAGTGAAAGTTGTATTTAATTCTATATTTTCTAAATTATTATTCCAAATTTTTTTATAATTGTATTATTTTATTTAATACGACAAGTGTAGCAATTTATTTATTCCCAGACAGTAAATTGGATAACGTCTGTATTGGTTATATCAGTCATGTGATTTGTATAATAATATACAGTTGTACACACTTGCTTGCTAGTATTTAGATTAATCAAGTTTAAAATATTGTAAAATTGCATTATAGAATTGAATATAATTATTACCTATCATAAAGCAAATATTAAATATCAAGTTAACTATCGTATAACATGTTTAAAAAATGTAATAAAGATGAATACAGCTAATAAAAGTTAAATATTTTGTTTAAATAAAAATAGATAAATTAAATATTAAAGGTGGGATAAAATTTATTAAATATTGTTTTAAAAGTCTTTTAAAATATTTAAGTAATTTAGTAAAGTAATAATTAATCTAAAAGTAATATTTTAAAATGGTATTTTTAAAAGTTTTAATATGTCATATTTTTTATTTTGAAATTTAATTGTGTAAGTTTCTAACATTATGCAAATTTGGTATCAAACCAAAAGTAAGAATCAACCAATAGAATGACTTATTTTCTAGAATATAAATACTGATTGCAGGGGGGTATCAGTGGTGATTAAAAATGTATTAAAGGTAGCAGAACCATATCAGAAGCTATCAAGGTGATAATAATTTTAATTTTATTATTTAGTCAATTTTTTTAGAGCTCTCGTATAATTTTATTTGCAAAAGCTAATAGATTATTATTATTTTTAAAAAAAGTATTTTGCAAAAAGAGAGTGTACAAATAAAAATATTAATAACTTCATTTAATATGCCTTGTTAAATTTTTGAAGTCCCATTGTCAGTAGTATTCGGAAAAGTCTAATATAACTCACAATTAAAATGGATATACCAATAAGTGAAACGTATTCAACTTATAATATTTTAAAAATAAGTATAATATTCGTTGATGCAGTATCAATAATATTAAACAAGAGAACTGTTCCAGTAAGTAAAATATTATTATTATGAACATTGTACAGTAAACTTAGCAGAAAGGCTACTTGCAGATTAAAAAATGAAATACTCATTTTTTTTATAATAGCGTGATTATCATGCTGAAGTTCAATAAGTAATAAGTATACTTTATAATAAATATATGGAAATATCATGTTATAAGAGTAAATGTTATATCCTTTTTAAAGGTAACATTTAAAATACTTGTAAGAAAATTATCTTAAGTAAAGATTAATGAAGATATTCTAGAAAAACGTATATTATTAAAACCTGAACAATATATAAGTTATCCACATTCATACATAAAATTGTTATAAAAACTGATAATTTAAGACAAGAAAAACCTCTGAAAAGGTAATAAATAACAATAAATTCCTTTGAAGAAGAAATCTATAAAGAAAATGAACATGTTAATAAATAAAATGTGGAATTACAAAAAATGTTTTATAGTGTGCAAATGATTTATCCGGATAATTCACGCTAAGCAGATATGAAATACTATAGTATAGAAGCTTTACAGGATTATTTTTAATATTATAATTTTAATAATCATCATTCTGGACTATAAAAGTCATAAACTATTATTCTATTAATTATTCCAGAATCGATTGGTGATTGTTTTCTTTAATTTTCAAGATTTTAAGATGTCATAATATTTTTTTTTATTATTCATTTTTTTTTAAACCTGAGATTTTTTTGTACCGGAAGCTTGGATGACACTTCTGCTGGAAACACGTTGTCTTGTTTGTCATCATAGCAATGGAGGAGATTGTAGAATTACTCTGAAGAGAACATTTTTTTTTAAAAAAAAAACTTTTGAGAAAGAAAATGGAAATATTTTGGATTTATAAAGAACATGCATTTTTCAGCTGAAGTTATGTAAATATGATTTTCATTTTATTATTATTTATTTTAAATGTAAATTTTCTAGTTTATAAAAGTAGGAACATAAACATTAATCTATTGATAATATTAAAATCCTATAATATAATAATTTAATAATTTAAATAAGAACATTTTAAATAAAGGTATGGATGGATATTTTTTTATGTATGCAATGTATCTAACTGATGAAAAACCGAAGACCGCATAGGTGATAACAAGCTAATATCACTTAGTAATAGTTAATGAATATTGATATTTTATGATGTATATTTTGATTTCTTTTTAGATTGCCTATGAATAATAATGAATGAAAGTATAAATGTTTAATTATATGTAAACACATTTTATACAACACTTTTAAAAAATTATGAGACTAGGATTTATTTTGAGAATATGCATACTATAATTTATACTAGTAATATAACATAATATAATAATAAATATTTATGTGATTCTTTTAAAAATTTTCATATTATTGGATGTTCAGTATTTATATGATTAGTTTGTATATGTTTTAGAATATAGAATAAGGAAGTAAGCAGGCTTTTCTTATGGATTAGTAAGATTGCTCTAATTATAAATGAATTTTATTTATTGTTTTGAATATGCAAGATAGTTATTTTGTCGATGTAAGATGTGATAAATATTTAGGAAATAAGAATAGGATAGTGACTTGATAGTAGTATTATAAACATGAAACCAAGATGATGTTATAATAGGATGTGATGAGGGAATATGAATATTTTATAATCTTTGAGGATATCAGTACAGTTAACAGTGCCCTGTAACTGATATATTTATTTTGGACAGTGTCTATTTTTTTTAAGTATTGATGTTTTAATAAAGCTGAAGGAATAGCTTGACATCATTAATATTATTGGAGAACATTAGACTAGCTCATGCCTTTATTTCTTATAGATACACTGTGCCATGATATTTTTGATATATGCTATGAGTTATACTCTAGTTTCTCTTTCCTTCCTACTCATCTATTCGCTATCTAGATTTCCAATGTAATTACATCATTCAGTATTTGAAAAGATATAATAGATAATTTAGAGTTTAAGATATGCTATCATTTGAATGAGATAAGTTCATTTACTTAGAAGAAGTAGAATTTGTATAAGTTGGAATTGAAAAATCCAATGAATCCTAAAAGGAAAAAAGAATCATAATATATATTTTGGGATTTATTTTGGAAGTAAAATAAAATTTTAAGAATAAAGTATATAAAACAAAGTTGTTCTTCAAAATGTTAAATAACTTTTAAATGCTTTATTTATTTTTTTTTTTTAAAAATAAGTATTGCATATTTTTAAAAATATAATGTTATAAAGTAAAATGATATAAATATTAAACAGGGGTATAATTTTGTGGTTATTAAATAATAGGAAATATATCGATAATTACAATTATATAGTATTAAAATAATACTAAATGGGAATATGTTATATTTAATAAACATAGTGTAGTAAACAACGATATTCACAAAATCTGGCAATAAATTATTAGATAGATATTTTATGTAACATCTTTGACATTGCAAGATGAAAATTGTTTATTTTTAAGAAAATCCATACTCACGATAGTTAATTTTTAAGTTTTTCCGTAGTATGTTTCTATGGATGCTTTTTAGAAAGAAAGGTGATAATTAAATAATATTTAAGAATAGAATATTTTAATAAAAATAAATAAATGTAATTTATCATAAGTTTAATTAGAAAGAGACAAATAAAATGGTATTATTTTATTATTATTGTTTTAAGCCAGAATGAAGACATAAAATAATTCTAATTTTTTTTTTTTTAATAACGAAGTAATAAAAAATGTAAAACAGTGTAAGGTGAGATATCCGATGTAAATATTGTAAATAAATTGTTTATTTTATTTTATTGTTAATAATAAACTTTGTTAATTTTGTTTTCAAAAATTTGTGTGTCTAGATTGTTTATTTCTCCCACTACATTGCATGAGATCACTATATAAACCCAGAATAATAGAAACGAACATACAATTTTGCACAAAGATAAATAAAGAATTATTTTAAGAATTCGAATATTTTATTGGTATTCATTTAATTAAGTAATCATAATTTTACATTATCTTATGGTCATAAATTAATTATCATAATAGAATATCGAATTATATGCTATCCATTGCCACACACTTTTATTTGTCAGATTATAAATGCTACCACATTTTTCTTACATTATTATATGGAAATAAAAGATAATATCATAGTATTTTATTATTTTATTATAGTAATAAAATTATAGTGAAGAAAAAGATATACAGAATTAGTTCATACAATGAAGAATATTATTATTATTTGTTTTTATTAGTTTAAGTGTAGTAGATTATGGCATAAAATCCCTTCTCATATTTTACTACAGTAATTTTTATTAACTTAGAATAAATTTATGAACCTGAGATTTTATTGAGCTAAAATCATTATGAATAGAAGATTAAGATTTAATTATTAGTTTAATCTTAATGAGTAGGAATTATTAAAGTCGTAAGAATACTATAAGTTTATTATTTGAAATAATAATAAGGTGGATAGTGTTCTTATGCCATTGAGGTAGTATCCTATGGGATATTGGCTCAATGTAATCTTTCTTGCCACCTGTATTTTCACTTCCAAGTCTCATGAAATAATAAATATTTGTTAATTTATTTTATAAAATGAACCTTATTCTTAATTTTGAATTTGAGCTAGTGGAACATTTAGTATTAATGCAGAATATTTTATTTATTAATTATTTGCATTTAAACAAACATAATCTGTAACTGAGCTAACCCATTTTTATTTTATATGATATTGCCAGGAAGTGAAGATGCAAACGGACTAGGTTAGAATATATATATATATACACACACACACAACCAATTTTCATTAATTTTTTTTAAAATTTATAGTGCAAAAATTGAGTGGAAAAATGCTGTTAAAAATTTTGGCATTAGATTTAAAACATTTGGGTGCACTAGTTCCAGATTAAAATTTTTTCACTGATGAAGACCATAAGCCTGAAACTAGTCTGAGGATATGGCATTTGATAAGAATTTAATAAGGTTTGTCATTTAACATTTATTGATTGTTCAATCTAACCATAAACAGCAAAATGTGAATAATATAAATGAAATTTGTTTCTACAAATTAATGTATAGGCTGTGATCATAAAGTTTTTTTTTTTTTGGATTTTTGATAAAGATTTATATTAGCCATATAAATAAATATTTTTGCAATATAATTTTCAATACAGTACTCTCATGTAAAGTAGGGACTGATTTTTCTCTGATTTCAACTTCTTGTCAAGAAATGTAATCATAAACATAAGATTAAAGACTTGTGAAAAAGATGTATGATCCCTAAGATGCACTTTGGGCTGGACCAGCATTCATCAGTTGGTTCAGATCAAGATTGTTATCTGGGATAACTGATGAGTGTGCACAAAATGTGCATCTTAGAGATCATACATCTTATTTTCATGTCTTTGATATTATGCTTATGATTATACCCCTCTACAAGATGTTAAAAGCAAATAGAAGTTAGTCATTATCTTGTGTGAGAGTAATGTAGTGAAAATTATATTACACAAATATTATTCATACGATTGATTTATATATCTAATCTATCATATCTTTTCTCAAAGATTTTTAAACTACACTTCATATTCTTGTAAGCTATTGAATTAATAAAAAAGATATCAGATTGACTTTTTCACTATATATATATATCGTGATGATCGTGAATCAGGTCACAAGACAGATAGATAATTGCAAATTGATTTGAGTTGCAAAATAAAGAATTTAGAAAGCAAACACAGTATTAACACACAATCAAATAAATAAATAATTGTTTGATTACTTAATAAAAAGTATGTACCAGACATACTCTCATATATATAGATATAATAATCACTTCCATACTTCCCCATTCTTTTTAAATTCATGTAAATAAAGATATAATAAAAGACAAATGGCCTCCAAGATGCATTTCGTGCTGAACCAGCACTCATCAGTTGGCCCAGGTCACTATCGCTCATATATATCTTTATTATATGCAAAGTATTTATCTAGAGTAAATTGTTACATTTTCATTTACCCTTGTCAAACTTTCTCCACTCACAAACTTTGACGCCATTCATTTCAGATAAATACACTAATTTACTCTAGATAAATACTTTGCATATAATAAAGATATATATGAGAGATAATGACCTGGGCCAACTGATGAGTGCTGGTTCAGCACGAAATGTATCTTGGGGGTCATTTGTCTTTTATTATATCTTTATTTACATGAATTTAAAAAGAATGGGGAAGTATGGAGGTGTTTATTATATCTATAAAGATATTACATACGGGATAGAGAAAGGTGAATAACTCCGTGTGTGTAAATTTAAAAAATCAGATATATTAATTTTTAACTGAGGTTTAAAATTTATATCTGTGCTAGAGATAATTTCTAGTTTCGAAAATGATTAGTAATAATCATTAATGTATTTATCTGAAATGGATGGCGTCAAAGTTTGTGAGTGGAGGAAGTTTGACAATGGTAAATGAAAATGTAACAATTTTCTCATATATATATATTGATAATTTTATTTTGACTTCATTGTTTATTTGTAATAATTTTGCATACATATGTTCGTATGCCTGATGAAAAATTACACATTTCGCCAGGCATATAAACATACCTATGCAAAGTTATATATATATTGATAAAGTTAGAAATACATTTACTTCAATAAAATAAAACAAAATAATGAAGAATTAAAATCAATTACTGTAATGCATTCCAAAGGCATTTAAAGAAATAAAATAAAATAAATGAGTTTCTTAAAGAGACTCCAAGAGAGAAGGGGAGGGAGCCTGGCAAAAACAAACAGCTGCAAATATTAAATATAGAACATCAAAGATTTTATTAGTAGTATTAATTTATAATAACAATTTTTGAATGTTTAGTACAAATCAAGTTGACCATAAATTATATAAACACATTAATATCAGCTCAATTATAAATTATACATATTTTGAAGATAAATTAGATAAAAAACAACAATTAACTGAGTCATTAAGATTGTTTTCAGAATAAACTAGAGGGAATTAAAATTGTTTTTCTAGATATAGTTAACAATATGAGAAGAGTTGGCAGAATATTATGATAAAGAGAATGGTCAGATTCTAGATCAAGAAAAATAGGTTTTGACAAAAACATTTTAAACGTTATAAAAAAAATTAAACGAGCTTTAAAATTTTAATGAATTAAGGTTTACTTTAAAAATTGAGCTGGATAAGAATGATTCCCTTACCATTTAGAAGCTACTTGACGCAGTGAACCATTCGACATGTTAAGCCTGTTCAGCCGGACATCAGTATGGACTGCACTTTAAAAATAACCTATTAAACAATGATCAATTTAACATGTAGATTTAGCTTAGTCTACATTTCTAACTAAAGAATCCTAAAAAAGTTCAGCCATCTTATTCATTGTCCACTAATGTAACAGACAAGAAGAGGAGAATTGCCTGTTTCAGACCTCACATGGAACATAGAATATCCTGTTGTTTTTTTACTATAGAAGTCTGTTAAACTAGTCTGGAAGTTATCTGTCTAGCTGCTAAAATGTGCCTATGCTGTTAACCTTATTCAAATAAGATGAAGAAAAGTGAATACCTGAAAAAAAGTTTTCATTTCTCATTATGGAGGAACATTTAAGTTTATATTAGTTTATAAAGAAGTAATTGACTATTTTGAGTTATTTATATGTGCAAACAATAAATATACCAAAGATATTTTTCTATTGTATAAAAGGCCTTAAGAATTAACATTTTTTTCGTTTCTATGATTATTTATCCATGTAAATATTAAACTTAATTTTCTTATTTTATTTGTTCAAATAATGTATACATTATATAAATGTCGCTATTCTAATGGTTAAAATGTGTTTAATAAGAGAAAACCTAGTATTTTTATTTATGGAATATTAAAATCTTAGTGCACAATCGTTGAACGTATGTGGGTGTGTGATTCTGATTGTAATATCAGTGAAGATTTTGCTTTTAATAACAATTTATTTTTGCTTTTGATAACAATTCTACTAGCATTTGAATTATTCTTTACTTACTATTGATATAAACGTAAGGCTTTATATTATGAATTCACCATTTATATAAACTTATGGTTTTAATCACAAACTTTTTTGGTATTTAAATATCTATTTAATTTTAATAATGAATTTTCTTGATATTAAAATACTTATTCTTTTAATAATGAACTCTCTTGATATTTTAATTATTCCTACTTCAAACACCCCCAATTTCCATGCATATTACTACACTAGTGTTGACTAACCTTTTTATTTTTCTTAATTCAAAATTTGCTAAACACCTTATTAATATATACTGCCAATTAATTTAACTCAGGTATGTTGAGTTTGTAATTGAACTTATATGAATAGATCACCAAACTCAATCACCATCAGATCCTTAGTTGGCTGTGCAATTTAAATAACTATCTTATATTCCAGCCAGTCTGCATGTAATATACTTCAACAAGGTACCACTAGACTTTCAGCCTAGAATATTTCTAATTTGATGATATAGATATTCATTACAAATGCCTACTGTAGTTGTTCCATTATATACAGATCAATTATTGCTGTTAGATCATGGAAAATAGAGACAGAGATTCTGGTAAAATAAACAATTGGCAGGGTAGACAACAATAAACAAATGCCATATAAATCTAACAATTAATAACAATGTTTATATAAAAAAAGCTTACATTAATAGATGATTGCTATATTTAGCTCCATCATATTAAAATTGAGTATAACACTTTTTAAAGAAATAGTTAATGTAGTTGACAGTCAATTGTTTTGATTCTCTCCTTTGAATTAATTTTATTAATTAAGATAATTAAATGTGATTATAACTGATCTACATATGCTTCACAATTGCAGTTGTGCATACATATCTTTGCAAAAACATTAATTTATAATTAAACATTGGCAGATTTTATTATTAGACAAGCTCATATGTTCTGATTTTAATAACACAGTTCATATATGGTACAAGACCCAGGCCATAAGAGGAAACATAGAACAAACAATTATAAAGGTTCATAAGTAACCTGTGTTAAATAAAATCGAAAAATATATAAAAGCATGGAAAGATTTATTCACTTGACCCAATGCAAAACAGCAAGAACTGTGAATTACAAGTGGTAAATAAAGATGGGTTAAAACAAATAAAAATATATAAATGAGCATGGGTAGAAACTTTGCTGAATTCAATGCCAAATCAAAATCCACCTATTTCTAGAGGTAAGCATAGAAATAAATAGAAGGACAAATATATAAATAAACATCTCCATGGTATATATAAAGGGATCATTTATAAGCATATACACTCACAGGAAGAACAATCTTTTTTCTTTGAGGCTCATATGATAGGAAAAAATGTCAATACTTTAAATGTTCTTAATGCTTATATAAAATTATTATACATACATCTGCACACATCAATTCTAAGACATTGTTAATTAAAACGTATTAAAAATATTAATTCAAATTTCCTTTTTTTATGTCTTACAAAAAAATCCTGTTTATTTTTAAATGCTTCAGAGAATCTGGATGGTTTATTACAATGACAAAATTGAAAGGGGGGGGGGGATTTGGCTGAGATTTTTTAAAATAGATTTCTGTCAACTTTATGGGGGAGGGAAAATAATTCTTGAAAGGTATTGCATTTTTATTAAACTTAATTCTCAACTGTCAAATAAACTAAAGTGTTGCTAAATATACCCAAACAATTAATAATTATAATATCTATAAAACAAAATTAATAAAACAAATATAAAATGAATTATCAATAAATCAAAATATTAACAAACCCATATATCTATCACTTACTGGCTTACTGGTATATATATATATAAATACTACATCTTATCATTGGTCCATAGTGAAGTGGGGAGAGAGCTCTTACTTTCTGTACAGATTACATCTCAATGAGTAGTGCACATGATATGTCAATAACATTTATGAGTTTTTCTTTTCTTCTATGGTTAATGAGAAGTTTCTTCATTGTGACAGGCTTGAGGATGTCAGCAGTTTGCCAATTTTGGATGTCAGTTGGTAGGCAAATTTAGCATATGCTGGCTAGAGATTCATGCTGAAGAGAATTTTGTCTTTAGGTGTTTTAGCTGCACATCATTTCTAATATGGTTACTGGAGTAAGTTCTGTGTTTATTTTTGAGATGGGAACATATAACATGGCCAGATCAAACACAAGAGATATGCAGCAGAATAATTTAAGTAGCTCTAATAAAGTAAGGAAAATCAAAAAGCAGTAGAGCAGAGTCTAATGAAGTCAGCAGAATAATTAAATGATTTTTAGCTGGTCTTATATAGAGCTATCATTCATTATTTGACCATTTCAGGAATTTAAGAAATCTCCTCAATCAGCAAACCAGTGATTAAAATATTTTTTATTCAAATAAATCAGAAAATTTACATTAAGAAATTCTGAATTCATTATACTAATTAAAGGATTTTCTAGACAAAAATACTTAATAGAAGTAAAATTATATTTTTGTTAAACTTTTAATTAAAACAAATTAATTAGAGTTGATAAAGAAAAATTTTAAAATCAAGTATTATTTTTGGACTATATAAAAAAATCTGTTACAAAGTTCACTTTAAAAAAAATTGTTACATTGAAATCGACAGCTAATTTTACAGCCTTTTTACTATTAGGGTGTGCATGTATATACATAATACCACATTTACCAAAAACACAACTTAATTAAAATTAAGTTTGCTTAGCCAACTGACATTCAAATATTAATACCGAAATAGGCAAAGCATCTCAATATATATAATTAAATATTTTAATGATAAATTATAAAAATTTCACAATGACTGAGAATATTTATTATCCACATTGGAGCACCCAATGTAACATTTTTTTTTTATACTTAAGAAATACATATACAAAGTTTAAGTACTAGGCTGAAACATGTATGTAACAAATCATAATATACCACACAGTGTTTATTTGATTGAGAATATATTAAAATTTTGAAACTAACTGGTATGCAATCATTATATTCACCCCAAAAGTGAGCATATTATTTCTAATTCATATAAAGAAGGAAAGTTGACCATGATATATATTAATTTTCACAATTCTGAAATAATATTCTTTATAAACTCATAGTATAAGAATCCTTTACAAGCCAGAGTTTCTAAAAATTGTAATAAATATAGAAACAATACCATCATATTAATCTATTAATCAGATAAAAAAGACTCATTTTCATGTGGCCCTAAGGTCTTAAATAAGTACATACTATTCATTGACATTTTATAGGGAAAAATATATTAACTGTGGTTCTTGTAAAGAATTCTTATATCCTGTGCATATATAAAAATTACTATTTCATACATATTATATATTCTCAGAGTAATGTGATTAAACATCACATTACTACCATTTTATATGCCTACACAATCTGATAAAACAGTAGCAACTGGGTGGCATTATTGTATAGAGAATGTTGCTATTGTTTTAATAATGTACCTAATAGATGTTTATTTATAAAGTTGTTAAAATTAAAAATATATATATATCTGCATTATTAATTGAGACTGTGAGTTAATTATATAAAGACTTTGCTAAAACTACCACTAATGTAACATTTCATCTTTACAAAATATCAATGACTTTTCTGATATAATTTAAAATATACTTATGTGTATATACAAAATTCCAAGTCACTTTACTAGTAAAAATTTCCTTTTAAACTAAAAGAGACCTAATTTAGTATTATTTATTTTTAATGACTTAATAATATTATATTTGTATATTTAAATATATATTTTTATATCACTGTATTCTAACTTTAGAAAATGGAATTTTATGTACATTTTTTTCTTTTCCCTTTCTTATATATTTTCAAGAAGTGAGTTTTATTTCTTTCCATGTTAGTCTATTGTGTGAATGAAAGTAGGAGTTTTGCTTTTTGCATGATATGAAACAATGCATAGCCTTCTCTTATACAAATTATAATATATATTAAACGTTCTGGGACACAGCAATATAAAAGCTGAGCAGAATGAAAATACAATGGCTTAACTCTTTTGAGGGCTTATTGTGTCCTCATATTCATAGCAGAATCAGAATAGAAAAATGGTGAAATATATATATAGGCAGGTGGTATTCAAATTTATGTAAATTATAGTTTAGAGTGTCCATTTTCTTTTGAGAGGAGAAAGCTGATTTTTTGCAGTTTATAGCATTAATATTGTTAGCTATATATTATGTTTCCCTAATTTTACATGTTGTGTCATTTCTTTTTATATATATTGCATCTGACAGGTTCAAATATATGTCCTGTTGTTTTCTGGTATTCAAGAAAGATAGAGCTATATTCTGTCTTGTCATATGCTCTTTTATGAAATTATTGATATTGTAAAATGCAAATGGATAGGGATGTCTGAGATTCTCCATAGTATGTTGCTTTTACCAACTAGTTTAGTGACATTTAATTCTATATATGGTGTTAGGGGACAGTTTAGATTTGAGTCTATTCTTGGAATTATTAATTAGTCTATTGGTTGAGACATGAGGGTTTGGAAACTTAGCAGAAATGATGGGGAAAAAATTTTATTAAATGTTTTTGTCAGTATGAGAATGTATAGTAGGAGGAGCCAAAGTCTATGGTCATTGGAAGAGTGTGTGTTTAGTATGCAATAGAATAGTTCGACTTTTCTTGTTAGATGGTTATATTTAAATCCAATGAAGATTAAGTCTTTTAAATATTGCTTTATATTTGTTTTGCAAGATGAGTTGTGTTTGCATAATAGATGATTGCAATATAGAAAAGAGAATAGACCAATGAACTTATGAGAAAGAGGTAAAGTTGACCTAGGATGTATGAATCCACGAATTTCGTTTGATGTGCAATGAACTATTCTAGATTATGTGTGTTTTTTTGTAGAAAGTATTGAAATATTCCAGATTATAAAGTGAGTCTTCCCATTTGATGGTCAGGCATAAGACTGAGTGTGATTGAAAGTGTGCTTTAATCTTGTGGATGAGGGCTCTGGTCCAGCTATAAAAACATCACTGACATAGTATGTAGATGAAGTGATGAGTATGTGAGAAGTGTGTTGGAAGGATTATGTCTTCAAAGTGATTTAGGTATAGGCTGGATAGAATTCCACTGAAGGGTAGACCCATGGGACATCCATTAGTCATGTGATAATGTTGGCCATTGTATGTAACTACAATATTGTTATCTAGTCAAGTCAGAAATTCAGAAATGAATTCAGTGCATATTGGAGAATAATTGCATTTTGTGATTTTCCTATTAATTGAGCAATAAAGTTCAGTGATATCCAGGAACATTATTTTATATGGCAAGTCAAGTTTGGCATTCTTTATTTGGTTGATGAAGTCAAATGATGACTTGATAGTTTATGTGGTGAAACCAAACTGGTCAATTAAGGAATTAGTTGATTACTTGGCAGCATTAAAATAATGTATGCCTCCAAAGTCTAGCATGAGTCTGAATTGAGTGTTAAACTTGTGCAATTTGGCATTGATGAACATTCACAGTGAAATAGCAATGAATGGGTATATTTTGTAGTACTCATTCTTAGTGAAGACCTTGTTATAATATTATACAATAATTTGCTAACAAATTTATTTTCATTATGCTTTATATTATAGGTAGAAACTGCTTTGAATTTTAGATTGTTTATTTGAGGCTGCATTTTATTGACGAATTCAAATGTATCCACGAGGACAAATCGGTTACCTTTATCGTTCTTTAAGAAGATGAAAGTATTTTCTGAGAGAAAATGTTTGTTGGTATAGATATATGACCTCCAGTTAGATTTCATAGCTCCAAAAGCTTTATGCTGGATGTCTATAACTATATTTGTTTAAATTGTCTTTATTAGGGTTATCTGTAATGCCAGCCTCTACATCGATTATTAATTACATTATCAGTTAATTCTAATGGCTGCAGACATATCTTGGTCCATATTCAAGGATGATGAGGCTGACAAAGGTGGTTTGATTGTTATTATCTGCAACAGAAATATTTACCTTTGTTTTCGTTTTTAATGAGAAAGTTGAATTTGCCAGAAAATTTTTTTTATAACTTTGCAGAAATGTTGGTACATTTCATTGCAATAAACTCAGAAAAGGTGATGTGTGCCAAGATTTTGTTGAAGCATTTTTTATCTTTCTTGAGAATGATTTTACACCTCTTGATGATTATCTTAAATAAGTTCATTTGTAATAATGTAATTCTATTGTGGTTGTATATAAACGTGCTAATTTTAATATGACACCAGTTGGGAAAGATATTAAAATGTGCACATGTTTGGAGGAATGATACAACCATGACAAAATTACAACATTATTATAATCAGACTTACTTAAGATAATTATCAAGGGATAAAAAGCACTCTCAAGAAAGATAAAAAACATTTCAACAAAATCCTTGTGCACACCACCTTCTCTGTATTTATTGTGATTAAATGTAGCAATCTTTCTGCAAAGTTGTAAAAAAATTTCTCTCACAAACTAACTTTTTCACTGAAAAACAAGGAATGAATACTTCCATTAGTGATAATAACAATAAAACCACTTTTATTAACTTCACCAACAAAACTGCACCCCCTTTGATTAAAACCAATCTTGAATACAGACCAAGATATGTCAGCAGCTGTTGGAATCAACCAGTAATGGAATTAATAGCTGATGTAAAGACTGTTCTTATAGATAACCTTAATAAAAACAATTTAGTAACAAATATAGTTAAAGACATCTGTCATAAAGCTTTTGGAGCTATAAAATCTAACTGGAGGTAATACACCAATACCACCAAACATGTTCTCTCAGAAAATGTTGTCATCTGCTTAAAAGAAAATAAAGGTAACAGATTTAGTCATTATGGATAAATACCAATAAAATGCAGTTTCAAATAAACTATCTAAATTTTAATGCAATTTCTACCTATAACATAAAGCATAATAAAGATAAATTTGTCAGTGAATTATTATGTAAATATTGCAAAAAAGGCTTAAATAAGAGTGAGTACTGCAAAGTATATCTATCCATGGCTATCTCTTCATGAATGTTTACCTTGGCTAACATACCACTCAGACTCAAGCTGGAATTTGGTGGCATACCCCATTTTAATAGTGCCAAAATGATCAACCCATGATTGACTAATCAGCTTGCTCCTACAATATCATCAGTGAACTTCATAAGCATATAAAGAATGCCAAACTTGACACTGCATATAAAATAGCCTCCCTAGATGTCACTGCACTTTATGGATGAATTAATAGATAACTTTCAATAAACATAATTAGAGCTGAATTCACAAATCACAATTATTCTCCAATATGCATTTCTGAATTTCTTAGCTGGTTGGATAACAATATTTAAGCTACATTTGATTGACAACATTACCATATGACCTATGTATGACCCATGGGTATATCCCTTAGAGGCATCCTATTTGGTGTTTATCTTAATCACTTTAAAGACATAATCCTCCCAGCACACTTCTCACATATTCATCACTTCATCTACATGTGCTATGTTGATGATGTTTTAATAGCAGGACTGGAGCTCTCAATCCACAATATCTAAGCAAACCTCATCACACATAGCCTTATTCCTAACCACCAAATGGAAAGATTCACTTCAAAAAATTCACCACATCTTATTTAGAATACAGAATGTGCAACAAATCACTTGAAGTTCATGGATTCACAAATTCTAGATCAACTTTCCCACACTGATCTATCCTTTTTCCTAGATCACAATCACCTATTATGCAAACATGATTCACCTTGCAAAGCAAATATAGAGCAATACTTAAAAGGCTTAACTTCTATTGGATTTACATATAGCCACTTATCAAGAAAAGTCAAACAATTCTATTGCAAACTAAACTCACACCTTCCCAATGACAATAGACCATGGCTCCTCCTGACATACATTCCAACACCACCAAAAATGTTTAATAAAAAAATTTCCCCAACACTTTGGCAAGTTTCTGAACCTCACTTCTTCAACCAATAGACTAATTAATAATTCCAAGGATAGACTCAAATCAGAACTGACCTCTAATACCATATATAGGATTAAATACTCCAAACTGGAAGCATCTTTATCCACTCACATTTTACAACCTCAATACTTACATAATATAAGAGCACCTGACAAGTCAGAATATAGCCCTATCTTCCTTGAACATCAGAAAGCAATAGGATGTGTATTTGAACCTATTTCAGTTGCAATAGAATGTACAAAAAGAAATGATGCAAATGTAAAATTAGGGAAGCAAAGTATATAGCTAAACAACACCAATGCTATAAATCACAGAGAATTATGCTTCTCCCTTTTCAAAAAAATGAACACTCTAAACTATAATTTACATGGACTTGAATATCACTTGCCTATATATATATATATATTATAATTGAAATAATATAAAATATTATTTCAATTATAATTACAATATTGTTTTTAATTAACAGATATTTTATTTATTTTACACACACACACACATATATATATATATTCCAACATTTTTCTGTTCTGATCCTGCAATCAATATGAGGTCACAATAAGCTCTCAAAAGTACTAAATCATCGTATTGTTTACTCTGCTCAGCTTCTCTATTTTTGCATAATAGTTAACTAGATTTTGTGAAAAGAATGGATTTTTATGTTTTCCTCATAAGTCAATATTATTTTAATATATTATTGCTTATTGTGCACCAGATAAATTTAACATTTCTTAGTTATTGTACTTAAAGTTAATATAAATTAATATAGTTAATTCACTATAGATTATTGAATATTAAAGAATAGATATCAAACTTAATTTTAGTTAAAAGAAGGATAAATATTTTTGTCAGATGTATCTATTATACATTTTAATCTTGTATATTTAACTTGTTATTATTATTAGTTAAACCCATTCTGAATGAATTCTAAGTCTTGAATGTATATGATCATATTTTCATGTTATTCATATTATTATTTAAAAATAATTATATATTTGTGTGATCATTATTTTGATTGCAAATGATTAAAGTTGAACTAGAAATTCAAAATGTTAAGAGAGGAGAAATTTTAGTTTAATGTAAGACTCTATAAATGCAAAGATGGCATCCTATGAGATGTATTAGAAATGGATGACAAATTGCAGAAATGTTACCATTACTATTAAAAGATAACGTTGTCATATAGTTTCATAGTATCTAGCTTGACCCGCATCATTATCCTAAAGCTGGATAAATCCTGAAATAATATCAGTATGATGCATGATGCACTTTTGGTTGTATATTATGTGGAATGATTTTATGTTATTCTGGTTATTATATATACATAGACTTGTAATATTTCATTGATTCAGGATAGGATTTGGTTAAAATAAAAAATTCTGTTAGACCAAAACAATGGAACTGTTGTACATATTTAGTCTGGCAATTTTTGTATTTAAACCTGGCTATTTTTTGATCTAATAACTAAATCTATTAATTATATATTTTTTTTCATGTGTCAAAGCATCGGCCGGGAAGCGAACCCGAGACAACTGCTTGTAAGGCGGCTGTGCTGACCATTCGGCCACCAGCGCTTGACTAATTATGTAATAATATAAAAAGCGATTCTGTATTTAAAAAATATTTTGTTGGCTATCTTTTATATTAAAATAAAACGTCAAACCAAATTAAAATATAGAATTTAGTTCCATATAAATACATATTTATTGTTTTCATCATGAAAATAATAAAAGATGTAGGGGATATTGCAAAAAAAAAAGTCTTTGTCAAATTTATCCGAGAATGACAATCTTAAACAAACATATTTATATATGATACGCTATATTTTAATAAGTTAGTACTTGTATATACAAACATCTAGCGGATTTAATTATGCAATAGAAAGATTTTCTGTAATCATATAGGTCCTCCAGTTGTTTCAAAAGAAAGGGAAATTTATCAATAAATTATCATCTTTAACTCTTTTTTCTTTCTAGTTTTCCACAAGTACTTATTAAGGTTAATATATATGCATTTAAAAAAGTAACTAGTTTCTCTAACAAAATTCTTATATGAAATAATTACGTATTTTTTAATTGCATAACATTCTGTTCTATAATAAACAGGTTGTTTACTTTGTTAGAAAAGTAATGAGGCTATTTTTATTATTTTAATGAATATTGCCATTCTTATTATTTTAAAATAAAAGGATTAGAAGTATCTTTATAAAAATAAATAATTTTTTTAAAGTTAAATGTAAAAGATCAAAACAAATAAGTACTTAATAAGTTTATGAAAAAATAATGTACACACACACACAAAGTACTTTTTAATTTAAAATATGCATTTAAAATTTACTTTTTGTGTGTAGTTTATATAAATTTTGATATTCACTTTAATATTGTTTGCTTGATAAAAATTATATTATTTCATAAATACTTTGAATTAAGGTTAAAATAAAAATTAATTTTTGAACTAGAAAACCATTTAGCCCAATCAAGGAACTCTTAGCTGTCAAGTGCAGCATTGAAACATTGTTTAAATTGCATGTTGAATTTGAATACATTAAAATTTATTAAACTCCAATTTCATCCTCTTATGATTAAACAATTTTCATCAAAATAATTATTTATCATATTGTGGTTATTTAAATAGAACTTCTTCTAAGTAATCGATTATATGCTTGGTTTCTAAGGGTGCTCAAATCACTTTTATTATTATGATTATAAAGTCCATCTAACATGATGCTGATCATCCCCCCCCCCTAAATCCTTTCAAATATTATATGTATTTCTAACAAATTAGATCATCTTATCATGCCACAAAATAAACACTATTTCAATTTAACTATATGAGTTTGAAAAAATTTGTCACAGAATTATTATTTTTAAATGGATTTTTTTTACATGGCTGTTACAGTCTGATGATAATAATAAAAAATAACTGGCAGAAGATGATTATGATTTATATTAAACATACATTCAAATTTATAGCTTCAAAATAAGCTATTATAGTATTTATTCACATATGTTTTTGCTAAATGAGTTTCTGGAACAAATTTCTTCTTATCTTTAAATACTCTCTTCATTTTCTTCTTCATCTGCTTCTTTTACACAATCAGTTTTATTTACTGCAGTTTTTATTCTAAGATGCGGAAACAAATTTTTAATATAAATGACAGACATCAGTAATTGTCATGTTATTTAATATTTAATCATAGCTTTGTATACAAATATTTTGTCAATATTGGCTAAAAATTATATATTCTATCTATATTTTTTGGTGCTAGTTGCTTGTAATTATAACAATATAAAACGTTTGGATTTAATCTTCTTATGGATTTATTGTCAAGAATTATATTATTATGAATTATGTATGATACTTTGTGTATTTTTGTATTTGTTAGCTTTGTAATTTACTTTATTATAGATTACATCTGTTTTCATAGCTAATTTAATTTCTTCGACAATGTTTCCATTGATTACACTTAAGTAAAAAAAAACATTTATTTTTTAATGAACGTTCACTAAATATTTTAAAATGTTTTGATGCTTTAAAACATATTTTATTATTATTTTTGTATTTTAATTTAGATAAAAAATGTAAGACATATCAAAACATTAATATGTGGATAGCATCTCCACTAATGAATAGAAGATTTATACAATTAGCACCATTTTTTTTTGATTATACAATTAGTTTTATAAAACTTTTTTAAAGACTCTATTAAATAATTATATTTTTTATTTTTTGTTTATCCTTCATGAGAATCAAGAGTTGCTCTTAGTTTATTATAAATGAAATAAAAAATTGAGTGATTTACTATTATTATGTATGTGAGATAGACACTTTTTTTAAAATGAGACAATTTCTAATATATTCAGTTCTTTAAGAGTCACCTGTTAATTGTGAATTATATATATATATATATTAATGAGAATTAGGATTCAAATAAATTCAAGCCATGAGTTGAGATAATGTTCCAACAATTATTTCAGGTAATTTATTTAGCACTTTCTCATTTCAAAATATAATTGTATTTTTATCTATTTTTATTGCCATTCAATCATACCTTACATGTATATGTTAA
Organism: Epiperipatus broadwayi; assembly: GCA_028023455.1. Taxonomy (NCBI): domain Eukaryota; kingdom Metazoa; phylum Onychophora; class Udeonychophora; order Euonychophora; family Peripatidae; genus Epiperipatus; species Epiperipatus broadwayi. The sequence goes on along the minus strand of JAQFVV010000077.1, from coordinate 4,550,667 downwards.
TTAATAGATATGTGGATGCCACTTTCCTGTAGAAAGGATATTCTGAGCTGCTACAATCACCATTATAATTCTTTGTCAACATGTCAACTAAAGATACAGCTTGTGAGCTTGCTTCTCCAAAGATAGAACAAATTATTCCATATAATTTGAATGAGATTGAAAAGGCATGATACAGAAAATTTTTAATAACTTTTGTTTTATTGGAAAAAAACCCACACACACACAAATAAATACATATAGGACTAACATATTATTTTCAAATAATATATATAAAATAAAATGAAAGAATATGCATATAAATAAAATATCATTAAATGTGAATAATAATAGTACTTGTGAGTATTCCTGTAAACCAATATGGCAAAACATATTTTTGATAAATATGCAGTTTGAAGAGCCTATAATCTATTGAAGATATGTTAATTGTTAACTTAAAACAAAATTAATAAATCGATTGTCAAATTAAAAAAAAGAAATAAATTCTATTAAATTAAAAAAGAGGAATAAATTCTGATAAATTTCATTAAGAAGCTTTATTTCAATTTTTTTTTATACTTGTAATGTGGGAAGCAAAGAGATGTGCTTAACATTGTCATACTTTGGTTCAATTGACCACGTTTCTTTTATCAGCAGTTTTTTTGATAAATTGTCAAACTGATAAAAATTTGTGACCTTTCTGTCAGAGAACATGATGCAGTAGATTAATTCCAAAGGTATGGGATCCTTCTCTCCCAAAAAGTGTGCTTAATGGTGATGATATGATTGCACACCACTGACATGAATAACTTGTAAATATTGTATTTATATATATTTTTATATTTTTCTGTTAATAAGTTCATCCAAAAAAAGAAAATAAACTGTAAATATTGCAATTAATTTTTCCACAATGATTACTTTTTTAAAAATAACAGTAATATAAAATAAAATGTAACTATTAAATATGATGGAAGTTTATTAGCAGGCATTTTTTTATAAACATTTTTTGAGGGCCCTCAAAATTATAGATTTATCAAAAATATGGATTGCCATCTTGATTTACTGGAAAACCCACAAATGCCATAATGATTAATAAAATATCCAATAAATGATTTATCTATCTCAATAATATCAAATAATAAATGCTCTATAGTAAGCTAATCATCTCATATAATTATTAAATCTTCAATATAACTTAAATATCATATTATTAGCATAAAAATGTATTCAATCTTTAAGGTCTTCTATTAGTAAAAACACACACTCTTACACACATATATAACCATTGATGTTTTGTTTCTTAAGTGATTATAGTATGACAGTACTACATCTTTTCTTTCTCTCTTTTTTTCTTTTTTAAAAAACAGTTTCTTTAAAATAATTATCTTTTAAAATTAAATGCAGTTTTTTTCCTAAAGAATTATTCTTTTTTGTTATTGTTCTAGACTGTGAATTTCTCCTTAATAATTAAAAAATACATTTGTGTCAGATTCATATTCTAACAGTAAGCAATCGAGACATATTCATGACAGGTTGTCAGTGATTCTTAGAATTAGTGGATTAGTTCAAACTCTTAGGCGTTAGCAATCTGGCAACATCTCTCAATATTGAAAGACTACATGGCTACAGTCTTAAAATGGCTATACTTTAGGAAATTAGCAAGCCATATATGTTTAGTTTCTATAAAACATATGTAAAAAAACTAGTGGCATTATTTAGCAAATACTTTTCTGAACCCTTAAACTGCTATGTTTTATACTGACTAGCATTACAGTATTATACTGAATAATTTATAGCCACAATATAAGTCTGTTAAATGACTGGCTTATGAGTTAAATATTCTGGTGGTTCCATTTCTCTTTCTTTTAGAACACTCCTCTATTTTTATTTTCTAGGATGCTTTATTCTAGTTGATACTTCTTTTTTTCCCAATGCCTCCCCTTTTTAGCCTAGCTAGACTCATCGTATAATCCCATCATGCAATAAAAATACTTTTATGCATTTTTCCAATTGCAATGTTTTTCTTTTCTTTTTTTTTTAATTTATTAGTCTTTGTTTTTTTATATATATGGAAAATAAATTTTTTAGTCAAAATACAAGTTCTTTTTTTATTATTTTACAATATTTTTTTATCTTACAATCCTAATTAAATGATTAACATTTGCATTTGGAATACATAATAATTACTTTCTCAACGTGAATATTTGCCTGTATTTTAATCTATTATCTAATATTTAATTACATCTATTATATATATTATCATTTTCTATTTCCAAAATTCTTATATGAACGACAGCAAAATATAAATAATTCTTTCTTAATCTAATTAATTCTCATTTCTTACATAAAACAAAACTTGCTTTTGCTTGTGACAGAAATAGGTAAAAAATATTTTTCTGCCAATTCAATATCAATTTTTAATATATATTGCTAAACTAATATTAAATTCATTTATAATACACACGTGTATACTCACTTGCAAATAATTAAATATTTAGATTACGATCTTAGTCCAGCTTTTTTTTTGTATTGAGGTCTGCATTTCAAACTATAGTTTGTTGTTTTTTTCATTTTTTTTTTCTAAAAGCAGAACAATATATAATGGATAATTATTCCATCTTCAGAGACTAATTTACCATTATAAAATATTATCAATTTTATTATGTAATATATATATTGGAATGGACTTATTGATCATAAAATTGTTTAATGTAAAATGCTCTTTAAATGTCTTTTTTCCAAAATTATAATAACAATACATAGAATTAATTATCTTAAAAAAATATTATGAATATATATATAGATGGATAATTGAAATCTTAAACGGGATTCCATGAGATTGTAAAAAACCCAGAAAGAGACCACATGTGAGATGGATGGATAAAATAAGAAAATATGCAGGGGTGATGTGGAGAAGAGAGGCTAAAGATCAGAGATGGATTGAACTTGGGGAGACCTTTATCCTGCAGTGGATTGATAATGGTTGATGATGATGATATATATATATATGTTAGAAACAGTCATTGTAAAATTAGGTAGTCCCAAGCAATTAATTAAATTTTGCAATAAAGTAAACATAATTATCAGTTTAAGTCTGTAAACACTTTGCAATGCTAATTTGATTATTTTATTATTAGATTATCACAGTCAGATACTCAGTAATAGTAACTAACTTATTATTTTGAAAAATGTGTTTGTATATATTGTTTTTAAAAACATTGTAACAAAAGACTAATTTTCAAATAAATAAGTAATGAAATTATAAAAGTAGATGCCATATGGAAATTCATTTAGTTTTTCTAGGTGCTTTCTAACATTGAAAAAGCAGCAGAAACAGAGATAGAAGTCTAACAGACATAGAAGTACAGATAAGTATAGACTTGAAAATCTCAATCAAAAAATCATCAAAGAGATCAGTATAGAAAATTGCTAGCCCTTATTATACTCGCTACCAACTGAAATGGAGCTTTTTAATACTATCCGTACAAAGAAATCAAAATGAATTATAAATCATATATTTACAGACCAGCCTAAAATGTAGACTAACTTTATGTGCAGAAATATACTATTAAACCAGGACAAATGATTTAATAGATTTGATTGGTATATTTAGCATTAAAAATACTGCAGATAAATTTTGCTCCAAAAAATTTGTTTGTTCATATATATGCCACTAAATGACATAAATATAGTACAGTCATTGTGTTAAAAAGTCATAGGTAAAAAAGGAAAAACTTCAAGTAAATTTTTGTGAACAGTTAATAATTTTTTATAATAACTCATCTATCCTCTTATTGATTAACATTATAATAATATTCTATCTGCAAATTAATTTCTGTTAATATTTTAGTCTGTATATTTATTTAGTAAACTGCATTGTATTCTAAATCAAATTATGTTATGTGTATTTTAAAATATTCCTATAATCATTGTATAGAAATTTGCATTAATTAAATGTAAGGAAATTCAGATCTTGATTAATTTTTTATCTTCATAAATATTAAAATTTATAATCCATAATCATGAATTTCATATTTTTTATATTCTTATTAATTTTTATAATTTTTATTATGTAAATAATGTTTTGTGAACTTTATTGTCAACTCAGTCTTTTTTTTATATATTTAAAATATGACTAAGTGAGGATAGAATATATCGTAATCATATATTGAAATAGAGTTCAGCAATTTCTTATAATTTGATTGCAAAAGATGGTGTCATATGTATATATAAGAAAAAATTCCAATGCTTAATGTCATTTTTCAAGCATGCAACTGTGCAATAGGTAATTGAAATACTCTTTAACCATAGCATAAAAATTATTGTTTTATGCATTGGATTGAGATTATTTCAATTACCTATTGTACCAGTTGTACAAGTATTAATCTTGAAGTATATATTCATAAAGTTGAATATAATATCCCAAGTTTATATAAAGGAGTCCAGAGTAATTTTTTATTGCTACATAAATTTGGCATTATAACTTGAAACTTAAGATAATAAAATTTCTTTATCTTCTTAACTAGATTCATTTTTTCTATTTCATTATTCAGGAAATATTTCTAATGTAATTATATTTAATTCACATTTTCAAAGTATTTAAGTTAAGTTATATGATATTACTTACAAAGTGAGTCTGCATTTCTTTAAAATTAAACAACTGTCAAATTTTAATAATAAATAAGTAATACTTCAAATAAATAATTTAATTTCAAATTGAATCCTAAATAACTAAAATCAGTTTTATACAAAATTTTTACCAAGAAAATTATAACTCATCTGCAGAATACTTTGGATTACAACCAACCAAAAAAACAAATTGGATTTAAAAGTGATTTTAGTGTGATGGATCATATCCAAAGTATTGAGAGAAGTTATAGAAAAGTCCAATAAATATGAGTTGCTTTTATGCTTTGGATTTGTAGATTATGAAAAGGCATTTGATTCTATAAGCATTTCTTCAATGATTAAAGCATTAGATCATCAAGGTATATACCCAGGATATTGTCATATTCTGAAGAATATTTATAAAAATACAACACAAACATTTAGATTACATAATGATACTAGAAAGATTAACATTGAGAAGGTTTAAGACAGAGTGACTCCATATTTCCAAAAACTTTTCACAACAGTGCCGCAAAAAGTATTTTGTTGATTAAAATGAGAAGTTAAAAAAATAAAAGTAAATGAAGATTATTTAAGACATTTAGATTTTGCAAATGATGTAATTGTTTTTGCAAATAATGCTTCAGAGCTTCAGGAAATGTTGCAAAAGTTATCAGATGAAAGTAAAAAAGTAGGATTAAAGGTAAACAGTAAAAATACTAGAATTATGTTCAATGGATTTTCTCAAAAGATAAAAATAAGGATTGGTAATGATGAGTTAGAAGGAATTAAGAACTAGAAATACCTTGGTCAGATTATTACTACAGATTGAAACATAATGGATGAAATTAATTATAGAATTAAACTTGGTTAGAGTGCTTTTGATAGAAATAACAATATTAAGAGGAAATATGCCTATTTGTGTGAAAAGGAATGTTTTTAATAAATGTATTTTATTAGTTCTTACTTATGGATCTGAGACTTGGTCACCTAATAGAAGAGCAATACAGTTTTAGATCACTCAAAGAAATATGGAGAGATGTATGTTATGTTAGGGGTAACTAGAAGAGATTGAAAATGCAATACATGGGTAAGAGAACAAACAGATGTTACTGACATCATTAAAAGGATTAAAAGACTGAAATATAGTTAGGCTGGACATATTTCTAGATGGTAATAGAGAGACAATTGAAATATTAAATTGGATTCCAGGGAAGGTAAAAGATCCAGAAAGAGGCCATATGTGGATGGATGAAATAAGAAAGTATGTAGGAATGAAGAGATTAGAAAAAATGGATTGGAGAGATCTTCAACCTACAATAGATTGATTACTGATAGTTGACAATGATGATTAAAACAATTCTAATGTAATTAACGATTAGCAATATAAGGAAAAATTATTAAATGAAGAAACGTATGTGTATCTACATTATAGGATGATGATTTAGAATTGAATACTATTTTATAATTTATGGAGTAATGAACACATAAGAAATGATAAATAGATCCACGTGTCTTTTTCAGTCTTAAATAAACTATGTATGAAAGGTAAATCATTTCTAATTACATATATACATTTAATGCAGTATTTATTAAATATTTGCAATTATTTGACTTATATTGATTAATCATAAGCTTTTAAAATAAAACACAATGATTATTATTTTCGATTGATTATGTTTAAATTAATAATACTGTGTATATCTAGTTTGGGTTTGAACTTCACTTTTAATTACATTTATCAGAAAATAAAGCATTATTAAAACTACGTATCTTGTAGAATTTCTGTGTTTATATTGATAGCTCATGGAAAAATTGTTGAATCAATTTTGGTTTATATTAGTTTTATATTTATCATTTTAATATTTATATATAAATAATATTAGCATTATTTCTTCAAATAATAATAATAATAACAGCAATTCTAAGACTAATAAATGGATAACAATTTCATTCTCTCCAATGTTTTAAATTTTTTAACTAAAAATGATGTAAATAAAGATATAAATACTGGATGATGAACAGTAAAAAATAGATTAATATTTATTTAAAACAAAAGATGAAATAGTGAATACAGCAGCTGGCAAGCTATGACCTATGAGGCATTTAGAGAGGTGAGAATGCATTTGTGATAATATATTGTTTTCCCCAAAGGAGACATTCATCTAATTGTTATTACAGTTTTAAATTTTTAACTTCTGCAAACATAATTTTTGTGTTTTTATTGTTTTGTATTTTTTAAATCAGTTTTACAAAAGAATAAAGTATCCTTCTACAAAATATTCTCATTATATTTTATAGTTGAGTTTTTATATAAGAAATTGTGTTGTAACTCCATATAAAGAGTTTATTCTATTTTACTGATATTTATTTTGTTATCATTGTTCTTCTACTTCCACTATAGAACACTAGATGATGTTATACCTGCAATAATTGGTTAATATTAATTAAAATGGATGCTTAACATTTGAAAAGAGCATTACAAATACTTTTTATATAACTGAAATACAGGCTTATTACATACCTGTATCAATGTATGTAATAGATAGGGTATATGAGCACAAACTTTTATATGACCCACCACTCTCCACTCTATCTCGTAAAACTGATACACTTGAATACATATATGTCATAAAGATAAATAATCACCAATATCCGTATTTCATGCTAAACCAGCAATCATCAGTTGGTCCAGATTATCATCTCTACACATATATGCAATAAGTGTTCAGATATATATTAAGGTAGCCAATCTTCATGGACAGACTTCAATCCATTCCAATCTCCAACTCTTCAACCATCCATCCAAGTGAAAATCTGATGATGAAATGCTCAAAGGCCACCTTGAGGCTGAGATTCTTGTCACACCCATGTTGATCTAAAGTCAATCTGACTCTTCATGTACAGAACATAGTCCATTTAATACATATACAAGGGATGGGCAGACATCTCTACTATGTAATAACTGAAATACAGGCTTATTATATATCTGTATCAATATATGTAATAGATAGGGTATATGAGCACAGACTTTCACATGACCCACCACTCTCATCAGGGCGGCCTTTGAGCATTTCATCAGATTTTCAATTGGATAGACAGTTGAAGAGTTGGAGTTTGGAGTGGATTGAAGCCTGTCCATTAAAGTATAAAGATTGGCTATCTTAATATATATATCTGAGCACTTATTGCATATATGTGTAGAGGTGATAATCTGGACCAACTGATGATTGCTGGTTTAGCATGAAATACATATATTGGTGATTATTTATCTTTTCAACATATGTGTTCAAGTGTATCAGTGTTATGAGATAGAGTGGAGAGTGATGGGTCATGTGAAAGTCTGTGCTCAAATACTTTTTATGTATAATTTTTATAAATATATTTATATAGATGTATTTGATTTTTATTATAATTATAAGGATATACTTTTTATCTTTATGTTTTAAAATATATTTATTAAACATTGTAACATAGTAATATACAGTTAAACTTTATAAAAATTTACATAGTATTCAGAATGAAACTTGAAAAAGTCAATGTAGAGAAAAGGGTATCTTAATAAGATTAAGAGGAAAATAAAACTTTCACCCAAGTATCATCATGTAGACTCACAGGTGAAAGCAGAGAGTCTCGCTGCTTGACTTGATCAAGAAGCTTAATAAAGACACTTAGAGCCGAGTCCTGAGAATGACCAAAGATGAGCCTGTGACGTGTCAACCATAAAGAAAATGTTATAAAGATAGATAATCTTATTGCTGCAAATGATCCCTTCTTAAGAGTGTTAGAAACAGAAAGAGCATCCCCAAGATCCAGAGAGAACATTCGCAACAATAAAGTCCCTAATCGACTTAAGAGCAGGACAGATATAGAAAATATGGAGAATTGTCTCATCATATAATCTACACAACTGACACTGAGACAAAATCCTAATGAAGCCTCTGCTGGTCACTAAAAAATAACTTGTTGGGAGTGCATTTAAATTTAGTTTAAGTACAAAATCAACATGTCTTGCTTCAATGAAAAGAAGTTTCATTTTACACAAAAGAACTTTATTTGAAACACCTAATGAAGTCAAAAGAGGAGTATAATGTGGAAATTTTAATTTATAAACATCCCAGAATGACAATTTCCCATCAAGCGCAACTTGAACCGAGAGTATCGACTTAATAACTGACTTCCATAAATCAGCAATCCAATAACTTGAAAATGGAGGTGGCGTATCTGTAGGATCAATAACCAAAGGAAGGGATAACCGAGCAAGCTTTAGACAAGTTACACGAAGAAAAGATATAGATCTCTGAAGATATAGAGTTGAGACCGAGTGCAAACCTAGACCATTTAAAAGCTTTGGCATTTGAATTTTAGCCATACTGATGGCTACAACCTTGTTTTTCCAAAATAATTTTGAACAAAGCGAATTTATAGCCCTCTCAAAACACTTTGTTGGCCTAATAATTGGTAAATAATAACTAAGCCTTGAATATACCAAAGAGTTCAAGAGTGTAACCTTACCCATAAGTGAAATATTTATATTAACAAGCGATGCAACTATCCTTTTTGTTTTATCAAGAATAATATTTTGAATCTGCCTTGTAATAACTGAACGAGATAAAACTATTGGAAAACCAAGGAAAGACTGAGGCTTGGCTGTGAAAGTGGAAATAATTGATAAACCAGATTTAATTTTCCACATTTCAGATTTTGTAACATTAATATGAAGATTAAAAGTATTAGAAAAAGAGTCCAATATTTGCAACAAAGCCGGAAGAAAAGATTTATCAGGAAGAAAGACAGAAACATCATCAACATGATGAATAGTCTGTTTAAGAGCAGGAACATAGATACCAGGCAATTTAGATTCTATCTGTAAAAGTAATGGATTTAAATATATAATAAAACATAATGTGGCAAGAGGAGATCCCTGTGGCACTGAGAGATGCGGATGAAAACCATCTGCAAGTTTACCATCCAATGAAGTAAAGATGGACCTGTTAAGTAGAAGATTGGCTATAATACAGACATATGGAGTAGGAATCTAATAATCCCGAAGAGTCTGAAACAAAACAGAAGGCAGAACACAATCAAAGGCTGATGTGAAGTCCAATTAAACGACCACAGATTTTGATTTATTATGACGCCTAATATACTCAATAAGAAGAAGAAAAAGCTGAACAGCTTCAGTTGTTGAATGACCCTTCTTTGCAAATTGAAATTTTGATAAATGAAGATAAATATTATTTTGTATATGATCTTTAACAATAGATTCAATAGTCTTTATCAAAAGAAGTGTCATAGAAATAGGACGAATATTAGATAATGGAGAAGGAGTTAATTTCTTCTTAAGAAAAGGGACCATCGCCACTGGATAGAGATCAGGAATATTTACAAAATTGTTAGCTAGAATATCAACCATTTTACGAACTATTGGAGCTGTAAAAAATGAAAGATGAAGAAGGACAAACCTGGGAATACCATGAATCCCAGGATGTATATTGTCTGGAAAAGAATTTAATTTTTGAATAATCATAGTTTCAGTTATATTGTGACTAGAATCAAGCTCAGATTCATTCCAGATGTCGCCAATTCTAAAAGGCAACATTTGAAGCTTAGTTTTGAAATGATTACATAGTTCAAGCAACATAATAGGGCCAGAACATACTTTATTTCCTGTGTCAATCATTAATGGAGTAGGTCTAGAATAAGCACCTAAAGCCCATCTAATATAACTTCGTGTCCAGTTATGATGATTTTGAAGAAAAAATTTAGACCGTTTAATAGCCACATAATGAGCAAGAGATTTCTGTATATCATGATACTGCACTTTAAGTTGCATAATATTTTCTATGGTAGAATCAAAAGAAGAAAGATTAGGAAGTTTGGATGAAATATCATCCAATTGCTTAAGTAAAAACTTTGGACCTTTTGTCTTTCTAGTATAAGAATTAATAATAGAACTGAGAATACCAACAAAAGAAGACCATGCTGATATGGCAGGTAATGAAAGAATATCCACTTTTTTGAAAAGAATATATGCCTCTGAAAAAATTGAAGCAGGAGCTGTTAATTTATTTAAGAGCCTTATTGTAAGAGAACTATGAGACTGAGCAACAAAGGAAGTATCAATCAACAATGCAACATGCATAGCCAAATGATCCGAGAAAGGAACAACCTGAAGCTTTGCTGAAATGTCAAGGTGAGGTTCAGGAGAATAGTAAAGAAGATCAATTAAAGAAGTGGTGCAACAAGTATAAAAGGAAAATGCATTAAGAGGAAAACATCCTTCAACAGATAAAAATACTCTATTAAAAAGATGTAGGAATTTATTATTAAAATGCATGTAACACATATTGAAATCACCAAGAAATATAGTTGGATAAGAATTTGAAGACAAAGAGAATTAATTTTATTAAATATAGAATGAGCAAAGAGGAACTCACTCTTAACATATAAATAAATGATATTCAGAGTAAGACTTCCAAATGTAAAAAAATATGATCCAAATGCATGATTTTGATATCATTAAAAGCAAGATGCTTACTTACAAGCAAAGCGACACCAGATGAAGCAGATATATTAGGAACATAATAAAATGAACCAAGATTTTGCATTAAATCATGAATTCGATAACTGGAATGATTATGTAGCTTTGTCTCTCCAAAGCATGCAATATGAAAATTGCATTTTTGAAGCCAATGCATTATAGCATAAACTCTAGAAATAGAATTTAAACCTCTAACATTAACAGCAATAACATTAAGCAACATAATATATATATATATATATATATATATAAATGCTATAAATGATATAATATTAATATTTTCTCATATATATATATGAGAAAATATTAATGCAAATCATCTGTAAAGAATTCAGGTATAAGATTAATTTGTGAATTGGGATCAGAAGTATGAGATAATGGAGATGAAGGACCGTTATTTAAAGTAAAAATAGAATCATTTTGAGGAGAAGATGACAGCGAAAGATCTAACTTCTGAGAACTTTTATCTCCCGACCATTTACTTTTTTTAATGTCCTTTTCCCTAGAACTCTTTGAACGTAGTTTTCAAGATAGAGGGTGCAGTATCAGAATCAGGATTAGAAAAATTATTTTCAAGTTGCGACTCTGAAGAATCATAAATCTTCCTTTTATTGTTAGAAGAACTAATATCAGTTATAAGTGCTTGATCTTGCAAAGATGAACAACCAAGAGTAGACTGAATGTTAACCCTATTCACCTTCAATAACATATCCTCGTTTTGAACTGTATGAGATGAGTCAAGTGATGAATGAGTAATGTCAGTCAGAATAGAAACAACAGACCCACTGACCTTCTTACTTAAATCAGTAGAAACTTGTGGTGGAGATGAAAGAGTAACATCAGATTGTTGCGCAGTGATATATTCACTCAAATGCTGCATTTGCAAATCTTGCAAAACTTTAGGACTACATCTATGAGTACATGTTTTCTTAAGCTTGCAAATATTGCAAAACCCCTTTGGACAATATTTAACAAGATGAGTCCTCTCCTTACAAACAAAATATTGAGGTTGTAAACCTTTGATAGAGATATGTATTGGACCTTTATTAGTCTCTAAAGTAGATGGAATATCAATTAAAGCAAGACCTTTATTTAACTTTAAAGTAAAAGCAGCTGAGTTGCTGGGTAACTCTAAACCAACTCTTTTCTCAGTAAGGTATTTAAATTGAGTTATTTCACCTAAATTAGAACATTGCCTCTGAAGATCCTTAGCTCCAAAATTGGGATAACAATTTCTTGCAAGACCAAAAGCTAGCCTAGGCCTGTCCATATCAATAACAACTAAAAATCTATGATTTAATAAAAGCTGTTGTCTTCTAAACTTTTCCTTCTCCAAGACATTATGAAACTCCAATATGATGTAATGTTTATTAGGGTGATGATATAGCCTCTTGATAGCATCGCCAAGTTTCAAATCTTTCAACAACTGAAAAAAACTCATCAATAGGGAAGTTATAAAGCTGACAATTATTATCTGTAGTTGTAAGAATCAAAGTATTGCTATTAGAAAAGTGTAAAAAAGAATTAAATAAAACCACTGGTATCCTAGAATTAAATTGAACACTTATATTTTGATGTTCATCAACCAAACCTTTATGATTAGAGAAATTCAATATGGATGTATCTGCAGAAACATCTGACATTATTTGTTCTTCATCATTTAGATCTAAATAACCAAATTTGTCTGACTGTGATTGTGCAAGTTCAGAGACTACATTATTATTAAGAACATGAGCATAACTTTTCTTTTTAACCTGAATATTATACACTTGTGTTGTATTTTCTTTCAAAGTAGGAAAGGAAATATCTTGTTTCTGAACTGAAGTTTTTTTTATCTGAAAGAGGCAAATTTCCATTCAAAGAATTAGATTCAGAACGATGTAAAAGAGTATCAGATATGAAAAATCATTCAAATGCAAAGATCTCAAATTCTGTTTCATAGAATGTTGAATGGCATTAGAAGCAATAGAAAATTGTGATACTGCAGGCAAATACATTGATAGTTTACTAGAATATAGAGGCAAACCAGAAGTAATTAAATCAGAAGTTTCTAAATGAATGTTTTTTACTCTGTCAGAGTTTGCATCTGCTAGAACATAATTTGTCTGCAAAGCAACATCCATTACTTGAGATTTATCTTTGGCTAGTAATGTTTCGTAAGACCTGATATTATACTCCAAGTCAGATGATGTAGTGGTAATATCACCAACTGAAACTGATAATTTTTTATGGTGCAAGGTCTGAAAAGGCTTGGACAAAGAAGAACTAGCAACAGTCTCTAAATTATTATGTGTTGGAGATAGTTGCTTCAATAAATCTTTATTAGAAGAATGCATATCATTTAATTTGGCATAATCTTTTATCCATGAGCATGTTCTATGTGAGATAAAATCATGTCCACTGGCTTGTAAAGAAATGTTTTTTTTTAGATCCATCAAAAATATATATGTTGTTAGTCTTTTGAATGTCTCTATTTTTTTTGGCAACTTGAATTCGCATTAGAAGTCACGGATAGCATTTTCTTTTTAGCATTGATATTCTGAATTTTATTAGAGACATTTTTAACTTTAGAAAGCGGTTTTAAACTATCTGCTCTTGTTAAATCTTGCATACTTGAAGCTTTTGATCTATTAATGACAGAGCTTGAACAATGCATTAAAGAGTCACTTTTAACGTTTGTTTACATTCGAAGATTCTTTTCTATTGAGCGTCACTGATTCTAAACGTTTCTTAGAACCACTCATTTTTAACAAAAAGAGGTAATTTGGAAGAACAGCACCTACCTTGTACTT